>CM038042.1:44981380-47381380 GCA_021397845.1 Areca catechu
TGGTAGATGGTTAGGGCTTAGCATCTCTTAAGAACTTAGATTGGGTGTTCAACATTGGCCGTCCAGGTCATAGAAAAAAAGAAGGGCATGCACGACCCTCACAATCCCATTCCATGAAGATTTCCTATTATGTGTACGGGTGCGATGTGATTGACCCTTGAAGGGAAACACAAGAAGATAGGTTTTAAACCTAAAAAAAAAAAATGCATCATTAGATTTCATCATCTTAAATTTCTGCATGTTCTATCATGTTTGCATTATCGATGTTCCAGGGACTGCCCAGCATAGCACATATTTTAGATTTTAATTTTCTTTCATCTGGTATATCATCTATTAGTTAGGAGTGTTCTGTGATTTCTTTCTGAATTTTCTAAGACTAATACATAGCACTTCTCTGCCCCACTTCTGAACTACAACACATAAAAAATCTGCACCTAATTTAGGGTTCATATGCATGTTTGTACACATCTCATGATAAATTGATTTAAGGGCATCAATATGACATGGGGCAGGATTTCATTACTTGTCCTTAGCCCAAAACCACCATCCTGCATAGCTAACCCAATCCTTAATTAAAACTGAGTAGTACTCTAATTCATAGGGACACGCACAGGTCTAGTTCAAGTCATTTGAGAAACTAGTGCACCCACTCCTGCATCTATCTAAAAGTTGGTGTCTAGGCTAGAGGTCAAGTGGCAAATGCCCTAAGCGGCTCTTGTGGTTTTTAATTAGGATCCAGCATGATGCAGAGGCAAGGGGAGTTAGGGCTAGGGATGCTGGGAATGCTTATGATGCAGGAATTTCTTTTTTTTTTTTTTTTTTGTTGATGAGTTTTAGATATTTTTTTAGGGTTTCGATTCCCGATCACAAGCAAAGGTAAGAAATACGAAGAACAATAATGAAAGCTTATGCTAGCAGTTCAAAGCCCTAAAAGTGAAAATGAGAACAGGACCCCGGGATTAAGAAACCCCGGTAGGACTAGCTCGACCTACAATATCTACTTAGGAGATAAAGAGAAAGCAAACCTCAAACTTCTGAAGCGCCGGTGCAGAGATCGCTCAACTCGGCGGATGCGGCCTGGATGCCTGAGCAGTCAAACCCGTGGGAGCACTGGCTTTGGGTCGGGAGGTCACGATGGCAAAGCTGATGTCTCCAATGCCCGAGATGCCAGGGAGGACCTGTAGGCAAACAAAAGAAAGGTCAGCGAAATGTGGAGATGCACGGAAAGGAATTGAGATGGAGTTGGGAAGGGGCTTCGAGCCCGGTGTCCGGCTGGATTCCGAAGTCAAAGTTGGAGATAACTTAGGGCCTCGCACCCGCGACATCCCGGAGGATGAAGGAATGTGGCCTCACACCATGTGACGTCCTGGAGGACGAAGGATTCGCGACGCCCTGGGGCGACGGACAGGTGGCCTCACACCACTCGACATCCCTGGGACGAAGGCAATTCTACTCAAACCTAGGCTAAGAGACAATGGTTGGAGGGTGGAAGAAACTCAAAATTTTCATTAGTCACTCAATCATTCATTCATTCATTCATTAGTTCTACAAGAGAGGGATTGGGTCCTTTAAATAGGGCCAAGGCCCATTTGAAATTCAAATTACAATATTCATGGTGGCGCCCAAAATTTTCCATCATCCCATCTCTTTGGCCGACCAAATAACTTGTGGTTGGGCGTGGCATGAGGAAAGGCTTGGAGAGGGGGATTGGTCCCTTGACTTCCTTCCTTAGCATGCTTATTTTGGGAAGAAGGAGTGGGGCATGGCTTGCTTGGAGGGATGTGTTCCCTTGGACTCTCCAACGCCATCTTCTTGGATTGATTCAAGGCCGACCAAGGGAGAGCTCCATGGGCGTTGCATGGTTGAGGGCTTGAAGAGGGGAGTGTGTCCTTTGACCTTCCTTCCTTGCAAGAACACTTGGGAAGAAAGCTTGGAAGGGGGCTTGCTTTGAGGCTTGGTTTCTTCAAGGATCTTCAACGCCCCTCTTTTGATGGAACAAGGCATGATGTGGGGGAGGGAAGAGGGGGATGGTGTCTCTTCCTTCCAATGTTGCCAAGGCATGTGGAAAGCATGAGGATGCAACTTTGTTTCCCTTCTTGGATGTCCAAGTGGCAGCTGATGTGGCACCACGTAGGTAGCTGAGGTGGCACCTGAGTTGGCATTATCCCAAGTAGAAGGGGGGGTTGGCCCACCAGAACTTGATTTGGTGAAGAAAACTAGAGTGACCTCAATTGGGCTTGGGCCTAGTCCAAACTCAGACTTGAACAAATACAGGACTCATGACCTAACTTGACCCAAATTGGTCAAGGTACAGGACTAAACAAACTTTGACAAGAACTTATGAAATTGCTTTGGCTCAAGGCCTTATTACAGGACTCATAGAAGGGGGAACCCTAATCTGAGATCCACAGAGGGTTGAGGAGCCTCTGTCGGATCCTGGTGCCCACACTAGTTCTCCCAGGAGGGAGGAACTCGACCCTGTCGAGTAAGGGTTAGCTTGGCTTTGATACCTTTCCAAGATGTCGGGGTCGATGCGCTGCAAGTCCTCCCGTGTGATCCACGAGTCATCGATTCGGGTCGGCCTTGCCATCAGACCAGGTAATGCTGGTAGCCTTTGCCCCGGGTAGTGATGGCTTGGTCATCTAGGACAAGCTCGATCCGCTCTCCTCGCTCAGGTATATTTGGAGGTGGATACTTAGGTTCAGGTTCACTCTCAAAAGGGAGGTCAGGTCCAAATGGCTCACTGGGTATGTTTGCGGGTTCTCTATACTGGACTAAGTCAGAGATATTGAATGTCGAGCTAATTCCGTAATCCGAAGGTAGTTCTAGCACATAGGCGTTAGGGCCCATTCTCCTAATTACTTTAAGGGGACCCGCCCCACGAGCATGAAGCTTCTTAACGGTTCCCGGTGGAAACCGTTCAGGCCGAAGCCTAATCATTACAAAATTCCCTATTTCAAACTCTTTTGCTCGCTTTCGGGAATCAGCCAGCCTTTTATATGTGTTATTACTTATATTAATTTTCTGGCTAATTTCTTTATGCATGTCCCTAATATGCTGTGCAAGTGAATCAGCTGACTCGGAGACACGTGCATGGATGGGTAGGGGAATTAGGTCAAGAGGTCGGTTAGGCTTGTAACCAGTGACAACTTCAAAAGGACTCTCCCGGTGGTCCTATTTACAGAGCTGTTATAGACGAACTCGGCTCGAGGTAAAGAAGATCCCAATTTCCTGTATGTTCACCTATCAAGCATCTAAGGAGGTTTCCCAGGCTGCGGTTGACCACCTCAGTTTGTCCGTCGGTTTGCGGGTGGTAGGCAGTGGAGAATTGGAGCTTGGTTCCTAGGAGGTGCCAAAGGGTTTTCCAGAAATAGCTAGTAAAGCGGACATCCCTATCGGACACTATAGTCTTGGGTAGGCCATGTAACTTGACCACATGATCTAGAAAAAGCTTGGCGACTTTGGAAGCATCTAGGGTCTGGGAGCAGGGTATAAAATGAGCCATTTTGGAAAACCTATCCACTACTACAAAGACAGAATCGTGCTTCCTTACGGTCTTGGGTAATCCTACCACAAAATCCATACTGAGGTCTTGCCAAGGGTGGCTAGGTACGGGCAAGGGGGTGTACAGGCCAGTATTCTGTTTCTGCTACTTGGCCATAGCACAGGTTCGGCACCTAGAGACGATATTGGCTACATCTTTCTTAAGGCTAGGCCAAAAGAACTGGTCTTCAACAGCTAGAATGGTCTTTTCCCTACCAAAGTGACCAGCTAGGCTCCCGCATGGGTTTCCACACTAAAGAATCTCGGAGTGAGGTCTTGGGAATGCACAACTTATTACCCTTGAAAAGATAACCCTCCTGTAAGGTATAGTCACTATGGGCACTAATGGTTCTTGAAGCTTAGACTGGAAGATCTCACTGAAGTCAGGACAAGATTTATATTGCTCCTTAAGTCGGTCAAATCCTACAACCTCAGTCCTAACCGTGTTCAACAAAAGGGCACGATGGCTAAGGGCATCAACTACCTTATTTTCAGTTCCAGCATGATGTTTAAGCACAAAGGTATAGGCTTGGATATACTCGACCCACTTAGCGTGCCTAGGATTCAATCTCTTCTGGGAGTTCAGGTATCGAAGGGCTTCATGGTCTGAAAACAGGACAAACTCATGGGATAAAAGGTAGTGCCTCCAATACCTAAGGGCTTGGACGACTGCATAAAACTCCTTATCATAAGTCGAGTACTTAAGTTTGGCCTCATCAAGTTTTTCGCTAAAGAAGGCCACAGGGTGATTTTCCTGACTAAGTACTCCAATCCCAACTCCCAAAGCATCACAAGCAACCTCGAAAACCTTAGAAAAATCTGGCAACCTCAGGACAAGTGCTTGTACCATCTATCCTTAATTTCAAGGAAGGCTTTGTCTACAGCTTTAGTCCATTGAAACCTCCCTTCCTGATGCAGTCAGTTATCGGTGCTACAATTGAACTGAATCCCCGAATGAATCGTTTGTAAAATGTGGCTAGGCCATGGAAACTACGTACATCGTGGATGCTAGCAGGGACAGGCCACTCAACTATAGCTCTAACCTTCTCGGGGTCGACTGAAACTCCTTTAGGGGTAACTACAAAGCCTAAGAAGATAACCCTAGTTGTCATGAATTCACACTTCTTAGGGTTGGCGTAAAGGCTATTCTCCCTAAGGGTTTGGCAGACTAACCTTAAATGGTGAAGATGGTCCTCTTTGGTCTTGCTATAGATCAAGATGTCATCAAAATACACTACAAGGAATTTTCCAGTGAACTCGCACAAGACTTGGGTCATGACTCTCATGAAGGTACTGGGTGCATTAGACAACCGAAAGGCATCACTACCCATTAAACAGACCATCTTTAGTCTTAAAGCTGTTTTCCATTCGTCCCCCGGTCGAATTCTAATCTGGTGGTAACCACTCTTGAGGTCTATCTTTAAAGATAGTGGCACCAGCCATCATATCGAGCATATCATCCAGGCGGGGAATAGGAAACCTATATTTGATTGTAATTTTGTTGATAGCCCTGCTATCAACACACATCCTCCAGGTCCCGTCTTTCTTAGGGGTAAGTAGGGAGGGACGGCACAAGGACTTAAACTCTCCCTAAGAAAACCCTTCCTAAGCAACTCTCCCACTTGTTTCTGAAGCTCCTGATGTTCAGTGGGGTTCATCCTATAGTGGGGAAGGTTGGGCAAAGTGGATCCTGGGACCAAATCTATAGCATGCTGGATGTCCCTGAGGGGTGGCAGTTGATCAGATAATTCTTCAGGAAAACATCCTCAAATTCTTTCAGAGTCTTCACTACCTCTTGGGGGTGTTCTACATTGGATGGCTCGTGACTCTCCTTGGTGGCTAGAATCCAAACAGGGGCTCCCTCTAAAATCTCTTTCTCTAGCTCCTTAGGTGTGATCAGGTTGACTTCAGCTTTCTTCTCCTTAAGGCTGCTAGATCCTTTCTTGACGAGGTCCTTAGGTTGGATTGGGTTGATTGTGATCTTTTTTCCTTGGTGGAGAAAGACACAGGTATTGGATCAACCATAAAGGGTGGCATCATGGTCGAAATCCAGGGTTGTCCTAGAATGATACTACCCACACCCATGGGTAAGACGTCACACCAAATCGATTCTTCATAGGAACTCATTTTGATCTTGATCTGGCACCTAGACTTTATAGGGATTGAAGTTGAATCTATCCAGGAGACTTTGTAAGGGTTGGGGTGGGGAACTGTGGCTAGTCCTAAAGATTTAACTGTACTCAAGGAAAGGGCATTAACACAGCTTCCACTATCAATGATGACCTTACAAACCTTATCTCCTAGCTTAATCAGGGTCTGTAGGATGTTGGTCCTACGCCAGTCTTCCTGTACTATGTTTTGGGCTAGGATGCATCGGACTACCCCTACAAGGTCTTCAGATTCATACACTTCTTCCTCTCCCTCGTACCCTTCCAACAACTGGTTTTCAGGGTCATAGACATCCTCTTCAGGTTCTATGGTTGGTTCGGGTTCAGTCTCAGTTGGTTCTTCTATGAGTAGGGCAGAGGCGGTGCACTGGCTAGCAAAATGTCCAGGTTTATGACACCTAAAGCATTTACCTTGGGGATCTGGTCTCCTCTGGACTTCAACAACCTTACCCTTTTCCTCTCTACTATACTGGGGTCGGTTCAGGCTGGGATGACTAGGACTGGGTCGGGTTGGGTTTGGTCGACTTGGGTCAGTTTGGTTTGGGTTTGGTCGACTCGGGTAAGCTTGATTGTAACCTTGGGTGGATCCAGGGGTACGGCGTGTTTCTAAAGGGCTCAGGTCTTCTATAGGTGGGAGCTCTCTGGAAATGCTCACAAAGCCTAGCAACTTGGTAAGCTTCTTCCAAGGTTCTGGTTGACCTAAAATACAGCTCTCTCTGGAATCTGGGTGTAGGCCAGCCCTAAACCTAGACAGGGTTACCTCAGGTGATTCAACAACCTTACATCGCATAACATATTCATCAAACTTGGCGATGTAATGGCCACACTCTTACTCCCTTGACTTAAGGTCTGCCATTGGTCCAACAGTTTCTGGGTGTAAGACGCAGGTAAGTATTTCCTCCTAAGCTTTTCTCTCATCTCCCCCCAGGCGGTTATGGGTAATTGACCTTTATGCTCTATGTAGTTCTCAACACTGTTCTAGAACAACCTAGCTTGGTGAACCAACCTTAGCTTGGCAAACTTAAACTTAGTTCTCTCAGACATAGAGTACAGTCAAAATACTGCTCCATAGCAGACTCCCAATCTTCATACACCCTGGGATCTAAGCTACCATCGAAAGTGGGTGCCTTAAGCTTGATGCTCCTAAGGGCTCTTTCTTCACGGTCCTCCAGATTGGGTCTCCTAGGATGGGTATCAACAAAGGGTCAGGGTCTCTCCCAAAGTCATTCTCAAAGTAAGGGTCTTATGGCAGGTTCCTCCTTGGGTGAGGGGACTCAGGACTGGGTTCAGGTCGAGGCCTAGCAGCTTCCTCTAGGGGTCTCAGTCTGGTCTCCATATGGTCCAGTCTATTGATCAACTGGGTCATGGATTGGGTTAAGGCTCTAATGTCGGCTCGCAGTTGGTCCATGGTGTCGGTAGAGGGTGGAGAAGGTGGGTGAAAAGAGGTTCCTGATCTAGTACACATGTAACAAAATGATGTTACGGTTTGCTAGACCTAGGAGATCTCTCCAAATGTAAAGTCAAGAAGATGAACCTGGAAGTAGTAACTTGGCACCTGGCCAGGTAAGTGTAAGGTGAGTGGAGGTTCCTCTTTGCTTGCCTAGACACCAATTAGAAATTGGCCAGGTAAGCAAACCAACCCACTTTCCTTCGGGCTCTAGTCCCTGAACCACTTGCCTAGACACCAGCTACACAAGCACACACCAACAAGCAATCTAGCTTGGCTCGGCACTTGGGTTGACCCGACTTCGTGGGTGTCCCTAGCTCACTAGAGCAGATTAAATGTCTAATTGATTTTAGTTATGGCTAGGGTTCGATATGCGGGTGGTGGTTTGTGGGCTAGGGACAGGTAATGAAATCCTGACCCTATGTTAAATTGATGCCCTTAAGATAAGTTATGTAAAATGAAGTACAATAATGACTAATGAAATGACTTAAAAATTTTTGTTCTTTTGTGTCTTTTAGATGGGTGAATGCTAGACAAAATGCAGGAATTAAAACATGCAAGAAGCAAGCTAGATGGATGAATGAACCAAAAGATGAGATGCTTGCTAAAATATCAGACCTGAGATTTTCTTAGGCAGTATTTCGGCTTGTAGAAACTCTACAAATTGAAATAAAATTGAGAAAATAGAAAAACATATTTTGAAATTAATGCGGTCTAATAAAGTAGAAATCATGAAATTTGGATATCTCTACAGAGAGAAACAATCCAATGATCAGACCATATACTGATTGACCAGAATGCAGAAAATGAAACAAATGCACTAGTCCTAGCCTTGCTCTGATACCAAGATTGATGTAGAGGCAAGGGGAGTTAGGGCTAGGGATGGGATGGATGCTTATGATGCAAGGAATTTCTTTTTTTTTTTTTTTTTGTTTGATGAGTTTTAGATATTTTTTTTAGGGTTTCGATTCCCGATCACAAGCAAAGGTAAGAAATACGAAGAACAATAATGAAAGCTTATGCTCGTAGTTCAAAGCCCTAAAAGTGAAAATAAGAACAGGACCCCAGGATTAAGAAACCCTGGTAGGACTAGCTCGACCTACAATATCTACTTAGGAGATAAAGAGAAAGCAAACCTCAAACTTCTGAAGCGCCCGGTGCAGAGATCGCTCAACTCGGCGGATGCGGCCTGGATGCCAAGCAGTCAAACCCGTGGGAGCACTGGCTTTGGGTCGGGAGGTCACGATGGCAAAGCTGACTATCTCCAATGCCCGAGATGCCAGGGAGGACCTGTAGGCAAACAAAAGAAAGGTCAGCAGAATATGGAGATGCACGGAAAAAAATTGAGATGGAGTTGGGAGGGGCTTCGAGCCCGGTGTTCGGCTGGATTCCGAAGTCAAAGTTGGAGATAACTTGGGGCCTCGCACCCCGTGACATCCCGGGAGGAGGAAAATGTGGCCTCACACCACGCAACGTCCTGGAGGACGAAGGATTCGCGATGCCCTAGGGCGACGGACAGGTGGCCTCACACCACTCGACATCCCTGGGGACAAAGGTAATTCTATTCAAACCTAGCCTAAGAGACAATGGTTGGAGGGTGGAAGAAACTCAAATTTTATTAGTTACTCAATCATTCATTCATTCATTCATTAGTTATACAAGGGAGGGATGGGTCCTTTAAATAGGCACCCAAGGCCCATTTGAAATTCAAATTACAATATTCATGGTGGCGCCCAAAATCTTCCATCATCCCATCTCTTTGGCCGACCAAATAACTTGTGGTTGGGCGTGGCATGAGGAAAGGCTTGGAGAGGGGGATTGGTCCCTTGACTTCCTTCCTTAGCATGCTTATTTTGGGAATAAGGAGTGGGGCATGGCTTGCTTGGAGGGATGTGTTCCTTTGGACTCTCCAATGCCATCTTCTTGGATTGATTCAAGGCCGACCAAGGGAGAGCTCCATGGGAGTTGCATGGTTAAGGGCTTGAAGAGGGAAGTGTGTCCTTTGACCTTCCTTCCTTGTAAGAACACTTTGAGAAGAAAGCTTGGAAGGGGGCTTGCTTTGAGGCTTGGTTTCTTTAAGGATCTTCAACGCCCTCTTTTGATGGAACAAGGCATGATGTGGGGAGGGAAGAGGGGATGGTGTCTCTTCCTTCCAATGTTGCCCAAGGTGTGTGGAAAGCATGAGGATGCCACTTTGTTTCCCTTCTTGGATGCCCAAGTGGCAGCTGATGTGGCACCATGTAGGTAGCTGAGGTGGCACCTGAGTTGGCATTATCCTAAGTGAAAGGGGTGGGTTGGCCCACCAGAACTTGATTTGGTGAAGAAAACCAGAGTGACTTCAATTGGGCTTGGGCCCAGTCCAAACTCAGACTCGAACAAATACAGGACTCATGACCTAACTTGACCCAAATTGGTCAAGGTACAGGACTAAACAAACTTTGACAAGAACTTATGAAATTGCTTTGGCTCAAGGCCTTATTACAGGACTCATAGAAGGGGGAACCCTAATATGAGATCCACAGATGGTTGAGGAGCCTCTGTCGGATCCTGATGCCCACACCATAGCGAGAGCTTGGGGAGCCTCCCATAGACCCACCTCTTACTTGGCCAGTGGACAGGATAGCTGTTGATTTGGTTGTACTTAGTTGACTCACCTTACTTAAGGTCTAGCAAATCCCTAGCCTGAGTTTGAGTCTGTGTGTGCATTACAACTAGATCAGGGACACCCTACCAACAAACCCAAGCTCAATCAAGTACAACCATGGACCGAATTTTGAGACCTTGATTAAAACCCTGAATGATCAAATGGCCCGACTGAACCAAAACCTGACTGACCAATTGGCCCAGACCAACCAAAGCATGATTAATCAGATGGCCCACATCACTGATAGGCTTGACCGATTAGAAGCTCATACCTTTGGAAGAACCCATGAAGTCCAGAATGAATTAGAGCCTGAACCAGAGTTTGGTACACCCATCAACCCTAGAAGGGCTCCGCACCAAGACCTTTTCCCTAAACCCAACCCTAGGAGGCCTCATCAAGACCCTTTCTTTAAGCCAAATCCTAGGAGATCCAACCTTGATCGAGTCCATGACCCGAACCCTAGAAGATCACACCTTGACCCATCTTATGAGCCAAATCCTAGGAGACCCAATTAGGACCAATGGACCATGATGACCGAACCCTTAGGAACATTAGGTTGGAAGCACCCACTTTTGATGAAATCTTGATCCTAAGGTTTATATAGATTGGGGGGAGAGTTGGATCAGTATTTTGAGTGGTACGAGATAACTGAGGAGAGGAAATGCAAATTTACGAAGCTTAGGTTAGTCCATCAGGCTAGGCTATACTCGGGAAACGTCGAAAGGTTCATTAGACAAAGAGGTGATGTTCCCAAAGTAACCTGGAGGGCAATGAAACCTAGGCTTAGACAGAAATACCTTCCCATATCCTACCACCAAAGACTTTTAGACCAGTGGTAGAGATTGACCCAAGGAACCCAGGGAACCAAGAGTGTAGCTGAGTACATTACAAATTTGATGAGTTTGTGATGAGATGCAATGTCGATGAGTCCAAATCGATTACCCTGTCTAGGTTCAGAGCCGGATTAAGAGATAAGATCCAGAAAGAGTTGTTCATAAGAGAAGTCCAAGATTTAGAGCTAGCCTACTAGGTAGCACGACATGCTAAGAGATTTAATAGGGGACCAATTTATCGTAGACCAGAACCCCCTAGAACTAGTGTACCTAGTTAGCAGCCAGGACCAAGTCAGATGTGACCAAACTGACCCAACCCTAGTACACCTTTGACCCGTAGAGATGATAGGGGTAAAGTACCAGAAGCTCAGAGAACCCCAAACCCTAATGCTCTTTGCTTCAGATGTCATAAGATAGGCCATTATGCTAGCAGTTGCCCAACTAGAGCCTTGCACATAGGAGAATTAGCAGAGAATGAGTCTAAACCCATAGAGCCCCTAGATGATTGCATCGAGGAAGTATATTAGGCTGAGGATAATTTGGCAGATGAGTATGAAGGTGATGAGGATCTTGTAGAGCATGACCTTTTAGGAGTAGTTAGATGAATCCTTACCTAGACTGAGACCCAGGAAGATTGGCATAGGACAACATCCTACAAACCTTTGTCAAGTTAGGGGATAAGGTGTGTAAAATAATCATAGATAGTGGGAGTTGTGTGAATGCCATATCCACTAGTGCTGTCAAAACTTTAGGCTTATCCACAATTCCCCATCCAAATTTCTATAAGGTTTCTTGGATAGACTCCACCTCAATTCCTATCAAGCTTAGATGTCTAGTCCCAATCCAATTATAGTCCTATTAGGAGAAAGTGTGGTGTGACATCCTACCAATGGGAGTGAGTAGTATCATCTTGGGTCGACCCTGGTTATTTGACCATGATGCAACCCTTTATGGCCGATCTAATTCTTGTTCTTTCATGCACTTTGAAAAGAAGTTTGTGATCAACCCTACACCACCTAAGGACACTGTTAAGAGAGGATTGAGCCACTTAAAGGAAAAAAAGACTAGAGTCAATCTGATAACTACAAAGAAGATTGAGAAAAAGCTTACTAAGGGTACACCTGTTTGGATTTTAACCACTAAGAAAATTCAAGAGCCTTCCCAGAAAGAACATCCTTAGGAAGTGGTTGAAGTGTTAGAAGACTTTAAGGATATATTTTCAAATGACCTACCTGACCACATTCTACCACTTAGGGACATCCAACATGCCATTGATTTAGTCCCAGGAGCAACCTTGACCAACCTTCCATATTATAGGATGGACCCTACCGAACACCTAGAATTACAAAGACAAGTAGGGGATCTCCTTAGGAAAGGATTTATTAAGAAAAATTTGAGTCCTTGTGCAGTCCCAGCTTTGTTAACACCTAAGAAAGATGGCACTTGGAGGATGTTTGTTGATAATTGTGCCATCAACAAAATCACAGTAAAGTATAGATTTCCTATTCCCCGATTAGATGACTGTTGGATATGATGGTCGGAGCTACTATCTTTTATAAGATTGACCTTAAGAGTGGCTATCATCAAGTGAGAATTGGACCCGAGGATGAATGGAAGATTGCATTTAAAACTAAGGATGATTTATTTGAATGGGTAGTGATGCCATTTGGATTGTCCAATGCACCTAGTACATTTATAAGGATCATGACCCAAGTCCTACGAGCTTTTATAGGAAAATTTGTTGTGGTATACTTTGATGATATTTTGATTTACAGTAGGACTAAGAAAAACCACTTAGACCACCTTAGGTAAGTGTGTGCAACCCTTAGGAAAGAAAATCTCTATGCTAATTTGAAGTAAGTGTGAGTTCATGACCTATAGAGTCACTTTCCTAGGTTTCATTGTTACCCCTGATGGAGTTTCGGCTGATCCTGAAAAGATCAAATCCATAGTTGAGTGGCTTGTTCCCAAAACTGTTCATGATATTCATAGTTTTCATGGCCTAGCCTCCTTCTATAGGAGATTCATTCGAGGCTTTAGCTCCATTGTCGTCCCAATAACTAATTGTATTATGAAGGGTAGTTTTGATTGGACCAAAGCAGCCAATAGAGCCCTCCTAGAGATAAAAGATAAAATGACATAAGCACCAATTTTGAGGATACCTGACTTTTCCAAAGTATTCGAGGTCGCTTGTGATGCATCCAGAGTTGGAATAGGTGGAGTTTTAAGCTAGGAGAACCACCCTATAGCTTTCTTTAGTGAAAAATTAAATGAGGCTAAGCTTAAATATCTCACCTATGATAAGGAGCTCTATGCGGTAGTGCAAGCTTTAAGGTATTGGAGACACTATCTTCTACTGCAAGAATTTGTCATATTCTCTGATCATGAGGCCCTTAGATTTCTTAGTTTCCAGAAAAAGCTGAATCTTAAGCACGCTAAATGGGTAGAATACATCCAAGCCTACACTTTTATCCTAAAGCACCATGCCGGAACTGAGAATAAGGTAGCCGATGCTTTGAGTCATAGAGCCTTGCTTCTAAATTCGGTTAGCACCGAAGTCGTTGAATTTGAGAAACTTAAGGATGAGTATGAAACCTGTCCAGACTTTAGTGAAATTTACTAGGCTTTGAGTCAAGGACCATCTAGTGATCATTGTGATTCTAGATGGTTATCTATTTAAGGAGAACAAGCTTTGTGTTCCCAAAACGTTTTTGAGAGATTTTCTGATTTGGGAGACCCATGCTAGAGGTTTAGCTGATCACTTTGGTAGGAATAAGACCATTTTAGCTATTGAGGACCAGTTTTATTGGCCAGGACTTAAGAGACAAGTTGCCCAGATAGTTGCCAGGTGTCGAACTTGTATTATTGGCAAGCAGCAGAAGCAAAACACTGGACTTTATACACCTTTACCTGTACCCGATTGTCCATGGAAGGATCTTAGCATGGACTTTGTATTAGGCCTACCTAAGACCAGCGAAAACATGATTCGATATTTATTGTAGTTGATAGGTTCTCAAAGATGGCTCATTTCATTCCTTGCTCCTAAACCTTTGATACCTCTAAAGTGGCCAAAATTTCTAGATGGAGTGTGGTAGATTACATGGCCTTCCTAAAATCATAGTGTCCGATAGGGATGTCCGATTCACCAGATACTTTTAGAAAACCCTATGTTATTTGTTAGGAACCAAATTAGAATTTTCTACTGCCTACCACCCTTAGACTGATGGACAAACCGAAGTCATAAATAGAAGTCTAGGGAACTTAATGAGGTGTCTTGTAGGAGAAAGTTTGAGAAACTAGGATTTGTTATTACCTCGCACTGAATTTGCTTACAACATCTCTGTCAATAGGTCTACTGGTAAAAGTCCCTTTGAGATTGTCCATGGTATAAAACCTAAGAGACCTATCGACCTCATTCCATTACCCTCACATGCACGAGTATCTGAGTCTGTGAGTCATATGCACGCATATTAAGGAATTGCATAAGGAAATCAGAAAAGATTCAAATGAGTAAGGAAATCAATAAACATATGGCTAATTCACATAAACGAATGAAAGAATTTAATGAAGGGGACTCTATAATGATTAAACTTAGACTTAAAAGGTTTCCACGGGAACTATGATGAAACAGCATGCCGGGAGGGGACCTTTCAAAGTAATTAAGAAAATTGGACCTAATGCATATGTGTTAGAGTTACCACCAGATTATGGCATTAGTTCAACATTTAATATTTCCATCTGAAAGAATATAAAGAGTCGGCATAATTAATAGTGAGCCTTTTGGGCCTTAACCTGCATTTGAGAGCAAAACCCTACCTGAGTGTCCATCAGTAATTTTACCATAGAGGAGAGATAGAGTTGAACATATCTTGGATGACCAGGGTTACCACTAGAAGTAAGGGCTATCAACGTTATCTGGTTCATTGGCAAGGGCTGACCAGAATTTGAGGACTCCTAGATCACCCGAGAGGATCTGCAGCAAATTGACCCAGACCTCTAGAAAGGTATCATAGTTAGACCGATCCTTACTCAATAGGGTCGAGTTCCTCCTACCCGGGGAGAATTGGTATGGGCACCAGGCTCTGGAAGAGACTTCAACCAATATAGATTAAGCTAGATTTTTATGGATGGAAGATTGAGAGTTGTAGTCCTGTAATAAGTTTCAATTGGGTTTATTAGTCATGTATTTATCTTGGGTAATTGAGTCTTGTATTTATTTCAATTGGGTTCTTTATTGCAATTGAGTCAAGAGGAGTCCAGTCCAAGTCCAATCTGGTTTCAGCACAATCAAGTCAAGAAGGCTAGTGGTAGATGGGTGCATGGACCATGGGATCACCAACTTGGAAGCCACTTCATCACTCCACTTTGCCATATCACCAAAACACCTCACCATGGATTGTCACCCAAGAGAAGAAGGAGTTTGAATTGGCCCACATTTTCCTCCACAATCATCACCCTCTTCATGAGACACCCCATTATTTTCTCCTTATATTTTGATGTAGTTTGAATTCGAATTTGAATTTGAAAAGGCTTGGTGGTCTATAAAAAAAGAGGCTCCAAACCTTCTTGTAATGATGAATGAATGAAAGAAGATTTTCTTGAAAGAAATTCCTTGCTTATTAGCTTGGTCCCTTGGAGAAGTGGGCGTGAGGCCTAGAGTGATTTCCCTTCCATCTCCACACATCCAACATAGTTTCATCCCCTTCCATTCTATAGTCCATTTGGCCAACCAAAGAAGCATTTTTTTTAGTCCACACCCAGCCCCGATACCCTCCATTTCCAATGAATCCAATCCTCCAAGGAGTTCTTCACACAATCATACAAGGAGTTATCATTCCAAAGAAGCCATAGAAGATCCACGCCAAGACTACTCCAAGCTTTCTTTCTTCATTTCAAAGACTCTTCCCCTCCATTTCTCCATTTCAATCTATATCCTCTAATCCCTCTACATCTATTTGTTGTAGGATCCCCAGGCTTCCAGGCTCCAAAGAAGAAGGTCTGTTGCCCAATAAGCAACCCAAGAGGGGGGGTGAATTGGGTCTCTAAAAAAATTTACTTGATGCAATGCAATGCTATGTAATCCATCCAACAATCAATTAAGGTACAACGAAATCAAATATAATGCTCTTAAATACAAGTGCAGCGAAAATAAAGAGCAATAAATGAAAAGCAAGTAGAGAGAGATCAATCAACCACAAAGACCAAGAAATATAGTGGTTCGGTGCTATCCAATGCACCTACATCCACTCCCCAAGATTCTCTTAAAAACTCACTATAATCACACTGATTATAGTTGATTAGTTTTCTGGGCTCACTAATCAAAAATCCAACTTCTTTTCACAAGAACAACAAGTCAAAACCTTGGTTTTAAGGGCTAACCAAGAACCTAAATGGTTTTAAGGTTCACCACCAACCTTCCTTGGCTTTCCAAGCTAACTAAGAACCTAATTAGTTTTCAAAGGCTCACTAATAACCTCCCTTGATTTTGCAATAGGCAAACAAGAACCCTTACAACAAATAAATTTTTGAAGTAGAGAAATAATATAAGCTTTATAAATAAAAGCGGGTATCTCTTTGAAGCTCAATATAGAGGTGCTTTGAACTTGTTGAAGCCTCTTGAATGCTCAAGAATGGATGATCTTCAATGCTCTTAAAGGCTCTTGAAAGCTTGGAGGCTCTGCTTTTGCTTGAGAGTGATTGAATTTTCAATGAATAGGAGTTAAAGCTCTCTTTTCTTCTCACTTGAATACTTTTATTTCATTCTCATCATAAATATCTTTTGATTTGATTTGGAGCATATACATATACCTTCCCAAGGCCTCAAATATATTTTCTAGCTGTTAGACTTAAAATCTAGCTGTTGGAGGGCAAAAGGGTCGAGTTCTGCGTTTGAAAAAACTAGCCGTTACTGTTCTCAGAACTCTATGTGTTGACACTTCATGCTGTGAGTCAACCCTTCAGTCGACACTTGAAGTTGACACTCAATTCAAAAATCTTCAATCTGGTTCTCTGAAAGTCTCAGATGTGTCGACACTTCTTATAGGTGAGTCGACACTTTTGAGTCGACACTTTGCTTCCATGTGTCGACACTTCTGCAGTTCTTCATTTTTAGCAAGTTCTGTGGCTTAAAAATCTCAAGAGATGAGTTGATCCATGTGTCGACACTTTGAGTTGATACTTCAGGTCCATGTATTGACAATTCAGCTGTGCCATCTGAAACATTCTTTGCATATCGACTTGAATCGATACTTCACCTTCCATGTGTCGCCACTTGGTGTCATGTGTCGATACTTTGAGTCGACACCTCACTGAATCTTCACAAAAATTCTGGAGCTTGTGCTGAACCAAATTTATGCTTTACTCAGATGTCCAATCAAGCAAATTTTGACTTTCCAAGTCCTCTTTGAACGGTTCTTTTCATGTAAACTTGTCATCTTTAAATAAACTTCTACAAATTTGTGAGCACATTTTTCTATATAAACACACTTCAAGGAGATCATTAGTACTCAACTTATACTTAACCATTTTGCTTTCATCAAAATCAATAACGGACTCAACAATCTTCCCTTTTTTGATGATTACAAAATCCTTAAGTATAAATTGCATAAAAAGCTTTTAAAGGAATTCATCAGGGTGCATAGGACTAAATACAACAGGTGTATCAAGATAATTTCAATATTGACATGATGTATCAGAATAAGAGTGATATAATGATTTAGAATACCAGAGCAAATATAATGATTGAGAGTATCAGAACTTTAGGATATATATGAAATATAACTACATGTAACTGATACTCTATACGAAAATTCATCAATAAGTAAAGCTCCTCTTGAATTGATGATCCAACTCAACCCTTAAGAGGGGTTTTAAGATGAAATTCACTTTAAAAGAATTTTCAATAAAAACAAGTATAGCTCCCCCTTCTGAGAAATTTGTAAACAATTTCAATTCAAGTTTCAAATAATTTTCAAATTTTGCAAATACTCTTATTTATCCCTTGCATATCACAAATATACTTTGCATTTATACTTTAATCTTATTACTCCCCCTTTTTGTTATCACTAAAAAGTAGAGGGCAATAGATTTAGATATTGAATTGAAGTGCAATGTAAATCTTCATTCATTCATAAAGACAATTCATAACGACAATGAAATACCAAGGAAATTTACGTCATTGTTCATTTAAGTCACAAACATGAAGTACAACATGATATTTCATTTCAAGTCAAAATTTGTACAACAAAAGACAAACATACATAAGATGCATAAAAGTAAACTATCTAAAAATACTTAGATATCCTAATCCTCATCCTCATCATCATCATCAGAAGAGATCCGATCTCAATTGGTTCTGTATCAGTAAAGATCGAGCTCGCGGCCACATCGATCTGAGATCTTGGAGTCGGGTCCTGGTCAGTCATGGAGGGGTTCGATGACCACGTCCTCTGCGTTGAGCATACGTCCGACCTCTGGCTAGAGTAGTAGAGGTGGAAGTAATGTCCTCTACAGGAATGGAATTGATCGGGTCGACAGTCTCTACGACTACCGGAAGTGGCGTACGATCAAAGGAAGGACCAGAGTCAAGATATTGAAAGCCAGGTGTATAAAACCAAGCTCTCGATAAGTGAGGATGTGGTGAATGGTAGGGAGTATCAACAATGGGTGTGTCAAAAATAGGTGTATCAGCTGACAATACGATAGGTGTATCAAAGATAGATGTATCAGCTGAAGAATAAATGGGTAAGTCTATAAATCGCGAATCAATGATAGAAGTGTCAATCAAGGTGTATCAACAATGGGGTTATCAACAATAGGAGAATCAATAATTGGTGAAAGAATAGGAATAAGAATATGATCATCCAATTTGGAAGGAGAGGATAGGACTGGGTCTGGGTAGGTGAACTAGAAGGTCATGAGTAGGACTCCTGGGCAAGTCTGTCGTCACCTCTGCCACTGGCTCTGAAATAGATCTGGAAAATCGATCCACCAGAGTTAGTCTCCTCATCATCTCCATCAACATCATTACCATCAACATTATCTCCATCAACAATAGTGTGCAGGAGCAGGTGGAGCAGTATCAGCACTGGAGTACTCATTGAAGGTCTGGACAGTGCGGTCAGTATAGTTGAGATGCCATCACTCAGTCCATTATGGCTCTCTATGGTTTAAGCTATGAAGCAGTCAGGATGCTATCTCAGGATCAGAATGTCAATCTTAATACGTATGACTCTGTCCAATAAGCTATCAAAAACATCCCGAGTCTCTGTCTAAACTGGCTGAGGCGGTGTTGAAGTAGTAGGCTCAGACTGAGATGTAGTCTTTGGCTTGCTACTGTCTCAGGCTGACTCTCGCTAGGTCCTGCCTCGCTGGAGAGGATCGCTACCTCCTCTGCATCATCATCATCCTCTCCTGTCCTCATGCCTGACTAGATATCCGATCTCCACTCTGCCCTCGGAATTAATGATAACTCATCATCTGGTGTAGTGCCCTGATTCATACACAGCAGTAATAAAGTAGCATGGCGGAAGGGCTCATCCTCAAAGCTGACACCATACTCTCGAACAGAACAGTCAACCCCATCCCATAGGGCAGGCATAGTTGCTGGCTCGTCGATGCCTCCGTCATCTGGTAAATCATAAGCAATGAAGGCCAGACGGGTGTGCGCTGAACTAATGAGACCATCACTAGCAACTCCCCTCTCAGTGATGTATCGAAGCATCCGGTCTTCGGCAGAAGTATCCGGGGACAATATGGTGCAACAATCTCTCTCTGATAGTCGGGATGCGAGTACGGTGGCTCTCTTAGGTAATAATCAGACTTAAAGATACACTGGAGTCACACTCACTCTGTCCATCAGGCTGTCCACCACTAACCAGTCATCGGATGTTCCATACTCTGCTCAGTACCTCTGATGAAATTGGGATATCCCGGTCTCTCACATGTGCCATCCATCCATCAGATCCACGAGCGAGTGATCCATAAAACTCTCGAATAAGCCCGGGATAATAACTCTCGCTCAGTGAGCAAAAAGAAGTCAAACCAGCCTGTCGAATCCACTATCCGATCCTAAAAGCTGCTGGTCGACAAAACTGAATTCTACTTGTCATCCCCCGATGACGTTCTTCGAACTCATCCTACTAGAAGCTGTGAAAAGTGGTCATGCAGGCGGATCTGGAGCTCTAGCCTTGTGTCTGGCCTTTGTTCTTCATTTTTCCTCCTGATCTGCCTGACGAGGATGACGGACAACTTGCTTTCGGGTTCCCATGCTTAGAATAGATTTGGACAAGATTTGGGTGAAAACCTAGGGTTTCTAGGGCTCAAAATGCAAAAGGAAGTCGAAGTGTAGCAAAATCCGACAGAAAAGTGTCCAAATTGAAGAATCATGGGTTTAAATCATGAAATAGTGGGAAGAAGGAGTGTGGAATACCTTAGGTCATGTGTCGGCTCGAGAGAGATGAAGAAATGAGGGAAAAATGCTTCGGAATATCCTTATTCTCGGTCTACTGCCATTCATGTGTCGACTCATGAATGTGTCGACACATAATGTGTCGACACATCGACTTAAAACCGAAAAATAAGAGATTGAAGTGTTGATCAAAATCAAGCATAATTCAATGAAATTAACAAAATTAGTATGATTGAGCATGATTGTTGTCAAATATGATTGATTTGAGTCAAAGATAGAAATATTTAATCAAAAGGATTAATGATCCTGAGCTCTCTTCTAGTCATACAAATTGATCTTCTAGAAGAGGTTTAGTTAAGAAATCAGCTAATTAAAATTCAGTACTAATAAATTCAAGCACAATATCATTATTTTCAACATGATCTCTAATAAAATAATGTCTGATTTCAATATGTTTACTCCTAGAATGTTGAACAGGATTTTTAGTCAAGCAAATAGCACTGGTATTATCACATTTTATAGGTGTACTAGTCAACTTGATTCCAAAATCTTCAAGTTGCTGCTTAATCCACAAGATTTGAGTATAACAACTTCTTGCTGCAATATACTCAACCTCAGCTATGGATAGTGCAACTGAAGTTTGTTCTTGCTAAACCAGGAGATTAAGTTAACCAAGAAATTGGCAAGTACCACTAATACTCTTTCTATCCAATTTACAACCAGTAAAGTCAGCATCAGAATATCCAATCAATTCAACAGATGAATCTCTTGAACACCATAAACCAATATCAACAGTACCAGATAGATATCTAATAATGCATTTAACAGCCATCAAATATGATTCTTTAGGTTAGATTGATACCTAGCGCACATGCACACATGAACATTATATCTGGTCTACTAGCAGTTAGATACAGTAAAGAGCCAATCATACCTCTATATAACTTTTAATCTACTGATTTATCATGTTATCTTTATCAAGTCTACAAGAGGGGCTCATAGGCATACCTATCAATTTAGTAGTCTCCATCCCAAACTTCTTTATATCTCTCTTATATACTTAGCTTGGTTGATGAAGATACATCTTTTGTTTGCTTGATCTGGAGTCCGAGAAAGAATTGAGTTCTCCTGTCATGCTCATCTCGAACTCATCCTGTATTAGTTTAGCAAACTCTTGACAAAGAATTTCATTAGTAGCACCGAAAATGATATCATCAACATATATTTGTACTATTAACAAATCATTATCTTTCCTTTTCAAAAAGAGTGTTTTATCAACATGGCTTCTAGAAAATTCATTTTCAATTAAAATTTACTGCGTCTCTCATACTAGGCTCGAGGTACTTGCTTTAATCCATAAAGTGCTTTGTGCAATTTAAAACATGATCAGGATGTGCATGATTTTCAAATCCAGGTAGTTGTTCAACAAAAACTTTTTCTGTTATAAACTATTTAGAAAAGCACTCTTAACATCTATTTGAAATAGCTTAAAGTTTATAAAACTAGCAAATGCTAATAATAGTCTAATTGCTTCAAGTCTAGCAACCGGAGCAAAAGTTTCATCAAAATCAATACCTTTCTCCTGGTTGTAGCCTTTAGCAACTAGCCTAGCTTTATTTCTAACAACAATTCCATTTTCATCTAATTTATTCCTAAATACCCATTTAGTGCCAATAATAGAAATATTAGATGGTCTTTCTATGAATGTCCAAACATTATTTCTATCAAACTGAATTAGTTCATCTTGCATGGCATTAATCTAGTTTGGGTCTTTTTCAGCTTCTTCAAATATTTAGGCTCTACTTGCGATACAAAAGCTATATAATCACATTCATTTCTAATTAAGACTCGAGTTCTTACCCCTTTAGATGAATCACCTAGGATTAATTTCTTAGGATGTCCATGAGCATACCTCCACTCCTTAGATAGATCTTGGTGCTTGGAGTGTCTTCACCTTTTTCATTCTTGTCTTGATCTTCTTCACTTGGCTGAGGGGGTTGATCATTTAGTGTCAACTTTTGAAGCTTGTCAGCACCTGCACATTCATCAGATGTATCCTCTTTTCTGGAGAATTTGTTAGTAGATTCTTCAAAAATAACATGCACTGTCTCCTCTACCAAAGGTTTCTTTATTGAAAACTCTGTATGCCCTACTTGATGTGGAGTATCCTAAAAAGATACCTTCATCAGACTTGGCATCAAACTTTCCAAGATTATCTTTTCCATTATTTAAGATAAAACACTTGCAACCAAAACTCGAAAATACTTTAAGGTTGGTTTTCTTTGACTCCAAAGTTCGTAAGAAGTTTTCTTTAAAATAGGGTGGATTAAAACTCGATTCAAAATGTAACATGCAGTATTAATAGCTTCAACCCAAAAATATCTCGGTAAATCATTTTCATAAAGCATAGTGCATGCCATTTCTTCTAAAGTATAATTTTTTCTTTCTACTATCCTATTCTATTAAGGTGTCCTAGGTGCAGAAAAGTTGTGTTCAATTCCTTTTTCATTATAAAAGTTTTTGAAATCTTGATTTTCAAATTTAGTTCCATGATCACTGCAAATGCAAACAACTGAAACACTTTTTTATATGAGACTTTTTGATAAAACTATATAAAGGCAAAAAATGATTCATCTTTGTGTGCTAGAAAGAAAACCCATATAAATCTTGAAAAATCATCCACTATGACTAATCCATATCTCTTGCCTCTTAGACTTGATGTTCTAGTTGGTCCAAAGAGATCCATATGAAGAGTTCTAGTGGCCTACTTGTAGTTACAAAACCTTTTGGTTTGAAAGAGATTTTAACTTGTTTACCAAATGACATGCTTGGCAAATTCTATCTTTTCAAAACAAAGTTCAGGTAAATCTCTAGCCAAATTCTTTTTGCAAAGTTTTGAAAGTAGATACATACTAGCATGCCTTAATCTTCTATGCCAAAGCTAACTAGTCTCATCTTTAGTAGAATTCATTGCAACAAGGCATTCTCTATTAGGCAAAGATAGATCATCCAAATCTACCAAATAAATATTTCCATGCCTTTTTCTAATGAATTGTACTCCATTTGTATTCGGACTAGCATTATGCAATAAGATGATTTAAAATAACTTGAAAACTTTTATCACAAAACTGACTAATACTTAAAAGATTGTGCTTCAAACCATCACTAAAAGTACATTACTAATACAACTAGAAGGAGTTTATGAACCTTACCAATACCAATGATTTTTCCTTTACCATTATCCCTGAAGGTCACACTTCCTCCATTCAAAGCTTCAAGAGAAGTGAATTGCTTCACATCTCCCGTCATGTGCCTTGAGCAACCACTATTAAGATACCAAAGTCTTTTGTTCTCCTGGTTGCAAGACACACCTGCAATAAAATCAAGCTTTGTTTTTAGGTACCCAAGCCAACTTGGGTCCTTTAGGGTTAGCACTTAAAATGGTTCCTTTTGGAATCCAAACTTTTTTAAAAGAATTGATTTTTCTTAAATTGCATTGAAAAGATTTATGACCTTGCTTCTTACAAAAAAACAAGTTATGCTAGAAGATACAGATACAAAAAAGTTTTTAAAGTACTTTTGTTGTTTCTGTGGTCTATAGCCTATCCTACTTTATTAAGAATAGCCCTTTGGCTATTCAAAAGTAGATTCAATTTTTCTAAACCATAGATAAATTTTTCAACAAAAGGCTTTATCTTTTCATGTTCATTTTTGTACTTAGCATTTTCCAATTCTAAATCTTTATTCTTCTTTAAAAGATCACCATTTGAAATAATATTCTTGGGTCTTTTCAAAACTTCATTCTCCATTGACAAGTATTGTTTTTCTTTTCTAAAACATCCAATTTAGATTTCAAATTACTAACATCATTTAACAAAGAATTGTTTTCAAGAGAGAAACTGTTTGCATGCTTTTTCAACTTTTTATTTTCACATAAAATCAGCTTATAATCATGCATGAGTTCATCAAAAGCATTTCTAGCTCATCAAAAGTAAAATCTATTTCGGTGTCAGAATTTACCTCATCTTGCTCTTAATGTACCATAAGACAAAGATTTGCAACTTCTATTTGCTCTTATTCAGAACTGGAGTCTTTACTATCACTCCAGGTAGCCATCATTGCTTTCTTTCTTAATTCTTTCTTGACTTCTTAAGGAGAGGGCAATCGAACTTGTAATGACCCGGCTTTTTGCACTCGAAGCATGTAGGTATTTCCTTCTCCTTTTCTTTTTTTTTTTCTTTTTCTTTCTCTTTTCCTTTTTCTTTTGATTGAAACTTCTTTTTGTAAGGAAACTTCCTCCTCTTCATGAATCTTCTGAATTTCCTTGCAAGGAGGGCTTCTTCACCTTCATCTTCCTCTTCTTCTTCGGACTCATCTTTTGAGGATTCTTCTTATATGTTTGATTTGAAAGCTATCCCCTTTTTCTTTTTGTCCATGTCCATTGACTTTTTTTCAAATTCAACTCATAAGTCATGAGCGATCCAACCAGCTGCTCTAGAGATAGTTTGTCAACGTCCTTGGCTTCTTGAATTGTGGTCACCTTCAGATCCCACGATGTTGGAAGTGACCTGAGGATTTTATTCATAAGATCAGCGTTAGACATTACTTTCCAAGACTTCTTATTCCATTTACAATATTTGTAAATCTTGTATACATGTCAGTGATTGACTCATTAGGTTCCATTCGGAACATTTCATAAGTATGCACTAACATGTTCACCTTTGTATTTTTCACTTGATCGGTACCCTTATGGATAACTTCAAGTGTGTCCCATATTTCTTTAGTAGAGGTGCATATAGATATCGTATTGAACTCACTAGGATCTAATATACAATAAGGAGATTCATTGCCTTGGCATTGATCTTGGATTGCTTAATGCCATTTTCATCCCAATCCTCGTCGAGCTTTGGGATGGAAACACCATTAAGCACTACTGAAGGAATATGAGGACCTTTATCTACAACTCTCCATAAATTATAATCAATAGAATGCATATATATTTTCATCCTAGTTTCCAAAATGTATAATTTGATCCATTGAAAAATGGAGATCTATTTGAGGCTTGACCCTCAACTACACTAGTACCAATAGGGGCAGCCATAGATCTTTTCTCAAGGCGGTAAAGCCTATACACTGAGAATAGGACTCTGATACCACTTGTTATCCAGTAAGCAACCCAAGAGGGGGGATGAATTGGGTCTCTAAAAAATATTTACTTGATGCAATGCAATGCTATGCAATCCAATCCAACAATCAATTAAGGTACAATGAAATCAAATATAATGCTCTTAAATAAAAGTGCAGCGGTAATAAAGAGCAATAAATGAAAAGCAAGTAGAGAGATCAATCAACCATAAAGACCAAGAAATATATGGTTCGGTGCTATCCAATGCACCTACATCCACTCCCCAAGATCCCCTTGAAAATTCACTATAATTATATCAATTATAGTTGATTAGTTTTCCGGGCTCACTAATCAAAACCCAACTTACTTTTACAAGGCCAACAAGTCAAAACCTCACTTTGTTTTATGGGCTAACCAAGAACCTAAATGGTTTTAAGGCTCACCACCACCTCCCTTGGTTTTTCGAGCTAACCAAGAACTTAATTGGTTTTCAAAAGCTCACCAATAACCTCTCTTGGTTTTGCAATGGGCTAACCAAGAACCCTTACAACAATAAATTTTGAAGTAGAGAAAAATATAAGCTTTCTAAACAAAATGAGTATCTCTTTGAAGCTCGATGTAGAGGTGCTTTGAACTTGTTGAAGCCTCTTGAATGCTCAAGAATGGACGATCTTCAATGCTCTTGAAGGCTCTTGAATGCTTGGAGACTGCTTTTGCTTGAGAGTGGTTGAATCTTCAATGAATAGGAGTTAAAGCTCTCTTTTCTTCTCACTTGAATGCTTCTATTTCGTTCTCATCAATAATATATCATTTGATTTGATTTGGAGCTATATATACATTTCTAAGGCCTCAAATCCATTTTCTAGTCGTTAGACTTGAAAATCTAGCCGTTGGAGGGCAAAAGGGTCGAGTTTTGCATTTGAAAAACTAGCTGTTACTATTCCCAGAACTCCATGTGTCGACACTCAATCTGTGACTTGACATTTTAGGTCGACACTTGAACTTCTTGAGTTGACACTTAGTTCAAAAATCTTCAATCTAGTTCTTTGAAAGTCTCAGATGTATCGACAATTCCTCAGTGAGTCGACACTTTGAGTCGACACTTTGCTTCCATGTGTCGACACTTCTGCAGTTCTTCATTTTCAGCAAGTTTTGTGGTTTGAAAATCTTAGGCGATGAGCTAATCCATGTGTTGACACTTTGAATCGACACTTCAGGTCCATGTGTTGACACTTCAGCTATGCCATTTGAAACATTCTTTGCATACCGCTTGAGTCGACACTTCACTTTCATGTGTCGACACTCGGACACATGGACTTGAAGTCTTTACAAAAATTCTTGAACTTGTGCTGAACCAAATTTATGCTTCACTCAGGTATCCAATCAAGCAAATTTTGACTTTCCAAGTCCTCTTTGAGCAATTCTTTTCATGTAAACTTTCCTTCTTCAAATAAATAAACTTCTACAAATTTGTGAGCACCTTTTTCTATATAAATACACTTCAAGAAGATCATTAGTAACTTAACTTATACTTAACCATTTTACTTATTATCAAAATCAATAATGGAGTCAACAAAGTCTACTGTGTCAAGAACCGAAAAAGAAGCTTTGCAATCCAGAGTATCTCTTTGTCATCCAAGAACTTCCTCTTTGAGCATTTCCAGTCCCAAACTTTGGAATATTGATTGCCGGGTACCCCTCTTTAGAAAGACTTTCAGATCTAAAATATTAGATTAAACTTAGCCCTAACTTGAATGGTTTCTTAGCCGCAAAGGTCATTCTCTTATTTACTTTGAAAAGGTTTTATTTCAAGTCATGTTTAGCATTTAGATTCCTCTCATAGAAATTCTACTTCTTTTACATGAATGGCAGCATCTATTTACTTCATTTTTCATTTAGTCATTACTAATTCCATTAGGGATACATCATTCCATCATCGTTCCCCATCAAGAAATAAAACAGAACTATGAAATTCAAGAATTACACCTGGTACTAATCCAAGTGTCGATCCAAGTGTCGACTCATAGATCAACTCATGAACAAATCAAGTATCGACACTTGGTATAATGGCTAGTTTTTTTTGAATGCAAAACTTTCCAAACTTATTTCTAACGGCTATATTTTTCTCTCCAATGGTCATACGATCTTTTAAGGTTTGGAGGGCTATTTAAACATCACCAAACTCAATGGAAAGTGTTCTTTGGATTGATTTATAATTTTGATCCAATTGAAAACTCTTTGAAGATTCATGTTTTGAGAGTGTTGAGCCTTCAAGCTTTCAAGATTCATGAAGAGCTTCAAAGTCCACATCTTCAAGCATCATTCAAGGCTTCAACAACTTGGAGACAAGCTTCTTCAATATCATCAAAGAGCTTCAAAGAGATTTTGCTTTTATTTAGAAAGCTTTTATTTTGTATTCTCATTCTTATACTTGAGTTTTTGTATTGAGGTTGTTGGTTAGCCTTGTCTAGAAACTAACTAGGTTGTTGGTAAGCTTAAGTTACAAAATCAACAAGATTTTTGGTTAGCCTTTGAAAACCAAGAGGTTTTTGGTGAGCCTAGTGAAAACCAGAGGTCAAGGGATTTTGGCTTGTGAGCCCATTAAAACAAGTTAGGTTTAACTTGTGAGCCCTTGAAAACAAGTTGGCTATAATCTTAGTGATTATAATGAAAATTTTCAAGAAAAACTTGGGAGTGGATATAGTGCTTGGAGTGCACCAAACCACTATACATCTTTGTGTTTGTGATTGCTTGCTCTTTTTATTACTTGCTTTTATTTACTCTGCTTTTATTCTACTGCATATAATGATTGAGCACAATCACATTGTTATACAAATACATTAGTTCAGCACATACTTGTTTAAAATTTTAAAAACTCAATTCACCCCCCCTCTTGGGTTGCTATGTTGGGCAACAGAGCCATTCCCAAAACCCTTCTCTCAAACCACATACCCTTTTTCCTTAGCTAGAAGACTTTCTTCTACATCCTTCACCCTCACATGCCCACCAACAACATTTAAAAGTAGGCACCCAAAGAGGGTAAGGGAGTTAGGGAGAGATAAAGGGAAAGTAGTTGAGTAGTTTTGATTCAAAGTCAAAATCACCTCAAGTTTGAATTCAAATTCAAATTCAACTAATTAAATTTAAATTCAAATTCAAATCTAAATTAAATTTCAAATTCAAAATCCAATTCAAATTCAGATTAAAGGGCTAGGGTGCTTGGGTGTACCTAATCTAATTTGGTCAATCTAATCGAATCCGATTAATTAGACTGGAATCAAACCTCATTATTCAATCAAATTAAGCTAATTAGCAATCTAATTACTGAAATAAATTTTTCCAGAACTCGCTAACTTTTAGTAAGAACCTAATGAGTTGATCCTAGAAAATACTAAAGTGTTGACTTACCAAAGTGTCAACTCACTAAAGTATCGACTCAAGGTGAATCATCAAACACATTGACAATTAAATCTCAAAATGTTTCACAAACATTGATTAGCCATCAAATCAGGTAGGACTCTTATTGTGTGTGACCCCCATAGGTTCGGATACTAAGCTAGTAGTACAAGAACATTTTCTATACTAATTAATGTGACCATCTAGTAATGGTACCTGATATTTTAATAGGTCGAATTATTACAGAGCAACATTCAAAACCTCTGGCACATAGTTACTATATAATTCATCCCTTTGACTCTCAATGCTTAGGATGACTTCAGGATTTAATTACCAACCCTTAAACAGTACATCCATATAGTGTCTAAACTTTATAAATCTTGTGACTCTTCACAAAGATTATCCTAGCCAAGGTTTTGCTAAATTGAAATACATCGAGACATTCTCTCCAAACCTTTTAGAGGGTTCAATCCCATTTTGACTCACACACCAATTTCATAAGTACTTGACTGTACCCAAAAATATTCCATCATTAAATTAGAAATCTAGTTAGTATGGTATCAAAGTATAGTGAGTTGCTTGCAAGTCACCATCATGATCTCAGGCCTAAGGGATATTTATGTCCATATCCTTTACGAGCAATACTTGGCATAGAGTGCTTGCAGGTAGATCATGTTCAGTGAAATATATCCTGACATTTTACCTGCATGTTATACCAATGTCTCCACACTCCTTGATTAAAAAGATAACCCATATAGTATACAATGACCTATACTTGATAAATGTTGTCGTCTTATGATAGTGTATCATTTGGCCGTGAATAAATTTAAGAACCATAGATAAACCCTCCTTTATTATATTAAAAGTAGTTCTAAGGACTCCATCACAAAAGAGTTCATTACAGGAAGATGCAATGTGATAAACTACCAAATAACATTTATTAATAATAACTTATATATAATAACAAATAGCTCAACCATCTATAGGCTAGATAATTGGCTTTAGGACATATTCTCCAACAGCCCTATCCAAGATACCCTATGAAAGACCTAATGGGGGACAAAGAGCAAGAAGAGGGACAAACCTAATGTGGGAGAAAGCCCTTGGGGGTGACCTGGGTTCAGAGTCCTCTTCTGTCTCCTCTTTACAACTTAGCAAGAAGAAAATCTCTTCAATGGTAATGGTGAGCTCTCTTAAGTCAGGCCCAATGGTCGGATTCAAACCCATCCAACATGTTCCATGGAATTTGGATGTGTGGCAAGCACCCATTCAGAAGCATTGCATTGCCTTAAACCCTTCTCCCACTCATTTACTCTCTAGTCTAGGAAGCACGAGCAAATCATTTCAAACCGCCACTACCAAAGCTACATGGTGACTCCCCAATGGATGAAGGAAGACGTGCAAGTTGCCTGACATGCTAGAAATTAATTATAGTCTGTCGGTGTTTCGCTCTAGCAACTCTCTCCCATCCATGGCTAAAATGGCAAGACAACTGTCAACATTCCACCAAAAAAGCCAAATAAGCATCCAAATCATGCCCAGGTCCCAAAGGCGATTGAATTGGCTACTCCCTTCATCCAAAAATGATAAAAGTGTAAGATTTTCTAAACTCGAGGGTTTCAAATATGGTGGCATTGACTCAGCCCCAGTGACTAGCTGGACCACCAGCAGAGCCATCAATGATAGCAAGCTAGGGTACCCAACTCGGAATAACCAAGTTGCTGACTGGTTGGGACATCAGGATCAAACACAGATCCCTGGATCCCATATGGTTTAATTACTCATGTATCAAAGTTTTAAAAATTTTGTAATCAATTAAGATTGAGTCCTATAATAAGTTGAGGTTAGTTGATTTGTCTCAACCCTCAACCTAGTCAGTATTTTGAGTCCTGTACATCAATTATGAGTCCAGTATGAGCCCAATTTTTGTACAAGAGAGGAGGTCACCCTATTTTGGAGTTCCATCAGGCCACATCTAGCCCATTGGGTTTTGTGTGACAACCCAGGATCCAAGATGCTTCCAGAAATCCTGATTTATTCCAAATGTCCTCCAGATGCCCAGATTCCTTCCCAGATGCCAGAGCATATTCCTAAACTAGGGCATCCATAATTCCAGAGGTCTACCTACATCCCATCCCAAAGAAATCAAGCCCAGGAACCAAGTCCAAGCCCTAAAGAAGCAAGATTCCATGGAATATTCCTGCTACCAGGCTACCAGGCCACCCCAGCTTCCAGGAGGCCCAAGCCCATGCACCCAGCCCCTTTGGGCTGGCCCCTTGCTGCTCCTAGAATCCCAACATGCCCCCTAGGCATCCTTGAAGTGTTGACCAAGTCCAAGAGGTGTCCTTGAGTGGAATAGTCAAAGCAAGAGGGAGAAGGAGAAGACTAGGTCAAATCCTAATCTAGTTGGGACTTATGCTCCTAATTGTTGTAAGATTTATTTTTCTAACCTAGCTAGGAGAGGACTTGTAACCCAAGTATGTAACCCTAGTTAGAGGGCATGGAAACTCTATAAATACCCCACCCCTCTTCCTCTTGTAATCAACTTTTATTCATGATATCAAAATCCTAGTAAATTTATTTGAGCTTGAGAGCTTGTGTGTTACTTTGTTTTTGTTTTTTCTTTGGTTACTACTGTGCTTGGTCAAATTCCTTGCTGCCCTAGCATCCTTCCATGCCCTAACTCACTGCCATCCAAGCCTTCACACATCCAAGAAGGAGTGCCCTAGGCCGCCGAGCAGGGAGATCTTCAACAAGCTTCAAACAGCCCAGCCTCTAACCCTAACCTGATTCTTTCTAAACCTAGTTCCCTTTTTTTTCTTACTTGCTATTTTGATTGACTCTTGATATTTTGCTGGATCCCCGAGGTGTTTCACCTTCCCAAGGAGGCTTTCCTTGCCTCCAGGACTGTCCACATCAGCCATCTAATCAAGAAACTGAGCTTCATCTTCCAGGCTTCAATCAGAGTGCTGTGTGATCTCTTCATCAGAAATCTTCAAATCACTGATTGGTAACATCCTTCCCTTCTTTTAATTTATGATTTGATGAAAATAAGCAATCTTAATCTAGGAGTTTCTCAACTTTCGATCCTGGTAATTTATTATTTTGCATGAGTTTGCCTGCGATACGATGATTCTTTGCATTGCTATTCCTTATGCTAGTTCTTACTTAACTTTGGAATCTAGCCTGCAAATTAAATTATAAAAAATATAAACCCATCGACTAGGGGGATCCCTGATATCGACCACCTCATGACAGGAGTGTATTGGTATTGAAGTCAACCGAGTAGTTGATTTTGTCCAGACCCACTAGCTACCTCCAAGCTGAGTAGTGAGTAGCAATGACCCGTCAAGTTTACCTAGCATAGCACCCCTACATGTACACCTACCAACTTCCTATCCAGATTGACTAGCTAGTTGGGCAGACTAACTCAGTACGCCCATACACATAGCTAAGTCCCTTCTTTAATCTAGTGACCATGATGTCTAAGTAGATGGCAACCTAGCCAATCATAGCTAGCCTGGCATAAATCATGGTGGACAAAATTCTAATAGGTCCTGACATCATAACAGAAATGTGCCAATGGTAAGGATTCAGGAGACAAGATCCTGCCACCTTAACCAAGTTTGTTATACCTATCAGAGACGGATACCTCTACAACGGCATCCTATTATGCCATGTAACCATACAAATAAGTAAGAGGGATCTCTGGCTAGGTACATTCCATACATTTCCACATGCTCTTACTCACATGCTCACTAGACCACCACCAGCTCTTAGCTTTGGCTATTGTAGCCTCTCATTTTTTGTCCACTGGCTTGAGCATCGGAGTGTCCCCACTAGTAAACCCAACCTAGGAACCTTTTTGCAAGTCATCCTAGCATAATAGCCAGGAGAAGTTTTCAATCCCTACCAGAGAAGATTAGAGCACCTCCTGCCACCGTTGGAGCTCCGTGATGAGCAATCAGATGGCAATAATATACATTATCTTTTGGTTTTGGTAGTTGCTTATTTTTGGTCACTTACCTCCAACATCATTTCAACTTTAGTATGTTCAGCTTTAGTTTTTAGATTTAGGCTATCGAGGGTATGTTTAATGTGAATACCTTGGTTGGAATCCCTCCTAACAAATTCACTTTCAATTTTAGCAAAAACCATATATATTTTGCAATTTTGCCATTAAATCAGGTCTATTTCCTTGGTAGAATACACAACCATCTTTTTGGTATGGATATGTAAATTCCTTTTATGTTGTTGGTTGATGCTCATCTCTACTCGCCATTGCTTTGGCCAAAGACCAACCTACATCTCTTGGACTTTTAATCATGGTCTATCTCTAACAAAGCCTAAAGGACTTAAACTAGGAACTTAGAACTATGGGGTTCCTTTATGGATCCTTCAAATTTGGCTCAATACTTATTTCTTAATGTTCTTCCTTCAACCAAAATTCCTGAAGTCCCCCTTCTCCGCCTTTGTTTTGCTTAACTGATGTGGCCAAATCTTCGCTTCGTTGAGTACTTCAAGATATTTTACAAAGGTTTAGCCTATCATAACATCTCCTTCCCATGTTCTTTTTTGGGGCTTTGAGCCTCTTGGCCACTCCTTCAAGCAGACATGACTCCAAAAGAGGTTGAAGTGGTAAAAATGGATGCACTTTTTCATGCCCAAAGTTCTTCATGTCAGCTCCACCATTAAGTACTTGAGCAACAATAAATGTGAGGTCCAACAATATTGCCCAAATTTTTTCATTCATCAATTTAGCTTCGCTCAGAAATTCCCTATTTGCCTCTTTATTGCCTAAATAAATTTTTATTAGCAACTTATGATTATTGGCCTTGTAGTATTAGATTTAGCTAATTACTTCTATTGTTAATCTTGCTCTAATTACACCTTATACCTTTTACTCGTGTGCTCACTATGCCTAAAGACTTAGATCCTATTTGGGATTGATGTTGATAGTAGAGTTTTTAAAGCTTTTGAAAGTAGAGCTTTCAAAAAGTAAACATTTTGGAAGTAGAGTTTTTATAAAAACTAGTTGCTATTTAGTAACTATATTTATAAAATACTTTGAAACTTTAATATATATTTTGTAATTAAAAAAATATTTTTGGTATGATAAGATGATAAAAGATATTGCATAATATTATATAATAAATAATAATATAATATAATACAATGAATTATAGTCTAATAAAAATTTAGAATATAATAAATTAAATTATATTATTAAAGTATAATATAATAATATAATAATAATATTATTATTATATTATGTTATTATAATGTTATAATACTATAATAGATTATATTATATATTTAAATATAAATATTACTACATTTAAAATATTATTATATTGTATAATATTATATCATATAATATAATTATACTATATATAATATTATTATAATATAATATAATAGATTATCTAATTAATAATAGATTATAATTTATAGATTATAATATAGTAATATTATTAAGTATTACTATATTATATTATATTTTATAATACAATAATATTGTAATATATTGTATTATATATTTATAATAATATAGCATGATATGATATAAGATATAATTATGATATTTATTGGCAAGTATTTTAGTCATCGAAAAGATTTTATTTAAATTAACATAGCTTGCTGACATTGGTCAGAAATACTTTTGAGAAGAAGCTCCAAAATAGAGTTATTTCTTAGTAGACTTTTTAGCTTTCTGCAAAAGCCAAATCAGCTTTTTAATTTTTTACCAAATTTATTATACCATCTAAAATTATTTTTGAAAGACTAGAAAGTACTTTTTGGCACTCCAAAAGCTTAGCTAAATAGGGCCTTCATTTGCTAGTGAAATGAATATATATTCTAGATTTAGCCCGAGTCAATGACTTTTGTACTCCAAACCTATATAGATGAACCAAGGCTGACAAGGAACTGTTCTCTCGTATTGCTAACTCCTTTGATGATTCTATTATCTCCTAACATGCAAATGTAGTAGCTTGGGTCTTCCTTGAGGGAGAAAGTTGTTACAAGGCAAATGACCTATCTAGATCTCTTTTGGTCTAGTTATGATTAGTTACCGATGGGAAGAAAAGTATTTGGCTAGGCTCTAATCTCTTATTAAGACACAGGATACCTGATGACTAGGGACCAATCTCTTATTGAGGTGTGAAGAACTTATCGGCTAGGAGCTAATAGCTTATTAAGACAAGATGCCTGACGGCCAGAAGTAGATCTCCTATCAGGGTGCAAGACATCTATCGATCAAAGGATGATCTCTTATCGAGGAATAAGATGCTCAACTACTTAATTATTGGACAGGTACTAGTCACTTACCTAAACTAGGTATGGAGTCTAAAACTTCATTTAGTATGAAGCATATTTCTTAAAGTCATTAGAGCTATTATGACAAGGTTGGTAAAGTGGTTATCCAAAAGTGTAATAGACCGTTTAGCAAACCACTTCAAAAACTAACCTCTTAATGGCCTACCAACTTAACAACTTACTTAATGGTATAATTATCTCATGAATGGTTATAATTATTTAACTAACTTGGCCCTGAACCTTTATAAATAGGAGGTCAAAGGAAACTCCAAAGGGATTTTACACTACTCACTCTCTCAATTCTTTTTTTCTCACCGTTCCCCCTCTCTAAACTGACTTAAGCATCAAAGGGTCCCCCATTGGAGAAATCCCATATATTTCTCTAAGATGAGGACTTCTTTTGTAGGTCTAGGAGCTGATTAGGTCAACTCCCAAAGTCATCGATTGGTTTTTTGAAGGACCTCAAGGCTCCCAAAAGCTCAAAGCCATCTCAGTGCATCCAATCTATCTAGCTTAGAGAGGATCAACAATAGATTGGTGCTAGAGGTAGTGCCTTTATCCAATCTATGATGAGAGGAAGACCTCCAATCAACTCCTCTTCTTGATCGTGATATTCTCGGAATGTTCCCAATATAGCAAAATAAAGGAAAGAAATCCTCAACCAACTCTTGCTATTGACCAAAGGCAAGAAACTCTAATTGAGTAGGTATAGTTATTAATGAATGCCATCCACCTCTTTTAACAATCTGCCATCTAGTCTACGATCCCATCAATGGAACCATCACCACGGAGCCACTGGCACCCACCTAGTGGAGAGGATAGAAGTCATCTACCTTTCCATGGGAAAGAAGAAATCTAGTAGTCGATCCCTCCTCAGGAAGAAAGGAACCATCGCCACCATTTCTCGAAGGATTTTTAAGAGGATTTGATCTGGTGCACCCTTTGAATCATCGCTCTCAATGAGAGAATGACATCGAGAGGAAAGTATGAGAGCTGAAAGCCAAACTTCATAAAACTTATGTGGAAGACTGCCATCGAAATGACTTTCACAATTCAGCACACAATCCCCTTTCTTTGAAGGAATAATAAGGAGCTAATCCCCCATCAATTCAAGATGCTATCAGTTAAATCTTATGATGGTTCCACTAATCCAGTTGATCATTTAAATGATACAAGGCCCTCATAAGGATCCAAGGTATGCATAATGCCTTGCTATGTGATAAATCACATATTTATACATTTATTTAAACTAATTTAAAAAATTATTGGTGCATACATCTTCTAAAAATCTTAATTTTATAACTAAACTAAATTTTCATTAAAATTAATTATTTTAAAAATATCTTTGAAAAAATGGAATTAGAGCTCTTTTATGATAAATAGATATCAAGCTATGTATCAATCTAAGCACCAAAACAACTTCCCACCTGTTAAAGTTTTAATAAAAAGTCTTATTCATGTTTCTTCCTCTTTAGTAGATACATTAAGATTGATAAAAATTTTAAAATTCCTGAACCTAAGAAAATTGATTGAATTATTGATTAAAAACTTATCAACATGAAGAGCTCGACTTATAGAATCCAACGAATCAAACGGCATATGAATTAGAGTTCAAATAGGCCCATAATTGAGAAAAGAATAGAACATCAAGTTATGTACAATTTTTAAAACAATCGATCTACCATGGACCATCCACCATGGATCGGTTGCCTGGTTTATAGAAAACCTATTTCGTCCATAGGATGCCATTACTAATGATCCATGGCTCTGAGTCATGGACTGTGGAAGGATTTCCGATGTGTTGCTACCTGAGCCATAGTCCCCGAGCCACTGTCCTCCTTCCTTACCGGTTAGAGAAGCTAATTTGACCACAAAAAAGTCACTGCCTTCTTCCTCCCAGCCACTACACAAGCACTGTCTCTTTGCCACCCCCTTCCTCGTCCAGAGAAGCCACCAGATTTGTCACCATCTCTTCCCATCCTGATTCGCCCCTCTGCCATCATCTTTGCTTCAACCCAATCTTCCCACAGTCACCGTGGGCCATCATCCTTGTTGCTGGTCATCTCCTAAGCATCGCCAGCTCCTCCTCGATCCCTTCCTTGCCAACCATCATCCCCACCTCAAGCCATGGTCACCACTGCTGCTCCTCCCCATTGCCATTGCCGTTCTTCCCAGGTTGCCATCACTCACTACCTTCCTCCTGCTGCCACCTGTTGCTGCTCCTCTTGACCTCTCCTATTGGACCAAAGCTACCATGTCACCAGCGACCATCATTGGTTCTCAGTCCAAAAACACCTTGCCACAGCCTTTGGTGGAGTTGAGTCCAATGTGGAGGAGTCTAAGGCACAAATAGTGCGATCCATGACATCCTATTAATCTTGGCCATCCAAAGCATTGATTTAATGACTGATAAGGATTTCCAATTGAGACAAATTACTGAAGCATGATCCGCATGATTTAGATGATCAAATGGTTCAGAGACACCAAAAATTAATCATCCATGGTTCATATTAATCTGACTTAATTTAGAGCTTTCGCCAAGCACTATTTAAAGAATCCCAGGCTATAGAAGAAATCATCTTGGAGAGAGGAGTATGGACAGGGTAGAAGGCCTAGCTTTAGATTGCAGGTTGGCTTCTAAGAGTGAGATTTTGTAGAAGAAGCTCTATCTTCTATACCATCTTTTTGTCTATACCAATCTTCAGATCAAGATCTAAAGAGGAAGAAGTGAAAGCCCAGTTTGCTCTATGGAGTACGATGGAAGAAGGTGAAGTAACATCAACCAACTTCCTGACAAGGCTGTGCCAATCAACTTTGGATTCTTTGTTATTGCTCTTCATAGTTTATTTAATTATTATTTTTAATTCCTTGTAATTAGATTTTAATTAATGTAAAGTTTGTTTTTATACCATTTAATTTTTTTATTATTTATTTTTATTGCAAGTAGATGCTAAGATCTGATTAGCAGATTGAACATATCAAGTTTTACTTTTTTATTACACTTTTAATATCATTTTCTTATTTTCAAAATTATTTTTTATTTTATAAAAATTAAAGATTTAAATTATCCTAAGTACTACCTTCTTCATGGATTCACTCGACACATCCTTTCTATATGTTTTTAATTTTATTTAGAAGTTGGTTAATTAAACTGATAACCATGATGTCTTAATAATAATATTGCAATCCTATCAAGTTTTTGGCACTATTACCAAGAAAGATATGAATACTAACATTTTTGATCTTTTGATTTCTTGTAAATTTAGTTTACTATTTTTTTTTATTTTTTAAATTAAAAAATAAAAAAAAGAGGAGAAAGAAAGTTCTACAATTTTGATGAGATTAACCCTTATCCTAGATTAATTTTTTTAATTACTTTTAATTAATTTCTTCCTTTTCATATTAACTAAAAAGAATTATTTTTTATTTCTTTTGATTAGTCTCCTTTTTAAAAAATCTATCTTTTTTTATTAGATTTATTTTTGTTATTGCTTTTCTCCTTTTCAAATTAACATAAAAAGAAAACAAATACATTTTTAGTTGCTTTCAATTATTTTTTTCTTTTTAAACTAACCTACATTTTTTTTTAATTTTTCCTTGTCAAATTAACCTAAAAAGGAAAAAAAAATATTTTTGTTTATTTTTTGTTAGTTTCTTCCTTTTCAAATTAACCTAAAAAAAAAAAAAAATTCTTTTAAGTTTGTTTTCAAATGAACCTAAAAAAGAAACAAATTATTTAACTTTTCAAATAACTACCTTAAATACTAGATTTGACTTTTTGTTTTAATTTAGATATCTAGCTACTTTATTTGCTTAACCTAATTTAGCTTTCTTCTTTTCATATTTAATTAACCAAATTTAAAACTCACATTTTATTCCTCTTGTTTGAAATAACATAATCCAAAAGAAAAAAAAGATACTACACAATACATAACTAAAATAGAGCAACTAATCAAAACTTACAAGATCATTACTTATTTAGGACATCTTTCTGCTTTTGCGTTGCATATTTTCATAAGACATCTTAAGGGCAATAACTCATAAATAATATAAGGTAAGAATTTGATCACCCTTCCTTGGCTCACAGACCACTATCCATGATCCTACATACCTAAGCCTTTTAATTAAAATTAACTAGACGTCAACCCCTAAGAAATTCGAGCTCAATAGGACAAGGCACCTAGAAGAGTTAGACCAGGTTAGGTTAACTGATTGACTGGTATCTAGGAAAGGAATTCAAGGATGATGTAGCCCTGAAGAAATTTAACTTTTAATTGGTTATGTTGACTAACCTGGTCAATTTAATAAGTATCTAAGGAAAGCAATGGGGGGACCCCCACCGATCTTACCCTTACCTGGCCAGTTGATTAGTTAGTTTTTGACTTGGAGGGCTCCAAGATGGCCTTAGCAGTTAGGAGCTGTCTAGATTTAGGATAACCCTAAAATAGAGAGTCCATATTGCTAACTTGTTTGTAAATAACATCAAACCCTAACTAATTCTTTTCTCTCTCTCTTAGCTCTAAGACTTCTTAGGCTCTCATATTTAGAACTCTTTTCTATCTTTCTTTCTTCTTCATCTCACCACTCCTCTTAAATAAATAAATAAATATATAAATAAATAAGGATTGCTCTGATCTAAAATCTTGATTGCATACCTAAATAATCAGAATAATTCAATAAACTAAATTAATGCTAGAAGTATGAATCATTATAATAGAGACCCTTTCTTTCGACACACCAAGTTTATTCGAGCCCAACTCACTTTGAGAGTGAGTACCCAACCATGTACCAACCTCACTTTGAGAGTTTGTATGACCAATTTATCAAGATCAAATCCAAATAGCCTACAGCTCAGGACATAACTCATACTTTAATGCCTATAATTTAGGTTGGGGGCTCACTAGATTTTTGGTGGAAACCATACCCAGTGGTTATCCCGGCAACTCAAGGATCCATGTTCATAGATGCACCATATTATGATTAACCTTATCCACAATGTCAACCTTCTCTAAGTACCTATAACTCATTTTTTGAAGAGAAAGTTCAGCATGCATCTACCCACCTCACCTAAGACCAACCTAAATGTCGATAGGTTTGCTCAATTTTAATAAATAATTATGGTCCAACAAGAATCTATCAATAAACTAATAGATCAAACTGATAATGACTAATCGAGCTTAATAGAGAAGAGGGAGGTGAACTGCCCAGTCAACCTGAGAGTAACCTAGATGGACCATACTTAGCTCAAAATTTTAATGGCCTTCTATCTTTTCCTGAATAATCAACTTTGACTCCCGAGAATGAACTGATCTTAGAACAACTCTATACAATTATAAAGACCAATATAGATAATTTGGCTAAGGCAGAAAAATATATGGAGACATTAAACTAGTGGATGAGCCAATCCATCATTACTCCACTCACATATAGCCCCATTCTCCAGTGCCCTAGAATCATCCATGCCTTTTAATAGGATGGGAGAACAAATAGATGCAATGATGAAATTAGTTGAGAATTCCCAAGAACTATAAATGCATAACTCAATAGAGGAAGCCAGCCCAACAATTGTTTCTTAGGATTTGTCAGATCCCTATTTAGCTCAGTTAAGGGTAGATGATTTTAATGTAAATGGGTATAGTATTGAAGTGAATAACTTAATACAAACACCCTACTTTGAAACCATCCCACTTTTGATTGATGAACAACAAGAGCCATCACCTAGCCCACCAGTAGCTCCCTTATTAGAATCACCACCTAATCTAGAACTGAAATCACTTCTTGATGCATCCATTGAAACTTTCTAGTGCGGACACCAGAGGCACCGAATAAGACAGAGGCTTCTCAACCCTCTATGGATCACTTAGTTACATTTGAGTCCATTTGTAATAAAGCTTAGTACATCTAAGTTAATTTTTACTTGAGACCTGTACTAGTCAGCTCATGTTGAGCTAGTCATTTTTCGGAGTCCAGTACATGTCCAATAATGACTCATACAAGGGAGGACCGAGCTAGCCAAGTGAAGACCAATCCAACTAAAGCTAGGAGGATCATGGAAGGCCTAGGAGGAGAAATCACAAGCCTCAGAGAAGAAATCAGAAGCTCGAGAGACAAGCCCGAGACCCTGAAGCCATGAAATGCAGCTTGAAGCAATCTGGGCCAGCCCAGGCCCAAGAGAGAAGAAAGTGGTGCCAAGGACTTATGCTCACCACCCTTGGTTAGCCACTAGGGTCACCTCCCTTGGCTGACCAAGGCAAGAGAAGGAGAGAAATTGTAGGGACTTATTCTACCTATTTTTTTCTTATTTTCTAGCTAGAGTTTGGATGGGAATAGGATTCCTATGTAATGACTATGTATCCTTGGGGCCCAAGACTATGAGTCTATTTAAAGGACCTAGTCTCTTGTATGAGAACTAATTTTTGATATATGAAATAATCTTTGATTCTCCAATTGTTGTGTGCTACCCTGCTATGTGCTTAAGGGGTTCTGTGTGAGCCCTTCCTCTTCCCGGTGCCCTGCAATTGCTTCCTGCCGCCAGCCTGCTCTCCAAAGCCCTAGCCGTCCACTCTAAACAACCTCTTCCCTTTGTTGTTTTTTCCTTATTTTTTCTTCTCTTTTGTATTTTCTAAACACTGACAGGTCGTTTGCAGGTCCATCGACTCCAACGAATCCGACGACTCTAGCCAGGCTGCAATCATACCACCGAGTAGAAAGTCGGGTATCAGCAGGTCTCTGGCTTGGTTTTCCAGGCCACATCCGGAGCGAGAGTGATCTCTTTGCATACGATTTGCACCAGGCACTTCCACCGTTGCCAGGTACACCCCCTCTGCCACCAGTAGCTTTATTGTAGGTAAACTAGCCCAACCGGGGCTTCTCAGTCTTGGCGATCTTTTTCTTTCTATTACTTTAAGGTCATATCTTGCATGCTTTAGTTTCTTATCTTGCATAGTTTTTCCTGCTTAGATTCTTGGTCTGTTCTTCGGGACTAATCACACAACTTAACATTAAAAATACAAAAAAACTTTGCATGCATATGTAAGTTCTGCATCACTTTCTTAGTGAACCTTATATAAAATCCAACTTAGTGGTATTCTAAAAGCATATAAGAAAGCTATCATATGGGATATTACTAAATGAGGGACATGATTTTAAATTTTTTAATTGATTTCTTTGTATTCGATACTAATGTTGAGAATTGTCTCTAAAATCTTTTATGATATTAAATGATGTATGAAGACAAGTTTAACATTAATCTAGAAAGAGGCCTAGCTTTAAAATGGGAAGGGATATTGACTAAACACATCATGCCCGAGAAGAAAAGTAGGATAGACCAACCCATAATTGAAAGAATTTTAAACTACTACCTCTAATCTCGGTCCAACAAACATAATCCTTTCCTAATTATCATATAAACCATAATAATATTTTTCAATCTTGGAATAATATGCTTGTCTAGTGTACTTTATTGATTTGGGCTAATCATCATAGAGTACTCTATGAATATTTTTTGCCATGATGACAAGGTCTCCTAATTAGGGCTCAACTAGATTTTTTGTGGCAACCACACCCAATGGTTATCCCAGCAACTCAAGGATCCATGTTCATAGATGCACCATATTATAATTAGCCTTATCCATAATGTCAACCTTCTCTAAGACCTATAGCCCATTATTTGAAGAGAAATTCAGCATGCATCTACCCACCTCCCCTATAGACCAACCTAGATGTTGATAAGTTTGCTCAATTTCAATAAATAATTATGGTCCAACAAGAATCTATTGATAAACTAATAGATCAAACTGATCAATGATTAATCGAGCTTAATAGAGAAGAGGGAGGTAAACTCTCTAGTCAACTCGAGAGTAACCTAGAGGGACCATACCTAGCTCAAAATTTTAATGACCCTCTATCTTTTTCTGAATAATCAACTTTGACTCTCGAGAATGAACTGATCTTAGAACAACTCTATACAACTATAAAGACTAATATAGATAATTTGGCTAAGGCAAAAAATATATGGAGATATTAAACTAGTGGATGAGCCAATCCATCATTACCCCACTCATATATAGTCCCATTCTTCGGTGCCCTAGAATCATCCATGCCTTTTACTAGGATGGAAGAACAAATAGATGCAATGATAGAATTAGTAGAGACTTCCCAAGAGCCATAAACTTATAACTTAATAGAAGAAGCCAACCCCATAATTCTTTCCTAGGATTTGTTAGATCTCTATCTAGCTCAGTTAAGGGTAGATGATTTTAATGTAAATGGTTATAGTATTGAAGTGAACAACTTAATACAAATACCCTACTTTGAAACCATCCCATTTTAATTGATGAACAACAAGAGCCATCACCTAGCCCACAATAGCTTCCTTATTAGAATCACCACCTAATCTAGAACTGAAATCACTTCCTGATGCACCCATTAAAACTTTCTTAGTGAACCTTATCTAGGAAATCCAACTTAGTGGTATTCTAAAAGCACATAAGAAAGCTATCAGATGGAATATTACTAAAATGAGGGATCATGACTTTGAAGTTTTTTAATTGATTTTTCGTATTCGGTACTAATCTTGAGAACTCTCTAAAATCATTTTATGATATTAAAATGATGTATAGAGACAAGTTTAACATTAATCTAGAAAAGGTGCCTAGCTTTAAAATAGAAAGGGATATTGACCAAATACATCATGTCCGAGAAGGAAAGTAGGGTAGACTAACCCATAATTGAAGAGATTTTAAACTACCACCTCCAATCTCGATCCAACAAACATAATCCTTTCCTAATTATCATATAAACCATAATAATATTTTTCAATCCTAGAATAATATGCTTGCCCAGTGTACTTTATTAATTCGGGCTAATCATCATAGAGTACTTTATGAATATTTTTCTGCCATGATGACAAGATCTCTAATTGGCTATGTCCTTTTGATATCGTGAGGAATATATTAAAGTTAATTATCCATTGGACTCCCTCATAATGTCCAGCTAAAGATGTTAAACTTACACTTGTTGGGAGGCAACGTAATATTTTTTTATATCCTTAAAAATAAAATAAATAATAAAAAAAAACTCTAATCCAAATTGATTGTTGTAGTCTTTATTTTGTTGATAAGCTCCTCTTCTCAAGTAATCTCTATCCCTATATACTTCTTTTTATTCTTATAGGTTAAATTTATTTCTTTAACTTGTTTATACCATTAGAGACAATGGTATTTAAGTTAGGGGGTAGGGACAAACTTTTAATTTTTTTTTTAAAATTTTAAAAAATATCTAGAAATTTTTGAAAAATCTTAAAATAGAAAAAATTTATCATGTGTCAAGAAAAATCCTGAGCAATATAGAATAGAAAAAAATAATAGAGTTAGAAGGTATTGCTAATAACTATAGTGAGTCAAGGAGTAGACTAATGGTTGGTCTTTTAGCAGCTTACTTAGATCACCTAAAACTATTAGAACTTTCAATTTCACATGCACATTGATGAGGCAAAGTAAGTATTAGTTGTAAGGAAAATTAAAGACTCAATTATTATAAAAAATTAGTAATTGATATACATCTCAATTAAAAAACTTGAATTTAAGAAAAGAACTAACTATTTAAATAAAAAAAGGTAGTGTGAAAGTTACGTTACATGATGAGCTTTATGTGAGGGTGTATAGAAAATTAATCAAAATAGATAATAAGTGAATAAACATTTATCTTTTGTAAGCTGGCACCAAAATACTAAGTTAGCTATCATAAACATATGTGTGATAGATCTTTGGATGAATTTTAAGAAAGTTTCTAATTATGCTGACTACAAAATTTGCTTCAGAAACTCAATATATAGTTAGTGATACTTGCTAGATCTTTTTATTTTCAATCCTAAATCTATTTTTTAAAGGAATCTCTTAATGATACATGGTTATAATTTAATATCTATTACATTGCCAGGGACTAGCAATGAGTAAGTTAGGGAGTGTGATAAATCATATATTTATATATTTATTTTAACTAATTTAAGTAATTATTGGTGCATACATCTTCTAAAAATCCTAATTTCATAACTAAATTAGATTTTCTTGTAAAATTAATTATTTTAAAAAATATCTTTGAAAAATATGGAATTAGAGCTCTTTTATAATAAGTAGATGGCAAGCTGTGTGTCAATGTAAGCACCAAAACAATTTCACACCTATTAAAGTATTTAATAAAAAGTTTTATTCATGTTTCTTCTTCTTCAGCAGATACATCAAGATTGATAAAAATTTTGAAACTCCTGAACCTAAGGAAATTGGCTGAATTATTGATTAAAAAACTTGCCAACATGAGTAGCTTGACTTGTAGAATCCAATGGATCAAACGACATATGAATTGAAGTGTAAATGGATCAGAATTGAGAAAAAAATAGAACATTAAGTTATGCATAGTTTTTAAAGTAATCGATCCACCATGGACCAGCTGCCTGATCTACAGAAACCTATTTTGTCCATAAGATGCCATTACTAATGGTCCATGGCTTTGAACCATAGACCATGGAAGGATTTCCACCATCTCGCCGCCCGAGCTGTTGTCCTGCCACCTCGAGCCACCGTCCTCCTTCCTCGTCGATTGGAGAAGCCACTCGGAGCCACCAAAAAGTCACCACCTTCTTCCAACCAGCCACCACTTGAGCCACCATCTCTCTACCACCCCCGTCCTCAATCTAGAGAAGCTGTCGGATGCATCACTCTCTTCCCCATCCTAATCCACCTCTCTACCATCATCATTGCTTCAGCCCAATCTTGCCACAGTCACCGCAGGCCATCATCCTCATTACTGGTCATCTCCCAATGCCACCAACTCCTCCTTGATCCCTTCCTCATCGACAATCATCCCCTCCTTAAGCCATGGCCACCATTATTACTCCTCCCCATTGCCATTACTGTTCTTCCTGGGTTGCCATCGCTCACTACCTTCCTCCTGCTACCGCCTGCTGCTGCTTCTCTTGACCTTCTCCCACTAGATCTTCACCAAAGCCCCATGTCACCATCGGCCATCACTAGTTCTCATCTAGAAACACCTTGCCATAGCCTTCGATGGAGCTGAGTCCAATGCAGAGGAGTCTAAGGCACAAATAGTAAGATCCATGACATCCTATTAATCTTAGCCATCCAAAGTATCGATCTAATAGCTGATAAGGATTCTCGCTTGAGACAAATTGCTGAAGCATGGTCTGCATGATTTAGGTGATCAAACGGTTCAAAGACACCAAAAATTAATCATCCCATGGTCTATATTAATTTGACTTGATTTAGAGCTTTCACCAAGCTCTATTTAAAGATCCCAAGCTATAAAAAAAAAATTATCTTGGAGAGAGGAGTATGGTATAGGGTAGAAGGCTTAGCTTTGGATTGCGGGTTAGCCCCTAAGAGTGAAGTTTTTAGAGGAGAAGCTCTATCTTCTACTCTATCTTTTACCTATACCAATCTTCAGATCATGATCCAAAGAGGAAGAAGAGGAAGCCCAATTTGCTCCATGGAGTACGATGAAAAAGGCGAAGTGATATCAACTAACTTTCCAATGAGGCTGCACTAATCAACTTTGAATTCTTTATTATCACTTTTTATAGTTTATTTAATTATTATTTTTAATTTTTTGTAATTAGATTTTAATTAATGTAAAATTTATTTTTATGCCATTTAAATTTTTTGTTATTTATTTTATTGCAAGTAGATGCTAAGATCTGATTAGCATATCAAATGTGTCTAGTTTTAATTTTCTATTACACTTTTAATTACCATTTTCCTGACTTCAAATTATTTTTTTAGATTTCAAATTATCCTAAGAACTGCCTTCTCCAAAATTCATCTCGACTCATCCTTTCTACATGTTTTCAATTTTATTTAGAAGTCAGTTAATTAAACTGATAACCATGATGTCTTAATGACAATATCACGATCCTATCACTATGCTATCTTGCAACTTTGAAAGAAAGCCATCAGGATGTGATTTTCGAGCCTACTACCTGGATCCATCTACTTCTTTCAACAATTAAGTAGCCAGCTAATAACACACTTTGGTAATTATTGACTACAGCCAAAGAATAACGATAGTCTCTTCTCTATTAAACAAGAATAAGGAGAGATTCTTTGAAGTTATCTGGTGCACTTTAATGCAGCCATATTAGAAGTCAAAGACTTCAACGAGTCCATCGCTATGTTAGCATTGAAACTAGGATTCCAAAGTGGTTGCCTGAGTTTCTCCTTGAATAAATTTTTTTTAGAAATTATGCTGATCTCCTCATGCATGTAGGAAAATATGCTCAAGTCGAGGAAAGTTATTTTCTCTGTTGAAAGGAGAAAGGAATGAAGCAGAGTAGGAAGAAGCGGGCTCATGAGAAAGAAACTTGCGTTCAGCCAAAAGTTGCCAAATCTCCAAAAAATTTAAAGCCAAATCATCCTACTCAGCAATTCGCTAATTACACCCTTTTGACTACTTCTTGATCCCAAATTCTGATAGAGATCAATAATAAAGGTTACCTATATCGACCACTGCTTATCAACAGTTTGCCAGAAAAGAGGTATAAGAGCAAGTATTGTCACTTCCAAAAAGATCATGATTATGATATGAAAGATTATAAGTAGCTAAACAAGAGATTAAGAACTTGATCTGTAGGGACTATTTCAACAAGTACATCAATGGCTAATAAAGAAAAGAAGAGATCCCTTGAATTACCTTAAGTAAGAAGTCAATATCAAGTACCCTTCCAATTGCCTGGACAATCAGCATGATCTCAAGCCTGTCCAAAGATAGAGGGCAAAAAGTATGGATGAGGAGCCCAAGAAAAGACATCGAGCAGAGCCGACCAGTTCTTGAGAACATTATTTTCTTCTTACTAATAATGATATAAGAAAAACTCAAACCCCATACAATGATGCAATCATCATCTCCATGATAGTGGCTAACTATGATATAAAAAGAATTTTAGTTGATAATGGTAGCTCTACTAACATCTTGTTCTATGATGTCTTCTAGAAAATGAAACTATCAATTGAAAGGCTAAAAATGATAAATACTCTACTTGTTGATTCTCTAGAAACTCAATCATAACAGAAGGAGATCTCTTACCAATGACTGCAAGTCAACCACCTAAGCAAAGTGACAATCCTAATGAATTTTTGGTAGTCTGAGTGCTATCAACTTATAATGCTAATTTTGGATGATCAGGATTAAATGCTCTAAGGGTAGTAGTCTCCACATACTACTTGCTCGTCCACTTTTCGACCAAGCATGGAGTTGGAAAAATCAAAGGAGATCAAATGCTAGTAAATAGTATTCTTGAAATTATTAAGACCCAAAAAAGGTTAGGGTTCCATAGACAGATGAGCTAGATGTTAGAGAAGACACCATTGACATAGGGGAGCCCACTGAGCAGTTGATTAGCATTCACCTAAGAAATGACCTAGACAAAACTGTACAAATTGATGGCATCTAAAGTTAGAGAATGGCTAATTACATTCCTTTAGGCTAATACTGATGTCTTTGCTTGGATGGCTACTGATATCCAGGTATATCTCCTGATGTCATCATCCTCAAACTTAGTGTAGACCTCCTTACCCTCCTATCAGGCAAAAGAAAAGAAGTTTTGCTTCAAAAAATAAAATACCATTGAAGAGAAGTGGACAAACTTATAAGAGTATGCTTTATTAAAGACACTCATTACACAGATTGGATAGCCAACATAGTCATGGTCAAGAAGGCAAATGGAATGTGGAGAATCAGCATTTTTCTTCAAGATATAATTAGATCTGAATGGTAGAAGAAGATGCAGATAAAATGGCCTTTTGATCGTTATCGTAGGTGATTAAAATAAAACCTACTCACTACTATAGCTAGTGATGAGTCAGGATCGTATCATTAGGGATCAAGGGTAATTATTACATGGGAAAGAGCAAAAAAAAGTTATTTATAAGGATTACTTAATTAAATCAGGACATCAAGAGAAGTAACCCAAGAATCCGAATCCACCATGCAAACGTTTTATCTTATTTTCTTTATATTGCAATATCAATAATTCTTGTAAATTTAATGTTAGAATAATTTTCTTCTATTAGGAATGGGCCATATCCGGAGATCACGACACATCTACTAGAGTATAAACTATCTAATTGATTTGTAAGATTAGGAATCTAATCCACCATACTATGATCTATCTCTCTTAGGCATGTACCATATCCTGAGATCATGGCACATCGATAGAGGGTGTAGGCCATGCAAACTAGATCAAATCATTGATCAAAAAAATAACTCAAAAATAAAGGAAAGAAGAACATGATTTTTATTACATAGAAATTAAGTACAAAAAGAGAGATAGAACATGATTACAGGCTTCATCTTTATCCCAGGTTGAAGGATTCTAGCCGTGCATCTCTATTGCCAGCATCCCCTCCATAATTTCCCTTTTCTGAATTTCTAACATAATGATCTAAACAAGAAAAAAAAATTAAATTAATACAAAATTTGTTGAAGAAACTGATGCTTGGACTACTGCCCGGGTCCTCCTTTTATAGAGATCATTTAAGACTTCCTCCTGGTCAAATTTGAAGTCAATCAGGCTCAAGATCAGCCAGATATCGGAAATTCTCAGCCATCCATTCCACATCACATGCCTCAAATCATGCAATAATTCATGCAAAATTGCTCTTCTTCCTTCTTAGATGAGCAGAGTCTGATCTGGACTCTATCAAATCCTGGATCCTACCTCCTCCAATTGGGATTTGGATTCCTCTTCTCCTCATCATAGTGAATGGCCAGCGGTGGTGTGAGGTAGCGGACAGTAGTTGTAGTGGGTGGCAATTACTAGTGTTGGCATGGTGGCAGTGAGATCGATCACAGGGAAAAATGGGAGGGTATGGCTAGTTGAGAGAAAATGACTAAGCAAGGGAGAAAAGTGTGGTTAGCAATGGTATGAGGCGGTGAGAGGCATCTGATGGTGGTGGGCTAGTGGTGGATGACCATTGATGACGAACAAAAGAAGAAAAGGTGGCCAACTAGAAAAAAGGGTGAACGATGGTGGCTAACCAAAAAAAATAGTCTTTGGCGAGCCCGCCATTAGTGGGTGATGATCGGATAGCTTCTCTAGCGAAGGCGGTGCTCGAGAAGGCCGTGGTCCATGGAACAGGCTTGTGGACCATGGTTAATGCTTCTATGGATCAGGCCTGGCTTCTATGGACTGAGCGACCGGTCCACCATGGACTGGCTGCATCAAAAATCATGTGATTCATTAATAAACTTTAAACTTGATTTCCAGGGTCCTTCGAACTTTGATTTGAGTACCGTCTATGCTGTTGGACTCCAAAAATCAACCTCTTTCAATCTATGGATTCCTTTTCTATAAACACTAATAAAAGTATCGATTTTTAATAAATATAGATCAATTAATATTTATTTTAATGATTAAATTTTGATAATTAATTGACTTATCACATCCCCCAACTTAATCATTGCTAGTTCCTTAGCAATGTAATTAAAATAGAATCACATGTCACTAAGATCCTTCTTTACAAAATTAGATATAGGCTTATGGTTGAAAGAAGCGAGCTAGTATCACTAACTAAGTATTGAGTTTCTGAAGTGAATTTCATAGTCAGAACTATTAAAAACTTCTTAAAGTTCATCTAAAGATCTATAGTACTTGTATTTATGATGACTAACTTAGCCTTTCAGTACTAGCTTATAAGGAATAATAGTATCTTCGCTTATCACCTACTTTGATCAATTTTTTATACACCCTCAAATTACACCTGAGTTGAGATAGCTTTCACACTGTCTAAATTTTTTTGGCAATATCTTCATACTGCCCACTTTTTGACACGAACAATAATACTTACTTAAGCGAAGGTGCCTGGTACTCGATGGGAACCAATATTTAGAACTTACCTTTTTTTTCTTTTTTTTAATATTAGGCAGGTAGCTCTTTCCTCAAATTCAAGTTTTTCTAAATGGGGTGTATATCGATTATCAATTTTCAATAATAATTGAATCTCCAATTGACCTTACAACTAATATCGAGTTTACCTCGTCAGTGTACATGTGCGATGGAAGTGCTAATAGCTTTTAGGTGATCAAAGTAGGCTGCTAAAAGTCTAACTAGCTAGTCTACTCTTTAGCTTGCTACAGTAATTAGCCAATACTTTCTAACTTTATTATTTTTCTAGTTTATTTTGCTCAAGAATCTCTTTCATGGCACATGGTTTAAAAACTTTTTTCAAAATTTTTAAAGATTGCTAAGGTATTTTAAAATATATTTTTTCTAAAAAGGGTTTCCTTATCTTCCAACTTAATTTTCATTATCCTTAATGGAGTAAGAAAGAATAAAACAAGGAGAGATCCACCTGGATGAGATATGCCTCGTGTAATGCCAGGAGTGACTGTGCGGAGCAGTCTCTTATTTCTATAAATAAGAATCACTAAAATAGAGGTCAGAAAATAAAAATTTAGGTTGCCTCCCAAAAAGTGCTAAGTTTAACATCTTCAGCTAGACCTCTTAGAACTCTTATCCTATTCCTGCCCAAATCTTGATGTAGATTTATAATTTCCTACATGATTCTAGTTTAGCTACAGAGTATTTCCTGCATAGGACCATTAAGTAGCTTGTAGCCCTGATAGCAATAATTCTTTCTTTATAATTAGATCTAGGTATAACTTATGTAATAGTTGGGGTTCTAATGGATCTAGATCTATATAGTTGATGTGCCAAGGGAGTACCCCAGGATCGCCATTTGATGCCTCTTCCTTCATAGGCAAAGGTTCAACCAGAGACATGAGGGATTCAGCTAATAGTTTAGGTCTTGGCACAAGCCCTTTCTAATCTATAATTTGGCACTTTTTTCAAATCAATATTAACTCTATCTCCAAACATTATTTTAATACTATAGATAAATTTTGGAGGCAGTTCTTAAAAGTAGTGCCAAATATAGAGAAATCACATAGAAAAGTTTTAACTTCGTTATCCCCCATATGTGCAATGTCCCATCCAACAGCTTCTTATATACTTGTAGAACACTTATAATTTGGGCATCCCTAGTGTGTATTATCGGTAAGGTATCAAAGGATGCACTAAGAAGTAGCTTCAATTCTGGATCAGGTGGTGATTCTAACAAGGGAGCTATTGGGGGTCTAGGTGATGGCTCATATTTCTTGCTCCAAAGTGGGGTGGTGTTGGGGTAGGGTGTTTTCTACTAGGTCACTCATCTTTAGGGTACATTCTTCTATATCAAGATCATCCACCTCAAAGTGAGCCAAATTAGGGTTTAACGAATCATAGGGGAAACTTTCATGCATGGCTTCCTTTATTACATTATACATTTATGATCTTTGAGAAGGCTCAATTGATTCCATCATTGTACCTATTTATTCTCCCTTCCCATTGAAAGTAATGGACAATTCTAGGATTCTTAGGATTGGGACAATAGGTAAGTTGGGTGATGATAGAAGTGGTTCATCCTTCCTTTTTGATTTCTTTTCATATATTTCTGCCTTAGTCAAATTATATAGGTTCGTCTCTTTGGTTGTACAGGGTCACTCTATGACTAATTCATTCCTGAGCATTTGACTAGGCAACTCTTCTTCACTGACAGCCATGGCTAATTGACTTAATTGCATCTCCAAATGAGCAATAGCCTGGGTGTTGGAGGTTATCTATTGGCCCATGGTTTGCATAAATTATTTAGGATAACATGGAGGTCATCTTGGGCTTTAACCAAAGTTTCTAGACTCTTTTCTAATGTGCCGATTCCTCCCTCAAGATCTAAACTCGATTGATGAGTAGGTACTTGACTGGGCCTAAGGTAGGGCTAGTCAAAATTAGGGGCTCATAGTATTGCATCTTATGACCACACAAAATTGGAATGATGATCCCATCATGGGTTATAGGTTTGGGCATAAGGGTCAGTTATATATCTATTATTGGCTACAGTTCACTATGTGAACCCATTTTGGGTTGGATGCATCAAGTAAGGACATTCCTCTACAACATGGTTTGGTGCACATGCCATGCACATAGATACTAGCACATGATGAAATTGGGTATATCTTTTACATTCTAGGACTTCCTCAATCCTATGGATCAATGATGCCATGTTATTTCTTAGGTTCCCTTGTGTGATTGTATGTATCTGTGAATGTCACAAAATTAGGATGCATATCAATCTGTTGTGGTTGATTTATAGGATTGTTAGCTTGGGCTCTCATTTTAAATGGACGGTTAGAGTAAATCTTGTACCAATAATTTTGTAAGGTTGAGGTCATTCAATAGGATCTAGGTAACAAATAATCTACTAAGCTCTTTGATCGTCCAATAGAATCCATGACCTTTTAATCTTGTATGATTTAGATTGTATCTAACCATTCATCTTTTTGTGTTAGTAGGAGATTTTTTTTGAATTTTTTTATTAACTTTTTTATATTATATGGAGAAAGAGGAGAAGAAGAGGAAGAAAGAGAGAGAAGAAGTCTAAAGGTAAGAGACTAAGGAGTCCTAAATCTAGAGATGATAGTGAAAGGTGGTTTAATTAGGTTAAAATTGTGTTAGTACAAACAACTTATCATATAGTGGACTCTCTATCTTAGGGTTCCCTTATGTCTAGATAGCTCCTAACTGCTAAGGTTGCCTTTGAGCCTTTAAAGTTAGATACTAACTAGCCACTGGCCAGGTAAGTAAGGTCGGTGGGGGTCCTCCCATTGCTTTCCTTAAATACCAAATAAATTGGCAAAATCAGTTAATGAAGCCAATTAAAGAACCACCTTCCTTCAGGGCTACATCATCCTTAAACCCTTTCCTAGATACCAATTAATCAGTTAATTCTGAGCTAGTCCAACTCTCAGGGTCCCTTATCCTAGTGAGCTCAAAACTTTAGGGGCTAACATCTAATTGATTTAATTAAGGCTTAGGTCAATGTAATATGTAGGGTGGTGATTTGTGGGCTAAGGAAGGGTGATGAAATCCCAACCTTTTGCTATTTAGGGGTTATGCCCTTAAAGTATTTTATGAAAATGCAATGCAAATTAAGCAAGGTATGCAACAAGTTAGGAAGTTTTAAAAGTTTATTATTTATTTCTTTAAATTATTTAATTTTATGGAAAGTGTCTTAGAATTTTCTTGTAGGTTTTTTAAAGTAAATTAATTAAAAGGAATGGTTAATTAGGTTAGAAGTGGATTTGTAAAAAGAAGGAAAAAAATTTTTGTTAAGAAGAAAATAAAAAAATTAATAATTAAGGTAACTAAAAAAAGATAATGAACTATAGAGAGCAATAAATATATAATTTTTTTTACTTTTTTTCATGAAATAATCATGCATAGATCCCTAGCAATAGCATCAAAATTGATCACTATTGTAGGAGGTCAAAAATAAAACCTACTCACAGCTATAGCTAGTGATGAGTTGGGATCATATCCTCGAGGATTAGGGGCAATTATTTCATGAAAAAGAACAAAAAAAAGTTATTTGTAAGGATTAGATTAAGAGTAGTAGTTATTAAAAGATAACAACTAATTACTTAATTAAATCAGGATATCATGAGAAGTAATCAAGGAATCCAAACCCACATGCAAATAGGTTTTATCTTCTTTTTTTTATGTTGCATTATTAATAATTCTTGTAGATTCAATGTTAAAATAATTTATCTCTTATTTGGCACGAGCTGTATCTGGAGATCATGACACGTTCGATAGAGTATAAACTATCTAATTAATTTATAATGTTAGGATCTAACATTACCATACTACGATCTATCTCTCTTAGGTACATACCATATCCTGAGATCACGACACATCAGTAAATGGTGTAGGCCGTGTATGATAGATCAAATAATCGATCAGAAAAATAACTCAAAAGATAAAGAAAAGAAGAACATGATTTTTATTGCATAAAAATCAAATACAAAAGAAAGATAGAACCTGGTTATAGGTTTCATTCATTCTAGGCTGAAGGAGTTTAGCCATGCCTTGCTGCCACTAGCATCCCCTCCATAATTCTCCTTTTTTCCAAGGCCTAACATAATGATCTAAACAAGAGAAAGAAATTAAATTAATATAATTTGATGAAGAAACTGATGCCTGGACTATTATCTAGGATCCTTCTTTATAGAGCTCATTTAGGGCTTCCTTTCGATCAAATTTGGAATCAATCGGGCTCAAGATTGGCCAGATATAATGCAGGAAATTCTTAGCCATCCATTCCACATCACTGGCCTCAAATCATGCCAGAATTCATGTGAAACAACTCTTCTTCCTTCTTAGGTGAATTGAGTATAATCTGGACTCTACTAAATCCCAGATCCTACCTCTTCCAACTGGAATTTGGATCCTTCTCTTCTTCTCATCGCAGTGGATAACTGGTAGTGGCATGAGGCGATGTACGATGATGACAGTGGGTGGTGGTAATCGATGGTTGGCACGGTGGCAGGGAGACCGATCACATGGAAAAATATCAAGGGGATGGTTGGCTTAGAGAAAATGACCAACAAAGAAGAAAAGTGGTGGTTGGCGACGGGAGGTGTCTGATAGTGGCGAGCTGATGGTGGATGACCATTGATTATTGAATGGAGGAAGAAAGGATGGTCGGTTAGAAAAAGGGTGGATGATGGTGGCCGACCGGAAAAAAATAGTCTCCAGTGAGCCCTCCGGTAGTAGGCGGCGACCGGATGGCTTCTTCGGCAAAGATGGTGCTCGGGAAGGTTGGTGGTCCATAGAACGGCTCGTGGACCATGGTTAATGGCATTATGGACCGAGCCTAGCTTCTGTGGACCGAGCAGTCGGTCCACTATGGTCCGACTTCATAAAAAAATCATGCAATTTATTAATAAACTTTAAACTTGATTTCTGGGCTTGTTCAAACTCTGCTTTGAGTGCCGTTTATACCATTAGACTTCAAAAACTGTTTTCTTTCAATCTATGAATTCCTTTTTATAAAATTCTAATAAAATATTAATTTCTTAGTAAATATAAATTAATTAGTATTTATTTTAATGGTTAATTGGGCTAATTAGTCAACTTATCACCTTCATGATAGAAAGATGGCTCTACTATTACAAAATGATGCCTTTTGGATTAAAGAATATTGGAGCTACTTACCAGCATTTGGTCGATAGAGTGTTCAAAAATTAGATAGGGAGAAAAATGGAAATCTACGTAGATAATATGCTTGTCAAGAGTACAAAAGGTGATCACAACATAGATAACTTAAAAGAAGCCTTCAATAAATTAAGGCGATATTAGATGAAACTCAATTTGAACAAGTATAAATTTGGTGTTACATCGAGAAAGTTCTTAAGCTTTGTGGTGAGTCAGATAGGAATCGAAGCTAATCCTAAAAAAATCGAAGTACTTCTGGAAATAAAGTACCCTTAGAACAAGAAGGAAGTTTAATGCTTATCTGGTTGGATTACTTTGCTCCGCTAATTTATTTCTCGATCATTTGAAAAGTGCTTTCCATTCTTCAAAGTTATAAAGCTTGCCATAACTTTGAGTAGTCGATAAGCTATCGATCAACTTTTGAAGGTCTAAAGAAATATCTTGACTATCCTTCATTACTATCAAAGCCAAAAGAGGGCTAGCAACTTTATATTTACTTATCTATTTTTTCTAATGCCATTAGCTCTATTTTGGTCAAGAAAGATACAGGAATACAAAAATCTATCTATTACACCAATAAATATTAAAAGATATGGAAGTAAGATATATCAAAGTTGAGAAGATGATTTATGCTCTTGTCATTACATCAAAAAGACCGCGACTACATTTCTAGTCCCATTCTATAGCTATCTTGAGAGATCAATCTTTGAAATTCATACTTCGAAGGCCAGATACATTAGGATGCCTAGCCAAGTAGACTATCGAGTTTGAAGAATTTGATATTGAATACAAACCCGCTCTAGTATAAAATCTCAAGTCTTTGCATACTTTATCATGGAATAAATAATACTTGATGAAGAAAGAGAAGAAAAGAAATTGCAAGAAGAACTGACCATATCTTCTTGGATTCTACGTGTCAGTGGTGCCTCAAACATCTAAGAGAGTGAAGCTAGATTATTCTTCAGTAATCTTGATGGAGCAGTAATGGAGTATGCCATAAGATTAGGCTTTAACACCATCAATAATGAGATTGAATATGAGGTACTAATTACTAGTATAAAAATAGCCAAGAGATCGACATTAATTTGATCAAGTTTCTTTCTGACTCTCAACTGATCATTGGATAAGTACAAGAAGAGTTTGGAGCCAAAGAGTCGACTATGATCAATATCTTCAAAATAGAAGACCTATCCTCATATTTCAAAATCCTGAAAATCCGATAGATATCTAGATCCAAAAATGCTTGAACAAATGCCTTAACATATCTTGTCATATCAAATTGCTCAAATCTTCAAAAAGGGATTTTTATTGAAAACTTGGAGACCTCTAGCATTAAAGAAGCCCCTATTATTGCATAATTGGATTATGAACCAAGCTAGATTGATCTATTGTTAGATTCCTTGACAAGGAAGATCTTCTAATGGATAAGAAAGAAGTCCAAGGAATTAGACAACAAGCCTTATAGTACATCCTCCCAAATGGGCAACTTTGTAAAAAAATCCTTGTTAATGCCTCTACTTTGACATCTTATTTTTTTAAGCTAATTATACTCTTTGAGAAGTTCATAAAGGCATTAGTGGTAGTCACATTGGAGGAAGACCCTAGCCTATAAAGCCCTCAGATAGGTTTTATTGGTCAACTATGCAATAAGATGCTATGGACTTTGTCTAAAAATGTGACCAGTGCCAAAAATCTATTAACATTCAGAGGCCCTCACTTCAATCGCTCATATCCTAGTTCCATGGCTAATTGACATGTGGGGGATTAATATTCTTAGGCCATTCCTGATGATAATCGAATAAAGGAGATTTTTAATAGTAGCAATTGACTACTTTATGAAATGGATAGAAGCGAAACCTTTGATCCAAATCACTGAGAAGAAAGCTCAAGACTTCATCTGGAAGTCTATCATCTATCATTTCAAATTGCCTAGATACATTATTTTTAATAATGGGCAGCAATTTGATAAATAAAGATTTTAAGAATTTTGCTCGAATTTGTACATTGACCATAGGTTCACATCAGTAGGGCACCCGTAATTCAATGGAGAAGTAAAAGTGACCAATTAGACTATTTTTCAAGACTTGAAGTCCAAACTTGATTGGGCAAAAGGCTTCTGGGTTGATGAATTAGATAGTATTCTTGTTGGATCGATGCCCCTAACCATTCTTACAAAAGGAACGTCCCTATTATAAGAGGCCAGTTTATCTCTCTTAAACCAGCAGCGTAGCAACCCCAGGCACTCAAGTCGACTCCCCACCGACCCCTGCAAGAGCAACCCAGGGTACTAAACCTCGAGTCGGCTCGCTAGAGATGAGCACCTCGACACCAACCAAGGGATGTTGACGTGGCACCAGACCCGCCTTATCGATGACACCCACATTCTCGTGGGCCTAGACCCTACATCCGGACGAACCACGAGGGTGCGAGCTAGCCCAGCCAACAATCCCCCCAGCAAAACGACCGAGTTTTTTCTCCTGCGGAGACTCGAACCTGAGACCTCGCTCTGATACTAGTTGTTAGGATCGATGCCCCTAACCATTCTTACAAAAGGAACGTCCTTATTATAAGAGGCTGGTTTATCTCTCTTAAACCAGCACCATAGCAACCCGGGCACTCGAGTCACTCCCCGCCGACCCCCACAAGAGTAACCCAGGGTACTAAACCTCGAGTCGGCTCGCTGGAGATGAGCACCTCAGCACCAACCAAGGGACATTGACGTGGCACCAGATCCGCCTTACCGGTGGCACCCACATCCCCGTGGGTCCAGTCCCTACATCCGGACGAACCACGAGGGTGCGAGCTGGCCCAGCCAAAAATTCTTTAGTTATATCGAATAACTCCTCATGTCCTAACTAGTGAAACACCTTTTAAATTAACTTTCGGGGTAGAAGCTTTATAGATCGCTTAGTTTCTGATTATATAAAGGAGTATGATAAAAACACAAATAAAGAAAAACTATGAACAAGCCTCAACTTTTTGGAAGAAGTATGGGAGAAAGCACATATCAAGATGCCAGCTTATAAACAAAAGATTGCCCAATATTATAACTCTATAATCAAAATCAAAACTTTTCAACAAGAAGATCTTGTCCTTTAACCAGCTGAAGTTTCAAGACCAACAAAATAAGAAAAACTTATATCCAAATGCGAAGGACCCTACAAAATATCTAAGATCATTAGACCCGGGGAATATAACTTGAAAAACTTGGATGGGATTCCAATTTTAAGATTAGGAAATTCTAATAACTTAAAAAAAATTATCAATAAATTCTTTGTAAGAAAATATTTATTCAAAATTCTGACAAAATGATCAAGTATAAGGCATAGGTAATGTCTAAACTTTTAATCAAGCCCAGGAAACTAAATTCTAATAAAGTAATCGATAGAAGGTACAGATAATGCCTAAACTTTCAATCAGGCTCAAGAAGCTAAAATTTTGACAAGGTGATAAAGTAGAAGAAACAGGTAATGCCTAAACTTTTAATTAGGCTCAGGAAGCCAAAATTCTGATAAAGTGATCAAGTAGAAGGTATAGGTAATATCTAAACTTCTGATCAGGCTTAGAAAGCTAAAATTTATCAAAATGATGGATAGAAGGTATAGGTAATGCCTAAACTTTCGATCAGGCTCAGAAAGTTAAAATTTTTCAAAGTGATTGAATAGAAGGTACAGGTAATGCCTAAACTTTTGATTTGGCTCAGAAAGCCAAAATTTATCAAAGTAGTCGGGTAGAAGGTACATGTATTGCCTAAACTTTCAATCAAGCTTAGGAAGCTAAAATTTTAATTGAGTGATCAGATAGCAAGCACAGGTAATATCTAAACTTTTGTTAGGCTTAGGAAGCCTAACATTTTGACTAAAATGGTTAGTATGTAACTATATGTTCTCAAAACTAATCAGTTTCTGGGCTTAAGAAGCCGGATTCTTATGGCTTATTTTAATTCACATGGCTTATCTATCTAATAAGAAGGATACCAATAATTTCAGATAGATATGTTAAGACTTAAAAAGCAAACATTCTATCTCCAAAGAAGAAAATGGTAGTGTTATTAGTGAAAGCTTAATATGTTCTTACATTAGCTCTTAGTATTTCAAATGCTATTCTCATCGCTTCATAGATGGTTATCTTCCTCCGGACCTATACTTCAACTGAAGACTTCGAAGGATCGCCGCTACTTCTTGGTTGGACTTTCTGTTAAATCTATGACCCCTGAAGGTTCTCCAACCTCATTTTCCAAGTTTTTGAGAGAAACACCAAACCATACTGGTGAGGACTCCAGGATCAAACCAAGATTGTAAAGTTCCATTTTGATCTTTGATTAATGTGTTGGAAAGTCTATCAATTTAATTGAGTCCAGAGTCATTTGAGTCCTGTAATAAAGATTGAGTCTTGTAATGATGAGTCAGTTAAGTCCAATTGAGTCCACTAAGTCAAATAAGTCCATTGAGTCCCTTTGTTTCAGTCTAATCAAGTGAGTCCTGTAATTTTGCTTGCTTTCATTCAAGTCAAAACCAAGAGGAAAGTCCTGTAAATTCTATATGCTTCGCTATGTAATGAATAACCAAGAAAAATTGCTTCATCAAATTTAGCATCAAATTTTTCTAGATTATCCTTACCATTATTAAGCACAAAGCATTTACAACCAAAAACATGAAAGTAATTAATATTGGGTTTCTTTTCATTCCAAAGCTCATAGGGGGTTTTCTTTAAAATAGGATGAATTAGAACGTGGTTTAAAATATAATAGCAGTGTTCACCATTTCTACCCAAAAGTACCTTGGAAGATTGCCTTCACGCAACATTGTTCGGGCCATCTCTTCTTCCAAAGTCCTATTTTTCCTATTACGATACCATTTTGTTGTGAGTCCTAGGAGCGGAGAAGTTGTGATCAATGTCATTTTCTATGCAATAATCATCAAAAAATTGATTTTCAAATTCCATGCCATGATCACTCCTAACTGAACAATTAAAAGATTTTTTTTTGATTGAAACTTTTTTGTAAAATTTTTGAAAGACTTTAAAAGTTTCATCTTTATGAGCGATAAAAACAAAATCCAAGTAAATCTAGAAAAATCATCTACTATCACAAGAGCATATTTCATACCACCTAGACTTATGGTTCTAGTTGGTCCAAATAAGTCCATGTGAAGTAGCTCAAGGGGTCTGTAGTTAAAATCATATTTTTAGATTTAAAACTCCTCCAAATTTGTTTACCCATTGGCATACATCGCAAACATGATTAAGATCTACTTTAAATTTAGGCATGCCTCTAACTAGATTCTTAGAAATTAGCTTGGCAATAGTATCCATGCTAGCATTACCTAATCGTCTATGCCAAGTAAGCAAGACTCCTTGGTCTTAGCATTCATTGCAACTAGACTTGAACAACTAGATATGACAAGATCATTAAGGTCTACCATATAAATATTTCCAAGTCTATGTCCAATGAACTTATTTGCTAGAATCAAGAGAGTTTGTTACAATACACATAGATAATTCAAAACAACCTTGAAGCCTTTATCACATAATTGACTAATGCTCAACAGATTATGCTTTAACTTGTCTACTAGCAATACATTTTTAATGAAAGTATAGGAAGTTATCTTGATCTTACCGATTCTGATTATTTTTCCTTGTCATTATCTCCAAAAGTAACCATACCTCCTTCTTTCATCTCTAGGGTGATAAATTGATCTTTGTCACCCGTTATATGCCTTGAAAAGCCAATGTCGAGATACCATCTTTTTTTCAATTTTTGGGCTGCAAGACATTCAAGAAGTTCTTTTAGGTACCTAAGCTAACTTGGATCCTTGCAGGTTAGCAGAGGTGATTCCTTTAGAAACCCAAATTCTTTTAATTTTATTCTTAGAATGTGTATTTTTTCATTAATGAATTACATTGAAAGAATTTATGTCCAACCCCATGACATGCATAACATATATTTCTAGAATTTGAAAAGATGTACGAATTGAAGATCTAGATATTGATGCATATGTAAAACTTTTCTCATAAAAGATTTTCTATTTAAATTCTTAGGTACATACATTGTAGCTTTAGAAATGGATGCAGAAGGATTAGATATAAAAGCTTCTTGAGATATTGATTTTGGAACATAAGCTTTTGAAGATATGAATTAGTAGCTGAAATCCTATTTGAACTAGAAGAATTGAAATCAATTCTAGCTTTGTTTCTAGAAATTCTTTGATCTTTTAAAATTAACTCAAGCTTATTTGAAGATAAAGTGAGTTTTTCAACCACCTTTTTCAAGTCATTATTTTCAACAGTTAAAGCTTTGTTCTTGTCAAGACATGCATTATTTTCAGTTTCCAAAGCTTTGTTTTTTCAGAAAAGGCATGTAAATCTTTTTGCAATAAAATATTATTTTCTGAAATCTCTTTCTTCTCTTTTTCTAAAGAGTCATTTGTATTCTTTAAAGCTCTTATCTTTACTCCAGCTTTTTGAATTCAGATAGTAGATCATGAAAAGTAGAATTCAATTCATCAAAAGTAAATTCTAATTGAGGTTCAGGGGATGTTACCTCTTCTTCGAGACTCATAAGACAAAGATTAGCAATTTTTGCGGTTTCTTCTTCTTCAGATGAAGTCGACTCCTCACTGTCGCTCCATGTAGCAACCATAACTTTCTTTTCTTTTTCTTGAAAGTTTTTTTTAACAAAGGATAGTCGGGATGAATATGCCCTGGATTCTTACAATCATAGCATGTGGGCATCTGTTCTTTGTCTTTTTCTCTATCCTTATCCTTGTCCTTGGAGTGCTCACCTCATTTATGAAACTTTTTTAATATCTTCTTTTCTTCTTTCCCATAAACCTTCTAAATCTTCTCACGACCATAGCAATATCTTCATCTTCCAAGATGTCTTTATAGGAGGAGCATTCATTTTCGATTCCTTATCTTTTTTGAATCCAATGCAACTTTGAAGGCCATTGTTTTCTTCTTCTTCTAATCATCATAAGTCCTATGCTGCATGGCTAGCTCATGTGTGATGAGAGAACCCATCAGTTCATCTAGAGGTAAGGTGTTTAGATTTTTAGCTTCCTGGATAGCAATCACTTTGGGGTCTCACTTGTATAGAAGTGATTTGAGGATCTTCTATACTAAGTCAGCATTTGAATATACCCTGCTAAGACTTTTCAAACCATTAATAATATCTGTAAAGCAGGTAAACATGGTAGAGATTATTTCATTTTGTTCCATTTTGAAAAGTTCATAACTATGTACAAGAAGATTAATCTTTGAAGTCTTCACTTAGGAAGTTCCTTCGTCGGTCACTTCGAGTTTGTCCCAAATTCTTTTACAGAAGAGCAAGTGAAAATTTGATTGAACTCGTTAGCATCCAAAGCACAGTATAATAAATTCATTGCTTGGCATTTAATTCTTCAATCTTCATGTCGTGTTTATCCCAGTCCTCTTCAGGCTTTGGGACATCCATGCCATTAATTTTGATCATGGGAATATGTGGCCTTTTTAAAATGACCTTACATAATTGAAAATCGATAGCTTAAATATAGATTTTTCATTCTAACTTTCTAATAGGAATAATTTATGCCCATGAAGAGTGGAGGTCTATTGGTAGATTGGCCTTCGGCCAAAGATGTACTCATGGGATGAGCCATCAATCTTTACTCTAAATGTATTCAGACACTGCTCTGATACGGTTGTTGTCCAGGTGGCTTTCCCAAAAGGGGGATGAATTGAAAATTTAAAAAGTTTAAGCAATTATGTGCTCTTTGAAAATCCCTTGAAGTGTTAAGTTCTGTGATTGAAATAATTAAAAACAGAAGTGGGATGTAAAAAGAATGCACAACACAAACACAAAAACTTTTATAGTGGATCGGAGCAACTCAGCTCTTACATCCACTACCCAAGATTATCATTTGGGATTTCCACTATATCCCCCACTAGAATACAATGGGATTGTTTTGACAGGCTTAGAATCTAAACTTCCATACTTTGATTTTTAAATTGGGCTCACCAAAGAAACCCAACACTTGATTTTAACAGGATCACCAAGAACACAACACTTGGTTTTAACAGGATCACAAAGAACCTATTGGTTTTTAAATCGGGCTCACCAATAACCCAACAATTCAAAAAGAATTGTAAAGAGAAAGTAATAGAATGACAAACAAATTTCGTCAGATGGTTGCGATGCAGCTCAAGAGAAGCCTAATTGATTGCACTTCAATGCACTTGGTTGGCTTCTTCAACTTCTTCAATAAATGCTTCAAGCTTCTGATGAGAGTTGGTAATGGCTTGAAGTCTATCTTGAAGCTCTTGCAGTGCTCTCTAGCTCACAAGCTCAAGTAAGCATTAAACATTCATTAACCTCCTCAAAAGTTATCCTAAACCTTCTTTTATAGAGTCTTGTACTCTTCCCAGATGATTTTAGTCATTATAGACCATTGGGATGTGACTTTTGGCCGTTGGAGCACTTTTTGGATTCAAATTTAAGTTCTGGAACTAGCCAAATCAACCTTCGAGTCAGCTCGGATTTGCTCGAGTTGGCTCAGATCCTTAGAGTAGTTTTGGTTGAGTTGACTCACTTCAATCTAGTCAGCTTGGTTGCACAGTATTCTGATTCCTCACTCTGTAAGAGTTGGCACCTTGATTCTAGTCGACTCGGATCCTCAGGCTTCAAAAATGTAGTCTGAAAGAGTTGGCTTGGTTTGTCGTAGTTCTCAGAATGCTTTTTCTAGACTCGAGGAGTCGGCTCGGTTATCAAAAGAGTCGGCTCGGTTATCAAATGAGTCGGCTCGGATGTCTGACAGGATAACATAGTCAACTCGGATCTTCTTCGGGTCGGCTTGCTTGTCTGATGCAAAAAATCATGCTTTGGGCGAGTCGGCTTGGATTCATTAGAGTCAGCTTGGATGCTTGTGTGCCATAAATCTTCATGCATGCTAGTGTTAGAGTCGGCTCTCTTCTCTTTGAGTCAGCTCGGATGAATTTTTCAGTGAATTATCAGTTTTTCTCCAAAAATCATTCAGCAAGCCTTCAAAGTCTTAAGATGCCTTCAAACTCTTCTAACCATATTTCTAAGAATTTTAAGCTTGAAACACATCTAGAAGTAACCAATTTTCATGATTTTTACTTAACCTTTTCTTTGAGTGCTTCTTTACATGAATCACTTACAATACAACTCATTTCAAAAACTAAGGATGTAGGAGTTGAGATTAAATAATGAAATCATCCTATAAAAACTTGTAAAACACTTGAAGAGTTTTTAGTAAAACAAATGCATGCACCAATGTTTTGTTATCATCAAAATCTTATGGGATCAACAATCTTTTCCTATTTGATGATGACAAAACATTGGGCATGAAAATTTTTTATAATTACACGTATAACTAAATTTGAAAGTGAGCATTGACATGTATTAGAGCTAATTATTTTTGCAAGTAAGTATCAGTGCTTTTTGTGAAAAAAAATAGACTATACAGTATCAGTGTCAATGCTTTTATGTGTATCAGAGTGTTAAGGCTAGCACTTTCATAGAGTATCAGAGCTATTAATGTATACAAAGTATCAAAGCTCAATTTTATAAAGTATCAGAAATATGTCAGAGTTGAAAAGTATCAGAGTTAATGCTTTAGGATCTTCAAGGTAAATTTGCAAGTTTGAGAGCATAGAGCATGAAATAAAGCATTAGTTTTAATTTTCTCCCCCATATTTTTTCTATTTCTATGCACCCTTTTTCTTTCATATTTATTTCTCTTTTCTTTCTTTCTTTCTTTTTATGCATTTCTAAACATTCTCCCCTTTTTGTTAGCAATCCAAAAGGTGTTCAATTATTTTCAAAGCTTAATTTTTACAATAGAACGAGAAAGTTGTTAATATTTGTTTGAGATAATTTCACTTTCGCATCTCAACTTTGATATTCTAATTAAAATTCATTTTGATTAGGATTGTACAAATGAAAGATATTGCACAAGCTCCATTCATACAAAGAAGATATGCCAAAAATGTATCCATTATATTCATAAAGTTTTCAATACAAGTTGCAAAAAGATATAATGCCAAGTGAAGATACAATCAATCACTGTCTACATCTACTCTAGTGCTAGTAGATGGTTCTAAAGGTGGTTTAGATGAAATGGGTCAGGATCAAATACTCCTGGAGGTATAAAGAGGGATGTGAACCCTGAGGCCTAAGGTGAGGAGCTAGCTGCCTAGGGTATGGAGTAGAGGTAAGTCCAGGTTGAGGTGCTGTCTGAGGTCTAGGGGTAGCAAGTGCTGCAATGACATGGTAGAGAGCTGATCAAGTTTAAATTGAACTGTATCTATTCTTCATCTAACTTCTTCACCTTAGTGTTCAGTGCAACTAGTTCAATAGCTTGGGCATTTGCAAATGCTTCAGTAGAACCTCCAAGTCTTCCAACCTTGAACCTAAGGATCCCTATGCCTTGGTGTAGTCCTCCTCCATTCTTTTGCCTTGTTCCATGGCTCCCATTCTGAAGCTTAACTCCCAGTTTTGTCCTGAATTCTTCTATGCTTTGTTCAACTGATCCTTTTATAGTTTCAGAGGTAGATTGGAGTGTAGCTGCTAGGGGCTGTGTGTCAAGCTAAGAGGCAGGTCTAGATGACTCAAGTGAGTCAACTCTAATGCAAAGCCCTCTGACCTCAATGCCAAGCAAGTCTAATCTAGTGTCCACTGATTGGCGAAGCTCGCCAAACATACTAGTCAAGGAGTAGGTCAGTGTATCAGTCAGTGACCTCCTGCTGTTCTATGAACACTTGAGTCATTGAAACTCTTATAGAGTATGCAGATGAACCCGGAGCAGTATATACTAGTGGAGATGTAGGTAAGGGAGTCTCATAATCAATGTGCACTATCTCCACAGCCTCAGTGCTACCAGTAAGCTCAGTCTCCATAGTCTCGTCAGTACCATGCTCAGTCTCAGTAGCTGCAAACTCAGGCATAGCTGGCTCAGAATTTGTGGTAAACTTAGTAGAAGTAGCAATAAGAACATCAATAATATCCTCTGTAGCAGCAACAATGTCCTCAGGTGCAGAAGGTCCAGCAGTGGAGATCTCCCTTGGAAGCTCCTCACTGTCACTGTCATCAGTGTTGCTGGAAGTGGCTTCTATAGCTCTTGCATCATACCCTTTCCTTTTCCAGATTCCTCCACTAAATTCATAACCCATGCATTGTAAAGTCTTGGAGGAATAAGTATCAGTGTGATGTAATGGTCTCCCATCTTCCCTTCCAAACTAATTCTGGATGCTTGGAATAGCAGTGTTAGAACCATGTCGTAAGGCAAGCAAGCTTTGACTTTTCTTATAGCTTTGACATCTGCATAATCATAATGTTTGGTAAATTCAATGCCTCCTCCTCTATGATGTGCTCCATGAATACAAATCTCTCTCGCTAACCCAATCGAATCTTCTTATCCTTGGAAGAAAGATCTGACTGATAAAATTATGGAGCAACCTCATTTCTAGTGAGAGAGTGTTTGCCATAACTGTTCCAACCCCATTAATGTCTTCTCTGTTCAGTATGGTCCTTAGGGTTTTCTCTCTATCCTTTAGTACCAAATGCTTTGACCCTTCTGCCGGCATTTCCAAGATGGTGCTCAGTCTTTCCTCAGTAATAATCACCCTTTGCCTTTGACGGTTGACTCAATGTGCTGTGCCTCTAACCTTAGGTTTTCATAGAATGTTCTCACTAAATTAGGATAGGTAGGCACATTCAATGAACAGAAGTAACTCCATCCTAATTCTTCAAAAAATCTCTAATTTTCAGCCCTAATTCTTTCAAAAAAGTGAAAATATTTTTACCACTTATAACCGAGTGATTGGACATGGAAATTACTTGCCTCGGTGATGGAGTTGCAGCCGTTGTCCTTGCTTCAGTCATTTCATGTTGCCTTCCCTCTCAACTGCCCGAGTTAGCTCTTCTTGCCAATGCTTTGTCCTTCTCTTTGTCCTAGCAATAGAAACAATCCTTTGAGTACATTTTTCGACAGCCCTCTTAGGTGCCATTGCCTAGATTGGGAGAAATTGGAAGATTGGAGCTAAGGAGAGAGTATGTTGGAGAATGGGAGAGATATCGAGTGGAATTCTAGGGTTTAGAGTGAGATAGAAAAGCATGAAAGCTCAAAAAAGTTACTCAGCTCTATAAAAAATAGTTTACCCGACATCCGAGTCGGCTCGGCTAACCCTAAATTGCCCGAGTCGGCTCGACTAGAGCAAAACTAGAAACAACAAAGATTCGTCGGCTCGACCTGAGCACAATTGCTCGAGTCGACTCGAATAGAAACTTTCCATAAAAGATAAAAGAATGTTTGGAAATGAAAATTAAGTCCAGAAAATTGCATGGAAAGGTATTAAAAGATATTGAATTGATGTAAGAGGTTTTCTGGATAATTTTTCCTTAATTTTGAAGGGATTAGGTTTGGAAAATCTAGAAGGGATCACAAAGACCTAATTCTCCTCTAATCATCTCAAATCAATCTTGGTTTAGTGGCTTAGTGAAGATGTCAGCAAGTTTGTTTTCAACAGAGATGAATTCTAGTTCAATATTACCATTCAAAACATGATCTCTAATAAAATGGTGTCTAATCTATATGTATTTAGTTCTCGAGTGCTGAATTGAATTTTTGTTAAATTTATAGCTTGTGTTATCATAATTGATAGGAGTTTTAGCTTGTATAACACCAAAGTCTTCTAGTTGTTGTTAATCCAAACACTTGTGTGCAACAACTCCCTGCAGCAACATACTCTGCCTCAGCAGTAGATAGTGCTATCGAGTTTTGTTTCTTACAGTTCCATGAGATTAAACTCACTTCTAGAAATTGGCATATGCCGCTAGTGCTTTTTCAATCAATTTCACAACCAACATAGTCAGCATCTAAAAATCCAATCAAATTCAATGAAGAAAGCTTTGAAAACCATAGTGATACGGGATTAAATATGCATGCAAAGTATTTTTTCATGATTAAGCATGAAGTTAAGGTTTTAGGTCCCAGATTTTAAGCCAAGATTCAAAGTATAGAATTCTATAGAAATCTTGAAAGTCATGTATGCAGAAATAAATCCTAAAGTAATAGATAAGCAGGATCGCCAAGGTTAAGAAATCCTGGTTAGGCTAGCTTTCCTACAATACCACTATTATTGATACATCAATGGGGTGTACCTGGAAATGGTAGAAGTGCCTGCTGAAGATCGTTCCATGAAGAGATTGCTCACATTCCCGGATACAGCCTGGAAGAACAAGCTTCTGACCCTGCGGATTCGTGGCTTTCTGCTCGGTGATCCGATGGCTGATCAGAAGGTATCCTCGAACTCGTGGAAACTGAGGGACCTACAAATCACCATTTGGGATTAGAAAATTAAGAGTATGAAGACTGAATAATTAAAAGAAGGGAAAAGAAAGGCTCTTGGATGATGGCGCCCAAGGGTTTGAAGGAAGGGGCGGCTAGGGTTTTGATGTTGTAGATGGAGGCAGGGAGCAGGAATAAGAAGAACTTGCACATAGCTCGCACACAGCACGCACACAGCAAGGGCACACAGCAAATAGAGAAAACTCAAATTTAATTCATCAATATTCTAAAATTATATGAGGAGGGGAGGCCTTTAAATAGGCTTACAAACTTGGGGCTCAAGTAAGGGTATTCATGAGAAATTACATTAGTCCTAAACCCATACAAAGACATAGACTAGGGCTCTCCACTTTTGACTGAGCCACTCTCTCTCCCTCTCCTTCTCTTGGTTAGCCAAGGAGGGGTGACTCTAAGGGAGGCCGACCAAGGGGGGTGACCATAAGGGTTGGTGCCTTTCTTGATGCTCCTTATGGTCCTTGGGCGGCCTAGCATGCTCCAGGCTATGGTCCAGGATTCAAGGCCTTCAAATTCTCTTGCTGGGTCTTCCATGGTCTTTAAGTATGGCTCCATGACTTTAGTGGCTAGATCTTTGATTATCTTGAGTCTTCAACTTGCAAAATTTGACTGGACTCATTATAAAATTTACAGGACTCAAAAATGACTAGCTCAACATGAGCTGACTGACTATAAACTTCAAAACTTACAGGACTCAAAACTTAACTTGACTCAACTGACTTGGCATTCTAAATACAGGACTCAAGTGTGGACAGGACTCCAATAGACTTACTTACAAAACTCAAATGAACTCATTCAAATTAACTAACCCTAATTACAAATTGAAAAAAACTTGGACTCACATCCTAAACTCTAATTTGATAATCATAGAGGATTGAAATGCCTCTGCCAAAGTCTGGGGCCTCTGATGTCCCCATCAATTCTCCCGGGATGGAAGGAACTCGACCCCATCGAGTAAAGGTCACACTGAACCTGGTGCCTCTCAAGAAGGTCTGAGTGGAGGTGCAGCAAGTCCTCTTGAGTATCCCACGAAGTGTCGGGTCCTGGTAGACCTTGCCAACGGACCAGGTGGCATTAAAATTGCTATCTCGGGTCATGGAAGCTCGATCATCCAGGAGATGCTCGATCCTTATTCTTCTCTTAGGCTAAATTATAGGTGGACACTCAGGTTAGGCTCACTCTCAATGGATGAGGTAGGTTCAAAGGCCCCACTAGGAATTACTACTGGTTTCCTAAACTCAATCAGGTTTACGGTATTGAAGGTAGAGCTATAGCCAAACTCCAAGGGCAAATCATGCACATGGGGTCCTACCTTCTCTATCACTTCTAAGGATCTAGCTCTGTGAGCATGAAACTTTTTTTTAGGCCTAAGCCTAACCAAGATAGAATTCCCTATATTGAATCCATTGGCTCTTATTCAGGAATTAGCCAGTTTGTTAGATGTTTCATTACTTAAATTACTCTTATGGCTAATATCTTGATGCATATGCTATGCGGTGTTCAGTGCAGGTGTGGACAGTTGAACTGGGTTTATGGACTTATTAGGCTCAGCACCAGTTGGAAGGTCATCAGGAAGGTCTTTGGAAAGAAAGTCTCCTAAACTAATGTCTACCTCCTAGGGTTGTTCCTTAGGGACTTTTTCCTGGACCTCCTCTATGGACAACTCTCTTGAACCCTCTATTATGTTTGATCCTATCTCAATCACTTTTTCTTCAAATTTTGTAGTGGGTTTAGGATCCTTTTCTTTGATTCCTCAAGGGGTTCACTCTCTAGCTTCTCTTCTACTGGACTCAACTCTTCAATATCAATAGGCTTAGGGGTTTCTTCTCTAATTCCATATCCTTAATTAAATTAACTCATGTTTTCTTCTCCTTAAGGCTACTAGAAGCTCCCCTAAATGGGTCTTTAGGTTGAGTTGGGTGGATCACAAACTTCCCCATGGTGACTAAATGTACAGGTATTGGTTCGGCCAATCAAGATTGCATCATGATCATAAAGCCATGGTTGACCTAGGATAATACTACTAACTCCCATGGGAAGGACATCACACCAAATCTTCTCCTCATATATTTGCAATTTAATCAGGATTTGGCATCTAGATATGATTGGGATGGAGGTGGAATCTACTTAAGAAACCTTATAGGGGCTAGGATGGGGAACTGGGGTCAATCCTAAAGATTTCACTATACTGGCAGAGATGGAATTGATACAACTCCCACTATCTATTATGATCTTGGACACCTTTCCTCCTATCTTAACAAAGGTTTGTAGGATGTGGTCCTACGCCAGTCTTCCTTAATTCGGGTTTGGGTCAAGATGCACCTAACCACTCCTAATAGGTTTCAGACTCAGGTACTTCCTCCTCTCCTCATACTCATTTATCAATTGTGTCATCAGCTTCATAAACTTCTCCCTCATGCTCAACTATGAACTTAGGCTCATCCTCACCTAGCTCACCTATGTGTAGGGCACTGGCTGGACACTAGCTAGCAAAGTGATTGGTTTATGACATCTATAGCACACTTCTGGGAGATGAGTTCCCTCTAACCCTCTATGGCTTTGCCTTTATCTTCTCTATGGGTCATGGAGGTACTAGGTTGAGGTCGACTTGGGTTAGGGTGACTTAGACTGGGTCGACTCAAGTTGGGTCGATTTGGGTCAGGTGACTAGGGTAGGCTTGACTAGATCCTGAGTATGGGCTAGGGTTTCTAATGGGCTCAGGTTACAAAAGATGGGCCATCTCTGGAAATGCTCAACATTCCTAGCAATCTGGTAGGCCTGTTCTATGTCTCTGACCTTTCTCAGGTAAAGCTCCCTCTTAATGTCATCCCTAAGGCCAGCCTTAAACTTAGACAGGACAACATCTTCATCTTCATCTAAGTCACATCGCATGGAATACTCATCAAATTTCATGATGTACCCATCTACACTCTTGCTACCCTGACTCAATATTTGCCATTGATCCAACAAACCCTAGTGATATGAGTTTGGAACGTATTTCCCTCTAAGCTTGGCCTTCATGGCCCTCCAGGTGACTATGGGTTCATGGCCTAGCCTAAATGTTCTTTCAATAGTAGCCTAATATAACCTAGCCTGGCGGACTAGCTTAAGCTTGGCAAACCTAAACTTATGTTCCTCCGACATATCGTACCACTCAAAATACTGGTCAACTTCTCCCTCCCAATCTATATAAACCTTTGGGTCAAGACAACCATCAAAAGTGGGTGCATCAAGTCTAATGTTTCTATAGGCCCTGTCTTCCTAGTCTATGAAATCTGATTGGGTCTCCTTGAGTGAACCTCTAGAATTGGGTCATGATGATGGGCTCTCTTAGGTTTAACCTCAAAGTATGGATTAGGGTTTGGGTTTCTCCTAGGGTCATCCTCATAGTAAGGATCTCGATGTGGGGTTCTCCTAGGATGGAGAGGTGACTCAAGATTTGGTTCAGAATGGGACCTATGTGTCTCTTCTAGGGTTCCTAGCCGAACATCTACTTGGTCAAATCTATGAGTCAATTGGGCATTCGATTGGGTCATCTGGTCATCCATTTGGTCTAATCGGGTGTTCAATCGGGCCATCTGGTCACTCAAGATCTTTAGGATAGCATCAAGGTGGGATTCCATGGGTTCAGCCGGTTGTGGAGGTGGTGGATGATATGAAGCTCCTGATCTAGTGCACATGCAAGACTCAAATAAATCGACTATGAGTACCTAGACCTAGAGCCCAAATAGAATGGGTCGACTCAACTTACACACAACTCAATCCCTAATCCTTCCACTGGCCAGGTAAGAGGTGGGATGGTGGGAGGCCCCCTGCTTAATGCAGGACCCAATTAAAAAACCACCGATCCACTTAGGTCATTTGATACTGTACCTCTAGCCTAGATACCAACTTCCAGTAATAGGAGATGAATTGGGTGCACTAGTCTTCCCATAATGGTTGAACCCGACCTGTTGATGTCCCTAGCTCTCTAGAGAAAATTAGGTCTAATAAGTTTTAGTTAGGGTTGGGTTCAGATGCAAGGATTGTGATTTTGGGCTAAGGAGAGGTGATCAAATCCACCCCCTATCTGACATAGTAAAAGTGCCCTTAAGGTAAGTTATGTAGATGATGGCACACATATGAAATGCAAATTAGGATTTGTAGTTTTGGTATTTTCTGATTTTGAATATTTTTTTATCTTTATATTTGGTAGGAAATAAATATGTAGAAAAGTACCTAATATGCAGAAAATATGCAAAAAAATTAAAATATGGAAAGATTATGCAAGAAGAACCCTAAACATACTAAAATTTGTCTTGCTAAAAAAAGAGCAGAATTATTCTCAAAAAGTATTCCGATGTACAAAAAATCCACAGATTGAATTAAATCATGATAAAAAAAAAAAAAAAACTTTCAATTATAAGGAATCCAACAAAATAAAAATTAGGATTTTTGGATCTTCCTACATACAGAAATTGCAAGAATAACAGACCATATACTGAGATGACAGGATGCAAAAACTAGCCTTAAACTATGCTCTGATCCCAAATGATGTGGGACTAAATATGCATGTAAAGTATTTTTTCATGATTAAGCATGAAGTTAAGGTTTAGATCCCAAATTTCAAGCCAACATTCAAATTATATAATTCTATGAAAATTCTAGAAGTCATGCATGCAGAAATAAACCCTAAAGTAATAGATAAGCAGGATCGCCAAGGTTGAGAAATCCTGGTCAGGCTAGCTTTTCTATAATACCACTACTGATGAATCAAGGGGCTATACCTGGTAATGGTAGAAGTGCCTGCTAAAGATCGTTCCATGAAGAGATCGCTCATGCTCCCGGATGCGGCATGGAAGAACAAGCTTCTAACCCCTGCGGATTCATGGCTTTCTGCTCGGTGATCCGATGGCTAATCAGAAGGTATCCTCGAACTTGTGGGAACTAAGGGACCTACAAATCATGATCTGGGGTTAGAAAACTAAGAGTATGAAGACTGAATAATTGAAAGAAGGGAAAAGAAAGGCTCTTGGATGATGGTGGCCAAGGGTTGGGGGGAAGGGGCGGCTAGGGTTTTGATGTTGTTGATGGAGGCAGGGCACAGGAACAAGAAGAACTTGCACACAGCTCGCACACAGCACGCACACAACAAGGGCACATAGCAAAGAGAGAAAATTTAAATTTAATTCATCAATATTCTGAAATTACATGAGGAGGGGAGGCCTTTAAATAGGCTTACAAACTTGGGGCTCAAGTAAGGATATTCATAAGAAATTATATTAGTCCTAAACCCATACAAAGACATAGACTAGGGCTCTCCACTTTTGACTGAGCCTCTCTCTCTCTCCCTCTCGTCTCTTGGTCGGCCAAGGAAGGGTGACTCTAAGGGAGGCCGACCAAGGGGGGTGAATATAAGGGTTGGGCGCCTTTCTTGATGCTCCTCATGGTCCGGCGGCCTAACATGCTCCAGGCTACGGTCCAGGGTTCCAAGTGTTGGGTTTGTTGACCAAGGCGGAAACAAAGATTTCAAAATTTTTATCTTATGAAATCTATACCAAACCTTTAGCCCTAGATCTCCTTAAAAAAAATTAAAAATACATCATTCATATACATGATTTAAATATATATATATGTAAGTACTAACCTGTACCGCAATATCCAAAATGCAAATCTCCACCAGGTGCCCAAATGTTCACCCTCCAATGGTGATCCACACGGAGAAGAGATGAAGACAACAACTTCTTGATCTTGGATCCTCTTCTTGAATTCTTTTTCAAGAATTCAATTCTAAGACTTATAGGCTGGAATTTTCTTTCTTGAAAATTCCCTTTCTCCCTTCTTTCTTCTTGATCCTTTCCTCAACTTCAATCCTTGTAGAAAATTCTTATTTGAAGTGGAAGAAAAAATAAGACAAGTAATGTCTAATTCAAGAAAGAAAAGAGACCCTTCCTATTTCTTTCCTTTACCGTTCAAGACCTTCCTCTTATTCTTGTTTAGGGTCAGAGTTTCGACAGAGGATACCTCTGTAAGGGAAACAATACCCAACAAGAACAAGGGAAAGGAGTATTCTAGAGAGGAAGAAAGGGAATCTGATCTCTGAATTATCTTACATGAAAACCCCCGAGAACCCAACCCTATTTATAGATATCAGAGGGGTGTCTTTTCAAAAACAACGCAACCCTCTGCTATCCCAAGAATCACGTTCTTTCCATCCTCACACATCCCCTCAGATTTTTCTTGCCTTTCCTGATTTATTTCAAGATTTTTGATGAAGAAAAATCTCAGAAGAAACCTCAGAAAAGTCACGATGTTCTGAGATGGAGTTGCGACCGAAAAGCAACGGATTTCTTCTGGCCATCTGATCTTGATCCAAGGGACTCCAGATGAGATGCCTAAAGAAAAGATTTCCACCCCTCCCATCTTCTGGTTTTCACGGTAAAAGAAGTCCCCACGCGCATGAAGAGGAGTCCACGCATGTGGACTCTTCCTTTGGTGCGTGCGCGCGGGAAAAGATGGCTTGGGCGGTCTTGGAAAAAGGGTTTAAACTGATTTTTAATTAATGGGTTCAGCCACGGGTTAGCCCAAAGTCCCAAAATTTAAATTAGACTCTAATTAGGTTCAATTAGAACCCAATTAAGTCCAATTCAGAACAAAATTCGAATCCAATTCGAATAGAAGTTGGGTCTGCAACACATGCTAGTGTGTTTGTCCTGCAAACATGATTTAATTCTAAATTACAAATCCCTCATCGACTCTTTTGTGTGTGACCCATTGGGTTCACATCTAGCCAGCAGTAGGTCCGAGTGCTATTTGACTTAATTCGGTTAGATCTTAACTAAGCTGATTTAGGTCAACTCAAGCTAGCTCGACTTGGTCAATTAGAATCTAATTCTAATTAACTGATTTAAATTATCAATTTTAATCATTTCCCTACAAGACAAGATTGACGTCTAGCAACGTATCATGTCTACCCGGAAGATGTGGAATTTTGGTGGAATTACCAAAATACCCTTCAGTGGTGAGTTACCGGGCAATTCAGTCATTTGATCAACTTGCATCCTGAATATGATTATGGATATGGATACCTTGTCAAATCCATTTCATATTCATCCCTAGCTCAATCTTTTAATGATGATTGATTAATGAACTATTAGAAACTACTTCTAATGTTCATACTTTGATCAAAGATTTCCCGAATCATCATTTGATCGAAATTGGCTGGATGCAATATCCTCTTACTAGGGCTGATCAATTCCTTGTTGACCTACTCACAACCTTCATATACAATCCACCATATCCAGTATCACCTCATGCATAACTCAGTGTTATGATTGAGTGTGAACCAAAATGTGGATTCATGTATATAAGGTACCATGGCAGTCTTAGATCAAAGGACCACATGCACTACTCCACTATGAGAAATATCTATTGACAAACAGATAAGGTTCAATTAGATATTCTCAATCTGGATCTATTCAGTGAACTCATTCTCTAATGAGCACCCACATCCTAGTATTAGTGTCAAACACAAGTGACTGTGAGATCAGTCACCCTCATACATAGGAAGTGCTGATCTTTACCAGAAACATTGATCCCCTACTCAATGTCCCATTGACCAGGAATATTTTAGATTAGGGTTTTAAGGCTTTAGGTCTCACTAGTATAATCTCATCATAACCCTAGAACCATAGCCCTAATCTATGGAGTTCATCATATAATAATTAAGACACAACGCATGATAAAAATAATGCCTTTATTGAATGATAATGTCAATACATTGATTTTTGGGATGGATAAAGAAAAATCCCAACGAAATATAATATTTTGATTGGCCTTTAGGGCATAATCCTTTCACCAAGGCCTTCAAATTCTCTTGCTGGATCTTCCATGGTCTTTAAGTGTGGCTCCATAACTTTAAGTTGGCTAGATCTTCGATTATCTTGAGTCTTCTACTTGCAAAATTTGACTGGACTCACTATAAAATTTACAGGACTTAGAAAATGACTAGCTCAACGTGAGCTAACTTGACTGATAAACTTTAAAACTTACAGGACTCAAAACTTAACCTGACTAAATTGACTTGGCATTCTAAATACAGGACTCAAGTGTGGACTGGACTCTAATGGACTTACTCACAAAACTTAAATGAACTCACTCAAATTGACTAAACCCTAATTACAAATTGAACAAAACTTGGATTTACATCCTAAACTCTAATTTGATAACCACAGAGGGTTGAAATACCTTTGCCAAAGTCTGGGACCTCTGATGTCCCCATCACATAGACCTAGATTACTTGTTCCTTTCAAATATCGTATAATCCTTTTAATAGCATGCATATGTGATTCTTTAGGATTAGATTGGAATTTATCACATACACATAAGCTAAACAAGATATCAGGTCTACTTGCAGTTAAGTACAGTAATAATCCAAGCATACCTTGATAGAGTTTTTGATCAATGTTGGATCCATCTTCATCTTTATCCAATCTGCAAGTTGGGCTCATGGGTGTGCTCATTTGTTTGCTTGACTCCATACCCAAACTTCTTGATATAATTTTTTTGGTGTTTTTGGCTTAGTTACTGAATAGTCTTCTTTGTTTTTTCACTTGAAGTCCAATAAAGTATTAAGTACACCATTAGGCTCATTTCAAATTCTCCCTGCATTAACTGCAAATTCTTACAAAGAGTTTCATTAGTTTCATACACTCATACTCTCCTCAACATAAATCTGTACCACTAATAAATCATTATCCTCTTCTTGATGAAAGAGTTTTATCAACATTTTCCCTTGTAAAATATTTTCAATCAAGAAAGTGCTAAGTCTATCATACCAGGCTCTAGGTGCTTGTTCCAAACCATATAATGCTTTATTGAGTTTAAAAAATATGATTTGAAAAAGCTTGACTTTCAAAACCTGGTTCCTGTTCTACAAAAACTTGTTCGGATATAAATCATTCAAGAATGCACTTTTCACTTCCATTTAAAAGTGTTTGAAATTCATGTAGCAAGTAAATGCAAGAAGTAATCTAATGGCTTCTAATCTTGCTATAGTGCATATGTTTCATCAAAATCTATACCTTCTTCTTGGTATATCCCTTATCCACTAATTTAGCTTTGTTTCTAATTACGTTGCCTTGTTCATCTAATTTTTTTCTATAGATCCATTTGGTTCCTATGATGGGATGGTCTGATGGTCTTTTAACTATAGTCCATACCTTATTTCTTTCAAATTGATTTAGTTCTTCATGCATGGCCATCATCCAATTAGGGTCAGATTCAGCTTCTTTAAAGCTATGAGGTTCTATTTGTGACACAAAGGCTAGGTAATCATGTGCATCTCTATGTGATGAACTAGTCCTAATACCTTGTGAAGGATTACCATAATTAACTCTTTAGGATGAGAAGTTACATACCTCTATTCCATTGGTAGATCAGTATGATCCTTACTGTTTCTTCTCCTTCTTGAATTGGCCTTTTTTGTATGCTCATGTCTTCCATTTCTTTTTGAATTGTATCTACATCATTGTCTATGCACTCTTCTTTCTTAGAAGGTGAGGGTTAGTTTCATCAAAAATAACATGCATAGATTCTTCTACAATAAGAGTTCTTTTGTTAATATTCAATATGCTTTGCTATGTAATGAATACCGAGAAAAATTGCTTCATCAGATTCAGCATCAAATTTTTCTAGATTATCCTTACCATTATTAAGCACAAAGCATTTACAGCTAAAACATGAAAGTAATTAATATTGGGTTTCTTTTCATTCCAAAGCTCGTAGGATTTTTTTTAAAATAGGATGAATCAGAACACGATTTAAAATATAACAAGCAGTGTTCACCACTTCTGTCCAAAGTACCTTGGAAGATTGCCTTCACAAATATTGTTCGGGCCATCTCTTCCAAAGTCCTATTTTTTTTTCTCTATGATACCATTTTGTTGTGGTATCCTAGGAGCGGAGAAGTTGTGATCAATACTATTTTCTATGCAATAATCATCAAAAAATTGATTTTCAAATTCTATGCCATGATCACTCCAAATTGAAACAATTAAAAGATTTTTCTGATTTGAAATTTTTTTGTGAAATTTTTGAAAGACTTTAAAAGTTTCATCTTTATAAGTGATAAACAAAATCCAAGTAAATCTACAGAAATCATCTACTATCACAAGAGCATATTTCATACCGCATAGGCTTGTGGTCCTAGTTGGTTCATATAAGTCCATGTGAAGTAGCTTAAGGGGTATGTAGTTGAAATCATATTTTTAGATTTAAAAATCCTCCTAGTTTGTTTACCCATTTGGTATGCATCGCAAATATGATTAAGATCTACTTTAAATTTAGGCTTGCCTTTAACTAGATTTTTAGAAATTAGCTTGGCAATAGTATGCATGCTAGCATGACCTAATCGTTTATCCCAAAGTAAGCAAGACTCATTGGTCTTAGCATTCATTGCAACTAGACTGGAACTACTAGACATGGCAAGATCATTAAGGTCTACCCAAATATTTCCAAGTCTATGTCCAATGAACTTATTGCTAGAATCAAAGAGTTTGTTACAATACACATAGATGATTTAAAGACAACCTTGAAGCCTTTATCACATAATTGACTAATGCTCAACAGATTATGCTTCAACTTGTGTACTAGCAATACATTTTCAATGAAAGTACAAGGGTTATCTTGATCTTACCGATTCTGATTATTTTTTCCTTGCCATTATCTCCAAAAGTAACCATACCTTATTCTTTCATCTCTAGGGTGATAAATTGATCCTTGTCACCCATCATATTCCTTGAATAGCCAATGTCTAGATACCATCTTTTCTTTAATTTTTGGGCTGCAAGACATTCTTACAAGATAATCAAGAAGTTCTTTAAGGTACCCAAGCTAACTTGGGTCCTTGCAGGTTAGTAGAGGTGGTTCCTTTGGAAATCCAAATTCTTTTAATTCTATTCTTAGAATGTGTATTTTTCATTAATGAATTACATTGAAAGAATTTATGTCCACCCCATGACATGCATAACATATATTTCTAGAATTCTAAAAAGATGTATGAATTGAAGATCTAGATGTTGATGCAGATGTAAAACTTTTTCTCATAAAAGATTTTCTATTTAAATTCTTAGGTACATATATTGTAGCTTTAGAAATGGATGCAGAAGGATTAGATACAAAAGCTTCTTGAGATATTGATTTTGGAATATAAGCTTTTGAAGATATGAATTTTGTAGCTGAAATCCCATTTGAACTAGAAGAATTGAAATCAATTCTAGCTTTGTTTCCAGAAATGCTTTGATCTTTTACAATTAACTCAAGCTTATTTGAAGATAAAGTGAGTTTTTCAACTAGTGGCTTGAGTTTTTCAACCTCCTTTTTCAAGTCATTATTTTCAACAGTTAAAGCTTTGTTCTTGTCAGGAATGCATTGTTTTCAGTTTTCAAAGCTTTGCTCTTTTCAGAAAAGGCATGTAAATCTCTTTGCAATAAAATATTCTTTTCTGAAGTCCCTTTCTTCTCTTTTTGTAAAGAGTCATTTATGTTCTTTAAAGCTCTTTTCTTTACTCCAGCCGTTTTGAATTCATATAGTAGATCATGAAAAGGATAATTCAATTCATTAAAAGTAAATTCTAATTGAGGTTCGGGGGATGTTACCTCGTCTTCGAGACCTATAAGACAGAGATTAGTAGTTTTGGTGTCTCTTCTTCTTCTTCTTCAAATGAAGTCAATTCCTCGCTGTCGCTCCATGCTCCATGTAGCAACCATAGCTTTCTTTTTCTTTTTCTTGAAAGTTTTCTTTAATAAAGGACAATCGAGATGAATGTGCCATGATTTCTTACATTCATAGCATGTGGGCATCTGTTCTTTGTCTTTTTCTCTATCCTTGTCCTTGTCCTTGGAGTGCTCACTTCGTTTATGGAATTTTCTATAGTATCTTTTTTTCTTCTTTCCCATAAACCTTCTAAATCTCCTTATGACCATAGCAATATCTTCATCTTCTAAGTCATCTTCAGAGGAGGAGCATTCATTTTTCGATTCCTCATCTTTCTTTGAATCCAATGCAACTTTGAAGGCTATTATTTTCTCTTCTTCTAATCATCATCAATCCTATGCTGCATGGCTAGCTTATGTGTGATGAGAGAACCCATCAGCTCATCCAGAGGTAAGGTGTTTAGATCTTTAGCTTCCTGGATGGCAGTCACTTTGGGGTCCCACTTGTTCGGAAGTGATCTGAGGATCTTCTGTACTAAGTCAGCATTTGAATAAACCCTACCAAGATTTTTTCAAACCATTAATAATATCTGTAAAGTGGGTATACATGGCAGAGATTGTTTCATTTTTTTTCATTTTGAAAAGTTCATAACTATGTACAAGAAGATTAATCTTTGAAGTCTTCACTTGGAAAGTTCCTTCGTAGGTCATTTCGAGGTTGTTCCAAATTTTCTTTGCCGAAGAGCAAGTAAAATTTGATTGAACTCGTTAGCATCCAAAGCACAGTATAATAAATTCATTGCTTTGGCATTTAATTCTCCCATCTTCATGTCGTGTTCATCCCAGTCCTCTTCAGGCTTTGGGACATCCATGCCATTGATTTTGATCATGGAATATGTGGCCCTTTTAGAATGACCTTCCATAATTGAAAATCGATAGCTTGAATATAGATTTTTCATTTTAGCTTTCCAATAGGAATAATTTGCCCATGAAGAGTAGAGGTCTATTGGTAGATTGGCCTTTAGCCAAAGATGTACTCATGAGATGAGCCATTAATCTTTACTCTAAATGTATTCAGAGACACTGCTCTGATACCAGTTGTTGCCCAGGTGGCTTTCCCAAGAGGGGGGTGAATTGAAAATTTAAAAAGTTTAAGCAATTATGTGCTCTTTGAAAATCCCTTGAAGTGTTAAGTGCTATGATTGAAATAATTAGAAGCAGAAGCAGGATATAAAAAGATTTCACAACATAAATATAGAAAATTTTATAGTGGTTCGGAGCAACCCAACTCTACATCCATTATCCAAGATTACTACTTGGGATTTTCACTATATCCCCCACTGGAATACAGTTGGATTGTTTTGACAGGCTCATAATCCAAATCTTCACACTTTGGTTTTTAAATCGGGCTCACCAAAGAAACCCAACACTTGATTTTAACAGGATTACCAAGAACCCAACACTTGGTTTTAACATGATCACCAAAAACCTATTTGGTTTTTAAACTAGGCTCACCAATAACCCAACAATTCAAAAAGAATTGTAAAGAGAAAGCAATAGAATGTCAAACAAATTTTGATGGATGGTTGCTGATGCAGCTCTAGAGAAGCCCAATTGATTGCACTTCAATGCACTTGGTTGGCTACTTCAACTTCTTTAATAAATGCTTCAAGCTTCTGATGAGAGTTGGTGAATGATGGGGACCTCACCAGCATGAATCCAGGAGCAAGCACGAATCTTGGAGCCACGTGAATCTCGGAACATATCCAGAATAAATTTAGGATTTATCTTTTATTTGAAATTTGAATTAGGATTTGATTGGTTAGGATTTAGATATGGATAGGCTTATCTTATCCTATCTTGTATTTGAATTTGAATCATTCCTATCTTTTTATCTTATATTCAAATTCAAATCAGGGTTGAATAGGTCTATAAATATCACCCTCAGTCCTTTGTAAAAAAAAAAAAGTTTAGTCAAGTTTTGGGAATGAAAAAGAGTTTTAGAAAAGAGTGTTTTTTTTTATTTCACTCCGTGAGGAGAGGGTATGAGGCCCAACCCCAGGACATGATATGAGGTCATGCCCAGTTATCCCCCTTCCTATTCCATCTTCTCTATCCCTTCGTGACCTTTGAGATCCATCCTAGCGCCTCCAAGTATCGAGGAGGGTGTAATGTCCTAGAGGTGAGAGGTCTCTTCGTTAGGATGAGTCACAAAGTCCATGAGTTCCAAACCCTGTCTTCCAGCCCCACTATTCCTTCGCCACCCTTTACCTAAAAAAATTCTAAAAAAAATATGATACTCTAATTTTGGTGACTTTTAAGCTCACTAACGATCCTACCCATCTTGTCCCCCATCAATTTGTCACGGTGGCTGTGGGCAGCGGATCAAGAACAGTGAAGAGAAAGAAAATGGTGAAGTTGAGGAGGAGATTAGCGACGGGGAAGTGGAGAGACTCACCGTGTGGTGGGAAAGAATGAAAATCTATGGTACCCTAATTTTTTTAGGCTCTGATACCAAAATTGATGGGGGACACAGGTAGGATCATTGGTGAGCCTAGAAGTCACCTAAATTAGGGTACTATTTTTTTTTGGTAAATTTTTTTTTTCTAGGGGTGGCGAAGGAATAGTGAGGATGTAGGATAGGGATCTGGATCTCATGGACTTTGGGACTCACCCTAATGAAGAGACCTCTCACTAGGGCATTACACCCTCCTTGATACTTGGAGATGCTAGGATGGATCTTAAAGGTCATGAGGGGATAAAGAAGATGGAATGGGAAGGGGAATAACTAGGGCATCATGCCCATGCCCGAAGGCGAAGGCAAGAAGAATCACTCTTCTAAAAAACTCAAATTCTTTTCTCCAAAAACTTTTTTTTTACAAAGGATTGAGGGTGGTATTTATAGACCTGTCCAACCTTCATTTGAATTTGAATACAGATAAAAAGATAGAGATGATTCAAATTCAAACATAAGATAGGATTAGATAAGCCTATCCATATCTAAATCCTAACCAACCAAATCCTTATTTAAATTTCAAACAAAAGATAAAATCCCAAACTACTTTATTCTGGATATGCTTCGAGATTCGTGCAGCTTCAGGATTCATGCTTGCTCTGGGATCAGTGCTAGTGATGTCCCCATCATTAAATTGATGGGGGACGGGTAGGATCGTTGGTGAGCCTAGAAGTCACCTAAATTAGGGTACTATTTTTTTTGGTAATTTTTTTTTTTTTTAGGAGTGGCGAAGGAATAGTGGGGATGTAGGATAGGGATCTAGATCTCAAGGACTTTGGGACTCACCCTAACGAAGAGACCTCTCACTTCTAGGGCATTACACCCTCCTCGATACTTGGAGGTGCTAGGATGGTTCTCAAAGGTCATGAGGGGATAAAGAAGATGGTTTGGGAAGGGGAATAACTAAGGCATCACGCCCATGCCCGAAGGCGAAGGCAAGAAGAATCACTCTTCTAAAAAACTCATTTTTTTCTCCAAAAACTTTTTTTTTACAAAGGACTGAGGGTGGTATTTATAGACCTGTCCAACCCTCATTTGAATTTGAATACAGGATAAAAGATAGAGATGATTCAAATTCAAACACAAGATAGGATAAGATAAGCCTATCCATATCTAAATCCTAACCAACCAAATCCTTATTTAAATTTCAAACAAAAGATAAAATCCCAAACTACTTTATTCTAGATATGCTCCGAGATTTGTGCAGCTTCAGAATTCATGCTTGCTCCGGGATCCGTGCTAGCGATGTCCCCATCATTCCCCTGAGGTGGGGAAAACTCGACTCCATCGAGTCAAAACGAGCGGAGGCTTTGATGAACCACATCCAAAGACTCCTCTGAAATTTGTGCACCGATGAAATCCATATAACTCCAAGATCTATGCTACTTTGAAATCTGCGTGGCTTTGAGATCTGTGCAAGTCTGAAGTCGACAACCGGGAGTGCTTTCACATTCTTGCGTGTCCACTTCATCTCCATGGTGACCACCTCCCCTTGCCACAATGACCGCCTCCCATTGCCACGGACCTCCACTGTTCGTGCCGCCATCTCCGCCCACCGTGCACCCCAATCGCCGGATCTCATCCCGTTCGGAGAGATCCAAGACTGAATGGAGCCCGCTGCGTTGCTTCCATCCGGTCATCTTCAACGCTGATTTCCCTCACGCAGCCATCGCTGGAATCAAGCCCCATGCTCCCGTGCCGCCCACCCCTTCCATCCACGCTGCCTTCTCCAGGAACAGAGCAAGCCACGACTCCCAGCCGAGATCCACCTTCTTTTTGTCGAGATCCACCTGCTTCTTCCGAGCGTGCCGACTCCCAGCCATCGGACTCTGCCTCTGCCCATGAAGACTGCTCTCCTCCTCCGCCCGATCTTCATCGCTGTCTCCGCCATTTACCGCCACCCCAGGGAGAACAGCTTCACGTCGATGCCCCTGCTTCCCCTTTGCCTCATTTCCTTTCAGTTCGTCTACTCTGGTAGAGTTGCACAGATCGGCCCCTGCTACCGCAATGCCTGACGCCTCACTTCTGCCGCCGAACACTAGCGATCGCCGACTATGCTGGCTACCATCCCGACCCCGCCGCCATCTCCTCCCAGCACCAACGCCGACGAACCCTCCGAAGACCTCCCCTGTTCCTTATTTTTTGGTCCATGGAGAAGGAAGGGGACGCGTGAAAGCAATGCCAAGTTCCTGTTGTCGACTTCAGTCTTGCACAAATTTCAAAGCTATGCAGTTTCAAAGTGGCTTCATTCAACTTGCATGGATCTCAAAGCAGTTCCAAGATGGTGAAGCATCGATCTTAGAGCTACACAGATTTTGACACAAGAAGCAATGCTGCACAAATTTCAGAGTTGCACAGATATCAGAGTAGAGCTTTTTTTTGAATGGATTCGGTTCTATCAAAGTCCTCGCTGACCCTGACTCGACGGAGTCGAGTTTTTCTCACCTTAGGAGAATGATGGGGACCTCACCAGCATGAATCCCGGAGCAAGCATGAATCTTGGAGCCACACAAATCTCTGAACATATCCAGAATAAATTTAGGATTTATCTTTTATTTAAAATTTGAATTAGGATTTGATTGGTTAGGATTTAGATATGGATAGGCTTATCTTATCCTATCTTGTATTTGAATTTGAATCAGTCCTATTTTTTTATCTTGTATTCAAATTCAAATGAGGGTTGGACAGGTCCATAAATATCACCCTCAGTCCTTTGTAAAAAAAAAAAAAGTTTAGTCAAATTTGGGAATGAAAATGAGGTTTAGAAAAGAGTGTTTTTTTTATTTCACTCCATGAGGAGAGGTGTGAGGCCCAACCCCAGGACATGATGTGAGGTCATGCCCAGTTATCCCCCTTCCTATTCCATCTTCTCTATCCCTTCATGGCCTTTGAGATCCATCCTAGCGCCTCCAAGTATCGAGGAGGTGTAATGCCCTAGAGGTGAGAGGTCTCTTCATTAGGATGAGTCCCAAAGTTCATGAGTTCCAAACCCTCTTCCAGCCCCACTATTCCTTCGCCACCCTTTACCTAGAAAAATTCCAAAAAAAAATGATACCCTAATTTTGGTGACTTCTAGGTTCACCAACGATCCTTCCCATCTTGTCCCCCATCAGCGAAGGCTTGATGTCTATCTTAAATTCTCTTGCAGTGCTCTCTAGCTCACAAGCTCAAGTAAGCATTAAACATTCATTAACCTCCTCAAAAGTTGTCCCAAACCTTCTTTTATAAAGTCTTGTACTCTTCTCAGATGATTTTAGTCGTTATAAACCTTTGGGATGTGACTTTTGGCCGTTGGAGCACTTTTTGGATTTAAATTTTAAAATCTGGAACTAGCCATTATAAGCCTGAAATCTACCTTCGAGTCAGCTCGGATCTGCTCGAGTTAGCTCGGATCCCTTGAGTAGTTCTGGTTGAGTCAACTCCTTCAATCTAGTTGGCTTGGTTGCACAGTATTCTGATTCCTCACTTTATAAGAGTCGGCTTGCCTTGATTCGAGTTGACTCGGATTCTCAGGCCTTCAAAAATGTAGTCTGGAAGAGTCAGCTCTTTCTCCTTAGAGTCAGCTTGGTTGGCTGTAGTTCTCAGAATGCTTTTTCTGGACTCTGGAGGAGTCGACTCAATTATCAGAAGAGTTTGCTCGGATGTCTGACAGGATAATGTAATCGACTTGGATCTTCTTCGGGTCGGCTTGCTTGTCTGATGCAGAAAATCATGCTCTAGGCGAGTTAGCTTGGATTCATTAGAGTCAGCTCAGATGCTTGTGTGCCAAAAATCTTCATGCGTGCCATGTGTCAGAGTCGGCTCTCTTCTCTTCGAGTCAGCTCGGATGAATTCTTCAGTGAATTATCAGTTTTTCTCCAGAAATCATCTAGCAAGTCTTCAAAGTCTCAAGATGCCTTCAAACTCTTCAAACCATATTTTTAAAGAATTTTAAGCTTGAAACACATCTAGAAGTAACCCATTTTCATGATTTTTACTTAACCTTTTCTTTGGGTTCTTCTTTACATGAATCACTTATAACACAACTTATTTCAAAAACTAAGGATGTAGGAGTTGAGATTAAACAATGAAATCATCCTACAAAAACTTGTAAAATACTTAAAGAGTTGTTAGTACAATAAATGCATGCTCCAATATTTTGTTATCATCAAAATCACTTATGGGGTCAACATGAAATTATTGGATGAAATTATGAGTGTTTTTTTTTATTTTCCATGTATTATGCATTGACGCTCCATGAGGGAGAGGATGTGAGGCCTAACTTTTTACTCTGCAAAAAGGTTACGTGAGGTGCAACCCAACCATCTTCATCTTCCATCTTCCAGTCAAGGTCGCCAGCCCTTCCATCCTCCCCAGCCTAAGACACCAACCTTTCATCTTCAAAACCCTAGGCCATCAGCTCTCTACTTCCAAGAAACCCTAGGTTACCACATCTTCCATCTTCCCTTGGTTGCTAGCCATCATCTCCCAAAACCCTAATCCGCCAACCCCATCTTCCCCTAACCCTAGTTTGCCAGGAGTCCTTCTAGCAGTCAAGCTGGCCTCTCCTAGCAGCCAGGCCACCATCATCCAACCTCCAGGCCACCATCACCAAGTCTCCAGGAAGCCATCATCAAATCTCCAGGCCGCCAAGCATCTTCAACACCCCTCCTGATTTTCTTCCCTCCCAACCTTTGATTTCATATTTTTCTATTATTCGAATTCCTAACCCTAAGCTTTTGTATGATCCCTCAGGGGTAACAAAACTTGGAGACAATTTTTCTTGTCCCAGGGACCATCTAACAGAAAGTCGGCACATCTGTGGGAATGAGCTTCATCATCCAGGCACCGATCTGAGAGGTGTGATCCCTTCCACAATGAAAAGACATCATTGCTAGGTAACCAAACCATCCCTTCTCTCTTTTTCTGATATGTTGAAAACTAAGCATGCCCTAATAGTAGTTTCTTAACCCTAGGATCCTATCTTTTTTACTACTTTGTAAGGTCTTAATAAGAGGGTAAAACTTTAGTCATTACATGAAAACCCTAGTTGCTCTTAGTCTTTTTCGGGAACCAAACCAAATAAAAATCTGAAAATCTTTTCTCACATAATTTGCAATTTCTTTATGCTTATCCCTATCATGTTCGTCCCGCGTCAATTTTGGTACCAGAGCTCAGTTTAGGACATGTTCATGCATAGTATTTAGAAAATTCTGCATGCTGAATTCTTCATAGTAGTCTAAACCTAGGGCTAGTTTTTCATTAAAACTCTGCTGGTTATCATGCATCTTTGCATCTCTTATTCACATAATTAGTCCTCTTTACTTTTGTAATTCTTCTTTAATTTTTAGATTTGAAAAACTTCAAAAAGATTCTGCATGAAACCCTAAAGTCACCTTGCTGAAATTTTCTGCATAACTAGAATAGGGCTGAAATTTGTTTGCCATAAACCCCTTCAAAACTAAGTTTCTTTGCACTTAATCAACTAATATTAATCTTTATTAAATTGCCATTTGCATACAAAAAAATAAAAAAACATTTATTTTCTATAATTTTTTGATTTAGTTTCATGTTGCCTTTCATATGTGTGTATGCATTAATAAATCAACTTAAGGACAATTCTACTCTGTCAGATAAGGGAAGGACCTCATCACCTTTCCTTAGCCCAAAACAACCACCCTGCATTGAACCTTCAGTTATTGCTTGAAACTGGTGTCTAGGCTAGAGGTCTAGAGACAAATACCCTAAGTGAAGCTGTGGTTACTTAATTAGGACCCTGCAAGAGCTGGGGGAGCCTCCCGCACTCCCACCTCTTACTTGGCTAGTGAAAAGGGTAATTGTTGAATTGGTTGTAAGTTGAGCTGACTCATTCTACTTAAGCTGCTAGGTCTAGCAAACCCTAAAATGATGTCTGTGCTTGTTGCATGACCACTAGCTCAGGAGCCCAATCCCACCAGTCTCAACCCCAACCCAATCTAGTTTAACCATGGAGCCTAATCTTGAAACCCAACTGAGGGCCATTACTGAACAGTTTGCCCGATTTAATGCCCAATTGAATAATAGGTTTGATCAGATGAATGATCATATTGAAAACCTAGAGAGGACCAGAAAGACCCATACTGATCCTGAACCTGAGACACCATGTCCCACACCTCCCAACCCTAGGAGAGACCCATGCCATGACCCAATCTTGGAGCTTAATACAAGGAGACCCAATTATGATTTCATGGACCAGGATGACAGAGCCATTAGGAACATTAGGTTAGAAGCACCCACTTTTGGTGGCGATCTTGATCTTCAGGGTTACCTTGATTGGGAAAGAGGTATGGACCGGTACTTTGAACAGGATGAGATGATCGAAGAGAGAAAATTCAAGTTTGCTAAACTTAAGTTAGCTCGCCAGGCTAGACTATACTGGGAGTGTTGAAAGAATGACTAGACAAAGAGGAGATATTCCCATAGCTACCTGGAAAGCCATGAAGAGCAAGCTTAGGGAAAGGTACTTACCCATGTCCTATTAGTATAGGGGACCCATAACCCATCGACTTGAATCCAATAGGATTCGTATCCCTGGATATGAACCAAGTACCAGTCAGTTCCCATTAGCCGACCCATCCCTGCTATCCCATTGGTTCACACAGCTGACATTGAAGAGGAAGTCTGTAGGGCCAACCCAGAATTAGTTAACCAGGAAAGTACTTAGACTGAGTATGTATTGGAAACCCAATCAAAAGAGGAGAACTATGAGGAATGTAACACTGCTACCCCGATGACTTTACTTAAGGAAATCCTAAAAGAGAATCAGATTATAGAGCCTCGTCCTAAAATTCAAGAACCAAAGAAAATTAGTGAGGACATGGTTTCTTTAATCCAGTACCCTCAGGAGGAATTCACCCCTTTAGTCCCTATTACAGACCTCTTTCTTGAAATTATCGACTCACCCTTCCATAAGGTGGACCTTTTATTGCCCGTAGAGATAAATCAATGTCCAAACATTAAGGTCAACCCATTGAGCCAGGACCATTCGATGAACCATTTTCTTATTTCCTACCCTTTTCTGAGGCTTTCGATGTTTCTAGAACCACTCGGTTATATTTTGTTTAGATTAGTAGGTTGCTTCAGTCCTTTGAGCATGTTAGGTTTGCTACCTATTTCTGGAAGACCTTGTGGCATTTATTAGGAGTCCATGTAAAATTTTCATTTGCATTTCACCCACCAACCAAGGGTGATGCGGGATGACTCTAAGATTGCTAATCATATAGGAAAAATAGTAAAATGATTTTTATTCATGATATCAAAACCTGGTAAATTTATTTGAGCTTGCGAGCTTGTGTGTTACTTTGTTTTTATTTTTTCTTTGGTTACTATTATTCTTGGCCGAATTCCTTGCTGCCCTAGCAACCTTCCATGCCCTAACTCATTGCCATCCAAGCCTTCACACGTCCAAGAAGGAGTGCCCTAGGTCGCTAAGCAAGGAGATCTTCATCAAGCTTCAAGCCGCCTCGCTTCTAAACCCTAACCTGATTCCTTCTAAACCTAGTTCCCTTTCTTTTTCTTACTTGCTATTTTGATTAATCCTTAATGTTTTGCAAGATCCCCAAGGTGTTTCACCTCCCCAGAGGAGGCTTTCCTTGCCTCCAGGAGCACCCAATTAGTCATCAGTTCAAGGGATACCAAGCTTCATCATTCAGACTCCAATCGGAGTGCTGTGTGATCTCTTCATCGGACGTTCTTCAAATCACTGATTGGTAACATCATTCCCTTCTTTTAATTTCTGATTTAATGAAAGTGAGCTTTCATAATTTGGGAGTTTCTCAATTCTCGAGTCCTGGAATTTATTATTTTGCATGAGTTTGCCTGTGATACGATGATTCTATGCATTGCTATTCTTCTTGCTAGTTCTTACTTTAGTTTGAGAATTTAGCCTACAAACCTAAATTATAAAAAATATAAAAAAATAATTTTACTGTTTTTCCTACATGATTAGCAATCTTAGAGTTATCCTGCATCAAAGGGTCAAGCACAAAGTTGTAATTGAAGATTTAATAAATTTCTTTTGATAGGAATGCATAGTTGACCCTTAGGTGTTGGTATGAGTCATTTGCCCAGCATGTTAGAGATCTGCATAAGAAAATTAGCCATAAGATAAATGTGAGCAATGATATTTATAAAAACATGGTTAATTCCCGAAAAGAGTTAAAGAGTTTACTGAGAATGATTTTATAATGATTAGGCTTAGACCTGAGTGGTTTCCTCTAGAGACCATGAAAAGTACATGCCCGTGGAGCTGGACCCTTCAAAGTGATAAAGAAAGTTGGACCTAATGCCTATGTGCTCGAGTTACCACCCAATTTGGCGTTAGCTCAACCTTCAATATCTCAGAACTAGTTGAGTATAGGGAGCCAGCAATGATACCTAGTGAGCAATTTGGACCCGACCCTTTCTTTGAGAGCGAACCCATACCTGAGTGTCCACCAACAAATTAGCATGAGAAAGGAGAAAGGATTGAGCGTATCATGGATGACCAAGCTATTAGTACCCGGAATAAAGGCTACCAACGTTACTTGGTTGCTAGCAAGGTCGACCAGAATTTGAGGACTCGTGGATCACTCGAGAGGATCTGCAATGATTGACCCAGGCCTGTTGGAGCAGTACCAGAGCCAGATTGACCCTCGCTCGATACGGTCGAGTTCCTCCTACCCCCGAAGAATTGGTGAGGACACCAGGATCAGACCAAGATTGCAAAGTTCCATTTGGATCTTTAATTAATGTGTTGGAAAGTCTATCAATTTTTCATTGAGTCCAGAGTCATTCGAGTCCTGTAATAAAGATTAAGTCCTGTAATGAAGTGAGTCAGTTAAGTCCAATTAAGTCCACTAAGTCAAATAAGTCCATTGAGTCCCTTTGTTTCAGACCAATCAAGTGAGTCCTGTAATTTTGCTTGCTTTCATTTAAGTCAAAACCAAGAGGAGAGTCATCAAACCAGAAGAGTTACCAGGCCCCCCCAGCATTGGCACCCCATCATCCCAAGCCCACAAGGAAGTGGCACCCAAGTCCTTCCCAAGCCCACAAGGAAGTGGCAACCCAAGCCCACAAGGAAGTGGCGCCCTCCCAGCCCAACTGGGATCCATGCTGCCCAGCCCAACATGGAGTCAAACGCCAAAGCCCAAGAGGAGTCAAGCCTTTCCAAGTTCATAAGGAGTTGATGTGTCCAAGTCCTACAAGGAGTTCAATATCCAAGTCCTACAAGGACTCCAGTCTCCTTATCCCACTCCAACTTTGTACTCTACTTTGATAGAGATTTGTACTCCAACTTTGACAGAAGAGGACTAGGTGAATCTATAAATACCTCATCCCCTCACCCCCTCTTGTATGAATAATGATGAATTACTGGATGAAATTATGAGTGTTTTCTTTATTTTCCATGCATGTATGCATTGACGCTCCATGAGGGAGGGGTGTGAGGCCCAACTTTTTACTCCGCAAGGAGGGCATGTGAGGTGCAACCCAACCATCTTCATCTTCCATCTTCCAGCCTAGGTCGCCAGCCCTTACATCCTCCCCAGCCCAAGATGCCAACCTTTCATCTTCAAAACCCTAGGCTGCCAGCTCTCTACTTCCAAGAAACCTTAGGGTTCCAACATCTTCCATCTTCCCTTTGCTGCCAGCTAACATCTCCAAAACCCTAATCCACCAACCCCATCTCCCCAACCCTAGTCTGCCAGGAGTCCTTCAAGAAGTCAAGCTAGCCTCTCCTAGCATCTAGGCCACCATCATCCAACCTCTAGGCTGCCATCACCAAGTCTCCATGCTGCCATCATCAAATCTCCAGGATGCCAAGCATCTTCAACACCCCTCATGATTTTCTTCCCTCCCAACCTTTGATTTCATAATTTTTCTATTATTCAATCCCTAACCCTAAGCATTTGCAGATCCCTCAAGAGTCACGAAACTTGGAGATGGTTTTCCTCAGCCCCAGGACCATCTGACAGAAAGCTGGCGCATCCGCAAGAATGAGCTTCATCATCCAGGCACCGATATGAGAGGTTTGATCCCTTCCATAATGAAAAGACATTATTGCTAGGTAACCAAACCATCCCTTCTCTCTTTTTTTGATATGTTGAAAACTGAGCATGCCCTAACAGTGGTTTTTTAACCCTAGGATTCTGTCTTTCTTTACTACTTTGTTAGTTCTTAATATACGAGTAAACTTTAGTCTTTACATGAAACCCTAGTTACTCTTAGTCTTTTTCGAGAACCAAACCAAATAAAAATTTGAAAATCTTGCTCACATATTCTACAATTTCCTTATGCTCATCCCTAGCATGTTCGTCCCACATCACATTCCTAAGCATAGGTAGTACATTGACCACCTTGTCTATGACAATGGCCACCAAATTATTATAAACTGTACAAGTGATCCATAGGGCTACATACATTCAAAATATTAGAGAAATAAAAGAAAGAAAATATTGATTCAGAAATGGAGATTTCATTGCTTCAAATATTTTTTTACAAAGCAATGTGTTTCAAACTCCTAGCAAAAAGAACCAAGTTGAAAAGAAAAGAACAAAAACAAAAGTAAAATACAAGAAGATAGGCCTTCATACTTCTATTACTTGATCCGATGGAACTTTAGACTGAGTCTCCACATACACTTCATTATTGGATGGTGCCTCAATAGTAGGTATAGTGTCTGGAATGGTTGATAGAGGGGCTTGAGTAGGTGCATCAACATCTTCTTGCACCTCTGTTGCCTCTTCTTCTACTATTGGATCGGCAATGCTAAGGATAAGGAGAGGTACGTTAAAATTTGAAAAGAGCTCCTTCACTTTGTTCATGCAATCCTTGAATCTCTCATGGAAGATGCTCACTGACCCCTTAACCACGTCATCTAGGATGTTCTCGAATGACTTGTATTCCTCCACTGCCTTCTCCTTGACTTCATTGAGCTCCTTCTCCAATTTCTCCTTCTCCTCTCAAAGTTTTCGGAGAGAAGCTTGATTTATTTCAACCTCTTATTGGTATCAGATAGTCGGTATTCAGATGATTTATTTGAATGGTGGTAGTGACCTCCAATTTTATTTTCTGGACCTTAACAACATTTTCCTACTCGACTGCCTTCTTTGCAGCTTCATTAGCAGCTAACAACTTCTCCAAGTCATTTTTCACCCCGTCATACTTGATGAGGTAGTTCGTGAGTGACTGACATTAGAAATAAGTTGAAGAAGAAGTAAAGAAATAAATTTAGAAGAAAGGAAAAAGAAGTAGAAATAAATAAGAAAAGGAAATAGCAAGATGAAGGATCATCATCTGGAAAATCATAGATAGCTATCGTTGAGCACTTAGAAAAAAGAATGTGTTTCATGCTTCACTTTGTCTGTAGGAAAAGCATCATCTCCAACAGCTCTTGGGCAAGTTTGGATCCCTATGGCTTGCATCATTTGTCCATAATCACTTTTATAAAATAAGATGCTCTCCTTGAGCATCCAAGAACTAGGAGGCTACTAGCATGGCAAGGTGGTTGGGCGATCTTCGATGACTTGGTCGGACTGACCATCGAAGAAGTAGTTATTGATGCCTTAGCTGGGTATGAGATTGGTTGTTCTCTGATATAAGTGTGCTTGATGAAGACATCAAAGCGATGACTTGCTAAGCTTCTTCTTCTTGGCTTCCTCAGTAGTATCCAATCTCTTTTTCTTGGCTACTTTTTGGAGTCTCTCTAAACCAAGCTTTATTTCTGCAATAAAAAATTTAAATAGTAGTTAAGAGATCAGCAAAATTCAAAATACTATGTAAAAATAAAAAAAGCAAAAGAAATTCAAAATTATTGGACATACTATGAGGATCAACAGATTGATGCCTCATCATACAAAACATGATTAGTTAAGAGATGTCTGAACTCGATATATGGACCTCAAGTAGTATATTGTAGTGCTTCAAGTTTTCATCTAAAGAGTTTTATTATGATTGGTCTCAATTCAAGCCTTCCCCCAAGAGGACCTAATACCTAAAGATAAATCATAGAAAATAAAGAAAAAACTATTCTTCTACACATGGATAGAAGTAGGGATACCCTCTATGAGTTTACAGGACTATCTATGGGCAAAATAGTACCATTCCTTATCATATAAGTGGGACTTCAATATAAAAATAGCTTGGAATAAACAGCACCTTGGCTCTATTCTAATCAAGTCATAGATGAGAATGAAGCTAATGATTACCTTGAAACTATTGGAAGAAAATGAGTTGGATTACCTTACAAAAATCTAAAGACATTCCTAATGAATGGATAAAGGGGGAACTAAACTCCGGTATCGAATGCATTTTTATAGAAAAGCGATACATCTAAATGGAGGAGATAGAACTTCTCTTGGTTAGAGCCCAAGGGATGAAATACTTATCCCTAAGTCTCTTGAGGTCTGCTTCTCTAATTACAAACTTCTCTTGGTTAGGGCCCAAGGGGGTGCTCCTATAGCATTTAGCAGGGGTGTCAGAAGGAACTATATACTCTTCTTTACCTGGGTTCGGACTTGCTATAGTTTCAATAGAACTAATGCTAAAACTCTTTATCTTCTTAATGGCTCTCTTCATTTAGGGACCATATTTACAAGCAGGAAGAATTGAAGGAAAAAGGAAGTTAGGATCTCTTACTAGGAAGATGAGATCCTAGATATCTTGAAGCCAATGAACAAGACTTTGAAGGGGGTTGCCTATTAACCGGCTTGAAGATGAAGGTAAAAGAATAGGACATGAAAGATTTGAATTAAAGGAAGGGAACTCTATTTATAATCGTATTTGATGGTCTAGATTAAATCGTCTCATCGTTGAGATTTTGGCCATGTCACTTGATCTCTGGCTAAAGGCATGGGCCACTCATTCCATGCCACGTGGGTTACTCTTATTGGCTAGGGGGCATACCCTGCAATCGAGTAGTTGCTATCTTTCTGAAAACCATCTACTAGCAATTTAATGATTTTTTTTATGAAAAAGAGCATGAAAGGTGCACTAACATTAAATATCATATGACAAAATGGCAGCACAACATGATTAGATATTTTATCCCACCAAAAGTTAATGGAAACTTATAGTTATACTTCCAAACTGAATTGAGTAAATCACTTTGAACTTGGAAGTGGGGGCAAGTATTACAAGGCAAATGACCTACCTAGATCTCTTCTAGTCTAGTTATGATCAATTATCGATAGGCAGAAAGGTGTTTGGCCAGGCTCCGATCTCTTATCAAAATACTAAGCACTTGACAACTAGGGGCAATCTTTTATAAAGGTATGAAGAACTCATAGGCCAGGAGTCGATATCTTATTAAGGTATAGGATGCCTCATAGCTAGGAGCTGATCTTTCATCGATGAGCTAGATGTCTATCAGTCAGAGGATGATCTCTTATCAAGGCATAAGACACTCAACTACTTATCAGACAGATGATGCCGATCACTTACCTGATCCAGGTATAGAGTCTTATAATTTCATTTAGCATGAGGTACATTCCTTAAAATCATTAGAACCATATGACAAGATTGGTAAATGGTTATCAAAAAGTATAATAGATCACTTAGTAAACCACTTTGAAAACTGACCTTTTAATAGCCTAACCAACTTAACAACTCAATTAACGGCATATCTGCCTTATAAATGGTTATAACTGTTAAATTAACTCGATCATGAACCTCTATAAATAGTGAGCCAAAGAGAACTCTAGGAGAATTTTATACTATTCACTCTTTCCATTTCTTTGTATTGTTTTCTCCCTCTCTCAGCTGACTTAAGCATTAGAAGGTCTCTTATTGAAGAAATCATATCTATTTCTTCAACTACAAGGATTTCTTTTGCAGGTCTAGGAGTTGATCGATCCAACTCCCAAAGTCACTGATTGATTCCATGAAGGATCTTAAGTCTCCTAGAAGCTTGAAGCTATCTTAGTGTATCCAATTTATCCAGCTTGGAGAGAGGAGCAACAAAAGCTATGCTCTACAATATTGTAGATGAAATTAAGAAACATGAAAAATTATATAGAATCAAGTTTTTTAGGTCGTTAAACTATGTTAATAGAGAATAGATGATGAAGGCAAGCAAGAATTGAGGGTTGAATTAAATCTAGTTATAAGGCTAAGAAAAGATGGGCAAAGCAATATGAATTGGTCAACCTATGCTAGATAATTATGTGATTAAATTTCAATGATTTTTCTTTCACCTCACTTGTTCATGGAATATAACCATAAGTGTCACCCCTATATGCCATATGAGATCCCATTGAATGGGAAGAAAGGGTCTTTAAACCACCCTACTTTTCTCCTATGACTGGACGACCATGGTGATTAACTCAATCTGAAGCAATTACTTAGATTAAGATTATATTTAACATGTAAGGTTCTACATCTACATATCATGTTATGAAAACCTATCGTTCTGATACCACTGTTTGGAAATCACTTAGAATTTCATGCATTATTTTTTTAAAATTTATAGTGAAAGTTAATCTTTTTTAAAACTATTTTAAATAAAAATATATATTTATAATAATTCTAATAAATCATAAGCAAGATTATAACATGATATACATTATAGAAAATAAAATTAGCATGCATCGACCTACTTGATGCATGCTATAAATCTAATCTATAAATAATATGAAATCTAATTTCATATCTAATCATGGGTTGATGATTGTCGCTGTCGATGGCATGTGGTAAGGGCAACACTTCATAGCCACATAAGATGTCCGGTCTCAATGAATCGTCTACACGAGTCCCAACACGATCAACCTTCTTAGACTGCTAGATCCGTGCGAAGACTATTGGATGGATAAAAATAATTTATTTATTGAATTTTCTTGAGCCTTCCAAGAAATTCAAGAAGAGGATGAAGAGGTCTAAATCAATAAGAAAAAAATAAAAAAATATGAAACCCTTTTCTACTATTTTTCTCTTATTTTCTCTCTCCCTTCAATCCTTGCTCCAAAAGAACCTCTCGTATCCATCTAGAATTCATGCCCCCTTTTCCTCTTATTTTCTTGATAATCTCACTTCAAACTTTTCACAGTAATTGGTCTCTTAATTTTTCATATATAACAAAAAACTAAAGTAAAATTTCATTGATTAGAGGAGGGATTGGATTAGGATAAGGTGATATTGTTTGAATAGAACTGGATGTTTTATTCCCAATAGAACTCCAATTAAATTCAAATCAATAAAAATTTAATTCAACTAATCCTAATTTAAATGTGAATGAGGGAGGATAAAAAAACTAATTTTTTTATGAAGAATTCAAAAAAAATTCTAGGAAGGCATGGAAATTTTTAAGAAAGAAAATAGTTAAACTAGGTTATGGTTTGACCAAGTTTTAACCAAAATTAGTTAGAAACCAAAATTAATTTAGTTATAACTAATTAACCAAATTAGACTTGATCCAATTAAGTCTCAATTAGGTTTAATTAAATATTAATTAAATCTAAAATTAACCGAGTCCAAGTTTGAATCAAACCATAATTAGAAATCATTAGCGATAGGTCATTGAATAACCTAATCGGGTTAAAACCAGTTGAACCAATTCAATTAGACTTGACCTAAACCTATTTGCTCAATTAAATTAAGCCAATTAAAATTTAAATTACTAATTAATCCTCTTATAATTAATTAACCATTAATTAATTATTAATTTATAATATTATGTAGGGTTAATTGTTCATTATATTTATAATTTTGTCACTAGATGATTCTTAATCATTAATCGGCTATCATGATCGGTCAGAAACATTTTATGTATGTGATCCATAGGTTTGAATACTAAGTCGATAGGCTAGTAATCAATTCTTGAACTAATTGATGTAACCATCTAGCAATGGTACTCAATGTTCGGATAGGTCAAATGTTTGTGAAGAACATTCAAGAACCCAGGCATATAGTTTTAGTATAATTCATCCCTCTAACCCTAATGCTTAGAATAATTTCAGAGTTAACTATCAACTCTGAATAATACATCCAAATATGTCTCAACTTGCTAAATCCTATGATTTCTCACAAGGATTGCCCTGGCCAAGATCTTTCTAAATTAAAATATAGTAAAGCATTTTCTCCAACACATTGGAGTGGTCAACCCATCTTGACTTATCACTAACTTAACAAGTACTTGACTGCATCTAGTAACCTTCCATCACTAGATTAGAAATCCAGATAGTCTAGCATCTACGTACAATGAGTTACTTGCAAGTCACTATGATGATCTCAAGTCGGAGGGATACTTATATCCATATCCTTTTATGAGATACTCTCGATAGTAGAGTACTTAACAGAGTTGGTCATGTTTGGTGCAATATACACATACACTCACCTGCATGCCATACTAGTATCTCTACACTCCTTGGTTATGAGGACAACCAACCCATATGTTATACAATAATTAATGCTTGATAAGCATTGTTGTCTTAGGTAATAATATATCATTTGGTCGCGAACATATTTAAGAACTACTCAATAAATCTTTCTTTACCAAATTAAAGTAATTCTAAGGACTTCATCTCATAAAAGTTTAAAGAAAGATATAAAAGAGATAAATTACCAAAAATGATTTTTATTTCAATAATAATTCATGTGTAAATTATAAAGAGCTCAACTATCTACAACCTAGATGATTGGCTATAGGATACATTTCCTAACAACTCTCACTTGGACTAGAGCCTATTAGAACAGTATCGAATACCCATCTTCTATTTTTGGTCATCGAACTCTTTGATTTCGAGGACTTTAATAAATAGGTCAGCCAAGTTCTCCTTTCTATAGATCTTTTGAAGGTTAATGTCACCTCGATTCACTATTTCCTAGATAAGGTAGAAGCGACGTAGAATATGCTTGGTCCACTAATGAGCTTTTGGTTCCTTCGCTTGAGCTATGGCCCTAGTGCTATCATAATATAAGAAAACTAGGCCATCAATGGAGGGTTCCGCTTTAAGCTTGGTGAACATTTCAACTAAATGGCTTCCTTTACAGCATCAGATGCTGCAATATACTATGCCTTACATATAGAATCAGCCATAATATGCTGCTTGGAACTTTTCTAGCAAATAGCTCCTCCATTCAAGATAAAAATATAACCTGACACACTCTTACTATCATCCTTGTCAAACTAAAAACTCTAGTTAGTATAACCGACTAGTTTCAAGTCATAATCTTTATAAATGAGCCACTGATCCTTAGTTTTTCTAAATACTTAAGGATGGTTTTTCCAACCTTCTAATGGTTCTTATCTGCATTAGATTGGTATCTACTTACTACTCCTAGTGAGTATGCCATATCTGGTCTTGTACATGTCATAGCATACATGATAGATCCCACTACTAAGACATATGAAATCCTACTCATATGCTCTCTCTCTCTTGAGGACTTGTCAGATAATCATTTTTTGAGAGATTAATTCCATGACCTATCAGAAGATAGCCTTTCTTGGAATTTACTATACTGAACTGCTTCAGCATGGTCTTAATGTATGTAGATTGGGTCAACCCTAGTAACTTTTTAGATCTATCCCTATAGATCTTTATCCCAGGGATGTAAGATACTTCTCCCAAGTCCTTTATAGAGAATTGAGAAGATTGCCATACTTTTATTCTTTGCAATGTAGGAATTTATTTTTGATTAAGAGAATGTCATTCACATACAAAACAAAAAATATTATAACTAAACCATTAGCCCATTTGTATATATAGGGCTCTTCTTCATTCTTAATGAAGCCATAAATTTTGATCACCTTATCAAAATGCATGTTCCAACTTTGAGATGCCTGCTTTAATCTATAAATAGATCTGATAAGGAACAAGGGGCATGTAAGGGATACGGGATGAACATGTGAAAATTTCAGATCAAAGTAAGCAATGATTTTTGGATTTTAGATGGTTTTACTTCCAAAAACAAACTAAGAGTAAGTAAGGTTTTCCTGTAACGACTAAGTTCTACCCGCATAGCAAAGTTCTAACAAAGTAATAAAAAAGAGGATCCTAGGGTTAAGAAACACCTATGAGGAACATGTTCAACTTCAAGAACTCAGACAAGAGAGAAGGAAAGGGTCAGAATTACCTAGCAATGATTCTCCTTGAATCGTAGAAGGGATCTCACGCCTCAGATCGGTGCCTGGATGACAAAGTAGCTTTTTTGTGGATCCACCAGCTTTTTATTAGATGATTTTGGGGGTAAGGAAGACTTCATCCAGAGAGTGTGGTACTGGAGGATCCTGCAGACGTCAAGAGTTAGGGCTTATGAAGATAAAAAAATATCAAACGGGGGATTAGACGAGAAGTGAAAGAGGAGAGGCATCGGGCTGATTGGCGGCCTGGATAGATGGTTGGATGCCTATCTTGATGGAGGGGGTGGCTTGGAGTTTGATGAAGATGCCTGGATGTCTGACGGGGTGGCCTGAAAGGGGTTCAGGGGCTGGTGGCTAGGGTTTTGGAAGGGATAGAGTGGGTGGCCAAGAGTGGAAGAAGGGACGGGGCATCCTAGGATTTTAGTGGATGGATGGTAGGTGGCCAAGGATGGAAGAAGAAGGCTAGGGTTTGGAAGATAGTTGGGTTGCACTTCATGTGCTCTCATTGTAGAGTGAATATGGCCTCACACCCTCTCCCTCACGGAGCGTCAATGTAGAATTATGCAGAAATAAGAAGAAGAACACAATTTCATTCACTCATGTTATGAATTATAAGGGGGAGGGGGTGGGTATTTATAAATTCACCCAGGTCCCTGGACTCCCTAACAGACTGGGATTACAAAACTTGAGGGCCAAGAAAACTCAATTCCCTGTTGGGCTTGGAATGGCTTGAATCCTCTTGGGCTTGGGTGCCTCTTCCTCTTGGGCTTAGGATGCTTGCTTCTTGTTGGGCTGAGAGGGGCGCCACCTCCTGGTGGGCCTTAAGCTAGGGCACCAAGACTGGGGCATCTTGGACTGAAATGCCAATCTTCATGCTGGGTTGGGTTGCCAACTGAACTTGGACTGGGAGGGGCACCTACCTTCTAGGCTTGGGTGGCAAGAAAGGGCCCAGGTGCCTACCTAGGGGGGGCTTGAGTACGGACCAAGTGCATGAAGACCAGCTCTGGTTGGGGGGCCTGGTGAATTTCTCGGCCCAGTGACTCTCCTATTGGATCTTGACTTGAATGAAAATTAGAGGACTCATTGGACTGAAATAACTAGACTAACTCAATTGACTCAGTGAACTCAAGTGGACTTAATTGACTCACTTTATTACATGACTCAGTCTTTATTACAGGACTTAGGACTCGAGTGAGCAAATGGACTCACTAGACTCACTTAACCTAATGGACTTAAAAAAAATGATTGACTAACCAACACATGAATTAGAGATCTTTATGGAACCCTGAAATTCTTGTCTAATCCTGATATCCCCATCAATTCTCCCAGGGTGGGTGGAACTTGACCCTGTCGAGCAAGGAAAATCTGGCTCTGGTACCACTCCAACGGGTCTGGGTTGAGGCATTGTGGATCCTCTCGAGTGATCCATGAGTTCTTAGATTATGGTCGACCTTGCCAACGAACCAAGTAACATGGTAGCCTTTGATCCGGGTACTAATAGCTTGGTTGTCCAGGATATGCTCAATCATTTCCTTACCCAGGCTAATTTAGTGGACACTCAGGGATGGGTTGCTCTCAAAGAAAGGGTTAGGTCCAAAGGCTCACTGGGTATCATTGCTGGCTCCTTATACTCAACTAAGTCTAGATATTGAGGTTGAGCTAATGCCAAATTCGGTGGTAACTTGAGCATTAGGTCCAACTTTCTTTATCACTTTGAAGGATCCAGCTCTATGGGTACATAGCCTATAATCATTACAAAATCTTCCTAGCAACTCTTTAACTCTTTCGAAAATTAACCATGTTTTTTAAATGTCATTGCTCACATTAATCTTAAGGCTAATTTTCTTATGCAGATCTCTTATCATGCAGTGCAAAAGACTCACAACAACACCTAATGGACTACAGGGTCGACTAAATCTCTAACTACAATCGGGTGTCTGACCCTTGGTTGGTGGATGACATACAGATGAAAACATGGCATGAACTCCTAATAGATGCCATAAGGTCTTCCAGAAGTAGGATGCAAACCTAACATACTCAATGGACTGATACAACATGCTAACCTTTACAAAATGTAATCTAATGATTGTAGAAACATGGGAAGCCTCAAGAAAGGTAGGAAGTAAGAAGAGGATTCATCGACTGGTTTTGGATTTATGGGGATGACCTTAGGGTGTGGACATCGATCTACAGGAAATAAAAGGTCTACTGTATGGAAGGATAAGTCAGTAATTTCAGGAAAGAGACTTCAATTAGGACCAAAGGGATGAATTCTTCCTGAGGGTACTGAATTAAAAAGATCATGTCCTCAATAAATTCCTCTGGATTATGAATTTCAGGACTGGGCTCTATAATTAGGTTTTCTTTTAGTGTCTCCTCAGGTAAAGCTTAAATAGCAATGTCATGGTTCTCTTCCTCTAACTGTTCTTCCAACACAGCTTTAACTTGAGTATCTTCCTGGTCAACTAACTCAGGTGCAATATGTACCTTTTCTTTAATGTCATCCTTAAGAACAAATAGCATAGTAGGGGTGGGTCGGCTAAGGGGAACTTGATTAGTACTTGGTTGATAGCTAGGGGTACTAATCCTATCGGGCTTGGGTCGACTAAGGGAAACTTGACTAGTACCTGGCTGATATCTAGGGGTACTAATCCTATTGGGCTCAGGTCAATGGGCTATGGGTTCTTTCTGCTCATAGGACATGGATTCAGATTGATGGGTATAGGTCTCTTGGGCTCATAGGACATGGGTTCAAGTCGAGGGGTCAGGGGTCTCTTGGGCTCATAAGACATGGGTTTAGATTGATAGGCTATGGGTCTATTGGGTTCATAGGACATGGGTAGGGATTTATGGGCTATGAGTCCACTGGGCTCATAAAACATAGGTAGAGATCAATGGACTATAGGTCCACTGGGCTCATAGGACATGGGTATATACTCAGATATAGGCTTGTGTCCTTGACTTGGCTTCTGCCATTGTTCTAGGGGTCTTTGATGATAGGGTACAAGAAGGTACTTCTTCTTAAGTTTGCTTTTCATGGCTCTCCAGGTAGTTATGGGTATTTCTCCTCTATTTCTAGCATCCTTTCAACATTACCCCAGTATATTCTAGCCTGGCGAATTAACTTGAGTTTAGCAAACTTAAACTTCCTTTCTTCAGTCATTAGATCCCTCTCAAAATACCGATCCATACGTCTTTCCCATAAAGGTAATCCTCAAGATCAAGATTGCCACCAAAAGTAGGTGCTTCTAACCTAATGTTCCTAGTGGCTCTCTCATCCTGGTCCATGAAACCATAATTGGGTCTCCTTGAACTAAGATCCCAAATTAGGTCATGGCATGGGGTTCCCTAGGATTGGGCTCTAAGGTTGGGTCAGGGTCTGGGGCTCTCCTAGGGTTGGGAGGTATGGGAAAAGGTGACTCATGTTCAGGTTTACTATGGGTCTTTATGGTCCTTTCTAAGTTTCCAAGACATTCATCCAATTAGTCAAACCTATTGCACAGTTGGGAGCTCATCTGAGTAAACTATTCTGTAATGGTCCTTAGCAAAGTGTCAACATTAACTCCTTGGTCAGACTGGGTTGGGGTTAGCACTGATGGAATTGGGCTCCTAATCTAGGGGTCATGCAATAAGCACACATATTGTTCTAGGGTTAGTTAGACCTAGCAGCTCAGGCAGAATGAGTCAGCTCAACTTACAACCAATCAAACAATTACCCTGTCCACCAGCCAGGTAAGAGGTGGGCATGTGGGAGGCTCCCTTGCTAATTGCAGGATTTTAATAAAGTAACCATAGCACCGCTTAGGGCGTTTGCCTCTGGACCTCTAGCTTAGACACCAGCTTCAAGAAATAAGTGAAGGATTGGGTGCACTAGCTTTCTCACAAACCCTAACTGGACCGGTTGGTGTCCCTAAATCAATTAGGTTGCTACTTGATTTTAATTAAGTCTTGGGTTCGAATGTAGGGTAGTTGTTCTGGGCCAAGGAAAGGTGATGAAATCCTTCCCTCATCTGACATTGTAAAATTTCCCTTAAGTTAGTTTGATTATGCATGCACACACGAAAGATGCAACATGAAACAAAATAAAAAAATTATAGAAAATAAATTTTTTTCTCTTTGTTTTTGTGGTAAATAGAAGATCTAATTAAGGTTAACGTCAGCTAATTAAGTGCAAGAAAAATTAGGGTTTGAAGGGTTTTTATGCAATCAAATTTCAGCTCTAAACTAGGTGTGAAGAAATTTCAACAAGCAAGTTTTTGTGTTAGGGTTTTTTTATGCAGATTTTTTTTCTTTTTTTTTTTTAATGAAGATGGAAGAGGTATTAGAGACTAACAGAAGCTAATTAATTTCAAAGAAAGATTAAGTTTTGAGGGGTTTTACTTGAAGCAAAGTTCAGCCCTAATCTAGTGTGAAAAATTTCATCAATGTGGTCATTAGGGTTTCATGCAGAATTTTGTTTTGTTTTTCAGATCAGAAAATTACAGAAAAATGCAAAAATACAGAGGACTAAATATTTGATCAAAGTATGCAAAGTTTGATGCAAAACAAAAATATTTTGATGGAAAACAAATCCTAGGTTTAGACTAGTATGCAGATTTCAGCATGCAGAATTTTTAACTACTATGCAAGAACATGTCCTAATCCTGCTCTAGTACCAAAAATTGGTGAGGAATGAGGGGCATGCAAGGGATGCGGGATGAGCATATGAAAATTTCAGATCAAAGCAAGTAATGATTTTTACATTTTAGATGGTTTTATTCCCGAAAATAAAATAAGAGTAAGTAGGGTTTTCCTGTAACGACTAAGTTCTAGCCGCATAGCAAAGTTCTAACAAAGTAATAAAAAAGAGGATCCTAGGGTTAAGAAGTACCTATTAGGAACATGTTCAACTTCAAGAACTCAGACAAAGAGAGAAGGGAAGGGTCAGGATTACCTAGCAATGATTCTCCTTGCATCGTAGAAAATATCTCACACCTCAAATCGGTGCCTAGATGACAAAGCAGATTTTTCGTGGATCCGCCGACTTTTTATCAGATGATTTTGGGGGCAAGGAAGACTTCATCCAAAGAGCATGGTACAAGAGGGATCCTGCAGACATCAAGGGTTAGGGCTTATGAAGATGTAAAAAAATATAAAATGGGGGATTAGACGAGAAGTGAAAGCAGGAGAGGCGCTGGGCTGATTCACAACCTGGATAGATGGTTGGACGCCTAGCTTGATGGAGGGGGTGGCTTGGAGTTTGATGAAGATGCTTGGATGTTTGACGAGGTGGCCTGGAGGAGGATGATGCCTGGAAGGGGTTCAGGGGCTGGCAGCTAGGGTTTTGGAAGGGATAGAGTGGGCGGCCAAGAGTGGAAGAAGGGATGGGTTGTCCTAGGATTTTAGTGGATGGATGGTGGGCAGCCAAGGATGGAAGAAGAAGGCTAGGGTTTGGAAGATAGTTGGGTTGCACCTCATGTGCTCTCCTTGCGGAGTAAATATGGGCCTCACACCCTCTCCCTCATGGAGCATCAATGTAGAATTGCACATAAATAAGAAGAAGAAACATAATTTTCATTCACTCATGTTATAAATTACAAGGGGGAGGGGGTGGGTATTTATAGATTGACCCAGGTCCCTAGACTCCCTGATAGACTAGGATTACAAAACTTGAGGCCAAGAAAACTCAATTCCCTGTTGGGCTTGGAATGGCTTGAATCCTCTTGGGCTTGGGTGCCTCTTCCTTTTAGGCTTGGGATGCCTGGTTCTTGTTGGGTTGAGAGGGGTGCCATCTCCTGGTGGGCCTTAGGTTGGGGCACCAAGGCTGGAGTGGCTTGGACTGGGGCACCAATCTTTATGCTGGGTTGGGGTGCCAAATGAACTTGGACTGGGAGGGGTGCCTACCTTCTGTGCTTAGGTGGCAAGAAAGGGCCTAGGCACATGACTAGGAGGGAGCTTGAGTAGGGGCCCAGGTGTATGAAGTCCAGCTCTGGTTGGGGGGGCCTAGTGAATCTCCTGGCCCGGTGACTCTCCTATTAGATCTTGAGTTGAATGAAAATTATAGGACTCATTGGACTGAAACAACTGGACTCAACTTAACTGACTCAGTGAACTCAATTGGATTCAATTGACTCACTTTATTATAGGACTCAGTCTTTTACAAGACTTAGGACTCGAGTGAGCAAATGGACTCACTGGACTTATTTGACATAACAGACTTAAAAAAATTTGACCGATTACCCAACACATGAATCAGAGATCTTTATGGAACCTTGAAATCCTTGTCGATCCTGATGTCCCCATCAAGATCTTTAAAGCTTGGATATCTTTGTTTCATCTATGGATGTGAACCTTTCATGCTATATCATATACACCTCTTCTTCTAGCTCTCCATTTAGGAAAGCTATTTTCACATCCATTTATTAGATTTCATAATCAAGATGTGTTGCTATTGCAAATATGATCTGAATGGATTTAAGCATTGTTACAGGTGAAAATCTCATCATAGTCAATACCATAATGCTGATGATATCACTTGGTAACCAGACAAGCTTTTTAGGTCTCCACCTTCCCGTCTGTGTCCCTTTTATTTTGAAAATTCACTTATATCATATGGATTTATCCCTTCAAGTGGGTCAACGAGTATCCATACATTATTAATTTTCATGAACTTTATTTTGGAATTCATGCCTTCTAGCCATTTATCAGAGTTGGCACTCTACATCGCATCCATATAAGTGATCGGATCCTCATTAATTTCATCAAGTTCAACGGGATCACTATCCCGGACCAAGAAATCATAGTATCTATCCGACAGATGTGATACTCTACCAAATCATCTTAATGGTGCTTCTATAATGGGCTCTAGATTTGATTCAAAAAATCTAGTTCTTTGGATTTAGTCATAGTTTCATTCTTTTACGTGTTGAACCTTTTTAAGTTTAACCTTGAGGCATTAGTTCCTTATCTAAGAAACTCATTTTCTAAAAAGACTGCCCTATTATTAATGAAGATTTGATTCTTTGGATTTAATCAATGGTGTCGATTCTTCTATGTATCAAACCTCTTCAAGTTCAACCTTAGAGGCATTAGTTACTTCTCTAAAAAACTCCTTTTCTAAAAAGACTGCCCTATTATTGATGAACACCTTTTGTTCATCAGTATGGTAGAAGTAATAACCCTTTGTCTCTTTTGGATATCCTATGAAAATATACTTGTCAAGCTTTGGTTTGAGTTTGTTTATTTTAATCATTTGACATAAGCTAGACATTCCCAGATCCTAAGGTTTGAGAGTACCGACTTATGCCCTGTGATGGGGACATCAACAAGAAGGAAATATTTCAAACTAATTTTCTTTGGTTTTGTAGCTAATAGAGTCTACTTAAGTCCAATAAAGGTCTTAGGATGAAGTCCAATCACAAAGCCCATGAGCTGACTCTACATTTTGAAGCACAAGTCCATGAGCCGACTCTACATTTTGAAGCACAAGTCCATGAGCTAGCTCATCATTTTGAAGCACAAGTCCATGAGTTGACTTATGAAGGAAAACCACCATCCTCATGAGTCGACTCAACCCAATTCAAGCCCAATTCAAGCATGTCATGATGCCACCTCCTCACCCTCACATGGAGATCATTTTCCCTTCACATTGAAGACACTTCATCAAGCATTCTCGAGGGAAGATAAAGGACACCACATCAAGCAACTTGTAGGGAGCATAAAACCACTTTCCACTCCCCAAACAAATCTTCAACCAACTTGACATATGGGATGCCACATCACATGCCACCAAAGGATCCACATCAGCAAAAGGAGGCCATGTCATTGCCACCTAGGTGCCACATGTCAAGTTGTTATAACTTTCTACCCAAAAGTTGTTGCAAACTAATTCTAGTTGAAACCATCTAACCAAAAATTGTTAGATCTAACTAGGAGTAGTTAGCTAACCTAACCCTCTCTCCTCTCTCTCCTTGTCCATGGATGGTTTACGGTATTCCAGACATGATTTTGATTTGGTTTGGACTCTTTTTCAACATGATTTGAACCTCTAGATCCTGTCAAAGTTCTCTTTGATATAGAGATTAGTATGCATATCTTAGGGTCTATAAAAGAGAGCAGATAGCCAGAAAGACATGTATATGGTAGCAAGAAGAGAGGCTAGAGAGTCTTCTTGAAAGGTGAAAGCTCTATGAGGGATTAAGGGGCTTCTTGTTGAGAGAATATTGTATGGGGTTGAGAGTATAAGTTCTCATCTTATAAGTATTTTTTCTCTCATAGTGAAGCTTCGCATGCCCAATAAAATTTTGTTTATATTTTCTCTCTCCCTCTTTCCTCTCATGGTATTGATACATCGATGGAGTTGTGATCTTGGAAGAGGATCCATATTTTTGCATCATGTAGGATTCCCTAACAAGTGTATCGGAGCAAGTGATACTACAATAACTCATTTCAGAGTGAGGCTATCGATGTTACGATGATGTTGATCGAGGTTAAAAAAGATGGAGAAGCACAATCAAGGTAAGATCAACTAGTATGATGGGAAGAGCAAATTCTTCATGTGGCAAGCAAGGATGAAGGATGTGCTTATCCAACAAGGATTGATTAATGCTCTCTTATACAAGGAGAGATCGGCTAATATGGAGGATAAAAGTTAGAGATGGTTTCGGATGTAGGTGGTGAGCACAATCTATTTGTGCCTTATGGTTGATGTGGTGATTTATGTGCTGAGTGAGACTTCTCCAATGATAATATGGATGAAGCTCGAGGAGATGTACATGATGAAGTTACTCACCAATGCTCTCTTTCTCTGAAAGCAGTTTCACTAGTTATGAATAGCGAGGGGCAAAGCATGTAGGAGCATCTGAAAAATTTCTAGAGTACTCTCACTGATCTTCTTAGTATTGATGAGAAAGTTGAGGAAAAGACTAGGATGCTAGTCTTGCTATCATCACTTTCTCCATTTTTTAAGTCTTTGGTGACTACTCTTCTAGTAAGAAAGAGTACCATTAAGATGAAAGAGATCACTATAGCACTACTCCAAAATGAAGTTCTTATATGAGAGAACTAGGCTTCGAGTTCAAGTGGCAACTCAACTTTGGCGATAACTAGAGCTGACGCAGGTAGTAGAGACAAAGAGGCAAAGGATTGTAAGGTGGGTGGTCCAGGTCCAAGTAAAGGGATGTGAACAAGATTAGATACTACCAGTGCGATTGGTTGGGGCATCATGTCAGAGACTGTTCACAACTCTAGGGGTCGGATGAAGGCTATGTATAGTGATCGATGATAGCGATAGTGATAGATATGGTGAGGCACTCATGATATTCGATGAGATATCACTTCTTTCCTATAGTAGATTTTTGATATTTTTGTCTATATCATATTTGTTGTAGAGAGAAGCCATTAACTTTTGGAGAAGAGAGGGTTCTATCTACTTGCCAAATGGATTGAGCTATATGACTAAGGGCATTGAAATAATCAACTTGAAGGGTACATGATGGGATAATGAAGAAATTGGATGAGATTTGATACATATCCAGTTTTTCTAGGAATTTGATTTCACTGAACAGACTGATCTAAGCAGCTATGGTAGAAAGCTAGTGATAGAATCCTGAAGGTCAAGCTCAACAGTAGGTTGTATTGAAGGGAAAGAAATATGAAGTACATTAGCTCTTGACAGGGAGTTCGATATGAGGTGGAGTCTTGATATAGATTGGAGCCCAATACGAGATGGAGCTTTGGGAGTAGGTGGATCAGTACAAAATGCAATACTTAGAAGGATGATAAGTGATGTTGCCGCCTAGACTGCCATGGCCGGCAGTTCTTGTGTGGCACTGATTGGTGGCTCTCCCGCCCGGCTCCCAATGCACGTACCCGGTCCTACAAAAGAAAAGAGATCTGGGCTGGGAATCCTGATGAGGGCACTCCGATGTCAAGTCAGTGGGCGATCAAGGGAAATAGATCCTCCAAGGTAGATCTCGAAGTGGTTTCCACTCTCAAAGGTCTTTTAAAATAATGAAATGGGAGTTAGAGTCAAGAAGGAGGGCTTGAGCAATGGAGGTGGTAGCCGTTTCGCTCTCCTCAGTGGTCCGGTGTACCTGGCTGTGCTCTGTCTCTTGTTGAATTATCCTCCCCTTCTCGCTTACCTTGATTAGAGGCTTCCCTTTGGTTTCTTATAGATGAGTGGCCCCTCTCCTGGGGTGCTGAGCTCTAGCTTGACCTTCTCTATGCCCCTTCGGGTGAGGCGTAGGCCTACTCTCCTCCCCCTAGAGGAAAGAGGACTGTCACTGATAGTGGTTATGGAGTTTGGAGGAGTGTGCATCCCTTTCATGATGGGTACAGAGGTACGTCGCGGGTCCTGACACTTCGACTGGCTTTCGCCTATCTCTGTCATTGTCCTTCCATGTTTGGGAAGACTAGCAGAGAATTGATTTGGAGGCAGATGCTATAGGGTCTGAGTCCCCTGGTGAAATCTTCCTCTTCTAGGTGGTGTAGGTGGTGGGTGAAAGGGCACAGCATCCCGAGCAGAGGCCCTTCCCCAGGTGGTGCCGATAGTGGCTGAGGGGTCGGTGCTCGGCAGGCTAATCCTCCGTAGGCGGTGTGCTTTGACGAACCACCATTCTGCAGGGGCCACAAACGGCATGCCATGGTAAGGTTGAAAGAAAGGTGTCCTAAAAGCCAATCTTTGTAAGGGCATTTTTATAATCTTTCAACTCTTGTATGACATTATTATATTAATGAAGATATTTTAATTCATCATATTATTGTGCCTTATTTAAAGATTATGATGAACCCTATAGGTTAGGAAAATGAAATTAGGATTATGATGGAGATCATAATGGTGAGACCTAAGTTCCTATAAACCCTAATCTAAAATGTTCCTAGTCGTTAGATCATCGATTCGGGGATCGATAAGTCCGGAAAGACTAGCTTATCCTATGTATGCTCAGTTAAGAGGGTGGTTGGTCTCACAGCCACTTGTGTAGAGACACTAATAGAGGATAAGGGTGCTCATTAGGGTATGAGTTCACTGAACTGATCTGCATTGAGACTATCTTATGGAAGTCTTACTACTTATCAAAAGATAGTTCTCATAGTAGGAGTTGTGCAAGTGTGATCTTTAGACCTAAGGTCATCATGGTTCTTTATGCACACTAAGTCATGTTTTGGTTCATACTCATTCATAACATTAGGTCATGTACGGGGTGTTCTCGGATATGGTGGAAGGTGTTTGAAGGATATGAGTGGACCAACAAAGAATCGATCATTCCTAGTAAGAGGAATTGTTATCTTAAGTGATCTCTTCGATTGACGACTCAAAAAGTCTTTGATCAAAGCTTGATGAGGTTAGAAGTGGTTTCTAATTAGTCGTCAATAGAGTCCTCATTATTGAATTGAGATTTGAAATGACTAATTGATGGGGGATGAAAATAAAATGATGAATGGAGAGTTTTAGCAAGCTAACCAGCAAGCAAACCTGAGCAATTAATTATCAAATAAATGGTCTAAATTAATCCAAGAAAAGCATCTTCATAAGGAGACTAGTTGATCTAAATTACAATACCCGAAATATAGATCTAGTTCAAGATAGAGATTAGGATCTTTATAGCAAGGAAACTATCACTACTAGGATAAGTTAACCTCCAAATGATCAGATCTAATGAAGCTTAGGAAGAGTTTTCCTACCAACAATGATGGCTAATTATTTGTGGAAGAAGAAACTCTCATCACTCAAGGATTGAGGTCTAAACCATAAGACTAGCACTCCCTACCTTTAGGACTCACCTTGGCGAACATGATCCTTGGCTTGGAGACCTTCATCTTGGACTTGGAAAATCAGAGAAAATCTGCATCAAATCAGAGATTAAGCATGGAAGGAGAATTCAAAATTGGAATAGAAACAAGAAGAAGAAGAAAGGGAAAACAAAGAAGTAGATGAAAGAAAAACAGTGCAGGTGGTTTGACATGATCCTACACTAGGCATGCAAACAACTGCGGGAGCAGATTGGATTTTGAAAACATTTTTAAAAATTCACGCAGCGGAAATCTGCTCCGTCCAGAAAACTAATCTAATTCTAGTTGCAAATAGGCATGTAAGATGATATAAAAAATATTATAAAAAATTTGAATTAAAAATTCAAATCATGCATGATAAAAAAATTTTTCATACCTTATTCTGGCTGGAATAACTCTGGGATAAAACTGGAATAGGCTAGAATAAGTGGGATAAACTTATTCCAGTCTTCTTCTTCGTTGGGCTGAAACTTAGCTCTGTTTTTGGGTTGAACAACATCGCCGAAACTCTACCTTCCAAACCTCCGTTTGCTCCCAAATCTGAGCAGTGGCAAGATGATCAAGTCTACTTCAATCTCTAACAAAGAACTGCAAGAAAAGGTTAGCCAAAATAATATAGAAATTCGCCAAAGTCTGCTGCCAGAATTTCTGTAGCAGAACTGAAACAATAACTTGTTCTTCGCGTTGGGAGCTGCAGCAGCGATCCTGGCTCGCGTGGCTTGTTCCCAGGAGTAGAAGAGTATTCCCTCTAGAGGGGAGACATGCCGGGGGCCCTCCAATCCACCTCCATGCACGGTGCTAGCCGCTGGAAGTGAGTTACACGGTCATAGGAAGCAGCAGATTTCTTTACTGCAGTGCAAAATTTGAGCACTCAATTGGACAAGGAAAATGGCCTTGAAACTCTTCCTCACACACCAAATCCCAGCCTATAAGAGCAAACTCTAAGCTCTCAACTAGGGGGTCTCTCAACCTCTCAAAGAAGAACGCCCAGGTGCTGCAATCACGGTGTTTTCACGACTAAAAACCTTCTTTGAAATAGGGGACTGCTGGAGTTTATATAGGACAGCAGGGAGAGAGGGAGGTGGAGAGAGGAGAGATGGGGAGGCCAAGAGGTAGCAGTTGCCAAAACCCATTTAACTAGCAAATAAAATAGCGGGTTGGAGGAGAAGAAGAGACGTCGCCCAATGGTGAAACTTCGGTCGTTTGGCCTCCTCCAACGAAAGGAAAAACCATGTAAAACGGCTGGGAGAAGAATCCTGGCGCGATGCTGGTCAACTCGGAACAATTTTCGGTTACACAGACAAGGGCAAGACGGGAAAAAAGAGTGCTAAAAATACTGTGACCATAAAATCGAGACTATTTCCAATCGTAATCGGTATCCGGATCAGAGAGTAATCCTTTGTGGCGTGTGACCTCATAGGTTCGAACCTAAATGGTAGCACTAGAACAATTCTAGTACCAGCACGGGAAACCATCTATCAATGGGTCCCGGCGTCTGGATTGGTCGAAGATGCAGGAGCAAACTATCGAACCTCTGGCATATGGTTACCGTATAATTCATCCCCTGACCTTTATTGCTCAAGACGACTGAGATTGGGCTGCCAACCCAGACTGAGTCAGTCGACTACGTGTCTCAACCTCGCAAGCCCAGTGACTCTTCACTAGGGCTACCCCGGCCGAGGATTTGCTAAATTGAGATATGGCGAGACATTCAATCCAAACTGTTTGGACAGGTCAATTCCATCTTGGTCCATTACTGCTCCACAAGTACTTGCCTGTACCTAGAAACCTTCCGTCACCGGATTAAAAATCCGGGTAGTCCGGCACCAAAGCACAGGGAGTTGCTTGCAAGCTTCCATGATGATCAGGTCGGAGGGACACATATACCCATATCCAATCGTGAGTTTCCCTTTGGCAGAAAGGGGCTGCACGGAGTCACGTTCAATGAGATATCACATATCCCACTTGTAGATCACATCAGTGTCACCACACTCATTTGGTCAAGAGGACAACCAAACGATGTGAACTACAATAACCTATACTTGATATATTGCTATCCAGTACAATATATCCTTTGGTTGTGAACAAGGTTTAAGGACCGCTCGATACATCCTCTCTGTATCGAAGTCAGTGTAGTCCTAAGGACTTCATCACATGGAAAGAGTTCATTTCAGGGAAATACAAATATGATGAGCTGCCAAAAATAAAAATTTTATTAATTCATAAAAGAATACAATACTGAGCTCAACCGCCTACAACCCAGGCGATTGGCTTTGGGATACAATTCCCAACAACTCCCACTTGTACTAAAGCCAATCAGAAGAGTATCTAATACCCATTTCCCATTTATAATAGTCGAACTCTTTTATTCTGAGGACTTTAGTGAAGGGTCGGCCAGATTTTCCTTTCCATCGATCTTCAGATGATTGATGTCACCTCGTTCTACGATCTCTCGTACAAGGTGGTAGTGCCACAGTATGTGCTTGGTGCAGTGATGAGCTTTAGGCTCCTTAGCTTGAGCAATGGCTCCAGTGCTGTCACAGTACACCGGAACAGGACCATCTAGGGAAGGTGCCACCCCTAGCTCTCCAAGGAACTTTCGCAACCATACAGCTTCCTTTGCTGCATCTGATGCTGCAATGTATTCTACTTCGCATACGAGTCTACAACAGTTGCCTGCTTGGAACTTTTCCAGCAGATCGCTCCTCCATTCAGGGTAAATACAAACCCTGACACACTCTTGCTACCATCTCTATCCGACTGGAAACTGGAGTCAGAGTACCCTACAAGTTTCAAGTCAGGTTCTCCATAAATCAGCCATTGATCTTTAGTATTTCTTAAATACTTAAGGATGGACTTAACCACCTTCCAATGCGCCTCACCTGGGTCAGACTGGTATCTGCTCACTACTCCTAGTGAGTATGCCACGTCTGGTCTAGTACAAGTCATAGCATACATGATAGAGCCTACTGCAGAAGCATAAGGTACTCTACTCATGCGCTCTCTTTCCTCAGGAGTTGATGCATAATCCTCCTTGGAAAGAGTAATTCCAGAACCTATCGGGAGATAGCCTTTCTTGGAATTTTCCTTGCTGAACTGTTTCAGCACGGTGTCAATGTACGTAGACTAGGACAATCCCAAAAGCTTCTTAGATCTATCTTTATAGATCTTTATACCTAGTATGTAAGAAGCTTTACCCAAGTCCTTCATGGAGAATTGAGATGATAACCAGACCTTTATTCCTTGTAATGCTGCGACACATTCCCGATTAAGAGAATGTCGTCAACATATAGTACTAGGAATACAATCACAGAACCATTAACCCATTTATAGATGCACGGTTCTTCTCCGTTCCCAACGAAGCCATACGATTTGACACCTATCAAACCATAAGTTCCAACTTCGAGATGCTTGCTTGAGTCCATAGATGGACCTTTGCAACTTGCATACTTTTGATCATCTGTGGATGTGAACCCTTCAGGCTGTATCATATACACCTCCTCTTTCAGCTCCCCATTTAGGAAAGCAATTCGGACATCCATCTGCCAGATCTCGTAATCAAAATATGATGCTAAAGCAAGCATGATCCGAATGGATTGAGCATTGCCCAGGGGAGAAAGTCTCATCATAATCGATACCATATCGCTGACGATACCCCTTGGCAACCAGACGAGCTTTATAGGTCTCTACCTTCCCATCTGCGTCCCTTTTCCTCTTGAAGATCCATTTACACCTGATGGGTTTTATTCCTTCAGCGGATCAACCAATGTCCAAACATTGTTGATTTCCATGGACTCCATTTTGGATCACATGGCTCCAAGCCATGCCTCAGAGTCAGATCTCTGAAGAGCATCCATATAGGTGATCGGATCCTCATTATTCTCATCGAGCTCAATGGGATCACGTGTCCGGACCAAGAAACCATAGTATTTGTCCGGCTGATGCGGTATTCTACCGGATCTCTAATGGGTTCGGTGTGATGTGATTCAATCACAGCCGGTTCTACGATGTCCTTAGAGTGTGCATGTTCATCTATTGGCTGAACTTCATCAAGTTCAATCTTAGAGGCTATAGTTCCTTCTCCAAGGAACTCTTTTTCCAAAAAGATAGCTCTAAGAGCAACGAACACCTTTTGTTCATTCTCCAAATAGAAGAAATACCCTTTGGTTTCTTTAGGATAACCAATGAATAAACTCCGATCAGACCTTGGACCAAGTTTGTCTGAGTCTAAACGCTTTACGTAAGCCAGACAACCCCAGACCCGAAGGTGTGAGATTGAGGGTTTACGTCCAGTCTACATCTCATACGGAGTGGAGACAACAGACTTACTTGGAACATCATTTAATAAGTAACAGGCAGTCTAAAGCGCATATCCCCAAAAGGATAGCGGCAGATTTGCAAAGCCCATCATGGATCGAACCATGTCCAACAAGGTTCGATTCCTCCTTTCGGACACACCATTCAACTGTGGTGTTCCTAGAGGAGTCCATTGAGAGAGAATTACATTTTTCTCAAGATATGTCAAAAATGCACCAGATAAGTATTCGCCACCTCGATCAGATCGAAGGGTTTTAATACTTTTTCCAGTTTGCTTTTCTACTTCATTATGGTATCGTTTGAACATTTCAAACGACTCAGACTTATGTCTCATTAAAAAGACATAACTGAACCTCGAAAGTCGTCTGTAAAAGTAATGAAATATTTGTATCCTCCTCTGGCACTAACTGTCATCGGTCTACATACATCAGTATGTATTAGACTTAGAAGTTCTGTAGCTCGTTCACCTTTCCAGTAAAAGGTGACTTGGTCATTTTACCTAGTAAACAGGATTTACAAGTGGGCAGTGATTCAGAATCACTGACCTCGAGGAGTCCATCTCCTCGCATTGTTTATCCTATTTTGGTTAATATGACCTAGCCTACAGTGCCAAAGATACAATTCGTTGACATTATCTAATCTTGGGCGTTTGATAGAAGTGTACATTACACTAACAGGCCTTGATAGTACATATATGCCATTATTTAATCTAGCTTTCATTATAACAGAGTTATTCAAAATAACATTGCAAAAATCTTCTTTTTATTGATAGTTTAAAACCACAATTGGCCAAAAGGCCTACAAAGATTATGCACATAATGAAACTAGGACAACAGTGACAATCGACTAGTTTGACAGTACAAGACTTAAAGACAAGATGCAAAACTCCGATCGCCAGTACTGGAACACGATTTCCATTCCCGACGCTTAGAAACTGTTCTCCATCTTCAAATCTTCTGCTAACTAGAAGTCCCTGTAACAAATTACAAAGTGAATTGGACTACCAGTATCCAATACCCAGTTAGCAGTATCAACAATTGAGTAATTACTAGGTTTTATCATATAAATACCTTGTTCAGCAGACTTCTGCTTCCTCGGCCTGTTCGGATCAAGGGACGCAAATAAAGAGGACAGTTCCTCTTCTAGTGTCCCTTCTTCTTATAGTAGAAACATTCTGCAGAAGAATGATTAGCCTTATACTTCTTAGTCTGACTAGGGCAGGAGCATTCTGCACCTTCTTCCCTTCTTATTCATTTTCTTCTTCCCTTTCTTAAAGGGACGACGACCTCTACTACTCCCACTAAATTCACCACCCCCTTATTCAGTTGGTGGTATTTCTCGAAAGTCTGCAGCAACCCCAAAGACCATGGTAGTTAACTGTAGGCTTGTTCATTCTATAATGATCAAGAAAATCAAGATAGGAGGAGGGAAGAGAATTCAGGATCGCATCCTTGCCGAGCTGATCGTGCAAGGGGCATCCGAGTTTGCCCAGTTTTTCAATCAGCTCGATCATGTACAGTACATGATCAGTGACTGAACCGCCATTTGGCATTTTGGAATTGTAGATGGCACAAGACACTTTGTACCGTTCTACATCATCCAGGGTGCCGAAGGATTCCTTCAACTTTTGAAGGATTTCATCAGGTTGGGCTTCCTCGAATTTCGATTGAACTCGTCGTTCATAGCCGCTAACATAATGCATCGGACAGTAGTGCGATCAGAGACCCACTTCAGATAAGCATCTTTGATCGCACTCCATGCATTAGCGGGAGGGATTTCAGGTGCCGGATCCATTATCACATAGAGGATCCATTCATGCTCCAGAACTATTCTTAATCTTCGATACCAACTATCGAAGTTGTGACCCTTTAACTTCTCGTTATCGAGAAGTGACCGGAGCGATAAATTAGAAGACATCTGAAAAGAAAATAAGACCAAATTAGTGTATGAATTAATAATTTAACCAAAAGACTTGGACTTTAGTCTAAAGGTTTCTCCCACTAATTTTTCAGATTGGTAGCCTCTAACTCCAATCCGTGAAAACACTTTTTCAAGTGGGTACTGAAATCCAATAGGCCACGCATGAGCCGACTTTGGCCAGCTCACCCATACGAGCCTAAAGGTAGGTTCGTAAACCAATTGTTTCCCTAAATTTTTAGTATTTATTTTGCCCAGAGAACACCCCAATCGACCTTGGGGTCTCCTATTGCGGGTCTCTGGTTAGGTCCAACCATTAAAATAACAAATCCAATGCTTCCAGCTAATTAAAGACAAGCTCGACTTTGGCCGGCCCACCTGGTCCCGTTAAGGAGGTTGCACTGAACCATCATCGATCAGATAGAAATTCCAGTCGCCGGATGTACACCCATTCTATGGAACTGTCGATGCACACCAAGCTAGTGGAGACATTTCTATCCAACTTAATGGGAGGCTAAGACACTGTCAACTCCTTGACTTAGTCTTTTAAGGACCAAATAATTTTAGAGGATTTTTAATTATGACAGAAGATAAAGAAGAAGGACATGGATCATCCTCCATTGAATCAATCAGATTCCAGGAGGGTTGAAATACATCAACAAATGATCCATGGGCACCTATAGATCAGTCAGACCGATCAACCTGGGTGACATGGGTTAACTCGAGTCATTGAGCTTTTTCAATTAGTTCTGGTCGAACCCGACTAGCCAGGTGTGAGAACATGGGTGAGTACCGCCATTAAACCATCTTTCCTAGACACCAACCAAGTGGCCAGGAAAGAGGTAGCCTCACCCACTAGGATCACAATGCCAAACCTACCTCGACACCAGTCTTTACCATACTCGATCAGACTAGCCTAAAAACTCGGACATCCACTGAGCCACTATTTGATCCTTTTAGATGAATGGATCAACTAATCTAACTATTAGATAGTTCTAAAGAAGGGCCTTAAACAACTTTTGTTTAATCTTCTTGTAATCCGTTCAACTAAACTTAGGTCTAACCCAGTGATGAACCCAACTAGTCAGCTAACCCAATTACCCAAATGGCTTATGCAATGTTTTAGATTTCATAAACCTAAAAATTTTAATAAGCCAAACACTTAATTAAAACATTTTTAATTAAGTCTCTATGTAAAACAATTTTTACATACCAAATCATGCATCAAGATATTTTACAAATATTTTATATCCAATAAAAAAAATATGCCTAAACATGTATCACCAAATTAAAATAATTTTAATTTTTATATTCTTTTAGGATCCTTCTGAAGAGGCCAACACAAACGATCCGCATCGTGTCAAAGACACACGGTCATAATGAAGGTCTCAACTAGGTTCCAAAAAGAAATTTGGATACATATTAAGATTAAACTATTTTAATCTATTAACATGCATACTAGATTAGATTACACATGCAACCTGCTCTGATACCACTGAAAGAAAAATAGTGCAGGTGGTTGACATGATCCTACACTAGGCATGCAAACACTGCAGAGCAGATTGGATTTTAAAAATATTTTTAAAATCCGTGCAGTGAAAATCTGCTCCGTCCAGAAACTAATCTAATTCAAGTTGCAAATAGGCATGTAAGATGATATAAAATATTTTAAAAAAATTGAATTAAAAATTCAAATCATGCATGATAAAAAATAATTTTTCATACCTTATTCTGCTGGAATAACTCTAGGATAAACTGGAATAGGCTGGAATAATGGGATAACTTATTCCAGTCTTCTTCTTCGTTGTGCTGAAACTTAGCTCTATTTTTGGATTGAAAAACGTCGCCGGAACTCTACCTTCCGAACCTCCGTTTGCTCCCAAATTGAGCAGCGGCAAGGTGATCGAGTCTACTTCATCTTCAACAAAGAACTACAAGAAAAGGTTAGCCAAAATAATATAGAAATTCACCAAAGTCTGCTGCCAGAATTTCTGCAGCAGAACTGAAACAGCAACTTGTTCTTCACGTTGGGAGTTGCAGCAGCGATCCCGGCTCACGTGGCTTATTCCCAGAGTAGAAGAGTACTCCCTCTAGAGGGGAGACATGCCGGGGGCCCTCCGATCCCCTTCTCACGCGCGGTGCTAGCCACTGGAAGTGAGTTACACGGTTCACAGGAAGCAGCAGATTTCTTTGCTGCAGTGAAGAATTTTGAGCACTCAATTGGACAAGGAAAATGGCCTTGAACTCTTCCTCACACCTCCAAATCCTAGCCTATAAGAACAAACTCTAAGCTCTCAACCAGGGGGTCTCTCAACCTCTCAAGAAGAATGCCCAGGTGCTGCAATCACTGTGTTTTCATGGCTAAAAACCTTCTTTGAAACAGGGGACTTCTGGAGTTTATATAGGATAGCAGGAAGAGAGGAGGTGGAGAGACGGGGAGGCCAAGAGGTAGCAGTTGCCAAACCCATTTAACCACAAATAAATAGCGGTGGAGGAGAAGAAGAACGTCGCCCAAGAGTGAAACTTCGGTCGTTTGGCCTCCTCCGGCGAAAGGAAAAACTGTGTAAAATGGCTAGGAGAAGAAAACACCGGTTCAAAAAGAAACCGGTCCAAAACCTTAAACCAATTTGGTTCAAACCCATTGGTTCAATTAACCAACGGTGGTTTAATCCAATTGAACCGTCCGAGCCCAAAAAAATTGGTTCAATTGGTTCACAACCAATTGGTGGCCAAAACGAACTCCGAATCAGTTCAAACTGATTCAGAAAATCCTGGCGCAATGCTAGTCACCTGGAACAATTTCCGGTTGACACAGGCAAGGGCAAGATGGGAAAAAGAGTACTCAAATACTATGACCATAAAACCGAGACGATTCTCAATCGTAATCGCTATCCGGATCAGAGAGTAATCCTCTATAGCGTGTGACCTCATGGTTCGAACCTAAACGTAGCACTAGAACAATTCTAGTACCAGCACAGGAAACCATCTAGTAATGGATCCCGGCATCCAGATAGGTTGAAGATGCGGGAGCAAACTATCGAACCTCTGGCATATGGTTACCGTATAATTCATCCCTTGACCTTTAATGCTTAGGACGACTGAGATTGGGCTGCCAACCCAGACTGAGTCAGTCGACTACGTGTCTCAACCTCGCAAGGCCCAGTGACTCTTCAAAGCTCCCGCTGAGCCTGACTCGATGGAGTCGAGTTCTCCCCACCGCAGGGCAATGATGGAGACCTGAGAGTCTAGTATATTTTATTTTGAATCTAGTTGAGTCCATTTAGTCAAGTCCAGTAGTTTTTAGTCCATCAAGTGAGTTAGATCGAGTCCTATATTTTCATTCATGTCAAGATCCAAGATGAGAGTAAGCAAACCAGGAGATTCACCAGGCCCCCCCAAACTAGAGCAGGCCTTCATGCACCTAGGCCCTTTCATGCCGCCAAGCCCATAAGAGAGAGCTCCAATCCAAGAAAAGGCCTACTGTTGACTAGGTCCACCAGGGTTTCTTGGCCACAAGTCAGGGTTTCTTAGCCCTCAAGTCATGTAGCCTGGGGTGAATCTAAAAATACCCCACCCCCTCTTGTATTTTTTTTGAATGCCATGGATGAATAAAATTTCTTGAGTTCTGTGTGAAGGATCTGTATGATCCAGGATATCTGTGTGATCCCTATTATTCTGTGTGAAGGATATTGTGTGATCCCTAGGGTATCTGTGTGATCCCTATTGTTCCTAAGGGTATCTGTGTGATCTTTTTCCCCCTCTTTTCAGGATATTGTGTGATCCCTAGGGCATCTATGTGAGCCCCTTTGCATGTGCTTGTCCTTCAGGAGAATTTATGTGAACCCCAATTATCTTTCTAAACCCTTGCCCTCTTCTTTCTTCTTCCAGACAAATCCTAATCCCCTGTGACTTCTCAGCTTGCCAGTGATCCAACACTGATCTCTGTCCCGCATCAACTTGGTATTAGAGCAGTTAACTAGGGTTTAATCTCTCTTGTGCCGACTTAGTTCTCTTTAAGTACTCGGATCGGGTGCTTCACCATGGCCGTCCGGTCATAGGAAAAAGAAGGGTTGCAAGACCCTACAACCCATTCAAATGGGATTTCCTATGGCATGTAGGGTGCCGCTGTGAATTGACCCTTGAAGAAGAAAAAAAAGAGATAGGCATTTTAGGTTTTAATTTCTGCATCTCGGCTATCTTAGTATATAGTCTGTTGTTTTAATTATTTCTGTCTGTAGGTAATTCATAAAAATCTAATTTTTATTTTGCTGTATTCATTATAGTTGAAAGCATTTTTCAAAAGTTTCTCATAAATTATTTCAGTCTTTAAATTTTTTGCCTATCGAAATACTACCTAAGAATAGCTCTACCCTATTTTCAGCAAAGCTAATTTCAGCAAGTTTTGGTTCTTTGGATAAATTTTTTTGCATATTTTAATATTTCCTACATATTAGATACTTATCTACAGAATATATCATTGTTTAAAAAAAAAGAAATTAATTTTTTTTTTCTATTTTTTGCTTATTTGCATATTAGGGTTTCATCTTGTGTGAGCATTATTTAAACCTAATCTTAAGGCACTCAATATCTACATAAGGGAGGGATTTCATCACCCTTCCTTAGCCCACAATCACCACCTTTGCATCAGTCCTAGCTCTAATTAAATTAATTAGACTTAATTTACTCTAGTGAGCTAGGGACACCAACAGGTTAGGTTCTAAGTATTGTGTAAGTTAGTGCACCCAATCCTCTGATTATCACTTGAACCTAGTGTCTAAGCTAGAGATCCAGAGCAAACATCCTAAGTGATTTCATGATTTTTAATTAGGACCCTGCGAGAGCAGGGAAGCCTCCCACGAATCCACCTCTTACTTGGCCAGTGGACAGGGTAATTATTGAATTGGCTATAATTTGAGCTGAACCATTCTACTTGAGCTCTAGGTCTAGGAAATCCTAGTCCGAGTTGAGTTCTAAGTGATTGCATTGCATGGCAACTAGGTTAGGCACACCCTACCAGCCTGCTCAAACCCAACCCAATCCACCCATGGACCCTAATATGAAAATTTTTTTGAGACAATACTGATCAACTAATGCGGGACCTACGTATGCAAGCAATTATATTTTTGTAGGTTTTTAATTCAAGTTATGAAACTAAATCCCGAGCAGATCAAGTATTTAAGCAAGAAAACTATGCAAGAAAGAAACTAAAAGCATGCAAATAGGACTTAAGAGCATCAGAAAGAGAAGGACCATCGAGGCTGAGAAGCCTCGGTTGGGCTAGTTCTTCTACAATAATGCTACTGGTGGTAGAGGGGGTGTACCTGGCAATGTCTGATGCGCCTGGTGAAGATCGCAGTGAAGAGATCACTCATCCTCGATGGATGCGGCATTGAAAACCAAGCCAGAGACCCGCGGATTCTCGGTTTTCTACTTGGTGGTCCGATTGTGGCCTGGCTGGAGTCGTCAGATTTGTTGGAGTCGAGGGATCTGCAAACGACCTGTCAGGGATTAGAAAACTCAAAGGAGATGAAGAAATAAGAAGAAAATAGCAAGGGATGAATTGTTTTTGGAGTGGTCGGCCAGGCTTTTGGAGGGCAGGATGGTGGCAGGATGCAGTTGCAAACATTGGGAAGAAGAAAAAGCTCTCAGAACCCTTAAGAACACAGCAGTTGTAGAAAACTCAATTATATTTCATATATCAAAAATTAATTCTCATACAAGAGACTATGGTCCTTTAAATAGACTCATAGTCTTGGGCCCCAAGTAAGGATACAAAAGTAATTACATAGGAGTTTTATTCCCATCCAAACCTTAGCTAGAAAATAAGGAACATTAGGTAGAAAAATTCCTAAAAATTCTCCCTCTCTCTTTGCCTTGGTCGCCAAGAGGGTGACTCTAAGTGGCCGACCAAGGGGTGGTCACCTTAAGCTCTTGGCACCCTAGCTCCTTCCTGGGCCTGGGCTGGCCCAATTTGCTTCCGACTGTCCAGGGCTTCAGGGTTTTTGATTTCTCCTCCTGGGATCTTCAAATCTTCAAACTGGGTTGGACTTGGGCTACACTTCCATGTCTTCAATATGGTTGGACTTGTCTTCACTTGTATGATGTGGTCTTGAGTCTTTAGTGTACTTGGACAGGACTCAGAAAAAAAAAATTAGCTCAACATAAGCTGACTAGCATTGGACTAGACTAGCTTAACATGAGCTGACTAATACAGGATTCAAATAAAGAAACTTAGATGAACTAAGCTTTTATTACAATGGACTTGAATGTAGCTAAGTGATCCACAGAGGGTTGAGAAGCATCTGTCTTATTCTGGTGCCTCTGGTGTCCGCACCAATTCTCCCGGGGTGGGAGGAACTCACCCTGTCGAGTGAAAATCAAGCTGGCTCACATATCTCTCGAGAAGGTCTGGGTTGAGGCATTGCAAGTCCTCTTAAAAATCCATGAATCGTTCGATTCTGGCCGACCTTGCCATCAGACCAGGAAGTGTTGATAGCCGCGACCCCAGGTCGTAAGGCTTGATCATCAAAGATACGCTCAATCCGTTCTCCTCTCTCATGCCAGTTTATAGGTGGACACTCTGGGCTAAGGTCACTCTCAATGAAGGAATAGGTCCAAAGACCTCACTAGGCATCACTGTCGATTCCCTGTACTCAACCAGGTCTGCGATATTGAAGGTAAACTAATGCCCAAATTTGGAGGCAAATCTAACACATAGGCATTTGGTCCAACCCTCTCTGTCACTCTAAAAGGTCCGGCTCACGAGCATGAAGTTTCTTTTAGGCCTAAGCCTAACCAAGATAGAATCCACTACATCAATTCCTTGGCCCTTCTTCGAGAATTAGCCAGTTTGATTCAAGATTAGTGCAGGTGGTGAACATGCTGGGCACATGCAGACTCCTAACAGATGATGCAAAGGACTCAAACTACACCTAACAGACTCGACTATGCACTCTATTGAAGGAAATTTTATTAAACTCTTTAGACCTAAACCTAAGAGATTATAGGTTCTCTAGGTTGATCCTAGCTTGACATGCACATGATAACTTACAATGGGCTCCTAGCAAATTTCATAGGGTATGCCAGAAGAATAATGCAAACCTAACATGTGTAATGAATGAATGCAGTATGCTCATTTCAACTAATTCAATCTAATGATCCTAAAAATGCTAGAGGTGTCAGGAAAGGGCAGAAAATAGGAACTGGGTTCAGAATTAGTCTGGTAGGGTGGAGAAAAAGGTTCCGAGTTAGTTGGATAAAGTACGATATAAGAAGGCATATCATGGACTAATCCTAGACTAATGAGGTTAACCTTACGAGGTTGAGGTCTATCTATAGGATTTCCATAATGGAAGGATGGGTTACTAATCTCAGGGAAGAGGTCCTTAATGGGAACTATAGGAGGAGGCTCATCTTGAGGGTACTGATTCAAAGAGATCAGGTCCTTAAAAATTTTCTGGTTCTTGTATTTTATGACTAGACTCTATAATTTGGCTCCCCTCTATGGTTTCCTCAGACAAGGTTCTAGCAACAATATATAGGTTCTCTTCCTCTGATTGTTCTTCCACTATAGCTTTAGGCTGGATGTGGTTAGGGTCAACTACCTCTAGGTTGGCTTCTACCTAGTTATCTATTTGATCATCTAATTCTAGGTCATCTATAGGTATCTCTTCTCCCTCATATCATCTGTTAAGTTCACATCAGCTTCATACACTTCTGCCTTAGTGTAAGCTTGTCAATCAAAGGGATGGTAGGGGAAGGTTGGCTAAGAAAAAACTGGCTAGGTCCTGGTTTCTGATTATGGGCACTAATCCAAGTAGGTTCAGGTTGCCTAAGGGATAGTGGCTTACTACTGGGCTCATATTTAGGGGTACTAATCCTATGGGGTTCAAGTTGACTAGGAAAACGTGACTAGTACTAGGCTGATACCTAGGGGTTATGGGTTCCCTGGGCTCATAGGACAAGGGTGCAGATCTATGGGTCATGGGATTATAGGATCTGGGGTCATAGGATTTGGAGTCATAGATCTATAGGTTGTGGGTATATTAGGCTTATAGGATGTGGGTAAATAGGATCTAGAGTCATAGGATCTAGGTTCATAGACTATGAGTACATAGGATTTGGGTAGTGTGGGTGAAGGTGGCTAAGGTTTGGATCTAGTCTGGGTCCTACGGGTTTTCTCTAGGGTCCCTATCCTATTCTCCATCTGGTCAAACCTCTTATTCAGCTGAGTAAAGGATTGGGCTAGTTGATCAGTAATGGCTTTCATTTGGGCTTCAAAGTTATCCATGGGTTCAACCAAAAGTGAGATGGTGGATGATATGATGCTCCTGATCTAGTGCTCATGCAAGACTCGATCAAACCAACTACAGCTCCCTAGACCTAGAGTCCAAAACTAGGTGCTCAATCAGGGTGGCAAACTAGCCTGTCGTAACCATGTACTCAACCAAGCAGGTGGAAAGGGAGTGTTAGGTCCCTGATTGCCAATCTTAGACACCAATCAAAGATTGGTTAGGTAGGCGGACCAGCACACAAGCCCTTCAGGATTGAATCCCTGAACCACCATTCTAGAGACTAAGTACAAGGCACATACAGGTTAGCTTGACACAGTGATCTGACATTTAGCCCGGACCCGACCAGTTGGTGTCCCTAGCTAACTAGGACAAATTAAGTCTAATAGATTTTAAGTTAGGCTTCGGACCGAATGCAAGGGATATGGTTTTGGGCTAAGGAGAGGTGATCAAATCCTCCCCCCATCTGACTTAGCAAGAGTGCCCTTAAAGGTAGTTTATGCAATGATGGCAGGCAGATGATGCAAAATTAGGGTTTAAGTATTTTTTTTGGAGTTTTTTGTATATATGTAATTTTTTTTTTATTTTTATTTTAGAATTTTCTTAACAAGAAGATATTTGTAGATTATGCTCTAATATGCAGGAAACATACTAAAAACAAAAGATATGCAAAAGAGATACTAATAAAATCCTAAACATTCCAAAATTGCCTTGCTGAAAACAGAGCCAAAAATTTGCAGGTTGTATTTCAACCTATAGAAATTGCACACACTGAAATAAAATTTTAAAAAATTTTGTAAATACTTGAATTAAGATGAATCCAGCAAAACAAGTTTCAGAATTTTTGGAGTTCTGAGTATGGAGAAACAATTAAAAGAACATAGTATATTTAAAAAGGGTCGAAAATGAAAAACCTTAAGAACTCCTTATGTTCTTCTTCATCAGTCAATTCACAGCGGCACCCCTACCGCCATAGGAGATCTCGTTGATTGGGAAAGAGGGTTTCAAAGCCCTAATAATCTTCTATGATCGGACGGCCATGGTGAAGCACTCGATCCGAGTATCCAAAGAGAACCGAGCCCAAACAGGCTCTGATACCAAATTGATGTGGGACCTATGTATGCAAGCAATTATATTTTTATAGGTTTTTAATTCAAGTTGTAAAACTAAATCCCGAAGAGCAGATCAAGTATTTAAGCAAGGAAAACTATGCAAGAAAGAAACTAAAAGCATACAAATAGGACTTAAGAGCATCAGAAAGAGAAGGACTACCGAGCTGAGAAGCCTCGGTTGGGCTAGTTCTTCTACAATAACGCTACTGGTGGTAGAGGGGGGTTACCTGGCAATGTCTGATGCACCTGGTGAAGATTGCAGTGGAGAGATCACTCATCCTCGATAGATGCGGCCTGAAAAACCAAGCTAAAGACCCACGAATTCTCGGCTTTCTGCTCGGTGATCCGATTATGGCCTAGCTGGAGTCGTCGGATTCGTTGGAGTTGAGGGATCTACAAACGACCTGTCAGGGGTTAGAAAACTCAAAGGAGATGAAGAACAGAAGAAACAGCAAGGGATGAAGTGTTTTTGGAGTGGTTGGCCAGGCTTTGGAGGGCAGGCTGGTGGCAGGATGCAGTTGCAAACACGAGGAAGAAGAAAGCTCTCAGAACCCCTTAAGCACACAGCAGGGTAGCACACAACAGTTGTAGAATTATATTTCATATATCAAAAATAATTCTCATACAAGAGACTAGGGTCCTTTAAATAGACTCATAGTCTTGGGCCCCAAGTAAGGATACAAAAGTAATTACATAGGAGTTTTATTCCCACCCAAACCCTAGCTAGAAAATAAGGAAACATTAGGTAAAAAAATCCCTAAAAATTCTCCCTCTCTCTTTGCCTTGGTCGGCCAAGAGGGTGACTCTAAGTGGCCGACCAAGGATGGTCACCTTAAGCTCTTGGTGCCCTAGCTCCCTCCTGGGCCTGGGCTGGCCCAATTTGCTTCCGGCTGGTCCAGGGCTCTAGGTTTCTGATTTCTCTCTTCTGGGGTCTTCAAATCTTCAAGTTGGGTTGGACTTGAGCTACACTTCCATGTCTTCAATCTGGTTGGACTTGGTCTTCACTTGTATGATGTGGTCTTGAGCTTCAGTGTGCTTGTACAGGACTCAGAAAAAAAAAAAATTAGCTCAACATGAGCTGACTAGCACTGGACTGGACTAGCTCAACATGAACTGACTAATACAGGACTCAAATAAAGACAACTTAGATGAACTAAGCTTTTATTACAATGGACTTGAATGTAGCTAAGTGATCCATAGAGGGTTGAGAAGCCTCTGTCTTATTCTGGTGCCTCTGGTGTCCGCACCATCAACTTATTCAGCTTACTACAAGGTTTGACCAGTGGAAGAGAGGCTAAGTAATCTTGAAGAATCCCATGCGACTAGATCAGATCTTGAAATACCTAGACCCATTCACCCAGGACAAAGTTTTGAAACCCCTAGACCCACTCCGCTAGGTCAAAGCTATGAGATGCCTAGACCCATTCCCCCAATTCCATGAGCTTAACTCACTCCCCTAGAATTAAGAGGTCAATACAGAGAACCTGCTTATCCAGGTCAAAGAGCCTAATATAGGGAAATTACTCCTAACCCAATTCCTAGGCGCCACACCCTTGATGTGAATGACCAGGAAAAAAGGGTTCTTAGGAGCATTTGATTAGACACACCCACATTTGAGGGTAGTTTAGACCCTAAGGTCTATATAGATTGGGAGAGTGATATGGACCAGTACTTTGAATGGTACGAAATGTCAAAAAAGAGAAAATTCAAATTTGCCAGCTTAGGCTAGTCCGACAGGCTAGATTGTACTGGAAAAATGTAGAACGACTGAATCGATAGAGATGTGACCTACCTATTGGTACATGGCAAGCCATGAAGGTAAAGCTTAGGGAGAAATATCTACCATTCTCGTATGAACAAAAATTATTAGATCAATTACAAAAATTAACTCAAAGAAATAGATCAATAGCTGATTATATTGCCAAATTTGATGAGTTCGTTAAGAGGTGTAGTGTAGTCGAATCCGATGCTGTCTCCTTGTCAAGGTTTAGAGCTCGCTTGCATGAAGATATCAGAGAAAGTAATTCTTAAGGGAAGTCAATGATTTGGAACATGCTTACCATATTGCTAGGGATTGTGAACGCTTCAGAGAAGACCTGTTACCTATAGACCTGAATCAAATAGGTTTAATACCCCTGAATAAGGCCTAGTTCTAATCGTTTTCCACCTAGCTGACACAATCCTACTTCTCAACCAGTTCGTAGAAAAGATAAAGGAAAGGCACCCATGGTCCCTAGAGATAGGAATCAAAATACTGTATGTTTAAGTGCCATAAAATGGGTCATTTTGCTACTGACTGTCCTGTATGAGCATTGCATATAGGAGAATGTGAGGAGGAGAGTGTAGAAGAATGTAGAAGAATTTGAATAGGAAATTTACGAAGCTGAGGAAGACTTGGTAAAAGAGTATGAAGGGGAAGAGCCCATAGAGTCATCTGACCTCCTAGGTGTAGTTAGGTGTATTCTAGCTCAAACCAAGAAGAATGAGGACTGGCGTAGGATGACTATCCTACAAACCTTTATTAAGCTAGGAGATAAAGTGTGCAAAATCATTTTAGATAGTGGGAGTTGTGTGAATGCAATATCTACTAATGCTATTAAGAGCTTAGGCTTACCCACAGTTCCACATCCTAGCCCATATAAGGAATCCTGGATTGATGCTACATCATTCCTATTAGGTTACAATGCTAGGTCCCAATCCAAATTCAATCCTACCAAGAGATGGTATGGTGTGACGTGATTCTAATGGGGGTTAGTAGCATCATTTTAGGCAGATTATGGTTATATGACCATGATGCAACCCTCTTTGGTCGATCGAACTCGTGTTCATTCAAACACCATGAAAGAGAATTGTGATCAACTCGAACCAACCCAAAGACAATACTAAAAGAGGGTCTAGTCATTTGAAGGAGAAAGAACCCAGATTGAACCTAATTACTTCTAAGGAGTTAAACATGAAATCACTGAAGGTTTAACAGTCTGGATGTTGACTGCTAAAGAAGTTTGTGATGAATCCCTGAAAGAATATCCTAAGAAAATTTTAGATTTTCTTAAAGAATTTATGGATGTATTTTTAGAAGACCTCCCTGATTGTTTACCTCTATTAAGGGACATACAACATTCTATAGACTTAGTCCTAGGAGCCACCTTGCCAAATTTATCTCATTATAGGATGAATCCTATTGAACATAAGGAGTTACATAGGCAAGTTGAGGATCTTCTTAGGAAAGGATTTATCAAGGAAAGTTTGAGCCCATGTGCTGTTCCAGCCCTTTTGACTCCTAAAAAGGATGGCACTTGGTGCATGTGTGTAGACAGTAAGCCATCAATAAGATTACAGTGAAGTATAGATTTTCCATACCCCGACTTGATGACATGTTAACATGATGGTCGGTGCTACCATATTTTCAAAGATAGACCTTAAGAGTGGCTATCATCATGTTAGAATTAGACCCGAGGATGAATGAAAAATTGCATTTAAGACCAAGGATGGCTTGTACGAATGGTTAGTGATGACTTTTGATTTATGGAATGCACCTAGTACTTTTATGAGGATTATGACTCAAGTATTGAAATCATTTATTGGAAAATTTGTAATAGTATATTTTGATGATATCCTCATATATAGTAAGAATAAAAAGGATCACTTAGACCATCTTTAGCAAGTTTGTCAAGTACTTAGAGGAGATAATCTTTATGCGAATTTGAAGAAATGTAGTTTTATGACTCCAAGAATTATTTTCCTAGATTTTGTAGTAACTGCTGAAGGAGTATCGACAGACCCCGAGAAGATCAAATCTATAGTTGAGTGGCCTATCCCTAAGAATTCATGATGTTTGAAGTTTTCATGGATTAGCTACTTTTTGTAGGAGATTTATTCGAGGGTTTAGTACGATAGTTGCACTATTACAAACTGTATGAAGAAAGGAGCATTTGACTGGTCAAAGGAAGCCAATAAGGCTTTTGAAGAGATTAAGAATAGAATGACCCAAGCCCCAATTCTAAGGCTACCCATTTTTTTGAAAGTCTTCGAGGTTGTTTGTGATGCCTCAGGGGTAGGAATTGGAGGAGTCTTGAGTCAAGAGAATCACCTGGTTGCTTTCTTTAGCGAGAAATTGAACGATGCTAAATTAAATACTCTACTTATGATAAGGAACTATATGCGATGGTTCAAGCGCTTAGGTAATAGAGACAATTTTTACTACCGCAAGAGTTTGTACTCTATTCTGATCATGAAGCTCTTAGGTTCCTTAACTCGCAAAAGAAATTGAAATCTAGGCATGGAAAATGGGTTGAATATATGCACCCTATACTTTTGTTTTAAGACATCAATCGAGTACTGATAATAAAGTTGCTGATGCATTGAGTAGGAGATTTATGCTCTTGAATTATGTTAGCACTAGAGTAGTCGGATTTGAGAAATTGAAAGATGAGTATGAACCTGTGATGATTTTAGTGAAATCTATAAGGTAGTTAAACAAGGACCAACTAGCTCAAGTAGTGAGTACACTATTCAAGGTGATTATTTATTTAGGGAAAATAAACTATGTATTCCTAATACTTCACTTATACTTCTTGATTTAGGAAACACATGCTAGAGGCTTAGCTGGACATTTTGGTAGAAATAAGACAATCTAGCACTAGAAGACCTATTCTATTAGCCAAGTCTTAAAAGGAATGTTGCTCAAATTATAGCTAGATGTAGAACTTGTACTGTTGCTAAATAGCAAAAGCAGAACATTGGCTTATACACCCCTCTTCCTGTACCAGATTGTCCTTGGCAGGATCTTAGCATGGACTTTGTCCATGGATTACCTACGACCCTAAGGAAAATGATTCTATATTTGTAGTGGTCGATAGGTTTTTAAAGATGGCACATTTCCTGTTTTGTTCCCAAACCTATGATGCTTCTAAGGTAGCCAAGCTATTTTTGAATGAAGTAGTTAGATTGCATGGTTTACCTAGGATAATAGTTTTTGACAGAGATGTCCGATTCACTAGTTATTTCTAAAAAATACTCTGGCACCTATTAGGGATGAAACTTAAGTTTTCCACATCTTATCACCCTCAGATTGATGGCCAGACTAAAGTTGTGAATCGAAGTTAAGGAAACTTGCTGAGAAGTTTAGTTGGAAAGCATACTGCCAATTGGGACCTATTATTGTCTAAAGCTGAATTCGCATATAATAGCTCAGTAAAAGGTCTACCGAAAAAGTCTTTTTAAGATTGTTCATGGGTACAAACCTAAAAAATCTCTAGATCTCATTCCTTTATCCATGCATGAACATATTTCAGAGTCTGCTAAATCATATGATGAACATGTTAGAGAGTTGCATAAAGAGATAAGTAATAAAAATAATGAAAGCAATGAATAAATATATGGCTGATACTAAAAGAAGACTCAAGGCGTACAAAGAATGAGACTTTGTTATGGTTTGATTATGACCTGAATGATTCCCACCTGGAACCATGAAAAATTGTATGCCCGTAGTAGTGGACCATACAAAGTAATTAAGAAAATAGGATGTAATGCCTACATGCTTGAATTGCCACCAGAACTAGTCATTATCTCTACTTTCAATGTTTCAGACCTTATCGAATATAAGGAGCTAACATTGATTCCTAGTGAGCCATTCGGGCCTAACCCTGTCTTTGAGAGTGAACCAACCAAGTGTGTCCACTTGCCATACCACCAGCCCGGAAAGACAAGATCGAATAGATCATGAATGACAAGATCATCACTACCTGGAGCAAAGATTACCAGTGATATCTGGTTCATAGGCAAGGATGACCTGAGTATGATGATTCTTAGATCACCATAGAGGACTTGCAGAGAGTTGCCCCTGACTTACTAGAGTATTATATAGTGGAATTGACCCATACTCAATAGGATCGAGTTCCTTCCATCCGTGGAGAATTGGTGTGGGCACCAGGGCTAAAAGAAATCGACAGGTTGAACCCACATCCCTGTGGATCACCTATGAGTAAAATCCTGAACCCAATCCTATTTACCATGTAAATATTTTATTTTAAATTATGTTATTTGGTTTAGTTAGGGTAAACCCTTTTTACCAACTGTAATTAAGATTTTATTTATTTTGGGATAAAACCCTTTTTACCAAGTTGAGTTGAAACCCTAATTGAGTCAAACCCTATTTACCCAATTGGAATTTTAGTGGTCCAATTTAATTAGCCCTTTTTATCAACTTTAATTAGATTTTATTTGAAAGCCTAATTAAGTATGGTTGGTTCAATAGTTATTAGTTGGTTAAATCATGTGGTTAGTTGAGTCATTGAGTCCTATATTACAAGAGGGGATCCAAGACAACATCCCATGTGCACCCAATTGAAGACTCAAGACAACCTATGTGCTAGCCCAGTCACAACCTCTTCTTGGCACCATTTTTCAAGGATTTGGATATCAACACATGTCATGTTTGGACATGTCATTAGGACAACACCATTTGGACATTTCATTTTGGAACAAGAACACATGCCATGTCACTTTTGTTTGGACATCCCACATGCCATGTTTGTTTTATTATTTTGGCCGGCTAATGAAAGCAAAATTGGCGCCCTCCTTTTGAGATGAGTAAAGCAGAAGGAGTCTTCATCCTTGTTGCCATTCACTTCAAGAAGTTCATGCCAAATCCAAGGAGTCGGCCACTCTTCCAAGGAGTTTCATCTTGTCACCCAAGTGGAGGAAGTCTCAAGGTTTCTTAACTCAAGTGTTTGACGTCTAAGGTTTGAGTAGTCAAGTTACTAGGAAATCAAAAATTTTCAAGGGTCATGAGTCCCACTAAAACTTATTAGTTTTTCTTATCCAGACTGGAGAGTCCTCTGTTATGCAAGAACTTTTAATATCTAGATTCCAAAGACCACCAATCATAGCCAATCAAAGAAGTAATCTTGGCCATTCATCAGTCCACTTCACCCATCCTCATAGTTGGTGCCCAAATGAGATAGAAGCCTCAAAATTTTGCCCACTGTGAATGGAGTCCAGATCAGCCAAGCAAGCAGAGTCCAAGACATCCAGAGCAGGATTCTAGGAGTTCTAGTCCAAGGGAGCACAAGACTAGTGTTTGTGCCCCTTACATCACGGTTGAGAGTCTATAAATACCCCACCAGCCCTCCTTGTAATTCATCAATTTTTCATCAATATACAACAAAATTATATCGAATTTTCGTCCTTTGCTATGTACATCACGGGGTGCGAGGCCCTTCCTTGTTTTTTCAGAACATCGCGGGGTGTGAGGCCCTACTTATCCAGTCGTCAAGAAATCCAAAACCACCATTTCTAAACCTTACCTTGCTTTCATTCATTCCTTTCATTGTTGCTTCCTGATTTGTATTTCTTTGTTGAGTCTGCAGGTGATCAAGAATCAAGCTAGGTCTTCTTGCCTCCAAACCACCGCATCGCTCAAAAGATCGGAGCCCAAAATCAAATTCTTGAAACCCTACCATGAAGATCTTAAGAGTCCCGTCAGATCTGATTCAAAGGAGCATATCTTCGTTGGTAAAAATCTAAACTTTTCCCTCCTCATAATTCCTGACTCGTTGAATAGATAACCCTAGTTTACAGTGGTTTCTCAAACACAGTCCTATTTTTTCTAGTTTACTTTGTTAGGTTACTTGCGGGCAAATACTAGAACTAGTTTCTTATTCTGTCTCCTTTGAAGTCTTCTTTAAAATCTAAAATATAAAAAAAATTAGTTTTTATTTTCTATGTTTAATTAGTTATTAATTTCAGTAATTTAGTTTTGATTTTCTGTCCCGCATCACCTTGGATTCGTGAACACTGAGGGACTAGCAAATCACCTAACAAGGGTTAGAAAACAAGAAAAAAACAAGTTTGGAGGATAAAGAAAGAAAAGGGAAGGAAGGCTTAGAAGTGGGCAGCCAAGAGATGAAGAGGCAGGCGGCTTGGAGGCCAGGGTGTAGGATCACACAGATATCCTGAGAGATCACACAGATATCCTTAATCATACAATTCACTCATAATTCACACCAAAAGTTGAGAAGAACTCAAGAAAGTTTTCATATTCATTAACTTCCAATATAAATAACGGGGGCCTTTTAAATAGGCTTACAAACTTGGGCTCCAAGTAAGGGCATACAAGAAAATTCCCACTAATCCTTTTCCTACTCAAATACATAGAGATCTCCTCTTCCAAATAGGTTCAAATTCCCTCTTCTCACTAGATTACTCCTCTCCTTCTCTTTGACTTGGTCCAAGGGAGGTGACCATAAGTGGGGCACCAACATGAGAGGTGACCATAAAGAGGGCGCTGAATTTAAGGATGAGCCAGGGCTTTGGGTGGCCCATTTTAGTGTTGGGCAGGCTCTAGGGTTCTCCTGGTGTCCATCTCCTCCTGGTGGGTTGATGTACTTGTCGTCCAGGTCTTCAATGATAGCTCCAAGACTCCTCCATGCTTCCCCAGTGGGATAATTATGTGGATGATTGGATTCCTTGCAGTGGTTGGAGTATTATGCTGACTGGCTTCATTAGTGACTTGAGTCTTCTTACAAAATTGGACTGGACTTAATATAATACTTACAAAATTGGACTGGACTCATAAAACTCAAAACTTACAGGATTCATAAGGCTCACTAAGCATCTAAACTTGACCAATACTCTAATTACAGGACTCAAATATAAAAAGGCCCAAATGAGATTTAGAGAAAGGTACAGACTCAAGTGTAACAAAGCCAATAACACAAAACTCATGGCCCAAATACAGGACTCAAATGGCTAACATAGCCAGATTATTGGACTCAAAGATAAAATTGGAATCATGGCTAAAGGACGCAAAACTGGATCCAAAGTAAACTACTTTACTTTTAATCTGAGTCAACCATAGTTTACTTTGGGTCTAATCTTCCCTATCAATTCTCTCGAGGCGAGAGGAACTTGATCCTGTCGAGTATAGGGTAGTCTGGTGCTGGCAGTAAGTCTGGTGGAGGCGTTTGGGTCCTCTCGAGTAATCCATGAATCACCGAATTCTAGTCGACCTTGCCATCGAACCAGGTAGCGTTGATAGCCACAGCCCCGGGTCATGATAGCTTGATCGTCTAGAATATGCTCGATCCATATTTCTCTCTTAGGCAAATTTAGTGGATGCTCAAGTAAGGTTTCTCTCTCAAAGGATGGGTGAGATCAAAAATCTCACTAGGAATCACTACCGGTTTCTTATACTCAACCAAGTTCGTGATATTGAAGGTAGAGCTAATACCTAAATCTAAGGTTAGATCAAGCACATAGGCATTGGGATTCACTTTTTATCACTCTAAAGGGTTCAACTCTGCAAGCATGAAGCTTCATAACCATAACAGAATTTCCTTCATTAAATTCCTAGGCTTTCTTTCGGGAATTAGCCAGTTTTTATATATTTCATTACTTAAATTAATCTTTTGGCTAATGTCCTCATGCAAATGCTGTGCAGATATCAGTGCAGGTGTGGATATATGAATTAGGTTTTGGAGATTTATTGGACTCAAAACCAATACTTAATAGACTCGACTATGCATTCCTATCGGAGGAAATTTATTGGACTCTTTGGGTCTAAACCTAACAGACTATAGGCTCTCTAGGTTTGACCATAGCTTGGCATGCACATGAAAATTTATAATGGACCTAGCAAATGCCATTGAGTATGCCAGAAGTAAGATGCAAACTAACATACACAATGAATGTATGCAGCATGCTAATCTCAACAAGATGCAAGCTAATGATCCTAGAAATGCTGGAGGTTTCTGAAAAGGGTAGAAAATAAGAGGTGGGTTCAGGATTAGTCTGGTGTAAGATAGAAAATAAGAAAGGGTTTGGGGTTGATTGGAAAGAACAAGATACAAGAAGGGATTTCCGGGATTAGTCCTAGACTAATGAGGTTGACCTTATAGGGTTGAGGTATATCTAAAGGTTTGCATATGGAAGAATGGGACACTAATCTCAAGAAAGGGATCAATTGGAGTCAAAGGAGTGGCTTCATCCTGAGGGCACTGATTTAAAGAGATCAGGTTTTTAATAAATTCTTCTGGTTCTTGGATTTCAGGACTGGGCTCTATAATTAGGCTTTCTTCTAGTGGCTCTTCAGGTAAGAGTCTAATGGTAGGGTTGGGTTCCTCATGATCCTCTTCCTTTATCTATACTTTCAAGATGGGTTCTATTTGGGTATCTACTGGATCAACTAATTCTAGGTCTTTTAAGGTATCTCTACTGGACTTAACTCACTCATGTCTCCTTTAGGTTCATCAATGGGCTCATGAGTTTCTTTCTCTAAATCTTCAATAAGCTCATCATCTTCATACTCCTCTACCAGACTTGGGTCAGCCTCATATACTTCTACATTGGGTTCAACAATGGGTTCAGACTCATCTTTATCTAGCTCACCTAGGTATAGGGTGCTGAATGGATATTGGCTAACAAAATGGTCCGGTTTACGACATCTAAAACACACTCTCGAGGGATTGGAACTAGACTTGCCTCTACCTTCTTTAAGGGTCGTAGTGGAACTAGCTGAGGTTGGCTCAGGTTGGGCTGGTTAGGATCTAGTCCTGGGCTAGGGGCACTAGTCCTAAAGGGTTTGGGTTGACTAAAGGGAAGTGAACTAATACTAGGCTCATATCTAGGGGTACCAATCCTATGGGATTTAGGTTGACTAGGGGAAATTGACTTAGTACTGGACTCATAGGATGTAGGTTTGGATCTATGAGTTAGGATCCATTAAATCATAGGACTGGGTACATAGGATCTGGGTTCAGAGGATCTGAGTGCATAAGTTCTAGAGTCATAGGATTTGGGCTCAGATTTATAGGTTGTGGATCTCCTAGATTCAAGGTAAGGGGCTCTCCTAGGGTTAGGCTCTGAGTATGGGTAGGGTATTGGGCTTTCCTAGGGTTGGACTCAGGTTTGGGTCTATGATGGGTTTTAAGGGTTTTCTCTAAACCTCCTAATTGGTCTCTACTTGATCAGAACTATTGGTAATTGGTCAAGCCTATTGGTTTCTTGGGCATTTGATTGGGTTATTTGGTTTATCTAGGTGGTCAACTAGGCAAACTGGTTTTGGGATTGGGTATTAGACTGGTTAATCTAGGTGGTTAATTGGGCAGTGGATTGGGCATTCAGTTAGTTTATCTGGTCAAATCGTTCAATCATGGCTTTCATGAAGATCTCAAAGTGGAGTCCATGGCTGAGCTAGGTTGGGGTTTAAACTACTGATATTTGGTTTCTAACCTAGTGGTCATGCAATCAATCAAACAAGTTAGTGTGATGCAGTCAAGTACACAAAGTAAAAATGGACTATAGTTTGCTAGACCTAGAGATAAAATTGAATGGGTCTACTCAACTTACACTTAACTCAACAGCTAATCCTTCCATTGGTCAGGTAAGAGATACGGTGGTGGGAGGCTCCCCCTGCCTGTGACAGGGTTCTAATTAAAAACCACCAGTCCACTTACAGTGTTTCCCTTTGGACCTTTAGCCTTAGACACCAGTTTTCAATAATAGCTGGGGAATTAGGTGCACTAGTTGGCCCACACATTCAGACCCAATCTATTGGTGTCCCTAAGCTCTCTAGAAAAATTAGGTTACTAATTGATTTTAATTAAGGCTTGGGTTCTGATGCTGGGTGGTTGTTTTTGGCCTAGGATAGGTGATGAAATCCTGCCCTGATCTGAGAGAGGAAATTGCCCTTAAACTGATTTAATGAGATAATGAACACACTATCAGCCCTAATGCAACTAATAACAATCAGAGAAATAAAAATATTTTTTTTTTACTTTTTATGAGGTGGAAAATTAGGAAATGTAAGTGGTTAAGTTAGCAAACAAATTTTGGGCTTTTGGGTGAGGTAGGGTTTGGAAATGATAGGTTGTTTGATCAAGTATGCAGAACAGAAATTAGAATTTGATTTGATATAGAATTTAGTTTAGTTTCTGATGCAAAAAAATTTTAGGATAGAGAATGAAAAGTGCAGATGATCTCTACCAAGCTTCATGTAAAAAAAAAAATTAGATGATGATACAAAACCTAGGGTTTTTCAGACTATGTACAGAATCTCAGGATTCGGGTTAGGGTTCCTAATGTGCAAGTTTTTATAATTCTTTTGTTTCTATAAAAATAATTAAAAATTATTAAAAGGATTAGGACTGAATAGAAGATACACCATGCAAATTTCAATGAAAAATAAAATAATTAAAGTGATGAAATAGACCGAAATCTAGACACCTATATAGAGACAGGATGCAGAAATTTTTAGGGCAAAAAAAAATAGGCATGAAAAAATTGTATATACTGAAATAAATCATGAGAAGATTTTGAGAAAAATGATCCATTATGTGGAATCTAGAAAAAAAAAATCAGGATTTTCTAACTTACCTACATGCAAAACAGTAAAAATAACATACCATATATAAGAATTATGGGATGCAAAAACTAGCCCTAAAACATGCTCCGATACCAAATGATGCAGGACTATTCATGCATGAAAATTATTTTTTGTGTATTAGAAATTGAGATAGGAGTTTGTATCCCAAATTTCAAGCCATGTTATTAAGTAGGGAATTCTATAGAATTTTTGGAAGCATAGTATGTAGAACTAAATCCTAAAAGTGAGAAACAGGACCGCCAAGGCTAAGAAGCCCTGGTTATGACTAGCTCTTCTGCAATACCACTACCAGAGGAGTCTAGGGGGTGTACCTAGTAGAGATTTGAAGTTTGATCCATGAAGAGCTCCCTCTACGCTCTAGGATGCGGCCTGGAAAATAAAGCTATCAACCTACGGATTCATGGCTTTCAATCCGATGGCCCGAAAGCTGGTCAAATGGAATCCTTGGATTCGTGAATTCTAAGGGAACATCAAATCACCTAACAAGGGTTAGAAAACAAGGAAGAAACAATTTTGAAGGCTAAAGAAAGCAAAAGGAAGGAAGGCTTAGAAGTGGGCGGCCAAGAGACGAAGAGGCAAGCGGCTTGGAGGCAGGGCGCAGGGATCACACAGATACCCTAAGGGATCACACATATATCCTTAATCACACAAATTCACTCATAATTCACACCAAGAGCTGAGAAAAACTCAAGAAAGTTTTCATATTCATTAACATCCAACATACATGAGGGGGGGCCTTTAAATAGGCTTACAAACTTGGGCTCCAAGTAAGGGAATACAAGAGAATTCCCACTAATCATTTTCTACTCAAATACATAGAGATCTCCTCTTTCAAATAGGTTCAAATTCCCTCTTCTCACTAGGATTAATCCTCTCCTTTCTTTGACTTGGTCCAAGGGAGGTGACCATAAGTGGGGCACCAACATGAGAGGTGACCATAAGGAGGGTGCTGAATTTGAGGATGGGCCAGGGCTTTGGCGGCCCATTTCAGTGCTGGGTAGGCTCTAGGGTTCTCCTGGTGTCCATCTCCTCTTGGTGGGCTAATGTACTTATTGTCTAGGTCTTCAATGATAGCTCCAAGACTCCTTCCTTGCTTCCCAAGTGGCATAATTATTGTGGATGATTGGATTCCTTGCAGTGGGGAGTATTATGCTGACTAGCTTCATAAGTGACTTGAGTCTTCTTATATTGGACTGGACTCAATATAAGACTTATAAAATTGGACTGAACTTATAAAACTCAAAACTTACAGGATTCATAAGGCTCACTAAGCATCCAAAACTTTGACTCAATACTCTAATTACAGGACTCAAATGTAAAAGGCCCAAAATGAGATTGATGCAGAACTAGATATGCATGCAATTATTTTTTTATGTTAAATATTGAGTTATATGTTTTAATCCCGAAGATCAGACCAAGTAATGATGTAAAGAGTTCTATATAAAAATAAGAAGCTAAAGGCATGTATAAGAGGACCTAAAAAGCAAAGAAAGGAGGACTGCCGAGGCCGAGAAGTCTCGGTTGGGCCAGTTCATCTGTAATAAAGTGTTTGGTAGGCAGAGGGGGTGTACCTGATAATATTAGATACACCTGGTGCAGATCTTATGCGAAGAGATCACTCTTATTCCCATATGTGGCCTGGAAAATCAAGCTGGAGACCCACGGATTCCCGACTTTTTGCTCGGTGTTTCGATTGCAGCCTAGCTGGAGTCGTTGGACTCGTCGAAGTCGAGGGACCTACAAACAACTATTCTAGGGTTAGAAAACAAAGCACAGGTGGAGAGTTAATTGAAAAACCAGCAAAGGAAAGATGGGATTTGAGGAGGGCGGCTAGGGCTTGGAGATGCAGGTGGAGGTTGGAGGCAGGCGCAGGACACCTGGAAGAAGAAGGGCTCACACAAAATCCCTTTAAGCACACAGCAGGTAGCACACAGCAATTAGAGAAATTCAATATTATTTCATGATAAAAAGTTATTAAATCTTCATACAAGGGGTCCCTTATATAGAGTCATGAGACTTAGGGCCCAAGCAAAAGAAAACAAGGAAATAAGAGGTGACCACTTTCCTCCTAAAGTGTAGGGCTGAATACATGGAACTAGAAAATACTCTCATGCCATACAAAATCCCTCAAACAAGGTATGTATGTGGACATCAACAAGGGGGGGACCGGGGACCACTTCTTCCTAAGCAAGCTGGCATGAATCAAGGATTCATGTTTATCTATTTGACTTTCCTTCTTGTCATGCTGGCATGTGGAGTTGGTGTGCTTGGGGTGTGGAAGGGGTGTGCTGGTGTGTGGTCATCAACTCCTCATTCATGGGCCGACTTCATGATCCTCCAAGTAATCCTAGTGGCAAAATCTAGGATGTGACTAGGACTCCATGCGGCTATTGGGGCATGCTGGGCGGTGTCCTTCACATGCTTGAGTCTTCTTCGACTGGGCTTGACTCAATACAGACTCAATACAATAGACATGATTATAAGACTCGAATATGATTGCTCATAGAGGGTTGAGAAGTCTCTGTCTTATTCTGGTGCCTCTCGTGTCCCCACCAGAGATTCATAGGCCAAGGTACAGACTCAAGTGTAACAAAGCCTATAAAACAAAACTCATGGCCCAAATACCGGACTAAATGGCTAACACAACCAGATTATGGACTCAAAGACAAAATTGGAATCATGGCTAAAGGATTCAAACTCAGGGACCCATAGAAACTAGGGTTGACCTAATGTCTCCATCACATAATGCTAAATCCAAAAAAATTCCCTTGCATGCTAATTAGTTCCCCATCACACTGGCCTTCCTTGGACTATATCTAGAGGCATCATCATCCCGACAGCCCTAGTCACAAGTTTTGAGAGACAAGGGCCCCAGCTGAAGCGATCAAGGTGGCTTCCATCATGTCGAGAGACTGCTCCACGGTGGAGAGCCAGGGAGATGTCAGCGTCATCCGGAAGGAGCCTGCAGTGTTGCCAAGACCTCTCCTCTCCTTCTTCTTTTTTGACTCCTGTACTTAGGAGTTTTTTTGTGGGGACTAACCTGGCATGTCGGGGATCCCTTCTGCTGTAAGAAAATTACTTTTCTTATAAAATTTTTCTCATTTGCTAAGTTATCTACTTCTTTTCTCTTCTTCTTCTTTTTTTCTGCATAGGCATGAATCTTCATTGTGACCCCCCATCCAAAGGCTTCCTAGGGCCTAGTCCTCCCTTCACCATATTGAAACATTCACTAGGAGTCTCCAGGGGTTTTTGCTAGGAATGGTTGCCTATCTTGGGGTTTCCAAGGTCAAGCTCTTCCTCCCCAATTCAAGAGTAAGCAGGTGGCTGGAGAGACCTTGGAGACTCTAAGAGTTATCCCTGCGGACCGGGATACTGCTAGGTTAGAATGTAGGGCCTAAGGAATTCCATACCTGCCACCATTGAGTTGGGAGCCTGGCAGGTGAGAGTGCGGGGCTTCTAGAGTGTCCTGACTTGCCATCGCTGACTGGAAGTCTGGTAGATTGAGTGCAAGGCTTCTAGAGTTTTCATCTTGTCTTTGCTAAACTAGGAGTTCGACGGATTGATTGTAGGGCTTCTGGAGCTTTCTGGCTTGCTGTCACTGAATTGGGAGTCTGATAGATTGAGTGCTGGGTTCTAGAGTTTTCCGGCTTGCCATCGTCGAACTGGGAGTCTGATGGATTGAGTGCGGGGCTTCTTGAGTTTCCTAGTCCATCGTCGCTGAATTGGGAGTCCGACGGATTGAGTGCGGGGCTTCTAGAGTTTCTTGGCTTGCCATCGCCAAACTGGGAGTCTGACGGATTGAGTGCAGGGCTTCTGGAGTTTCCAGCTTTTGAGTACGGGGCTTCTAAAGTTTTCCAGCTCCTAAGTGTGGGGCTTTAGGAGTTTCCTAGCTTTTGAGTATGAGGCTTCTGGAGTTTCCGGCCTTTGAGTGTGGGGCTTCAGGAGTTTCCTGGCTTTTAAGTGTGGGGCTTCTGGAGTTTCCCACTTTTGAGTGTGGGGCTTCAGAGTTTCTGGCTTTTTAAGTGTGGGGCTTCTGGAGTTTTCCACTTTTTGAGTACGAGGCTTCAAGAGTTTCCTGGCTTTTGAGTGTGGGGCTTCTGGAGTTTCCTGGCTTTTGAGTGTGGGGCTTCAGGAGTTTCCCAACTTTTGAGTATTGGGCTTCTAGAGTTTTCCGGCTTGCCGTCGCTGAAATAGGAGTCCAATGGATTGAGTGTAGGGCTTCTGGAGTTTCCCAATTTTGGAGTGCGGAGCTTCTGGAGTTTCTCAGCTTTTGAGTAGGGACTTCTGAAGTTTTTTGGCTTTGGTCGCCAGACTTGGAGTCGAGCGAAGATATTCCTGCATTGGTAAAATGGTGTTACACCAAAAAAGAAAACTTTTCATTGATAAAAAAGAGATCTTACATTATTGGTAGTACATCCTCAAATTGTTGGTGTTCCAAGTTCATAGAAATTGGATGCCATCGAGTCTGACAAGGTAGTAAGCTCCGTGGGAAAGGCCTCGACTACCCTGTAAGGGCCTTCCTAGTTGGGAGAACTTACCACACTCCCCAGGCTATGAGACTTCCACTCGCTACAGAACCAAGTTGCCCAGGCGGAAGGCCTTTGACCTCACACAAGAATTGTAATACTGGGCCAACTGTTGTCTCTTTGCCGCCATGCGGAGCTGGGCTTTATCCCTTGTCTCTTCTAGGAGGTCCAAGATAAGCAGAAGGTGGGCTAGATTCTCAGCTTCATCATATTGCTCTATCCATAGTATGGGCAGACCCAACTCCATGGGATCACAGCCTCAGTGCCGAAGACAAGATTGAAGGGCATCTTACCTGTCAGTCCTAAGCATGGTATGGAAGGCCCAAGAATGTTAAGAAGTTCTTCGACCCACCGACCCTTGGCCTAGTCTAGCCTAGCTCGGAGCCCTTGAAGGATAGTCTGATTGGTCACCTTGACCTTCCCATTGGTCTGGGGTGAGCCACCGAGATGAAATGGGTAGCGAATGTTGAGGTCGGTATAGAATTCTTCAAATGCTTGGTTATTGAATTGCTATCCATTGTCGGTGATGATGGGGTGGAGAAGTTCAAAATGACAAATGATTGACTTCTAAAAGAAGGATCTGACCTTAGCTTTAGTGATTCGCGCTAATGGCTTGGCCTCGACCCACTTGGTGAAATAGTCAATGGCCACTATCAGATATCTCCTTTACTCGGATGCAAGAGGAAAGGGACCCAAGATGTCCATCCCCCACTGAGCGAACTGCTAAGAAGTGGAGAGTTGAGAAAGCGATGTAGTCGATTGATGTTGTATGTAGGCATCCCATTGACAATTGTCACACTTCTTTTGAAGTCAGCCACATCTTCCCTCATGGTGTCCCAGTAATATCATTAGTGAAGGGCTTTGTATGCTAGTGTCCTACCCCCCACATGGTTCTTGCAGGGGCCCTCATGTATCTCCTGGAGCACAAAGGTTGCCTCTGAGGGTCTCAAACACTTCAAGAGTGGTAGGAATGGGACCTTCGATAAAGTTGCCCATCCATCATCACAAAGCATGTAGCCTTCTTGAGGAGGCCAGCCTCTGTATGGTCATCGGGCAGGGTACCATCGATAATGTATTAACATAGCAGTCCATCCAGTAAAGTTCCAGAATAACTTGTTGAACTTCACCGGGCACTTCATAACTAGGGGCCTACAGGTATTTGATGTAGGCACGCCCCAACGATGAGTCTAGCAAAGTTGCAAGTCTGGAGAGGGCATCAGCATGGGTGTTCTCCCCCCGGGGATGTGGGAGATATTGAGCACCAGAATTCATTGTACTCGAGCATACCTGCTCCAGGTACTTCGCCATCTAAGGGTCTCGGCTTCGAATGTAGAGATTGGATCAGCGCCTATACCACAGAAGCAAGAGGGAGAGTGAGACGTGGATAGAATCAGCCTTCTCGATCCAAGAAACCAGCAATCAAGAAAGCTAACCACTGCAATCTTTTCTTGGATCTAAGTTTTTAAGAGCTAGGAGAAGAGATGGATGAGAGATAGGAGAAAAGAGAGATCTTTTATTCCTTTGAGAAGAAACCTAGCTGCTTGCTGCTACAAGACGCTGCCCCCTCTCAAAACCAAGAAGCCCCACATGAAACTCCCAAAACCCTCGGCCCCCTCTTTCTTGATATATGGGGCGGGTGGTTTAGGCTTGGGTGGTTAGGATCCTTGGGTGGTTGGGTTTCTTGGGCAACCAGCCAACCGACTAACCACCTAACAACTACTCCCCTTTCCATCAAGGGGGTAGCTAGCTACACCTGGACCCAATCCCATAACCCAAATGGGTTATAATACAATCTCTCAAAAAACTTCTCCCAACAAGTCAATGAGAAAAATACTTAAACCCGAGCCAAGTGGTGGGGACACGGAGGCACCAGAATAAGACAGGGCTTTTTCAAACCTCTGTAAATTGATCATAATTTATGAGTCCATCTGTAATAAGGGCTTAGCTCATCTGAGTCCATTTTAGTTGTTATTTGAGTATTTTTAGTTGTTATTTCAGTTCTGTACTAGTCAGCTCATGTTGAGCTAGTTCAGTCCAATGCTAGTCAGCTCATGTTGAGCTAATTTTATTTTTTTGAGTCCTGTCCAAGCATACTGAAGACTCAAGACTATATCATCAAGTGAAGACCAAGTCCAACTAGATTGAAGACATGGAAGTAAGCACAAGTCCAACCCAGCTTGAAGATTTGAAGACCCCAGGAGGAAAATTCAGAAAACCCTGATTTCTTGCAGATGCCTCCAGATGCCCAGATTCCCTTCCAGATGCCAAAGTATATTCATAGAATGGCATCCATGATTCCAGAGGTCCATCTGCATCCTAGCCAAAAGAAATCAAGCCTAGGTGCCAAGCCCAAGCCCCTAAGAAGCAAGATACCAGGGAATATTCCTACTACCTGGCTACCAGGCCACCCCAGCTTCAGGAGGCCCAAACCCATGCACCCGAGCCCCTTTGGGCCGGCCTTTTGCTGCTCCTAGAAGCCAAACACGCCCCCCTAGGCATCCTTGAGTCTTGACCAAGTCAAGAAAATTTTAGGGATTTTTCTACCTAATATTTCCTTATTTTCTAGCTAGGGTTTGAGAGGGAAAAGGATTCTTATGTAAAGACTTATGTACCCTTACTTGGAGCCCAAGGTTAGGGTCTATTTAAGGGACCCTAGCCTCTTGTATGAGAGAGAATTTTTGATGAATGAAAACCTTGAGTTCTTCTATTGAGTTGTGTGATACCCTACTGTGTGCATAAAGGGTTTGCGAGAGTTTTTCTTCCCAGTGCTGCAATCATCTTCCTGCTGCCAACAAGCATCTCAGATCCCTGGACGCACACTCCAAAAGAAGCCTTCCCTTGCTGTTTTCCCTTTGCTTTTTGTTCCTTTGTGAGTTTTCTAACCCCTGACAGGTCGTTTGTAGGTCCCTGAGTTCCTACGAATCCAACGACTCCAGCCAAGCCTCAATCGGATCACGAGAGAAAGCCGGGTATCGCGGGTCTTTGGCTCGATTTTCCAGGCCGCATCCGTCGAGGAACGAGAGACCCTTTTGCTACGATCTTCACAGACATTGTCAGGTACACCCTCTACCTCCAGTAGTTTTATTGTAGGAGAACTTGCCCTAACCGAGGCTTCTCAGCCCCGGCGATCCTTCTTTTCTACTTTTCTAGGTCCTAATCTGCATGCTGATCTTCTAAAATTCATATAAAATTCCCTACAACATATTTAATATAAATTTGGGAATTAATCACTCAACCCCACATATAAAACATATAAAAAAAATTGCATGCAAATTAGTTCCTCATCATTTGGTATCAGAGCATAGATAAGGGCTTATTTTCTGACAATTTTTCAGTCCGTATATACTCTGTTATTTTAATTATTTCTCCCTGTTAAAAACTCCAGAAATTCTGAAATTTATTTTACTGGATTTAGCATAATTCACATAATTTTAAAAATTTTTCCAGACCTTATCATGTCCTGTGAATTTTCTGCAAGCCGAAATAGGGCCTGCAAATTTTGGCTCTATTTTTTTAGCAAGACAAGTTTGGAAGTTTTAGGGTTTTGTTTAGGAGTTTTTGCATATTTCTTAATTTTAGTATATTTCCAGTATATTAGGCCATGATTTGCATGTTTTCTTCTATTTAAAAAAAATACCAAAAAAAAAAATACATATTCCAAAAATACCAAAAAAAATATCTAAACCCTAATTTGAATCCTCATCTGCCTGCCATCATTGCATAATTTACTTTTAAGGGCACTCTTGCTATATCAGATGGGGGGAGGATTTGATCACCTCTCCTTAGCCCAAAACCACATCCCTTGCATTCAGTCCCAAGCCTTAACCTAAAATTAATTAGACTTAATTTGCACTAGTGGGCTAGGGACACCAACTGGTCGGGTCCGGGCTAGTGTGAGATCACTGTGTCAAGTTAACCTGTGTGTGCCTTGTGCTCAGTGTCTAGAACGGTGGTTTAGGGATTCAATCCTGAAGGGCTTGTGTGCTGGTCCGCCTACCTGGCCAATCTCTGATTGGTGTCTAGGATTGGAAATCAGGGACCTAACACTCCCCTTACACACCTGTCTGGCTGAGTATAGGGTTACTATAGGCTAGTTTGCCACCCTGATTGAGCATCTAGTTTGGACTTTAGGTCTAGTCAGCTATAGTCGGTCTGATCGAGTCTTGTATGAGCACTAGATCAGGAGTTTCATATCACCCATCTCCTTCACAAATGTCTGAACCCATGGAAAAATTACAAGCCCAAATAAAAGCCCTAGCTGATCAAATGGCCCAGATGACTACCCAGTTAACTCAGTCTGGTACCCAAACCAACAATAGAATTGACCATCTTGCCAAAAGGTTTGACCAGTTAGGAGGCCGTGTAGGGACCATAGCAAGAACCCATGGGTCACAATCTGAGCCAGATCCTGAGTCCCCTCAACCTAGGAGAACCCCAAACCCTGATCTATACCATGAGGTCGAACCTAGGAGATCCCTTATTCTGACCCGTACTACAATCCTCAACCTAGGAGGACCCCAAACCCTGATCCATACCGAGAGATTGAACCTAGGAGAGCCCCTCAGCCTGACCCATACAATAATACTGAACCTAGAAGAACCCCTTACCATGACCGTTATTATGATACTGAACCTAGAAGAACCCTTACCGTGACCATTATTATGATACTGAACCAGGAGAACCCAATACTCTGACCCATATAGGGAGTCCAATCCTAGGAGAACCCAATACTCTGACCTATATAGGGAGCCCAACCATAGGAGAACCTAATACTCTGACCCATATAGGGAGCCCAACCCTAGGAGAACCCAATATTCTGACCCATATAGGGAGTCCAACCCTAGGAGAACCAATATCCTGACCCATATAGGAAGCCCAACCTTAGGAGGACCCCATACCATGATCCATCCTTAGAACCTGATCATAGAGCTGACCCAAAATCCTATGACCCCAGATCCTATAATCCCATGACCCATAGATCTGCACCTTGTCCTATGAGCCTAGAGAACCCATAACCCCTAAGTATCAACCTAGTACTAGTCATGCTTCTTCTAGTCAACCTGAACCCCATAGGATTAGTATCCCTAAATATGAACCCAGTAGTGAGCCACTACCCCTTATACAACCTGAACCTACTGGGAGTAGTGCCCATAATCAGAAACCAGGACCTAGCCAATTTTTTCCTAGCCGACCTTCTCCAACCATTCCTGAGATTGACAAGGCTTACATTAATGCGGAAGTGTATGAAGCTGATGCGAGCCTAGTGGATGAGTATGAAGGAGAAGAGGAGACACCTTAGTAGACCTAGAATTAGCTGACCCAGTAGATACCCAGGTAGAAACCACCCTAGAGCTAGTTGACCTTGACCACATCCAACCTAAAGCTATAGTGGAAGAACAATTAGAGGAAGAGAACTATGATACTAGGATTTTACTGAGGAAGAAACCACCCTAGAGCTAGTTGACCTTGACCACATCCAACCTAAAGCTATAGTGGAAGAACAATTAGAGGAAGAGAACTATGATACTAGGATTTTACCTGAGGAAACTCTAGAAAAGGATCTAATTATAGAGCCTATTCCTAAATTGCATGAAAAGAGACTTTATTCAGGATTTGGCTTACTAACCCATTGCCCTCAGGATGAATCCCTTCCTGCCATTCCTATTGAAGATCTCTTCCCAGAATTGTTGACCCATCCTTCCATAGCATGGACCTTTTCATGCCCATAGAAATCCACAATCTCGTAAGATTAGCCTCATTAGTCTGATTAGTCCCTGACATGCCTTCTTTTATTGAACTTTATCCAACTAACCTTGAACCTTTTTCCCTACCCTACCAAAAACTTCTAAACCCACTTCCTATTTTCTACCCTTTCCTGACACCTCCAGCATTTCTAGGATCATTAGATTGCATTTAGCTGAGATTAGCATACTGCATGCATTCATCACACATGTTAGTTTGCATCTTACTTCTGGCATACTCTTTGGAATTTGCTAGGAGTTCACTGTAAATTTTCATGTGCATGTCAAGCTAGGAAAACCTAGAACCTATAATCTATTAGGTTTAGATCCAAGAGTTCATAAAATTTTCTTCGATAGGAATGCATAGTCGAGTCTTTAGGAGTCAGTATGAGTCCTTTGCATCATCTTGTTAGGAGTCTGCATGTGCCCAGCATGTTCACCACCTGCACTAATTTTGAAACAACTGGCTAATTTCCTAAGATGGATTAAAGAATTTGATGTAGTGGATTCTATCTTGGTTAGGCTTAGGCCTAAAAGAAGCTTCATGCTCGCAGAGCCGGACTTTTAAAGTGATAGAGAAGGTTGGATCAAATGCCTAGGTGTTAGAATTGCCTTCGGATTTGGGCATTAGTTCTACCTTCAATATTACAGACCTGGTTGAGTATAGGGAACCGGCAGCGATACCTAGTGAGGCTTTGGACCTATTCCTTTTCATTGTGAGTGACCCTAACCTAAAGTGTCCACAAACAAATTTGGCCTGAGAGAGGAGAACGGATCGAGCGTATCCTGGATGATCAAGCCATCACGACCCAGGGCCATGTCTATCAACGCTTCCTGGTCCGATGGCAAGGCCGGCCAGAGTCGGACGATTCATGGATTTCTCGAGAGGACTTGCAACGCCTCAACCCAGACCTTCTCGAGAGATATGTGAGCCAGTCTGACCTTCACTCGATAGGGTCGAGTTTCTCCCACCCCGGGAGAATTGGTGGGGACACCGGAGGCACCAGAATAAGACAGAGGCTTTTTCAAACCTCTGTAAATTGATCAATAATTTATGAGTCCATCTGTAATAAGGGCTTAGCTCATCTGAGTCCATTTTAGTTGTTATTTGAGTATTTTTAGTTGTTATTTCAGTTATGTACTAGTCAGCTCATGTTGAGCTAGTTCAATCCAATGCTAGTCAGCTCATGTTGAGCTAATTTTATTTTTTTGAGTCCTGTCCAAGCATACTGAAGACTCAAGACTATATCATACAAGTGAAGACCAAGTCCAACTAGATTGAAGACATGGAAGTATAGCACAAGTCCAACCCAGCTTGAAGATTTGAAGACCCCAGGAGGAAAATTCAGAAAACCCTGATTTCTTGCAGATGCCCTCCAGATGCCCAGATTCCCTTCCAGATGCCAAAGTATATTCATAGATAATGGCTTCCATGATTCCAGAGGTCCATCTGCATCCTAGCCGAAAGAAATCAAGCCTAGGTGCCAAGCCCAAGCCCCTAAGAAGCAAGATACCAGGGAATATTCCTGCTACCTGGCTACCAGGCCACCCCAGCTTCAGGAGGCCCAAACCCATGCACCCGAGCCCCTTTGGGCCGGCCTTTTGCTGCTCCTAGAAGCCCAACACGCCCCCCTAGGCGTCCTTGGAGTCTTGACCAAGTCAAGAAAATTTTTAGGGATTTTTCTACCTAATATTTCCTTATTTTCTAGCTAGGGTTTGAGAGGGAAAAGGATTCTTATGTAAAGACTTATGTACCCTTACTTGGAGCCCAAGGTTAAGGGTCTATTTAAGGGACCCTAGCCTCTTGTATGAGGAGAATTTTGATGAATGAAAACCTTAAGTTCTTCTATTGAGTTGTGTGATACCCTGCTGTGTGCATAAAGGGGTTTGCGAGAGTTTTCTTCCCAGTGCTGCAATCATCTTCCTGCTGCCAACAAGCATCTCAGATCCCTGGACGCCCACTCCAAAAGAAGCCTTCCCTTGCTGTTTTCCCTTGCTTTCTTGTTCCTTTGTGAGTTTTCTAACCCCTGACAGGTCGTTTGTAGGTCCCTGAGTTCCTACAAATCCAACGACTCCAGCCAAGCCTCAATCGGATCACCGAGCAGAAAGCTGGGTATCCGCGGGTCTTTGGCTCGATTTTCCAGGCCGCATCCATCGAGGAACGAGACCCTTTTGCTACGATCTTCACAGACATTGTCAGGTACACCCCTCTACCTCCAGTAGTTTTATTGTAGGAGAACTTGCCCTAACCGAGGCTTCTCAGCCCCGGCGATCCTTCTTTTCTACTTTTCTAGGTCCTAATCTGCATGCTGATCTTCTAAAATTCATATAAAATTCCCTACAACATATTTTAATAAAAATTTGGGAATTAATCACTCAACCCCACATATAAAACATATAAAAAAAATTGCATGCAAATTAGTTCCTCATCATTTGGTATCAGAGCATAGATAAGGGCTTGTTTTCTGCAATTTTTCAGTCTGTATATACTCTGTTATTTTAATTATTTCTCCCTGTTAAAAACTCCAAAAATCTGAAATTTATTTTACTGGATTTATCATAATTCACAAAATTTTAAAAATTTTCCAGACTTATCATGTCCTGTGAATTTTCTGCAAGCCGAAATAGGGCCTGCAAATTTTCGGCTCTATTTTTTTTAGCAAGACAAGTTTGGAAGTTTTAGGGTTTTGTTTAGGAGTTTTTGCATATTTCTTAATTTTAGTATATTTCCAGTATATTAGGCCATGATTTGCATATTTCTTCTATTTAAAAAAAATACCAAAAAAAAAATACATATTCTCCAAAAATACAAAAAAAAATATCTAAACCCTAATTTGAATCCTCATCTGCCTGCATCATTGCATAATTTACTTTTAAGGGCACTCTTGCTATATCAGATGGGGGAAGGATTTGATCACCTCTCCTTAGCCCAAAACCACATCCCTTGCATTCAGTCCCAAGCCTTAACCTAAAATTAATTAGACTTAATTTGCACTAGTGGGCTAGGGACACCAACTGGTCGGGTCCGGGCTAGTGTGAGATCACTGTGTCAAGTTAACCTGTGTGTGCCTTGTGCTCAGTGTCTAGAACGGTGGTTTAGGGATTCAATCCTGAAGGGCTTGTGTGCTGGTCCGCCTACCTGGCCAATCTCTGATTGGTGTCTAGGATTGGAAATCAGGGACCTAACACTCCCCTTACACCTGTCTGGCTGAGTACAGGGTTACTATAGGCTAGTTTGCCACCCTGATTGAGCATCTAGTTTGGACTTTAGGTATAGTCAGCATAGTCGGTCTGATCGAGTCTTGTATGAGCACTAGATCAAGAGTTTCATATCACCCATCTCCTTCACAAATGTCTGAACCCATGGAAAACTTACAAGCCCAAATAAAAGCCCTAGCTGATCAAATGGCCCAGATGACTACCCAGTTAACTCAGTCTGGTACCCAAACCAACAATAGAATTGACCATCTTGCCAAAAGGTTTGACCAGTTAGGAGGCCGTGTAGGGACCATAGCAAGAACCCATGGGTCACAATCTGAGCCAGATCCTGAGTCCCCTCAACCTAGGAGAACCCCAAACCCTGATCTATACCTTGAGGTCGAACCTAGGAGATCCCCTTATTCTGACCCGTACTACAATCCTCAACCTAGGAGGACCCCAAACCCTGATCCATACCGAGAGATTGAACCTAGGAGAGCCCCTCAGCCTGACCCATACAATAATACTGAACCTAGAAGAACCCCTTACCATGACCCTTATTATGATACTGAACCTAGAAGACCCCTTACCGTGACCATTATTATGATACTGAACCCAGGAGAACCCAATACTCTGACCCATATAGGGAGTCCAATCCTAGGAGAACCCAATACTCTGACCCATATAGGGAGCCCAACCATAGGAGAACCCAATACTCTGACCCATATAGGGAGCCTAACCCTAGGAGAACCCAATATTCTGACCCATATAGGGAGTCCAACCCTAGGAGAACCCAATATCCTGACCCATATAGGAAGCCCAACCTTAGAGGACCCCATACCATGATCCATCCTTAGAACCTGATCATAGAGCTGACCCAAAATCCTATGACCCCAGATCCTATAATCCCATGACCCATAGATCTGCACCCTTGTCCTATGAGCCTAGAGAACCCATAACCCTAAGTATCAACCTAGTACTAGTCATGCTTCTTCTAGTCAACCTGAACCCCATAGGATTAGTATCCCTAAATATGAACCCAGTAGTGAGCCACTACCCCTTATACAACCTGAACCTACTGGGAGTAGTGCCCATAATCAGAAACCAGGACCTAGCCAATTTTTCCTAGCCGACCTTCTCCAACCATTCCTGAGATTGACAAGGCTTACATTAATGCGGAAGTGTATGAAGCTGATGCGAGCCTAGTGGATGAGTATGAAGGAGAAGAGGAGACACCTTTAGTAGACCTAGAATTAGCTGACCCAGTAGATACCCAGGTAGAAACCCCCTAGAGCTAGTTGACCTTGACCACATCCAACCTAAAGCTATAGTGGAAGAACAATTAGAGGAAGAGAACTATGATACTAGGATTTTACCTGAGGAAGAAACCACCCTAGAGCTAGTTGACCTTGACCACATCCAACCTAAAGCTATAGTGGAAGAACAATTAGAGGAAGAGAACTATGATACTAGGATTTTACCTGAGGAAACTCTAGAAAAGGATCTAATTATAGAGCCTATTCCTAAATTGCATGAACAAGAAGACTTTATTCAGGATTTGGCTTACTTAACCCATTGCCCTCAGGATGAATCCCTTCCTGCCATTCCTATTGAAGATCTCTTCCCAGAAATTGTTGACCCATCCTTCCATAGCATGGACCTTTTCATGCCATAGAAATTCCACAATCTCGTAAGATTAGCCTCATTAGTCTAGGATTAGTCCCTGACATGCCTTCTTTTATTGAACTTTATCCAACTAACCTTGAACCTTTTTCCCTACCCTACCAAAACTACTTCTAAACCCACTTCCTATTTTCTACCCTTTCCTGACACCTCCAGCATTTCTAGGATCATTAGATTGCATTTAGCTGAGATTAGCATACTGCATGCATTCATCACACATGTTAGGTTTGCATCTTACTTCTGGCATACTCTTGGAATTTGCTAGGAGTTCACTGTAAATTTTCATGTGCATGTCAAGCTAGGATCAACCTAGAGAACCTATAATCTATTAGGTTTAGATCCAAAGAGTTCAATAAAATTTTCTTCGATAGGAATGCATAGTCGAGTCTTTAGGAGTCAGTATGAGTCCTTTGCATCATCTTGTTAGGAGTCTGCATGTGCCCAGCATGTTCACCACCTACACTAATTTAAACAACTGGCTAATTTCCTAGATGGATTAAAGAATTTGATGTAGTGGATTCTATCTTGGTTAGGCTTAGGCCTAAAAGAAGCTTCATGCTCGCAGAGCCGGACCTTTTAAAGTGATAGAGAAGGTTGGATCAAATGCCTAGGTGTTAGAATTGCCTTCGGATTTGGGCATTAGTTCTACCTTCAATATTACAGACCTGGTTGAGTATAGGGAACCGGCAGCGATACCTAGTGAGGCCTTTGGACCTATTCCTTTTCATTGTGAGTGACCCTAACCTAGAGTGTCCACAAACAAATTTGGCCTGAGAGAGGAGAACGGATCGAGCGTATCCTGGATGATCAAGCCATCACGACCCAGGGCCATGTCTATCAACGCTTCCTGGTCCGATGGCAAGGCCGGCCAGAGTCGGACGATTCATGGATTTCTCGAGAGGACTTGCAATGCCTCAACCCAGACCTTCTCGAGAGATATGTGAGCCAGTCTGACCTTCACTCGATAGGGTCGAGTTTCTCCCACCCCGGGAGAATTGGTGGGGACACCGGAGGCACCAGAATAAGACAGAGGCTTTTTCAAACCTCTGTAAATTGATCAATAATTTATGAGTCCATCTGTAATAAGGGCTTAGCTCATCTGAGTCCATTTTAGTTGTATTTGAGTATTTTTAGTTGTTATTTCAGTTCTGTACTAGTCAGCTCATGTTGAGCTAGTTCAATCCAATGCTAGTCAGCTCATGTGAGCTAATTTTATTTTTTTGAGTCCTGTCCAAGCATACTGAAGACTCAAGACTATATCATACAAGTGAAGACCAAGTCCAACTAGATTGAAGACATGAAAGTATAGCACAAGTCAACCCAGCTTGAAGATTTGAAGACCCCAGAAGGAAAATTTAGAAAACCCTGATTTCTTGCAGATGCCCTCCAGATGCCCAGATTCCCTTCCAGATGCCAAAGTATATTCATAGATAATGGCTTCCATGATTCTAGAGGTCCATCTGCATCCTAGCCGAAAGAAATCAAGCCTAGGTGCCAAGCCCAAGCCCCTAAGAAGCAAGATACCAGGGAATATTCCTGCTACCTGGCTACCAGGCCACCCCAGCTTCAGGAGGCCCAAACCCATGCACCCGAGCCCCTTTGGGCCGGCCTTTTGCTGCTCCTAGAAGCCCAACACGCCCCCCTAGGCGTCCTTGGAGTCTTGACCAAGTCAAGAAATTTTTTAGGGATTTTCTACCTAATATTTCCTTATTTCTAGCTAGGGTTTGAGAGGGAAAAGGATTCTTATGTAAAGACTTATGTACCCTTACTTGGAGCCCAAGGTTAAGGGTCTATTTAAGGGACCCTAGCCTCTTGTATGGAGAATTTTTGATGAATGAAAACCTTGAGTTCTTCTATTGAGTTGTGTGATACCCTGCTGTGTGCATAAAGGGGTTTGCGAGAGTTTTTCTTCCCAGTGCTGCAATCATCTTCCTGCTGCCAACAAGCATCTCAGATCCCTGGACGCCCACTCCAAAAGAAGCCTTCCCTTGCTGTTTTCCCTTTGCTTTCTTGTTCCTTTGTGAGTTTTCTAACCCCTGACAGGTCGTTTGTAGGTCCCTGAGTTCCTACGAATCCAACGACTCCAGCCAAGCCTCAATCGGATCACCGAGCAGAAAGCCGGGTATCCGCGGGTCTTTGGCTCGATTTTCCAGGCCGCATCCGTCGAGGAACGAGAGACCCTTTTGCTACGATCTTCACAGATTGTCAGGTACACCCCTCTACCTCCAGTAGTTTTATTGTAGGAGAACTTGCCCTAACCGAGGCTTCTCAGCCCCGGCGATCTTCTTTTCTACTTTTCTAGGTCCTAATCTGCATGCTGATCTTCTAAAATTCATATAAAAATCCCTACAACATATTTTAATATAAAATTCGGGAATTAATCACTCAACCCACATATAAAACATATAAAAAAAATTGCATGCAAATTAGTTCCTCATCATTTGGTATCAGAGCATAGATAAGGGCTTGTTTTCTGCAATTTTTCAGTCCGTATATACTCTGTTATTTTAATTATTTCTCCCTGTTAAAAACTCCAGAAATTCTGAAATTTATTTTACTGGATTTAGCATAATTCACAATAATTTTAAAAATTTTTCCAGACCTTATCATGTCCTGTGAATTTTCTGCAAGCCGAAATAGGGCCTGCAAATTTTCGGCTCTATTTTTTTAGCAAGACAAGTTTGGAAGTTTTAGGGTTTTGTTTAGGAGTTTTTGCATATTTCTTAATTTTAGTATATTTTCAGTATATTAGGCCATGATTTGCATGTTTTCTTCTATTTAAAAAAATACCAAAAAAAAAATACATATTCTCCAAAAATACCAAAAAAAAATATCTAAACCCTAATTTGAATCCTCATCTGCCTGCCATCATTGCATAATTTACTTTTAAGGGCACTCTTGCTATATCAGATGGGGGGAGGATTTGATCACCTCTCCTTAGCCCAAAACCACATCCTTGCATTCAGTCCCAAGCCTTAACCTAAAATTAATTAGACTTAATTTGCACTAGTGGGCTAGGGACACCAACTGGTCGGGTCCGGGCTAGTGTGAGATCACTGTGTCAAGTTAACCTGTGTGTGCCTTGTGCTCAGTGTCTAGAACGGTGGTTTAGGGATTCAATCCTGAAGGGCTTATGTGCTGGTCCGCCTACCTGGCCAATCTCTGATTGGTGTCTAGGATTGGCAATCAGGGACCTAACACTCCCCTTACACCTGTCTGGCTGAGTACAGGGTTACTATAGGCTAGTTTGCCACCCTGATTGAGCATCTAGTTTGGACTTTAGGTCTAGTCAGCTATAGTCGGTCTGATCGAGTCTTGTATGAGCACTAGATCAGGAGTTTCATATCACCCATCTCCTTCACAAATGTCTGAACCCATGGAAAACTTACAAGCCCAAATAAAGCCCTAGCTGATCAAATGGCCCAGATGACTACCCAGTTAACTCAGTCTGGTACCCAAACCAACAATAGAATTGACCATCTTGCAAAGGATTTGACCAAGGAGGCCGATGACCAGGTAGGAGGCCGTGTAGGGACATAGCAAGAACCCATGGGTCACAATCTGAGCCAGATCCTGAGTCCCCTCAACCTAGGAGAACCCCAAACCTGATCTATATACCATGAGGTCGAACCTAGGAGATCCCTTATTCTGACCCGTACTACAATCCTCAACCTAGGAGGACCCCAAACCCTGATCCATACCGAGAGATTGAACCTAGGAGAGCCCCTCAGCCTGACCTAACAATAATACTGAACCTAGAAGAACCCCTTACCATGACCCTATTATGATACTGAACCTAGAAGGACCCTTACCGTGACCATTATTATGATACTAAACCCAGGAGAACCCAATACTCTGACCCATATAGGGAGTCCAATCCTAGGAGAACCCAATACTCTGACCCATATAGGGAGCCCAACCATAGGAGAACCCAATACTCTGACCCATATAGGGAGCCCAACCCTAGGAGAACCCAATATTCTGACCCATATAGGGAGTCCAACCCTAGGAGAACCCAATATCCTGACCCATATAGAAGCCCAACCTTAGGAGGACCCCATACCATGATCCATCCTTAGAACTGATCATAGAGCTGACCAAAATCCTATGACCCCAGATCCTATAATCCCATGACCCATAGATCTGCACCCTTGTCCTATGAGCCTAGAGAACCCATAACCCCTAAGTATCAACCTAGTACTAGTCATGCTTTTCTAGTCAACCTGAACCCCATAGGATTAGTATCCCTAAATATGAACCTAGTAGTGAGCCACTACCCCTTATACAACCTAAACCTACTGGGAATAGTGCCCATAATCAGAAACCAGGACCTAGCCAATTTTTTCCTAGCCGACCTTCTCCAACCATTCCTGAGATTGACAAGGCTTACATTAATGCGGAAGTGTATGAAGCTGATGCGAGCCTAGTGGATGAGTATGAAGGAGAAGAGGAGACACCTTTAGTAGACCTAGAATTAGCTGACCCAGTAGATACCCAGGTAGAAACCACCCTAGAGCTAGTTGACCTTGACCACATCCAACCTAAAGCTATAGTGGAAGAACAATTAGAGGAAGAGAACTATGATACTAGGATTTTACCTGAGGAAGAAACCACCCTAGAGCTAGTTGACCTTGACCACATCCAACCTAAAGCTATAGTGGAAGAACAATTAGAGGAAGAGAACTATGATACTAGGATTTTACCTGAGGAAACTCTAGAAAAGGATCTAATTATAGAGCCTATTCCTAAATTGCATGAACAAGAAGACTTTATTCAGGATTTGGCTTACTTAACCCATTGCCCTCAGGATGAATCCCTTCCTGCCATTCCTATTGAAGATCTCTTCCCAGAAATTGTTGACCCATCCTTCCATAGCATGGACCTTTTCATGCCCATAGAAATTCCACAATCTCGTAAGATTAGCCTCATTAGTCTAGGATTAGTCCCTGACATGCCTTCTTTTATTAAACTTTATCCAACTAACCTTGAACCTTTTCCCTACCCTACAAACTAACTTCTAAACCCACTTCCTATTTTCTACCCTTTCCTGACACCTCCAGCATTTCTAGGATTAGATAGCATTTTAGCTGAGATTACAGCATGCTGCATCATTCACACATGTTAGGTTTGCATCTTACTTCTGGCATACTCTTTGGAATTTACTAGGAGTTCACTGTAAATTTTCATGTGCATGTCAAGCTAGGATCAAACCTAGAGAACCTATAATCTATTAGGTTTAGATCCAAAGAGTTCAATAAAATTTTCTTCGATAGGAATGCATAGTCGAGTCTTTAGGAGTCAGTATGAGTCCTTTGCATCATCTTGTTAGGAGTCTGCATGTGCCCAGCATGTTCACCACCTGCACTAATTATTGAAACAACTGGCTAATTTCCTAAGATGGATTAAAGAATTTGATATAGTGGATTCTATCTTGGTTAGGCTTAGGCCTAAAGAAGCTTCATGCTCGCAGAGCCGGACCTTTTAAAGTGATAGAGAAGGTTGGATCAATGCCTAGGTTGTAGAATTGCCTTCGGATTTGGGCATTAGTTTCTATCTTCAATATTACAGACCTGGTTGAGTATAGGGAACCAGCAGCGATACCTAGTGAGGCCTTGGACTATCCTTTTCATTGTGATTGACCCTAACCTAGAGTGTCCACAAACAAATTGTCCTGAGAGAGTAGAACGGATCGAGCGATCCTGGATGATCAAGCCATCACGACCCAGGGCCATGTCTATCAACGCTTCCTGGTCCGATGGCAAGGCCGGCCAGAGTCGACGATTCGTGGATTTCCGAGAGGACTTGCAATGCCTCAACCCAGACCTTCTCGAGAGATATGTGAGCCGTCTGACCTTCACTCGATAGGTCGAGTTTCTCCCCCCCCGGGAGAATTGGTGGGACACCGGAGGCACCAGAATAAGACAGAGGCTTTTTCAAACCTCTGTAAATTGATCAATAATTTATGAGTCCATCTGTAATAAGGGCTTAGCTCATCTGAGTCCATTTTAGTTGTTATTTGAGTATTTTAGTTGTTATTTTCAGTTCTATACTAGTCAGCTCATGTTGAGCTAGTTCAGTCCAATGCTAGTCAGCTCATGTTGAGCTAATTTTATTTTTTGAGTCCTGTCCAAGCATACTGAAGACTCAAGACTATATCATACAAGTGAAGACCAAGTCCAACTAGATTGAAGACATGGAAGTATAAGCACAAGTCCAACCCAGCTTGAAGATTTGAAGACCCCAGGAGGAAAATTCAGAAAACCCTGATTTCTTGCAGATGCCCTCCAGATGCCCAGATTCCCTTCCAGATGCCAAAGTATATTCTAGATAATGGCTTCCATGATTCCAGAGGTCCATCTGCATCCTAGCCGAAAGAAATCAAGCCTAGGTGCCAGCCCAAGCCCCTAAGAAGCAAGATACCAGGGAATATTCCTGCTACCTGGCTACCAGCCACCCCAGCTTCAGAGGCCAAACCCATGCCCCGAGCCCCTTTGGCTGGCCTTTTGCTGCTCCTAGAAGCCCAACACGCGCCCCCCTAGGCGTCCTTGAGTCTTGACCAAGTCAGAAAATTTTTAGGGATTTTTCTACCTAATATTTCCTTATTTTCTAGCTAGGGTTGAGAGGGAAAAGGATTCTTATGTAAGACTTATGTACCCTTACTTGGACCCAAGGTTAAGGGTCTATTTAAGGGACCCTAGCCTTTTGTATGAGAGAATTTTTGATGATGAAAACCTTTGAGTTCTTCTATTGAGTTTGTGTGATACCCTGCTATGTGCATCAAGGGGTTTGCGAGAGTTGTTTTCCTTCCCAGTGCTGCAATCATCTTCCTGCTGCCACAACATCTCAGATCCCCTGGACGCCCACAGTCCAAAAGAATCCTTCCTTGCTGTTTTCCCTTTGCTTTCTTGTTCCTTTGTGAGTTTTCTAACCCCTGACAGGTCGTTTTGTAGTTCCCTGAGTTCCTACGAATCCAACGACTCCAGCCAAGCCTCAATCGGATCACGAGCATAAAGCCGGGTATCCGCGGTCTTTGGCTCGATTTTCCAGGCCGCATCCGTCGAGGAACGAGAGACCCTTTTGCTACGATCTTCACAGACATTGTCAGGTACACCCCTCTACCCCATTAGTTTTTATTGTAGGAGAACTTGCCCTAACCGAGGCTTCTCAGCCCCGGCGATCCTTCTTTTCTACTTTTCAGGTCCTAATCTGCATGCTGATCTTCTAAAATTCATATAAAATTCCCTACAACATATTTTAATCTAAAATTTTGGGAATTAATCACACTCAACCCCAATATAAACAAATCAAAAAAATTGCATGCAAATTAGTATCCTCATCACAAGTACACCCATGTCTTACATGTCTCTCAACCTGGGTTAAGCCCTGACCAACATGACTCATGGCCTTAGAAACTTATAAAACTTAAGCTCCCAAACCTGTGTGTTGCCTGGGCTTTGGGTTCACCGCACATAAGCCTCAATCTCCACCTTGGGCATTCCAAAGCTCCAATAAGCTCCAACCTGGTCCATCAGTCCTATCAATGCTCCTTCTGAAGAAGCTATCCCTTAAAAGAACTTGGTAAGTGCATTAGCCACATTTTTCTTGTAGACACCTTGGCGAGCTCCAATTCACCGTCTTCCACCAGCTCCTGAGTCCTGTGGTACTTGACATCAATATGCTTGGGTCTAGCTGAAAGGGATATGCCCTACAAACCAATCTCTGTTGTATCTCCCAAACCATTGTAATTGATAATTTTTCTAAATAAAGGCATTATTTTTCATCATACGCTGTGTTTATTATATGATGAACCCCATAGATTAGGGCTATGATTTTAGGGTTATGATGAGATCATACCAGTGAGACCTAAAATCTTAAAACCTTAATCTAAAGATTCCTAGTCAAAGGAACCCTGAGTAGGGATCAGGGTTTTTCCGATAAGACTAGCACATCCCGGGTATACTGGAAAGGGTGACTGCTCTCACAGTCACTTGTGTATGACACTAATACTGGGATGTGGGTGCTCATTGGAGAATGAGTTCACTGATATGATCCAACTTGAGAACATCTATGGAGTCTTAGCTACATGTCAATAGAAGGTTCTTATAGTGGGAGTGGTACAAGTAATCTTTTGACCTGAGACTGCCATAAGTACCTTATGTACATGAACCCATCCTTTGGTTCAATCCTAATCATGACACTGAGACATGCACAGGATTGATACTGGGAATGGTGAATTGAATATGAAGGTAATGAGTAGGTCAACAAGGAATCGATCACTCTTAGTAAGAGGAGATTGCATCCAGCTAGTCAACAATCGCATGATGATTCAGGAAATCTTTGATCAAAGTGAAGATATTAGAGATGGTTTCTAATATCAAGATAATCGAATCATCATTATAAGATTGAGCTAGAAACAAATATAATATTGGATTTGACATATATCCATATCCATATTTATATTTTGGGTGCAGGCTGATCGAAAGATTTAATTGTACGGTAACTCTCTACTGAGGGTAATTTTGGTATTTCACCAGAATTTCCATATCTTCCGGGTAGACATGACACGTTGCTAGACGTCAATCTTGTCTTGTGGGTTGATCAAGTTCAAAGATCACATGTTAGGAAGAATCCTAATTGATCGATTCGGGTAAGCCCAGTTTGACCTAAATCGATTAGAAAGTTCTAATCAAATTAGGTCAACTTGTATTCGAACCCACTACTGGCTAGATATGGAACCCAATGGGTCACACACTTAAGAGGATTGATCAAGAATTTAATTTGGAATTAAATATCTTTGCAAGATAACACTCTAGCAGTTGTTGCAAGCCCTAGCTTCTATTCGGATCGGATTCGAATTAGGGTTCCGGATTGGTTCAAATTGGGTTCTAATTGGACCTAATTAGACCCTAATTAGAAAAATGGGAATGTGGCTAACCCTATTGGCTAGCCATGTAGCTTGGCTAGCCTCCCCACCCGCCCCCTTTTGTTTTTCACACGCCAACACCAAGAGTCCATGCGCATATGGACTCTTGGCGCGCCTTAAGGAAGAGTCCATGGCGCATGGACTCTTGGCGCGCCCCAAATAAATTCTCCGATGATTTTATTTGGGCGGCCTCCTTCTTAAGTGATTAGCACACCTTCTCTCCCCCCTTGGATGAGAATCCAACGGCTGATGGGATTTTGAGAAAGAGAGAAAGCGCTAACTCCTCCCGGGCGCGCGAAGTAACATCTCTTCGGAGATGAAAAGTCACGACTTCCTTCTTTTTAAAACACCGCGGTTTTTCCTTTAAGAAGAGCCGTGGGATTTAATCTGGAAGGCCGTGAGATGGGAGGATGGGGCGTGAGAAATTGGAAAGGGCGTGAGAAAGAAATCACGGAGAGGTGTGTAGGCGCCTATCTGATTTCTATTTAAAGGGTCGGGAAAAATCAGAACATCATGTAATCTTTTTCTTTCTTCCTCTCCTGAAGACTCTTTTATTTTTTCTTGCTCTTGCATTGTTTCCTCTACAGAGTAAACCTCTGTCGAAACTCTGCTACTGAACAAGATAAAGTAAAGTCTCCGACGGTAAAGGAAAGAAAGAAGTTCTGATTTCTTCCTTTCTTTCATACATTAAGACATCATTGTCTTAATCTCTCCTCCAACTTAAGACAAGCCTATGACCTCTTAGGACAAGGTCTTTTTCTTCAAGACAAGGGTATCTAAAGGGCCAAGGTCTTGGTGGAAGGAGGAGAAGGAGTCAAGGAAAGGAAAGCAAGCCTTTGTGTGGAGGAATTCAAGCCATAGTCCAAGCAATTGAGTTCTAGAAGAAGAACTCAATAGAAGGAACCTTTGAAAAGAAGATAGAGTTGTCTTGATCACTGCTCTGTGTGGATCACCATCGGGGCGGACACTTGGACGCCTGGTGAATTCAATCAGCCCCTTCAACATCAACTTTGTTGGAATTAGCGATTACAGGTTGGTACTCTAATTCTAACAATCTATGTTTGAATGTTAGTATGTATGTTTTATTAGTAAAAGGAGATCTTGGCTAAGGGATTTCGGTGCAAATTTCATCATTTTGAAATTACACTTCCGCTGCGGTGCACCTGAAACCCCAGCAACAGTGGTATCAGAGCCATCCTTATTACAGTTAAAACATATGATATGCATTTTTGTTGTAGTATCGAAATTAGGGTTTTAAACCCTTGAATGCTGATACACTTAGCATAATTTAAGGAATGCATATATGATAATTAATGTTTTGATGTATGCCACTAATTAGGGTTTTTCACTCAAACCCTAATTATTATAGAGATATGATTAGTTTTGAAGTCATCATACTGAAATAAGGTTGCCCTGGCATAATGGTGGATCCATTATGTGGTAAATGGTTGTCCTAGTATGATGACACACTTGGCACATATATGTTTATCAGAGTGATATCATTATGATATGTTTTTATGTAAGAATGTGCTGGCAATTTTATAAAGCCCTCTTCTTAAAATCATATTAAGTCATAGCATATTTAACTAATAAGCATCACTAGTCATGATGAACAATTGATCATTCGGTGTCTAGAAAGGTGGTTCTGGGAAGGTAAAGAGAATCGTGGTTTTTAATTGGTTCCGTTGACTGACCTGGCCAATTTTTATTGGTGTCTAGGAAAGCAACGGGGGGACTCCCACATCTCTTCCACTTGCCTGGCCGATTTGATTATATTTAAATCTTGACTTATATGCTTAGTGTTAAAAAAATGCTATATGTTGGCCTTCCTTCATGCTGGATCATTACTGTGTTATGAACCACATTAGGTTTGTTGTGTTGTCTGCAAGACCTAATAGGGTGATTGACATAATATTGGTCTAGTGCAAAATATGCTTACAGTATATTCAGTATAATGCCTTGTTGTGTTATCTACAAGGGCATTATATTTGAATATTGACTGTATAGAAATGAAAGGGTCTTGACTTAACTAGAACATTATGGTTTGTTGTGTATTCTGCAAGACTTATAATATTCTAGAGGCCAAGTTATTTTTGAGAATTATATGAGATATAATTGGAAGAGTTTCCTACCTTAGAACTTATAAAAGATTTGTTGTGTTGTCTGCAAGATCTTTTATAAATTATAAGGATCTCGATCTCACTAAGAAAATCGATTAGGGTTCTTCTCGATTATCATAGTGAGGGCTATGATTTTTGATAAAATAGTGGGAGACATAATTAAATTGAAGACCTAATTTAATTATGTAAGTCATTTCATGGTTGTTTGCTTATGTATTGTTCTTAATTAAATGTAGATAAATGGCATCTTCATTATCACTGAGAAGCATCTTAGATACCAACAAATTGACTGGTCCAAACTATGTGGACTGGTTGAGAAACTTAAAGATTGTACTGAGTTCAAAAAACTTTCTTATATTCTTGATACCCCTAATCTTAATCCACTAGGGATGATGCCACACAGGAAGATATGGCCACATACAGAATGTGGCAGAATGACTCCCTCACTGTCAAGTGTATCATACTGGCCTCTATGACCAATGAGTTACAGAGGCAGCATGAAAGCATGGATACTCAATCCATAATGCTCAATTTAAAGGAGCTTTATGGAGAACAAAGCAGAACTGCTAGATACGAAATATCTAAGCAGTTATTCCGTGCTAGGATGACAGAGGTACATCCGTTCAGGATCATGTCCTGAAGGTAATTGACTTAATCACCAGATTAGGTCAATTAGGGTTTATTATGGATGGGGAGCTGAATCAGGATTTAATCCTGCAATCACTCCCAGAGTCATTTTCTCAGTTTGTCTTGAATTATCACATGAACAAACTGAACACTTCCTTGCCTGAGCTGTTAAATATGTTAAAACAGCAGAGAGCCATGTAAGAAAGAAAAGGCTCCACTTCTTCTTGTTGATAAGACCAATAAGAAGAATCAGGCAAAAAGGTTTTAGCAGGAGACTAAACCCTAAGGGTGGCATCAATAAGAACAAGAAAGGAAAGAAGGTCTCAAACAGTCAACCTGTTTCATTTGCGGCAAAGCGGGACATTGGAAAAGGAATTGCAAGGCTTACCTTGCAACTGTGAAGCCTGGTGCGGCAAACGCACCAAAAGGTATGTATGAGATACATACTATATTGACATTAAATTCGTCTATATCAAATACTTGGGTATTGGATACCGCTTGTGGTTACCATATATGCAAATCTTTGCAGGACCTCCACAAGCTTAAAGTATTGAAGGAAGGCGACTTCAATCTCTACGGTGCTGGTGGTGATATCATCCAAGCAGAAGCTGTAGGGACCTATATTCTGAAGTTGCCTTCAGGGAAGATCTTGGAGCTAGAGAATTGTTACTATATGCCAAAGATTATTAGGAACATTATATCTATTCCTTTGTTAAAACAAGGATATGTAATGGATGTAACGAGCACTGGTTGCTCAATAATGTTATCTAATAAAATTATTTGTTCTGGCATATTTAGCAATGGGCTCTTAACTCTTTCTTCCAATGATAGTATTTTTCATGTCAATACTAAAAGGAAAAGAAAAGACTTTAATGATACTTTACTTTGGCATCATAGACTTGGTCATGTTAATGAGTCTAGGATTAGCAAGTTATACAAGGAAAATTCCTTGATCCTTATGAGTATGAATCATTTGGAACTTGCGAATCATGTCTCATGGGTAAGATGACAAAAACTCCATTCACTGGACATGGGAAAGGTCAACTGAGTTATTAGGACTTATACATACTGATGTATGTGGTCCAATGACAACTCAGGCCAGAGGAGGATACTCATATTTTATCACTTTTACAGATGATTTATCTAGGTTCGGATATGTGTATCTTATGAAACACAAATCTGAAGCCTTTGATAAATTTAAGGAGTATCAAAGTATGGTCGAAAAACAAACCGGAAAAAGTATTAAGTTCTTCGTTCTGATCGAGGAGGAGAATACTTATCCACGGAGTTTTTAGACTATCTTAAAGTTAATGGAATCCTTTCTGAATGGACCCCTCCTTATACACCACAGCTAAATGGTATAGCTGAAAGGAGGAATCGTACCTTATTAGATATGGTACGATCCATGATGTGCTTCACAAATTTACCCATTTCCTTCTGGGGTCATGCCCTAGAAACTGCTGTTTATATTCTGAACAAGGTACCTTCTAAATCCGTTGTTAGTACTCCATATGAAATTTGGAGTGGAAAGAAACCATATCTTAATATTTTAAGGTATGGGGATGTCCAGCTTATGTTAAAAGAAATTTTGGACATAAGTTGGAACCTAGAGCGGATAAATGTCTATTTGTAGGATATCCTAAAGAAGGTAGAGGATATCTATTCTACCATCCTACTGAACAAAAGATTTTTGTTAGCAGGCATGCCACTTTTCTAGAAAAAGAGTTCATTTTGGAAAAGGCAATGGTAGAACAATTGAACTTGGAGAAGTGCAAGAAATACAGATAGACAATTCTCAACCATTAGAACATATAGTTAGGACAGAACCAGAACACAAAACTCCTCCTCGTAGGTCTGACAGAGTGCCACGGGCACCTGAGAGGTATGGGTTTATTATTGAAAATAATGAAGCTCAAGTCATTCAAAATGATGAACCTCTGACCTATACGGAAGCTATCTTGAGTACTGACTCAGATAAATGGCAAGAAGCCATGGAATCCGAAGTAGACTCTATGTATGTAAACCAAGTATGGTCTTTGGTTGATGCACCAGAGGGTGTTAATCCTATTGGGTGTAAATGGGTCTATAAGAAAAAGATTGGGGCTGATGGCCAAGTTGAAACCTATAGCCAGATTAGTGGCTAAAGGTTTTAGACAAAAACAGGGAATTGATTATGATGAAACATTTTCACCTGTTGCCATGCTAAAATCAATTCGGATTTTACTTGCTATAGCAGCATACCACGATTATGAGATATGGCAGATGGATGTGAAGACTGCATTCCTCAATGGTTTCCTTGAGGAAGAAGTCTACATGTCACAGCCAGAAGTTTTTTTCAAAGAATAAACCTAATCAAGTATGCAAGCTGAAGAAATCCATTTATGGATTAAAGCAAGCTTCCAGGAGTTGGAACATCCGCTTTGATGAAACTATTAAAATATTTGGTTTTATCAAAAATGTGGATGAACCCTGTGTTTATAAGAAGACTAGTGGGAGTGCCATAGTCTTCTTGGTTCTGTATGTAGATGACATACTCCTCATTGGGAATGATATCCCAATGTTGCAATCAGTCAAGGTTTGGCTATCAAACCAGTTTTCCATGAAAGATTTGGGAGAAGCATCCTATATACTAGGTATTAAGATCTATAGAGATAGATCTAAGAGGATGCTAGGTTTATCCCAATCTAGGTACATTGACTTAGTGCTGAAAAGATTCAGCAAGGAAGGAAGTAAAAGAGGTTATCTTCCTATGAGTCAAGGCATACATCTTTCTAAAAGGATGTCTCCTAAGACACCTGAAGAAAGAGATAGAATGAATTCTATACCCTATGCTTCGCAATAGGATCCATAATGTATGCCATGTTATGTACCAGCCTGATGTGGCATATGCTTTAGGCATTGTCAGTAGGTTTCAGGCTGATCCAGGAGAGATCATTGGAAAGCAGTTAAAATATTCTTAAGTACCTAAGAAGGACTAAGGATATTTTTCTGGTTTATGGTGGTTCTGATCTTAAACTAGAAGCTTATTCTGATTCTAGTTTTCAATCAGACCCTGATGATAGCAAATCCATTTCGGGATATGTTTTTACCCTGGTGGAGGCAGTGAGTTGGAAGAGTACCAAGCAGCAGACTGTAGCTGACTCAACCACAGAGGCAGAATACATAGCTGTTAGTGAAGCCGCCAAGGAAGCAGTCTGGATGAAGAAGTTCATCACAGAGTTAGGTGTTGTTCCTCAAATTGAAAACCAGTGCCACTTTACTGTGACAACACTGGGGCCGTTGCTCAAGCTAAGGAACCAAGAGCTCATCATAAGTCCAAGCACATTCTGAGACGCTTCCATCTTGTCCGAGAAATAGTAGAGAGACAAGATGTCTACATAGATAGAGTTGATACAAAGAACAATGTAGCAGACCCGTTCACTAAGGCTCTACCACAGCGAGATTTTGATCGCCACCTAGAATGTATGGGATTAAGATTCAAAGGCGATTGGCTTTAGTGCAAGTGGGAGATTGAAAGGGATATGCCCTACAAACCAATCTCTGTTGTATCTCCCAACCATTGTAATTGATAATTTTCTAAATAAAGGCATTATTTTTCATCATACGCTGTTTTATTATATGATGAACCCCATAGATTAGGGCTATGATTTTAGGGTTATGATGAGATCATACCAGTGAGACCTAAAATCTTAAAACCTTAATCTAAAGAATTCCTAGTCAAAGGAACCCTGAGTAGGGGATCAGGGTTTTTCCGATAAGACTAGCACATCCCGGGTATACTGGAAAGGGTGACTGCTCTCACAGTCACTTGTGTATGACACTAATACTGGGATGTGGGTGCTCATTGGAGAATGAGTTCACTGATATGATCCAACTTGAGAACATCTAATGGAGTCTTAGCTACATGTCAATAGAAGGTTCTCATAGTGGGAGTGGTACAAGTAATCTTTTGACCTGAGACTGCCATAAGTACCTTATGTACATGAACCCATCCTTTGGTTCAATCCTAATCATGACACTGAGACATGCACAGGATTGATACTGGGAATGGTGAATTGAATATGAAGTAATGAGTAGGTCAACAAGGAATCGATCACTCTTAGTAAGAGGAGATTGCATCCAGCTAGTCAACAATCGCATGATGATTCAGGAAATCTTTGATCAAAGTGAAGATATTAGAGATGGTTTCTAATATCAAGATAATCGAATCATCATTATAAGATTGAGCTAGAAACAAATATAATATTGGATTTGACATATATCCATATCCATAGTTATATTTTGGGTGCAGGCTGATCGAAAGATTTAATTGTACGGTAACTCTCTACTGAAGGGTAATTTTGGTATTTCACCAGAATTTCCATATCTTCCGGGTAGACATGACACGTTGCTAGACGTCAATCTTGTCTTGTGGGTTGATCAAGTTCAAAGATCACATGTTAGGAAGAATCCTAATTGATCGATTCGGGTAAGCCCGGTTTGACCTAAATCGATTAGAAAGAGTTCTAATCAAATTAGGTCAACTTGTATTCGAACCCACTACTGGCTAGATATGGAACCCAATGGGTCACACACTTAAGAGGATTGATCAAGAATTTAATTTGGAATTAAATTGTCTTTGCAAGATAACACTCTAGCAGGTGTTGCAAGCCCTAGCTTCTATTCGGATCGGATTCGAATTAGGGTTCCGGATTGGTTCAAATTGGGTTCTAATTGGACCTAATTAGACCCTAATTAAGAAAAATGGGAATGTGGCTAACCGTATTGGCTAGCCATGTAGCTTGGCTAGCCTCCCCACCCGCCCCCTTTTGTTTTTCACGCCAAACACCAAGAGTCCATGCGCATATGGACTCTTGGCGCGCCTTAAGGAAGAGTCCATGGCGCATGGACTCTTGGCGCGCCCCAAATAAATTCTCCGATGATTTTATTTGGGCGGCCTCCTTCTTAAGTGATTAGCGCACCTTCTCTCCCCCCTTGGATGAGAATCCAACGGCTGATGGGATTTTGAGAAAGAGAGAAAGCGCTAACTCCTCCCGGGCGCGCGAAGTAACATCTCTTCGGAGATGAAAAGTCGCGACTTCCTTCTTTTTAAAACACCGCGGTTTTTCCTTTAAGAAGAGCCGTGGGATTTAATCTGGAAGGCCGTGAGATGGGAGGATGGGGCGTGAGAAATTGGAAAGGGCGTGAGAAAGAAATCACGGAGAGGTGTGTAGGCGCCTATCTGATTTCTATTTAAAGGGTCGGAAAAATCAGAACATCATGTAATCTTTTTCTTTTCTTCCTCTCCTGAAGACTCTTTTATTTTTCTTGCTTTTGCATTGTTTCCTCTACAGAGTAAACCTCTGTCGAAACTCTGCTACTGAACAAGATAAAAGTAAAAGTCTCCGACGGTAAAGGAAAGAAAGAAGTTCTGATTTCTTCCTTTCTTTCATACATTAAGACATCATTGTCTTAATCTCTCCTCCAACTTAAGACAAGCCTATGTCCTCTTAGGACAAGTCTTTTTCTTCAAGACAAGGTATCTAAAGGCCAAGGTCTTGGTGGAAGGAGGAGAAGGAGTCAAGGAAAGGAAAGCAAGCCTTTGTGTGGAGGAATTCAAGCCATAGTCCAAGCAATTGAGTTCTAGGAAGAAGAACTCAATAGAAGGAACCTTTGAAAAGAAGATAGAGTTGTCTTGATCACTGCTCTGTGTGGATCACCATCGGAGGGCGGACACTTGGACGCCTGGTGAATTCAATCAGCCCCTTCAACATCAACTTTGTTGGAATTAGCGATTACAGGTTGGTACTCTAATTCTAACAATCTATGTTTGAATGTTAGTATGTATGTTTTAATTAGTAAAAGGAGATCTTGGCTAAGGGATTTCGGTGCAAATTTCATCATTTTGAAATTACACTTCCGCTGCGGTGCACCTGAAACCCCCAGCACACTAGCATGATTGACCAGATTCTGGACCAAAGACAATGCACTCTAGCTATTAGAATAAATCTTAACTGCCCCCTGTGCAATGCCCATCTCCAATGCAAGTCCCTTCACCACATGGCTTCCTTGGCAGCTCAAAAATGCAATGTACTGACTCTATAAGACAATGCTATTATTGCATATAGATTTGATCTCCATAAAAGTGGACCACCATTTAGCACAAACAAATAACCTGTTATTGAATGCCTCATGTCCAAATCACCACCATAATCAGCATCCACGAATCCAAACAACTAGCCTTGAGCCTTCATGGACACCCCAGAGCCGCCCACCATGCTACCACGCCTGTAGCATATGCCAACTCCAACTATGCCCACCAAGTACATGAAGATACCTTTCAGTGCTCTCCAATCTCCCTGCCTGGATTAGCCATGAACCTGCTGACTTGGCTAATTGCATGCCCGAGATCTGGCCTACAATACACCATTGCATACATAAGACTCCCAACTCCTGAAGCATATGGAACCCTCGTCATCTCCTTGGCCTCCACCTCAGTCCTGGGTGACATCATCTTCGAGAGTTTAATTGACCAGCAGGAGGCAATACTGCCAGTTTTGCTCCATCCATGCTGTATCTCTCTAAGACCCTCCTGATGTAATTACCTTGAGATAAATAAAGCATTCTCCTGGCTCTGTCCCAGAAGATCTCCATCCCTAGAATCCTTGTAGCATGACCCAAATCCTTCATTTCAAACTCATGTGATAATGCTACCTTTAAGTCCTCCACAACATCTCTAGTTTTGCATGCAACCAACATATCATCCACATACAAAAGCAGATATAATCTAGAGCTATCTTCAAGTGTTCTAACATAAAACAAGGGTCATACTCATATCTGGTCATGCCAATGCTCCTCATGTATGCATCGAACTACAGGTACCACTATCTCGACAATTTCTTCAACCAATACAGCGATCTTTACAAAAGACAAACCTTTCCTTTTGCCCCTAGCTCACCGAACCCCTTTGGTTGCTCCATGTATATCTCCTCCTCCAAATCCCCATGGAGGAAGGCCATCATGACATCCATCTATTCCAGCTTCATATCCTGCAACGCTACAATGCTCAACAAAATCCAGATGGATGTATGTCGAACCATCGATGAGAAAACCTCATTGTAGTTGATGCCTTCCTTTTGGGAGTAGCCTTTGGCCACCAACCTGGCCTTGTACCTTGTACCTTCTTTCTTTGAGACTCCTTCCTTACATTGAAATACCCATTTGCATCCAATGGGTCTCTTTCCACTTGGCAGTGCCACCAACCACCAAGTCTGATTTTTGAGTAGAGACTGCATCCCCTCTGCCATAGCTTGGACCCACCTATCACGGTCTTGGCTTGCCACTGCTTCCTCGTAGGTCTCCGGGTCCCCATTGGCAGCCACCAAAGCATACGACATGGTTTTGCCAAAACCATATCGCACTGGCTGCCTCGTAATCCGCCTAGGCTTGTGTAGTGCAACTCCGATGCCTGGACTAGGAAGTAGCTCCTCCCCCTGCTCATCTCGGCCATGAGCATGCATCTCGCTGATCTCCACATGTGGAGGCACCCTTGAAGAGTGCTCCACTTGAATCTTAGGTCCTTCTGGTGCTTCTACAAAAGGTAAAATTCTATAAGAGGTTAGTTGTTGCTCAGTTGCACCCTGCTAAGCTGCCTGCTGCCCAACCGTGTCTGGTTGCACCTCCTGCTGAACCTCCACCTCCTTTTGCCTCCTAAGAATTGACTCTTCATCAAAGACCACATCTTGGCTGATCATGGACTTCTGCTCCAAAGGATCCCATAGCCAGTATCCTTTGACTCCACATGGATATCCTATGAACACCATCTTCTGAGCCTTGGCATCCAACTTGCACCGTTGACTGGGATCAATGTGCACAAATGCCATGCACCCAAACACTTTGAGATGACTGAGCTCCATCTTCTTTCTGGACCATAACTCCTTGGGAATCCTCCTGTCAAGCTTTGTATGAGGAGATCGATTACCAAGCAGGCCGATATGTCAACAGTGTCCACCCAAAATACCTTGGGCAACCCTACTTGCAACCTCATACACCTTGTCATTTTCATGAGAGTTCAGTTCATCCGTTCGGCTATGCCATTTTGCAGAGGTGCCCTTGACACTGAAAATTGACTCCTAATCCCACCATTTTTGTAATCTAATGAACTCATTGCTTATGAACTCCCCACCATTGTCAGATCACACAACCTTCACATGCCACCCCTTCTCTTTCTCCACCTCTACCATCCAGGCTTTAAACTTGGTGAAGACTTCTGACTTCTCTCTCAAGAAGAACACCCACACTCTTCTTGAATAGTCATCAATAAGGGACATGAAGAATTTTGCTCCATTTCTCCTCGAAACCAGAGTCGGACCCCAAACATCCATGTGCACTAGGTCCAGGGGCCCTCCGCTGCATGCTGAACTTGTGGAGAACTTCACCAAGTGTTGCTTCCCCATCTGGCATGGCTCACACACCTCTGCAATACATGTATTGAGATCTAGAATCCATCCATCCTTCATCAGCTCCTTCATACCATGTTCTCTTATGTGGCCAAGGCGATAATGCCACAACCAGTACAAATCCTGCTGATCATGTGCTACAGCCACTATGTTAGAACCTCCACACTCCACAGACCCTTCAATCTGATATAGATTATTCTCCAGCCACTTCCTCCTCATCACCACCATGGCACCTTTCTTGATGTTCAAAACACCACTCTCAGAATGGCAACTGAAGCTGAAACAGCTCCTTTCTAGGTACCCTAGCGATACTAGATTTTTCTTCAACTCTAGGATGTGCTTCACATGTGTAAGAGTCCGCACAACCCCATCAAACATCCTCACCCTGACCGTACCAACTCCAGTCATCTTGCAAGGATGGTCATCCCCAAGTGTCACACTCCCCTCATCGATTTTGGCATAATCAGCAAACCAAGATCGATGCAGTGTGTAGTGATGTGAACAAGCTAAATCTAGAATCCATGTATCCGCGACCTTCTAATGCAGATCTGAAACCACCATGAGATCCTCTTCGAATCCCAAATCAGCCACGGTGCTCACGGATTCTTTTCTATTCTTCTCCCCTTGATGCTTCTTCCAAAGAGGATAGTTCCTCTTTAAGTGCCCGACCTCATTGCACTTGTAGCAACTGAATTCTCTCTTGCCTTTCTGGGACTTGGACCGGCCCCTGCACTTGCTACCTCCTTCCTTCCCTCTCCGATCCTCTCTCCTATCATGAGGCCCTCCTGAAGTACTCCCTCCATCATCATCTTTCCCCTTTGCTCATTGGATCTTAGCACTGATACTATGTTTTCATACATTAGCATCTCCTTCCCATACAACAAAGTAGTGACAAGCGGATCATATGAACTCGGCAACGAGCATAGCAAAAGTAGGGACTTGTCTTCCTCCATCTTCATCCCAAGGGTCAGCAAATCATTGCAAACTTGGTCATACCTCTGAACATGAAGAACAATATCTCCTCCTTCCTATATATGATGGCTATATAGTTGCTTCTTCAATAATAGCTTATTGCACATATTTTTTCCCATATACATGGCATGCAATTTGGACCTAGACCCTTTGGTGTCTTCTCCTCTAGGATGTTGTACAATGCTGCATTAGCCAAACACCCTTTGATGGCTGCACATGCCCTCTTTTGCAATGACAACCAATCCCGATCCGTCATCCCCTCTGGCTTTTCCTCCAAGCCACGTCCAAAAATTTTGCACCAACAAATCCTCCACCCAAAACTTTCACATAGAAAAGCTTCCCTTCCCATTAAATTTATCAAACTCTACCTTGCTGCCGCTATTCATGGTTAATCAAGCCATGAAGAACAACTCAAAGATTGGATTTTTGGAAATACCTCGAAGAGAACCCAGGGTAGGAATCTGCAACACCTAGATAGCGTGCAGATGGGTGCAGCAGAAGCCAGTTGCAAGTCGACATCTTCTTCCTTCTTTGGGATGAACCAGGGTGCAGTGCCTCCTACCTTGGATCCTCCTCTCCCCAAGCTCAAACAAAGCTCTGATATGACTTGTAAGGATCTAGATCAACGCCTATACCATGGAAGCAAGAGGGAGAGTGAGACATGGATGGAAATCAACCTTCTTGATTCCAAGAAACCAGCAATCAAGAAAGCTAACCATTCCAATCTTTTTTTGGTTCTAAGTTTTCAAGAGGTAGGAGAAGAGATGGATAAGAGATAGGAGAAAAGAGAGATTTGTATTCCTTTGAGAAGAAACCTAGCTTGCTGCTACAAGATGCCGCCCCCTCTTAAAACCAAGAAACCCTAAAACTATCGGCCCCCTCTTACTTGATATATGGGGCGGGCGTTTAGGCTTGGGCAGTTAAAATCCTTGGGTGGTTGGGCTTCTTAGGCCAACTAGCCAACCGACTAACCACCTAACCAACTACTCCCCTTTCCACCAAAGGGGGTAGCCAGCTACACTTGGACCCAATCCTATAATCCAAATAGGTTATAATACAATCTCTCAAAAAACTCCCCCAACAAGTCAATGAGAAAACACTCAAACCTGAGCCCAAGTACACCCATGTCTCACATGTTCTCTCAACCTTGAGTCAAGCCCTGACCCAACATGACTCAGGGCCTTGGGAACTTATAACCTTAAGCTCCCAAACCTATGTGGCTTCCCTAAGCTTTGGGTGTGCCACACATAAGCCTACATCAAACTCCCCCAAGACCTGTCTGGCTACTAGTTGCGAGTCAGTGAAGACTCTCAGGCTGAACACACCTAGCTTGTGGGACACTCTCAACCCCACGAGGAGTGCTTCATATTTGGTCTGGTTGTTGGAAGCTTTGAATAGGAAGCGCAGTGCACACTCGGCCATGACTCCATCATGATTGGCAAGGATGAGGCCGACCCCACTTCCTCCTGCATTGGATGCACCATCTACATGAAAGACCTAGACCTTCTCATCCGGTGGTGACTCCACTTGGTGCTCCAAGAAAGCTTCCTTTGGCTCTTCACCCATGTCGGTGCATTCGACCAGAAGTCGGCCAGCACCTGTGCCTTTTGGGATGGCCTCGGATGGTAGGTGATGTCGAATTCATAGAGCTTCAATGCCCATTTAGCCAGACGACCAGACATATCTGGGTGGCTGAGTATGGCCCTCAATGGCTTGTCGGTTAGGATCATGATCGGGTGCACATGGAAGTATGGCCTGAGATGTTAAGCAGACATAATGAGTATAAAATTAGTTTTTTAAAGCAGGTGTACCTAGTTCAAGACCTTCTTCTATTCTTGTTTAGGGTCAGAGTTTCGACAAAGGATACCTCTGTAAGGGAAACAATACCCAACAAGAACAAGGGGAAGGAGTATTCTGGAGAGGAAGAAAAGGAATCGGATCTCTGAATTATGTTACGTGAAAACCCTCGAGAACCCAACCCTATTTATAGATCTCAGAGGGCGTCTTCTCAAAACAACGCAACCCTCTGAAACCCCAGGAATCACGATCCCTCATTCCTCACGCATCCCCTTAACCAAAATCATGATTCTCCGATTTAATTTTCATTTTTCCGACTAGGAGGACTCTCGAAAAAACTTCAAGAAGAATCGCGACTTTTGGAGATGGATTTGCGACTGAAAAGCGACGGATCTTTTCCTTAATTTTTTCTGGCCATCAGATCCAGATCCAAGGGCACCAGACAAGGATCTGAATCACCCCTTTTTCAGATTTTTCTTCGATGTTATTTTCTTTCTCACGTGCATGAAGAGGAGTCCACGCACGTGGACTCTTCTTCTTGGCGCGCGCGGGTGAGAAAGGGAGAGGGGCGGCTTGGAGAGAGGGTCTCGGTGAACTTAATTCACTTGGGTTCAGCCATGGGTTAGCCCAATGTCCTAAAAATTAAATTGGACCTTAATCTGGTTCAATTAGAACCCAATTAAGCCCAATTCGGAACCAAATTCTAATCTGATTCGAATAGAAATTTGGTCTGCAACATATGCTAGTGTGTTTATCCTGCAAACATGATTTAATTCCAAATTAAATCCTTCATCAATTTTCTTTTGTGTGTGACCCATTGGGTTCCACACCTAGCCAGCAGTAGGTCCGAGTGCTATTTGACTTAATTCGGTTAGATCTCAACTAAGCCGATTTAGGTCAACTCAAACTAGCTCGACTCGGTCAATTAGAATCTAATTCTAATTAACTGATTTGAATTACCATGACTCAATCATATACCTACAAGACAAGATTGACGTCTAGCAACGTATCATGTCTACCCGAAGATGTGGAATTTTGGTGGAATTACCAAAATACCCTTCAGTGGTGAGTTACCAGGCAATTCAGTCCTTTGATCAACTTGCATCCCGAATATGATTATGAATATGGATACTTGTCAAATCCAATTTCATATTCATCCCTAGCTCAATCTTTATAATGATGATTCATTAATGAATCATTAGAAAATAACTCTAATATTCATACTTTGATCAAAGGTTTCCTGAATCCATCATTTGAAATTAGCTGAATGCAATTCTCTCTTACTAGGGCTGATCATTCCTTGTTGACCTACTCACAACCTCCATATACAATCCACCATAACCAGTATCACCTCGTGCATGACTCAGTGTCATGATTGATTGCGAACCAAAGTATGGATTCATATATAGGTACTATGGTAGTCTCAGGTCAAAGGACCACATGCACTACTCCCCACTGAGAATTATCTATTGACAAACAGATAAGGTTCCATTAGATATTCTCAATCTGGATCAATTCAGTGAACTCATTCTCTAATGAACACTCACATCCTAGTATTAGTGTCAAACACAAGTGACTGTGAGATCAGTCACCCTCATCACAAAGCATATATAGGATGTGCTGGTCTTGCCAGAAACATTGATCCCCAACTCAATGTCCCATCGACCAGGAATTTTTTAGATTAGGGTTTTAAGGCTTTAGGTCTCACTGGTATGATCTCATCATAACCCTAGAACCATAGCCCTAATCTATGGGGTTCATCATTAAATCATAAAGACACAGCATATGATGAAGTAAGGCCTTTATTATAAAATGTCAATTCATTGATTTTGGGATCAAATACAATATTTCAATTGGCTTTCAGGGCACAATCTTTCAATCTCCCACTTGCACTAAAGCCAATCGCCTTTAAATCTTAACCCCATACAATCAAGGTGGCGATCAAACTCTCGCTGTGATAGAGCCTTAGTGAACGGGTCTGCTATGTTTTTCTTGTTTCTACCCTTTTAATGCAGACTTCTTATCTTTCGACAATCTCTCGAACGAGATGGAAGCGTCTCAGAATGTGCTTTGATTTGTGATGAGCTCTTGGTTCCTTTGCTTGAGCAACAGCCCCCGTATTATCACAGTAAAGTGATACTGGACCTTCAATCTCAAGAACTACGCCCAACTCTGATATGAACTTCTTCATCCCAGACAGCTTCCTTGGCAGCTTCACTAATAGCAATGTACTCTGCCTCAGTTGTTGAGTCAGCTACAGTTTGCTGTTTAGAACTTTTCCAGCTTACAGCTCCTCCATTAAGGGTAAAAACATACCCGATATAGATTTGCTGTCATCTGGATCTGATTGAAAACTAGAATCTGAATAAGCTTCTAGTTTAAGATCAGATCCTCCGTATATTAGAAAAATATCCTTAGTTCTTCTTAAGTACTTAAGAATATTTTTCACAGCCTTCCAATGATCCTCTCCTAGATCAGCCTGAAACCTGCTGGCTATACCTAAGGCATATGCCACATCAGGCCTAGTACATAACATAGCATACATAAGACCCTACTGCCGAAGCATAAGGTATAGAATTCATTCTATTTCTTTCTTCATGTGTCTTAGGAGACATCTTCTTAGAAAGATGTATGCCATGACCAATAGGTAAGTAACCTCTTTTACTTTCCTCCATGCTAAATCTTTTTAGCACTTGGTCAATGTACCTAGACTGGGATAAACCTAGCATCCTCCTAGATCTATCTCTATAAATCTTGATGCCTAGTATATAAGATGCTTCTCCCAAGTCTTTCATGGAAAACTGTTTAGATAACCATACCTTGACCGATTGTAACATTGGGATATCATTCCCAATGAGGAGTATGTCATCTACATACAGAACCAAGAAAACTATGGCACTCCCACTAGTCTTCTTGTACACACAAGGTTCATCCTCATTTTTGATAAAGTCAAATTCTTTGACTGTCTTATCAAATCGGATGTTCCAACTCCTAGATGCTTGCTTTAATCCATAAATAGATTTCTTTAGCCTACATACCTGATTAGGTTTAGTCTCCAAGACAAAACGTTCTGGCTGTGACATATAAACCTCTTCCTCAAGGAAACCATTGAGGAATGCATTTTTCATATCCATCTGCCAGATTTTATAATCATGATATGCTGCTATAGCAAGCATGATCCGAATATATTTGAGCATGGCAACAGGAGAAAATATTTCATCATAATCTATTCCCTATTTTTGTCTGAACCCCTTAGCCACTAATCTGGCTTTATAAGTTTCAACTTGGCCATCTGCCCCAATCTTTTTCTTATAGACCCATTTGCATCCAATAGGGTTAACACTCTCTGGTGCATCAACCAAAGTCCAGACTTGGTTGACATACATGGAGTCCATTTCGGATCTCATGGCTTCCAGCCATTTGTCTGAGTCACTACTTATGACAGCATCCATATATGTTAGAGGCTCATCATTATCAATGATTCGGGCTTCATTATTTCAATAATGAACCCATACCTTTCAGGTGCATGTCGCACCCTATCAGACCTACGGATAGGAGTGGTGTGTTCAGGTTCTATACTAACTATGTTATGATTTTGTTGAGATGTATCTACTTGTTGAACTTCTTCAAGTTCAATATTTCTCCCACTGCCCTTTTGTAGGATGAACTCTTTCTCCATAAAAATGGCATGCCTACTGACTAAAACCTTTTGTTCAGTAGGGTGTAGAATAGATATCCTATACTATCTTTAGGATATCCAACAAATACACTTCTTCTCTGCTCTAACATCAAGCTTATGTCCAAAATTTCTTTTGACATAGGCTGGACATCCCCATATCTTAAGGTGCTTAAGATTGGGTTTCTTTCCCCTCCATAACTCATATGGAATGCTAGATACAGATTTGGATGGTACTCTATTTAAAATATTAGCCGCTGTTCCAAGGCATATCCCCAGAAAGAAATAGGTAAGTCTGTGAAGCACATCATGGACCGTACCATATCTAATAAAGTATGATTTCTCTTTCAGCGACACCATTTAATTGTGGTGTGTAAGGAGGAGTCAATTCAGAGATGATTCCCTTTTGTTTAAGGTGATCAAGAAACTCGGTGGATAAGTATTCACCTCCTCTATCTGATCGAAGGATCTTAATACTTTCCCCGTTTGTTTCTCTACCATACTTTGATACTCTAAAAATTTTTTAAAAGCTTCGGACTTATGTTTCATTAGATACACAAATCCGTACCTTGAAAAATCATTAGTGAATGTGATGAAATATGAGTATCCACCCTTGGCCTGAGTTGTCATAGGTCCACATACATCAGTGTGTATGAGTCCTAATAACTCTGTTGTCCTTTCATTATGTCCACTAAATGGAGTCTTGGTCATTTTACCCATGAGACATGATTCACAAGTTCCTAATGATTCATAGTCATAAGGATTAAGAAATTTTTCCTTGTATAACTTGTTAATCCTCTGCTCACTAATATGTCCAAGACGATAGTGCCAAAGTAAAGTATTGTTTACTTCATCTCTTTTTCGTTTATTACTAACATGTAGTATATTGTCATCAGAAGATAAAGTTAAGAGACCATTACAAAATATGCCATTAAATATTATTTCATTAGAAAATTGATTGAGCAGCCACTGCTCATTACATTCATAATATATCCTTGTTTAAGTAACAAGGGTACAGATATGATGTTTCTAATGATTCTAGGCATAAAATCAATTTTTAACTCTAAAATCTTCCCAGAAGGCAGCTTCAACATATAAGTCCCTACAGCTTCTGCTTGGATGGAATCTCCTCCAGCACCGTAGAGCTCGAAGTCGCCTTCCTTCAAAACTCTAATGTTCTGTAGTCCCTGCAATGATTTGCAGATATGATGACCATAAGCAGTATCAATACCCAAGAGTTTGAATTAGAAGAGTCTAATGACAAAATTGCATGTATCTCATACATACCTTTTGGTGCATCACTAGCACTAGGCTTCACACTTGCAAGGTAAACCTTGCAGTTTCTTTTCCAGTGACCCGGCTTGCCATAATGAAAGCAGGTCATTTGTCCGGAGGCCTTCTTTCCTTTCTTTTCTTGATGCCCCCTTTTGGGTTCAACCTCCTCTTGGAACCCTTTTTGCCTATTTTCTTCTTGTTTACCACATCCACAAGAAGAAGTGGAGCCTTATTTTTCTTTAAATGGCTCTCTGCTGTTTTAACATATTCAACAGCTCAGGCAGGCAAGGAAGTGTTTTTGTTCATATGATAATTAAGAACAAACTGTGAAAATGACTCTGGGAGTGACTGCAAGATTAAATCTTGATTCAACTCCACATCCATAACAAAACCCAATTGACCCAATCGGATGATTAGGTCAATAACCTTTAATACATGGTCTTGTATGGAGTACCTTCTGTCATCCTTGCACGGAATAACTGCTTAGATATTTCATATCTTGCTGTTCGACTATGTTCTCCATAAAGTTCTTTTAAATTGAGCAATATGGAGTTTGTGTCCATGCTTTCATGTTGCCTCTGTAACTCATTGGTCATAGAGGCAAGCATTATACACTTGACAGTAAGTGAGTCATTTTGCCACGTGTTATATGTGGTCTTATCCTCTTGCGAGGCATCTTCCCCTAATGGTTCCAAGGTTGGGGTATCAAGAATATAAGAAATTCTTTCTTGGCTGAGTATTATCTTCAGGTTTCTCAACCAATCAACATAGTTTGGTCCAGTCAATTTATTTGCATCAAGAATGCTACGGAGTGAGAGTGAAGAGGCCATTTAATCTACATTAACAATAACATTACATAAGCAAACAATCAATGTTGACAAAACATAATTAAATTAGGACTTTAACTTAATTATGTCTCCCACTATTTTATCAAGCATCATAACCCTCAATGTGATGATCGAGAAACCCTAATTGGTTCTCTTAGTGGGGTTGAGATCCTAATTCCTTATAAAAGACCTTGTGTGTACACAACAATCTTATATAAGTTCAAAGATAGGAAAACTCTTTCCAATTGTAATTCATACAATTCTCAACTTATCTTGGCCTCTAAAATATTAATAGCCTTGTGTGTACAAAACAAACTGTAATATTTTAGTTAAGTTAGACCCTTCATTGCTATATAGTCATGATATTAATTATAATACCCTTGTGTGTACACAACAAAGTATTATATTAAATCATGCCATAAACATCAAATGTACCAAGCCAAATTATGTTAGTCACCATAAAAAAAAAAAAAAGGCCTTGTGTGTACACAACAAACCTAATATGGATCATAACAATAATTTCTTGGCATGAAGGAAGGCCATATGTAGTGAATATTACACTAAGCATATCAATCAATAATTAAGTTAATCATATCGGCCAGGTAAGTGGGAGAGTGGTGGGAGTCCCCCGGTTGCTTTCCTTAGACACCAATAAGAATTGGCCAGGTCAGTCAACGGAACCAATTAAAAACCACGTCCTCTTTACCGATCATGAACCACTTTTCCTAGACACCGAATGATAAACTAATCATATTGATTATTTTTGCTTTTGGTATATGACACTACAACTTAATATGTTTTTAAAGAGGGCTTTATTAAAACAAAGCACATTCTAGCAAATATGTGCCATAGTGTGCCATCATACTAGGACAACCATTTACCACATAATGGATCCACCATTATGCCAGGGCAACCTTATTTCAGTATGATGACTAGAAGGCTAAACATATCTCTATACAAATTAAGGTTCAAGTGAAAACCTTAATTAGTGGCATACATCAAACATATATGCATAATTAACACAAATATGTGATTAGTGTGTCATCATACTAGGACAACCATTTACCACATATGGATCCACCATTATGCCAGGGCAACCTTATTTCAGTATGATGACTAGATCTCTAAACATATCTCTACAACAATTAGGGTTTGAGTGAAAACCCTAATTGGTGACATTACATCAAACATATACTACATCTCATGTTACTATATAAATATGCATCTAAAAATCAGCATATATATTTTAATCTTAATAAGGAGGCTCTGATACCACTGTAGGGTTCGATGGCAAGGCGGAAACATAGATTTCAAAATTTTATCTTTATGAAATCTTCACCAAACCTTTAACCCAAGATCTCCTTAAAAGAATTAAAACATATAAATATATATAAGATTTAATCTCAAATAAAATACTAACCTGTATCGCAAAAATCCAAACTCTGAATCTCCACCAGGTGCCCAAATGTTCACCCTCCAATGTGATCCACACAGAAAAAGATGAAGACAACAATTTCTAGTTCTTGGCTCCTCTTCTTGAATTCTTTTTCAAGAATTCAATTCTTGGACTTTTAGGCTGAAATTTTCTTTCTTGAAAATTTCTTTTCTTCCTTCTTTCCTCTTCTTGAATTTTTTTTTTTTTTTTCAAGAATTCCCTTTCTTGAATTCCTTTTCTTGAATTGAATTGGAAGAAAAATTAAGACAGGCAAAGTCTTAATTCAAGAAGGAAAAGAAGAAGAACAGATCCTTTCCTTTTTCTTTCCTTTACCGTTCAAGACCTTCTTCTTATTCTTGTTTAGGGTCAGAGTTTCGACAGAGGATACCTCTGTAAGGGAAGCAATACCCAACAGAACAAGGGGAAGGAGTATTCTGGAGAGGAAGAAAAGGAATCGGATCTCTGAATTATGTTACGTGAAAACCCCCGAGAACCCAACCCTATTTATAGATCTCAGAGGGGCGTCTTCTCAAAACAACGCAACCCTCTGAAACCCCAGGAATCATGATCCCTCATTCCTCACGCATCCCCTCAACCAAAAATCATGATTCTCCGATTCAATTTTCGTTTTTCCGATGAGGAGACTCTCAAAAAACTTCAGGAAGAATCGCGACTTTTGGAGACGGATTTGCGACCGAAAAGTGACGGATCTTTTCCTTAATTTTTTCTGGCCATCAGATCTAGATCCAAGGGCGCCAGACAAGGATCTGAATCACCCCTTTTTCATATTTTTCTCCGATGTTATTTTCTTTCTCACGCGCATGAAGAGGAGTCCACGCGCGTGGACTCTCTTCTTCTTGCGCGCGGGTGAGAAAGGGAGAGGGCGGCTTGGAGAGAGGGTCTCGGTGAACTTAATTCACTTGGGTTCAGCCATGGGTTAGCCCAATGTCCTAAAAATTAAATTGGACCTTAATCTAGTTCAATTATAACCCAATTAAGCCCAATTCGGAACCAAATTCGAATCTGATTCGAATAGAAATTTGGTCTGCAACACATGCTAGTGTGTTTATCCTGCAAATATGATTTAATTCCAAATTAAATCCTTCATCAATTTTCTTTTGTGTGTGACCCATTGGGTTCCACACCTAGCCAGCAGTAGGTCCGAGTGCTATTTGACTTAATTCGGTTAGATCTCAACTAAGACGATTTAGGTCAACTCAAACTAGCTCGACTCGGTCAATTAGAATCTAATTCTAATTAACTGATTTGAATTACCATGACTCAATCATATACCTACAAGACAAGATTGATGTCTAGCAACGTATCATGTCTACCCGGAAGATGTGGAATTTTGGTGGAATTGCCAAAATACCCTTCAGTGGTGAGTTACCGGGCAATTCAGTCCTTTGATCAACTTGCATCTCGAATATGATTATGAATATGGAAACTTGTCAAATTCAATTCATATTCATCCCTAGCTCAATCTTTATAATGATGATTCATTAATGAACCATTAGAAAATAACTCTAATGTTCATACTTTGATCAAAGGTTTCCTGAATCCATCATTTGAAATTAGCTGGATGCAATTCCCTCTTACTAGGGCTGATCAATTCCTTGTTGACCTACTCACAACCTCCATATACAATCCACCATAACCAGTATCACCTCGTGCATGACTCAGTGTCATGATTGATTGCGAACCAAAGTATGGATTCATATATATAAGGTACTATGGTAGTCTCAGGTCAAAGGACCACATGCACTACTCCCACTATGAGAATTATCTATTGACAAATAGATAAGGTTCCATTAGATATTCTCAATCTGGATCAATTCAGTGAACTCATTCTCTAATGAACACTCACATCTAGTATTAGTGTCAAACACAAGTGACTGTGAGATCAGTCACCCTCATCACAAAGCATATATAGGATGTGCTGGTCTTGCCGGAAACATTGATTCCCAACTCAATGTCCCATCGACCAGGAATTTTTTAGATTAGGGTTTTAAGGCTTTAGGTCTCACTGGTATGATCTCATCATAACCCTAGAACCATAGCCCTAATCTATGGGGTTCATCATAAAATCATAAAGACACAGCGTATGATGAAAGTAATGCCTTTATTATAAAATGTCAATTCATTGATTTTGGGATCAAAATACAATATTTCAATTGGCTTTCAGGGCACAATCTTTCAGTAGTATGTCCCATGGTTTGTGATGAAGGTAGTGTGCTCCTCGTCTTCCGAATGCATCTAAATCTGATTATACCCGAAAAATGCATCCATGAAGGTGAGTAAGCGTGCACCGAGGTGGAATCCACCAGTTGGTCGATCTTGAGAAGGGGGAAGCTATCTTTTGACAGGCTCGTTAAGGTTGGTGTAGTCTACATATATCCTCTACTTTCCATTTGCTTTCTTGACCATGACCATGTTTGCCAGCCAACTGGGATACTGCACCTCCTTGATGAAACCGACCACGAGGAGTTTTTACACCTCCTCGTTGACTGCGTTCTACCTTTCTAGGGCTCTTCTACTAGACTGGGTGGCACTTCAAGTCAATATTTAGCTGATGAGTGATGATGTTAGAGGGATTCCTGGCATATCTGCCTAGTCCAAGCAAACACGTTCACATTTGCCCGGAGAAAACTTGGCAAACGAGCTTTTTTGTCTTCTCGTAGCTGGGCTCCTATCTGTACCATTTTCAAGGATCTACATCGAGGGGATATGTCAGCAGGTGCTTGACCAGGCCACTATTGGTATCCTGAACTCTTTGATCCATCTCTTCAGTGGTAGGGTCCTTTTTGATGTTTCTGGCACCAGGAACCGACTGCAGGTAGTGCTAAACCGGTTGGGGTGTACCCCGCATCTCACCCATGTCGTAAGGAGTCAAGAACTAAACTAGGAGCCACCTTGTTGATATGACCGCATCAAGCAGATTGAGCCCAGGATGGCTAAGAATTATGTTGTAGGTCAAGGGGAGCCTAATAACCATGAAGGTCATTATGATCATGCTCTATTGGAGTGGTGATATAGCAGTGACTGGGAGAGTGATTTTCCCCTCCACCCCCACTAAGTCTCTGGTAAAACTAACAAGGGGAGTATGCACCGACTTCAACCATGCAGGAGATAATTCATCTTGGAGAAGGCATCACAAAAAAAGGATATCAGTCAAACTTTCATTATCAACCATGATGCATTTTACAAGGTGCTTCGCTATCATCATCTCGACGACAACAACATCATTATTTACACTTTCCACCCCAGTTCCTCTTTCCCTTGCAAAGGGGAATACATTCTCAGATCCTTCCCCCATCTTGGTCCTCTTCGATGCGTACTCTATCCTCCAGGATATTATGCCCACTGGCTTCTCAGAAGACTGGTTATCAACAAGAGGGAGAGCCATGAGCAACTAGGGCTCTACCGGAGCCTTGCCCCCAATGAACTTCCCAGATAACCTCTTTTTATCAGACCCTTGATCGCCCTCTTGAGGTGGCAGCATTTCTCGATGTCATGGCTATGGTCACGATGGAACTAACAGTACTTTGACTTGTCACGGCCACCAGATGGTCATGGTGGGGGAGGACGGTGCAGGTAGCACACGCCCTCTATCTCTATAAAAATCTTGGACCTTGGGGTAAGAGAGGAGTGTATCTATCTTCCTGGACAGGGGTACTCTTTGGCTTCGGGCCATTCAGAGGTTCGGGGCTGACCCGGGCTTTGCATCCCAGAGGCTTCTCCCTGGGCTTGCTTCTTCAACGGCCTCTCGTCTAACTCTTTTTTTGGTGTGGTCTGCCTCCTTCGCATGGATGTACTTATGGACTCGGAGGAGAAGCTCAGAATAGGTCTTTGGTGGCTTCTTATTTAGGGAGCAGGTCAGGCAGGAGGTTTTGATTCCCCTCTTTAGTGCCAACATGGCAACAAGCTCGTCCAAGTTGTAGATTTCTAGGGTGGCAACCTTGAAGTGGGATACGTAGTCCTGTAAGGACATATGGTCTTGTTACCAGATAGAGAAGAGGTTGTTGGCTTCTCGTGGCACCTTCTGGCAAGTATCGAAGTGCACCATGAACCTTCTCTCCAACTATGCGAAGGAGTTGATGCTTTTGGACTCGAGGCAGGTGTATTATACTCGAGCAGCCTTCCAAAGAGTAACCGGGAAGGCAATGCAGAGGAGGGCGTCAGTTGCCCCTGGACTCTCATGAGGGCCTTGTATCTCTCCAGGTGGTCCAGGAGGTTGGTGGTCCCATCATAGGGATCCACCTGAGACATGTGGAATCGACTGGGGATCGGTTCCTCTTGAATTTCTTGACAGAAAGGCGGGTGGGCGTCATAGCCCACTGTCTCTCATGGGGAGCCCTACATTTTGGTGAACTGGTGAGTCAGCTTGGCTAGTTTGCACTCTTGTTCCTCCAGGCATCTCTCAATTGGATGCCTAATAGCCTCGTTAGTGGAACCTTATACTGCGGCTATTGGAGGAGAAGAAGACAGCAGTTGAGGTGGATCGCACTGGGGGGCCTTGCCTTGATGGTGCTTGAAATGCCTAGCGATGGTGCGGTCAGAGATCGGAGACCGGCTTTCTCTCGACGATCGACCCACTCCACTGCCTCTTTCTCAGGGTCCAAAGGCTCCCTTGATGGTTAAATATGACAGGCGGGTGGGATGGCCATCCTTGGAAGGAATGCAAACTACCGTGGGATCTGGCAACCTAAGCCACAGGGGTTCCTGGCTACTGCTGAGTGGCCAGGGATCGATGCTATTGATGCAATTATCGTACTGTTGCAGTCAAAGTCTAGACCTGCTGGGCAAGTGTGGCAAGTTGAAGGTCCGCTGGAGGCGGCGACGATGGAGCAAGATGCTCCCTCTCCGACTGTGTGGCTTTCGTGGGGAGGAAGATCCCCCACATGGCTAGTGAAGGCTTCCCATGCACGTGTCACCACCATGTTGTTGATGCGGGATGAAGCTATGATACCAAACATGATGCAGGATGAAGCTTGATACCAAACATGATGCGGGACTACCAACTAGGATGATATGCAGGTGATTTTTTTTATTGTTTTTATATTTTAGGGGATTGATTGATTCCTGAAATGAAACTAAGAGCAGACCTAGGGATTTGAGTAATAATAAGAGACTTTAGCTTACAGATATAGCCCCTAAACAGTGATAAGAAAAGGACCCCGGGATTGAAAATTCCTGGTAGGACTTAGCTGTAAGATAATACCAATTTAGGAGACTAGGGAGTGCAAACCTTGAAGATTCAGATGCACCCGATGCCAAGTTCACTCACACTCGTGGATGCGGCCTGGAAGATCAAGCCTTCGACCCTACGGATTTGCTGGCTTTTCGTCCGATGGTCCTGAAAGCAAGGAAGACCAACTCCTCTCTCCATGGCACCTGGAGGACCTGCTAGCAACCAAGTGAAGGGGTTATAAAATAGCAAGAAGAGGGTATACGAAGTAAGAAATGATGGGAAAAAGAGTTGAGGATGGTGGTCGAGAAGGGCTCTTCTTGTTGGGCATCCAGGTAGATCTTCCAGGGGCATCCAAGCTTGAAGATGAATTGGTGGCTTGCGAAAGAAGAAGGTAACTCAGGGCCTCTCACCCCTCGATGTCCCGAAGGACAAAGGCACTCTCTCATAGAGTTCCTAGTCTAAGAAGACAAGGGCTAAAAAAAGAAGAAACTTCTTAAATTTTCATTTCATCAAAAACTAACTTTACAAGAGAGGTAGGGCCCTTTATATAGGTTCCTAAATCCCATTCAATTCAAATGAAAATAAGTTACAAGTCTTCATCAAGGTGGTGCCCAAAATCTGAAATTCAGCTCTTCTCTTGGCCGATCATGATCCTTGCTTGTGCTTTGGTGGAGTGGTTTGATTTGGGAGAGTGAAGGGTGGATGTTGTCTTCAAGAATCAAGGGATGCTCTTTTGACCTTCCTTGGACGACCATGGTTCTTTGGAAAAAGGCTTGATAGGGGGTGGGATGGGGATGTTGTCTTCAAGAATCAAGGGCTGCTATTTTGACTTAAGGAACCTTCCTTGGCAACCATGCTTCTTTGGAAAAGGGCTTGATACGGGGAGTGGGTGGGGATGTTGTTGGCTTGGATCAAGGAGAAGCTTGATAGGGCATCCACATGGCTTTGACTTTGAAGCTTCCATCTTCTCTTGGTCGCCAAGTGGCTTGGTGATGTGGCACTTCATCATGCCAAGTGGTACTGATGAGGTGGTGCTCCATGAGCTGAGGTGGCGCTCTTACTTAGCATGGGGAGAGGGCTTGACCTATCTATATTGGGCTTGACTTGAATGCCCACTTATGGACCCAACTTCAAACAAGCTTGAGCCCAACTTCAAGTTGACTTGAGCTTGTAAACTAGTTCAGCTAATTACAGGACCTATTGACCCTAACTTGACCAAATTGGCCAAGATACATGACTTAAACAAAAATGAAACCAATTACATGACTGAAAAGTAAATTGCTCATGCTTAAAGCCTTATTACAGGACCCAACTGATTAAAACCCTAATTATAGATCCATAGAGGATTTAGAAGCCTCTGTCCAATCCTGGTGCCCACACCAATTCTCCTGGGGTGGGAGGAACTCGATCCTGTCGAGTAATGGTTGATTTGGCTTTGATATTTCTCAAGAAGGTTGGGATCAAGGCATTGTAAGTCCTCTCAGGTAATCCATGAATCATCGGACTCCGGCCGGCCTTGCCATCAGACCAAGTAACGTTGATAGCCTTTGCCCTGGGTGGTGTAGCTTGATCATCTAGGACATGCTTGATCCGTTCTCCTCTCTCAGGTAAAATTGGAGATGGACACTCTGGGTCGGGTTCACACTCAAAAGATAGGTCAGGCCCAAATGGCTTGCTGGGTATGGTTGCCGGTTCTATATACTCGACTAAGTTTAAGATATTGAAAGTCGAGCTAATGCCATAATCCAGGGATAGCTCAAGCACATAGGCATTAGGGCCGACTCTCCTTATCACCTTAAAGGGGCCAGCTTCATGAGCATGAAGTTTCTTAATGGTTCCTGGTGGAAACCATTCAGGCCTAAGCCTAATCTGGTACAGACACCAGAGGTACCAGAATAAGGCAGAGGCTTCTCAAACCTCTGTGGATCACTTAAAGACATTTGAGTTTACTGTAATAAATCTTAGTCTAGATGAGTTGAGTCCTGTATTAGTCAGCTTATGTTGAGCTAGTCGAGTCCAGTATTAGTTAGCTCATGTTGAGCTAATTTTAATTTTTTTGAGTCCTGTCCAAGCATACTGAAGGCTCAAGACCACATCATACAAGTGAAGACCAAGTCCAACCATATTGAAGACATGGAAATTTAGCCCAAGTTCAACCTAGCTTGAAGACTTGAAGACCACCAGGAAAAGAAAATGAAAACAAGAACAAACCTGAAGCCCTGGACCAGCCGGAAGCAACTGGCCAGCCCAGGCCCAGGAAGGAAATTAGGGTGCCATTCCTTATGGTGACCCTCATCTTGGTCAGCCACTTAAGGCACCCCCTTGGCCGACCAAGACAAGGAGAGGGAGAGCAAGTTTAGGGATTTTTTACCTATGTTGCCTATATTCCTAGCTAGGGTTTGAAAGGGAGAAAGAGTCCTATGTAAAGTCTAATGTACCCTTACTTGGGGCCAAGGCTAAAGGTCTATTTAAAGGACCCTAGTCTCTTGTATGATTAGTTTTGATATATGAAATAAACCTTGAGTTTTCTTATATTGCTTTGTGCTACCCTGCTTTGTGCTTAAGGGTTTTATTGGTACTTCATCTTCCCGGTGCTATAATAGAATTCCTGCCGCCAACCTTCTTCCCAGAGCCCTGGCTGCCACCTCCAAATCTCTATCCTCTTTGCTATTTTTCCTTGTTTTCTTGTTCCTTAGAGAGTTTTCCTAACACCTGACAGGTCTTTGCAGGTCCCCGAGTTCCTACAAATCCAACGACTCCAGCCAAGCCTCAATCAGACCACCAAGCAGAAAGCCGGTATCCGCGGGTCTTTGGCTCGGTTTTCCATGTTGCATCCATCGAGGAACGAGAGATCCCTTCACTGCGATCTTCATCGGGTGCTTCAGACATTGTCAGGTACATCCCCTCTGCCACCAGTAGTTTTATTGTAGGAGAACTTGCCCTAACCGAGGCTTCTCTCAGCCCCGGCGATCCTCTTTATTGCTTTTCTAGGTCCTAATCTGCATGCTTGACTTATAAAATTCATATAGAATCTCTTATAGCTTATTTTGATCCAATTTTCAAGATTTAATCTCTTAACCTTACATATAAAACACATAAAAATAATTGCATGCATATTAGTCCCATCATTTGGTATCAGAGCTTAGATTAGGGCTTGTTTTTCTGCATTTTTTCAGTCCATATATATTCTATTAATTTAGTTATTTCTCCTATTCTGAACTCCAAAAATTTTGAAATTTATTGTTGCATCAACATAAGTCAAAGTATTTTCCAAAAGTTTTTTCAGATTTTATTTTGTTCTGTACAATCTCTGCCAAAAAAAAAAATAGCTCTCACAAGAATTTCAGCTCTATTTTTTTCAACAAGACAATTTTGGAAGGTTTAGGGTTTTGTTTAGCATCTCTTTGCATATCTTTTAATTTTAGTATATTTCCTGCATATTAGGCCATAATTTGCAAGTTTTCTTCAGTTTAATAAAATACTAAAATATAAAAAAAAATTTACATATTCTCCAAAAACACCAAAAAAAAAAATCTAAATCCTAATTTGCATCCTCATCTGCCTGCCATCATTGCATAATCTACCTTTAAGGGCACTCTTTTTATATCAGATAAGGGGAAGAGTTGATAACCTCTCCTTAGCCCAAAACCACATCCCTTGCATTCAGTCCCAAGCCTAACCTAAAATTTATTAGACTTTATTTGCCCTAGTGGGCTAGGGACACCAACTGGTCGGGTACGGGCTAGTGTTAGATCACTGTGTCAAGTTAACATGTATGTGCCTTGTGCTTAGTGTCTAGAATGGTGGTTCAGGGATTCAATCCCGAAGGGCTTGTGTGCTGGTCCGCCTACCTGGCCAATCTTTGATTGGTGTCAAGGATTGGCAATCAGGGACCTAACACTCTCCTTAGACCTGCCTGGCTGAGTACAGGGTTACTATAGGCTAGTTTGCCACCCTGATTGAGCATCTAGTTATGGACTCTAGGTCTAGTCAGCTATAGTCGGTTTGATCGAGTCTTGCATGAGCACTATAGATCAGGGATTTCATATCATCCACCATCTCCACTTTTACCTGAATCTATGGACAATTTTGAAGCCCAGATGAAAGCCCTTGCTGACCAAATGACCCAGATAACTATTCAGTTAACTCAGTCTAGTGCCCAAACCAACAATAGACTAGAACACTTCGCCACCAGGTTTGACCAGTTAGAGGGCTGTATAGGGACCATAGAGAGAACCCATGGATCACAATCTGAGTCCCCTCATCCTAGGAGAGCACCTCAGCCTGACCCATACTATAATCCTGAACCTAGGAGGACCCTAAACCCTGAACCATATCATGAGATTGAACCTAGGAGAGCCCCTCAGCCTAACCCATACTATAATCCTAAACCTAGGAGGACCCCAAACCCTAATCCATACCTTGAGACAGAACCTAGGAGAGACCATCATCCTAACCCAATCCCTGAGGTTCGTCCTAGAAGGCCCAATCCGGATTTTGTAGACCAGGAGGACAGATCCTATAGACTTGTTAAGCTTGATGCCCCAACTTTTGATGGTTGTCTAGATCCTAAGGTCTATATAGATTGGGAGGGAGAGATGGATCAATATTTTGAGTGGTATGATATGACGGAGGAGCGTAAGTTTAGGGTTGCTAAGCTTAAGTTGGTTCGGGAAGCCAGGTTACATTGGGCTAGTGTTGAGAGAACCCTTAGTCTAGGAGGGCATGATCCTATAGCCACCTGGTGGGCCATGAAGGGTAAGCTTAGGACAAGATACGTTCCAGCTTCATATCGTAGTGGTTTACTAGATCAATGGCAACGATATAATCAGGGTAACATGAGTATAGATGAGTACATCGCAAAATTTGATGAGTATTCTATGCGATATGATTTGAGGGAGTCTGAGGATGTTGTCTTATCTAGGTTTAGGGCTGGACTGAGAGATGATATTAAGAAAGAGCTCTATATGAGAGAGGTTAGAGACCTGGACCATGCTTACCAGATTGCTAGGGATCATGAGCGTTTTCATAGAGGGCCCGTTTACCGTAGACCTGAGCCCACTAGATATCCTAGTCAGTATCCAGGAGCTAGCCAGCCCCACCAGAGCTGACCTAGCTCGAGTCGACCCAGTCCTAGTTAGCCAGGCCTGAGTCGACCCCAGCCTAGTACTCCTTTGATCCATAGGGATGATAGAGGAAGATCTGTAGAGGTCCATAGGAGTAACAACGCCCAGAAGACCTGTCATAAATGCAAGAAACCAGGCCACTTTATGCACCAATGCCCAGCCACCCTACACTTAGGTGAGCTTGTGAAAGAAGAGCCTGAACCTGTAGTTGAACCTGAGGGAGAGGTTTATAAGGCTGATGATCAGTTAATAGATGAATATGAAGGTGAGGAGGAGGAACTTGAGTCAGAGAACCAATTAGGAGTGGTTAGGTGCATCACAGCAGGGTATCACACAACTCAATAGAAGAACTCAAGGTTTTAGTTCATATCAAAAATTAGGTTTCATACAAGAGGCTAGGGTCCCTTAAATAGACCCTTAACCTTGGGCTCCAAGTAAGGGTACATTAGTCTTTACATAAGAATCCTTTTCCCTCTCAAATCCTAGCTAGAAAATAAGGAAACATTAGGTAGAAAAATCCCTAAAAATTCTCTTGACTTGGCCAACACTTCAAGGATGCCTAGGGGGGCGTGTTGGGCTTCTAAGAGCAGCAAGGGGCCGGCCCAAAGGGGCCCGGGTGCATGGGTTTGGGCCTCTGGAAGCCGGGGTGGCCTGGTAGCCAGGTAGCAGGAATATTCCCTGGTATCTTGCTTCTTAGGGGCTTGGGCTTGGCGCCTGGGCTTGATTTCTTTAGGCTAGGATGCAGATGGACCTCTAAAATCATGGATTCCTTGGTCTATGAATATATTTTGGCATCTGGAAGGAAATCTGGGCATCTGGAGGGCATTTGTAAGGAATTAGGGTTTCAATTTTCCTCCTGGGGTCTTCAAATCTTCAAGCTGGGTTGGACTTGGGCTAAACTTCCATGTCTTCAATCTGGTTGGACTTGGTCTTTACTTGTATGATATGGTCTTGAGTCTTCAATATGATTGGACAGGACTCAAAAAAAAAATTAGCTCAACATGAGCTGACTAGCATTGGACTGAACTAGCTCAACATGAGCTGACTAGTTCAGAACTGAAAGAACAACTCAAAAGACTCAAATAACAACTAAAATGGACTCAAATGGGCTAAGCCCTTATTACAAATGGACTCATAAATTATTGATCAATTCATAGAGGATTGAAAAGCCTCTATCTTATTCTGGTGCCTCCGGTGTCCCCACCAATTAGCGTAGGACTAGCATCCTACAGACTTTTGTTAAGGTTGGGGGTAAGGTTCTTAAGATTATCATAGATAGTGGGAGTTGTGTCAATGCCGTCTCTGCCAAGACAGTTAAATCTTTAGGATAGACCACAGTTCCCCATCCTAGCCCATACAATGTTTCTTGGGTAGATTCCACCTCCATCCAAATCAAGCTAGGTGCCAAATCTTAATTAGATTGCAAACTTATGAGGAAAAGATTTGGTGTGATGTCATCCCCATGGAAGTGAGTAGTATCATTCTAGGTCGACCTTGGCTTTTTGATCATGATGCAACCCATATGGTCGAACCAATGTTTGTGCTTTTAACTACCATGGGAATAAGTTTGTTATCAATCCAGCTCCCCCTAGAGACCTAGTTAAGAGGGGTTCTAGTAGCCTTAAGGACAAGAAACCTGGAGTTAACCTGATTAAGGCTAGGAAGTTAGAAAAGGAGATTGCTGAGGGTAACCCTATTTGGATCTTGATCTCCAAGGAAATACTTGAGCTAACCCAAAAGGAACACCCTAAAGAAATTGTTGAAGCTCTGAAAGAATTTGAGGATGTCTTTCCTGAGAATTTACCTAATCAACTACCACCCCTTAGAGACATCCAGCATGCAATAGATTTAGTTCCAGGAGCCACTTTACCAAATCTTCCTCACTATAGACTGAATCCCAGTGAGAATCAAGAATTACAGAAACAAGTGGGAGAATTGCTTAGGAAGGGTTTCATTAGGGAGAGCCTGAGTCCATGTGCAGTCCCTGCTCTACTGACCCCTAAGAAAGATGGTACCTGGAGGATGTGTGTAGATAGTAGAGCTATCAACAAGATAACTATGAAGTATAGGTTTCCCATCCCCCGACTGGATGATATGTTAGACATGATGGCTGGAACCAGAGTTTTCTCCAAGATAGACCTTAAGAGCGGCTATCATCAGGTTAGGATTAGACCTGGGGATGAGTGAAAAACTGCTTTCAAGACTAAGGATGGCCTGTTTGAGTGGATTATAATGCCTTTCAGACTTTCCAATGCACCAAGTACTTTTATGAGGATTATGACCCAGGTCCTGAAAGAGTTTACTAGAAAATTTGTTGTGGTCTACTTTGATGATATTTTGATTTATAGCAGGACTAAGAAGGACCACCTTAGACATCTATGACTAGTATGCCAGACCCTTAGGGAGAATAGCCTCTATGCCAACTTTAAGAAGTGTGATTTCATGACACATAGGGTTATCTTCCTAGGTTTTGTTGTCACCCCTGAGATAGTTTCTGCAGATCCTGAAAAGGTTAGGGCAATTGTTGAATGGTCTACACCCACTAGCATCTATGATGTGCGTAGTTTTCATGGCCTAGCAACCTTTTACAGGAGATTTATTAGGGATTTTAGTACAATCGTCGCACCTATCACTGATTGCATTAGGAAGGGTACATTTGAGTGGACCAAAGCAGCTAATAAGGCCTTCCTAGAGCTTAAGGATAAAATGACCCATGCACCCATCCTTAGATTACCTGACTTCACTAAGGTGTTTGAGGTTGCTTGCGATGCCTCGAGAGTAGGAATAGGTGGGGTACTAAGTCAAGAGAATCACCCTGTAGCCTTCTTCAGTGAAAAGCTGAATGAGGCTAAACTTAAGTACTCTACCTATGACAAGAAATTATATGCGATAGTCCAGGCCCTTAGATATTGGAGACATGTACCAGACCCTCAAGCTAGGACCATCCAGTACCCATAGTGAATATACCATTCAGGATGGTTACCTTTTCCAGAACAATCGACTTTGTATGCCCAAAACTTTCCTTAGAGAATTCCTAATTTGGGAGACCCATGCTGGAGGATTAGCTGGTCACTTTGGTAGAAATAAGACAATCTTAGCAATAGAGGACCAGTTCTTTTGGCCAGGATTGAAAAAGCACGTTGCATAAATTGTAGCCAGATGTAGGACTTGTGCTGTTGCAAAACAGCAGAAGCAGAACACTGGTCTTTACACTCCTTTAGAGAATTCCTAATTTGGGAGACCCATGCTGGAGGATTAGCTGGTCACTTTGGTAGAAATAAGACAATCTTAGCAATAGAGGACCAGTTCTTTTGGCCAGGATTGAAAAAGCACGTTACACAAATTATAGCCAGATGTAGGACTTGTGCTGTTGCAAAACAGCAGAAGCAGAACACTAGTCTTTACACACCTTTACCAGTGCCTGATCGCCCTTAGCAAGACCTAAGTATAGACTTCATGTTAGGATTACCTAAGATCCAGAAGAGACATGATTCTATCTTTGTAGTGGTCGATAGGTTCTCTAAGATGGCTCACTTCATCCCCTGTTTCCAAACCTTTGATGCGTCTAGAGTAGCCAAGCTTTTCTTAGATCATGTGGTTAAACTCCATGGCCTACCCAAGACCATCATATCTTATAGGGATGTTAGGTTCACCAGTTATTTCTGGAAGACCTTATGGCACTTGTTAGGGACCAAGCTTAAGTTTTCTACAGCCTACCACCCTCAAACAGATGGCCAAACTAAAGTGGTGAACCATAGTTTAGGAAACCTCCTTCGATGCCTAGTAGGTGAACATGTTGGAACTTGGGATCTATTATTTCCTAGAGCAGAGTTTGCCTACAACAGTTCAGTAAATAGGACAATGGGTAAGAGTACTTTTGAGATAGTCCATGGGTACTAGCCTAATCGTCCCATTGATCTGATTCCTTTACCTATTCATGCACGAGTCTCAGAGTCTGCAGAGTCTTTAGCACAGCATATTAGAGACTTGCACAATGACATTAGCCAAAAGATAAATCTAAGCAATGAAACTTATAAAAAATTGGTTAATTCTCGAAGAAGGATCAAGGAATTTGATATAGGGGATTCTGTCATGATTAGGCTTAGGCCTGAGCGGTTCCTACCTGGGACCGTTAAGAAGCTTCATGCTCATGGAGCCGGACCTTTTAAAGTGTTAAAGAAAGTTGGATCAAATACTTATGTGTTAGACTTGCCTTCGGATATGGGCATTAGTTCTACCTTCAATATTACAGACCTGGTTGAGTACAGGGAACCGACAACAATACCTAGTGAGGCTTTTGGACCTATCCCTTCTGTTGAGAGTGATCCTTACCTAGAGTGTCCACCAATTAATTGGCCTGAGAGAGGAGAACGGATCGAGCGTATCCTGGACGATCAAGCCATTACGACCCGGGACCGTGGCTATCAACGCTTCCTGGTCCGATGGCAAGGCCGACCAAAGTCGGACAATTCATGGATTTCTCGAGAGGACTTGCAATGCCTCAACCCAGACCTTCTCGAGAGATATGTGAGCCAGTCTGATCTTCACTCGATAAGGTCGAGTTCCTCCCACCCCGGGAGAATTGGTGCGGACACTAGAGGCACCAGAATAAGACAGAGACTTCTCAACCCTCTGTGGGTCACTTAAAGATATTTGAGTTCACTGTAATAAAGCTTAGTCCAGCTAAGTTGAGTCCTGTATTAGTCAGCTCATGTTGAGCTAATTTTATTTTTTTTGAGTCCTGTCCAAGCATACTGAAGGCTCAAGACCACATCATACAAGTGAAGACCAAGTCCAACTAGATTGAAGACATGGAGATTTAGCCCAAGTTCAACCTAGCTTGAAGACTTGAAGACCACCAGGAGGAGAAAATGAAAACAAGAACAAACTTGAAGCCCTGGACCAGCCGAAAGCAAACTGGGCCAGCCCAGGCCCAAGAAGGAGATTAGGGCACCATTCCTTATGGTGACCCTCCTCTTGGTTAGCCACTTAAGGTCACCCCCTTGGCCGACCAAGACAAGGAGAGGGAGAGCAAGTTTAGGGATTTTCTACCTATGTTGCCTTATATTCCTAGCTAGGGTTTGAAAGGGAGAGAGTCCTATGTAAAGTCTAATGTACCCTTACTTGGGGACCAAGGCTAAAGGTCTATTTAAAGGACCCTAGTCTCTTGTATGAGATTATTTTTGATATATGAAATAAACCTTGAGTTATCTTCTATTGCTTTGTGCTACCCTACTTTGTGCTTAAGGGGTTTTATTGGTACTTTCATCTTCCCGGTGCTGCAACAGAATTCCTGCCGCCAACCTTCTTCCCAGAGCCCTGGCCGCCACCTCCAAATCTATATTCCTCTTTGCTATTTTCCCTTGTTTCCTTGTTCCTTAGAGAGTTTTCTAACACCTGACAGGTCATTTGTAGGTCCCCGAGTTCCTACGAATCCAACGACTCCAGCCAAGCCTCAATCGGACCACCGAGCAGAAAGCCAGGTATCTGCAGGTCTTTGGCTCGGTTTTCCAGGTTGCATCCATCGAGGAATGAGAGATCCCTTCGTTGCAATCTTCATCAGGTGCTTCAGACATTGTCAAGTACATCCCCTCTGCCACCAGTAGTTTTATTGTAGGAGAACCTGCCCTAACCGAGGCTTCTCAGCCCCGACGATCCTCTTTATTGCTTTTCTAGGTCCTAATCTGCATGCTTGACTTCTAAAATTCATATAGAATTCTCTATAGCTTATTTTGATCCAATTTTCAGGATTTAATCTCTTAACCCCACATATAAAATACACAAAAATAATTGCATGTATATTAGTCCCGCCTCATAATCATTACAGAATCCCCTATCTCAAATTCTTTGGCTCACTCATGGTAGGGCATGCACCACCTCCTAGAGGTTGTGGATGGTCAGGCTCCTCCCCACCATAATTTTGAACTTCTACTGGCCCTCCTCGTGCCACTAGCAAGAACCTTGGCTCCTATTGGATGGGGGGTGAAGCCCTACTTTGGAGACCTGGCTCTTGGAAGTACGGGCTCGACTCCTACCGAGAGCTGACTTTAGCCAAAGGGCTTACCTTGTGAGCTCAGCCTCAGCTAGGAGCTGACCTTGGTAGGAGGGCTCATCTTGGAGGCACGAGCTCGACCCCTACCGGGAGCTGGCCTCATCTGGAGGGCTTGCCTTGTGAGCTCGGCTCGGCTGGGAGTTGACCTCGACAGGAGGACTCATTTTGGAGGCACGAGCTCGACCCCTACCAAGAGCTAACCTCGACCGAAGGGCTCGCCTTGTGAGCTCAGCCCGGTTGGGAGCTGACCTCGATAGGAGGGCTCATCTTGGAAGTAGGGGCTCAACCCCTACGGGTCAAGCCTCCTTCTCCTCCCTTCATTCCTTTGCTCTCCTCCTTCGGCCTGTGATGGGGGAGTAACCTCACTAGGGCTTCCAGGTTCCTTCCTTCACTTTTCTGTTACTTTTGATGAGTCCTTCCGATGGGGGACACCATAGCCAAGGTCTCTCCGATGGTGCGGGGCCTTCCCAGTCAGGGCCTCCTTCTTCAGATAGTGAGGAGGAGGAAGTCCCAGTTATGTTTCATAGGGGGCCCCATCGGACAGGGATCGTGATTGGACCCCCCGTGGTTTCTCCTCTGCCCGCCCTGGTGCGGACACCAGAGGCACCAGAATAAGACAGAGGCTTCTCAACCCTTTGTGGCTATCTGAGTAATGTTTTGAGTAATTGAGTCCAATTTTGTAATAATGGATTTAGCCCACTTGAGTCTGTATTTTGGTCCCTGAGTTCTGTTTTGGGCCTTTCTACATTTGAGTCCTGTATTTAGAGTCATCCATACCATTAGGGTTTTGGATAAGTCAAGTCAAATTCAGTTGAGCCATTTATCATTTGGAGTCTTGTAAGTTAAGTCAGCTCATGTTGAGCCAATTTTGAGTCTTGTAAGTTTTTTTGAGTCCAGTCTAGCAAGAGAAGATTCAAGACATTGATGGACCTCAGCCAGAGTTTGATAACATCTAGGAGTCCCAGTCATACTTGGATGTGCCACCTTAGATTGCATGAGAAGGACCTTGAGATCACCACCATTGAAGACCAGATGACAACAACATCAGCCCACCGGAAAGAAGAATAATAGGAGAAACCCTAAAGCCTGCCTAACACTGAAATGGGCCGCCTGAAGCCCTGGCCCATCATGAAATTAGTGCCCCCTTATGGTCACCTTCCCTTGGTTGGCTACCCTTATGATCACCACCCTTTGGCCGATCATGATAAAAAGCGGGAGAGAGTATTTGAGTTCATTTGGGAGAGTGAGGTTTCCATGTAATCTAGCTAGGGTTTGAGTGGAAAAAGGATACCTAGGAATTCTCTTGTATGCCCTTATGTGGAGCTCAAGCTTGTATGCCTATATAAAGGCCCCCTCTCATGTATATTTTAAAATCTATTATGAATGAAAAATTTCTTGAGTTCTTCTCAAATTTCTATGTGAATTTTGTGTGATTTATGTGTGAATTCTGTGTGAAGGGTATCTGTGTGATCCCAACCCTTACACCTTACCTCCAAGGAACCCTAGCTGCCAACCTTCTTCAACCTCTTGGCCCCCTCATCCTTCCCTTCCTTCCCTTCTACTTTCAGCCTTCTAATCTCTTTCTTCTTGTTTTTCTAACCTTTGTTAGGTTCCTTGTAGGTCCCTCAATTTCCACGAATCCAGGATTCCAGTTGACTAGCTTTCAAGCCACTGGATTAAAAACTGCGTATTTGTAGGGTCTTCAGCTTGATTTTCCATGTCGCATGCGGGAGTGACGAGCGATCTCTTCATGAATTCGTCTTCAAATCCTTTCCAGGTACACACCCTTGACTCTCCAGTTATAGTATTGTAGAAGAGCTATGTTGACTCCGTTATTGATTTTGATGATAAACAAAATACTTAAGTATAAGTTGAGTACTAACTATTTTTTTTAAGTGTATTTTTATAAAAAAATTTACTCATCAACTCAACAAGATTTGATTGCTTGTCAAAAATGAAGAAGTCCCTTCTATGAATGAAAAATCAGTTTTAAATGGACTTAAGTACTTAAAGATTGCTTGAAAGGACTTAGATAGTGCCGCACATATTGATTTCAGCAAAGGTTTAATGGTTTTTAAAGAAATCTCAGCAAGTGTTGACTTAAAGTGTTGACTCACAACTCAAGTGTCGACTCATAACAGTGAAAGTGTCGACTCAAGCTGGTATGCAGAAAGAGTTTCAGATGGCACAGCTAAAGTATCGACTCATGCCAGTCAAGTGTCGACTCAAGATATCGACTCAAGGATCGGCTCAAGGCCTTAGAAAATTTTGATATAGAACTTGCTGAAATGAAGACTTGCTTGAAGTGTCGACTTATAGATGTGAAGTGTCGACTTACTAGAAAAAGTGTCGACTCACTTGAGAATTCCAAAGAGCTTCAATGAAGAAGTTTGAACTTGGTGTCGACTCATGGAACTTATGTGTTGACCCTAAGTATCGACTCACAGCTTGAAGTGTCGACACTTGGAGTTTTAGGATCAATAACGGCTAGTTTTTCAAATGCAAAACTTGGCCCTCTTGGCTCCCAACAGCTAATTTTTCATGTCTAATGGTCATAAACTGACTTTAAGGCCTTGGGACAGTATTTAAGTGATTCAAATTAAATTAGAATACAAGAAGATCAATAATAGAAAAAGAAAAGCAAGTGCATTCACTCCCATTTAATTATAGCAACCACCTTCAAGCAAAAAAAAGTCTCAAAGCATTCAAAGCCTTCAAGAGCATTCAAGTCCAACATTCTTGAGTATTGATTGAGGCTTCATCCTCAAGGCTTCAAAGAGATATCTGCTTTTATTAAGAAAGCTTTTCTTGTTGCTTTACTTTAACTCTATCTTTGTTGTAAAAATTTTTGGTTAGCCTATTGGAAAACCGAGGTTTTTAGTTAGCCTATTGGAAAACCGAGGTTTTTGGTAAGCCTAGTTGAAAACCAAGGAGGTTATTGGTTAGCCTTTGAAAACCAAAATATTTCTTTTGGTGAGCCTTGTAAAAATCAAAAGGGATTTTGATTAGTGAGCCCGAAAAATTAATCGGCTGTAATCGATGGAGATTATAGTGAATTCCCAAGTGAACCTTGGAGAGTAGATGTAGGTGCATTGGAAAGCACCGAACCACTATACTTGGATTGTGTTTGTGATTGTTTATCTCTCTCTCTCTTGCTCTTACATTTATTGCATTTAAATTTTCACTGCATACTCTTTAAGAGTACTTTACTCTTGCATCTCATTTCACTTAAGTTGTTTATTGAATTGGTTCACATATTTGCATTTAATTTTTAAAAATCCAATTCCTCCCCCTCTTGGGTTGCTTACTAGGCAACAAGTGGTATCAGAGCCACGTTCTCAGTATATAGGTCTAACCGCCTTAAGTAAAGATCTATGGCAACCCCCCTTGGTACTAGTGTAGTTGAGGGACAAACCTCAAATAGACCTCCATATTTTAATGGAACAAATTATACTTATTAAAAAATTAGAATGAGAATTTACATGCATTCAATAGACTATAATTTGTAGAAAGTTATTGATAAAGGTCCACATATTCCATTGATTGTGGTTAATGGTGTTTCCATCCCAAAGCTCAAAGAGGATTGGGATGAAAATGATATTAAACAATCTAAGATTAACAAGAAAGTAGTGAATCTCCTTTATTGTGTATTAGATCCTAGCGAGTTCAATAGGATTTCTATATGCACATTTGCTAAGAAAATATGTGACACACTTGAAGTTATCTATAAGGGTACTGATCAAGTGAAGAATACAAAAGTAAACATGTTAATGCACACTTATGAGATGTTCCGAATGGAACCAAATGAATCTATCACTAACATGTACACTAGATTCACAAACATTATTAATGGCATGAAAAGTTTAGGTAAAGTCATGTCTAATGCTGATCTTGTTAACAAAATTCTTAGGTCACTTTCAACTTCATGAGATCCAAAGGTTACTGTCATACAAGAAGCCAAAGATGTTGACAAATTATCCTTGGAGTAACTAGTGGGATCGTTCATGACTTATGAGCTAAATCTGAAGCAGAAATCTATGGACTTGGATAAAAAGAAAAAGGAGATAGCCTTCAAGTCTACAATTCAAGAAGAATCCTCAAATGAAGAATCAGAAGAAGAAGAAGAAGAAGAGGATGAGAGTGAGGAAGCTCTTCTAGCAAAGAAGTTCAGAAGATTTATGAAAAGAAGAAAATTCCTTTACAAGAGAAGGTTCCAAACAAGTAAAGACAAGGAAAAAGAAATAGAGAAAGAAAAAGAAAAGGAGAAGGAATTACCTATATATTTCGAATGCAAGAAGTCAGGACACTATAAGTTTGATTATCCTCTCCTAAATAAATTAAGAAAGAAGCTTAGAAAAAAAGCTATGATGGCAGCCTGGAGTGATAGCGAGGACTTTAGCTCAGATGAAGAACCAACTGAAGTTGCCAATCTATGTTTCATGGCACAACAAGAATAAGAAGAGGTAATTTCTGACTCTGAAATGGATTTTACTTTTGATGAATTAAAAAATGCATTTAATGAATTGATGCATGATTATAAATTGATTCTATCTGAAAATAGAAAATTGAAAAAGTATGCAAATAGTTTTTCACATGAAAACAATTCTCTTTTGAATGAAGTTAATGAATTGAAAAGTAAACTTGATGTTTTAGAAAAGAAAAACAAAGCTTTAACAATGAAAAATGAAGTTTTAAAATGACCTAAAGCTGTTGTTTCAAATAGTAAGCTTTTAAAGAAAAACAAAGATCTAGAAATAGAAAACAAAAATTATAAAGATGAACTTGATAAAATAAAATCCTTTGTTAAAAAGTTCACTTATAGTTCTAAAAAATTAAATCTTTTTTTAAAATAATTAAAGAGATATTTTTAATAAAGCAGGATTAGGATATAAACCTCAAAAATGGCGAAGGTATTTCAAGATTTTTTTTATACCTGCATCATCAAGCATTACATATTTTTCATGCAAAAAATTAGGCCATAAAGCTTTTCAATACAATTTAAGAAAAATGAATAATTTTGGAAAGATTTGAGTTCCAAAAGGAACCAATTTAAGCACTAACCCTAAAGGACCCAAGTTGGCTTGGGTAACTAAAAACAAAACTTGATTAATTTTACAGGTGTGTCTTGCAACCAAGGAAAATAACAAGCTATGGTATCTTGATAGTGGTTGTTCAAGACACATGACAGGAGATGTGAAGCAATTCACCTCTCCTAAGATAATAAATGGAGGGAGTGTGACCTTTGGAGATAATGGTAAAGGAAAAATCATTGGTACTGGTAAGGTTCACATCTTCCCTTCTACTTGCATTAATAATGTACTTTTAGTTGAAGGTTTAAAGCATAATCTTTAAGTATTAGTCAATTTTGCGATAAGGGTTTTCAAGTTATTTTCAAATCATCTTATTGCATGATTGCTAGTTCTGATAAAAATGGAGTAAAATTCATTGAAAAAAGGCATGGTAATATCTATCTAGTAGATTTGGATAATCTATTTTTGCCTAATGGAGAATGTCTAGTTGCAATGAATTCTACTATAAATGAGACTAGTTGGCTTTAGCATCGTAGACTAGGTAATACTAGCATGTATTTACTTTCAAAACTTACCAAAAAGGATTTAGTAAGAAATTTGTCAAAACTTAGTTTTGAAAAGGATAAAGTTTATGAAGCATGCCAATTTGGAAAACAAGTAAAAATATCTTATAAACCTAAAGATTTTGTTACAACTACTAGGCCATTAAAACAACTCCATGTGGATCTCTTTGGACCAACTAGAACATCTAGTCTAGCAGGTAAGAGATATGGATTAATTATAGTGGATGATTTTTCACAATTTACATGGATTTTATTTCTTGCTCACAAAGACGAATCATTTTCAGCATTCAAGAAGTTTTACTAAAAAGTTTTAAATAAAAAAGATACTTCAGTAATTTGCATTCGTAGTGATCATGGTTCTGAATTTGAAAATCAAAATTTTGAAAACTTTTGCAATGAAAAAGGAATTGAACACAATTTTTCTGTACCTAGGACACCTCAATAGAATGGGGTTGTAGAAAGGACATATCGTACTTTAGAAAAAATGGCATGCACTATGCTTTGTAAAAATGATTTGCTAAGGTATTTTTGGGCTGAAGCAATTAATACTGCTTGTTATATTTTAAATCATATTTTAATTCATCCTATTTTAAAAAAAACTCCATATAAGCTTTGGAAACAAAGAAAACCAACCTTAAAATATTTTCATGTTTTTGGTTGTAAATGTTTTATCATGAATAATAATAAAGATAATTTGAAAAAATTTAATGCTAAGTATGATGAAGATATCTTCTTAGGATACTCTACATCAAGCAGAGCATACAGAGTTTTTAACAATAGAACCTTAGTAGTAGAGGAGTCTGTACATGTAGTCTTTGAAAAATCTGTTAACAAATCCTCTAGAAAAGAGGATACTTCTAATGCATGTGCAGGAGATGAAAAGTTAAAGAAGCTAACATGGATGATCAACCTTCTCAACAAAGTAAAGAAGATCAAGACAAAAATGAAATAGAAGAAGCCATACAATTTGCACCAAAGTATCAAGATCTATCCAAGGAGTGGAGGTATACTCATGGACATCCTAAGGAGTTAATCCTAGGTGATCCATCAAAAGAGGTAAAAACAAGATCTTCAATTAGAAATGAATGTGATTATATTGCTTTTATTTCTCAAAGTGAACCAAAATATTTTGAAGATGCTGAAAAAGATTCTAATTGGAATAATGCAATGCAAGAAAAATAAAATCAGTTTGAAAGAAATAATGTTTGGACTCTAATAGAAAGACCATCTAATGTTTTAATTATTGGCACAAAATGGATATTTAGGAATAAATTGGATGAAAATGGTATTGTTACTAGGAATAAGGCTAGACTGGTTGCTAAAGATTATAATCAAGAGGAAAGCATTAATTTTGATGAAACCTTTGCACCTGTTGCTAGACTTGAAGCCATTAGATTACTATTAGCATTTGCATGTTTTATGAACTTCAAACTGATGCGGGACTATTTATGCATGCCAATTATTTTTTGTGTGTTAGGCATTAAGTTAGGAGTTTGTAGCCCGAATTTCAAGCCAAGAAATTAAGTAAGAAACTCTATAGAAAATATGAAACACATGTATGCAGAAATAAATCCTAAAAATGAAGAAATAGGACCGCTAAGGCTAAGAAGCCCTGGTTAGGACTAGCTTTACTGCAATACTGCTACTAGAAGAGTCTAGGGGGGGTACCTGGAAAAGATTTGAAGATCAATCCATGAAGAGTTCATTCTGCGCTCTCGGATGCGGCTTGGAAAAATAAGCCGGAGACCCTAAGGATCCGTGGCTTTCAATCTAGTGATCCAAAAGCTGGTCAGATGGAATCCTTGGATTCGTGAACTCTAAGGGACCTACAAATCACCTAACAAAGGTTAGAAAAATAAGAGAAAGTAGGCTAGATGGCTGAAAGAAGAAGAAGGGGAAGAGGTTTGAGGGAGGCGGCCAAGAGATGAAGAAGGATGGCGGCTTGGAGGTAGGGCATAGGGATCACATAGAAACCCTGAGGGATCACACAGATATTCTTAATCACACAAAAATTCACATAAAAAGTTGAAAAGAACTCAAGAAATTTTTTATATTCAATAGCATCAAATTTACATGAGAGGGGAGGCCTTTATATAGGCATATAAGCTTGGGCTCCAAGTAAGGGTATATATGTAAAACCCTAAGTATCCTTTTCCCACTCAAATACATGAAAGATCTCCGCTCCTAAATAGGCTCTCAATTTCTCTCCTAACTAAAATTATACCTTCTTTTTGACTTGGTCTCTCCCTCTCTTTGACTTGGTCCAATGGGTGGTAATTCTAAGGGTGGTTGACCAAGGAAGGTGACCATAAGGGTGGGGCATAATATCCAAGAAGGCTTTGGGCTTTGGGTGGCCCACTTTAGTGCTGGGCTAGTTCTAGGATTTCTCCCGGGCTCCATCTTCTCAGTAGGTTGATGATGTGAAGATCTTGAAGATCCTTCTCATGCAATCCAAGGTGGCACATCCAAATATGACTAGGACTCTATGAAGTTGGGAAGTTATCATTCGGGCAGGGGTCCGTCAGTGTCTTGAATCTTCTCTTGCTAGATTGGACTCAATATAAAACTTACATGACTCATAGGACTCAAAATTGGCTCAACATGAGCTCACTAAACTTACAGGACTCTAAATGATAAATATCTCAACTGAATTTGACTTGACTTATCCAAAATCCTAATGGTATGGATGACTCTAAATATAGGACTCAAATGCAGAAAGGCCCAAAACATGACTCAAGGGCCAAAATATAGGACTCAAGTATAACAAGGCCTGAAAAACAAAACTCAAGGCTCAAATACAAGACTCAAATGGCTAACATAGCCAGATTATTGAACTCAAAGACAAAATTTGAGTCATGGCTAAGTGACTCAAAACTCAGGGATCCATAGTGAACTAAGGTTGACCTGATGTCCCCATCAATTCTCCCGGGATGGGAGGAACTCGATTCCATCGAGTAAGGGTCGCTCTGGCTCTGGTATCTCTTAAGAAGGTCTAGGTCGAGGTTCTACAAGTCCTCTCGAGCAACCTACGAATCATCAGATTCTGGTCAACCTCGTTAATAGACCAGGTTGCGTTGATAGCCACAGCCTCAGGTCACGATAGCTTGATTGTCCAAGATATGCTCGATCCATATTCCTCTCTTAGGCCAATTTATAGGTGGACACTTTGGATTAGGTTTGCTCTCAAAGGATGGAGTAGGTTCAAAAATCTCACTAGGAATCACTGTCGGTTCCCTATACTCAACTAAGTCCACGATATTGAAGGTAGAGCTAATGCCTAAATCCAGGGGCAGATCAAGCACATAGGCATTGGTCCTTCCTTCTCTACCACTCTAAAGGGTCCAACTCTACGAGCATAAAGCTTCTTAACCATAACAGAATCTTCTACATTAAGTTTCTTGCCTTTCTTTCCGGGAATTAGCCAGTTTGTTTTAAAATTAATGCTTAATGCGAATGATGCACCTGACTTATACTGACACCTAACAAAAATGCAGACTCAACTATGCATTCCTATTGAGAGGAACTTTATTGGACTCTTTTGGGCCTAAACCTAACAGACTTTAAGTTCTCTAGGTTTAACCCTGGTTTGATTGCACATGAAAATTTACAATGAGCTTCTAGTAAATGCCATAAGGTATTCCATAAATAAAATGCAAATCTAACATGCACAATGAATGTATGCAGTATGCTAATCTCAATAAAATGCAATCTAATGATCCTAGAAATGTTGAAGATTTCTGGAAAGGGTAGAAAATAAGAGATGGGTTCAGGGTTAGTCTGGTAGGGTAAGGAATGAGAAGATGGTTCAAGGTTAATCGAAAAAAGTAGAATACAAGAAGGGATTTCAGGGATAAATCCTAGACTAACAAGGTTAACCTTACGGGGTTGAGGTATATCTACAAGGTTTGCATAATGGAAGAACGGGTCACTAATCTCGGGAAAGAGATCTTCAATAGGAACTATAGAAGGAGTTTCATCCTGAGAGTATGGATAAGCCAAATCCTCCATAAAGTCTTTTGGTTCATGAAATTTAGGACTGGGTTCTATAATTCGGCTTTCTTCTAGTGGCTCCTCAGATAAGATTCTAATAGTAGTATCTGGGTTCTCTTCCTTTAACTGTACTTCCATTACAGGTTCAGTTTGGGTGTGGTCAGGGTCAGCTAACTCTACATTGGCTTCAGTCTGGGTATCTACCGGGTCAACTAATTCTAGGTCTTCTATAAGGAACTCCTCTTCTTCTTCCTCATACTCATCCACTAAGCTCACATCAGCTTCATACACTTCCTCTTCAATGTCTTCCTGGTGAACCATTGGGGTGGTATGAGGGGGTTGACTAAGGAAAAATTGGCTAATACTAGGCTCACATTTAGGGATACTAATCTTGTTGAATTCCATTGAAATTCTATTCATTTTGATCAATGTTTTTTTTAAATTTTTTTTTGGTTTTAAAGTCAAAGTGTCGATACTTGGAAGTGTCGACACCTGGAAATGTCGATGCTTGACTCTGTGTCATGAGTCGACACTTGAACGGTGACAGATCGAAATACAAAAAATAAAATGAAGTGTTTTCATTATTTTTTTTCCTTCTAAATTGAGTCGACTCATCCCTAACACTGTTCCAACAACTTCTTCCCTCTAGATTTTAACTCCAAACCTCTCAAATCCTCGTTTGGGATGGATTTTCCTTCGGGTTCTACTATTTTCCCCCTCCTCTTTGATTTAGCTTCGTAGAAACCCTAGGTTTGTTCCCCTCTTGCATTTCCATCTTATATCTTTGGAATGGGGCCTAGGAAGCAAGTTATCCGACATCTAAGACCATCCAATTAAGAAGAAGAAAGGAGAACAAAGGCAAGACATGAGGCTAGAGCAACTGTAAAGCCTAAGATTCTAGTCAGACCTCTCTTTCCTGTAGTAAATTGCATGGGATAAAAGACCATCATCGAAGGACATCGTGTGGACTTTGATTTCATTGATCAGCAGTAGTTTAAGATAGGTCAGTGGCTTAAGGATGCAGGATTGGTGCCATTTTGCTCCTTGACAGAGAAATTCTACCCGAGTTTGATTCGAGAGTTCTATGGTTCGCTTGCCCGAGGTAGTGATGGATGGGTTGCTCAAATGCGAGGCAGAGATGTCCTAGTGTCCGTAGAGATTCTAAGCAGAGTATGGGACATACCCATGAGAGGATCAATTGTGGACAACTTAGTGGACAGAGTCAGTGGTCTCCGTCGCATTTTCAAGATAGATGACTTACCTGAAGGAGCCACTGTAGTAGCTTCAAGGCTAAGGCCTGAGATGAGGTTGCTGCATCATATAGTAGCTCGAATTCTTCTACCAAAGACCGACCATTTTGACTTCATCACAGAGCGGGAGCTATTAGTGATGGTTTCTCTAGTATAGCACATGCCAGTATGCTTCCCGGTACTCATGGTACATCAGCAGACTAAGGCATCATGATGCGGGATGACTCTAAGAATGCTAAATATGCAGGAAAAATAATAAACTAATTTTTTTATGATTTTTAGATTTAGGTTTGTTGGCTAATTTTTCAAAGCAAAGTAAAAACTAGCAGGTATTCAGTAATTCTAAGAATCAACTTGTCGCAAGCTAAATCATGCAAGGTAAATAAAAGACAAGACCTGAAAATTGAGAAATTCCCGACTTAAGATAGTTAATCTTCAAACAAATCAAATAATCAAAGAAGAAAAGGTTTCTTACCGATCAGAGATTGAAATTCAATAGCAGAAGAGATCACTAACAACTCTGATCGGAGCCTGGAAGAAGAAGCCTTATTTTCCTTGAATCTGATGGCAGATTTGGGCGGTCCGGGCAGCAAAGAAGGCCTCCTCAGGAGAGGGGAAGCACCTCGGGGATCCTACAAGCATCAGGGTTATTCAAAATAGCAATTAAAAATTAAGAAAATGAATTAGGGTTTGAAGGAAATCAGGATTAGGGCTAAAAGCTGGCAGCCAGGGAAGAAGAAGCTCTTGGACTTGGATAGCAGTAAGGGCTTCAATTCCTTAGGCATGGCTGATCTCTAGGGATGCAGGAGGGTGCTAGGGCAACAAGGTTTCAATCCAGGAACACAAGAAGAGCAATCAAAGAGAGAACCAAAACTCAAACTCAAGGCAATTTAACAAAATTTCAACAAGGTTTATTCATAAGAAAAGGATGCTTACAAGAGGGGGAGGGGTGGGGTATTTATAGAGTTCCCATGCCCTCACTAACCATGGTTGCACTTGGATTACAAGTCCTCTTCCAAATTGGAATACAAGTCCTTTCCTAGCTAGGTTAGAATTACAAGGTGTAAAGGGATTAGGAATCCTAACTAGGTTAGAATAACTTGGTCTTCTCTTTTTTTCTCTTCAACTTGGACTTAGTCAAACCCTTTGGACGCCCACTCCTTGGGCGTGTGGACCTTAGGGCAGCAAGGGGGAGGTCGGCCAAGGCTTGGAATGTATGGGCTTGGGCCCCCTGGAAGCTAGGTTGCTTGGTTCCCTGGGCTAGCATATTCCTGGTATCAAAAGGGAATCTTGGTTCTTCCTTGTTTGGGCTTGCTTCCTGGGCTTGAATTTGAAGGCCTGGAGTGCTGGGATAGCCTGGTAAACATGGGCTCCTAGCACATAGAATATTCTGGAAGCATTTGGAGGGAATCTGGCATCTGAAATGGTATCCGGAAAAAATCAGGGCACAAATAGGGCACCTGGGTGTCGATTGAGCTCCCCTAAGCTGGTGTAACTACTTCTGGCTTCAGAATGAGGTCTGGTGGAACTCCAAAATAGCATAGCCTCCTCTCTTGTACAAGAAGTGAACTCATACTAGACTCATACTGGTATACAGGACTCAATGTACTAGACTAGGTTGAGGGTTAAGACAAATCAACTAACCTAAACTTATTACAGGACTCAATTCTAGTTGACTACAAAATTTGACATATGGCTAGGTAAACCAAATAGGATCCAGTGATCTATGTCTGATCTTGGTATCCCCACCAGATCGATAGCCAGAAATTGTGTCTGCCCTACGGGATGGGGCTGACTCTACTATTTAGAGCTTATGGAGTAGTTATGGATGATGAGCCCTACCGGCAGCTACTGCACACTGATGTCTATGACATGAGATCATTGCATCGGATGGGGTATCATCTTGTCAGAGGCCAGTGGAGATGGTGCATATATGGTTAGGCTACTGACAGAGATGAGGATATAGCAGAGGAGGAGCGCATCTTTTCGAGTGATGCAGGGCCCTCAAAGCCACCCACTGATATGCCTTAGGTACAGCCCGAGCCTTCAGCATAGCCAGAGCCAGCTCCTCAGCCTGAGCCAGCACGATCAGAGATCCCTAGAGTTTCAGAGAGTCTAGAGGACAGGGTCACTCGTATTAAGATTGAGGTGATGATCATTCGTTAGTGAGTCAACAGGTTTCATATGGAGATGAGAGAGAGCCATCGAGGACTGAGAGATGGGATCTCTGCCATTCTATCTACCTTGGGTAGACCTTCTGATGTCGGACTAAGGATGCTACGATGAGATGAATGATGCATGTGATTTTTCTTTTTGTTATTTTTAAGTTTTTTTAATGGAGTTAAGGATTCCCAAGACAAGCAAGAGCAAATCTAGGGTTTATATAATAATAAGAACTTCTAGCAAGCAAATTAGCCCCTAAACAAGGGTAATGAGAGGATCCCGGAATTGAAAAACCCTGTAGGACTTAGCTCTTGGATCAATATCAACTTAGGAGTTTAGGATTGCAAACCTTGTAAAACTCTGATGCGCCCGATACCGAGTTCACTCACTCTCGTGGATTCGGCCTGGAGGATCAAGCCTTCAACCTTGCAGATGCGCCGGCTTTCCGTCCGAAGGTCGTGAAGGCAAGGGAGACCGACTATGTTGTTCGTGGCACCTGGAGGACCTACGAGCAACCAAAAGAAAGGTTAGGAGTCAACAAGAAGTAAGAAGAAAAGGGGGAACAATGGTTAAGAATGGTGGTGATGGGGGATCTTCTTGCTAGGCACCCAGATGGCATTCAAACTTGAAGATGGAAAATGGCTTGCGCGGAAGGGATAGTAACTCAGGGCCTCACATCCCTCGATGCCCGAAGGCGAAGTTACTCCCTCACGGAGATCCTAGTCTAAAAGACAAGGGCTAGAAGAATAACACTCAAACTCTTTTTTCATTTCATCAACATTGTTTTTACAAAAGGGTTAGGGTCCTTTTTATAAGCACCCAAGTCTTCATTTGACATTTGAATTCAAATTTGAAAGAGGGGTTACAAGACTTGATTTGGGGAGAGAAGAGAGGATGATGTCTTCATGAATCAAGGGGTGCCCATTTGAATTTTGAATTCCTCCTTCATGAAACTTGGCATCTAACTTTTGAATTTTGAATTTTTTCATGAAGCTTGATCTTGGTAGCTTGATTTGTGGAGTGGGATGAGGATCTTGTTGGCTTGGATCAAAAAAAGGCTTGATATGGGGAGTGTTGTGTGGATATTGTCTACTTGAATCAAGGGAAGATTAATGGGAGTCAACCATAGAATTTGAATTTGAAATTTCAACTTGACTTAGCTACCCAAGATGCTTGGTGAAGTGGCGCCTCCCTATGCCACGTGGCACTGATGATGTGGCACTCCCATGAGCTGAAGTGGCACCTCCGATGCCAAGTAGCATTGATGTTGTGGCATTGATGATGTGGCACTCCATGAGTTGGCACTCCAACTTGGTGTGGGGAGGTGGCTTGACTCATCTTCAATTGGGCTTGACTTGATTGCTCACTTGTGAACCTATCTTCAAACTAGCTTGAGCCCATCTTCAAATTGACTTGAGCTTGTGGACCAACTTGGCTAATTACATGACAAATTGACCTAAACTTGACCAAACTAGCCAAATTACAAGACTAAATCAAAATTGAAATCAACTAGATGCTAATTACATTACTCAAAAGCAAATTAATCAGGCTTTAAGCCTTATTACAAGATCCAAAATATTAAGATCCCTAATTAGAGATCCATAGAGGGTTGAGGAGTCTATGTCTAATCCTAGTGCCCACACCACCTTCTTCTGGCAGAGCTCCTGATACCTCAGCTCCAGTTGATTCAGCTCCAGCACCACCTGCTCCAGGACCAGATTTGGATGAGACTGACTCTGATGACTTTGACATGGCAGATCTGATGACAGAGCCAGTACCGGAGACTGCAACTGACCTTCCTAGGAGTTCCATTGATGATCCATCTAATTCATCTTTCAAGACTCCTATTCTACCCACTCCTCTCTCAAGACCTGCTGATCATACTCCAATTCTTTTACCTACTCCTATCGTACATTCAGCTTCTGATACACCTATTATTCATTCTCTCCCATTGCATACATCTTCCTTTATCAGGGAACTAGAATTTTATATGACTAGTTTCCACCGTCTTGATTCAGGACCTATCTTTGATCATACACCGCTTCATACTGATTTTGATACTACCATTCCTGTCAGTGCTATTCTTGTTGCTGACATAGCTTCTACCTCTTCTGCACCAGCTAGAGACAGGACTTATGTTAGATGCAGAGGATGAGGCTGTCGTGTTCCATCGAGACCGACCAGGACCCGTCTTCATGATCTTCAATCTATGTGGCCTCGATCCCGTGCTTTTACTGATAGAGGATCGATCGAGATTATATCCTTGGATGATGAGGACAGTGCGTAGGATAGTCTTTATGTTTAGCTAGTTTATATTTCTGTACTACCTATATGCTTTTATGTTTATTACTCTTATGTATCAAACTTGTATCAATGTATGAAACATTATGAATGATTGAAATGTTTTACTTCGTGCTATGTCTTTGGATGATATCTCCTCTGAATGAATGAATTGTATTACTTAATTTCAGTGTTTTATTTTCACTATTTTCTCTATTCTTTTTTAATGTTGATAAAAAGGGGGAGAGATAAGTATAAAAGATAAAGAAAGAGATAAGTGAAAATATAACTGAAGGTGAGATAAGAGAGATGAAAGATATATATTTTTTTTTTGCAATGAAGATAAGTTTTGCAATTAAGATAAAATGAAAAATCTATTTGCATTTGAAAAAATGTTTTGAGCATTGAGTGAGGGAGAGTAATCCCTCCTTTGAATTGCAAAATCTGGTTTGCTAAAATTTCATGCAAATCCTAAATTTTAGATGTTTAATTTCAACTTTTTGTCATTGAAAGATCTTTGAAAATCAATTTTTCATATCATCTCTTAAGGAGGAGTATTTATACTCTTCAATCTATTGTTTAAAAAATTATTTTTGATTACTTTTATCTTGTTTCATTGCTGAATTTATTATTCTTGAACATGTTCTCTTTAGAGTATCATAATACATCAATTTCTTTTTCTTGCTCTGATACTCTTAGTTCAAATTCTATTCAAATGAGCTTTTAAAGTTCATCTCTTACCTTCTTTATTTGAATACATATTGTAATAAGCTTTATGTCTATTAAAAATTCTTTTTAAGAGCTTATTATGTGATTTATACTTAAAGGTTTCGTCACCATCGAAAAGGGGGAGATTGTTGACTCCGTTATTGATTTTGATGATAAACAAAATACTTAAGTATAAGTTGAGTACTAACTATTTCTTTAAAGTATGTTTTTATAGAAAAATATACTCATCAACTCAACAAGATTTGATTGCTTGTCAAAAATCAAGAAAGTCTCTTCCATGAATGAAAAATCAGTTTTAAATGGACTTAAGTACTTGAAAATTGCTTGAAAGGACTTAAATAGTGCAGCACATATTGATTTCAGCAAAGGTTCAATAGTTTTTAAAGAAATATCAGCAAGTGTCGACTCAAAGTATTGACTCATAAATCAAGTGTCGACTCAAGCCGGTATGTAGAAAGAGTTTCAGATGGCACAACTGAAGTGTCGACTCATTTCAGTCAAGTATCGACTCAAGGTGTCGACTCAAGGATCGGCTCAAGGCCTGAGAAAATTTTAATATAGAACTTGTTGAAATTGAAGACTTGCCTGAAGTGTCGACTCATAGATGTCAAGTGTTGACTTAAGTGTTGACTCACCTGAGAATTCCAGAGAGCTTCAATGAAGAAATTTGAACTTGGTGTTGACTCATGGAACTTAAGTGTCAACCCTAAGTATCAACTCATAGCTTAAAGTGTTGACACTTGGAGTTCTGGGAACAGAACGGCTAGTTTTTCAAATGCAAAACTTGTCCCTCTTAGCTCCCAACGACTAGTTTTTTGTGTCTAATGGTTATTAACTGACTTTAAGGCCTTGGGATGGTATTTAAGTGATTTAAATTGAATTGGAACACAAGAGGATCAACAATAAAAAAAAAAGCAAGTGCATTCACTCCCATTCATTGAGAGCAACCACCTTCAAGCAAAAAGAAGTCACAAAGCATTCAAAGCCTTCAAGAGCATTCAAGTCTAACATTCTTGAGTATTGATTGAGGCTTCATCAAGTTGAAGACAGCAATTCCTCAAAGCTTCAAAGAGATATTTACTTTTATTAAGAAAGCTTTTCTTGTTACTTTACTTTAACTCTATCTTTGTTGTAAAGGTTTTAGGTTAGTCTATTGGAAAACCAAGGAGGTTTTTGGTTTGCCTATTAAAAAACCAAGGAGGTTTTTGGTTAGCCTATTGAAAAATCGAGGTTTTTGGTAAGCCTAGTTGAAAACTAAGGTGGTTATTGGTTAGCCTTTAAAAACCAAGAGATTTCTTTTGGTGAGCCTTGTAAAAACCAAAAGGAGTTTTTATTAGTGAGGCTAGAAAACTAATCGATTGTAATCGATGGAGATTATAGTAAATTTCCAAGTGGACCTTGGAAAGTGGATGTAGGTGCATTGGAAAGTACCGAACCACTATACTTGGATTGTGTTTGTGATAGTTTGTCTCTCTCTTGCTCTTACATTTATTATATTTAAATTTTTGTTGCATACTCTTTAAGAGCACTTTACTCTTGCATCTCATTACACTTAAGTTGTTTATTGAATTGGTTCACACATTTGCATTTAATTTTTAGAAATCCAATTCACCCCCCCTCTTGGGTTATTTACTGGGTAACAAGCTAGCCTTACCAGGGCTTCTCAGCCTTGGCGATCCTTTGCTTTCACTATTTAGGGTTTAGTTCTGCATGTCTGTACTTCTAAGTTTTTCTAGAATTACTTAGTTTCTTGGCATGTAATTTGGGATACAAACTTCTAGCTTAATGCCTAATAACAAAAAAATAATTGGCATACATATTAGTCCTGCATCATTTGGTATCAAAGCACTTTTAGGACTAATTTTTTGCATCCCATCATCTACATTAGGGGTATAAGTTTTGGTCTATTTGATCAACTTAGGTATTTTTTTTTTCATTGAAGTTTGCATGGTATATTCTCTATTCAGTCCTAATAATTTCCATTAATTTTAATTATTTTTATAGAAACAAAAAATTATAAAAATCTGCATCCTAGAAGCCTTAATAGAAATTTTGAGTTTTCTACACACAATCTGAAACCCTAGGTAATTACATCATCATCCGAATTTTAGTCTACATGAAATTTGGTAGAAATCATCTTCACTACTATTTCTCTATCCTGAAATTCTTTGAAATTTTTTTCTGCTCTGAAACTCATACAACTATAGCATCAAAGCAAACCCTAATTTCTGATTCTATGATTTTTGCACACCTAACAGAACCAAACCTAACTCACTTCCAAATCCCACTTCACCCAATCCAATTTTGTTTGATAATTTAACCAACTCAAATTTAATTTATCACCTCATAAAAAGATAAAAAAAAATTCTTTTTTGTTTTAGATTGCATCAAGTTTCATTGTATGGTCATCATTTGCATTAAACCAATCTTAAGGGCACTCTCAACATCTCAGATCATGGCAGGAGGTCATGACCTATCCTGGGCCCAAAATAACCACCTTGCATACATACCCAAATCCTAATTAAAATCAATTAGCAACCTAATTTGCTCTAGTGAGCTAGGGACACCAACAGGTTGGGTCCAAGTTGTGTGGGTAAACTAGTGCATTCAATTCTCCAACTATTACTGAAAGTTGGTGTTTAAGGCTAGATGTCCAGAGGCAAAAGCCCTAAGTGGACTGGTGGTTTTTAATTAGGACCCTATCACAAGCAGGGGGAGCCTCCCACCACCCCACCTCTTACCTGGCTAGTGGAAGGATTAGTTGCTGAGTTGAGTGTAAGTTGAGTCGACTCATTCAACTTTGGCTCTAGGTCTAGCAAACTATAGTACGTGTTAACCTTGTGTGCTTGATTGTATCATAACCCCTTGATTGATTGATTGCATGACCACTAGGTTAGGAACCCAATACTAATGGTCTAAACCTTAACCCAGCTCAACCATGGAATCCAATCTTGAAACTCTCATTAAGGCCATGAATGAACAATTGACCACCTAGATAAACCAATTGACCCAATCCATTGCCCACTTGACCACCTAGATGAACCAATTGACCCATTCCAATACCCAATCTCAAAATCAGTGTGCCTAATTAACCACCCAAATGAATCATAGTTTGACTAATTGATCCAAACTAATAACCAAGCAACCAATGGGCTTGACCACTTCACCGATAGTTTTGACCAAGTAGGGAACCAATTAGGAGACAAGGAAAACCCCTAAGCCCCATACCAGACCTAAACCTAAATCCAGATCCTATGAACCCAAATCCTCTGAACCCATAACCCATAGAACTGAACCCAAGAGATCCATAACCTATATATCTGAGCCCACATCCTATGAGCCCAATAGGGTTAGTACCCCTAGCCATCAGCCTAGTGCCAGTCCAATTCTCTTTAGTTGACCCGAATAAAATAAGGTTAGTATCCCTAGATATGAAACCAGTAGTAATCCACTATCCCTTAATCAACCTGAACCCACTAGGAGTAGTGCCCATAGTCATAAACAAGACCTAGCCAATTTTCCCTTAGCCGACTCTCCCCTACCACCCCACTGGTTCATAAGAATGACAGTAAAGTGGAAGTGTATGAAGTTGATGAGAGCTTAGTGGACGAGTATAAGGAAGAAGAGAAGTTCTCTATAGATGACCTAGAATTGGTTGACCTAGTGATACCCAGGTAGAAGCCAACCTAGAATTAGCTAACCCTGACCATACCCAGACTGAAGCCAATCTAGAGTTAGCTAACCCTGACCACACCCAGACTGAACCTGTAGTGGAAGTACAGTTAAAGAAAGAGGACCATGAGGAACCTGGCCCTACTATTAAAATCTTATTTGAGGAGCCACTAGAAGAAAGCCTAGTTATAGAGCCCAGTCCTAAAATTCAAGAGCCCAAGGAATTTATTAAGGACTTGATCTCTTTAATCCAATACCCTCAGGATGAATCCTCTCCTATAGTTCTTATTGAAGACCTCTTCCCTGAAATTGTTGACCCATCCTTCCATAGCATGGACCTTTTCTTGCCCATAGATATAACTCAATGTTCATACATTAAGGTCAGTCTCTTTAGCCCAGAACCAGTCCTTGAATTCCCTTCCTATTTCCTATCCTTCCCTGAGTCTTCTCATGTTTCTAGAATCATTAGATTGCATTTTGTAGATATAAGCATAATGCATACATTCATTGTGCATGTTAGATTTGCATCTTACTTCTAGTATACCTTATGGCATTTGCTAGGAGTCCATTATAAATTTTCATGTACATGCCAAGATAGGGTCAAACCTAGAGAGTCTATAGTTTGTTAGGTTTAGGCCCAAAGAGTCCAATAAAGCTCCTCTCAATAGGAATGCATAATTGAGTTTGCACTTTGTTAAGTGTCAGTACGAGTCACAGGTGCCTCATGTTAGAGATCTGCATTAAGCACTAATAATGAAACATATAAGAAACTGGCTAATTCCCGAAAGAGAGCCAAGGAATTTAATGTAGGAGATTCTATTATGGTTAGGCTTAGGCCTGAGCGGTTCACACCAGGAACCATTAAGAAGCTTCATGCTCACAGAGCTGGACCCTTTAGAGTGATAGAGAAGGTAGGACCCAATGCCTATGTGCTAGATCAACCCTCGGATTTTGGCATTAGCTCTACCTTCAATATCGCAGACTTGGTTGAGTATAGGGAACCGACAGTGATTCCTAGTGAGGTTTTTGGACCTACTCTATCCTTTGAGAGCGAACCTAACCCAGAGTGTCCACCTATAAATTGGCCTGAGAGAGGAAAATGGATCGAGCGTATCTTGGATGATCAAGCTATCCTGACCCGGGGCTATGGCTATCAACGCTACCTGGTCCATTGGCAAGGTCGACCAGAATTCGACGATTCGTGGATTACTCGAGAGGACTTATAGCACCTCAACCTAGACCTTCTTGAGAGATACCTAAGCAAGAGTGATCCTTACTCAACAGGGTCGAGTCCCTCCTATCCCGGAAGAATTGGTGCAGACACCAAAGGCACCAGAATAAGACAGAGGCTTCTCAACCCTCTATGGTTATCTGAGTAATGTTTTGAGTAATGGAGTCCAATTTTGTAATAATGGCTTAGCCCACTTGAGTCTATATCTTGGTCCCTGAGTCCTGTTTTGGGCCTTTCTGCATTTGAGTCCTGTATTTAGAGTCATCCATACCATTAGGATTTTGGATAAGTCAAGTCAAATTCAGTTGAGCCATTTATCATTTGGATTCTTGTAAGTTAAGTCAGCTCATGTTGAGCCAATTTTGAGTCCTGTAAGTTTTTTTAAGTCCAGTCTAGCAAGAGATGATTCAAGACACTGATGGACCCCAGCCAGAGTTTGACAACTTCAAGGATCCCAGTCATACTTAGATGTGCCACCTTGGATTGCATGAGAAGAACCTTAAGATCACCACCATTGAAGGCCAGATGTCAACAACATCAGCCCGCTGGAAAGAAGGACAATAGGAGAAATCCTAAAGCCTACCCAGCACTGAAATGGGCCGCCCGAAGCCCTGGCCCATCATGAAATTGGTGCCCCCTTATGGTCATCTTCCCTTGGTCGGCCACCCTTATGATCACCACCCTTTGGCTGACCATGATAAAGAGAGGGAGAGAGTGTTTGAGTTCATTTGGGAGAGTGAGGTTTCCATGTAATCTAGCTAGGGTTTGAGTGGGAAAAGGATACCTAGGAATTCTCTTGTATGCCCTTACTTGGAGCCCAAGCTTGTATGCCTATATAAAGGCCCCCTCTCATGTATATTTTAAAATCTATTATGAATGAAAAATTTCTTGAGTTCTTCTTAAATTTCTGTATGAATTCTATGTAAAGAGTATCTATGTGATCCCAACCCCTGCACCCTACCTCCGAGGAACCCTAGCTGCCAACCTTCTTCAACCTCTTGGCCGCCCCTCATCCTTCCTTTCCTTCCCTTCTTCTTTCAACCTTCTAACCTCTTTCTTCTTATTTTTCTAACCCTTGTTAGGTGCCTTGCAGGTCTCTCAATTTTCATGAATCCAAGATTCCAGTTGACTAGCTTTCGGGCCACCAAATTGAAAGCCACGGATCCGTAGGGTCTTCAGCTTAATTTTCCAAGCCACATCCAGAAGCGACGAGCAATCTCTTCATGGATTTATCTTCAAATCCTTGCCAGGTACACACCCTTGACTCTCCAGTCATGGTATTGCAGAAGAGCTAGCCTTACCAGGGCTTCTCAGCCCTGACGATCCTTTGCTTTCACTGTTTGGGGTTTAGTTCTGCATGCATATACTTCTGAATTTTTCTAGAATTACTTATTTAGTTTCTTAGCTTGAAATTCGGGATACAAACTCCTAGCTTAATGCCTAATAATAAAAAATAATTGGCATGCATAATTAGTCCAGCATCATGCCCCCTCTACTAGGGAGTTTGACGATCCCACCGGCATTGCTTTAGTGATGACCGACAAGGATCTCCTCCTCGTCCGAAGGTCGTTTGGGATCCTTGACTCCATCCGACTTTCTGTTCCCAGATCAGGAGATAGGGTCACCTCCAGTGGCCTGGGCCAGATAGTGCTGTATGAAGACTTCTTCTCCGCAGGTCTTCGTCTCCCCTTCCATATCTTCTTCTTTGCCTTTCTCATCAACTACCATCTGGTTTTGGCTCAGCTTACTCCCAATGCTGTTCGGACCATTTTCTATATTATTGTCCTCTACAACCATAATAGGATCGTCGCTCACTTCTCCCTCTTCAGGGCTCTGTTCACCCTGAAGTGCCACCCCTTTGATGACGGGTGGTGGTCTGTGTCCCCCCATAAGGGGTGCTTCAAACTTGACCTGCCCACCTCTATTAAGGGGTGGAAGCATAGGTTCTTTTTTGCCTCGATCGAGGGAGTGTACTGGATCTAAAGTGACCTAGACACTTCCCCCAATCGATAATCTATGATCGAGTTGGCCAATAAGGAAATATTTGATCGGCTCATCTCTTCCCAGGTCCCGTCTCCTCAGGATTTGCTGTGCGAGCGGAATCTTGATGAAGCTAGGGTCATCCAAGCTCAACCCCAGGATAAAATTCATCATCGGGCTTCATTTTCTCTCAACCGTGGATCAGGTCCAGGAACAGGGCTAACCAGTCTACCTCATGTCACAGGGATAAGGTTCAGCTTTAAGGAGCTATACAGGATGTCTCGAAAGAGGGCCACTGTTGAAGGGCCCGAGGGGGAGTCCAAAAAAAAGGTCCGAAAGGAACTGAGGCGGGGGCCCAATGACAGCTCTGACACGAGGGGACCAGCCATCGCTCATGAGGCTTCTTGACCAAGGGTCCAAACCCCTCCTAAGCAGCCTAGGAGTGAGATTAGGCCAACGGAGCCACTAGCGATGGTCCCCCAAATATGGTGCCTTTACTAGAGGGTATGCCGGTCCCGACCGGGCCGCCCGAGGCACCGAGCCAGGAAGCCAAGGAGTTTACTATCATTTTTCCTGTGGGTTCCATGATATCCCAGGGAGGTTGGTAGAGGATATCCTTAACACCCTAATCCAGCCATCGGACCGCCAGAATCGGGTAGGAAGGTCGGTGGTGGAGCTCACCACTAATGCCTTTGCACGGTTGATGTCAGTAAGCCATCTCCAAATCTGTACTTCTTTTTCCACCTTTTTCATAAGGGACATCAATCATCATTCTTGGTGCAGGTGATGGTTGACATGCAGCTCTTACGGGATGTCTGACAGGGAATGGAAAAATACGGGATTCGTCTCTGTAAGGAAAGGGACAAGGCTCAGGGCTTGTTTGGATGGACCCGAAAGCTGGAGGCTCAGCTGACCGGGACCCAGGCAAAAGTATCTAAGCTCGAGAAAAAGGTGGCTGAGCTTGAGGTTGCCTTGGCTGAGGAGAGGTGGGACGGCTCCCACCGAGCCGAAGAGGCCGTCACTTCTGCGATGGAGGTGGCCTGCCTAGAGGGGAGAGCATAGACCCTCCAGGCTTAGCTAGAGGAGCAGACGGCGAGGACCACAGCGATGGCGAAAAAGGCTACGATGGCCATCATGTTGATGGAGACAACCAAAAAGGAGGCTGCTAAGGCCATCCCCAAGTTCATGGCATCCCAGGCCTTTAAGGGTGAGGTTGTGGAAGTCATTCTGGACTCCTTCCACCAGGGGTTTAGAGACTTCAAGAACAAGGCCTTCCGTTTCTTCGGGCTAAAAGGGCTGGACAACATCCAGCCTTCTCTCCCATTGCTCGGGTAGCAGGACGAGCCCGTCATCGAGGTGGAGCCAGAGCTGGAGGAGGTTGAAGTGGGGGGGTGGAATCTGAAGCCACCCAGGACATTCTACCGGTGGCTAAGGTCACTCGCCGACCCGAGAAGGAGCCAACCACCGATGCATAGGCTTTCCTCCTTTCTTTCATACTTAGTGTTGGAAATTGTGTCCCAAAGCCAATCATCTAGACTGTAGATGGTTGTGCTATTTTGTAATTGTATATAAATTTCTTAATGAATAAAAGTTATTATTTTGGCTATTCATCACATGTACATTTTCTTGAAAAGAATTCTTATGTGATGGAGTCCTTAGAACTACATTATATTTGATATAGTGAGGATATATTGAGTAGTTCTTAAAACGGTTCACAACCAAAGTGGTGTGGGCACCAGACCTCTGATTAGGGTTTCAATTTTTGGGTCCTGTAATTAGGCTTCAAGCCTAAAGCATTGTAATTTTTTTTAGTCATGAATTTAGTTTCGATTGCTTTTGTTTTAGTCTTGTACATTGACCAATTTAGTCAAGTTGGGTCAATGGGTCCTGTACTTAGCTAAATTGGTTATAGTCTGAGTCTACTGGAAGATTGGGTCCAAGCCTATTTGAAGGAGTGGTCATTGAGTCTAGTCTAATTATTAATGGGTCAAGCCATTTCCCATGCCTTGAAGGATGCCACCTCAGCCCTTGAGCACCACCTCACCCATCCCATGTGGTTCCACATCATCATGATAAGTGGGTGGCCCAAATCAAGAGGAAATGTAGAATTTTGGATGCCATCAACCCAAGTGGACACCATCCCTAGACCCAAGCCTCCAATCAAGAGGAAGTGCAGATTTCTTGGACACCATCAAGCCATATGGACAAAATCTCTTGATCCAAGCCTCCCTTCCCTCCCCCTATCAAGTTTTCTCCCAAAGAAGGGTGGGCAAAAAAGGAAGGTCAATGGGAGTTGAAGATTTGTGAAGACATGTCCCTTGCTTCAAGCCACCATATCACGCCTTCTTTCCAAAGTGTTTGATCAACCATGGAAGAAATTCAAAAGTCCAAAGGCGCCAAGACAAGATCCATGCTTCATGCCCCCACATCAAGCCTTTCTCTATAAAAGCTTGGATGGTCAAGGAAAGAAGCAATGATCAAGTGGGGGCCCATGATTCTTGAAGACAAGCTCCCCTCCTCACTCCCCCAAATCAAGCACTCCACCATTTCATGGTCGACCAAGAGAGGATTCTATAGAGAAAAATCTAATTTTATGGCGCCATCTTCATGAAGACTTGTAATATTTTTCATTCAAATTTTGAATGAGTCTTAAGGTGCCTATATAAAGGGCCTTACCCCTCCCTTGTAATGCTAGTTATGATGAATGAAAAAATACAAGTTTTGAGAGCCAATTCTCTTTAGTTGCCTTCGTTATTTAAGAACATCAATCTCCATGAGGGAGTGCCTTCGCCTTTGGGCATCGAGGGGTGTGAGGCCTCGAGTTACTATCTCTTCAACAACTCCATCCTCCAACTTCGAGTCAAAGTCCATTGGGATCATCCAATCGGGCGCCTAGCAAGAAGAACTCCATCCATCACCACATCAACTCTCATCCTTTCATCTATTTCTTTCTTTTTTGATCGAGTCCTAACTCTTCTCTTGAATGCTCGCAGGTCCTCCAGGTGCCACGAACATGAAGTTGGTTGCCCTTGCCATCATGACCTTCGGGCAGAAAGCCGGCGCATCCGCGGGGTTGAATGCTCGATCATCCAGGCTGCATCCATGAGAGCGAGTGAACTTTGCATCGAGCACTTCGGATCTTTGAAGTTTGCCACCCTGACTCCTAAGTGGGTATTGATCTGAGAGCTAAGTCCTATGGGGTTTCTCAATCCCGGGGTCCTCTTTTTATCCTTGCTTAGGGACTTACTTACTTGCCTGAAGTTCTTGTTAGTATAGAACCCTAGATCTACTCCTACTTATTTTCGGGAATCCAAAAAAAAAAATCATTAAAACTTAAAAATCACAAAACAAACAAATCACTTGCATCATTCTTCATCTTCGCATCTAGTTAGTCTCCCTTCATGTTTGGTATCAGAGCATGGTTAGGACTTAGCACTTCTTAAGTACTTTGATTAGGTGCTTCACCAGGTCATCCGGTCTTAGGAGAAAAGTAGGGTTTCAAGACCCTCTCCTCCCATTCCACGGGGGTCCCCTAAGGTGTGTAGGGGTGCCACTATGATTGACCTATGAAGGGGAACACAAGGAGATAGGTTTAGATCTATTAGAAAAAGTTTTGCATCTTTAATTTCAGCTTTTTAGAAATTCAGCATTCCCATACATAGTCTGCTATTTTGATTATTTCTATCTGTAGGAATGTTAGATTTTTATGATTTTTATTTTTCTAGACTTTTCATAATTATAGGTATTTTTCAAAATTTTTTAAGATTTTATTTCAATCTGTAGAATTTCTACATGGCTGATTACCATCTAAGAAAAATTCTGCTCTGAAAATTCAGCAAGTACATCTCATCACTTCTTCAATTTTCATATAGTTTAATTTTGCATTTAGGGTCATATCTTTTTATTTCCATCATCTTATTTCTATTATCATACATTAAAGAAAAACCAAAAAAGATAATTTAGAGACATCTCATTAGATCATTTGCATGCCATCATTTTCATAAATCATCTTAAGGGCAGCAATTTGACATAGGGTCAGGATTTCATTACCTGTCCCTAGCCCAAAAATCACGACCCGGCATATCGAACCCCAATCTCTAATTAAAGTTGAAGAGACACTTAATTGCTCTAGAGAGCTAGGGACACCCACGAAGTCGGGTCGAACCAAGTATCAAGCCAAGTTAGACAACTTGTTTATGTGTGCTTGTGTAGCTGGTGTCTAGGCAAGTGGTTCAGGGACAAGAGCCTGAATGAAGGTGGGTTGGTTCGCTTACCTGGATAATTTCAAATTGGTCTCTAAGGCAAGCAAAGAGGAACCTCCACCAACCTTACACTTACCTGGCTAGGTGCCAAGTTACTGCCACCAAGTTTGTCTTCTTGACCTAACATTTGGTTTAATCTTTTAAGTCTAGCAAACCCATAACATCTTCCGTTGTGTGTGCAAGTCGACTAGATCAGGAGTCCCCTATCATCCCCATCATTCCCAATCAAGTGAACCCATGGAAAACACCCAAGAAAATCACTTAAGGGTCATCACTGAACAGTTAGCTAGGATAAACAATAAGCTTGATAAGTTTGAAGTTAGAATTGGAGCCTTAGAAAAGAACATTAGACCATCCATCAAGCTTGAGTCTGAGTCACCTCACCCTAGGGAATAACCTCAGCGTGATCCTTCCTTAGAGTCTGAAGGCCTTTTAGGAATAGTCAGGTGCATCCTTACCCAAAATATAGTACAAGAAGATTGGCGTAGGACTAACATCCTACAAATCTTTGTCAAGTTAGGGGATAAGGTATATAAGATCATAGTTGATAGTGGGAGTTGTGTCAATGCTATCTCTTTAAGTACTGTCAAAGCCCTAGGATTGACCCCAGTTCCTCACCCCAACCCTTATAAGGTCTCATGGATAGATTTGACTTCCATACCTATCAAGTCTAGATACCAAGTTTTAATCAAATTACAATCATATGAGGAAGAGATTTGGTATGATGTCCTTCCCATGGGGGTCGGTAGCAGTATCCTAGGTCAATCGTGGATTTACGATCATGATGCCACCCTTTATGGTCGGACCAATACTTGTGCCTTTAGTCACCATGGGAAGAAATTTGTAATCAAACCAATTCAGCCTAAGGACTAGGTTAAAAGAGAATCAAGTAGCCTTAAGGAAGAGAAGCGTGGAGTCACCCTGATCAAGTCTAAGGAGTTAGAGAAAGAGGTTACTGAGGAAGAATCCTTTAAGAAATTTTAAGGAGAAAAGGTTGAACATTCTGAGAATTTAAATGAGAAAACCCCTGAGCCCATTGAAGTATTTAAGTATGAAAAGGTTGAACCCATTGATAATCTAGAGAAAGAAACTCCGGAGCCCACCAAAGAATCCAAAGAAAACATCTATGAACCAAGTTTAGTAGAGGAGTATGGTGAAGATGGGCCCAAGGCTTTATATAGGCATACAAGTTAGGGCATACAAGAGATTTTACATGGTCTTCCTTTTCCTTTACAAACTCTTCCACAAGTCTTCTCCCAAATAGGTTCAAATTTCTTCTCCCAACTAGGATTACTCCTCTCCTCCTCTTTGACTTGGTCTTCTCCTTCTCTTTGACCTGGTCCAAGGGGGGTAATCATAAGGGGGCGCCATATGGAGGGTGACCATAAGGAGGGGCGCCACATGAAAAACTTTAGGCTTTTGGGCTTTGGGCAGCCCACTTCAGTGCTGGGCTAGTCTTTTAGGGTTTCTTCCGGTTGTCCATCTCCTCAGGTGGGCTGATGTACTTGTCATCTAGGTCTTCAATGATAGCTCCAAGAATCCTTCTATGCTTCCCAAGTGGCACAATTATGTAGATGACTGGATTCTAGGCAGTAGTTGTAGTATTATGCTGACTGGCTTCATAAGTGACTTGAGTCTTCTTACAAAATTGGACTGGACTCGATATAAGACATACAAAATTAGACTGAATGCATAAAACTCAAAACTTACAAGACTCAGAAGACTCATTAAGCATCCAAAACTTGACTCAATACTCTAATTACAGGACTCAACTGTAGAAAGGTCCTAAACAGGACTCAGGGACCAAAATATAGACTCAAGTATAACAAGACCTGGAAAATAAACTCAAGGCCCAAATACAAAACTCAAATGGCTAACATAGGCAAATTATTTGACTCAAAGACAAAATTTGTATCATGGCTAGGGACTCAAAACTCAAAGACCCATAGTAAACTAGGGTTGACCTGATGTCTCCATCAGTATCAAGTGTAGGTTGTTGTATGTCACATTTGTTGGTTGTCCTCTTAACCAATGAGTGTAGAGATACTGATGTGATATATAGGTGAAATGTATGATATCTCACTAAACATGACCAACTATGGAACTCCCTTCTGCCAAAGGGTTGCTCGGAAAGGGATATGGGTATATGTGTCTCTCAAACCTGAGATCACCATGGTAGCTTGCAAGCAACTCACTGTACTTTAGTACCGGACTACCTGGATTTCTAATCTAGTGATGAATGGCTTCTAGGTACAGTCAAGTACTTGTGGAGCGGTGGTAGATCAAGATGGAATTGACCCCTCCAAATAGTTTGGAATGAATGACTCACCATGTCTCAATTTAGCAAAACCTTGGCCAGGGAGTTCTTATGAGGAGTCACAGAACTTGTAAGATTGAGACATGATCTGGATGTACCAGGTTAGGGTTGGCAGTCAAACCCTAGGTCATCTTGGACATTTTGAGGTCAAAGGGATGAATTATGCGGTAACCATATACCAGAGGTTCTAAAAAGTTGCTTGATGCAGGACAATATGCAAAAACTAAATTACTGAATATTAAACTAATTAACTAAAATTAACATATATTAATTTTTTGGATTTCTTTTAGGTTAAAGATTCAAAGCAATCACAATAATCAAGACTAGTCAACTGGTATATGCCCACAATATCGAATTAACAGATCTAGTTAGGAAAGATGGATTTGGTGATTAAGAAATCACCTTAAACCAGGGTTTTACCTTTCAAAGATTCAAAAATTAAGAGTTAGAGAAGGTTTTGATTTTTACCAATGAAGATTATACCCTCTGGTTATGGATATGACTGGACTTTTTAGGATCTTGCGGCAGAACTTTCAGATTTCGATTTTTGGGCTCCAATCTTTAGCTCTACTGGTTCTAAGGCAAGAACCACCGTCACGTCCAATCTTGATCACCTGCAATCAGTTTCAAGCTCAATAAGAAGGCATGGAAAGGAAAAATGAAATTTTAATGGAAAAAGAAAGGGAAGGAAGAAGCTGGAAGATGGCTAGGGTTTTTTGATGGTGGGATAAATAGGATAACTAGGGCCTCACACCCCGTGATACTCCGAAGAATAAAGGAATAAGGCCTCACACCCTGTGATGCTTAACACAGTAAAGGAATGGTGGTATTTATAGACCACCTACATGAGAAGTGTGGGTTACAAAGAGTAGAATTGGTTCTTCTTGGGTAGCAACTCCTTGAATCATGGTGTTGGCATAATAGAACTCTTTGTTATGATCCTTCCTTGGTCTTCATCCATAGTCTTCATCCATAGTGGAGACAACATGGATTGGCTTATCTGGGTTGGGCGACAAGAAATAAGATGGGCGCTCCTCTTTGAAATGTGAGACAAATCTTGAAATAATGAGATGGTGTCCTTTTTTTTTTTGGTCCTCTTAAATTGGTAACAAATAACTGAGAAGGGGATATGATGTGGCATGCGATGAATGATTTCTAATTTAGTGGATGATTTAGTTTGTTGAGCAATGATCCCTACGAGCAAAATCAAATTCAACCATAAGATAGCAAAGAGTCATATGAAGAAAAAAAAACCAAATAATGGATAATTCAAACTAGGACTTCATGTTCATCCATGTAGATTGGACCTAAGGCTTGAGAAACCATCTTATCTAGAGCATAGACCATTCATAGATTCAAACCTAAGAAATAAGGAGGGTTTTCTTACCAATGTTGATATCTCACGCCAATAGTAGGGATTCAATTTCAGCACTCCCGAATTGAAATTGGTACTTGAAATTATCACTCCAAGAGATGTAGACCTCTAGCTTGAAAGGTCCCAAGGGCAAGACCAACTTCCTCTTCAACTCGTGATCTTGGGGAACCCTAGAAGGAAAGGGATTAGAGACTTGATATGTCATGAAACATGAAAAAAAAGTACTAAAGTTTTAAGGAAGAAGAATATGGTTGGATTGGATGGAGTTGGAGGAGATCAAGTGGCTTCATCCAGTGTCCGGAATGTAATCTCCTTGGAATCCTTGAGTTGCAACTAGAGTTGGCATCCCATGAAGGTAATGGATGGTCTCCAAAATCTGTTGTAGAAGCTTCTTTGAAGATTGGATTTGGTGGCCTTGAAAAAAGGAGGTGGTGAAGGAGTTTTGGTTGGAATTTAGGAGGGCTTTTTTGGATGGAGGAAGGGCGTCTTCTAGCTAAAGTAATGGTGGGTTTAGGAAAAGATTAGAATGGCTAAAGGATGATGTTGTGGGCCTCTCACCTGCTCCCTCCCAGAGGACACATTGCATACCACAAGTTGAAGAAAAACTCTTTTGATTTCATTCATAAATAATGCTTACAAGAAGGGTTTGGAGAGCTTTTTATAAGCCTCCACAACAATTTTGAAATTTTGAAAAACAAGGAGAGAAGCATGGGGAGTTGCTTGCTATGTGGGAGGAGAGTTGAAGCCACCTTGATCCTTGCTTAGAATAAGGAGAGAATAGTGGATGGCTAGCCATTTTTGAATTCAAGTTTGGCCGCCCAAGAGTGGTGAGGTGGCAGCTTAGGTGTCCTTCCATGTGGCCTTTGGAGATGACTTGGCATCCACTTGTATGTGATGATGTGGCATCCTCCATGTCAAGGTTGGTTGAAGTGATTTGTTGCACCCATTCTCTAAGCCTTCTTGCTTTTATTTGAACCCGATGTAAACCCTTCTTGGACTAACTTAGGGAATTAACTAATTACAAAGTCAAATTACATCCAATTTGACTTAAAAGATCAAATTAACATAGACCTATTTCTATTTACAGGACTTAATCTCAAATAAAGAAATAAACTACCCTATTTACAGGACTCATATTCAATTAAAGAAGTAAAATTGAAACCAAAAGCAAACTAAATTTACTCCACTGAAATCCATATTGAATCTGGCTTGATTAAACTGGATTGAATTCTCTTTTGAGCTATGGTACCCGCACCAGGATGGGCGACATATCTGCTAACTTATGGATTAGACTCCTTCTCAATCTTCTTGCATTTCAAACTTGAAAGAATGCCTTATCTTGGACTCTTTGATTTTAGATTTGAATGAACTCCATGGGATAAATAGATAAGCATCCCCTTGTATTAGAATTCCTCCTTTCTGGGCGACAAAAGGAAGGATGAGGTGCTACTTGGATGTGGGCGACAAAGAGAAAGTGAGATGAGAAGTCCTATCTTACTCCTCTTAAAAGTGGTGATGGATTTCAAATGGGCGATAATTTAATTCATGGGTGCCCCCTTTTGGATAAACTTGAATGTTGTCTGAATATCCAGATGTCTGGATGTCTGGATCTCTAGATGTCTGAATATCTTGATAAGAATAAAAAACAACCATTTTTTGACAAAGAGTTGGCTAACCAAGGTGATGCGGCATGACATATATTCCAAGTGGCAAGTGACATGGCATGTGATGATGTCCAAGAATTGATGAGGTGGTGCATGTGATGGTGTGGCACCAAGAGGTAGTGGGCATGTGGTGCCAAGGAATGATTTAACTTGGGCTGGCACATGGTGTCATATGGATCTTGACTTGGGTCCCCTTTTGTATTACAGGACTTAATAACTAATCACATGACTCAATAACTAATTAAACCAACTAAACAATTAAAGGCCCAACTTGATCAAATTGATCAAAAGGCATAACAAATTCATAATTAAACCATACCATACATAATTAGGCTTGCAAATACAAAACCCAATTAAAGTTGGTAAAAAGGGCTAAATAATACAAGACCATTATAACAGAATTTATGATCCAATTGAAATTGGGATTTTTTTATAGACTCAATTTTGGGTCTAGGGGTTTTTACAGAAGACTCAATTTTGGGATTTAGGGATAAAACCAACTAGGCTAAAATAATAAAATTTAAGATAAAAATTTATAAGTGATCAAGGGCTTGGGCTTAGGGCTTCATTCACAGGTGATCCATAGGGATGTGGGATCGACCTGTTATTTTTTTTGGCCCTGGTGTCTGCACCAATGCTCTGCAATCTTCGACCTATCTAGACATCGGGTATCATTGCTAGATGATGACTTTGACTGGTACTAAAAGTGTTCCAATGCTACTGGCTTAGTGTTCGAACCTATGGGGTCACACACCTTAGGGGTTTCTATCTGATCTAAAAACTGATCGATGATTGAGAATTGTTTGCCATCACTGGAGGTCAATATGATTGACCATGTTCCAAGTGTCGACACTTTCAAGTGTCGACACTTGGAAATGTCAACACTTGCAAGTGTCTTGGAAAGTCGACACTAGAAAGTGTCAACACTTGAATATGACAAGCAAAAATTTTGGGAAGAATTTTTTAAAAGTTTTGACCTCAATTCAAATTTTAAATTATGGTTGGTTTTGGCTCCAAGCCTTGATGGAATGATGGTCATTCTTTGGAAGGTTTTGACCTCAATTCGAGTTTCGAATTTTGGCTGGTTCTGGCTCCAAGCTTTCATGGAATGATAGTCATTCTTGCCTTATGAGCTTAGAGCCAATTTGGTATGGCCTTTGACCTTCTCTCCCAATCACTCCTCCTTCCTCTTTCTCCCTCTCATGGTTGTCTCTATAAATAAGGGTTATTTTAGGGGCTGCTGGTCGAGAAAAAAAGAGAAAAAAAAAAGGAAAAAAAGAGAGTTTTCTTGTTGAATGAGATTACTAAAATTTAGAGAGGAAAAAGAAATGGGGCTTGGGTGGACTAGGATTTTGGGTGTATGACTACCTAGCACTCAAGCTAGGTCTTGGGAAGAGAGCTAGTTAGGAAGGGTCCCACCTCTCCTCGTCTTCCAAGAAGAAGTAGATCAGCCTCAAGGATCTCAAGAAGCTAGCACTCTGAGGGAGTTGATCAGAATCGAGCCCTAGTGTGAACTACCCGTAGAGGCCATACATGTATGTGGCTCGAGGGCTTTTTACAACCTTCTCCTTAAGGTATAACGGTAAGGTATCCTTATGCCTTTTGGTTCTTTTCCTACTTATGATGTTTTTTGCATGCTACATTATCATACTTGTTCCTGTTGTAAGGAGATTGGTAGATCGTTTTAATCTATCTACCAAGCCTTTTGATGTGCTAATTTTAAAATTATTTTAAAATATATTTTTTTTGCCATGCATGCTCGGTTTGCTCTCCCTTCAATGGTATTAAAGCTAGGTTCTTCGTAGTATAATAATGCCAGCATGCTTTAACATCATAGTTTTCTTTTAAAGTACTTGGATTAAGTGCTTCACCATGGCTATCCGGTCATAGGAGAGAAGTAGGGTGCAAGACCCTCTCTTTTCATTCAATAGGATATCCTATGGCATGTAGGGGTGCCGCTTGTGATTGACTCTTGAAGAAGAAAAATAAAAGAAAAATGTAGATTAAAATGTTTTAATCTAACATTATGATCATAAAATAAATTTCGATGAGATCTAAGAGTTTTGTTTTGATCAATTTTGATTAAAAATTTGAAAAAAAAAACTTTGGATTTGAAATCACTATTTTTTCCTTGTGATAGGTCTTGAGTCGACCCAAGTATCGACCTTGAGTTGACTCAGCATGCGCACAAAAAATATGACTTTCTGTTAAACCTCTGTCTCAGACCTTGAGTCGATACTTGAGTCGACTCATGAGTGTGAAGTATCGATACTTGAGTTGACTCATGAGTGTGAAGTGCAGCACTTGACCTGAGAATGTAGAAAAATAGTGAATTCAAATTTTGATTTGTTATAAAATTGTTTTACATTATAAATTAAAATTGTTTTAATTTATAAAGGCTATTGAACTTAATTGAGAATTAAGTCACCTTGAATGACAAAGAACTCTAGGAATATGATTCAAAGATTTTAAGTTATTTCAATAAGCCTTAAGGGTCATGGGTTTGCTTCTAGTAGGTCCTTGATTGGGTTAGACTTAAGTTTAGATGCATTGGACTATGTAGAGAACTAATATAATCAAATGTTGAGTTAGGATTTCTTCTCTATAGATCTTTCTAATAGTTAGATTGATTAGTCCATAAATCTAAATGGATATAATTAGTGGCTTAGTGGATAGCTCGAGTCTTTAGGCTAGTCTAATCAAGTCTGATGAATCAATTGGTGTCCAAGGTAAGTTTGGCAGTTTGATCTTGGTTCTTTGGGGCTACCTCTTACCTGGATAACTCAGTTGGTATCTAAGCAAGACGGTTAATGGCGAAACCCAACCCATGATCTCACTTACCTGGCCAATGTGGTCGATCAGAATTGATTGGATAGCTCACTAACTCATGTTAACCCATGTCACCCAAGGTTAATCAGTCTTGACTGATTTTAGGTGCCCATGGATCATTAGTTATGTGTAACCCTCCTTGATAACTGATGTGGTCAGTGGAAGGTTGATCCATGTCTTCTCATATCTTCTTCTGTCGCATTAAAATTAAACCCTCTAAATTATTAGGTTCATAAAAAGATGAAGTTATGGGGATAACCGAGTCTTAGCCTTCCATTAAGTAGGATGGTAATGGGTCCAATAGTTGGATGTTCATCAATAGATCCAAAGATCGGGTGTTCATCGGGCTATTGGAATTACTGTTCCTAATATGATGGCTCGGTACGACTCTCATAACGGTAGTCAGGTGGACCGATCAAAGTCGGGCTTAACTAATCATTAGTTAGAAGCATTGAATTTTGTCATGTTAATGGTTGGACTTAACTGGGACCTTCTATAGGAGGCCCAAAGGCTGATTGAAGTGCACCTTTGGGCAAAACCTAAATACTAGAAGTTACTTGGAGAAGTAATTGGTTGAAGAACTTATCTTTAGATGTGCATGGGTGAGCTGGCCAAAGTCAGGCTCATGTGTTGTCCATTGGGTTCTAGTACCCATTAAGGAATTAAAGTGATTTCTCGGATTGGAGGTAAAGGCTACCAGTCTGTACAAAATAATGAGAGGGCCTTTAGACTAAAGTCCATGTCTTTAGATTAATAATTCATATACACTAATAAGTTTTGATTTTTCTTTCAGATGTCTTCCAACCTGTCGCTCCGGTCTCTTCTCGATAACAAGAAGCTCAAGGGCCCCAACTTCGATAGCAGGTATCGAAGGCTCAAAATTGTCCTAGAGCATGAATGAATCTTGTATGTGATATCAGATCCAGCACTTGAAACCCCTGCTCCCAATGCTTTGGATTCGGTCAAAGACACTTATCAGAAGTGGCTGTGATAGGACCACTGTTCGATGCATTATGTTGGCAGTGATGAACAACGAGTTCAGTCACAAATTCAAAGAAGCCCAGCCGGAGAAAATCTTTCAAAGATTGAAGGAGTCATTCAGCACACCAGATGATGTTGAAAGGTACAGGGTCTCCTATGCTATCTACAATACACGGATGCATGATGGGACCTCAATCACTAATCATGTATTACATATGATTGAGATGATTGAGCTCCTGGGCAAGCTCAGATGTCCCTTGTATGAACAGCTTGGGAAAGATGCGATTATAAATTCCCTGCCCTCTTCCTATCTAGACTTTCTCGATCATTTCAGAATGAATAAGCCTGCAGTTAACTACCACGGTCTTTTGGGGTTATTGCAGACTTATAAGAAAGATCACCAACTAAACAAAGGGATGGTAAATCTAGTGGGTGGATCTTTGGCAGGACGTCATCCCTTCAAGAAAGGGAAAAAGAAGAATAAAGGAAAAAATGTACAGAATGCTTCTGGACCCAGTCAGGCCAAGAGGGTGAAGGCTAATAAGAGCCAAGCGAAGTGCTTCTTCTGTAAGAAGCAAGGTCATTGGAAGAGGAACTATCCTCTTTATATTGTGTCCCTTGACCCGAACAGGTCCAAGAAGAGCAAGCAGCAGGACAGTGCTGGACATGGTATTTATATGATAAAACCTTGTAGTTTCTCTATCTACGATACTACTAACTGGGTATTGGATACAGGAAGTTCAATTCATATTCATAATTCTTTGCAAGGACTTCAAGTTAGTAGAAGATTCGAGGACGGTGAGAGATTCTTGAACGTGAAAAATGGAAGCCAAGTTCCAATCCTGGCATTGGAGTCCTCGAATTAGTTTTTGAGTCTTGTAAAATTATTTTGAATGAGTGTTATTATTATCCATCTTTCATCTTGAATGTCATTTCTGTAGGCTAATTGGCCATGTATAGTTATGAATTATCAATAAAAAATAACATTTGTAAAATCATTTGGAATGGTTCCGTTGTAATGAATGGACATATGAACAATGGCATTTATGTACTATCATGATCTATTAGTGTAGTGTACATGTCTAGTAAATGCCCTAGGATAGATAATGTCAGCGATGTGTACCTATGACATTGTAGGCTAGGTCATATTAACAAGAATAGGATAAACAGGTTGAAAAGTGAGGGTCTCCTCGAGATTAGTGAAAGTAGTTCACTACCAACCTGTGAGTCATATCTTCTTAGAAAGATGACAAAATCATCTTTTACTGAAAAAGGTGAACGAGCCAATCATCTAGACTGTAGATGGTTGTGCTATTTTATAATTGTATATTTATTTCTTAATGAATAAAAGTTATTCTTTTGGTTGTTCATCACATATGCATTTTCCTGAAAAGAATTCTTATGTGATGGAGTCCTTAGAACTACATTATATTTGATATAGAGAGGACATATCGAGTAGTTCTTAAATTGGTTCACAACCAAAGGATACATTGTTATAGGATGGTGATGTATCAAGTGTAGTTTATTGTATGTCATATTTGTTGGTTGTCCTCTTAACCAAGAAGTGTAGAGACACTGATGTGACATACAGGTGAAATGTATGACATCTCACTGAACATGACCAACTGTGTAGCTCCCTTCTATCAAAGGGTTACTCGTGAAGGGATATGGGTATATGTGTCCCTCAGACCTAAGGTCACCATGGTAGCTTGCAAGTAACTCAATGTACTTTGGTATCGGATTACCTGAATTTCTAATCCAGTGATGAAAGTCTTTTAGATACAGCCAAGTACTTATGGAGCGGTGGTGGATCAAGATGGGATTAATCTCTCCAATTGGTTTGGAGTGAATGACTCACTATGTCTAAATTTAGCAAAACCTTGGCCAGGATAGTTCATGTGAGGAGTCACAGAACTTGTTGTTGAGTCTCAGGTGATGCATTCATGGCTAGTCGGGCCAATGTACATGAGTTGATCTGGTCTATCATAATTTTCCATGATGTGTTTAGGGCTAGGGTTGAGTCTGATATGAGTCCTAGGTGTTTAGGCTCAGTTTTGGTCAGTCTGGGTCTTTGGGTCGGCTCTTCTGTTGTAAGAGTCGATCCTGTTGGTTGGCACGTCTCAAAATAGGTGATTGTTGTCTGGAAGAGTCGACTCGAATGGATTAGAGTCAGCTCGGATGAACAGACAGGAAATCTATTATCCGGAAGAGTCGGCTCGGATGGATTCAAGTCGACTCGGATGCACAGACAGGAAATCTGTTATCTAGAAGAGTCGGCTTGGATGTATTAGAGTCAGCTCAGATGCATTAGAGTCAGCTCGGATATATTAGAGTCAGCTCGGATGAACAGTCAAGAAATTTATTCTGGACGAGTTGGCTTGAATATTTTTGAGTCGGCTCGGATGACGGGTGAAATGTTTTGAACAGTGCTAGCTGGGAGAGTTTTTGGGATCTCGGGCACGTGTGATTGAGGTATATATATTGTATTCTCGTAAGAGGATAAGTGTGGTGTAACGAACTTCTTGAAAGTGGAAATCCCTTTTCTCCCATGAAAACTCCTCTATTCTTCTTCTTCTTTTCTCTTCTCCCGTTCTTGATGTTCTTGATCTTCATAGACCTGAATCCTACTGTGATCTTCAATGGAGATTGCTGGCTGATGGTTATCCATAACCTGGTGATACACTTTCGTAATTGCTTTGTTGATCAGGGCATTCATTCTTGATCGGGAACAAGGCTATTCTTAAAGATTTGGTTCATGAAATCTGGTTGGGTTTGAAATTGAATTCTCAACATTCGGTATCAGAGCAAGGTTTGTGGAAGAAAGATCTCAAGATCAGAGAGTTGGAAGTAAGGCTTCTTGCAGGTATGATTTTTTATATCTCTTGAATTCTTGATTGTGGTAATGGCATCAAGTGGATTCAAAGTAGATTTTGAGAAGTACGATGGCAAGGAAAACCCTATGGTAGCAAAGGGTTAAAAATTTGCTGGTTCAATAGAGAATCTACAAAGTCTTGGTGAAAGAAAGACTGGAAAAGATTAGTGTTGAAGAATGGGAAGAGTTAGAAGAGATTGCTTTCAGCACCATCAGGATGTGTTTAGCTGATCAGGTTTTACTTGAGGTGTGTTCAGAGACTACTGCAAAAGGTCTTTGGAGAAGATTGGAGAACACATACATGGGAAAGAATATGACAAACAAGCTATGGTTGAAGGAGCAACTATATAGCTTGAGAATGCCTGAAGGAGGAGATCTTGTTGCGCACTTTCAGAGATTTAATCAGGTTTGTTCTGAGGTGATAAGTCTGGATGTAAAGATTGATGAAAAAGATCGGGCATTGTTGCTACTGTGTTCACTCCCTGGATCGTATGATGGTCTCATAACAACTTTGATTTATGAGAAGGAAACCCTAAACTATGAAGAGGTTATTGGTGTGCTTAGATCCAATGAGCAAAGGGAAAAAATCTGCAAAGGTAATCCTAACTCAGAGGTTCTTGCTGTAAATGAGAGGCGAGGAAGATCTAAGGAAAGAGCTAGGGAAAAGTCCAAGGGCAGATCTCAGTCTCGGAACCACAAGAATGTGAAATGCTACAAGTGTCGTCAGCTTGGGCATATCAGGAAGAATTATCCTTTTTGGAAGACAGAAAAGGGAAGTGCTAACACTAGTGGTGCAAATGCTTTGGAAAGCAATGGAGGAGTACTAGTTGTATCAGATGGATCAATGGATTGGGAGAATACCTGGATTCTAGATTCTATATGCTCATACCACTACACCTCACATCGGGATTGGTTTTACACCCATGACAGGTCAGATGGAGGTAGTATAAGTCTTGGTGATGATCACCCTTGTATGGTGGTTGGAGTAGGCACTATTAGGGTGAGGATGTATGATGGAGTGATAAGAACTCTATCAAATGTCAAACATGTATCAAAACTGAAAAAGAATTTGATTTCTTTGGGCTACTTGGAAGAGCAGGGATATGCTTTTAGTTGCCAATCTAGTAGTGGATGTTTGAGAATTACCAAGGGAGCTTTGGTGGTAATGAGAGGAAGAAGACTGAGCAACAATCTATACAGGATGGAAAGCTCAGTGGTATGTGATGGTGCTGAAGTGCTTGTAGTGGCACAAGAGGAACAGTTGAAATATAAACTATGGCACTATCGAATGGGTCATATGAGTGACTGAGTGCTCATAGAGTTAAGCAGAAGAGAAAACATCCCAGCTTTGAAAAAGGATGAAAATGACCTATGTGAGCTGTGTATCTTTGGTAAATAGCATAGAGTTAAATTTGCTGCTTATACCAAGCCAAATGAAGGAGTGCTGGATTTGGTGCACTCGGATATATGGGGACCAGCACCTATTTTGTCCAGAGGTGGAGCAAGGTATTTTGTTACCTTTATTGATGACTTCTCTAGGAAACTGTGGGTGTATCTGATAAGGGAAAAAATCAGATGTATTTACCCGGTTTAAAGCTTGGAGAGCTGAGGTAGAGAAGGAGACAAGAAGACATGTAAAGTACCTTCGAACTGATAATGGTGGGGAGTACTCTAGTACAGAGTTTAGAAGTTACTGTGAGGAAAATGGTATCAAATGCCATTACACAGTAAGAATGACCCCACAGCAGAATGGCATCATGGAAAGGTTGAACCAGACACTATTGGAGAGGGCAAGGAGTATGAGGCTGCAGTCATCACTGCCAAAAATTTTTTGGGGTGATGCTATTACTCAGGCATGTTTTCTCATAAACAGGTCCCCTCACTTCGGCTTCCAGAAGAAGCTTGGAGTAGGAAGAAGGTGGAGCTTGGCCACCTGAAAGTTTTTGGTTACCCGGCTTATGTTCATGTGGAGGCAACTGAAAGAAGCAAGCTGGATCCTAAGTCAAAGAAGATGATCTTCATAGGGTATCCACAAGGAGTCAAAGGTTACCTACTATGGGATTCACAGTCTCGAAAGGCTGTGATCAGTAGAGATGTTATTTTTGATGAGAGGAGCATCTTGGTGAAACCGGGGACTGCAATAGGAAATGCAGTCAACAAGATGAACAGTACTGAGAGCCTGCCACAGGTGGAGGATAAGTCTTCAACATCAGCTAGAAATGGAGTTTCAGTTGAGGTGGAGTTGGACAAGAAAGATTCTCCAGGGGTGAAGGAGAGGTAAGAAGAATCAGCTATTCAAAGAGAAGTGTTGGAGGAGCCACAGACAGTAGACTTGCAGGACAGTGCAAGGGGAGTGGCATTGCATAAGCCTCAACACATAATCCGGAAGTCGGTTAGATATGGCATGGATGAAGCAATTTCATATGCTCTTATATCTATGAATGGAGATCCAAAAAGTTTTGTAGAGGCCATGGAAAGTCCTGATAAAGAGTCATGGATGCAAGGCATGATGGAAGAGATGGAAGAGATGGAATCTCTCAGGAAAAATCAGACATGGCAGCTAGTGGATCTACCTAGAGATGCTCATGCTATTGGCTCCAAATGGGTGTTCACTAAGAAATCATTACCTTCAGAGCAAGGTGGAGTAAGATACAAGGCAAGATTGGTAGCAAAGGGATACTCACAAAAAAAAGGAGTTGACTATACAGAAGTGTTTTCTCCTGTAGTATGCCATACTTCAAATCGAGTGTTGTTGTCTTTGGTGGCAAAACATAATTTGGAATTGGAGCAGATGGATATGAAGTTAGCCTTTCTACATGGAAGATTGGAAGAAAAAATCTATATGAAGCAACCTGATGGCTTCATTGAGATTAGACAAGAGAACAAGGTATGTCTACTTTAGAGGTCATTGTATGGGTTGAAATAAGCACCTCATTAGTGGTATCACAGATTTGATACATTTATCTTGAGCTTTGGATTTCTTAGATGTGAACATGATCATTGTGTCTATGTGAAGGATGTGGATACTAAGGATGCTCTGTATTTACTTCTGTATGTGGATGATATGTTGATAGCCAGCAAAAGTATGACAGTTGTGAAAGGGCTGAAGAGAGCATTATCTTAGAAATTTGAGATGAAAGACTTGAGATCAGCTCAGAAAATCCTTGGAATGAAGATTTGCAGAGATAGGTGCAAAGAAATACTCCATTTGTCACAAGGTGGGTACATTAAAAAGGTGCTCGAGAGGTTTGGGATGGATAAGGCCAAACCTGTGGAAACACCATTACCAGGGCATTTTTCTCTCTCGAAAAAGTAGTGCCCCCAATCAGAGAAGGAGAGAGAGTACATGAAAAGAGTTCCATATGCCAATGCAGTGGGCAGTTTGATGTATGCTATGGTTTGTTGCAGGCCGGACATAGCATATGCTGTAAGCCAGGTGAGTAGATACATGGCTAATCTTGGAAAGGAACACTAGAAGGCATTGAAGTGGATTTTGAGATATCTGCAAGGGACTCTAAGACATGGACTGGTATTTGGTGGGCAGCTTGAAGGACATGGATGGAACTCCATAGAATCATGTGAGGATTCAGGTCCTTTGGAAGGGTTTGTTGATGCAAGTTATGCAGATGATCTTGATACAAGGAGGTCTACAATAGGTTATCTCTTCTGCATGTATGGTGGACCAGTTTCTTGGAGATCAACCCTTCAACCTATTACAGCTTTGTCTACAATAGAAGCGGAGTATATAGGGATTACTGAAGCTGCAAAGGAAGCACTATGGCTGAGAAGACTAGTGTTTGAAATGGGGGTGAAATAGTGTATGGTAGTCCTGCACAATGACAGCTAGAGTGCCATACACTTAACACAGAACCCAGTCTATAATGCTAGGACCAAGCATATAGATGTGAGGTACCATAGAGTCAGAGAGCTGTTAGAGGAAGGAGAAGTGGCGCTGGTGAAGGTTCATACAATGGAGAACCAGGCAGATGCACTTACAAAGGCTCTACCAAGGGATAGCTTCTACTCTTGTATGTGGTTAATGGGTTTGAAGAGCCTGGCATATATAGCCTTGAAGCACCAAGGTAGAGATTGTTAAGTCTCAGGTGGTGCATTCATGGCTAGTCGGGTCAATGTACATGAGTTGATCTAGTCTATCATGATTTTTCATGATGTGTCTAGGGCTAGGGTTGAGTCCGGTATGAGTCCTAGATGTTTAGGCTCAGTTTTGGTCAGTCTGGGTCTTTGGGTCGGCTCTTCTATTATAAGAGTCGACTCTATTGGTTGGCATGTCTCAAAACAGGTGATTATTGTCTGGAAGAGTCGGCTCGAATGGATTAGAGTCAGCTCGGATGCACAGACAGAAAATCTATTGTCTGGAAGAGTCGGCTCGGATGGATTCGAGTCGACTCGGATGCACAGACAGGAAATCTATTATCTAGAAGAGTCAGCTCGGATAGATTCGAGTCGACTCGGATACACAGACAGGAAATCTGTTGTCTGGAAGAGTCGGCTCGAATAGATTCGAGTCGACTCGGATGCACAGATAGGAAATCTGTTAGCTCGGATGCATTAAAGTTAGCTCGGATATATTAGAGTTAGCTCGGATGAATAGTCAGGAAATTTGTTCTGGACGAGTCGGCTCGAATATTTTTGAGTTGGCTCGGATGATGGGTGAACTGTTTTGAACGATGCCAGCTGGAGGAGTTTTTTGGGATCTCGAGCATGTGTGACCGAGGTATATATATTATATTCTTGTAAGAGGATGAGTGTGGTGTAACAAACTTCTTGAAAGTGGAAATCCTTTTTCTCCCGTGAAAACTCCTCTGTTCTTCTTCTTCTTTTCTCTTCTCCTGTTCTTGATGTTCTTGATCTTCATAGACCTGAATCCTATCATGATCTTCAATGGAGATTGCTGGCAGATGGTCATCCACAACCTGGAGATATGTTTCCATAATTGCTTTGTTGATCAGGGCGTTCGTTCTTGATCGGGAACAAGGCTATTCTTGAAGATTTGGTTCGTGAAATCTGGTTGGGTTTGGAATCAAATTCTCAACACTTCTAAGGTTGAGACACGATCTGGATATACCAAGTTAGGGTTGGCAGTCAAATCCTAGGTCATCCTGAGCATTTTAAGGTCAAAGAAATGAATTATGTGGTAACCATGAAAGGGATATGCCCTACAAGCCAATCTATGTTGTATCTCCCAAACCATTGTAATTGACAATATTCTAAATAAAGGCATTATTTTTCATCATACGCTGTGTTTATATTATATGATGAACCCCATAGATTAGGGCTATGATTTTAGGGTTATGATGAGATCATACCAGTGAGACCTAAAATCTTAAAACCTTAATCTAAAGTAATCCTAGTCAAAGGAACCCTGAGTAGAGGATCAGGATTTTTCGGTAAGACTAGCACATCCCATGTATACTGGAAAGGGTGACTGCTCTCACAGTCACTTGTGTATGACACTAATACTGGGATGTGGGTGCTCATTGGAGAATGAGTTCACTGATATGATCCAACTTGAGAACATCTAATGGAGTCTTAGCTACATGTCAATAGAAGGTTCTCATAGTGGGAGTGGTACAAGTAATCCTTTGACCTGAGACTGCCATAAGTACCTTATGTACATGAACCCATGCTTTGGTTCAATCCTAATCATGACACTAAGTCATGCACAGGATTGATACTGGGAATGGTGAATTGGATATGAAGGTAATGAGTAGGTCAACAAGGAATCGATCACTCTTAGTAAGAGGAGATTGCATCCAGCTAGTTAACAATCGGATGATGATTCAGGAAATCTTTGATCAAAGTAAAGATATTAGAGATGGTTTCTAATATCAAGATAATTGAATCATCAATATAAGATTGAGCTATAAATAAATATAATATTGGATTTGACATATATCCATATCCATAGTTATATTTTGGGTGCAGGCTGATCGAAAGATTTAATTGTACGGTAACTCTCTACTGAAGGGTAATTTTGGTATTTCACCATAATTTCTATATCTTCCGGGTAGACATGACACGTTGCTAGACGTCAATCTTGTCTTGTGGGTTGATCAAATTCAAAGATCACTTATTAGGAAGAATCCTAATTGATCAAATCGGGTAAGCCCGGTTTGACCTAAATCGATTAGAAAGAGTTCTAATCAAATTAGGTCAACTTGTATTCGAACCCACTGCTGGCTAGATGTGGAACCCAATGGGTCACACACTTAAGAGGATTGATCAAGAGTTTAATTCGGAATTAAATCATCTTCGCAGGATAACACTCTAGCAAGTGTTGCAAACCCATGCTTCTATACGAATCGGATTCGAATTAGGGTTCCGGATTGGTTCAAATTGGGTTCTAATTGGATCTAATTAGACCCTAATTATGAAAATAGGGATTATGGCTAACCCTATTGGCTAGCCATGCACCTAGGCTAGCCCCCCACCCGCTCCTTATTCATTTCACGCCAAAATGCCAAGAGTCCATGCGCTAATGGACTCTTGGCGCGCCATTTGGAAGAGTCCATGGCGCATGGACTCTTAGCGCGCCCCACTTAATTCTCCGATGAATTAAGATGGGGCGGCCTCCTTTCTTAAAAATTAGCGCCTCACATGTGTTCCCTTGGATGGGAATCCAACGGCTGGAAAGTTTTTAAGAATGAAGAAAATCGTTGTTTCTTCCCGGGCGCGCGAAATAACATCTCTTCGGAGATGAAAAGTCGCGACTCCTTTCCATTTAAAACACCGCATTTTTTCCTTTAAGACAAGCCATGGGATTTAATCTGGAAGGCCATGAGATGGGAGGATGGGGCGTGAGAAAATGAGAAGGGCGTGAGAAGGAGTTTACGGAGAGGTGTGTAGGCGCCTATCTAAGATCTATTTAAAGGGTCGGGAGAATCAGAACAAGGTTAATGTTTTCTCTTTATTCTTCTTCCTCTCCTAAAGACTCTTTTATTCTTTTCTTGCTCTTGCACTGTTTCCTTTACAGAGTACACCTCTGTCGAAACTCTGCTCCTGAACAAGAATAAGAGTAAAAGTCTCCGACGGTAAAGGAAAGAAAGAAGTTCTGATTTATTCCTTCTTTCTTACATTAAGACATTATTGTCTTAATTTCTCCTCCAACTTAAGACAAGCCTATGTCCTCTTAGGACAAGGTCTTTTCTTCAAGACAAGGGTGTCTAAAGGGCCAAGGTCTTAGTGGAAGGAGGAGTAGAGATCAAGGAAAGGGAGGCTACCTCTTGTGTGGAAGAATTCAAGCCATAGTCCAAGCAATTGAGTTCTAGGAAGAAGAACTCAATAGGAGGAACCATTGAAAAGAAGATAGGTTTACTTGATCATTGCTCTGTGTGGATCACCATCGGAGGGCGGACACCTGGACGCTTGGTGAATTCAATAAGCCCCTTCAACATCAAATTTGTTGGAATTAGCGATTATAGGTTGGTACCCTAATCCTAATTTACATAGATATGCTTGCCATATGTTCTAGTCTTATTTAAGGAGTTCCTGGTTTAGGGTTCTTGGTGTGAATTTAATTTCTATTTTTGAAATTACACTTCTGCTGCGTTGCACCGGAACCCAACAGTGGTATCAGAGCCACCTTAATTAGGACTATAATTTATGATATTTTGTGTGTTACATATTAGGGTTTTTTAAGTCCTAATATGCTATAACACTTAGCATATTTTTTGGGTTGCATATATGTTTTGGTGTATGCCACTAGTTAGGGTTTTTCATTCAAACCCTAATTATTATAGAGATATGATTAGTTTTGAAGTCATCATACTGAAATAAGGTTGCCCTGGCATAATGGTGGATCCATTATGTGGTAAATGGTTGTCCTAGTATGATGACACACTTAGCACATATTTGTTTATCAGAATGATATGATTGTGATATGTTCTATAAGAATGTGCTGGCAATTTTATAAAACCCTCCTCTTAAAAATTATATTAAGTCATAGTATATTTAACTAATAAGCATCACTAGTCATGATGAATAATTGATCATTCGGTGTCTAGAAAGGTGGTTCTGGAAAGGTAAAGAGAATTATGGTTTTTAATTGGTTCCGTTGACTGACCTGGCCAATTTTTATTGGTGTCTAGGAAAGCAACGGGGGGACTCCCACATCTCTTCCACTTGCCTGGCCAATTTGATTATATTTAAATCTTGACTAAAATGCTTAGTGTTAAAAATACTATATATTGGCCTTCCTTCATGCTGGATCATTATTGTGTTATGAACCACATTAGGTTTGTTATGTTATCTGCAAGACCTAATATAGTGATTGACATAATACTAGTCTAGTGCATAGATATGCTTACAGTATATTCAGTATAATGCTTTGTTGTGTTATCTGCAAGGGCATTATATTTGAGTACTGACTGTATTGAAATAAAAGGGTCTTGACTTAACTAGAACATTATGGTTTGTTGTGTTTTTCTGCAAGACTAATAATGTTCTAGAGGCCAAGTTATTTTTGAGAATTATATGAGATATAATTGGAAAAGTTTCCTACCTTTGAGCTTATAAAAGATTTGTTGTGTTTTCTGCAAGATCTTTTATAAGTTATTAGGATCTCAATCTCACTAAGAAAAATAGATCAGGGTTCTTCTCGATTATCATAGTGAGGGCTATGATTTTTGATAAAATAGTGGGAGACATAATTAAATTGAAGACCTAATTTAATTATGTAGGTCATTTCATGGTTGTTTGTTTATGTATTGTTCTTTATTAAATGTAGATAAATGGCATCATCATTATCACTGCGAAGTATCTTAGATACCAACAAACTGATGGTCCAAACTATGTGGACTGGTTGAGAAATTTAAAGATTGTGCTGAGTTCAGAAAAACTTTCTTATATTCTTGATAACCCTAGTCTTAATCCACTAGGGGATGATGCCACACAGGAAGATATGGCCATATACAGAATGTGGCAGAATGACTCCCTCACTGTCAAGTGTATCATACTGGCCTCTATGACCAATGAGTTACAGAGACAGCATGAAAGCATGGATACTCAATCCATAATGCTCAATTTAAAAGAGCTTTATGGAGAACAAAGCAGAACTGCTAGATACGAAATATCTAAGCAGTTATTCCATGCTAGGATGACAGAGGGAACATCCGTTCAGGATCATGTTCTGAAGGTAATTGACTTAATCATCATATTGGGTCAATTAGGTTTTATTATGGATGGGGAGCTGAATCAGGATATAATCCTGCAATTACTCCCGGAGTCATTTTCTCAGTTTGTCTTGAATTATCACATAAACAAACTGAGCACTTCCTTGCCTGAGCTGTTAAATATGTTAAAAATAGCAGAGAGCCACGTTAAGAAAGAAAAGGCTCCACTTCTTCTTGTTTATAAAACCAATAAGAAGAAATCAGGCAAAAAGTGTTTTAATAGGAGGCTAAACCCTAAAGGTGGCATCAATAAGAATAAGAAAGGAAAGAAGGCCTCAAAACAGTCAACCTGCTTCTTTTGCGGGAAAGCGGGACATTGGAAAAGGAATTGCAAGGCTTACCTTGCAACTGTGAAGCCTGGTGCGTCAGATGCACCAAAAGGTATGTATGAGATACATGCAATATTGACATTAAATTCGTCTATATCAAATACTTGGGTATTGGATACCGCTTGTGGTTACCATATATGCAAATCTTAGCAGGACCTCCACAAGCTTAAACTATTGAAGGAAGGTGACTTCAATCTCTACGGTGCTAGTGGTGATATCATCCAAGCAGAAGCTGTAGGGACCTATATTCTGAAGTTGCCTTCAGGGAAGATCTTGGAGTTAGAAAATTGTTACTATATGCCTGAGATTATTAGGAACATTATATCTATTCCTTTGTTGTTAAAACAAGGATATGTAATGGATGTAACGAGCACTGGTTGCTCGATAATGTTATCTAATAAAATTATTTGTTCTGGCATATTTAGCAATGGGCTCTTAACTCTTTCTTCCAATGATAGTATTTTTCATGTCAATAATAAAAGAAAAAGAAAAGACTTTAATGATACTTTACTTTGGCATCATCGACTTGGTCATGTTAATGAGTCTAGGATAAGCAAGTTATACAAGGAAAAATTCCTTGATCCTTATAAGTATGAATCATTAGGAACTTGCGAATCATGTCTCATGGGTAAGATGACCAAGACTCCATTTACTGGACATGGAGAAAGGTCAACTGAGTTAGTAGGACTTATACATACTGATGTATGTGGTCCAATGACAACTCAGGCCAGATGTGGATACTCATATTTTATCACTTTTACAGATGATTTATCTAGGTTCGGATGTGTGTATCTTATGAAACATAAATCTGAAACCTTTGATAAATTTAAGGAGTATCAAAGTATGGTCGAAAAACAAACCGGGAAAAGTATTAAAGTTCTTCGTTCTGATCGAGGAGGAGAATACTTATCCACGGAGTTTTTAGACTATCTTAAAGTTAATGGAATTCTTTCTGAATGGACCCCTCCTTATACACCACAGCTAAATGGTATAGCTGAAAGGAGGAATCGTACCTTATTAGATATGGTACGATCCATGATGTGCTTCACAAATTTACCCATTTCCTTCTGGGGTCATGCCCTAGAAACTGCTGTTTACATTCTGAACAAGGTACCTTCTAAATCCGTTGTTAGTACTCCATATGAAATTTGGAGTGGAAAGAAACCATATCTTAAATATTTTAAGGTATGGGGATGTCCAGCTTATGTTAAAAGAAATTTTGGACATAAGCTGGAACCTAGAGTGGATAAATATCTATTTGTAGGATATCCTAGAGAGGGTAGAGGATATATGTTCTACCATCCTACTGAATAAAAGATTTTTGTCAGCAGGCATGCCACTTTTCTAGAAAAGGAGTTCATTTTAGAAAATGGCAATGGTAGAACTATTGAACTTGGAGAAGTACAAGAAACACAGATAGACAGTTCTCAACCATTAGAACATATAGTTAGGACAGAACCAGAACACAAAACTCCTCCCCGTAGGTCTGATAGAGTGCCACGGGCACTTGAGAGGTATGGGTTTATTATTGAAAATAATGAAGCCCAAGTCATTCAAAATGATGAACCTCTGACCTATACGGAAGCTATCTTGAGTACTGATTCAGATAGATGGCAAGAAGCCATTGAATCCGAGATAGACTCTATGTATGTAAACCAAGTATGGTCTTTGGTCGATGCACCAGAGGGTGTTAATCATATTGGGTGCAAATGGGTCTATAAGAAAAAGATTGGGGCTGATGGCCAAGTTGAAACCTATAAAGCCAGATTAGTGGCAAAAGGTTTTAGACAAAAACAGGGAATTGATTATGATGAAACATTCTCACCTGTTGCCATGCTCAAATCAATTCAGATTTTACTTGCTATAGCAGCATACCACGATTATGAGATCTGGCAGATGGATGTGAAGACTGCATTCCTCAATGGTTTCCTTGAGGAAGAAGTCTACATGTCACAGCCAGAAGGTTTTATTTCAAAGAATAAACCTAATCAAGTATGCAAGCTAAAGAAATCCATTTATGGATTAAAGCAAGCTTCCAGGAGTTGGAACATCCGCTTTGATCAAACTATTAAAAGGTTTGGTTTTATCAAAAATGTGGATGAACCCTGTGTTTATAAGAAGACTAGTGGGAGTGCCATAGTCTTCTTGGTTCTGTATGTAGATGACATACTCCTCATTGGGAATGATGTCCCAATGCTACATCAGTCAAGGTTTGGCTATCAAACCAGTTTTCCATGAAAGATTTGGGAGAAGCATCCTATATACTAGGTATTAAGATCTTTAGAGATAGATCTAAGAGGATGCTAGGTTTATCCCAATCTAGGTACATTGACTTAGTGCTGAAAAGATTCAGCATGGATGGAAGTAAAAGAGGTTATCTTCCTATGAGTCAAGGCATACATCTTTCTAAAAGGATGTCTCCTAAGACACTTGAAGAAAGAAATAGAATGAATTCTATACCCTATGCTTCGGCAATAGGGTCCATAATGTATGCCATGTTATGTACCAGGCCTGATGTGGCATATGCTTTAGGCATTGTCAATAGGTTTCAGGCTGATCCAGGAGAGGATCATTGGAAAGCAGTTAAAAATATTCTTAAGTACTTGAGAATGACTAAGGATATTTTTCTGGTTTATGGTGGTTCTAATCTTAAACTAGAAGCTTATTCTGATTCTAGTTTTCAATCAGACCCTGATGATAGCAAATCCATTTCGGGATATATTTTTACCCTAAATGGTGGAGCAATGAGTTGGAAGAGTACCAAACAGCAGACTGTAGCTGACTCAACCACAGAGGCAGAATACATAGCTATTAGTGAAGCCGCCAAGGAAGCAGTCTGGATGAAGAAGTTCATCACAGAGTTGGATGTTGTTCCTGAGATTGAAAACCCAGTGCCACTTTACTGTGACAACACTAGGGCTGTTGCTCAAGCTAAGGAACCAAGAGCTCATCATAAGTCCAAGCACATTCTGAGACGCTTCCATCTCGTCCGAGAAATAGTAGAAAGACAAGATGTCTACATAAATAGAGTTGATACAAAGAACAATGTAGCAGACCCGTTCACTAAGGCTCTACCACAGTGAGAGTTTGATCGCCACCTCAATTGTATGGGATTAAGATTTAAAGGCGATTGTCTTTAGTGCAAGTGGGAGATTGAAAGGGATATGCCCTACAAGCCAATCTATGTTGTATCTCCCAAACCATTGTAATTTACAATATTCTAAATAAATGCATTATTTTTCATCATACGCTGTGTTTATATTATATGATGAACCCCATAGATTAGGGCTATGATTTTAGGGTTATGATGAGATCATACCAGTGAGACCTAAAATCTTAAAACCTTAATCTAAAGTAATCCTAGTCAAAGGAACCCTGAGTAGGGGATCAGGGTTTTCCGGTAAGACTAGCACATCCCATGTATACTGGAAAGGGTGACTGCTCTCACAGTCACTTGTGTATGACACTAATACTGGGATGTGGGTGCTCATTAGAGAATGAGTTCAGTGATATGATCCAACTTGAGAACATCTAATGGAGTCTTAACTACATGTCAATAGAAGGTTCTCATAGTGGGAGTGGTACAAGTAATTCTTTGACCTGAGACTGCCATAAGTACCTTATGTACATGAACCCATGCCTTGGTTCAATTCTAATCATGACACTAAGTCATGCACAGGATTGATACTGGGAATGGTGAATTGGATATGAAGGTAATAAGTAGGTCAACAAGGAATCGATCACTCTTAGTAAGAGGAGATTACATCCAGCTAGTTAACAATCGGATGATGATTCAAGGAATCTTTGATCAAAGTAAAGATATTAGAGATGGTTTCTAATATCAAGATAATTGAATCATCAATATAAGATTGAGCTAGAAATAAATATAATATTGGATTTGACATATATACATATCCATAGTTATATTTTGGGTGCAGGCTGATCGAAAGATTTAATTGTACGGTAACTCTCTACTGAAGGGTAATTTTGGTATTTCACCATAATTTTCATATCTTCCGGGCAGACATGACACGTTGCTAGACGTCAATCTTGTATTGTGGGTTGATCAAATTCAAAGATCACTTATTAGGAAGAATCCTAATTGATCAAATCGGGTAAGCCCGGTTTGACCTAAATCAATTAGAAAGAGTTCTAATCAAATTAGGTCAACTTGTATTCGAACCCACTGCTGGCTAGATGTGGAACCCAATGGGTCACACACTTAAGAGGATTGATCAAGAGTTTAATTCGGAATTAAATCATCTTTGCAGGATAACACTCTAGCAGGTGTTGCAAACCCTAGCTTCTATTCGAATCGGATTCGAATTAGGGTTCCGGATTGGTTCAAATTGGGTTCTAATTGGATCTAATTAGACCCTAATTATGAAAATAGGGATTATGGCTAACCCTATTGGCTAGCCATGCACCTAGGCTAGCCCCCCACCCGCTCCTTATTCATTTCATGCCAAAATGCCAAGAGTCCATGCGCTAATGGACTCTTGGCGCGCCATTTGGAAGAGTCCATGGCGCATGGACTCTTAGCGCGCCCCACTTAATTCTCCGATGAATTAAGATGGGGCGGCCTACTTTCTTAAAAATTAGCGCCTCACATGTGTGCCCTTGGATGGGAATCCATCGGCTTGAAGGTTTTTAGGAAAGAAGAAAATCGTTGTTTCTTCCCGGGCGCGCGAAATAACATCTCTTCGGAGATGAAAAGTCGCGAGTCCTTTCCATTTAAAACACCACGTTTTTTCCTTTAAGAAAAGTCATGGGATTTAATCTGGAAGGCCGTGAGATGGGAGGATGGGGCATGAGAACATGAGAAGTGCGTGAGAAGGAGTTTACGGAGAGGTGTGTAGGCGCCTATCTAAGATCTATTTAAAGGGTCGGGAAAATCAGAACAAGGTTAATGTTTTTTCTTTATTCTTCTTCCTCTCCTAAAGACTCTTTTATTCTTTTCTTGCTCTTGCACTATTTCCTTTACAGAGTACACCTCTGTCGAAACTCTGCTACTGAACAAGAATAAGAGTAAAAGTCTCCGACGGTAAAGGAAAGAAAGAAGTTCTAATTTATTCCTTCTTTCTTACATTAAGACATTATTGTCTTAATTTCTCCTCCAACTTAAGACAAGCCTATGTCCTCTTAGGACAAGGTCTTTATTCAAGACAAGGGTGTCTAAAGGGCCAAGGTCTTAGTGGAAGGAGGAGTAGAGATCAAGGAAAGGGAGAATACCTCTTGTGTGGAAGAATTCAAGCCATAGTCCAAGCAATTGAGTTCTAGGAAGAAGAACTCAATAGGAGGAACCATTGAAAAGAAGATAGGTTTACTTGATCATTGCTCTATGTGGATCACCATCGGAGGGCAGACACCTGGATGCCTGGTGAATTCAATTAGCCCCTTCAACATCAAATTTGTTGGAATTAGCGATTACAGGTCGGTACCCTAATCCTAATTTACATAGATATGCTTGCCATATGTTCTAGCCTTATTTAAGGAGTTCCTGGTTTAGGGTTCTTGGTGTGAATTTAATTTTCATTTTTGAAATTACACTTCCGCTGCGTTGCATCGGATCCCAACAAACCATATGCCAAAGGTTCTAGAAAGTTGCTCTGCAATCTTCGACCTATCCGGACTCGGGTATCATTGCTAGATGATGACTTTGACTGGTACTGGAAGTGTTCCAGTGCTACCAGCTTAATGTTCGAACCTATAGGATGACACACCATAGACATTTCTATCTGATCTGAAAGCTGATCGATGATTGGGAATCGTTTGCCATCACTAGAGGTCAATATGATTGACCATGTTCCAAGTGTCGATACATCCAAGTGTCGACACTTGGAAATGTCGACACATGCAAGTGTCAACACTTGGAAAGTCGACACTAGGAAGTGTGACACTTGGTTGTGATGAGCAGAAATTCTGGGAAGAATTTTAAAAGTTTTGACCTTAATTCAAATTTCAAATTCTGGTTGGTTTTGGCTCCAAGCCTTCATGGAATGATGGTCATTCTTTGGAAGGTTTTGATCTCAATTCGAATTTCAAATTTTGGCTGCTTTTGGCTCCAAGCTTTCATGGAATGATTGTCATTCTTACCTTTTGAGCTTATAGCCAATTTGGTATGGCCCTTGACCTTCTGATACAGGACGACTCTAAGATTGCTAAATATACAGGAAAATAGTAAACTAATTTTTTTATATTTTTTTTTATAATTTAATTTGCAGGCTAGATTTCTAAAATTAAGTAAGAACTAGCATAAGGATAGCAATGCAAAGAATCATCGTATCGCAGGCAAAGTCATGCAAAATAATAAATTCCAGGACCCAAGAATTAAAAAACTCCTGTATTATGATAGCTTATCTTCATCAAATTAGAAATTAAAAGAATGGAAGGATGTTACCAATCAGTGATTTGAAGGACTTTCGATGAAGATGTTGGGTTCGGTAACCAGTGCGGAAGCGTGGATTTCAAAAATTTATGAAACCAGGTCCGAACCCTAATCCCAAATCTCCTTATTAGCAATTAAAAACTATGACTACATGCATGTCCAAATTTAAGCATTGTTTAAATACTAACCTGAGATTGCTATTACAGTCTGATGCAGAAATGAACTCCAAATTGAGCAGCCTCTTGAACACACCAGGCGTCCACTTGTCCGCCCTCCGATGGTGATCCACACGGGTAGATGATCAAGACACTGACTCCTTAATTGGGTTCCTTCCAATCAAGTTCTACCCCAAGAACTTGATATATGGGCTATTGGCTAGGACTCCTCTAGCCAAACTGGGACTAAACCTTCTCTCTTACCCTTCTCCTTGTCTTCTAGCAACTTTGGCCCCTTAAGACACTATTGTCTTAAGAATAAGCCCTTGTCCTAAAATGAGACAAGGCTTGTCTTGGAGGGAGAAGAAAATTAAGACAAGATTGTCTTAATGTAAGAAAGAAAGGAGAGGCGCCTTCTTCCTTTACCGTCGGAGAGTTTCTCTCTGACTCTCCTTCTGTTCTGAGATTCGACAGAGCCAAGGCTCTGTAAAGGAATCAAAGAGGAAAGAGAGGAGGGGGAAACAATCTTCTGGAGAGGGAGAAGAAGAAAAAGAGGCAAGGCTTCGCTGTAGAAAAACTTAGAATTATTTTACGGTGAAGTCTTCTCCTTAAATAGGCGACAGAGAGGCGCCTACCCATCTGTAATCACCCTCTCACGCCCCTCTCTCCCTTCTCACGTCCTTTCCCTTCATCTAACGGCCCTTGAATTAATCTCACGGCCTTTGGGATGGGAAGACACAGGAAAGAGTCGCGAAAAACACAGAAGGGCGCGTGCAGAAGAGAAGAGTCGCACCCCTTCGGTGTTTTTTTCTTTTCTTTCATGGTAATCCCATTTTTATTGAAGAGTCCACGCCTAGGTGGACTCTCTTCCATGCCTCTTCAGCCAAAACACCGACCCCCCTTTTTCTTTTCTCACGCAAAAACGCCGCTTGGAGAGAGTCCACGCGCGCGTGGACTCTTCTCCTTGCACGCGCGCGTGGGAAGAGAGGGGAAGGGGCTTAGGCGATGTGGGAAAGGGGTTTAGCCTCTTAGGTTAGCCCAATTTCTAGCCTATTATTAGCCCAATGGCTTGAATCTTCAATTAGATTCAAACCGGAATGAATTTGGATCTAAAAAAGACCAAATCGGAACCCTAACTCGAATCCGATTCAAGTAGAAGTCATGGTTTGCAACACATGCTAGTGTGTTCATCTGCAAACGAGATTTAATTCCAAATTAAATCCTTGATTATCTGTCCTAAGTGTGTGACCCATTGGGTTCCATACCTAGCCAGCAGTGTGTCCAAGTGCAAGTCGACCTAATTTGATCAGAACTCATTCTAATCGATTTAGGTCAAATCGAGCTAACTCGAGTTAGTCAATTAGGACTCCTCCTAATTAGTGATCCAATTAAACCATTTAATTTGATCAACCCACAAGACAAGATTGACGTCTAGCAACGTGTCATGTCTACCCGGAAGATATGGAAATTCTGGTGAAATTCCAAAACTACCCTTCAGTGGAAAGTTCCCGTACAATTCGATCCTTCAATCATCTTGCATCCCGAATATAACTATGGATATGGAAACATGTCAAAACCAGCTTATACTCATTCCCAGCTCAGTCATACACTAATGATTCAATTAATTCGATATTAGAAATCATTTCTAATATCTGTACTTTGATCAAAGATTTCCTGAATCATCATCTGACCTAATTTGGCTGGATGCAATCTCCTCCTACTAGGAGTGATCAATTCCTTGTTGACCTACTCATTACCTTCATATACAATTCACCACACCCAGCATCAACCTCGTGCATGACCTAGTGTCATGATTGAGATTGAACCAAAGCATGGGTTCATGTACATAAGGTATTATGGCAGTCTCAGGTCATAGGACTACTTGTACAACTCCCACTATGAGAAAAATCTATTGACATGCAGCTAAGGCTCCATTAGATGTTCTCAAACTGGATCTATTCAGTGAACTCATTCGCTAATGAGCACCCACATCCTTGTATTAGTGTCCCACACAAGTGACTGTGAGAGCAGTCACCCTTTTCAGCATACATAGGATGTGCCAGTCTAACCGGAAACCCTGATCCCCAACTCAGGGTTCCTATGACTAGGAATATTCTAGATTAGGGTTTTAAGGCCTTAGATCTCACTGGTATGATCTCATCATAGCCCTAGGACCATAGCCCTAATCTATGGGGTTCATCATATAATGACACAGCGAATGATGGAAAAATATTGCCTTTATTAACTTGTCAATTTACAATGGTCTGGGAGATACAAATATTGGCTTATAGGGCATAAACCTTTCAATCTCCCACTTGCACAAAAGCCAATCGCTCTTATTCTTTAACCCCATACAATCGAGGTGGCGATCAAACTCCCACTGTGGTAGAGCCTTAGTGAACGGGTCTGCTATGTTGTTCTTTGTATCCACTCTATTGATGCAGACTTCTTGTCTCTCGATTATCTCTCGGACAAGATGGAAGCGTCTCAGAATGTGCTTGGACTTGTGATGGGCTCTCGGTTCCTTAGCTTGAGCAACTGCTCCAGTGTTATCACAATAGAGTGGCACCGGACTCTCAATCTCAGGAACTACTCCCAACTCTGTGATGAATTTCTTCATCCAGACAGCTTCCTTGGCGGCTTCACTGACAGCTATGTACTCTGCCTCGGTAGTTGAGTCAGCTACAGTCTGCTGTTTAGTGCTCTTCCAACTTACTGCTCCACTATTCAAGGTAAAGACATACCCTGAAATGGATTTACTATCATCTGGGTCTGATTGAAAACTAGAGTCTGAATAGGCTTCTAGTTTAAGATCAGACCCTCCGTATATAAGAAAAATATCCTTAGTCCTTCTCAGGTACTTAAGAATATTTTTCACAGCCTTCCAGTGAGCCTCTCCTGGATCAGCCTGAAATCTACTGGCTACACCCAAGGCATATGCCACATCAGGCCTAGTGCATAACATAGCATACATAATCGACCCTATAGCCGAAGCATAAGGTATAGAACTCATTCTATTTCTTTCTTCAGGTGTCTTAGGAGACATCCTCTTGGAAAGACGTATGCCATGACCAATAGGTAAGTAACCTCTTTTACTTTCCTCCATGCTAAATCTCTTTAGCACCTGGTCAATGTACCTAGACTGGGATAAGCCTAGCATCCTTCTTGATCTTTCTCTATAGATCTTTATACCCAGTATATAGGATGCTTCTCCCAAGTCTTTCATGGAAAACTGTTTCGATAACCACACTTTGACTGATTGTAACATTGGGATATCATTCCCAATAAGAAGTATATCATCAACATATAGAACTAAGAAAACTATGGCACTCCCACTAGTCTTCTTGTACACACAAGGTTCATCCTCATTTTTGAAAAAATCAAATTCTTTGACTGTTTTATCAAATCGGATGTTCCAACTCCTGGATGCTTGCTTTAATCCATAAATGGATTTCTTTAGCCTACATACCTGATTAGGTTTAGTCTCCAAGACAAAACCTTCTGGCTGTGACATATAAACCTCTTCCTCAAGGAAACCATTGAGGAATGCAGTTTTTACATCCATTTGCCAGATCTCATAATCATGATATGCTGCTATAGCAAGCATAATCCGAATAGATTTGAGCATGACAACAGGAGAAAATGTTTCATCATAATATATTCCCTGTTTTTGTCTGAAACCCTTAGCCACCAATCTGGCTTTATAAGTTTCAACTTGGCCATCTGCCCCAATCTTCTTTTTATAGACCCATTTACACCCAATAGGGTTAATACCCTCTGGTGCATCAACCAAAGACCATACTTGGTTGACATACATGGAGTCCATCTCGGATCTCATGGCTTCCAGCCATCTATCTGAGTCTCTACTCATGATTGCTTCCGTATAGGTTAGAGGCTCATCATTTTGAATGATTTGGGCTTCATTATTTTCAATTATGAACCCATACCTCTCAGGTGCCTGTCGCACCCTATCAGACCCACGGATAGGAGTGTGTTCAGGTTCTATATTAACTATGTTGTTACTTGACTGAGAAGTGTCTATTTGTTGAATCTCATTAAGTTCGATATTTCTATCAGTGCCCTTTTGTAGGATGAATTCCTTTTCCATAAAAGTGGCATGCCTACTGACCAAAACCTTTTGTTCAGTAGGGTGGTAGAACAGATATCCTATACTACCTCTAGGATATCCCATAAATAGACATTTGTCCGCTCTAGCATCTAGTTTATGTCCAAAATTTCTTTTTACATAGGCTGGACATCCCCATATCTTAATATACTTAAGATTGGGCTTCTTACCTCTCCATAATTCATATGGAGTGCTAGAGACAGTTTTAGATGGTACTCTATTCAAGATATAAGTTGCTGTTTCCAAAGCATATCCCCAGAAAGAAAAAGGTAACTCCGTGAAGCACATCATGGACCGTACCATATCCAATAAAGTACGATTCCTCCTTTCAGCAACACCATTTAATTGTGGTGTGTAAGGAGGAGTCCATTCAGAGATGATCCCCTTATCTTTAAGGTGATCAAGAAACTCAGTGGATAAGTACTCACCTCCTCTATCTGATCGGAGGATCTTTATACTTTTTCCTGTCTGTTTCTCTACCATACTTTGATACTCTAAAAATTTTTCAAAAGCCTCGGACTTATGTTTCATTAGATACACAAATCCATACCTTGAAAAATCATCAGTAAATGTGATGAAGTATGAGTATCCTCCATAGGCTTGAGTTGTCATAGGCCCACATACATCTGTGTGTATGAGTCCCAATAACTCTTTTGTCCTTTCTCCATATCCACTAAATGGAGCCTTGGTCATCTTACCCATGAGACATGATTCACAAGTTCCTAATGACTCATAGTCATAAGGATCAAAGAAATTTTCTTTGTATAACTTGTTAATCCTAGTCTCACTAATATGTCTAAGTCGACAATGCCAAAGTAAGGTATTGTTTACATTATCTCTTTTCCGTTTGTTAGAAACATGAAAAATATTGTCATTAGTGGAAAGAGTTAATAGACCATTGCAGAATATGCCATAACATATAATTTCATTAGATAAAGAAATTGAGCAGCCACTGCTCATTACATTCATAGTATATCCTTGTTTAAGTAACAAGGGTACAGATATGATATTTCTAATGATTTTTGGCATATAGTAACAATTCCTTAGCTCCAAGATCTTCCCTGAAGGTAACTTCAAAATATAAGTCCATACAGCTTCTGCTTGGATGGGGTCCCCTCCAGCACCGTAGAGCTCAAAGTTACCTTCCTTCAATACTTTAAGCCCCTGAAGTCCCTGCAATGATTTGCAGATGTTATGACCACAGGCGGTATCCAACACCCAAGTATTTGAAATGGAAGAATCCAATGACAAAATAGTATGAACTTCTTTCATACCTTTTGGTACCTCTGATGCACCAGGCTTCACACTTGCAAGGTAAACCTTGCAGTTCCTTTTCCAATGACCCGACTTGCCACAATGAAAGCAGGTCATCTGTCCGGAGGCCTTCTTTCCTTTCTTCTTCTTAATGCCCCCTTTGGGATTCATCCTCTTACTGGAACCCTTTTTGCCTGTCTTCTTCTTATCCACAAGAAGAACTGGAGCCTTATTTTTATTTACATGGCTCTCTGCTGTCTTCAACATATTCAACAGCTCAGGCAAGAAAGAATTAAGTTTGTTCATATGGTAATTAAGAACAAACTGTGAAAATGACTCTGGGAGTGATTGCAAGATCAAGTCTTGATTCAACTCCCCATCCATTACAAAACCTAATTGACCTAATCGAGTGATTAGATCAATTATCTTTAATACATGGTCTTGTACTAATGTACCTTCTGTCATCCTTGCACGGAACAACTGCTTAGATATTTCATATCTAGCAGTTCTACTATGTTCTCCATAAAGCTCTTTTAAATTGAGCAGTATGGAGTTAGTATCCATGCTATCATGCTGCCTCTGCAACTCATTAGTCATAGAGGCAAGCATAACACACTTGACAGTAAGTGAGTCATTTTGCCACATATTATATGTGGTCTTCTCCTCTTGCGAGGCATCTTCCCTTGGTGGTTCCAAAATTGGGGTATCAAGAATATAGAAAATTCTTTCTTGACTGAGTACTATTTTTAAATTTCTCAGCCAATCAACATAATTAGGCCCAGTCAATTTGTTGGCATCTAAAATACTATGGAGTGAGAGTGAAGAGGCCATTTATCTACATTTAAACAAAGAACAATACATAAGCAAACAACCATGAAATGACAATACATAATTAAATTAGGACTTTAATTTAATTATGTCTCCCACTATTTTATCGAGCATCATAACCCTCTATACGATGATCGAGAAAAACCCTAATTAGTTTTTCTTAGTGGGGTTGAGATCCCAATCCCTTATAAAAGACCTTGTGTGTACACAACAAATCTTATATAAGTTCATAGGTAGGAAAACTCTCTCCAATTGTAACCCGTACAATTCTCAACTTATCCCGGCCTCTAAAATATTAATAGCCTTGTGTATACACAACAAACTATAATATTTCAGTTAAGTAAGACCCTCCATAGCCATATAGTCATGACTTTAATAGTAATACCCTTGTGTGTACACAACAAAATATTACATTAAATCATGCCATAAACAAATAATTGTATTAGACCAAAAATTGTGTTAGTCACCATATTAGGTCTTGTGTGTACACAACAAACCTAGTATAGATCGTAACACAATAATGACCTATCATGAAGGAAGGCCAATAATAGTATTTTAACACCAAGCATGTTAGTCAAGAATTAAATCAATCAGATCGGCCAGGCTAGTGGAAAAGATGTGGGGGTCCCCCCGTTGCTTTCCTAGACACCAATTTAAAATTGGCCAGGTCAGACAACGGAACCAATTAAAAACCACGATTCCCTTTACCTTCCCAGAACCACCTTTCTAGACACCAAAATGACTGATTATCCATCATGACTAATAATGCTTATCGGTTAAATATACTACCACTTAATATAATTTTAAGAGGGATTTATGCAATGCCAGCACATTCAATTAAAAGCTATCACATATATTAATACATGCTTTAAACTAAGCAAATATGTGAAATGTGTGCCATCATACTAGGACAACCATTTACCACATAATGGATACACCATTATGCCAGGGCAACCTTATTTCAGTATGATGGCTCCAGGGCTAATCATATCTCTAAGACAATTAGGGTTTCAGTGGAAAACCCTAACTGGTGGCAATCATCAAACTCATGTTCAATCAAAGACATGCATTGTGCATCAATATAAAAACTTTAACATGATACTACATCATTTAATAAAACATGAATTGAACTGCATAAGTTTTAATCCTAATAAGGTGGCTCTGATACCACTGTTGGGTTTGGTAACCAGTGCGGAAGCGTGGATTTCAAAAATTTATGAAACCAGGTCCGAACCCTAATCCCAAATCTCCTTATTAGCAATTAAAAACTATGACTACATGCATGTCCAAATTTAAACATTGTTTAAATACTAACCTCGGATTGCTATTACAGTCTGATGCAGAAATGAACTCCAAATTGAGCAGCCTCTTGAACACACCAGGCGTCCACTTGTCCGCCCTCCGATGGTGATCCACACGGGCAGATGATCAAGACACTGACTCCTTAATTGGGTTCCTTCCAATCAAGTTCTACCCCAAGAACTTGATATATGGGCTATTGGCTAGGACTCCTCTAGCCAAACTGGGACTAAACCTTCTCTCTTACCCTTCTCCTTGTCTTCTAGCAACTTTGGCCCCTTAAGACACTCTTATCTTAAGAATAAGCCCTTGTCCTAAAATGAGACAAGGCTTGTCTTGGAGGGAGAAGAAAATTAAGACAAGATTGTCTTAATGTAAGAAAGAAAGGAGAGGCGCCTTCTTCCTTTACCGTCGGAGAGTTTCTCTCTGACTCTCCTTCTGTTCTGAGATTCGACAGAGCCAAGGCTCTGTAAAGGAATCAAAGAGGAAAGAGAGGAGGGGGAAACAATCTTCTGGAGAGGGAGAAGAAGAAAAAGAGGCAAGGCTTCGCTGTAGAAAAACTTAGAATTATTTTACGGTGAAGTCTTCTCCTTAAATAGGCGACAGAGAGGCGCCTACCCATCTGTAATCACCCTCTCACGCCCCTCTCTCCCTTCTCATGTCCTTTCCCTTCATCTCACGGCCCTTGAATTAATCTCACGGCCTTTGGGATGGGAAGACGCAGGAAAGAGTCACGAAAAACACAGAAGGGCACGCGCAGAAGAGAAGAGTCGCGCCCCTTCGGTGTTTTTTTCTTTTCTTTCACGGTAATCCCATTTTTTTTGAAGAGTCCACGCCTAGGTGGACTCTCTTCCATGCCTCTTCAGCCAAAACACCGACCCCCCTTTTTCTTTTCTCACGCAAAAATGCCGCTTGGAGAGAGTCCACGCGCGCGTGGACTCTTCTCCTTGCGCGCGCGCGTGGGAAGAGAGGGGAAGGGGCTTAGGCGATGTGGGAAAGGGGTTTAGCCTCTTAGGTTAGCCCAATTTCTAGCCTATTATTAGCCCAATGGCTTGAATCTTCAATTAGATTCAAACCGGAATGAATTTGGATCTAAAAAAGACCAAATCGGAATCCTAACTCGAATCCGATTCAAGTAGAAGCCATGGTTTGCAACACATGCTAGTGTGTTCATCTGCAAACGAGATTTAATTCCAAATTAAATCCTTGATTATCTGTCCTAAGTGTGTGACCCATTGGGTTCCATACCTAGCCAGTAGTGGGTCCAAGTGCAAGTCGACCTAATTTGATCAGAACTCATTCTAATCGATTTAGATCAAATCGAGCTAACTCGAGTTAGTCAATTAGGACTCCTCCTAATTAGTGATCCAATTAAACCATTTAATTTGATCAACCCACAAGACAAGATTGACGTCTAGCAACGTGTCATGTCTACCCGGAAGATATGGAAATTCTGGTGAAATTCCAAAACTACCCTTCAATGGAAAGTTCCCGTACAATTCGATCCTTCAATCATCTTGCATCCCGAATATAACTATGGATATGGAAACATGTCAAAACCAGCTTATACTCATTCCCAGCTCAGTCATACACTAATGATTCAATTAATTCGATATTAGAAATCATTTCTAATATCTGTACTTTGATCAAAGATTTCCTGAATCATCATCTGACCTAATTTGGCTGGATGCAATCTTCTCCTACTAGGAGTGATCAATTCCTTGTTGACCTACTCATTACCTTCATATACAATTCACCACACCCAGCATCAACCTCGTGCATGACCCAGTGTCATGATTGAGATTGAACCAAAGCATGGGTTCATGTACATAAGGTATTATGGCAGTCTCAGGTCATAGGACTACTTGTACAACTCCCACTATGAGAAAAATCTATTGACATGCAGCTAAGGCTCCATTAGATGTTCTCAAACTGGATCTATTCAGTGAACTCATTCGCTAATGAGCACCCACATCCTTGTATTAGTGTCCCACACAAGTGACTGTGAGAGCAGTCACCCTTTTCAGCATACATAGGATGTGCCAGTCTAACTGGAAACCCTGATCCCCAACTCAGGGTTCCTATGACTAGGAATATTCTAGATTAGGGTTTTAAGGCCTTAGATCTCACTGGTATGATCTCATCATAGCCCTAGGACCATAGCCCTAATCTATGGGGTTCATCATATAATGACATAGCGAATGATGGAAAAATATTGCCTTTATTAACTTGTCAATTTACAATGGTCTGGGAGATACAAATATTGGCTTATAGGGCATAAACCTTTCAGAAGAGATCACACAGCACTTTGATTGGAGTCTGGATGATGAAGTTTGGTTCCCTTGATTAGATGGCTGATTTGGATGGTTCTGGATGCAAGGAAAGCCTCCTTTGGAAAGGTGAAACACCTCAGGGATCCTGCAAAATGTCAAAGGTCAATTAAAATAGAAAGTAAGAAAAAAAAAGGGGACTAGGTTTAGAATGAATCAGGTTAGGGTTTAGAAGTGGGGCGGCTTGAAGCTTAATGAAGATCTCCTTGCTTGGTGGCCTAGGGCACTCCTTCTTGGACATGTGAAGGCTTGGATGGTAGTGAGTTAGGGCATGGAAGGATGCTAGGACAGCAAGGAATTCAGCCAAGCACAAGAACACAAACCAAAAACCAAAAGAATAGAGTAACACAAGCTTGCAAGCTCAAAATAAATTCACTAGGGTTTTGATATCATGAATAAAAGTTGCTTACAAGAAGGGGAGGGGTGAGGTATTTATAGAGTTCCCATGCCCTCACTAACCATGGTTACACTTGGGTTACAAGTCCTCTTCCAAATTGGAATACAAGTCCTTTCCTAGCTAGGTTAGAAAAATAAATCCCCATTAGGTTAGGAATTGACCTAGTCTTCTCCTTTTTCCTTCATGCTTTGACTATTCCATTCAAGAACACCTCTTGGACTTGGTCAACACTTCAAGGATGCCTAGGAGGGCATGTTGGGCTTCTAGGGGCAGCAAGGAGCCGGCCCAAAGGGGCTTGGGTCCATGGATTTGGGCCTCTGGAAGCTAGGGTCGCCTGGTAGCCTGGTAGCAGGAATATTCCATGGAATCTTGCTTCTTTAGGGTTTGGACTTGTCACTTGGACATGATTTCTTTGAGCTGGGATGTAGGTGGACCTCTGGAATCATGGATGCCTTGGTTTAGGAATATGCTCTGGCATCTGGAGGGCATCTAGAAGGAATCAGGATTTCTGGAAGCATCTTGGATCCTGGGTTGTCACACAAAATCCAATGAGCTGATGTAGTGGCCTCTGACTCCTGGATATGGCCTGGTGAAACTCCAAAATAGGGTGACCTCCTCTCTTGTACAAAAATTAGGCTCATACTAGACTCATAATTGATATACAAGACTCAAAATACTGACTAGTTTGAGGGTTGAGACAAATCAACTAACCTCAACTTATTACAGGACTCGATCTTAATTGATTACAAAATTTTCAAAACTTTGATACATGACTAATAAAACTATATGGGATCCAAGGATCTATGTCTAATCCTGGAGTCGCCACCAATTCTTTAGGGATGGGAGAAACTCGACCCTATCGAGTATGGATCAATTTGGCTCAAGGAGGGTCTGGGTTGAGGCGCTGTAGATCCTCACCAACGTTCCACAAGTCCTTAGATTCTAACTGACCTTGCCACCGGACCAAATATCGCTGACAGTCTCTATCCTGGGTATCGATAGCTTGATCATCTAGAGCTCTTTTAATCTTTACCTCACTATAAGGCTAAATTATATGTGGTCGCTCTAGGGTGGGTTCTCTCTCAAAGAATGGGAGTGGCTCAAGGGGCTTGCTGGGTATCATTGCTGGCTCCCTAGACTTTATAAAGTCTGAGATGATGAAAGTGGAGCTAATATCTAAATTAGGTGATATCTCAGGCACACAGGCATTAAGTCCACTACTATTCATTATTTTAGATGGCCAGCTTCGCGAGCAGAAAATTCTTTAACAGTCATATATTTCTCTACAAAAAATTCTTTATCTTTCTTTTGGGAATTAACCAAGTCGTTATTTAGTTCATTAATTATGTTCAGCTCTTGACTAATTTTATGATGCATATGCTATGCAGAGTAGTGTAGGTGCAGGACTAATTTCATGATGCATATGCTATGCAGAGGGTTGTGTAGGTGTAGGCATATAGATTAAGTCTGTGGACTCACATTCAGATACAACTATTTCTTTTGGTTGTTCTTCAGGGATTTGATCATGGGCTTCCTCTATGAACAACTCTTGGAAATTATTAGTTTCACCCATAAATTTTGATCCTGGATTAATTACTTTTTTAATTATTAAAGTGGGTTCAGGATCAATTCTCATGCATTCCTTAGTGGGTTCAGAAGGGTCTACATCTAATTCTTTAGCCTTAATTAGATTTACTCTTGGTTTTGCTCTAAGGCTACTAGAATTTCTTGGATTCCTAGGCTGAGTAGGGCAAATCACAAACTTCTTCCCATGATAATGAAAGGTACAGATGTTGGTTCGACCAGATAGGACAGCATCATGATCATATAGCCATGGTCGACCTAGAATGACACTACTAACCTTCATGGGAAGGACATCACACCAAATCTCTTCTTCATATGATTGCAATTTAATTGAGATTTGGCACCTAGACTTGATTGGCATAGAGGTGGAATCTACCCATGATACTTTATAGGGGTCAGGATGTGGAACTAGGGTCAAGCCTAAAGATTTAGCTGTCTCAATAACAATGGCATTGACACAACTACCACTATTGATTATAATCTTACATATTTTATTCCCAAACTTAACAAAAGTCTGTAAGATGCTAGTCCTATGCCAATCTTCCTCAGGTTGGGTTTGGGTTAAATTACATCTAACTACCCCTACTTGATCAAATTCCTCCTTATCTCCTTCATATTCCTCTATCAAGTTTGGTTCAATCTCATAAACTTCTTCTTCTAGGTCATCGACATTGGGTTCAGTCTCTTGTTCTTCAAGCTCCCCTATGTGTAATGACCTGGTGGGACACTGACTAGCATAGCGACCTACCTTATTACACCTAAAGCAAGCATTGGGACTGGGGATTGGGGCTCTCTAAGACATGGGTGCCTTAGCCTTGTCGATCCTAACAGGTGCAGAATTACTTGAACTAGATGGACTTGGACTCGAGTTAGGTCAAGATGGGTTAGGGTTGGGATGGTTTGGGTTGGGATTGATCGGGTTGGTTTAGGGTTGGGTCGGACTGGGTTAGGGTTTGGCCTAACTGGGTTGGAGTTAAATCGACCTGGGTTGGGGTTAGGATTTGGTCTACCCTAGTATACCTGGTTTGGGTTTGATCTTGGGAATTGGGTATTGTTCCTATCAGGTTTAGATTTCTGATAGGTAGGTCCTCTTTGGAATTGTTCATAATATCTAGCTATTTGATAGGCTTGTTCCAAATCATGGACCTCTCTCATGTATAGTTCCCTTTTAATATCCTCACGCAATCCAATTCTAAACCTAGATAGGGTTTGGTCTAAGGACTCGGTTACACTACACCTAACAACAAACTCATCAAATTCAGCAATATAATCTGACATTGATCTATTCCCTTGATAAATTTTGTTCCATTAGTCTAAGAGCTGCTGGTTGTAGGATTCTGGTTGGTATTTCTCTTTGAGTTGCAATTTCTTCTCTTGCCAAGTAGTTATAGGTGGAAGGGCTCGTTGTCTCCTAGTATGCTCAAGATTAGCCCAATGTAATCTAGCTTGATGAATCATCTTCATCTTGGCAAATTTATATTTCATCCCTTCACTCATTTCATACCATTCAAAATAATAATCCATATCACCTACCCAATCTACATAGACCTTTGGTTCAAGACTTCTATCAAAGGTTGGTGCTTCTATCCTAATATTTCTCATGACCCTTTCATCTCGATCATGGACTTCATGTTGGGGCCTTCGATGGTTTGGGTCTTGGATAGGGTCAGGGTTGTGAATTTCCCTATGGTTGGGCTCTTGGTATGTTTCCTGAGGTTGAACTCTCCTATGGTTAGGCTCTTAGTATGGTTCCTAAGTTTGGGTTCTACTAGGGCTGGGTTCCATGAATTGAACCTGGGTTTGGGTCCTTCTAGGGTTGAGTTCCATAACTTGATCTAGATTTAAGGTTCCCCTAGGGTTTTGAGAGGTAGAACAGGATGGGTCAGGATTAGGTTCAACATTGGAGTCTTGGATTTTCTCTATAGTCTCTAGTTGATTCTCTACTTGGTTTAATCTAGTGGTTAATTGGTCGATCTTAGTGGTTGCCTAGTCAAATTGTTGGTCTACTTAGTTAAATGTGTAGTTCATTTGGGTTATCTGGTCATTGGTTTGGTCAAGCTTATTATTAATTTGGGTATTGGATTGGTTTATTTGGATAGTTAATTGGGTAACAATCTGGTCATTCATGGCTTTTATGAAAGCTTCAAAATTAGGATCCATGGTTGGGTTTGGTTGGGGTTTAGACTTTTGATATTGGGTTCCTAGTCTAGTGGTCATACAATCAAGCAATCAGTCAAAATGAGATGGTGCAGCCAAGCATGCAAAATTGGGTTAGCTTAATCAAGGGTTTCCTAGACCTAGAGCCAAAACTGGGTGAGTCAGCTCAACTTACACTTAACCCAGTAGCTAATCCTTCCACTAGCCAAGTAGGGGGTGGGGTGGTGGGAGGCTCCCCCTGCTTGTTGTCACAGGATCTTAATTATAAACCACCAGTCCACTTAGGTCGTTTGACTCTGGACTCCCAACCTTAGACACCAACTTTCAGTAATAGCTAAAGAATTATATGCACTAGTTGGCCTACACGGTTTGGACCCGACCTGTTGGCTGTCACCTAGCCCATTAGGACAAATTAAATCTAATTAATTTTAATTAAGGCTTGCATGGAAATGATGGATGGTTGTTTTGGGCCTAGGACAGGTTATGACCTCCTGCCCTGATGTTATATTGATTGCCCTTAAGATTAGATTAAAAGATGATGAACATTCAATGGTCCTGATGCAATCTAAAACAATCAAAAAATAAAATAATTTTTAATTAATTTATGAGATGTCAAGTTAAGTTTAAATTTACTGGGGTTAGCAAACAAAATTTGGCTTGGGATTGGGGAGTTTGGAAGTTGATTAAGTTAGGTTGAGTCGAAATGCAGAAATAGCAGAATTCATAATATTAAGGTTCCAACCAATGCAGAATTTAACATAGATTTCGATGCAAGAGAAAATAAAAAAAAATTCTAAAATAGAGTATGGACAGTGATGATTCTATCTACCAAATCTCATGCAGAAAAAAAATCAAATGATGATGCAAATATTAGGAGTTTTGGACTGCTGCAGAAATTTTCAGAATTCTATTAGGGTTCTTATGATGCTAACTTTTAGGACTTTACGATTTCTATAAAAATAATTAAGAATTATGATAATTACTAGGACAGAACATAGGACATGTAGTGAAGATTTCATAGAAAAATAAAATGTTTAGGATACTAAAATCAAATGAAACCTAGATATCTAATGCAGTGGACAGAATGCTGAATTAGGGTTTGTGAATGCAAAGCAAATAGAAAACTATCCTAAACCCGCTCTGATACCAAGCTGATGCAGGAAAACTCTAAGATTGCTAAAGATGCAGGAAAATAGTAAACTAATTTTTTATATTTTTTTATAATTTAATTTGCAGGATAGATTTCCAAAATTAAGTAAGAACTAGCATAAGGAATAGCAATGCAAAGAATCATCATATCGCAGGCAAACTCATGCAATATAATAAATTCCAAGATCCGAGAATTGAGAAACTCTTGGATTATGATAGCTTATCTTCATCAAATCAGAAATTAAAAGAAGGGAAGGATGTTATAAATCAGTGATTTGAAGGACTTTCGATGAAGAGATCACACAGCACTCTAATTGGAGTCTGGATAATGAAATTCGGTTCCCTTGATTAGATGGCTGATTTGGATGGTTCCGGATGCAAGAAAAGCCTCCTCTGGGGAGGTGAAACATCTCAGGGATCCTGCAAAACATCAAGGGTCAATCAAAATAGCAAGTAAGAAAAAAAAGGGGACTAGGTTTAGAAAGAATCAGGTTAGGGTTTAGAAGCGGGGCGGCTTGAAGCTTGATGAAGATCTCCTTGCTTGGTGGCCTAGGGCACTCCTTCTTGGATGTGTGAAGGCTTGGATGGTAGTGAGTTAGGGCATGGAAGGATTCTAGGGTAGCAAGGAGTTCGGCCAAGCACAAGAACACAAACCAAAAACCAAAAGAATAGAGTAACACAAGCTCGCAAGCTCAAAATAAATTCACCAGGGTTTTAATATCATGAATAAAAGTTGCTTACAAGAGGGGGGGGGGGTATTTATAGAGTTTCCATGCCCTCACTAACCATGGTTATACTTGGGTTACAAGTTCTCTTCCAAATTGGAATACAAGTCCTTTCCTAGCTAGGTTAGAAAAACAAATCCCGATTAGGTTAGGAATTGACCTAGTCTTCTCCTTTTTCCTTCATGCTTTGACTATTCCACTCCACCTCTTGGACTTGATCAACACTTCAAGGATGCCTAGGAGGGCATGTTGGGCGTCTAGGTGTAGCAAGGGGCCGGCCCAAAGAGGCTTGGGTGCATGGGTTTGGGCCTCTGGAAGCTGGGGTGGCCTGGTAGCCTGGTAGCAGGAATATTCCATGGAATCTTGCTTCTTTAGGGCTCAGGCTTGGCACTTGAACTTGATTTCTTTGAGCTGGGATGTAGGTGGACCTCTGGAATCATGGATGCCTTGGTTTAGGAATATGCTCTGGCATCTGGAAGGGAATATGGGCATCTAGAGGGCATCTGGAAGGAATCAGGATTTCTGAAAGCATCTTGGATCCTAGGTTGTCACACAAAATTCAATGGGATGATGTAGTGGCCTCTGACTCCTGGATATGGCCCGGTGAAACTCCAAAATAGGGTGACCTCCTCTCTTGTACAAAAATTGGGCTCATACTGGACTCATAATTGATGTACAAGACTTAAAATACTGACTAGGTTGAGGGTTGAGATAAATCAACTAACCTCAACTTAGTACAAGACTCGATCTTAATTGATTACAAAATTTTTAAAACTTTGATACATGACTAATTAATCCATATAGGATCCAGGGATCTGTGTCTGATCCTGGTGTCCCCACCACCTTCTTTCCCAATCACTCCTCCTTCCTCTTTCTTCATCCCTTGGCTGCCTCTATAAATAAGGGTTATTTTTTTGGCTGCTGGTCGAGAATAAAAAGAGAAAAAAAAAAGGAAAAAAAGAGAGTTTTCTTGTTGAATGAGATTGCTGAAATTCTGAGTGGAAAAAAAAAAAGGGCTTGAGAGGACTAGGGTTTTGGGTGTGTGACTGCCTAGCACTCAAGCTAGGTCTTGGGAAGAGAGCTATTTATGAAGGGTTCCTCCTCTCCTCCTTATCTTCCAAGAAGAAGTAGATCGGCCTCAAGGATCCCAAGGAGCTAGCAATCTAAGGGAGTTGATCAGAATCGAGCCCTGGTGTGAACTATCCATAGAGGCCAACACGTATGTGGCTCGAGGGCTTTTCACAACCTCCTCTTTAAGGTATAACGGTAAGGTATCCTTATGCCTTTTGGTTCTTTTTCTGCTTATGATGTCTTTTGCATGCTACATTATCATACTTGTTCCTATTGCAGGCAAATTGGTAGATCGTTTTGATCGATCTACAAAGCCTTTTGCTGTACTTATTTTAAAATTATTTTAAAATATATTTTTTCTGTCATGCATGCTTGTTTTTCTCTCCCCTCACTTAGGGCCCTGAGAGGACACCTGGTTTATCGAGGATGCCTCATGGAAAAATGTAAAAAGAATTTTATTAATGAAGCACCTCTTTTCTTTAGTTGACGTTCCTCGCTCAGCCCTTTTCCTTCTCTTCTTCTCCTCTTTCTTTTTCTTTTCTTCTTTTCTTCTTTTTTTTTTTAAGCAACTTCATGGAATTCCTGGGGGTGCGGGGAGCTTATCTTAATAGCAAGGAAATAGGATGGTTCGCCCAATGAGCTTGGTGCAATTCCCTACTACCTTTCCTTCAATTGTGGTGCATGTGCCTGCTGACTGCTCCGGGCCTACTTCAAGGCCTCAGGATGGGCATGGAGGTCCTTGGAAGTACCTCGCCCTCTTTCCTTTGATCCTTGAGGCTGCTCGAGCTAGGATGCGAGATCTCTGGATCTTCTTACTTCGCTGAGCTGTGAGTCACGCGGTGGACAGCATCTTGGTGCCACCCCCGGCTATGAGCACGGCTATGGTAAGCGCGGGCTTGATGAGGGGGAGTGTATGGTTTGCTGATGCGGGTGCCAAGCTTCTCAATTCACCACGCTGTGAGTCACATGGTGGATGGCCTTTTGTAGCCACCCCCGGGCTATGAGTGCGGCCATGAGTGATGGGGAGCCGAGAGTCTATTTTATTTTATTTGAGTCCTGTAGTCCATTTGATTCCATTTGAGTCTATTGAGTCCCGTAATAAAGATTAAGTCCTGTCTAGTTGAGTCCACTTAGCAAGTCCAGTTGTTTTCAGTCCAGTTAAGTCCAATTGAGTCCATGTAGTTTCCATTCAAGTCATGCTCAAGAGGAGAGTCAGCAGCCCAGAGATTCACTAGGCTCCCCCAACCAGAGCTAGCCTTCATGCACTTGGGCCCCTACTCAAGCCCATAAGGTTGGCGCCTCTCCTAGTCCAAGTTCAGTTGGCACCCTCCCCAGCCCAGTGCCCAGTCCAAGGCCCAAGAGAGTTTTCTTGGCCCTCAAGTTTTGTAGTCCCAGCCTTCAGGGAGTTCAGGGACCTTGGTGAATCTATAAATACCCCATCCCCTCTTATATTTTTTCAGGCCAGAATGAATTAATAAAATTTTCTTGAGTCTCTTCAACTTTGCTGTGTGATTAGGGTATCTGTGTGATCCCTACCTATGTGATTTAAGGTATATGTGTGATCCCTAAGGGTATCTATGTGATCCCTACCTGTGTGATTAAGGGTATCTATGTGATCCCTACCGCCTGCCTCTTAGTCCTCATTGAAACCCTAGCCGCCATCATATTCTCACAAGCCTCAAACCTGATGATGTGGAACGAAAACGAAAAACCCATGGTTATTCTGAAATGGGAAAGACCTAAAGCAAACCAAGGACTGTGGGAGGGCTAAGAAGCCTCCCAGGACTAGGATAGAACGACACTGAAAAAAAAATCCTAAAATGGCTGGACTCTTTTGGTTTTCAGTTTTTTTTTTTCTTAGTGGAGGTGGTGAAGGATGGGGATATGGAGGGGAACAGGAATGAAACTCGAACCTAGGGTCTAGATCCGACGGAAAACAGAGAAATGGAGGGGAAAAAGGTACCTAGGGCTTCGAGCCCCTTGTCAGCTGTTTGGCAGTGAAGACCTTATTTGGGATCATCTCCTGTCATCATGCACTGACGACTTGAAGATCACACCCCGTCATCATGCACGGCGACATTGATGGCTTGGAGCAGCTTCACGCTCCTCGACGCTCTCGTTGGAGAGAAGACGTTGGGGCCTAACACCCCTCGACGTCCCGAAGGACGAAGGCAAACGGGCCTCAGCCCAAAACCACAAATAAGTGGAAAAACTCTCAAAAATTCATTTCATCAACTAGTTTATTACAAGAGGAGTATGGATATTTATAGATGCCCATATCTCTTTTAAAATTCAAAAATAAAATCCCCTGAAATCCTCCCTAAATTTGAATTAAAATTCAAAATGATTTGAATTCAAATTCAAAACCCAAATCCCAAATTTCCATTTTAAACCCACATTACAATCATGAAAAAATACCAAATAAATTCCTGTTATTTGAATTTTGAAATCTCCCTCTGCTCTGAAAATTGTGCGGTGCTGAAGATCGTGCTGCTTTGAAAATCGTGCAACTCCAAAAATCATGCAGAACAGCCTTTCCTTGGGGTGCTTTGAGAAGCATGCCAAAGCTTCTCTTGGCCAAGCCACAGGGGGAGATCTCCGGCGACCGGCCCAGCAGGCGGCGGTGGGGCGGCACGGCGGCACGCCAACGGGCGGGCGACGATGGCGGGGCGGCACGGCGGTGGCGTCACACGGACGCACGGGGCGGACGGACGCCTCCCGCATCCGTTCATCTTCCCACGGGCGTGGGCGGCGGCGGACCACACCGGCGGCCAGATGGGGGCTGGCGGGCAGCAGGCCGGTGGAGGCGCAGGGCGGCACGGCCGCAGGTGGGTGGATGGATGCCTCCCACATCCGTTCGTTTTCCCACGGGCATGGGCAGTGGTGGCGGCTTCTCCAGCAAGGGCGGGGTCAGCGAGCATCGGTGGCGATCTGGCAGGGGCCAGCGAGCATCGATGGTGGTCTGGCGGGGGCAGCCGGGGGTCGGGCACGACGAATCGGGGACCGGTGGGGCAAAAAAAATCAGAAAAATAAACTCTTTGTGATTTCCTGGAGGTTGAAGAAGACAGGAATAGCAGAGGGATAAGTCAGGAATAAACTTGGAATAAAATAAGAATAAAAGGGATAAGCAGAATAGCGAGAATAACTAAAAAAATTCTAAAAAAAATAAAAAGAGAAACCTGGATGGGTTTCGGGTCCCCCATCAAAACCTACCCTAATCACTGGTGACTTCTACGCTCGCCAGTGATCCCCGCATCCTGTCCCCATCAGTTTGGTATCAGAGCTAGAGGACTAGCGTATTTTTTTTTCTTCCTTCCAAGCACCACCCCCTTCCTCCAATCAGATTTCCTCCTCACTAGCCCAACCATTTTCTCTCTCCCCTATTTTTGCTCTACTGCCTCGTTCTCCTGCCCCAACAACGTCATCTATAGGTTTGAGATCTGCTCCATCAACACCTCATCCAACGGTGAGGAACTAGCGATCGAACACGAGGAAGATGACACAGCGAAGCCCTCCATCATCGCTGCCCTTCCTAACCAGAGAGCTCCACCGGAAGATCCCCTCCATCTCCTTCGCCTAGACACTGTCGGACCCCTCTGCAAAGCACCCCCACCGGGAAGATCCATCTCTATCAGCTCCCACCCTGGCCTCCTTCTCCCATCGGTCCGACCCAGCCTCCTTCACCCACCACCATGATCAACAAGATCGCCGATCGCCGCTCCCGCCTTCGATCTATGCCTCCATAGCCGATTGAGTCACCGGCCACGATAGCCTCTTCCTCCCTTTCGATCTGTCCTCGTTTCCTCTGCTACCAGCCGATCGAAGAGATCCACGATCGGCCAAGAGATCATCGTGCCAGCCTCCTCCCCATCCATGCCACCATCTTCACCCAGTTCCGTCATCGGCGAAGCCTGTCGAGAGTCCCTCCTCAATTCTGCCCAACCACCATCCATGGAGATCTTTCTGTGCTATAGATCCACGCAACACCGCTAGCCACCAAAACCCCGTCCGTCCGGCCATCTTCTTCCAGTGTTACCATCATCCTCTGCCTAGCGCTAGTCACCGGCGAAGCCCGCCAGGAGTCTCTCCTCTATTCCACCCTGCATCGAACCGAGAGAGGAAGAAGCGTTTGAACATGAAAACTGCACGCTCCTCAAAGCTACATAGATCACAAAGCTGCATAACTTTTAGAGCTACACGGATTGCAAAGTTGCACAGATCTCAGAGTAGAGCTGATAAAAAAAAGAAATTTGGGATTTGTTTGAAAAAAAAAGGGTGATCCTAGCCTAAGAGCCCTTCTTGATTTGATTAGATTCGGTTCCATCAAAGCCCCTGCTGACCCAAACTCGATGGAGTCGAGTTCTCCCCACTCTAAGAGAATTGATGGGGACCTAAGAGTCTATTTTATTTTATTCGAGTCCTGTAGTCCATTTGATTCCATTTGAGTCTATTGAGTCCCGTAATAAAGATCGAGTCCTATCCAGTTGAGTCCACTTAGTCAAGTCCAGTTATTTTTAGTCCAGTTAAGTCCAATTGAGTCCATGTAGTTTTCATTCAAGTCATGCTCAAGAGGAGAGTTAGCAGACCCAGAGATTCACTAGGACCCCCTAACTAAAGCTGGCCTTCATGCACCTGGGCCCCTACTCAAGCCCACAAGGTTGGCGCCTCTCCTAGTCCTAGTTCAGTTGGCACCCTCCCCAACCCAGTGCCTAGTCTAAGGCCAAAGAGAGTTTTCTTGGCCCTCAAGTTTTGTAGTCACAGCCTGTCAGGGAGTCTAGGGACCTTGGTGAATCTATAAATACCCAACCCCCTCTTATATTTTTTTAGGCCAGAATGAATTAATAAAATTCTCTTGAGTCTCTTCAACTTTGTTATGTGATTAGGGTATCAGTGTGATCCCTAAGGGTATCTGTGTGATCCCTACCTGTGTGATTAAGTGTATCTATGTGATCCCTAAGGGTATCTGTGTGATCCTTACTGCTTACCTCCTAGTCCTCAACGAAACCCTAACTGCCATCATCTTCTCACAAGCCCCAAACCTACCCTAATCCTTGGTGACTTCTATGCTCGTCAGCGATCCCCGCATCCTATCCCCCATCAATAAGGCTGTGGGGCACCGAACTTGTAAGTGAGCCATGCTATGAGTTAGGTGGTAGATGGAGGGATTACTTGAGGCTCCCATCGACATCTTCGGACTGTGAGCAAGGCGATAGTGTGTCTCTGGACCACAAAGGTGGGGCTGCTAGCATCTCCTGACCTCGAAGGTGGGACTTCAAGCTGAGTGCTGGGCTTCATAAGTTTCCTGGCTTAGAGTGCCGGGCTTCATAAGTTTCCGATCTTAGAGTGCCGGGCTTCATAAGTTTTAAGGCTTAGAGTACTGGGCTTCATAAGTTTCTGGGCTTAGAGTGCCAGGCTTCATAAGTTTTCAGGCTTATTCTGCTGGACTTGGAGTCCAATGGACGAATTCCTAAACAAGTGAAAAACAAGGTTGCACCAAAAAGGAACTTTAATTTATTATGAAAGGGCCTTATATTATTGGTAGTACACCCTCAAGTTGCTGGCATTCCAAGTTTTTGTGAATCGGGCACCGTCGAGCCCAGCGAGATAGTAGGCCCCACCTGGTAAGGCCTCCATAACTTTGTACAGTCCTTCCTAGTTGGGGGAGAGTTTTCCGCATTCTTCCGGTTGGGATACCTCCACCATTCGAAGTCGGGCCTTATCTCTTGTCTCATCAAGCAAGTCCAGATTGAGGAGGAGACAAGCCGGATTTTTTGCTTCATCATATTACTTTACCCTCAGCATGGGTAGGCCAAGCTCTACTGGAATCATGGCTTCAGTGTCGAAGACAAGGTTGAAGGGCATCTCGTTGGTGGCTGTGTGGGGCGTGGTATGGTAGGCCCACAGCATTCTAGGTAGCTCTTCAGCCTATCGACCCTTGGCCTCATCTAGCCTCATACGGAGTCCTTACAGGACAGTCCAGTTGGTTACTTCGACCTCACCATTGGTCTGAGGATAAGCCATCAAAGTGAAGTGATGGCGAATGCCGAGGTCAGCGCAAAATTCTTTGAAAGCCTGATTATCAAATTGCCTCTCATTATCGGTGATAATCGAGTGCGGGAGGCCAAACCGATAGATTATGGACTTCCAGAAGAATGACTGGACCTTCGCCTATGTTATCCAGGCCAATGGCTCAGCCTCGACCCACTTGGTGAAGTAGTTGATGGCTACGATTAAGAACTTTCGTTGTCTAGATGCAGCGGGAAAAGGACCCAAGATGTCCATCCCCACTAGGCGAATAACCATGGGGCCGATAGTTGAGAGTACGGGGATGCCGGTTGCCACTAGATGTGGGCATGACATCGATACCAGTCACACTTCCTCACGATGTTAGAGTTGTCTGCATGCATTGTTTCTCAAAAATATCCCTGCCGGATTGCTTTGTAGACCAGAGCTCTACCCCCCACATGGTTGCCGCAGATAACTTCGTGTATTTCCTGGAGCACATAAGCGGCCTTCGAGGGCTTCAAGCACTTCAACAGGGGGTAAGAGTAGGACCTTCGGTATAGCTGCCTACCCATCATCACGTAATGCGTGGCCTTCCTCTTGAGCAAGCCAACTTCTTTTCCGTCACCCGGCAGGGTGCCAATGGTGATATACTTAATATAGGGGTCCATCTAGCTAACTTCGGTGGTGACTTGCTGGACTTTGACCGCAAGCTCGTAACTGGGGATCTCGAGGTATTCAATGAAAGTATGTCCCAGCGAGGACTTTGGTACGGTGGCCAATCTGGAAAGGATGTCAGCCCGGCCATTTTTTTCCTGCAAGATATGGGAGATACTGAAGGACTGGAGGGGCACCGTATGCAAGTGCACTCGATCCAGATACTTCGCCATCATGGGATATTGGGCCTCATACTCACTAGAGACCTGACCCACTACCAGCTGAGAGTCAGTGAAGACCTTTAGCCTTTTGACGCCCAACTCACGGGACACCTTTAGTCTTGTAAGGAGCACCTCATACTCAGCTTGATTGTTGGTCACCTTGAAGAGGAAGCGCAAGGCATACTCTGTAATGACCCCATCTAGACAACAAAGACGGTGAGGCGAGAAGACTCTTCAACCCCTCGAATGCCTCCTGGCAATCTTTCATCCAGGTGAAGCTATTCATCTTCCATAATACCTTGAAAAATGGCTGGCAATGCTCGATGGAGCGCAAAATGAAATGGCTTAGCATTGCGATGCGCCCGGTCAAGCACTATACCTCCTTCTTGGAGGTAGGGTGCCTCATATTGGTGATCGCTTGGATCTTCTCTAGGTTGGCCTCTATTCCTCTCTGGGTGATCATGAATTCTAGAAATTTTTTGGGCGCAACCCCAAAAGCACTCTTGGTAGGGTTCAGCTTCATATGGTGGGAGTAGAGGTTATTAAAGGCTTCCGCCAAGTCGGCGACATTGTCCGACTCTGGGCCACTCATGACAAGCATGTCATTCATATATACCTACATGTTGTGACTGATCTGGTCCTTGAAGACCTTATTGACCAGGCATTGATATGTGGCCCACGCATTCTTAAGGCCGAATGACATCCCTGTAGCAATACATACCTCTGTCAATCATAAATTCTATATGCTCCTTGTCTTTCGGATGCATTCGGATCTGATTGTATCTGGAGAATGCATCCATGAAGCTAAGGTATTTGTGACCCGAGGTCACGTCCACCAACTGGTCGATCTTGGAGAGCTGGAAGCTATCCTTCGAGTATGCCTGATTGAGGTCGGTGTAGTCTACATAGATCCTCCACTTTACAGATGCTTTCCTAGCCATCATCATATTAACGAGCTAATGAGGATAGTGTACCTCATGGATGAAACCTGCCATGCACAATTTCTTGACCTCCTCGTTGATAGCCTTCTGCCGCTCCGGGGTGAAGCTCTTCTTCTTCTACCGGACTAGGCAATGACTGGGATCGACGTTCAACCTGTGAGTAATCACCTCTGGTGGGATACCGAGCATGTCGATAGTGGTCCAGGCAAAAATATCTGCATTGGCTTGTAAGAAGCCAAGTAGACGAGATCTCTTTTCTTCAGGCAGCAGGGCGCCCACCTGCACCATCCTTGAAGGATCCTCCCCTAAGGGAAAGGATAATAAGGGCTCACTTGGTCCACCCTTCGGCTCTGGGTCTGCTGGTTTGGCTAGTCGATTGGAGGGCTCGAACCAGTGCCTCGAGGCCCCGGAATGGTTTAAATATAATGCAGAACCGGCTGGCATGACCCCCTTATCTCTCTAATCCCCCATGGGGTTGGAAACTGAATGATGAGGCACTTTATGGAGATGGTGGCGTTGAGCAAGTTGAGTCTTGGATGCCTTAGGATGGCATTGTAAGGTGAAGGGAGCCTTACGATGGTGAAGGTTGTTAGCACTGTACTCTGCTAGGGTAGAGTCCCAGTAATTATTGGGAGGGTAATCTCTCCCTCCACCTCAAATAAATCTCCGGTAAAGCCCACCATGGGCATGAATACCTGCTTTATTTGATCAGTAGACAAACTCATCCTTGCAAAAGCATCATAAAAAAAGATATCTACTGAGCTTCCACTATCAACCATAATTCTCTTTATAGGGTGCCTCGCTATCATCATTTCGATGATGATAGTGTCATTATTGGGGTTGTCCACCCTAGCAGACCCCTCTCCCACATAGGGAAATACATTGTCACTCTCCTCCCTTCCCCTGGCCCTTTTCGGGGTTTTCCCTGCTCCCTAGGACATCATCCTAATTGGCTTCTCAGTGGGGCGATTGTCGATGGCGAGAGGTTGGGGCTCCTCACTCCGGTCCACCGGGGGTGCTCCTCCATCTACATACTTGTCGAGGTAGCCATGCTTGATCAACTCTTCTATCTTCCTCTTCAGGTGGTGGTATTCCTCGGTTTCATGGCCATGGTCCAGATAGAAGCAACAGTAGCAGGACCTATCACATCTAGTGGATGGCCTCAGGGGAGGAGGATGGTACAAGAAGCGCTCACCCTTGACCTCCATCATGATCTTTGTTCTGAGGGCAAGGAGAGGAGTGAACTTTTTTTCTTTGGTGGGGTCGATCCTGGGTCTTAGCCCCGACCACTAGGTCGGCGCCATCTTCTAAGCCGAGGGAGTGGATGCTTCCCCGATGGCTTGTCTCTTCGAGAACCTCTTATGCAGCTCCCTCTTAATGCAATCTGCCTCCTCGGTGTGGAAGTGCTTCTACGCCTAGAGAAAGAGCTCCGAGTAAGTCTTCGAAGGCTTCTTGTCAAGGGAGTAGGTGAAACAGGAGGTCCGTAGTCTCCTCTTTAGTGCCAGCATCGCAACTAACTCATCGAGGTTGTAGATCTCCAGGGTGGCAGTCTTAAACCAGGACACATAGTCCTAGAGAACCTCTCGACCCTGCTATCGGATCGAGAAGAGGCTGTCAACCTTGCATGGCACCTTCCTGCATGCATCAAAGTGTGCCATGAACTTCTTCTCTAGCTGGGGGAAGGAGTTGATGCTCTCATACTCGAGCTTGGAGAACCAGACTCGAGCGGCCTTGCACAGGGTGGCCGGGAAAGCGATGCAGAGGAGAGCATCTGTGGCCCCCTGGACCCTCATGAGGGCCTTGTAGCTTTCCAAGTGGTCTAGAGAGTCGATCGTCCCGTCGTAAGGGTCAACCTGTGACACACAAAACTGGCTGGGGATCGATTCCTCTTAGATTCTTTGGGAGAAGGGAGGATGTGTATCATAACCCATGGGCTTGCTGGGAGAACCCTGAACTTCTATGAACTTGCAGGCAAGATCCACCAATTTGTGCTCATGCTCTTCGAGGTGCTTCTCCGCTCGATGGTGGATGGCCTTGTCTATCGACCCCTCGGTGGAAAACATCGGGGGTGAGGGAGGGCCGGAGTGGATGAACTCTTGCCTGAGTTCCCGGCCACATCGACGTTGCTGTTGCCAGGGTGTGCAGCGGTCTGAGACCGGGGAGTGGCTCTCCCGGCCGGTCGAATCATGCTGCAGTCACTTTCCATTTGCCTGGTGGGCCTCCTAGAGGTGGGATACCGCATGTAGGGGTCCCTCCCGGGAAGATCGTAGGCTGGTACGGGGATCGACGGAGTTGGCTACTAGAGTCCTTGGTTGCTGCTGAGTCTCCAAGGATCGATGCTTCTGGTGGAGTTGATGCACAACTGCAGCTAGGGCATGGACCTACTAGGCCAATGCAGCGATCTAGGGGTCCATCGAAGGCGGTGGTGGTGGAGTGGGGCACTCTTTCTCTGAACACTGATCGTCATGGTGAGAGGGATCCCCCGCTCGATCGATGGAGGCTTCACATGCTCATGTGGTTACCATCGATTTGTGTGTCTCTACGGACATCTTTCTCATGCAAGGGGACCTGGTATCTAACCAATTAGTATTCTTTAACCTGCCCCACCTGGTGTGCCAATCTGTTGCTACCAAGATTGTCATGGCCCGTAGCTCTGACGCGTCGAGCTCTCACTAGGTGCTCACTCTTTCTATTCTCGGCTAGCTCCCTCATCCGAAGGCCCTGCAAAATAGAGGAGACCCATGCCAGGGGTTCCGACATGGACACTTCGATGATCAAGTCAGTGGGACGATCGAGAAAAACATAACCTCTATTGCGGAGAGCTTGGGGGACTCTCCGCATCGAGAGGGTGAAAGAGAATAAGATGAATTCTATGAAGAAAGATAATGGAAAAGCATGAGAACGTGTCTGTGACTTACCTCCTTTACTGACCTCCCTGATTGATCTTATTTAGATGGGGTGGCCCAAACAAGGTCTGGGGTTTATATTATTCATTGTCGCCTCCCGGTCGGACCAGCCTTTCAAGAGAAAGCCTCCTATTCTAGGCATTCACCAAGCCTGGAGCCTTGATGGAGTGTTTCCATTTTATGGGGGATCCTCGAAGTGTCACAAGGCCAGGGGCCTTGGCGAAACACCCTTTCTGGGAAAGGTGCAGGCCCCCTGTCATGGAGGTTGTGGTCTTTCAGTTGTGCAGTCGTTGATATGGTGGCATGCTATAGGATCGGGGACCTGGTGGAGCTTGTGTCGTACAGGTCGTGCATGAGGTGTGCCGCAGGACCTGCACTCATGGCAGGGCATCCGCCACCTCCCAAAGGCTGTGGATGGTTAGGCTCCTCCCTGCCATAATTTTGAACTTCTACTGGTCCTCCTCGTGCCACTGGCAAGAACCTTGGCTCCCACTGAGTGGGGGGTGAAGCCTTGCTTTGGAGACCTGGCTCTTGGAAGTACAGGCTCGACCCCTACTGGGAGCTAACCTCAACTGGAGGGCTCACCTTGTTAGCTCGGCCCCGGCTGGGAGCTGACCTCGACAGGAGGGCTCATCTTGGAGTCATGGGCTCGACCCCTATCAGGAGCTGACCTCAGCCGGAGGGCTCACCTTGCGAGCTCAGCCTGGCTGGAAGTTGACCATGACAGGAGGGCTCATCTTGAAGGCACGAGCTCGACCCCTACCAGGAGCTGACCTCGATCGAAGGGCTCGCTTTGTGTTCTTGGCCTAGCTGGGAGATAACCTCGACAAGAGGGCTCATCTTGAAGGCATGGGCTCAACCTCTACGAGAGCTGACCTTAGCCGGAGGGCTCACCTTGTGAGCTCGACCCGGCTGGGAGCTAACCTTGGCAGGAGGGCTCGTCTTGGATATTTACCTAGCCGTCATGCCTAAGTGGTAGGTCCTTCAGCAGTGTGGCCGCCTGCATACTCCACGTCAGTAGATATATCATATCATATCACATCAAGTACAAGTCAATTATTTATACTAAATTATAATAATTGCTTACTTTGATAATTACTATCTGCTATGGGCGGAAACCCCACACCCGAGATCTCGAAGGTTTCAAGGCTAATGGCGGATCGACCAAACTCATTTCAAAACAAGATGGAGCTACATCCTATTATTTCTACCCTCCATGTCAAGATCACAAAACCCCGACTCTATGTTTGTAGAATAAATGATTGCCCAACTCAAGACTAACCGAATCTATGTAACTGGGTTAATATACTATCGATTTGTCCAAAGGGATATATCCTATTTTGGAGTATTCCCTCAAAAGCACCTTACCAGTCCTACTCTCTGAAAGTGGAAGCCAGGAGAGATATTTTAACCCCCAGTCCTACTGGCCATAGTATTAAAACATGTTCGGGCCCTCAAGACTCAGTAGGCCCAACATTCGGCCTTATGGCTCCCTCCCAGACCAAAGATCTTTTTGGCTCCATCTCGGCATGAACCTTCGATCCTCTAGATTCCTGTTAGACTTGGCCCTCGGTCTTCCAGACCTCTTCCAAATAAATATTCAGCCATTTGAATTGCTATCTCATGGGCCCCTAGGTGAGATAGTCATGTCTATCCATCTTCAGTACACTTGGTAATTGGACCCTCTAATCCTCGAATCCTATAGAGCTACAATTGTGAAAGACCTCCAAGCCTACCAAATCTAGCACATAGGGTCTAAGCCCGGCCAGCCGCTTACCATAAGGGTATCCACCAAACGGTCAAAAGAAAAATCTATCGAAGCTCACCCTGATATGCCCCTCACAATAGATAAACCATTAGATATCATTATCAAGAGCATATCGTAGTCATTAAAGAAGCATGGTCCCTCTTTAGGCCAGAACTTCCTAGCCATTAAAGCAAACGACGGAAGATATGAAAGACAAAACCTTTCATTTATGGAAAGGAGATATTCTAGATAATAAAGGATGATTTTCTCTCAAAAGTCTTGACAAAGGTCAAAATTCAATCATTCTCCACATGCTCTTGGACATATCAAGGCATTCCCAGAATATCCTGTAGCTTGAGTATAAAAGGGTATTCTCAGCGAACCCCCCAGAGATACGCACCCTCTATGTGTATGTTGTGCTTTCACTCTACTTTCACTCCATTTTTGCTTTGTGGTCTAAAATACTGGCTTGAGCACCGAAAGACCTTCATCAGCGCCATCTCCAACTAGGACTTATTTGCAAGTACAAGCACCCGCATCCTCTCTCCAACTTATTCTGGCATTGAGCAATTTCAGCACCATTACTATCTATAGTGGCATCCATTCTTTGTTAGTTTTAGTAACTGACAATAATTATTCTCCCACTACATAAATTCATCGGAGCAATCAACCTTGTACCATTTGTAAGACTGACAATTATATTAAGACCTTGATTGGGATAATTATTGGTAGTAGAGCTTTTGGAGTTTTTAGAAGCAAAGCTTTCAAGAAATAAAGTTTTTAGAAATATAGTTTTTACAAAAAGCCATTTACTATTTGGTAACCCCACATTTATAAAGGACTTTTGAACTTTAATATAAGTTTAGTAACTAAAATGAAAAAATACTTTTGGTATGATAAAATAATAATAAAAGATATTACATAATATTATATAATAAAAATATAATTATATTATATTATATTATATTATATTATAAATTATTATAATTATAATGTAATATAATTTAATAGATTATAATCTAATCTAATAAAATATTATATTATATTATATATTATAATAGTATTATAATATAATAATATTATAATATATTTATTATATATTTATATTATATCATAATATTAATTTATTATTATTGTTATATTATATTTATTAATGAATATTCTGGTGATCGAAAAAATTTTATTTAAATCAATATAGGTTTCCTATATTGGCCAAAAAATAGTTTTGGATAAAAGCTCCAAACTAGATGTGAGGATCCATACAGGCATGTATTTAGTCATATATCGGTTATTTATTGGAAAGATCTTGTATATTTATATAGGATCAAAAAATCTAATTAATACAGTCCGGTTAGCTTTTTTAGATAAGGTCTTGGATTATTACAAGTGGTATCAAAATCGACCAAGCCCATAACTTACATGGATTAGGAGATATTGCAGTACTAATTTATTAAGCTAACCATGGATTGATCCTGATATTTATAAATGAATGAATGGGTTTTTATCCTTATCCTAACAAGGATTCCAAGACTTAAATAGAGGAGTATATGAGGATCCCTACAGGCATGTATTTAATTCCATATTAGTTATTTGCTGGAAAAATCTTGGATACTTATACAAAATTAGAGAACTCAAATAATACCTTCTTGCTAGCTTTTTTGGATGAGATCCTAAATTATTATACTAGAACTTTTTTCAAGTAAACTCTTACAACTTTTTAGCAAAACTAAAATAGCTTCTTAATTTTTTATCAAATATCACTGTACCATCCAAAAATATTTTTGGAGGGTCAAAAAAAAATACTTTCCAGCACTTCAAAAGCTTAGCCAAATAGAATCTAAGACAGCACACACTATAAGAAAACAATGTTTTAGCAACCAAAAAATCGATTGCTAATAATTGAACATTGAACATCGATTGCAAAATTAATTTGCAATCGATTTTGCAACCGAAAGATCTCAGTTGCAAAAACACAGGTTGCAAAATTTTGTGATCGATTGTATTCGATTTCAAAAATTTAACAACTAATTTAGAGACCAATATCTATTTTTTTGGTATATTTATAAAATTTAAATTTTTTTTTGAAATGATTTTCAAGTTCAAAAATCGGTTACAAATTTGGTTGCTAAGTAATAATTTTTTAAAAAATATTTTAAAAAATCAATTACAATATCAGTTGCAAATTAATTAAAAGTTGGTTGCAAAATTAGTTGCAAATTAATAAAAATTTGAAAAAAAAAATTAAAAATCAATTGCAAAATCGGTTGCAAATTAATAAAAATTTAAAAAAATTTAAAATTGGTTGTAAAATCAATTGCAAATTAATAAAAATTGAAAAAAAAATAAAAATCGATTACAAAATCAGTTGCAAATTAATAAATCTTTGTAAAAAAAATTAAAATAGGTTGCAAAAATGGTTGCTAAAATTGAATAATTAAAAAAAATAAATTTAAAATACTAATTTTTTCCTGTATTTTATAACATTACTAAACATTGTCAAAATATATAATTTACAACATTACCAAAGATCACAATGAACATTATAGTAGCAAGGCATCTTTAACATATAGAACATGTATATTGTCAGGCAAGCCACATATAAGACATCATGTAATATTTGAGGCTAAAAGCTTGTAATATTTGAGGCATGTCGATTATGGAGCAATTCCCATCAGTAACAGTGCCAAGTGAAACATCACATGAGATGGAAGAAGGGAAAAAGTAGCTATAAGCTTGTAATATATATAAGAACCATGTAAAATTTAGGGCACTTTCCATCAGTAACATGCACAAATGGCCCAAATGTAATCTAAAATATTGGTGAAAAACTCATGCTTCAATTACTTAATCAGGTGTATTCCGACCATAGAATTACAGACTATGTATCCAAGTCGACTCTAATCATCAGAGCCAACTTGTCTAGACCATAGGTTTACCAGACTGTGTAACCGAGCTGACTTAAATCTATCAAGCCGACTCGACCAGAACACATTCACCCTATTCTGAGCCATACCAACCAGCAGAGCCGACTCTTACACCAGAAGAGCTGACTCTAATACTCATATTGACTAAGCTCAGCCTAAACACCTAGGACTCAACCCGGACTTGATCCTAGCCCTAGATACATCATGGAAAATCATGATAGACCAGATCAATACATGAACATTGACCCGATATGCCTTGAATGCACCACTTGAGACTCAACATGTCAAACAATACAAAGTCCAACCCCAACTATCAAAAGCAAATTTGCAGAAAGTTAAAATCATTTCATATAACAGGATCAGGGACATGACAGTATACAACACTATTAGGGACTGAACCGGTCCAACCCCCCTACCATACTGAACAGACTTGTACCATACCAGATCAACTCATACTGGTCTGGTTAAGATAAGTTTTTAATGGTCCGTATCCCATAGCTGGCTTTTAAGGCTAAATCGTACCGGTTCTTTATCGGTACGGTTCGGTATGCCCCGTACCGAGCGGTACGAGACATTACCATAAACCCTGCCCTAGACCATGCATTGCTTATGCAATCAATGTTTAAAAATGAAGTTGGAGTTGCTCCGAGCCCCAATCGAGAGGTGCTCCAAGCCCGAACCGGACTGAACTAGGCTGTACCGGTCTGAACCCCCCCGTACCATACCGAACAGACTCGTACTATACCGAATCGACTCGTACCGGTCCAGTTAAGGTAAGTTTTTACTGATTCGTATCCCATACCAGACTTTTAAGGCTGACCCGTACCGATATAAATGAAAGAAGAGTACGAGAATACCGGGCTAAGAAGCTAGTCCACAAAAGTTGCTGTGAAAACTAGAACACGGCAGTTACAAGACCTCATACTAAAATAAGCAATACTATTGTAAGAAAAGTGCAGCAAAGATGAACAAAGTACAAGGAAGAAGGTTATAACCTGGCCAAACAAAAAGGGATCCAAAAGTTCTTCACCAATAATAAGACAAGAAGGAGCACCATACAGTAAAGTAGCCGCTTGACGAGAATCACCATGAAGAGTGAGTCAACAAACATCCTGCCCAATATAAACAAGATATATATATATAGATATGATAAGCTCTATGAATCGTACACCCATGCAAATGAACAAAGCCATACTCTCTTTTGGAACAGCCATCCTAGTACGCTCTTTTTTGGCACAGAGCTTCTCCTGTTTATTAACAAAAAAATCATAACTAAGTTATTATCAACAACAAATTTCATCATCTTTTCCTAATAAATCACATATTTAATTCTAAAATAAGCCATCAGAATATCACACAAAACAGCCTCTAACCATGGATAAGAAGAGGAGGCAATCCATGAAAATGCATAATAAAATAACAAAAAGAGAACAAAAGTGTCAAACAAGAAGATTGAAAGGCTCAGGATTACCTATTTTTATACATTGAGAAGGGTCTAAGGCAGCAAATGGTTGCTTGCAATAATAGCAAGCCATCCAAATTTGCAACACCATTTAGATCTAGGCAAAATAGTCCGAGCCAACATACACTTTCAACACTTGAAGCATCATGAAGATACCAAGGCAACTCATCACAACCTCTAGCCGTAGATAACAAGGTAATATTAAAAGATGCAGTTTATATACAAAGCAAAACAAATAACAGTAAAAGGTGCAACAATGTAATATTAAGAATGTGCTAATGCTCCTATTCCTCCTCATCCTCGTCCTCCTCATCATTATCCTCCCCCTCTCCTCGCTGTGATCCTTGTGCATGGTACCTCTGAAAAGGATCCATTTCAGTTCTTTGCGAAGGATTAATAGTAAAAGCAAGAGTTGCTGAAGGCTAAAAATTTATGTTAGATAATATATCTTGCAACAGTCATTCATTATGTTTAACCCGTCTCCATAGTTCATCCCATTCTTTCTCAGCAGCTTGTACCCGAGCATTGACTTCGGTTTCAACCTGTTTTCATACTTGCTCTTGGAATTCTCTACTATTCAACCATTGAAAGGGGAATGAAGATTGTCCTTGAAAATTTGATGGGCCTGTCAATGCAGTGGGCTCTAATCCTAGCCCATACACCCTTCATTTCTTCTTTCCACCAACAGTACGAATCCATACATCCAATTTCGATGGTGGAGTTTGTTGCTGGCTAGAATCAGCACTACTTTGAGATTGTGCCTCTTCCATGTTACGTCTAAATTCAAACTGAAATATTTAATTCAGTTAGTATAAAAAAAAATAGTAGAATAAAATCAAGATTTTCACTTACACAAATATGCTCTGATCTCCTATCAACCCAAGTCTTATCCTTCCTATGATGGGTATAATAAAGCATTTAAATAATGATTGTACATACAGAAGTAGGTTGCTTACACGACTACTATTCATCATCAGAAGAACTTCCATATTGGTCATGCTCGGTGTCATCCTCTTAGCTAGAATCAAACTCATCATACTCTTCTTCATCTTTGTTATCTATGTTCAAATTTTGATGACTCTGTCAACTTCCTCAAAAGTACAGTCATTGCCGACCAAATTTTCAATTGCATTATCATTTGGTACACTATTCACATGGAATATTGTATCCTCTTGGTAAGCAACCTCAATTATATATCGATCATCTATAATGTCTCGGTCTAGTCATAATGACAACCCACCAATGTTGCTTGTTCCTTACCTTTTTAGAATAAGGTAGATAGTATACCTGAATCACTTTTTATGCAACTATAAAGGGATCGTATCTTGGATACCTTCTATTATGCAGGATCTCAATGATCCCGTAATCTTTATGCACTTTCATACCATGATTCAACACCGTATCAAACCATTCACAATTAAATAACACTACCTGTTTCATTGGATGGCTAGGATATTCTAATTGAATTATTTTTTTAATGATGCCATAGTAATAAAATTAATCTGTAGCTTGTTCGGAACCTTTGACGTATACTCCACTATTAATTATTTTTTTATAGCAACTCCATTCATCTGTGTGAAACTTATAACGTTGACAAAATATGTCTGCCATGTAAGAACCTTTCTTTTTGGACCCCATGCCAAATTATGGAAATATTGATTGTTTACCTGACTCTGTGGATTACTAACCTACACATGATATAAACAAAAAGCATGAATGCTAATAAGCATCGATATAACATAATTTGATAAAAATACATGATGTTTCAAAAAAGAACTTGCATGAGACTTAAACCAATATGAAAACTCAGATACAATCCTAGAATCAATGTCTGTAGTGCTTATATTTGGTGTCGAAAGTTGTAATTGCTCGCTAAAAATTCTTAAACCAAGAATTTTTCAGAGTTAGTATTTCAATAATCGATATATGGTTTGAATAATTTTGTATCAACGATTATTTAACCTTACTCGATAAATGGTTGAACCTCTTCACAGTTAAGTAATATATGTAAATATGCAGCAGCTAATTCCCTATCATTCAAATATCGACTTTGACATCTACCAGAAGATCGGCCAGGTTTATTAAATATTGATAGAGTATGTTCACGTGTCATATCCTGACCCACAACATCATTTCTTCCAATTCTATTTCTTGATGACTACACATGTGGTTCAAAATAATATGAACAAAAAGTTGTCTCTTGACACAAATATGCCTCACATATGGATCCTTCAACACGAGCTTTGTTCTTGATCATCCATTTTATTTTATTAAGGAACCTACATTATTCAAGCATTAAAATATGGTACACGTTACGTACTGGATAGAAATTTAATGCAGAAGAATAGGTTTGTTAAATTGAAGTTAGTAATATCTACCTCTTAAATGGGTACATCCAACGATATTAAACTAGACCACCAACTATTGCTTCATATGGTAAATGAATAGGTAAGTGCTCCATTGAGTCAAAAAAATCGGGTGGAAAAATCAGTTCCAATTTGCATATAATTAAAGCAATATTCTGTTCCATTTGTAACAAGTCGTCGATCCGTAACATTGTTGAGCACAAATCCTTAAAAAACCTACTTAGCTCCACTATGGGCTTCCAAACTTGATCCGGTAGAGCAATAAACGCAACTGGCAACAAATGCTTAAAAAAGACATGGCTGTCATAACTTTTCATTCCAACTAATTTTCCCTCATTCATATTAACACAACTACTTAAGTTGGGTGCATAACCATCAGGCATTTTTAACTCCTTCATCCATTTAAATATATCTCTTTTCTGCTTTAGGTTTAAAGAATATGTTGCTTTTGGTTTCAATAAATTTCCGTTAGCCAACTCTTGCAACTCAAATTCCCTACGCTTGTAGTATTCCTTTAGATCCATTCGTGCTTTGACGTTGTCTTTGGTTTTGCCTTTGATATCCATTACCATGTTAAAAATATTATTAAAAATATTTTTTTCAATGTGCATCACATCCAGATTGTATCTGATCAAATTAGTTTTTCAATATGGTAAATTCCAAAAAATGCTCTATTTTAACCAATTATGTATAACCCCATATCCTTCAATTCTGCATGAACCCTGCTTGATTACCTTTGGAATAAAAGATACAGCTTCCCATATTTCTTCTCCACTCAACCTTCGTGAAGGTTGATCTTTTTCAATCTGGTTTTTGTAGAATGCATCCTTATTTCTTCTTAGTACATGATCAATAGGCAGAAATTATCGATGGCAATCAAACCAAGAAGTCTTTCGACCATGTTTCAAAGTGAATGCCTTTGATCGGTCCATACAATATGGACACACCAATTTTCTAGTTGTACTCCATCTAGACAGCATTCCATATGTAGGAAAGTCATTGATGGTCCACATCAATGCAGCCCTCATCATAAAATTTTGCTTTCTTGCAATATCATATGTTAGGACACCCTCCTCCCATAAATATTTCAACTCATCTATCAAAGACTGTAGATAGACATCTATCATGCTCTTTAAATTATGTGGACTCGGAATAATTATTGTCAAGAACATATAAGGAATGGTCATGCACAATTTAGATGGCAGATTGTAGGGAGTAACAATTACTGGCCAGCAAGAATATGGGGCTGATGATTGACTATAAGGAGTAAAACCATCAGCACATAGCCCTAGCCTAACATTACGTGGTTCAACTACAAAATCAGGATAGCATCAGTCAAAATGTTTCTAGGCTTCTTCATCTAATAGATGACACAATATCCCTGGCTCATGCCTGTTCTCATAATGCCATGTCATGTGTGGTGCAGAACTCATTGAAACATACAATCTTTTAATCTAGGAATTAGAGGTAAATAATGCATTCTCTTCATCGGCACCTTTTTATGTTGACTGTATGCGCAGGATCGAGGTTTATATCTACCAGCCCCACAAAATTTGCATTGCTTATCTTCAGATTGTTCACCATAATATAGCATGCAACCATTAATACAACAATCTATCTTCATAGCTGTAAGGCCAAGTTTGGACACCAACTTTTTTGTCCTATAAAAATCCTGAGGTATAATATTATCAATTGGAAGTGTCTCTTTCATAAGACCCACTATTTGATCAAAAGATCATTGCAAAATATTACCTTTGGATTTGATGCTAAGCAACCGTACAGTTATTGATAACTCAGAATGATTAGTATATCCCGGCCATAATGGTTTTTGGACTGAATGCAACAAGTCATAGAATTTTCGATCATCCAAATTCGGTGTCTCCTCTACATTAGACGAATGGTCAAGTACAAACTCTATTCCAAAGGTATCGAATATCATGCATCGATATGTATTCTGTGGATCATTATCCATTTGTGCAATAGCAGAATCATTTGCATGCAAATCAGGTACCCCACCCACACAAGGATCACTCTCTCCATGAGATGTCCAATACCAGTAATTATGTACAAATCCTATTTTGTAAAGATGAAGCTGTACTTCATCAGTAGTTAAGTACCTTTGATTTTTGTAACCTTATCACAATCTTAAAGCCTAATCTAATGCACTGTACCCAATTTTCTCAACTCAAATCGTGGAAACCAACCATCCCAAGCTCTGGCGTGCATTACAGCCACCAAAAAACTGAAAGAAATCCAAATCGGGTCTACACTTCTCACTCTTAAACAAACCTCTCAGCTGATAGCAAGAGGAGTCCCTGAGTTAAAAAAGAAAACCTCCACATAGAGAACAGGGAGAGGAAGACAGGGGAACACATACACACGGAATGAGAGGTGGAAGGGTCAAACTTCAAAGACCTCGTTATGCTATTTGAAATTAATTAAGATTTAAAATCCCCCCCCTACTTTTGGCTTCACAAAGCTTAAACTAAACCATAATCCCATTGCGGTGTTCTCCATCACATGTTTAGTTCTCTCAGGCCCTCTCTATAAAGGCTGGCCCCCTCTCTCCCCTAGCATTTCCATCAAGTCCAATCCCATCCCAATCCATCTCCCAAAGTCCCACCCATCTCTTTTCTTTCTCTATCTATCGTTCTCCTCATCCGACTTTCTCTTATAGGTCTCTCTCGACATAACTAGAACACAAAGAAGATTCCAAAGTGGGTGCCTTACCCTCATTACAAGACTTCGGCTACTAATTTTACCTTCAAAGCCAAGCATCTTACCAGTGAATTAGCTGGATATCGATTATAGAGAACACATTTATCAAGTACAAAAGCATACACAAAATGCATATATAAAGAAAAAAATTCAATTCAGGATGTCAAGATGATAATCATCTAGACATAAGTACCAATAATCAATTCATTAAATTCCTCATGAAGTAAGATAAACAACATAAGCTCCCGACAAAAGAATCTCTATCAAATTTTTCATATGGAAATGACTTCAAAATGCTATCCTAATACAAATAATCTTGTTACGATGATTATTCAAACACTTGCGTGCTCTAGAATTATGTTGTCCCTATCTCTAATGTCCCACCAGTCTAGTCGCGTCAATTTGCATGCTTTAACAATTGAAGTAGCTCAAGATCCCACAATCCCCAATAAGTTTGGGATAGTTCGTGATCACTCACAGCTACTGAATCTAAAAAGAAAAAAAATGCCAACTTTTGGAAAAAAAAGAGAGAAATAACCCTATAGTCATTCCAGCAAAACATCACAAAAGATTCATGATTCAAAACAATATAATTATGATTTTTAAGAGTTTAAAAAAGAACCATGCAAATGCCCGAGATCATCACAGTGATCATTAATTCTCCAAATTAACCAGCTAAAAATCACAATAAACTGCCAAAGCTCCTCCAGAAACCCCAATAATCATGAGATTTCAGACCAAAAATGAGGTTAATTGCTCGCACAAAGACATTAGATATAAAGAATGATATTGAAGTCCAGAATGGCAATTTCAAAGAACGGGATCGCGATGCTTACCTAGAGGCACAAAAGGCAGAGGGCTTCTACTTCTTGATTCCGATCCAGCAGGAGTTAGGGAACAGATGAGAGCGTATCGGAGACCATCATGCGGTCGGGTTTCCTGCGACGCGAAGCGCAGAATGGAGAAAAAAGAACAAGGTAAATATGCAATCCGGGAAGGCATACGCCTCCGCCTGGGCCTCCCTTTTTCTTTTTCTTTAGATTAAATTAGACTTCACCTCTCAATTTTGCCCGACTTCCATCAAAACCCACCCCCCCATGGGAGGACTTGCAGCCCTGCCACCCCACCAAGTGTAGAGGACCTGGATTTGAGAAGGAGAACTCACCTAATCATCGGAGAAGGAGAACTCACCTGATCGAAGAGTTTCCGGATTTGGGGTTTCCTTTCTAGGGTTTCATCACCGCCTCACCGGAGTTCTTCTTACCGAGCACCGACCTCGAGAAAGGCGCCAAGGCGGTGAAGTTTAACTAGGGAGATCTAACGATGGGAGGACTGGAGGAGGGAGGGAGATCGAGGGAGATGTGGATCGGTGGAGGTGGAGGTGGAGCGGGGTAACCGGGGATTAGGAATTGGAGATTAGGCTGACTTAAATAAATTGTTGCAACTGATTTTTCGGTTGCAACAAATAAAAAAAATTAATATATGTTTTAAAATTAAATTTGCAACCGGAAATTTCCAAGAATATTTTAAAAAAAAAAATCGTTGCAACAAATAAAAAATTAATATATATTTTAAAATTAAATTTGCAACCGGAAATTTTCAAGAATTTTTTTTTAAAAAAAATCATGTTTTTGTAACCGAATTTTGGGTTGCAAAATTCTAAAAAAAATTAAAATTTATTTTAAATAAAATTTTGCAACTGAAAATTCGGTTGCAAAGATAAAAAATAAACTTAAAAAAATATTTTTAAATAAATTTTAGTTTCGATTGATTTTTAATTTTTTTTTAAAACTGATTTTTGTTATTTAAAAAAATTAATCAATTTTTGCAACCGATATATCCATTGCTAATTTATGTAATTTATATATTACTAAATAATTTATTTTTAAATTAAAAAATCGATCTCAAAATTGATAGTAAATTGTATCAGAAAATATCGGTTACAAAATTGGTTGAAAAATGAGAATCTTGTAACTGCATTTACAACCGATTTGAATCGGTTGCTAAATTATTAAAAAAATAAATCGATTGCAAAATTTGTTGCAAAATAAGTTATAAATATATTCAAAAAATTGGTTACAAAAATAGTTGCTAAAACATTATTTTTTTTTTGTAGTGCCAACTTCTTGTCTCATCTTCATTCGACCTATTTTATGTTGGGATTTTGTTTAACCGTTTTGTACAAGTATTGGGTATCCGTCGGTGATTCCTCAGCCAACTCCAATATAGCATCCATCTGATTCTCAGCTCTTGAGATATTTCTGAAACCGTGCTCGGTATATCAAATGGCTAACTTAGCATGTCTCCCGTACATCACTTCGAGCATGGATGTGGTGTAAATAGGAGGGAAACGATTATTTTACATAGAGCATCAACGTTAATTGAACAAAAGTATTTGGATTTATTCACTAATAAAAGTACAAGTATTTAATAATTATGGATGCAATTATCAAGTCATTTTGGGCGCATACCAAGAACATGATGACATGTATCCCTTTTTAAGAAAAAATAAAGTACTTTATGTACATGTAGAACTACACACGGACCATGCACCTAGTAAATGCCCTTGTGAAGCTCTCACATAATCAGCCATCTCATACTACATCAATGATCAGCTATACATGAGCATACGTAACCATGCTCAATTCTGAACATTGCCAGTAAGCACCACAAGATGGTTCATGAATATGATACTGTAAATAAATAAAATATTTTTTTCTGATAAAAAAGAATTACATCCGTCACATATAAATTTATTCTGCTGCATTCTTAGATGCCTTTTATTTTAATCCATCTAGAGTTCCCTCGGGCATTCTTGTGGTGCCAGTAAGCACCACAAGATGGTTCATGAATATGATACTGTAAATAAATAAAATATTTTTTTCTGATAAAAAAGGAATTACATCCGTCACATATAAATTTATTCTGCTGCATTCCTAGATGCCTTTTATTTTAATCCATCTAGAGTTCCCTCGGGCACAATTGCACAAAAGTTAAATGGGTTGATTTTTTATCGAACTTGTTGCGGTAATCCGGTTTGATACAAAATAATTGCCGGTTCATCAGTTGGGTCGGTTTTATTTGGACCCGTCAACGAAGTCAGTACACCTGAAATGATGTCTTTTGAATTTAACGAGGGCTACGATCTATCTCAATGAAAAGAATTCTAACTACACCTTCCTGACAGGTACATCTTGTGAATCATATTTTTAGCTTAGTCTGAAAAAGACACTTATAGAATATATTGTTACTTCATTCGGCTTCATGTCTTCAGCCTGATCCGAAGAAGATACTTCTAGAATATATTATTACTTCATTCGGCTTCATATCTTCAGCCTGGTCCGAAGAAAACACTTCTAGAATATATTGTTACTTTATTCGACTTCATGTCTTTAGCTTGGTCCAAAGAAGGCACTTCTAGAATATATTATTACTTTATTTGGCTTTATATCTTCAACCTGGTCCGAAGAAGACACTTCTAGAATATATTGTTACTTCATTCGGCTTCATGTCTTCAGCCTGGTCCAAAGAAGATATTTCTGAAATATATTGTTTATCCCTTCGGCTCCATGGCAAACAGTTCTTTATCTTCCGGCTCACTCCAAAGGAGGTAAATCTAGTCCAAAGAAGATATTTCTGATATATATTGTTTATCCCTTCGGCTCCATGGCAAACAGTTCTTTATCTTCCGGCTCACTCCGAAGGAGATAAATTCGAAGCATATAGCTAGCACTTCTTCGGCCCATTCCAAGGAAGATGGTCTGAAGTAGTTAGACTCTTTTCAGATCTCCTTTAAAGAGAGTGTATATCAAGCATGTGAACGATCTCTCAACCTGAAGCAGTTGAAGGTTGTTCTAGTTGTTATAACCACCCACATGGTTTATAACTCCAGCTTCGATAACCATGGACTAACTAATTTCCGACTGCCACTACTTACTGTTATGAGAAAGTTACATTAACTAACTCCCATAACCATAGTAGTTATACTCATGCCTACAAATATCAGTAAGAGGGGACACTCGAGGTAAGCCAACTCCAGGCAAGTTAGAGCCAGTCCACAACTAGCTCTTTCAACGCCACTCCACTGATTTTCCTTTCCATTCCACTTCATTCTGCTCTCAAGTTCTCTATTCTGCTATCTAAATTCTTGTTGACTTTGGCATCAGAGTGTCCCCCACCGGAAAAAATTCCAGTCAGGGAATTTGTTTTGTAGGTTTTCATCGAAGGTGAACCAGCATGCAAGTTGCTCTATCCAGTCCGCAAGGATTTAGCATCAACAGATTGGCGTGGAAAGAATTTCCTTATTAAGGAGAACCTTGGAAAAACAAGAATAGTGAAAGAAAAGGTCCAGAATGCTTCTACAAGCAGGGAGCACCCTGCTCCTCAAGTGAATAATCCTCCGGTGGAAAATGATATGCCACCTCCTATATTGACTATGGGGCAACAGCAATTTGAGGCCCTTCTAAATCGAGTCAATGCCCTGACAACCTTAGTCCAAACTCTTCAAGAAACTGCCGTTCAAAGGTAGTGTCCTCCAGCCACATCTCAACCCAGTCATCAAGCTAGGGAAAGGGAAGATCGACGTCGGGAATCCATCCCATGTTCTTCACGAATTCGGTTTTCTCGTGAGCATTATAGCTCCCAGCCAAGCAGGCGTATGGAGGATCACCCTGGCAAGAAAAGAGCCAGACGCTCCCTTTCCATTTCTTCTGGAGATTCTATACCTGAAGGAGTCAAGCAAAGAGAAATGAACTTTGATTATGAAGAGAAGTTCAAGTTATTGGAGTCACAAATAGCTAGGTTCACTGATCAAAGAAGAGGTGACGAAGTTATAACTTTCAATTTACAACCTCCTTTCTCCGATCGAATTATGGTCGAAGTTATTCCTCGGCATTTTAAGATTCCTCAACTGGAGGCTTATGATGGAACTACCGATCCCCTTGATCATTTGGGAAGTTTCAAAGCTCATATGATAATACAAGGGGCATTCGATGCATTATATTGCCTCGCTTTCCCTGCTACCTTAAGGAAGCTATTTGAATGTGGTATTCAAGCCTACTACCCGATATAATTCATTTTTTTGCTAAGCTGGAGTGGCTATTTATTTCTCATTTCAAAACATATCAAAAGATGCCGCGTAACACAGATAGTTTGTTCCTCCTTCAATAGAATGAAGGAGAAAGTCTTAAAAAATTTGTTATTCAATTCAATTCAACCACTCTAGAGATCACTAATCTCAATGAGCACGTGGCCATGTCAGTCCTGAAGAAAGATCTCAGATCGTCCAGGTTCACTTTCTTCCTGGATAAAAGGTTTCCCACGAGCTATGTTGAACTACTAGCGAGAGCTTAGAAAAATGTTGTTGCTGAAGAGTAAGCTGGGAGTCGTTGACTCATCAAACGGAGACACCCTTCTAAGAAAAAAAGCATCAAAGGATCAAATGTGCCCATATCTTCCAACAATGCATCGATTTCAAGATGCTGTCCTAAGTCCAAGCTAACTAAACAAGGCAAACTCTTTCCTACTTAGGAAGGTCCTTATCGAATCAGAGAAGTCATCTACCCCGGAGCTTATCAACTTGAAACTTTGAAAGGTACTTTGTTACCTTGGCCTTGGAATGTAAAAAATCTTCGCAAGTATTATCAATAAAAATTTCTATTCACAGAGTTATATTGAAGTATCGAGATGGACCTAGTCACTCTGTCTTATTCTTTATTAAAAGGCATAAGGATGATCTACATGATCTACCCTATGAAGTGCCAAGATGGGCCTGATCAGCCTGTCTTATTCTCTATTAAAAGGTATAAGAATGATCTACATGAACTACCCTACGAAGTATTCTCTATTAAAAGGTATAAGGATAATCTACGTGATCTACCCTACGAAATGCCGAGATAGATTTGATCAGCCTATCTTATTCTCTATTAAAAGGCATGAGGATGATCTACGTGATATATCCTATAAAATGTTCAGGTGGGCTTGATCAGTCTGTCTTATTCTCTATTAAAAGGTATAAGGATGATTTACGTGATCTACCCTACGAAATGCCGAGGTGAGCTTGATCAGCCTGTCTTATTCTCTATTAAAAGGTATAAGAATAATCTACATGATCTATCCTATAAAATGTCGAGGTGGCTTGATTAGCCTATCTTATTCTCTATCAAAGGTGTATGAATGATCTATGAGACCTATCCCACGATAAATCCTATAAAGTGTTGGAGGAGTTCATGAAATGATGAATTTAATTACTTCGGATCTTGTCATTTCCTAAAGGAGAAGAAACAAGGTTATGGTATTCGTTTACATGATTATTTTATTATATCTTCTTGGAAGAAAGGAATGGTTTCATGTATCAAGTTCTCTTATTTGGTATATTAATAGCAGAATTATCCAAAGCCTGGTTTTCTATCCAGCCAATTCTATTTAATATGATCCGAAGAATCTTAATTCTGAAATTAAAAAGATCACCTATATGATGAGCTGACTTATTTGGGTTCTTCGAAGCTCATGTTTACATTATGACCAAGTCCAAAGACTTGGTATTATTTTGAGTCCAAAGACTTTGTATTATTTTAAGTCCGAAGACTTTATCCTTAGACAAGTTTTTGTTCAAAATTTCGAGGTTGAAAGTTGATATACTTGTCAGGAATGTTGCTTATTCACAAATTTTATATGATCGATAAGATCATCATTCAACATTTTATCTCTAATGAATCCATACTTGGTAAATTTCTCATTGCAGCATAATTTATTTGTAAAGAAAGATGTTCTATTCATAAAAAGTAGTATATGAATATTATCTTTCTTATAACATGATAAAAAAAAAAAGAGGCTACAAAAATTGTGCATCTTTTACATTAGCCGCCTATGGATCGGCTTCAGCTAGAGTATCTTCAGCTTGGGTTAGATCAATTGGGTCAGCAACCATTAATATTTCCCTTCTAGTTGCTTCTTCAGTTATGGCATGAACTTCTTCAGAATGACCCGATATTGCTTTTGGCAATCCAGGCTCTTCTATTTTTTCGAGTTCATATAGCTGAATACTTAAAATATCAAGGTTGGGATAAATTTTTGTACTTCATTTACCCCATCATTATAAGTAGCTCGGCAGCTGAAAGTTCCTACTTCGGTCATTTCATCATCTCATGCTAAAGACTTTTTATAGTGCTCGACCGCCCTACTTGATCATTTAAAGCTTCTATTTCTACAGTTGCTGCTTCAACTTTTCTGATCGCTTCATTAGACTTTTCAACTACCTCTTCGGTCTTCTTCTGAGATTCCTTGGCCGAATGTTCCAAGGACTGAATCTTCTTTTTTCTCTTTTTAAGTTTTGCTTCTTGTTTAGAAGCCCTCAGCTGAGCTTTTTCCAATTCAACCTTCATATTTTGAACCGCGGCATCACTTAAAGCAAGCTTCTCCTCCATGGCCTTCTTTAACTCTTCAGCTACTTCCTTCTCGACTTCGACCGTTTGGAGTTTTTCTTGGATTCTTTTATGATAATCTCTAAAGTCAAATATACTCTCTTCCATAAGGGTAATATCATGAATCAGTTGCATTGACAATGAAGAATATGAAGTTAACTAGGTTAAGTATTATATAAAGCGAAGAGAAGAGAAGAAGAAAAGAAGTGATATTTACCTTCAGCATAGATGAGAACGCCGAATCAAATATCTCCTCAATATTTTGAGTTTTGCTGACTTTCCAGTCTCAAGGGAGGAGAGTATGCTTCAGTATCTTCCTAGCTAATTCGGGGTACACCAAGCCCCGTCCATCAGAAAAGACTGCAAAATTCACGTTGCATTCTCTATATGTTGGATTGTCTCTCACCATACCTTCTTCAGTTCAAGGAGCTTTTCCTTTATCTATTGAGAAGGATGAATTGGCTCTTCGATAATCGGATCTGGAATAGGTTGTTCCAGGGAAAGCAATGGAGGGGAAATCCTTGGTGAAGTCTCTGTCATAAGAACATTGTCTTGATCTGGTGTAACCCTTGTTGGGCTTGTCCTTGAAGTTTCTTCGGACCTAATTTTCTTTCAGACTTCTATTTCCTTTTGAGGAACAAGCACTGCTCTTTTTCTGGATGCTTGTCAGAGTTTTTGGCTTCATTTTTTCACCTGTGAACAAAGAAAAAAGGCTTCTCAGATCAGCCATTGGAGATACAAATAGATTCTGGGAGAAATTAAAGTTAGCTATCTACTATACCTAGTGTTGGAAGCTCATGATATGAGCGAGGTGAATGTTCTTTCAGTAGTTCTTTGACCAAAGAAACCTCAAAATTGGACATGTCTCGAAATCCTTCTGATCGGCTTTCAAGATTCTTTTTCCAGCATTTACATCCAAGCGTGGAGTCTTCCATTTGGGGTTAAAACCCCATAATTAGTAAAAATAAAGAAGAAATAGGGTTTCCACCTGTGTATGGCACTAGTTATTCCCTTAATTAGTCTTTGGCCCAGACGGGGGCCGATGACCCACCATCCTTCGCCGTGAAAATCTTTCTTCGGTACAAAGAGAGAAGTAAATAATGAGGTTCTGGGCACTACCTTATAGAGTTTGCAAAAAACTAAGAATCCGTAGATATTCCTAAAGCTATTTGGTGCTAGCTGAACTGGGACTACCTGATAAAGGGTGAACAACTTCACCAGGAAGGGATGAAGAGGAAACCTAAGGCCAGCCTTTAAATAATCCTCACATACAGTAAAAGCCCCAGGAGGAGGACAAGTGACCCTTTCATCAGGACTGGGAAGTAGTGTTTTATAGGTCCTAGGAATGTGGTAACGTTCCTGGAGACTCTCTACCCTGGTATGGGACAGAAAACTGGCAACCGTTTCTAGAGAAAGTTCAGAAGTTTTTCTTCTATCAAGACCTTTGCTCCTAGAAGTTTCTTCACCCACTAAACCATTACCAGTAGTTGAGCTATCTAATAACTTAGACATTATGAAAACAGTAAGGAAAAAGACTCCTACCTCCGAGATAAAGATAGGGTAACTTGTAAGAGAAGCACAATGGCATCTAGTCAAAGGAAGAAGGAGGTTCCAACAAGGAGCACGAAAGTTTATTTCATGGGATGGCCCATTTTTTATATATGCAGGACGGTAGGGTTTTCTCAGGAAACTGATGATCTTCTCAGTCGCATGACATATCGACGACGCCAATCATGGGTACGAATTACTAAGCGACATCGATCGACCGATTGTCAGTTACGATCTGCGAGGAATGCCATAAACGGCCAAGATGAGTTTTCAACATAATGACTAAGGCTCCAAATGTTGCCAAGTGTAATCTCTCAATCGAATAAAAGTTTCATAAAAGTCTTTATAATGAGAGGATCAGCCAGGCTTTTGAATCTGCACCATATTTATGAAGCATCAATAAGGGGCCGACATCTATCCTAAGCACGATCTTCGAATCATAAATCAGTTATTATAAGAGGAAGGGTCAACTATTCACCATCATTGATTATCTTATATTTATCCATAAATGACAAACTCTAAGTACTCTCATTTTTTGAAATAAAGTTATTTTAAAATTGGGAGTGGGGGGCAACTGTTGTGGTAATCCAGTTTGATACAAAATAATTCACAGTTCATCAGTGAAGGATAAAACCAATGCATGGACTCCTACCCTAGGCATGCTACACTAAGGAGTAGGTATTGCATAATTAAAAATTTTAACATGCATACGGAAAAACCTACTCATGCATAGATCTAACATAAACATGATGCATGAAATAGATACATAGGCATGTATAGGCAAATGCAATAATTATAAATAATATGATAAAATTAGATTAAACATGTATAATTAACAAAATAAATAATATACTTGATCGAAGCAGGAAGAAGCCGACTCCCTCAGTCTTCAGAACAGATCAGTAGCAAATCAAGGCAGTCGGTTGAACTCCTTCAATAGCAAAATATCTGCAAACAGCAAGAAGAAGAGATTGATCCAATCTCTCGAGGTGTCCAAATGTCCACCCTCTAGAGTATCCACGCGCGCGGGCTCTCGCTGATCCAACTTCCGAAGGATGCTAGTCCTCCAGGAATCAATGATAGGTCTGGAAAATGTAGAGTAGAGAAAGCCAAACAAATCCCCATGGATGGCCTTCTCCAAGATCGCCAAAACTCCACCAAGAGCACACACCGAAAAAACAAAATCAGGGAAGGAATACACGAGACACGAAACAAAATTCTGCACTCAGATTTTTCTTCCAAAAACTCTTTTCTCCTCCCTTGTCGCAACCCTTTTTCTTCCCCTCTCTCTCATGCCCTGTTTTCTTCAAAAACCGCACGCCCTGTTGCTTCCAAAAACCGCACGCCCTGTTTTCTTCCAAAAACCGCACGCCCTTTTGCTTCCAAAAACTGCACGCCCTGTTTCTTTCTCTTGCATGCCCTGCTTCTCCTCAATCACATCTCACGGCCATGAAAACCAAGATGAAAACGAGACTGAGAAAACTCGTAAAGGCCAAGGAAATCACCGCAAGCCACGGCCTCAACCAAATAATAAAGGAAGCGAAAAAACCCGTGAAGGAGGGAAGATGCGTGAGAGAGACCAGATGAATCCAAACTTCTTTTGAAAAACTCTTGATTGGTGGAGAAGCAGTGAACCACTGGCTGGATGATGGCTGAATCACCGTGAAATAAAAACGAGAGCAAGGAAAAATGTGCAGGAGAAAAAATCGTGATATAGGGACCGTGAGATATGAAAATGCATGGGAGAAAACAGAGAGAGAGAGAGTCCAAATAAACCCATGAATCCCGTGAAGACACCGTGAGAGAAGCCATATAAAATCCAAACTCTTTTGGATAGGCTAGGATCGGTTTCAAACACAAGGAACCGCAGGCTAAACCACGAGAAAACAGGGAGAGAAAAAAAAGAAAAATGAGCGGAAGGAAAAACACCATGAGAAATAAACCATGTAATAAACCGTTCAACAAACCAAAAATCGGTTCGTAAAAACCCGATCCGACCAACCCGATCAATAAGAAAATCAGGTCCAGTCCTGGTCAATCAGGAACAATTCCTGGTTGACCCAAACCAATTATGGTCAATCCAAATCAGACCAGGTGAACCAGAAAAATCCAATGTGTGCTCAATCAAACCGTTTGACCTTAATAATGAAACGATTCCCAATCATTGATTGGTTCCCGGATCAGGAAGAAATCCTCAATGGTGTGTAATCTCATAGGTTCGAGCCTAAATGGTAGCACTGGAACTCTTCCAGTACCAGCACAAGATACCATCTAAAATGGGTCCCGGCATCCGGATAGGCCGAAGATGCGAGAGCAATCTATCGAACCTCTGGCATATGGTTACCGTATAATCATCCCTTTGACCTTCAATGCTCAAGATGACCTAGGGTTAGACTGCCAATCCTAGCTAAGTCAATCTACAACATGTCTCAACCTCAAAGTCCAATGATTCCTCACTAGGACTACCCCGGCGAGGATTTGCTAAATTGAGACATTACGAGATATTCAATCCAAACAATTTGGATATGTCAATTCCTCTTGGTCCACCACTGCTCTATAAGTACTTGCCTGTACCAGAAACCTTCCATCACCAGATTAGAAATCCGGGGTAGTCTGGCACCAAAGCATAGGGAGTTGCTTGCAAGCTACCATTGTGATCTCAGGTCGGAGGGACACATATATCATATCCAATCGCGAGCAATCCTTTGGCAGAAAGGAGCTTCCCGGAGTCACGTTTAATGAGATGTCACACATCCCACTTACAGATCACATCAGTGTCATCATACTTCTTTGGTCAAGAGGACAACCAAACGATGTGAACCACAACAACCTATACTTGATATATTGCCATCCTGTACAATGTATCCTTTGGTTGTGAACCTTTTAAAGGACCCACTCGATATATCCCCTCTATATCGAAGTCAGTGCAATCCTAAGGACTTCATCACATAAATAGAGTTCACCACACTTTTTTAGTCAACAGGACAATCAAACGATGTGAACCACAAAACCTACACTTAATACATTATCATTCTGTACAATGTATCCTTTGGTGTGAACCTTTTAAAGGACCACTCGATATATCCCCTCTATATCGAAGTCAGTGCAATCCTAAGGACTTCATCACATAAATAGAGTTCATTACAGGGAAATGAATAATGTGATGAGATACCAAAATAAAGTTTATTAATTCATATACAAATCACAATAATGAGCACAACTGACTACAACCTAGGTATTGACTTTGGGACACAATTCCCAACAACTCCCACTTGTACTAAAGCCAATCAGAATAGTATCTAATACCCATTTTCCTTTTACAATAGCGAACTATTTAATTCCGAGGACTTTAGTGAAGGGGTCAGCCAGATTCTCCTTTCCATAGATCTTCATATGATTGATATCGTCTAGTTCCATGATCTCTCACACGAGGTGATAGCACCACAGAATATGCTTGGTGCGATGATGAGACTTTGGCTCCTTAGCTTGAGCAATGGCTCCTGCGCTGTCATAATACACTGGAACAGGACCATCTAGGGAAGGTGCCATCCCTAGCTCTCCAAGGAACTTCCGCAACCATATGGCTTCCTTTGCTGCATCTGATGCTGCAAAGTACTCTTCTTCGCATACCGAGTCTGCAACTGTTGCCTGCTTTGAACTCTTCCAGCAGATCGCTCCTCCATTTAGGGTAAACACAAACCCTAACACACTATTTCTATTATCTCTGTCTAACTGGAAACTGGAGTCAGTATTACAAAGTTTTAAGTCAAGTTCTCCACAAATCAGCCATTGATCCTTAGTATTTCTCAAATACTTCAGGATAGTTTTAACACCTTCCATGCGCCTCACCTAGGTCAAACTGGTATTTGCTCACCACTCCTAGTGAGTATGCCACGTCTGGTCTAGTATATATCATAGCATACATAATAGAGCCACTGCAGAAGCATAAGGAACTCTACTCATGCACTCTTTTCCCTCAGTAGTTGTCGCACAATCCTTCTTGGAAAGAGTAATTCCAGAACCTATCGGGAGATAGCCTTTCTTGGAATTCTCCATGTTGAATCGTTTCAGCACGGTGTCAAGGTACGTAGACAGGGACAAACCCAGAAGCCTCTTAGATCTATCTCTATAGATCTTCATACCCAGTATATAAGAAGCTTCACCCAAATCCTTCATGGAGAACTGAGATGACAACTAGACCTTTATTCCATGCAATGCTGCGATGTCATTCCGATTAAGAGAATGTCATCAACATACAGTACCAGGAATACAATCACAGAAACATTAACCATTTATAGATACAGGATTCCTCTCCATTCCTAACAAAGCTATATAATTTGATATACCTATCAAATCGCATGTTCCAACTTCGAGATGCTTGCTTGAGTCCATAAATGGACCTCTGCAATTTGCACACTTTTTGACTCGTCTATGGATGTGAACCCTTCAGGCTGTATCATATACACCTCCTCATCCAGCTCCCCATTTAGAAAAGTGGTTCAGACATTCATCTGCCAGATCTCATTTCAAAATATGCTGCCAAAGCAAGCATGATTCGAATGGACTTAAGCATTGCCACAGGAGAAAACGTATCATCATAATCAATACCATATGCTGACGATACCCTTGGCAACCAGACGGGCTTTATAGGTCTCCACTTCATCTGCGCCCCTTTTTCTCTTGAAAATCCAATTGCACTGATGGATTTTATCCCTTCAGGTGGATCAACCAATGTCCATACATTGTTGATCTCCATAGACTCCATCTCGGATCGCATGGCTCCAAGCCATGCCTCAGAGTCAGATCTTGAAGTGCATCCATATAGGTGATCGGATCCTCATCGTTCTCATCGAGCTCAATGGGATCACCATCCCGAACTAAGAAACCGTAGTATCTGTTCGGCTGACGTGGTACTCTATCGGATCTCCTATTAAGGGTTCTGGGTGTAATCCAATCACAGCTGGTTCAATGATGTCCTTAGAGTGTGCAGGTTTTTCTTCTACTGGTTGAACTTTACCAAGTTCAATCTTAGAGGCTATAGTTCCTTCTCAAAGAATTCCTTTCCAAAAAGATAGCCTAAGAGCAATGAACACTTCTGTTCATCCTCTAAGTAGAAGAAATACCCTTTTGTTTCCTTAGGGTACCTAATGAATAGGCACCGATCATACTTAGGACCAAGTTTATCTGAGTCTAAATGCTTTACATAAGCCGGATAACTCCAGACCCAAAGGTATGAAATTAAGGGCTTTCGTCCAGTCCATAACTCATATGGAGTGGAGACAGCAGACTTACTCAGAACATCATTCAACAAGTAACAAGCTGTCTCAAGTGCATATCCCCAGAAGGACAGCGGCAGAGTTGCAAAGCCTATCATAGATCGAACCATGTCCAACAGTGTTCGATTCCTCCTTTCGGACACCATTCAACTGGGGTGTTCCTAGAGGAGTCTACTAAGAGAGAATCCCATTCGCCTCAAGATATGTCATGAACTCACCAGATAGGTATTCACCACCTCGATCAGACGAAGGGTTTTAATACTCTTTCTAGTTTGTTTATCCACATCATTACGATATTGTTTGAACATTTCAAATGACTCAGATTTATGTCTCATCAAAAGACATAACGATACCTGGAAAGGTCATCTATAAATGTAATGAAATATCTGTATCCACCTTGGCACTAACTGTCATGGGTCCGCATACATCAGTATGTAAGAGACTCAGAAGTTCTATAGCTCGTTCACCTTTTCAGTAAAATGTGACTTTGTCATTTTACCAAGCAAACAGGATTCATAAGTGGGCAGTGATTCAGAATCATTGACCTCGAAGAGGCCTTCTCCTCGTAACTTGGTTATCCTATTCTGGTTAACATGACCTAGCCTACAGTGCCATAACACAAATCACTGACATTTTCTATCCTAGGGGTTTGCTAGACATGTACATTACATTAACAGGCCATGACAAAAATAGAGAAATTACAAGATTTATCATATAAATACCTTGTCTAGCACCCTGCTGCTTTCCTTCATTGGCCTATTCGGTCTAAGGATGACTGATAAAGAGGACAGTTCCTCTTTCAGTGTCCCTGCTTCTTACAATAGAGCACTCTGCTAGTTTGATCAGCTTTCACTTCTTGGTCTAACTAGGACTTGGAGCATTCTTGCACCTCCTTTCCCTTACCTTTCTTCTTTCCTTTCTTAAAGGGACAATGACCTCTAAAATCTCCCACTAAATTCATCACCCCTTTATTCAGTTAGTGGTCCTTCTCGTAAGTCTGCAGCAACCCCATCAAATCATGGTAATTGACTGTAGGCTTATTCATTCTATAATAATTGAAAAGTCAACATAGAAGGAGGGTAGAGAATTCAGGATCGCATCCTTGCCGAGTTGCTCGTGCAAGGGACATTCGAGCTTGTCCAATCGTTCGATCATCTCGATCATGTATAATACATGATCGGTAACCGAACCGCCATTCCATATTCTGGCATTGTAGATGGCACAAGATACTTTGTACCGCTCCACATCATCTGGCATGCTGAAAGATTCCTTCAACTTTTGAAGAATCTCGTCTGGCTGGGCCTTCTCGAATTTGCGACTGAACTCCGTCGTTCATCGTCGCAAACATATAATCGGACAGTAGTCCGATCAGAAATCCACTTCAAAAAGTGTCCTTGACCGAACTCCAAGCATTGGCAGGAGGGATTTCAGGTTGCTGGATCTGTTATCATATAAAGGATACGCTTATGCACTAAAACTATCCTCAATTTTTGATACAAGCTATCGAAATTGGGATCCTTTAACTTCTCGCTATCGAGAAGTGACCTGAGCGAAAGGTTTGAAGACATATAAAAGAAAAATTAGGACCTATTAGTGTATAAATTAATCAAAACCAAAAGACTTGGACTTTAGTCTAAAGGTCACTCCACTAATTTTTCAGATTGGGAGCCTCTAACTCTAATCCGTGAAATCATCATTTCATAGTGGGTACTGAAATCCAATAGACCACGTATGAGCCTGACTATGGCCGGCTCATCCATACGCGCCCAAAGGTAGGTTCTCTACCAATTGCTTCCCTAAGCAACTTCCAGTAATTAAATTTTGCCCCACGGAACTCCCAATCGGCCTAGGGGCCTCCTATTGCAGGTCTCTGTTAGGTCCAACCATTAATATGACAAATCTGATACTTCCAGCTAACGAATGATCAAGCCCGACTAGGGCTGGCCACACTGATCACCGTTAAGGAGGTTGCACTAAACATCATCTATGGAAGAGTAATCCCAATAACTGGATGCACACCGTTCTATGGAACTGCCAATGTACACCAAGCTAAAAGACTCATTACTAATCCACTTAATGGGAGGCTAAGACACCATCAACTCATTGACTTAGTCTTTTTCAGGATCTAATAATTTTAGAGGATTTTAATTAATTATAATTGAAGAATAGAGAGAAGAACAGGGATCAACCTCCCACTGATCAAATCAATTCTTAGGAGGGTTGAATTAAATTCAACAAGTTGGTCCATGGGCACCTAAAGATCAGACAAGCTAATCAACTTGGGTGACATGGGTTAACTCGAATCAATAAGCTTTTCTAATTAGTTCTGGTTGATCGGATTGGCCAGGTAGATGAGATCATGGGTGAGTATCCACCATTAACCATCTTTCCTAGACACCAACCAAGTTGGCCAGGAAAGAGGTAGCCTCATGCAGCCATGATCAAAACTGCCAAACCTGCCTAGACATCAATCGATTTACCAGACTGATTAGACCAACCTAAGAACTCGGGTTTTCACAGAGCCACTAATTAGATCCATTTTAGAAGATGGATTAATCCATCTAACTATAGATAGATACTAAAAAATAGGTTCTTAATCAGTATTTGATTAGTTCTCTTAAGTCAATTAACTAACCTTAGGTCTAACCCCAGTAAACGGACCCAATCAGACAATTAACCCAATTAACCGGATGGCTTATTCAAATGATATTAGGTTTCATAAACCCTAATCTGACTTGTCATTTAATTAATCTTTAATTCATAATTAAAAATTTTAACATGCATACGGAAAAACCTACTCATGCATGGATCTAACATAAACATGATGCATGAAATAGATACATAGACATGTATAGGCAAATGCAATAATTATAAACAATATGATAAAATTAGATTAAACATGCATGATTAACAAAAATAAATAATATACCTGATCGAAGTAGGAATAAGCCGACTCCCTCAGTCTTCAAAACATATCAGCAGCAAATCAAGGCAGTCGGTTGAACTCCTTCAACAGCAAAACATATCTGCAAACAGCAAGAAGAAGAGATCGATCCAATCTCTCGAGGTATCCAAATGTCCTCTCTGAAGTATCCACGCGCGGGCTCTCGCTGATCTAACTCCCGGAAGGATGGTAGTCCTCCAGGAATCAACAACATGTCTCGAAAATGTAGAGCAGGGAAAGCCAAATAAATCCTCACGAATGGCCTCCTCCAGGACTGCCAAAACTCCACCAAGAGCACACACCAGAAAAACAAAATCAGAGAAGGAATACACGAGACAGAACAAAATTCTGCACTCAGTTTTTCTCCCAAAAACTCTTTTCTTCTCCCTTGTCGCAACCCTTTTTTCTTCCCCTCTCTCTCTCTCATGCCTTGTTTTCTTCCAAAAACTGCACGCCCTATTGCTTTCAAACACCGCACGCCCTGTTTTCTTCCAAAAACCGCATGCCCTGTTTTCTTCCAAAAACTGCATGCCCTCTTTCTTTCTCCTGCACGCCCTGCTTCTCCTCTCAATCGCATCTCACGGTCATGAAAACCAAGATGAAAACGAGACTGAGAAAACTCGTGAAGGCCAAGGAAATCACCGCAAGCCACAGCCTCAACCAAAATAATAAAGGAGGCGATAAACCTGTGAAGGAAGGAAGACGCGTGAGAGAGACCACATGAATCCAAACTTCTTTTGAAAAACTCTTGATCGGTAGAGAAGCAGTGAACCGCTGACTGGATGATGGCTGAATCACCGTGAAACAAAAAACGAGAGCAAGGAAAAACGTGCAGGTGAAAAAGCTATGAAAAGGGACCGTGAGATATGAAAATGCATGGGAGGAAAAAACTCGAGAGAGAGAGAGAGAGTCCAGATAAACCCATGAATCCCATGAAGACATCATGAGAGAAGCCATATAAAATCCAAACTCTTTTGGATAGGCTAGGATCGGTTTCAAACACAAGGAACCGCAGCTAAACCATGAGAAAACAGGGAGAGAATGAAAAGAAAAATGAACGGAAGGGAAACAACGTGAGAAATAAATCATGTAATAAAACGGTTTCAACAAACCAAAAAATCGATTCATAAAATCCCTGGCCCGACCAAACTCGATTATTAAGAAAATCGGGTCTAGTCTTGATCAATCAAGAACAATTCTGGTTGATCCAACCAATCCAAGTCGATCCAAATCAGACCAGGTGGACCAGGAAAATTCAATGTATGCTCAATCAAACCGTTTGACCTTAATACCAAACGATTCCCAATCGTGATCAGTTCCGGATCAGGAAGAAATCCTCTATGACGTATGATCTCATAGGTTCGAACATAAATGGTAGCACTGGAACTCTTCCAGTACCAGCACAAGATACCATCTAGCAATGGGTCCCGGCATCCGGATAGGCCGAAGATGCGAGAGCAATCTATCGATCCTCTGGTATATGGTTACCGTTGATAATTCATTCCTTTGCTCCTCCAATGCTCTAAGATGACCTATTGGATTAGATTGCCTACCCTAGCTGAGTCAATCTACAACATGTCTCAACCTCGCAAGTCCAGTAACTCCTCACTAGGACTACCCCGGTCGAGGATTTGCTAATTGAGACACTACGAGATATTCAATCCAAACAATTTGGATATGTCAATTCCATCTTGGTCCACCACTACTCCATAAGTACTTGCCTGTACCCAAAAACCTTCCATCACCGATTAGAAATCTGGATAGTCCGGCACCAAAGCATAGGGAGTTGCTTGCAAGCTACCATGGTGATCTCAGGTCGAAGGGACACATACACATATCCAATCGCGAGCAATCCTTTGACAGAAAGGAGCTCCACGGAGTCATGTTCAATGAGATATCACACATCCCACTTGCAGATCACATCAGTGTCACCACACACTCCTTTGGTCAAAAGGACAACCAAACGTTGTGAACCACAATAACCTGCACTTGATACATTGCCGTCCTGTACAATGTATCCTTTAGTTGTGAACCTTTTAAAGGATCACTCGATATATCCTCTCTATATCGAAATTAGTGCAGTCCTAAGGACTTCATCACATAAATAGAGTTCATTACAGGAAAATGAATAATGTGATGAGCTGCCAAAATAAAGTTTTATTAATTCATATACAAATTACAATACTGAGCACAACCGCCTACAACCTAGGCGATTGGTTTTAGGACATATTCCCAATAATTAGTTAGGTTGGTTTTATTTGGACTCGTCAACCAAGTCAGTGCACCCGAAGATGATGTCTTCTAAATTTAACAAGGACTACAATCTATCTCAATGAAAAGAATTCTAACTATACCTTCCTGATATTACATCTTGTAAATCATGTCTTTAGCTTGGTCCGAAGAAGACACTTATAGAATGTATTGTTACTTCATTCAACTTCATGTCTTCAACCTGGTCCAAAGAAGATACTTCTAGAATATATTATTACTTCATTCGGCTTCATGTCTTCAGCCTGGACCGAAGAAGACACTTCTATAATATATTGTTACTTCATTCGGCTTCATGTCTTTAGCCTGGTCCAATGAATATACTTCTAGAATATATTATTACTTCATTCGGCTTCATGTCTTCAGCCTGGTCTGAAGAAGATATTTCTAGAATATATTATTATTTCATTCGACTTCATGTCTTTAGCCTGGTCCGAAGAAAGTATTTCTGAAATATATTGTTTATCCCTTCGGCTCCATGGCAAACAGTTCTTTACCTTCCGGGTCACTCCGAAGGAGATAAATCCGAAGCATATAGCTAGCACTTCTTCAGCCCATTCCAAGGAAGATGGTCTAAAGAAGTAGTTAGACTCTTTTCGGATCTCCTCTAAAAAGTGTGTATCTCAAGCATGTGAACGATCTCTCAACCTGAAGTAGTTGAGGGTTATTCTAGTTGTTATAACCACCCACATGATCGATACCTCAGGCTTCGATAACCATAGACTAACAAATTTTCGACTGCCACTACTTATTGTTATGAGGAAGTTACATTAACCAACTTCCATAACCATAAGTAGTTACACTCACGTCTATAAATATCCGTAAGAGGGGACACTCGAGGTAAGCCAACTCCAGTAAGTTGGAGCCAGTCCATAACTAGCTCTTTCAACGCCACTCCACTGATTTTCCTTTCCATTCCACTTCATTCTACTCTCAAATCCTCCATTATGTTGCCTAAATTCTTACTAACTTTGGCATCGAAGTGTCCCCCACAGGAGAAATTCCGATCAGGGGATTGTTTTGCAAGTTTTCATCAAAGGTGAACCAGCAAGCAGGTTGCTCCATCTGGTCCACGGAGGATCAGCCAGCTTTTGAATCTGCGCCATCTTTTTGAAGCATCAAAAGAAGCTGACACCTGTCCTTAAAACGATCTTCGAATCATAAATCAGTTATTATAAGAGGAAGGGTTAGCGATTCTCCATCATTAATTATCTTATTTTCATCCATAAATGACAAACTCTAACTATTTCCATTTTTGAAATAAAGTTATTTCAAAATTGGGAGTGCGGGGTAGCTGTTGTGGTATCCAATTGATACAAAATATTATCGGTTCATCAGTTGAGTAGTTTTATTTGGACCCGTCAACCAAGTCAGTGCACCTTGTTGGCCAGCGATGATGCAACCCAAGAGGGGGTGAATTGGTTTTATAAAACTTTTTGAACTATTTCAACAAGTATATGCTATTTGCAATTAAGTGCTTGTATTTTGTCAAAGTGTTTGTGTGCTTTAAAATAATATGCAGCAAAAATTATAAAGTAAATGTAATAGTAAAAGTAATTATACAAATACAATAAATTTATAGTTATTTGGTGCACCCAAGGCACCTACATCCACTCTCCAAGTTTTTCTTTAGAATTTCACTATAATCACCAAGATTATAGTCGATTAGTTTTCCGGGCTCACTAATCAAACCCAACTTGTTTTCACCAGGCTCAAAAGTCAAAACCCTTGTTGGTTTTCTGACTTAGGCTAATCAACAATCTCTTGGTTTTCATAGCTAACAAAAATCTTATTGGTTTTGCGGGCTCACCAACAACCTATGTTAGTTTTACACAAGGGTAACCAACAATCTCTTTGGTTTTCTAAGGCTCACCAAAAACCTTTGATACAACAATATAAGGATGAAAGTAAAGATTATAATAAAGCTTTTCAAAATAAAGCATATATCTCTTTGAAGCCCTTGATTGTTGATGAAGAACTTGTCTTCAAGTTGTTGAAACCTTTGATTGCAGCTTGATGATGTGACTTGGATGCACTCTCTATCTTTGGAAGCTTGAAGGTTTGAACCACTCAACTCTTGAATCCTTGAAGGATATTTAATAATCTCACCAAAGGATTGCTTTCCCATTTGATTTTAGTGTTTATATAGCTCTCCAAACTATAGATGACCGTTTATGACCGTTGGGGATGAAAAACTAGCCATTTAAAGCAAGTTGGAATCAATTCTGCACTTCTAAAAAACTAGTCGTTACTTCAAGTATCGACACTTGAATCTGGTAAGTCGATATGTGAGTTCTGTGAGTCGACACTTGGTTTCTATGAGTCGACACTTGGATCAACTCAGGCAAAAATTCTGGATTTTCACAGTTCTGTAATTTTCTTGTTCTCAGGCCTTGAGTCGATACTTGAACTTTTTCATGAGTTGACACTTGAGTGTGATAGTATTGAAACTTACTGAAACTTCTCCAAAATCAAACTTTAAGTCCTTCCAAGTCTTCTTTATATTTCAAAGTCCTTATAACTTGAATTCCATGATTTGAAGGACTTCTTCAACTTAAATACAAGCATTTCTTCATTCAACATTGATGAGTACTAAGATCTAATGATATACTAAAATACATAATTAGTACTCATATATATTTAAGTATTTTGTCAATCATCAAAAATAAGACCAGAGTCAACAATCTCCCCCTTTTGATGATGACAAAATCTTTAAGTATATAAATAAGATAAGTTTAAAAAGATTAATAATAAGATAAACATGTAAGCTCAAAATCAATGAGTGTCAAGCTCCCCCTCAAAATATGATTTCAAAACATTTTCAAAAATCATTCAAATTTTTAAACATTCTCTCCTTGCTAATTCTTCCCTTAAAGAGTAAAATATTTTGCTTTCTTCTTTCCCTTTTGCATTTTTTTTTATTTCTCATATAATTTTCATGTTTATCTTTTTTATCTTTTCCCTTTTCATACTTAACATATTTCTTCTCCTTTTGTCATCATGAAAAAGGGTGAAAGGCAATGCAAAATGGGAATGAAGGTGGAAAGAATAGTAAGTAGATCATCAAAATAATACATGAAATCAATTAATCATGGTATCGATTAATATGATACTAGTTGAACATGATACCACAAAATGAGATGCATATATAAAAAAATAATTCAATGTATATTAGCTCTAATATGCATAACCAAGGTATGATTAAGACAACAATCTATTCATCTCACTTGTTCATGGGATAAGGCCATAGTGGCACCCCAACACGTCATAAGAGATCCCATTGAATGGGAAGAGAGGATCTTTAAACCCTACGTAGCTCCTATGATTGGACGGCCCTGGTGACTAACCCAATCTGAAGCAGTTACTAGGAGCTCTTCTCTCTTCCTTTTTTTTAAAATTCTTAATAAATCTTGATACCAATTGAATGTAACTCCCCTCAAAAAATTAGATTTGAAAACAAGAAGAAGGAATATCAGAGCAATATAAGTATGATATCAAGAAAACATTGAAAGCATCATACATAACAATAAATCTTTGGATGCTCTCCCAAAATATTATTCCCCCTTAAAAATATACATTCATTGAGAAATAAAACATGAAAATACAAGCATCATAATTTCAAACAATTTGAGATATAAACATAAATACTAAGTATGAAATCAAATATTTGAATTTTCAAGATATGCAAGATTTTTAGAATGCAAGATGTTAACATTTTAAAGATACAATTTAATATGATTTCAAATTCATTTGAAGTGATTTGATATCCATACAAATGCTAGAAGTAAAATAATATCAAGTCTAGCTACTGGATTAAGGGTTTATCAATATGCATACCTTCTTCTTAAATGTAATCCTTAACTACCAGTTCTAGTCATGATCCAAATCATTTCTAACTTAAGCATATATGCCAAAAAATGTATACATTTCATGAAAATATGTAAATCATAACATTTCACTTGAAATAGTTTAAAACTATATTAATCAGAATCAAGTGAAAGTCTAATAATCATAAGTTTAATCATGAGAGCATGAAATCCATCAACATCAAAAAATTCATGATCACAACAAATGATTATTAATCTAAACTTGATTCTAATAAAACAATTTTCAAAGCAATATGCAACTTTAAAAGTATTTTCAAAAAGTAATTTAAGATACATAATCAAAATCAAGTGAAGGTCTAATAATTACAAGTTTAATCATGATAGCATGAAATTCATCACATCAAAAGTTTATGATCAAACCAATGACTATAAGTTTAAACTTGATTCTAATTAATCATTTCAAATTTTTTTAAAGTAATTGATGCAATATTTATAACAAATATTCAACTACATTTTCAATTATGGAAGGAAATATTTAGAATTTATCGATATGTATAATCCTTCCTTTATCATTTAGTCCAAAATGTAGCTTGTCACTTCTTTATGTTGTCTTATATAGCTACTATTCAATTATTTCTTCATGTTAGGCTGCAAGACACTCCTACAAAATAAACTATGTGGACAATTTTAGTACCCAAACTTTCTTGGGTCCTTTAGGGTTAGTAAACATAGTTCCTTTTGGAACCCAAATTTTTCTTAATTTATAAGGATATGCATTATGCCCAATTTTACAATATTAAAACAAGCCAGATTGGAAGATGCATCAACAAAGAAATTCTTGTTTTTCAACTCAAGATTTTGTTTTTTTTTTTAAAGCTCATCATTTGATACAAAATCTTGGATCTTCTAAGAATTTCTATTTTATTTAAAAATATTTTTTTCATTTGAAAATTTATTGCATAACTCTTTCAAATCAAAATTTCTTTTTCTAAATTTTTTTTTCTTTAGAAAGATTATTCTTATCACTTTCTAAAACATCAATCTTTACATTTAAATCATGATTTTCATTGGCAAGATTGATGTTCTCAAGAGAAAAAGAATCTACATGTCGTTTAATTTCTTGTGCTCAATTTTTAATATTTGTATTCATGCACAAGATCATTAAATGCATCATGTAATTCATCAAAGATAAATTATAATCATTTTCAAAACATACCTCTTTTTCATTTGTCATGAAGTAAAGATGGGCAACTTTTCATTCTTCTTCCGAACTAGATCTTCACTATCGCTCCAAGTTACCATCATTGTCATAATTTTTTTTTAGCCTTGAGGACTATTATCTCTTCTTCTCTTGATCAACAACCACTTCTTTGTACCATAAATTTAACTTATGGGTCATGAATGAACCAATAAGCTCTTCCAAAGCAAGGTATCAATATCTTTGGCTTCTTGGATCGCCATCACCTTTGAATCCCATAATATTTGCAAAGATCTAAGAATTTTATTAACCAAATCAGCATTAGTATAGACTTTGCCAAGACTTTTCAATTCATTAATAATAGTCATAAATCTAGTATACATATCATATATAGATTCATAATGCATCATTTTAAATATTTCAAAAGAATGAACAAGCATATTAATTTTAGTACTTTTCACTTGAGGAGTATCTCATGAGTAACCTCAAGTGTATCTTATATTTCTTCGTCGATGTACATATGGAGATCCTATTAAATTCATTAAAGTTCAATAAATAATAAAGCAAGTTCATTGCTTTAGCATTAATTTAGATTGCTTAATATCATATTATTTCCAATCCTTTTCGAGCTTTGGAATGAAAATGCTATTAACCAATATGGAAGGAATATGAGGACCATTAACTATAACTTTCCAAATATAATAACTAATATATGAATATAAATGCGCATGCGAGTTTTTCAAAAAGTATAATTAGTGCCATTGAAAAATGATGGTCTAACACAAATACATATACGAGTTACCATGATTTTTACTCAAAATCGTTAGTTAGATTTCAAATAAAGTACCGTGCTCTGATACCAATTGTTGGCTAGTGATGATGTAACCCAAGAGGGGGGAATTGGATTTTATAAAACTTTTTGAACTATTTCAACAAGTATGTGCTAATTACAATTAAGTGCTTGTATTTTGTCAAGTGTTTGTGTGCTTCAAATAATATGCAGCAAAAATTATAAAGTAAATGTAATAGTAAAAGCAATCACACAAACACAACAAGTTTATAGTAGTTCGGTACACTCCAAGGCACCTACATCCACTCTCCAAGTTCTCCTTGGAAATTTTACTATAATCACCAAGATTACAGTCGATTAGTTTTCCGGGCTCACTAATCAAACTCAACTTGTTTTCACCGGGCTCACAAGTCAAAACCCTTGTTAGTTTTCTAACTTAGGCTAACCAACAACCTCTTGGTTTTCATGGCTAACCAAAAACCTTGTTGGTTTTGCGGGCTCACCAACAACCTATATTGGTTTTATACAAAGGCTAACCAATAACCTCTTTGATTTTCTAAGGCTTACCAAAACCTTTGATACAATAATGTAAGGATGAAAGTAAAGAATACAATAAAGCTTTCAAAAATAAAGCAAGTATCTCTTTGAAGTCCTTGATTGTTGATGAAGAACTTGTTTTCAAGTTGTTGAAGCCTTTGATTGCAGCTTGATGATGTGAACTTGGATGCACTCTCTTATCTTGGAAGCTTGAAGGCTTAAACCACTCAACTCTTGAATCCCTGAAGAATATTAAATAATCTTACCAAAAGATTGCTTCCCCATTTGATTTTTGGTGTTTATATAACTCTCCAAACTATAGATGACCGTTTATGACCATTGGAGATGAAAAACTAGTCATTTGAAGCAAGTTGGAATCAATTCTGCACTTCTGAAAAACTAATCGTTACTCCAAGTGTCGATACTTGAATCTGGTGAGTCGATACTTGAGTATGTGAGTCGACACTTGGTTTCTCTGAGTCGACACTTGGATCAGCTCAAGGCAAACATTCTAAATTTTACAGTTCTGTATTTTTCTTGTTCTCAGGCCTTGAGTCGATACTTGAACTTTTCATGAGTCGATACTTGAACTTTTTCATGAGTCGATACTTGAGTGTGCCAGTACTGAAACTTACTGAAACTTCTCCAAAATCAAACTTTAAGTCCTTCCAAGTCTTCCTTATGTTTCAAAGTCCTTATAACTTGAAATTCCATAAATTTGAAGGACTTCTTCAATTGAAATACAAGCATTTCTTCATTCAACATAGATGAGTACTAAGATCTGATGAACATACTAAAACATACAATTAGTACTCATATATATTTAAATATTTTATCAATCATCAAAATCAAGATCAGAGTCAACCACCTGAAGATGTATTCCTAAATTTAACGAAAGCTACAATCTATCTCAATAAAAAAAATTCTAACTACACCTTCCTGACAGTTACATCTTGTGAATCATGTCTTCAGCTTGGTCCGAAGAAGACACTTCTAGAATATATTGTTACTTCATTTGGCTTCATGTCTTCAGCCTGGTTCGAAGAAGATACTTCTAGAATATATTTTATTTCATTCGGCTTCATGTCTTCAGCCTGGTCTGAAAAAATACTTCTAGAATATATTGTTACTTCACTCTCTGCTTTATGTTTTCAGCCTAGTCTGAAGAAGACACTTCTAGAATATATTATTACTTTATTCGGCTTCATGTCTTTAGCTTGGTCCGAAGAAGCCATTTCTAGAATATATTATTACTTCATTTGGCTTCATATCTTCAGCCTGGTCTGAAGAAGATATTTCTGAAATATATTGTTTATCCCTTCGGCTCCGTGGCAAATAGTTCTTTATCTTCTAGCTCACTCGGAAGGAGATAAATCCGAAGCATATAGCTAGCGCTTCTTTGATCCATTCCAAGGAAGATGGTCCGAAGAATAGTTAAACTTCTTTCGGATCTTATCTAAAGAGAATGTATCTGAAGCATTTGATCAATCTCTCAACCTGAAGCAGTTGAAGGTTGTTCTAGTTATTATAATCATCAACATGGTCCATAACTCCGGCTTCGATAACCATGGACTAATTAATTTCTAACTGCCACTACTTACTGTTTTGAGGAAGTTACGTTAACTAACTCCCATAACCGTAAGTAGTTACACTCATGCATATAAATATTGGTAAGAGGGGACACTCGAGGTAAGCCAACTCCAGGCAAGTTAGAGTCAGTCCACAACTAGCTCTTTCAACGCCACTCCACTGATTTTCCTTTTCATTTACTTCATTCTACTCTCATGTTCTCCATTCTGTGCGCATAAATTCTTGCTGACTTTGGCATCGGAGTGTCCCCCACCGAAAAAATTTCGGTTAGAAAATTTGTTTTGCAGGTTGTCATCGAAAGTGAACCAATGAGTAGATTGCTCCATCCGATCCATGAAAATTTAGCGTCAACAGGATTTTTATTAATTAAATTCTTATGCTAATGCTACTTGTTTTGATTTGCTTGGGCAAACTTTGCAGACGAGCCAACTATGACTAAATAGCTTCTAAAGATGTAAAATTGTACACCCTAAATGCAAGTGTGATAGCTGTCTTCCCGCAAAAGGTCCACAAGTTAGCCGGGGAAAGTGGTCAGTGACTATGGTATAATTATTTCTAAAGCAGGTGGCAATATGGGCATTGAATGCGCCTTTTGTAGAATTGTACCCTACTATATCATGTTTCAAAATTCAAAATTCGAAATGAATGAGAGCGCAATTGACTGATTTTGGTTCAACTGGACGTCTCTTTTATTACTCTGATGATCTGGTGGGTGATCACCTTTCTTTTTATTTTCTTTTCCGTGCTTGAGTTAAATCTTCGCTCCCATCTCTGGATTTGGCTGCTCCTTTTGAGGCAAAACCTCTCACCCTGGTCCCCGTGTCATGGCCGCGACTCCACACGTACGGACAGGCAGCGGGGACTCTGGGCTCCATCGCTGAACGGTAGAGTCAGCATTCGGCTGTAGTCAAGCTAGTGTTTATTGAAATGATGTCGCACGGTGGAAGATTCTCTTTGTGTCTGTCCTGATCGTGCCTTTCAGTACGGAGCACACAGATTTGATCAAAATCAAGTACGTCACCGTGGACCTTGGCTGCCTGACCGTGGAACAACTTTGACCCCAAGGGAGCATGTTTCAATAACGCCAATGTCCCATGGAAGCCACGTTGCCGGTGTGTCAAGGGATAAAACGGAAACTACGACTGTTATTCGTCCACATCCGTGGAGGCTTTAAATATTTGAGAGCTTAAAATGAATATTCAAACGGCTATTGTCTATTGATACATAAAGAAAAGTGAAGTTACGGCACACCACACGTCCGGTGCCGTCTTTTCCCGTCCCGAACCGCCACGTGTCCATCGTGTTGTCCCGTGCACCATATGTCGCGTCGCACATGAACTCTCTCAACAACCTTGTCTAACTGGCCACATCATCCATTCCCTCCGATACGCGTCATTCATGTTCATGTTCCCATTGATGTTGTTGTATTTGACACGTGTCACATTATGCATGAGCCATGTCATTGATCATGTCAACATCAGATATCCACATTAGCCGCCCATCCAGCTCATACTAAGAAATTCGTTGCACACGGGGCGGTGTAGGAAATCATCTCGATTGGGAGGGCCATTTTGCGCTCGCATGGTGCAACTCGATTTTCATTCTTTCGACATCAAAAAGTTATTTAAAGTTATAAAAAATAAAAACATGTAGCTTACCAGATCTCATCAAAATTTAATAAATTTTATGATTATAATTTTAAAATTTATAGGATAAAAATGTTTTTTTTCAAAAAAATATTGATATAGATTTCTATTCTCTCTTCTTCCTCCCATTCATTTTCTATCTGGGCATTGAGAGTCCAAGCTTTATTTCCTTATCATTACTTCACATCTGAAATTGTTAGTAGTAGCTTTCCTACTTAAATTATTATGAAACAATATATCGAAGCCATGAGAAAGTAAAAAAAAACCCTCTATAGTTTCTTTTCTATTACGCGGTTCCTTTATAATAACACCCTTTAGGTTGTTAAATGAAATTAATGTATTTGGTAAGTTTACCATGATATAATTTTTTCCAAAGCAATTTTTTTTTTCCAAAGCAATTTTTTTTTATAACCCTATATAGTTGGTGACAAACTTATAACATTCCATGCCAGAATTGAGTCTTTTCACTAGCTTATGACATTCCGGCTTGATTATGATGCATGCTGGCCAACTTATGACATACCGTGCTTGAATCGAGTCCTTTCAATACCTGATGACATCCTATGATCCGATTATGATACTTGCTGACCAACTTATGACATCTCCTGCTTAAAACGAGCCTTTTAACCAGCTTCTGGTAAAACTTATGATATCCCATTCCTAGCAAACTCCCTAATATGAGTCTTTTCAGCATTTTATGATATCCCGGGCTTGAAATACTTCCCGAACCAACTTTTTTCACCTACTTATAATATCCCGTGGCCAGTTTATGATATCTATATCCAGCTTATGACATCTACCGATAAAAATACTCCCCGAACCATACCTTTTCACCATCCTACAATATCATGCTACCCGATCATGACACCCCATGTTTAGCTTACGACATACCCGTCCAAACTATTCTTTTTCACCATCTTATGATATCCTATAGCTCGAATATGATATCTCGTGTCCACTTTATAACATCCCCCAATTACTAATCTAACCAAACTTTTCATCACCTTATGATATCCTACGGCCTAATTATGACACCCCATGCCTAGCTTATGATATCCCTCACCCAACTATGCTAGAAACCAACCTTTTTGATCATCTTATGATATCCCGTCGCCTAAATATGACACCCCCTAGCCCATTTATGATATTCTGTCCCTAGTACTCCTTGAACCAACTTTTTTCATGTACTTATCACATCTCGTGGCCAACGTATGACACCCCATCCGCAAAATACTTTCCAAACCAACCTTTTTCATCTACTTATGAGATCCTATATATGGCTAGCTTATGACACCCTGTGTCCAGTTTATGACATTCTTTGGTCAAAATACTTTCCGAACCATACCTTCTCATCATTTTCTAATATTATGTGGCTTAATTATGAGACCCTGTATCCACCTTACGATATTCCCTGCCCAAATTGCTCCAGGAATTAACCTTTTTCACCACTTTGACATCTTCTAGCCCGAAGATGACACCCGTGTCCACCTTATGACACCCCCTAAATACTAACCCAACTAAACTTTGTCATCACTTGATGATCTCTTGTAGCCTAATTATGATACCTCGTGTCTAGCTTATGATATCCCCTGTCCCAACTATACAAACCAACTTTTTTTATCACCTTATTGTTGAGTCTTTGATGGTGCATCCAAGGCTCAGGGAGGCCAAGGTTTAGGTTTTGGTCTATTAGTCATGTCTTACATGATGTATCTAGGACTAGGAGTGAGTCCGGTACAAGTCCTAGGTGTTAGGCTGAAGAATTGTCAGTCTGAATATTCGAGTCGATTCGATTGCTACTTGAGTCGATCGATGGTGGGTATAGCAAAAGACTGGAGTGTCGTGGTCTGGTCGAGTTCACTCTCTCAGGGAAGAGTCGGCTTGAGTCTGCGGACAACATGTGTTATGGGCGAGTCATCTCTTTCAGAGGAGAGTCAGCTCGTGTCTGCAAACAATAGAACATTATTTTGGACGAGCTAACTCAAAGGAGACGAGCCAACTCGGATGTCGAAATTTTGAATTTTGATGGTTGCTGACTAAGGAGTTTTTGGGGGGATAGGTCATTTGTGGCCTAGATATATATTGGGATGTGTGTCTTGTAAAAGAGTAGAGACTGCAAAATATATAGAGATCCCATTTTCTTCGAGATCATCATCTCTTCTCTTCTTTCTCTTCTCCTTTCATTAAATCAAAGTCCATTGATTTTTGATGACCTGTATCCTACTGCATCCATAAAGGATCGCTGGTAGAGGGTCGTCCACACCCTAGAACGCTTTCACCGATTGTCGTTCTACTCTTTCATTTGGTATTAGAGCAAGGTTGTGTGGAGGAAAGAAGGTCTCTACATCCTAAGTTTCTGCAAAACCAGGTTTTCTTCAATTTTTTATCCAGTTTTCTTCGTTGTAAACTCTCGAGTTAGGTGGAGGGTATTCCTTTGTGAAAGGGGTGAAAGGAAAAGATTGGAAGGAAGGTTTTCCTATTTTGTTTTGCAAAATTTGTTGAAGGGTGTTTTACTTGATTGTGGAAATGGTATCAAGTGGTTTCAAGGTAGACTTTAAGAAATATGACGGCAAGGAAAACTTTACCCTATGGCAGCAAAGGGTTAAAGATTTGCTGGTTCAACAAAGGATCTATAAGGTCTTGGTTAAGAGAGACCGGAGAAGATCGGTGTTGATGTTGGCTCCACCCATTGATTTTGATGAATAATAAAATATTGAGTGCATATTGTATACTAATGTGTATTTCAAGTTATGAGTTTTCAGGAAGAAAGCACCTCAAAATCTCAAAAACTTATGTTTCATGGCATGTCATGGCACGGAGCATTTCTCGCAAATCTGGACATCCTCTTCATTGAAAAAGGGCATCTACATGTTTAAATATTATGTGTTTATGATTCATTTAAGTTTCAAAATTTATATTTATGTTTTGGGATAATTTATACTTGAATCTGAGCTTTTCAGTCTCAAGTGTCGACACCTGGAAAGTCAAGTGTCGACACTTCAGCATTTGGAACGAACAAAAATCCTTGGCACACCAAGTGTCGACACCCAGAACTCAGTGTCGACACCAAGTGTCGACACTTAGGTTTCCAAGTGTCGACTCAAGGCCTGAGAATTTTGAAAATACAGAACTTTGTCATTTGAGAATTTTTGTGTCAAGTGTCAACACCTGTGCATCAAGTATCGATACTTGAAAGTTTAAGTGTCAACACCTAGAGATCAAGTATCGACACCGGACAGCCAAGTGTCGACACCTGACAGCCAAGTGTCGACACTTAAGCCTGACAGCTCTAACGGATCTATTTTTCTGACTTGCAGAACTTGCTTTTCAAGCTCCAAATGGCTATATCCGAGGTTCCAATGGTCACAAACCATTTTTTGAAAGGTTCTTGGTGTATTTAACCTCCACCAACCTCATTCTAAAGAAAAGAGAAGAGCATTGAAGTGTATTCAAGTCTATTCAAAAGCCAAAAAGCCCATATTCTCTCAAGTACTTCACATCAAAAGCCTTTATAGTTTGATTCCTTGAAAAGCCTACAAGCTCATCTTTACATCATTCCAAAAGAGGCACTTTGAAGGATATTCCAAGGAAGAGTCAAGACAATGCATCAACTTGAGCTTTAAAGATTCCATTCTATTCTTGAAGAGAGTTTGTTTTAGTTTTAAAATTATATCTCTGTTTTTACATTGTGATTTGACCTTGCTTTCAAGGGTGTCTTGAAAGAAGGTTATTGTGGTTTGTTGGGAGCCAAGGATAAAACCAACTAGGGTTAACTTGTGAGCCCGAAGAAAAATAAGTGTTAAGGTTTGTTGGTAAGCCTAGGTGACAAAACCAACTTAGGTTTTGACTTGTGAGCCTTGTGAAAAACAAGTCAGCTGTAATCTTGTTTGGATTATAGTAAATTCTCAAGGGTGGCTTGGAGAGTGGATGTAGATGCTAGGTTTGCATCGAACCACTATAAACCTTGTGTTTGTATGTGATTGCCCTCTTCCTCTCTTACTCTTTGATTATTGCTACTCACTTATTGTTTTCCACTGCTTTCAATCTCTTGCATTGAATTTATCATTTTTCACAAGCACCACTAGTCCCTCACATTATTGTTTTAAATTCTCGAAAAAGACCCAATTCACCCCCCCTCTTGGGCTCTATTTATGGGCAACAATGATATCAGAGCACCGGTACTCTCTTATAGGTCCAAGGATCTTGAGTAAAAGATCATGGCAGCCCCAATAGGAATGGGTATTGTTGAAGGTCAAGCTTCAAATCATCCCCCACTTTTCAATGGCACAAATTACACATGCTGGAAGACACGCATGCGCATCTTTATTCAAGCTCTTGACAATAATTTATGGAGGACAATTGTAAAAGGTCCTCATCAGTCTACGATGTTGGTTAATGGAATTCTCACTCCAAAGATGGAAGATGATTGGGATGAGAATGACATTAAGCAAATCGAGCTCAATGCTAAGGCTATGAATCTATTATTTTGCTCTCTTGATCCAAGTGAATTTAATAGAATATCAAATTGTCTCTCCACCAAGGTGATTTGAGATACACTTGAGGTTACCCATGATGATACACACAAAGTGAAAACTGCCAAGGTTAACATGCTTATTCATACGTATGAAATATTTAAAATGGAACCTACTGAGTCTATTAGTGAGATGTATACTAGGTTCACAAATATTGTGAATGGCATGAGAAGCCAAGGAAAAATTATTTATAACGGTGAACTTGTGAACAAACTTCTCAGGTCTCTACCAGCCTCTTGGGATGCAAAAGTAACAGCTATTGAAGAAGCCAAGGATGTCAACACTCTTCCACTTAGACAACTGTTGGGCTCACTGATGACCTATGAGCTCTCCCTCAACCAAAAGAATGTGGAAGTCGACAAAAAGAAGAAAGTAATTACTTTCAAATCCACTGCGAGAGAAGAATCAAACGATGACTCCAAAGAAGATGATGAAGAAGATGAGACAGCTCTATTGGCAAGAAAATTCAGAAGGTTCATGTGGAAGAAAATGTTCAACTTCAAAAATAAACCTCTGAAAGGTGAGCCAAGTAAAGAGAAAGACAAAGAAAATGAGAAGGAGTAGCCCACTTGTTTTGAATGCAAAAAGCCTGGCCATTTCAAGGTAGATTGCCCCTTGCTTAAGAAAAGTAGAAGAAAGCTGAGAAAGAAAGTCATGATGGCAACCTGGAGTGAAAGTGAAGACTCCAGTTCTGAGGAAGAACAGCAGGAGGTGGAAAACTTCTGTCTGATGGCTGATCAAGATGAGGTATATTTCAAAACAGAAAATGAATTTACTTTTGATGAGCTTCATGAAGTTTTTGACGAATTAGTCATAGAATTTTAAAAATTAAAATCAAAACATAAAGATTTAAAGAAGCAAAATTTGGATTTAGCCAAAACAAATGACAAGCTTTCAAGTGAAAATGAATGCCTTCTTCTTCAAAATAAAAAATTAAATGATAAGATTGTAGCACTTGAAAAAGAAAAAGACATCTTGAAAAAGAAAAGTTCTTCACTTTCAAATGAAAATTTGTCAAAACAAAGTAAAGAAATTTTGGATGAAAACAAAAGATATAAAGAAGAAATTGAAAAATTAAAACCTTTTGTAGAAAGATTTACTTATAGTTCTAAAAATTGAATTTGCTTTTGAATAACCAAAGAGCAGTTTTTGATAAAGCAGGTTTATGATTCAGAACTCATAAGAAACAAAAACTTTTTAAAAATTTCTTTGTGCCTGCATCTTCATCCATTACTTGCTATACTTGTGGTACTAAAGGACATAAATCTTATATGTGCAACAAAAGAAAATTTAGCAACATTAAGAAGTTTGGGTTCCGAAAGGAACCAATGCCACTAACCTAAAAGGACCCAAGATGGCTTGGGTACCTAAAATCTCCACTTGATCTTTATTGCAGGTATGCCTTGCAACCAATAAGAGAAGAATGTGGTACCTTGATAGCGGTTGCTCAAGGCATATGACAGGAGATGTGGAGCAGTTCTCATCGCTCGAATATCAAAATGGTGGCAATGTAACTTTTGGTGATAATGGAAAGGGCAAAATTATCGGTATTGGTAAAGTCCATATCATCCCTTCTTCTTATATTGATAATGTCTTATATGTTGATGGTTTGAAACATAACTTGCTTAGCATTAGCTAGTTTTGCGACAAAAATTTTAAAGTTATTTTTGAATCTTTTTTATTCATTGTTTCTAGTTTAGATGACAATGGCATTAAGTTCATTAGTCATAGGCATGGCAATATTTATATGGTTGATCTTGATAATCTCCCTATTCAAAATGGTCAATGCCTAGTGGCAATGGAAGCCAAGATCAATGAAACTAGTTGGCTTTGGCATCGCAGACTAGGACATGCAAGCATATATTTAATTTCAAAACTTAGCAAAAAGAACTTGATAAAGGATTTGCCTAAACTCAATTTTGAAAAAGACAAGATCTGCAGTGCATGTCAACTTGGAAAACAAATCAAATCCTCTTTCAAACCAAAAGAAGTAATCTCTACATCTAGACCCTTGGAGTTGCTTCACATGAACCTCTTTGGACCAACTAGAACATCTAGTTTGGGAGGTAAGAAGTACGGTCTAGTTATTGTAGATGATTTCTCATGATTTACATGGGTCATGTTTTTAGCACATAAAGATAAAATTTTTTCTGAATTCATTAGATTTCATAAATGAGTTTTAAATGAAAAGGGTTTCAGTCATATCTTTGAGAAGTGATCATGGAACCGAATTTGAAAATGCTGATTTCGATAAATTTTGAATTAAAAATGGCATTCATCACAATTTTTTTGCACCTAGGACACCTCAATAAAATGGGGTAGTAGAAAGAAAAAATAGAACTCTTGAAGAAATGACATGCACCATACTTTGTGAAAATGACTTACCTAGATATTTTTGGACGGAAGCCATAAATACTGCATGCTATATTTTAAATCGAGTTTTAATTCGATCAATTCTAAAGAAAACACCTTATGAGCTTTGGAATGGTAGAAAACCCTCAATTCGTTATTTTCATGTTTTTGGATGCCGTTGTTTCATCTTAAACAATGTAAGGATAATTTAAGTAAATTTGATGCCAAATCAGATGAGGGAGTCTTTCTAGGCTACTCCACATCTAGTAAGGCATACAGGGTCTTCAATAGAAGAGCAATTGTTGTTGAAGAATCCATACATGTGGTATTTGATGAATCTAACCAAAAATCTTCAAGAAAGAAGATGTACTCTCTGATGAAACAGGTAGCAAGAAAACTGAAGGTATAAACAACAATGAAGGGCTTACCAAGGAACAGAATGATGATCAAAATACTGAAGGAGATCAAGCACAAGGTGATGAAAACACATCAACAGTTGATCCATTATCAAAAGAATGGAGGTATGCTCATGGACACCCAAAAGAACTAATTATCGGTGATCCATCTAAAGGTGTAAGTACTCGATCATCCCTTAGAAATATCTGTGATTACTTAACTTTTGTTTCTCAAATTGAACCTAAAACTATTGAGAAAGCTGAATGTGATAATAATTGGATAAATGCTATACAAGATGAACTTAACCAATTCAAAAGGAACAATGTTTGGACATTAGTAGATAGGCCTTCAAACACTTCAATTATTGGTACAAAGTGGGTTTTTCAAAATAAACTTGATGAAAATGGAGTAGTTACTAGAAATAAGGCTAGACTAGTTACAAAAGGATACAATCAGGAGGAAGGAATAGATTTTGATAAAACCTTTACTCCTGTGGCTAGACTTGAGGCAATTAGGCTATTGTTGGCTTTTGCTTGCTTTATAAATTTTCAATTGTATCAAATGGATGTTAAAAGTGCTTTTTTAAATGGTCTAATTGAGGAAGAGGTTTACGTTGAGCAACCCCCTAGTTTTGAAAATTCTGAATTTTCAAATCATGTTTACAAACTTCATAAAGCTTTGTATGGATTGAAACAAGCTTCTAGAGCTTGGTATGATCGTTTAAGCTCTTTCTTGCTCAAAAATGATTTTACTAGAGGTAATGTAGACAAAACTTTATTTTTAAAGAAAAAGAATGATGATCTCTTAGTAGTACAAATCTATGTAGATGATATAATATTTGGTCCTACTAATGAATCTCTTTGTCAAGATTTTGCAAAGTTAATGCAGGGTGAGTTTCGAGATGAGCATGATGGGAGAACTAAGTTTTTTTCTCGGACTCCAAATAAAACAAACCAAAGAGGGGATCTTCATCAACCAAGCAAAATACACAAAAGAAATACTCAAGAAGTTTGGGAGAGAATACTAAGCCTTTAGGTACCCCTATGAGCTCTACTTGTAGACTTGACAAGGATGAATCAGGTAAATCTATTGACCAAAAATTATATCGTGGCATGATCAGTTCATTGTTATATCTTACAGCCAGTAGGCTAGATATCATGTTTAGCATCTGTATGTGTGCTAGATATCAGTCTAATCCTAAAGAGTCTCATCTTTTGGCTATTAAACGTATACTTAGATATCTATCTGGCTCAATTGAAATTGGTTTATGGCACTCTAGAGATTTTTCATTTGAATTGATTGCTTATTCTGATGCTGACTTTGCTGGGTGTAAACTTGATCGTAAAAGTACTAGTGGAACCTGTCAGTTTCTTGGAGTAAATTTGATCTCTTGGAGTAGCAAAAAATAGAATTCAGTTGCTTTATCAACGGCGGAAGCTGAATATATAGCAGTTGGAAGCTGTTGTGCTCAAATCCTTTGGATCAAACAACAACTCGAAGATTTTGGCGTTAAACTAACTAAGACACCCATAAAATGTGACAATACTAGTGCAATCAATCTATCTAAGAATCATGTGCAACATTCAAGAAGTAAACACATTGAAATAAAAATCATTTCATAAGAGATCATGTACAAAACTCTAATATTATTCTTGATTTTGTATGTACTGATGATCAGTTAGCATGTGTGTTTACCAAATCTTTGTGTGAGGATAGGTTCTGTCTGATTAGAAGAGAGTTAGGTTTGTACCTAACCACTATAAACCTTGTATTTGTATGTGATTGCCCTCTTCCTTTCTTGCTCTTTGATTATTGCTACTCACTTATTATTTTTCGCTGCTTTCAATCTCTTGCATTGAATTTATCATTTTTCACAAGCACCACCAGTCCCTCACATTATTTTTTAAATTCTCTAAAAAGACCCAATTCACCCCCCCCCCCCCCCTCTTGGGCTCCATTTCTGGGCAACAGTTGAAGATTGGAAACAATTAGAAGAGATTGCTTTTAGCACTATCAGAATGTGCCTAGCAGATCAGGTTTTGCATGAGGTGTGTTCAGAGACCACGGCAAAGGGTCTTTGGCTAAGGCTAGAAAATATATATATGGGGAAGAACATGACAAACATGCTATGGTTGAAGAAGTAGCTGTATAGTTTGAGAATGCCTGAAGGAGGAGACCTCGTTGCTCACATTCAGAGGTTTAACCAAGTTTGTGCAGAGGTTATAAGTTTGGATGTGATGATTGATAAGGATGATCGGGCATTGTTATTGTTATGTTCGCTTCCGGGGTCATATGATGGTCTAATAACAACCTTGGTATATGGGATGGAAACCCTGATTTTAAAGAGGTTGTTGGAGTGCTCAGGTCAAATGAGCAAAGGAAGAAAATATGTAAAGGAAATCCTAACTTAGAGGTACTTGCTGTAAATGAAAGGTAGGATAGACTCAAGGAAAGAGTTAGGGGAAAGTCAAAGGGCATATCTCAATCTCGAAGCAGTCAAAAGGGCTGGAAGTGTTTCAAGTATCATCAGCCAGGTCATATGAGGAGAAATTGTCCTCTTTGGAAGTCAGGAAAGGGGAAGGCCAATATAAGTGGTGCCAATGCATCTAAAGGTAGTGGTGAAGATGTACTGGTAGTTTCAGATGGAACTATTGATTGGAATAATACTTGGACTCTGGATTCAGCATATTCTTATCACTATACCTCACATCGAGAGTGGTTTGATACCTATGACAGGTCAGATGGAGGTAGTGTGAGTCATGGTGATGATCACCCTTGTTCAGTAGCTAGAGTAGGCACTGTTAGGGTGAGGATATATGATGGAGTGATAAGGACTATCAAATGTCAAACATGTACTATAATTGAAGAAGAATTTAGTTTCTTTGGGCTACTTGGAGAAGCAGGGTTATGCTTTTAGTTGCCAATCTAGTAGTGGTTGTTTGAAATTACCAAGGAAGCTTTGGTAGTGATAGAGGAAAGACTGAGTAATAATATATACAAGATGGAAGGCTCAGTTGTGAATGATAGTGTAGAGGTGCTTGCAGCAGCACAGGAGGAACAGTTAGCATACAAACTATGGCACTATCGGTTGGATCACTTGAGTGACTGAGCGCTCACTGAATTAAGTAGAAGAGGAAACATTCCAATCCTGAAGAAGGATGGATATGACCTATGTGAGCCATGTATCTTTGATAAACAGCATAAGGTAAAATTTGCTGTTAGTACCAAACCAAGTCAAGGAGTGTTGGATTTGGTGCACTCGGATGTATGGAGACCAGCTCCTGTATCATCTAGAGGTAGGGCAAGATACTTTGTCACCTTCATTGATGACTATTCAAGGAAGGTGTGGATTTATCTGATGAGAAAAAAATTAGATGTGTTTGCCTGATTCAAGACCTAGAGAGCTAAGATAAAAAAGAAGACAGGAAGACAGGTGAAGTACCTTTGGTCTAATAATGAAGGGGAGTACTCAAGTAAAGAGTTTAGAAGTTACTATGAGGAGAATGGGATCAAACGTCATTTCACAGTAAGGATGATCCCTCAGCAGAATGGTGCTGCGGAGAGGATGAACCGAACACTATTGAAGAAGGATAGAAGTATGAGGCTACAGACATCACTTCCAGTGACCTTTTGGAGTGATGCTATAATCCTTTCATGTTTTCTTATTAACAGGTCCCCTCATTTCAAGATGAATGGAGGTCTTCTAGAGGAAGCTTGGAATGAAAAGAAGGTGGAGCTTGGCCACTTGAAGGTGTTTGGTTGCATGGCTTATGCACATGTGGAGGCAACCGAGAGAAGTAAGTTGGATCCAAAATCAAAGAAGATAATTTTCATCGGGTATCCACGAGGAGTCAAAGGCTATCTACTGTGGGATCCTCAGTTTCAGAGGATCCCATAGTAGACAGTAGAGATGTTATCTTTGATGAGAGGAGCATCTTGGAGGGATTCGGGAGTACGGATGGAAGTGCAGTTACAAAAGTGAACAGCAGTGATTGCCCTTCACAGGTGGAGGATAGACCTTCTACTTCTACTGACAGGGTGTTTTAGTTGAGGTGGAGTTAAGCGGTAGATATACTCCAGTAGTGCAGGATCAGCAAGGAGAGCCAGCTGAAAAGATAAGGTGCGGGAAGAGCCACACACAACAAGCTTACAGCACAGTGCAAGGGGAGTGGCACTACATAAGCCTTAGCACTCAATCTAGAAGCCGACACGATATGGCATAGATGAGAATATTTTCTATGATCTCATCTCTGTAAATGGAGATCCAGAAACATTTAAGGAGGCCATGGTAAGTCTTGATAAAAAATCATGGATGCAAGGCATGATGGAAGAGATGGAATCTCTCAGAAGGAACAAGACATGGCAGTTGGTTGATCTACCTGAAGATGCTCGGGCAATTGCTTCAAAATGGGTGTTCACGAAGAAGGCAATACCTTCAGAGCAAGGTAGAGTTAGATATAAAGAAAGGCTGGTAGCAAAAAGATACTCACAAAGAGAAGGAGTTGACTATACAGAGGTGTTCTCTCCTGTTGTACACCATACTTTAATTCGGATGTTGTTGTCTTTGTATTGAGAATTGTGTCCCAAAGCCAATCGCCTAGGCTGTAGGCGGTTGAGCTGAGTATTGTACTCTTTGTATGAATTAATAAATATTATTTTGGCAGCTCATCACATTCTAATTTTTTCCTGTAATGAACTCTTTTTCATGTGATGAAGTCCTTAGGACTACATTGACTTTGATATAGAGAGGATATATCAAGTAGTCCTTAAACCAGGTTCACGACCAAAGGATACATTATACTGGACGGCAATGTATCAAGTATAGGTTGTTGTGGTCACATCGTTTAGTTGTCCTCTTGACCAAAGGAGTGTGGTGACACTGATATGATCTAAAAGTGGGATATATGAATCTTATTGAACGCGACTCCGTGTAGCCCCTTTCCTGCCAAAGGGATACTCATGATTGGATATGGGTATATGTGTCCCTCCGACCTGAGGTCATTATGGTAGCTTGCAAGCAACTCCCTATGCTTTGGTATCGGACTATCCAGATTTCCAATCCGGTGACGGAAGGTTTCTAGGTACAGACAAGTACTTGTGGAGCAGTGGTGGACCAAGATGGAATGATCTGTCCAAATAGTTTGGATTGAATGTCTCATAGTGTCTCAATTTAACAAATCCTCGGTCGGGGTAATCCTAGTAAGGAGTTACTAGACTTGCGAGGTTGAGACATGTTGTAGATTGACTCAGCTAGGGTTGGCAGTCAAACCCTAGGTCATCCTGAGTATTGGAGGTCAAAGGGATGAATTATATGATAACTATATACCAGAGGTTCGATTGATTGCTCTCGTATCTTCAACCTATCCGGATGCTGGTACCCATTGCTAGATGGTATCTTGTGCTGGTACTGGAATTGTTCCAGTGCTACTGCCTAGGTTCGAACCTATGAGGTCGCATGCCATAGAGGATTTCTCCCTGATCCAGGTACCGATTTATGATTAGGAATCATTTCAGTAACGGTTTAATTGAGCACACTTTGGATTGACCCGATTTTGGGTCGATCAGAAATTGTTCGGGTCCACCGGGAATTGTTCCTGGGTGACCAGGACTTGACCAAGCCTTTTATAAATTAGATTTTGATCTAATTGTATTTAGAACTGGTTTAGGATGTTTGAACCGATTGTGAACTGGCTTTGAACCCATTCACACGGTATACATGGCTTGGGCGAACAGGGGTTATAAGGTAATTTTTTCTCTCCCTTTTTCACTGATTTTGGTTGGAAATAAATCACCATTAATGGCTCTTCACTGCTACGTTGAAAACGAATTTGATTTGTTCTCAAACATGGTGGCCTATCGAATTCCCAGAAGGTCTCCTAAGCTCCCAAAATCATCGGTTACATGGTTCATGCTGAACATAATTTCTGGGCTATGAAACGTTCAGTGTGCATTCTTCTTTTGAGAGCTTCCATCATCCTTTCAATCGATTATTTTGGATCTGAGTTTTTGTTGAGAGATTGGGAGTGATAGACTTCTTTGATTCCCTATTTTATTGGTGCTCAATCCATGGAAGAAAACTTTGTTTTGGAGAAAACAATAATAGAACAGAGTGTTCTGTTTTTCCTCCCCTCACCATTTCAAGTGGTTTCCGGTGACTAGCATCGTGCAAGAAGCTAGATCAGAGGAAGCCCAAGCATGTCCCCCCTCTAGAGGTGTTCTCTTAAGCACCTATGAGCTACATCAACCTCCATTGCTGCTGTATTTTGTATTCTCTATTTTTGGTTGCAGAAAATGCTGTTATGAAATTATAGGTGAACGGACTTTAGCAACGTTGGAAGAATGATGCAATTTGCTCTCCATTGATGCAAGTTCTGTCAAGAAGTTGCCTTGCTGTTATTGCAGGAGGAGAGACCAAAGTATAGCCAATTTTGGTTTGGGTTTGCTGCTTTCAGAGAAGAGGTAAAAAACTTTCCAATCGGTTCCTGGAAGAAGAAGACTGGAATAAAGTTATTCCAGATATTCTAGCTGTTCCACCTGTTATCCCTGCTTTATTCCAAGCAGAATAAGGTAAGATTTCTGGTTTTAATTTTCATGCATGCCTAGATCTAGGTTTATTAAATTGTTTATAAATATTACATGCCTATTTCATGCCTTCTTTTGCCTATACATGCATCTTGAAAATGTTAGATCCTATGCATAGTAGATTTTTTCCGCTGTTATTTTAAACTTGTTTTAAAATACCTACCTACTCCTTGTGATGTTGCATGCTTAGTGTAGACACTCGCAACGCTGTTTTGCTTTCACTTTAGTGACAGAACATGATGTGGAATTGGAGTAGATGGATGTGAAAATAGCTTTTCTACATGGAAGCCTGGAAGAGAAAATCTACATGAAGCAACCAGATGGTTTTGTAGAGATTGGACAGGAGGACAAGGTATGTCTACTCTAGAAGTTATTGTATGGTTTGAAGCAATCACCTCGATAGTGTATCGTAGATTTGATACTTTTGTATTAATCCTTGGATTTGTCAGATGTGAACATGATTGCTGTGTATATGTGAAGGATATGGACAATGATAATGCTTTGTATCTACTTTTGTATGTGGATGATATGTTGTTGGCTAGCAGAAGTATGAAGGCTGTGAAGAAGCTGAAGAAAGCATTATCTACTAAATTTGAGATGAAAGATTTGGGTCCAGCTCAGAAAAATCCTTGGAATGGAGATTTGCAGAGATAGAAGCAAGGGGATTCTCCATTTATCATAAGGAGATTATATCAAGAAAATTCTTGAAAGGTTTGGGATGGAGAAGGCCAAACCAGCAGAGACACCATTACCGGGCACATTTCTCTCTCTAAAACTCAGAGCCCCCAGATAGAAGAGGAGAGAGAGTACATGGAGAGGGATCCATATGCAAATACAGTGGGCAGTGTTATGTATGCTATAGTGTGTTGCAGGCTAGACATAGCATATGTTGTGAGCCAGGTGAGCAGGTACATGTTTAATCCTGGCAAGGAACACTGGAAAGCATTGAAGTGGATTTTTAGATATCTATAGGGAATTCAAAAGTATGGACTGGTATTCGGTGGGTAGCCACAAGGACAAGAAAGGAACTCCAAGGCATTATATGGAGGTTCGAGTCTTTTGGAAGGATATGTGGATGCAAGCTATACAGGTGATCTTGATACAAAAAGGTCTACTACAGGTTATCTCTTCTGCATGTATGGTGGACCAGTTTCTTGGAGATCTACCCTTTAACCTATTACTGCTTTATCTACAACAAAAGCTGAGTATATAGGTATTACAGAGGCTACAAAGGAAGCACTATGGCTTAGAAGGCTAGTTGCTGAAATGGGGGTGAAATAGTGTATGGTGGTCATGGACAGTGATAGCCAGAGTGCCATATACTTGACTCAAAACCCAATCTATCATACATGCACAAAGCATATAGATGTGAGGTACCACAGGATTAGAGAGCTGGTGGAGGAAGGATAAGTAGCACTTGTGAAGGTCCATACAAAGGAGAACCACGCTGATACACTTATAAAGACTCTACCAAGGAAAAGATTTCGTTCATGTTTGTGGTTGATGGGTTTGAGAGATCTGATGTAGTTGTATGTAGCCTTGGAGTACCAAGGTAAAGATTATTGAGTCTCTGGTGGTGCATCCAAGGCTCGAGGAGGCCAAGGTTTAGGTTTTGGTTTGTTTGTCATGTCTTACATGATAAACTAGGGCTAGGAGTGAGTCTGGTACAAGTCCTAGGTGTTAGGCTGAAGATTTATCATTCTGAATATTCGAGTCAGCCCAATTGGTACTTGAGTCGACTCGATGGTTGGTACAGTAAAGGACTGGAGTGCAGTGGTCTGGTCGAGTTGACTCTCTTAGGGAAGAGTCGGCTCCAGTCTGCAGATAGCAGCATATGTGTTCTGGGCGAGTCATCTCTTTCAGAGGAGAGTGGCTCGTGTATGCAGACAGTAGAACATTGTTTTGGACGAGCCGACTCAGATGTTGGGATTTTGAATTTCGACGATTGCTGACCAGAGGAGTTTTTGGGGGATAGGTCATTTGTGACCTAGATATATATTGGGATGTGTCTTGTAAAAGAGTAGAGATCGCAAAATATATAGAGATCCCATTTTCTCCGAGATCATCTCTTCTCTTCTTTCTCTTCTCCTTTCATTAAATCAAAGTCCGTTGACCTTCGATGACCTGTATCCTACTGCATCCATAAAGGTTCGCTGGCAGAGGGTCGTACATGCCCTGGAACGCTTCCACTGATCGTAGTTCTGCTCTTTCACTTATAATATCCCACAACCTGATTATAATACCGTGTGGCCCACTTATAATTTCCTATCCCTAGAATACTCCCTGAACCAACTTTTTCTATGTATTTATCACATCCCATGGTCAACAAATAATACCGCATCCCCAAAATACTTTTCGAACCAACTATTTTTACCTACTTATGACATCCTATGCCTAACTTATAACACCTCGTGTCTAGCTTATGACATCCCTCAGCCAAAATACTTCCCGGACCATACCTTCTCACCACCCTATGATATCATGTGGCCCAATTATGACATCACTATTCACTTTATGACATTTCCCGTCCAAATTGCTCTAGGAACTAACATTTTTTACCACCTTATGACATCCTATGGCCCGAATATGACACCTCGTGTCCACTTTATGACATCCCCACCCAAAATACTAATCCAACCAAACTTTTTTACCATCTTATCATGTCCTACGGCCTGATTATGACACCCCGTATCCAGTTTATGATATCCCCTACCCCAACTATTTCTTCTTTCAAACTACTTTGTGAACTAATCTTTTTGACCATCATGTGACATCCCGCGGCTTGATTATGACACCTTGTGGCCCACTTATAACATTCCGTCCCTAGAATACTCTCCAAACTAATCTTTTTCATGATTTATCAGACCGCATAGCCAATATATATATATGACAACTCATCTCTAAAATACTCACTAAACTAACCTTTTTCACCTACTTATGATACCTTGTGGATATCTTGTGACACCCGTGTCTAGCTTATGACATCCCCCGACCAAAATACTCCCTGAACCATACCTTTATATCACCCTATGACATCATGCGACCCAATATGATACCTTGTGTCTACCTTATGATATCCCCCATCTAAACTACTCTAGGAACTAACCTTTTTCACCACCTTATGACATCCTATGGCCCAAATAAGATACCTCGTGTCCACCTTATGACATCCCTATAAAATACTAACCCAACCAAACTTTTTCATGACCTTATAACATCTTGTGGCCTAATTATAACATCCCGTGCCTAACTTATGACATCCCCCATCCAAAGTATTCCACGAACCAACCTTTTTCATAACCTTTTTATATCCTATGGCCCCATTATGACCTCATGTTTCCACTTTATCACATCTCCTGCCCTAACTATACCAAGAACCAAACTTTTTCATGTGCACATGACATCTCATGGCCTGATTATGACACTTTATGGTCGACTTATAATATCCTGCCCCTAAAATACCCACTGAACCAATCTTTTTCACTTACTCATGACATCCCATGACATGATCATGATATCCCGTGACCCGATTATGACTTTTTGTGATCCGATTATGATACCCTGTTGCTTATTTATGTCATTCTATCCTTAAAATACTACCCGAACAAACCTTTTTTACCTACTCATGACACCTTGTGGCCAACGTATGACACCCTGCCTCTACCTTATGACTTCCCCCATCCAAAATACAAACTTGAACCAATTTTTTTCACTTTCTTATGTCATCTCGCAGCTCGATTAGTGTCCACCTTATGATATCAGGTATCCAAAATACTCCCCTAACCAACATTTTTTACCTACTCATGACATCTTGTGCCCCAATTTTGATACCCCGTGCATCAAATTATTAAATCCCTTGCCAAAATACAATCTTAAGTAATTTTTTTCACCAACTTATAACATACCATGGCCCGATGATGACACCCAGTGGCCAACTTATGATATACTGTTGTCAATAACAATGTCTTATTATCTTCTTTATGACTTTCATTATGTTGTTTGTCGATTACAATTCATCTTAATATCTTTAATAGAACTTGTTGCAAATGATCAGTTTAATCAACCTACAAGTGGTGGTTGTCCTGAGAATCTATCATCAATTTACTGAGCATACAAGTGGTGGTTGTCTTGAGAATCTATCTTATTCTACTATCCATATGTAGACAATGATAATGTTGAACATCTTATTGGAATGGAGTTCAATTCAGCAATTGATGTACATAATTTCTATAATGGATATGCAAGAAAATCAGGTTTTAGAATCACAATTATGTGCAGTAGATAGAACAACAAAAAAGAATTATGCTTCAAGTATCTAGCATGCTAGAGGGAAAGAAAGTCTAGGAAAAAGGATATTTCCATGAATCACGAAGACACTAGTAAAATTGATTGCAAGGCCTCATAAAGGCCAAACTTAATTCGAAGACTAATAAGTGGAGATTGTATAAGGTTATTCTAGAACACTACCATGAGCTCTTCATATCAACTATTAGTTATCTACAGTCCCATAGGAGGATCAGTATACCAGAAAGGTAGAGATTAGTAACATGCATGCCTCGAATATACCTACAAATCAAATTTACTTTGTCATGGCAAGAAGGAAAGAGGGTGGAAGGTAATTGAAATTCACAGAGAAGGATGCTCAAAATTTCATCTATCAAGAATGTCAGAGTCAATTGAAAGAAGGAGATGCATAGTTAATGGTAATCCACTTTGCACAAATGCAAGCTAAAAATATAATTTTTTCTACACATTGGACTTGAATGGGAATGGATAGCTTAGAACTATGTTCTTGATCCATTTAAGGTCAAGAATGGCATGCACTTATTTTGATGGTGTATTGACTTTTGACTCTACTTACCTAACATACACATTCCAAATGCCATTCTGTCTATTCATTGGAGTTAACCACCATGGATAGTCTACTTTATTTGGTGTGCATTGTTGTCAAATGAGAGGACCGAAACTTTTAAATGGGTATTCCAGTCATGGCTAGATGAAAATAGTGGTCAAATGCCCAATGCCATAATCACCAACCAAGATAGGCTATCGAGAGTACTATTAGGGAGGTGTTTCCTAATGCACATCATTGATTTTATCTCTGACACATTTTTAAGAAAGTTATGGAGAAGATGGGCCATATATGCACAATACTTTCTATATTTATGATTGAGTTCGATGAAGCCATATATGATACTATTATGACACAAGATTTCAAGAGAAACTGGGTATAACTCATGAACAAATATGAAGAATGCAAGTATGTTGATTGGTTGCATGATCTTTATGAATGCCTTAATAAATGTGTTCCAATTTACATCAAGGATACATTCTCCACAGGTATATTAGATTGATAAAACTTGAGTTATTATCATGTGAAATATTACTTTCCTAATCATTCTATGACATGCCATGACACTTTATGAGTTATCTTCTCTATTTTTGACATCTTTTATACAAATATCTTCCTTCTAGAGAAGTGAGAGCATTAACCATTTATTCAATAGGTTTGTGCATTCGAAGACTACTTTAAAGGAATTCATTGAGAAGTATGAGAATGTGTTGGAGAAGAAATATGAAACCAAAAATAAGCAAGATAATAAGTCCTTGCAAACTAATGCTTTCCTCAAGACTTCTTCATCTTTTGAGATGGCTATATCAAATGCTAAATTAATCGAAGAAGTTGACAACTATGTTGTTTATTCCATAAAGTCATTTGAGAGAATCAAAGTTAATGAAATTGAGGAGATTGTCAAAACTTTTATTGTTTCATTCTCCATTCAATTAGAGAAAGTCAAATGCCAATGTCGATCATTTTAGTTCAAGGGATACTTGTGCAGACATGCCTTATTGGTTCTCCATCAACATGAAATATCTTGCATTATGTGTATATATTTCTTGAAGAAATAGAGCAAGGATATGTGATAGTTATTAAAAATGCTTTAATTAACCCAACTTTATATAATTAAAACTGATATTTTTGTGCAGTATTTTATAGAAAATGACTCCATTAATGAGAAGAGCTCAATTTTAGGAGTTCAACGGTGCAAATAGCACTCAAATCGAATTTGAAATGGGCTTAGAAATAAATTTTAAAGAATTTAGTTGGAATAGCATGAATTTTGGAGCAGCTGGTCCATTATGGACTGGTCGCTTGGTCTACAGCTCGCCTAGTGGTCCACAGGACACCATGGCCATGGTCCACGAAATAGAGCCATGGATCACGAAGCCCAGTTTGAGCCAAAACTTGCCGGAATTGTCGCCCCATCGCTGTCCAAGCCTCTGGCACGTTCCGTGCCGGCCGGAGAAGCCTCCCATGGCTGGAGAAATGGTCAAAAAAGTCGGTGGTCTTCTCCTTCTTCTTCACTGTCATTCCATGGTTTTCAAGACCGGAAAAGTTGCCAGACTACTCCATCTTCTGGTAGCTTCAGATATGCTACAGCTTCACTCTGGAAGCCTATTTGAGAAAAGGGATTTATATTTTAGATGTATTCATTTGATGTACTCCTCATTTAATGAAATGAAAAGAGCTTCCAATTAATTCATATTTTTCTCTATCTTGTTTGAAGCAGATTCATGAGCAATGATAAGCTTTTGAGGTAAGTTTGTCTATGTAAATATAATTTTAACTAATCTATTCCTAAAAGGGACGGACCGTGATCTACGGGTACAGGTCGTGCTCCTGTTAATATAGGTCGTATCTTGATTATTTTTACTGCTAACTTTCTCTACGTGAATATAATTTTGATTGATCTACTCCCAAAAGGGACGGGCCATAATCTATGAGTATGGGCCATGCTCTCGTTAAGATAGATCATATTTGGATTATTTTCACTATCATTTTGACTGATCTATTTATAAAATGGACGAGCCATGATCTACTGGTACGGGCCATACTCTTGTTAGGATAGATCATATATGGATTATTGTCATTACTAATTTTCTGTTAATTTCTTTTTCTATTATGCATTTAACTTTTGAAATAACTCAAAGGTCCTTATGGATTCGACCCTTACTCTCACTATGCTTCATAAGAATAGTGGAATTAAGGTATTAAATTGGTGCATTGCCACGTGCATCAATATGAAATACCAATTCGATGATTTTAACTATGATGTACAATTTTGTAATAAAGTACTAGAAAAATCAGGTATGTCATCCTATAATTAAATTATGATATCCCATATGATATTTACGATGTCATGTTATATATTATTACATCTTTTCCTCACATAGGTACACCTTGTTAAGTCATCGAATGATGAAGCTTGCAAAGGTTGCCTCCATGTTTAAAAATACCTTTAACTTAGTTATGGCTAATCTATTTCCATTATTCAAAAGAGCACTAGATGCTAATTGTTTATGTAGCGAAAGTCATAACTTCTTATCAGAGATCTTGACAAAATTGCCATAATGGGTTGGCCAAGGGAGAAGAAAATTTAAAAGCAAAGTTAAAAAAATTAAAGAAGGCAAAGAAACAAGTGAACAAGACCTCCAGGGATCCATGTGTAGATGGAAATAGTACAAGGCATGTTAAAAGATAGAGCATGACTCAACAAGAAATAGGGGAGGTAGTCCAACTAATAAGTGAAATTACTTAACCATCATCTGATTCATTTTTAGATGAGTTTGATGCTTACATGTCTAACCAACTAATATAGGAGATATAATATTTATGATAAAGATTTTTGGAGAAAATAGTTAGTGGAGTGTGAGAAACCAGGAGGAATGAGGGAGGAGATGTCATGACAAGGGATGTCAGAATTATAAATTGGGATATCACTTAATATAGCCATAAACCGCTATAATCTCATAATATAGTGCAACATAAGATAAGCAGTCCATACTCATTTGTTGCCCAGTAAGCAATACAAGAGGGGGGGTAATTGGGTTTCTAAAAAAATATTTGCAAGAATGTGTGCCAATTCAATAATCAATACAAATGCTAGTGAGATGCAAGTGTTGTGTGCTCTTAAAGAGTATGCAGCGAAAATTTAAATTACAATGAAAGTAAAAGCAAATAGAAAAAAATAATCAATCACAAACATAAAGCAAGTATAGTGGTTTGGTGCTCTTAAATGCACCTACGTCCACTCCCCAAGATCCACTTGAAAATTCACTATAATCACTCACGATTATAGCTGTTTAGTTTTCCGGGCTCACTATTCAAAATCCCTTTTAGTTTTCACAAGGCTCACTAAAAGAAACCTCTTGATTTTCAAAAGCTAACCAAAAACTTCCTTGATTTTCAACTAGGCTAACCAAAAACCTCCTTGGTTTTGTTCTTAGGCTCACCAAAAACCTTGATACAACAAAGATATGAAATGAAGTAAAGAATACAAGAAAAGCTTTCTAATAAAAGCTATTATCTCTTTGAAGTTCGATGAAGATGCATGTCTTCAATTCGATAAAGCCTCAATCAATGCTCAAAAGGTTGGACTTGAATGCTCTTGATTGCTTTGAATGCTTGAAGGCTTCTTTTGTTTGGAAGTAGTTGCTCTTAATGAATGTGTGAGTGAATGAGCTTTCTTTTCTTCCTTTTTACTTTTCTCTTCTTTTTTGATGTTTCTTGTTGTTTGTTATTGTGTTTCATTTGAATTTAATCCACTTAAATAGCATCCCAAGGCCTAAAAGTCAGTTTATGGCCGTTAGACATGAGAAACTAGCTGTTGGGGGTGAAAAGAACCAGTTTTGTGTTTGAAAAAACTAGCCGTTACTATTCCCAGAACTCCAAGTGTTGATACTTCAGTCCTGTGAGTCGACACTTAGGGTGTGTTTGAAAAAACTAGCCGTTATTATTTCCAGAACTTCAAGTGTTGACACTTCAGTCCTATGAGTCGACACTTAGGGTCGGCACTTAGGGTCGACACTTAAGTCCCATGAGTCGACACCTAATTTAAAATTCAGCTTTGAGGCTCTCTGAAAATCTCAGGTGAGTCGACACTTCATCTGGTGAGTTGACACTTAAGGTGAGTCTTGGATTTTAGCATGTTCTGTAAAAATTTGTCTCAGATGATGAGTTGATCCTTGAGTCGACACCTTGAGTCGATACTTGAATGGCATAAGTCGACACTTCAAGCGTGCCATCTGAAACTTTTTTCTGCATACCGACTTGAGTCGATACTTGCACTGTCATGAGTCAATACTTGAACTGTGAGTCGACACTTGCTAAAACTTCTTCAAAATAACTGAAACTCTGTGAATCCTTTTTCAAATGAACTCATTAATTCCTTTCAAGCAAATCTTAGATACTTAAGTCCATCATACATTGATGTTTCATCCATAGAAAGGGCTTCTTCAATTATTTGATAAGCAATTCAATTTGACTAACTTGATGAGTACCTTTTTTTAATAAAAATATTTTAGCAAACTGTTAGTACTTAATTATACTTAAGTATTTTGTTAATCATCAAAATCAATAACGGAGTCAACAATCTCTCCCTTTTTAATAATGACAAAACCTTTGAGTATAACATAAAAGAAAATTTTCAAACAAAATGAAGCTTTGTGCAATATATAAAAGAAAATACTCATTTGCAATGCATTAGAGCCATAAAAAGATATCAGAATTAAAATTGCATATATCATAATACTCAACATGTGTTTCAGAATTAAAACAGATTTCATAGAAATAGTGAGTGAGATTAATATAGAAATCATCTATAATTGAGCTTCAACCAAAAAACTTTTAACTAGAGATTTGAGAGTATTAAAGCTCCCCCTCAAAGGGTGATCCGAAAAATTGATTTTCAAAGAATTTTCAAGAAAATGCTGCTTAAAGAGATTTTCAAAGAATTTTTAAGAAAATTGCTGCTTAAAAAGATTTTCTTCTTAATGCTCCCCCTCACTCATTTCTCATTTCTTTTTCACTCATGCTCACTCTTTTGCTATTCTTATTTTACTCTCTTAATATTATTTCTCTTTTGTTCTCATTTCTTTTTATTTCTCTCTTCCTTTTTGTTTTTCTTTTTCATATAACTCTCCCCCTTTTTGTCATCATTAAAAAAAAGATTAAAGAAAAGATAGGATGATAATTATAGAAAATGAGCAATAATCACAAGAGTTAAAATCCAAAGACAAAACATTGATATAAAAATTTCATTCATTGAAGTCAAAAGTTCATATATTGATACAAACTTTCATACATAGATACAAGATGGTAAACAAACATGGATACATACAAGTAATGCTGAAATGTAAGCTAACTAACATAGAGACTACCTTAAGAAGTATGCTCCTCATCGGAGGATCCAATCTCAATCGGTCTAGTAGAAAGATGGGATCGTGGCCACATCAGCCAGAGATCAGAGAATCAGGTCTGGGTAGGTCTCGATGCAACACGATGACCTCGTCCTCTACGTCTGACATATGTCCTACCTTGGCTAGTGTAGAAGAGGTGGAGGCAATATCAGTAGCAAGAACAGCACTGACCGGAGCAACTGTATCAAGAGGAAGGGGTGAAGGATCAAAAATGGGTTCAAAATTAGGATGGTGGAGATCAGGAGTATAAAATCCTTGTTCCTTGATAAGGGAAGATGTATGCAAAGCTGAAGAATGTAAGACTAGTGTACCAGAAGATGGAATGATAGGAGTAGGTGCAAGAATGGATGAATGATGTGGATCAGATCTGGAAGGAGAGAATAAAATTAGAGTCTCAAAATATAAATGGGAAGGATCATGAATGGGGCTCCTAGGAACATCTGCTACTATTTGTGGCTCTGGCTCCGTCATGAAATATATCGCATCAAACTCTGCGGAGTCAGACTGATCATCTGCCATGTCAGGTCCTGGAGTGGATGGTGCTGGAGGTGAATCAGATGGAGCTGAAGGTGAAGGAGCTCTACTTGATGAAGGTCTAGTTAATGTAGCTAAAATGGTAGAGATGCCATCACTCAATCCTCGATGGCTCTTCCAAATCTCTATATGAATCTTGTCGACTCGTTGACGAATAATCATGACCTCAGTCTCTATGCGAGCAACCCTATCCTCTAAACTGTCTATAGCACCAGGGATATATGTCTATGTAGGAGTGGCCAGCTCGGGCTAAGGAGTAGGCTCTGGTTGTGCTGTAGGCTCGGGCTATGCCTTAAAAGTCTCTTTGTATAGCTCAGACAGCCCTGCCTCACCAGAAAAGATACGTTCCTCCTCTACCATCTCATCATCTCTATCAGTGGCCTGACCAGATATACACCATCTTCACTAGCCTTTGAATAGATGGTATCCCATCCTGTGAAGAGATCTGATGTTATAGACGTCTATGTGTAGTAGTTGTCTATAAGGCTTATTATCTATGACCACTCCATAAGCTCTGAAGAGTAAAGTCAATCCCATCCCATAGGGAAGACACAATCTCTGACTGATTGATGTCTCTATCAACTGATGTACCATAAGCACTGGAAGGCATACTGTAGTGCACTGTATAAGAGATACAATGACCAAAAGCTCGTGCTCTATGATGAAGTCAAATCATCCGGTCTTCGTTAGAAGAATCTGGGCTATAATATGGTGCAGTAACCTTATCTCAGGCGTCAGTCTCGAAGAAACTATAGTTGCTCCCTCAAGAAGATAGTCCATCTCAAAAATGCATCGAAGTCCATTGATCCTATCCACTAAAGCATCCACAACAAATCCTCTCATAGGAATGTCCCATACTTGGCTCAAAATCTTTGCAGATACGAGGACATCTCTGCCACGGACCTGTGCTATCTAGCCATCACTATCACGAGCAAGTGATCTGTAGAACTCTCCAATCAATCCGAGGTAGAATCTCTCTGATAATGAACAGAAAGGTGCAAAACCCGCATCCCTCAGCCACTGGCCAATCTGGAAGTGCTGCTAGTCAAGGAAATCAAAGTCCACTCGATGACCACCAACGATGGTCTTCAATCCCATCCGATTTGCTACAGAAACAGGGGGTCTGGCAAGAACATCAGGCTCATCTACTACTCTATCCTCATGCCTAGCCTTTGTTCTTCTCTCTTCCTCTTGAATGGAAGGTCTAGGATGCTGGATAACTTGTTTTCTAGGTCCCATTCTAAGGAACCAAGCGAAGAATGCAAGGAAGGGGAAAAACTAGGGTTTTTACTGTGAAAATTTAGGAAATGGGATGAAGAACAGTAGAAAACCGACATGTACTTGTCCCAATGAAGAATCGAGCAATTGGAACCAAAATTTGGATGGAAGGAGTCAATGGAACACTGTTTGGGGATGAGTCAGCTCAATTTGGAATGAAAAAATCAAAGGAAAATACTTTGTTTTCCTGTTTTATCTCGATCTATCGCCGTTCAAGTGTCGACTCACGACATAGAGTCAAGTGTCGATACTTCTAGGTATCGACACTTCCAAGTGTCAACACTTTAACTTAAAATCAAAAAAAATGAGAAAATGAGCATTGATCAAAATAGAACAGGATTTCAATGAATTTAAAGAGATTAAATATGATTTATAAGCAATTTTGATCAAACAATAGTTAAAGATTGTGAAGAGATAAAAATTTCAATCAAAAGGGTTGATGACCCCTAGTTCCCTTCTAATCATACAGAACCGATCCTCTTGGAGAGATTTAGTCAATATGTTAGCTAGTTGCATTTTAGAACAAACAAATTCAAGCATAATATCATCATTTTCAACATGATTTCTAATAAAATGATGTCTAATTTTAATGTATTTACTTCTAGAGTGCTGAACAAGATTTTTAGTTAAATTTATAGCACTAGTGTTATCACATTTTATAGATATCTTAGTTAATTTGATTCCAAAATCTTCAAGTTGTTGCTTAATCCACAAGATTTGAGTACAATAACTTCCTACTGTAATATACTCAGCCTCAGCTATGGATAGTGCAACTGAAGTTTGTTTCTTGCTAAACCAAGAGATTAAGTTAACTCCAAGAAATTGGCAAGTTCCACTTGTACTTTTTTTATCTAATTTACATCCAGCAAAATCAGTATCTGAATAACCAATCAAATCAATAGATGAATCTCTAGAATACCAGAAACCAATATAAATTATACCAGATAGATATTTAAGTATGTACTTAACAACCAATAAATGAGATTCTTTAGGATAAGACTGATATCTAGCACACATACAAATACTAAACATAATATCTGGTCTACTAGCAGTAAATATAATAAAGAGCCAATACATACCTAATTACTATAATATTCTGATCAATAGATTTACTATGCGCATCTTTATTAAGTTTACAATAGGGGCTCATAGGTGTACCTATTATCTTGGTAGTCTCCATCCCAACCTTCTTTAAGATTTCTCTTGTATACTTAGCTTGGTTGATGAAGATCCCATCTTTAATTTGCTTGATTTGGAGTCTGAGGAAAAAATTAAGCTCTTCCATCTTGCTCATCTCGAACTCATCCTGCATAAGCTTGGCAAACCCTTGACAAAGAATTTCATTAGTAGACCAAATATAATATCATCAACATAAATTTATACTACTAATAAATCATCATTTTTCCTTTTTAGAAATAATATAGTATCGACATGGCCTCTAGAGAAATCATTTTCAATTAAAAACTTGCTTAGTCTTTTATACCATGCTCAGGTTGCTTGCTTTAAACCATAGAGTGCCTTGTGTAGTTTGAAAACATGATCAAGATGTGCATGATTTTCAAAACCAAGTGGTTCAACAAACACTTCTTCTTCAATAAAATCATTTAGAAAAGCATTTTTAATATCCATTTGAAATAATTTGAAGTTCATGAAACATGCAAATGCTAATAGTTTAATTCCCTCAAGTCTAAGAATAGGAGCAAAGGTTTCATCAAAATCAATCCCTTCCTCCTGATTGTAGCCTTTAACAACTAGCCTAGCTTTATTTTTAGTAACAATACCATTTTCATTAAGTTTATTTTTGAAAATCCATTTTGTGCCAATAATTGAAACATTAGATGGTCTTTCAACTAAAGTCCAAACATTATATCTTTTGAATTGATTTAGTTCATCTTGCATATCATTTATCCAATTAAGGTCTTTTTCAGCTTCTTTAATATATTTTGGTTCAGTTTGAGAAACAAAAATAATATAGTCACATTCATTTCTAATTGAAGATTTGTTCTTATCCTTTTTAATGGATCACCTAGGATTAACTCCTTAGGATGTCCATGAGTATACCTCCACTCTTTGGGTACATCCGAATGATTTGGTGTGGGTTGTATGACTTCTTCTTTTTCATTCTTATCTTGATCTTCTTCAGTCTCTTGAGAGGGTTGATCATCCAGAGTAAGCTTCTTTAGTTTTTCAGCACCCAAACATGCATCAGAAGTATCCTCTTTTCTAGAGCATTTGTTAGCAAATTCTTCAAATACTATATGTACAGATTCCTCTGCTACTAAAGTTCTCTTATTAAAGACTCTGTATGCCCTGCTTGATGTAGAGTATCTTAAGAAGATCCTTCATCAGACTTGGCATCAAATTTTTCTAAATTGTCTTTACCATTATTCATAACAAAGCAATGACAATCAAAAACTCGAAAATATTTCAAAGTAGGTTTTTTTGTTTCCAAAGCTCATATGGAGTTTTCTTTAAAATCGATCGAATTAAAACAAGTTTAAAATATAGCATGCGGTATTTACTACTTCAGCCCAAAAATATCTTGGCAAATCATTTTTATAAATTATTGTGCATGCCATTTCTTCTAAAGTGCAATTTTTCCTTTCTACTATCCTATTCAACTGAGGTGTCCTAAGTGCAAAAAAATTATGTTATATTCCTTTTTTATTATAAAAGTTTTCAAAATCTTGATTTTTAAATTCAAAATTATGGTCACTACGAATACAAATAACTGAAGTACCTTTTTCATTTGAAACTTTTTGATAAAACTTTATAAAAACTGAAAATGATTCATCTTTGTAAGCTAAAAATAGAATCCATATAAATCAAAAAAAGTCATCCACTATAACTAACCCATATCTCTTGCCTCCTAGGCTAGATGTCCTATTTAGTCCAAAGAGATCCATATGGAGTAGTTCTAATGGCCTAGAAGTCGAAACAAAATCTTTAGGTTTGAAAGATGTTTTTACTTATTTTCCAAATTATCATGCTTCACAAATTTTGTCTTTCTCAAAACTAAGTTTTGGCAAATCTCTTACTAAATCCTTTTTGCATAATTTTGATAATAAATACATGCTTGCATGACCTAATCTATGATGCCACAGCCAACTAGTCTCATTAATAGTGGAATTCATTGCAACTAGGCATTTACCATTAGGCAAAGATAGATTATCCAAATCAACTAGATATATATTATCATGTCTTTTTTCTATGAATTTCACTCCGATATTATCAGGACTAGCAATCATGCAAAAGGATGATTCAAAAATAACTTGAAAATCTTTATCATAAAATTGACTAATGCTAAGTAGATTATGTCTCAAACCTTCAACTAAAAGAACATTATCAATCCAAGTAGAAGGGAAGATGTCAACCTTACCAATACTAATAATCTTTCCTTTACCATTATCATCAAAGGTTACACTCCCTCCATTTAGTACCTCAAGAAAGGTGAATTGCTTCACATCTCTTGTCATGTATCTTGAGCAACCGCTATCGAGATACCACAGTCTTTTCTTTTCTTTGGTTGTAAGACATACTTGCAAAACAAATTAAGTTTTGATTTTAGGTACCCAAGCCAGCTTAGGTCCTTTAGGGTTAATATAAGAGTGGTTCCTTTTGGAACCCAAATCTTTCTAGAATTGTTAATTTTTCTCAAATCACAATGGAATGATTTATGACCTATCTTTTTGCAAGAAAATATATGATGTTTGATGATGCAGGAATAAAAAGATTTTTGAAAAACTTTTGCTATTTTTGGGATTTAAAATCTAATCCAGCTTTGTTAAAAATAGCTCTTTGATTATTCAAAAGACGATTTAACTTTTCAAAACTATAGGTGAATTTTTTAACAAAAGGTTTTACCTTATCAAGCTCATCTTTATATTTCTTGTTTTCTACTTCAAGATCTTTACATTTCATTAAAAGCTCATTTTTGAAACATTTACTTTAGATCTTTTTAAAACTTTATTTTTATTGATAAATCTTTGTTTCATTTTTCTAAAACATCAATTTTATTTTTCAAATCACTAACTTCATTCAAAAGATAATTATTTTCATGTGAAAGATTTGCATGCTTTTTTAATTTTTTATTTTTAGATATCATCAACTTATAATCATGCATTAACTTATCAAATGCAGTTCTTAATTCATCAAAAGTATAATCAACTTCAAGATCAGAATTTATGTCTTCTTCATGTTGTGCCATGAATCAAAGATTTGCGACTCAGTTTGTTCTTCATCTGAGCTGGAGTCCTCACTGTCACTCCAAGTTGCCATCATTGCTTTATTTCTAAGCTTCTTCCTTGATTTCTTTATAAGAGGGTAGTCACACTTGTAATGTCCAGGCTTCTTGCATTCGAAGCAAATAGGTACCTCCTTCTCCTTATCATTTTCTTTCTCCTTTTCTTTTTCATTTTCCTTACTTGGTTGGAACTTTTTCTTGTAAGGAAACTTCTTTCTTCTCATGAATTTTCTAAATTTCTTGCTAATAGTGCTTCATCACCCTCATTTTTTTTCTTCTTCTGATTCTTTATTTAAAGACTCTTCTTGTGTTGTGGACTTGAAAGCTATAGTCTTTTTCTTATTGTCCATATCCATTGCTTTCTGCTTCAAGTTCAACTCATAAGTCATGAGTGAACCTACTAGCTGCTCTAATGAAAGTTTCTCAACATCTTTGGCTTCTTGTATGGCGGTCACTTTTGGATCCCAAGATATTAGAAGAGACCTAAGAATTTTGTTAACAAGATCAACATTAGACATAATTTTACCTAGACTTCTCATGATATTTACAATATTAGTGAACCTAGTGTACATATCAGTAATTGATTCATTAGGTTCCATGCGAAATATCTCATAAGTGTGCACAAGCATGTTAACCTTAATATTATTCACTTGATCGGTACCCTCATGAGTAACCTCAAGAGTGTCCCATATTTCTTTAGCTGAGTTGCATGTGGAGATCCTGTTGAACTCACTAGGATCCAATGTATAATATATTGAGTCTCAGGTGGTGCATCCAAGATTCCAGGGGGATGGGCCAAGGTTCAAGTTGGTCCAGTTTATCATGGTCACACATGATGTATCTAGGACTAGGAGTGAGTCCGAGATGAGTCCTAGATGTTAGACTGAGTTTTGGTCAGTCTAAGCATTAGAGCTGGCTCAGCTTTGGTCCGAGTCGACTCTAATAGTTCGCACGACATAGATGCAAGGAGGAGTTTTACTGAGAGTTGGCTCGATCTGGAAGGAGTTGACTCGATTCTGCTGAGAGTCAGATCGAACAGCTGGGAGTCGGCTCAGTTCTACAAAATAGATAAATAGCGATCTGGATGAGTTGACTCGAGGGGGTTTGAGTTGACTCATCCAGAGTGCTCTCTGTAGCATGGAGTCAACTCGAGGGGATCGAACCAACTTGGATGATGGGATCTTTTGAATCACGTGTTGCCACACCAGGAAAGTTCTGGAGGGCTAGGTCTTTTACTATCTAGGTATATATATGTAAGTTGGGATGGTTATGAGTGAGGTGAATAGAGACAAGTTCATTTGTAAGAAGTCCAAGGAAACAACCGAAATCAAGAAACCCCTCTATTTCTTTCAGATCTCGTTCTTTCTTCTTTCCCTCTTCTTCGCTTCTCGATCAATCCAAGGGATCGATTGATCTTCGTTTGACCTGTATCCTATCGTGATCATTATGGATCGCTGGCAGAGGGTCTTTCGTGCACCTAGATCACTTCCGTTGGGTGTAGATTCACCACTTCATCTCCTTCATTTTGGTATCAGAGCGAGGTTGCATGAAGAAGGGAAGATCTCTACATCCAAGAAGTGCTAGAAGGTAAGATCTAGTACATATTGATTCTACTTGATTGTGGTAATGGCATCAAGCAGTTTCAAGGTGGATTTCAAGAAGTATGATGGCAAGAAAAATTGTATTCTATGGCAAAAAAGGGTAAAAGACTTGCTGGTTCAATAGAGGATCTACAAGGTCTTAGTTAGAGAGAAACCGGAAAAGATCAGAGTTAAGGATTCGAAAGAGTTAGAAGAGATCATTTTTAGCACCATCAAGATGTGTTTGGTAGATAAAGTTTTGCTAGAGGTGTGTACCGAGACTATGGCAAAGGGTCTTTGGCTGAGATTGGAGAACACATATATGGGCAAGAATATGACAAACAAGCTATGGTTGAAGAAGCAGATGTATGGTTTGAGAATGCTTGAAGAAGGAGACCTCGTTGCTCATAATCAGTTGTTCAACCAGGTATGTTCTGAGGTGATGAGTCTGGATGTGAAAATCGATGAGGAGGATCGGGCATTGTTGTTGTTGAGTTCGCTCCCAGGATCATATGATGGTCTAATAACAATCTTGGTATATAGGAAGGAAACCCTGATCTATGAAAAGGTTGTTAGAGTGCTCAGGTCAAATGAGCAAAGGAAGAAGATCTGCAAAGGAAATCCTAATTCGAAGGTTCTTGCTATGAATGAAAGGCAAGGAAGACCAAAGGAAAGGGTTAGGAAAAAATCAAAGTGTAGATCACAGTCTCAAGGCAGTAAGAAGGGTTTGAAGTGTTTCTGATGTGGCAGGATCACTGATATGGAACCCATGTCAGACCCAGTCAGCTGCCATATCGGAGGAAGCTGCCATATCGGACATCTCTCTTCGGACTCCTTCGCCAGGCGGCTCCCTCAAGGTCGAGACACCCTAGCCGAGGTCGAGCTCCTACTCTTTTCGAACTCCTTCGCCGGGCGGCTTGATAGGGATGAAAATGAAATGATGAATGGAGAGTTTTAGCAAGCTAACCAGCAAGCAAACTTGAGAAATTAATTATCCAATAAATGGGCTAAATTAATCCAAAGAAAAAATTTTCATAAGGAGACTAGTTGATCTAATTTTTAAGACCCGCAATGTAGATCTAGTTCAAAAAAAGGATTAGGATCTTCATGACAAGGAAACCATCACTTCTAGGACAAGTTAACCTTCAAATGATCAGATCTGATAAAGCTTAGGAAGAGTTTTCCTATCAACAATGATGGCTAATTATTTGGTGGAAGGAGCTCTCATCACTCAAGGATTGAGACCTAGAAGTCAAGATTGGCACTCTCTACTTTGAGACTCACCTTGGCCTTGATCCATGGCATGGAGACCTTCATCCTTGACCTAGGAATTTGAGAGAACCTGCAAAATAATTTGGGATTGACATGGAATAAGAATTGGAGTTGGAATGGAAACAAAGAAAAAAGGAAGAAGAATAAAGTGGCCGACGGCTTGGGACTTGAAGCTTGATCATAGATCCATCAATGGACATCCCATCCTTTACTCCTTGCAAAAGCACTCTTCACTCTCAAAATCAAATTTACAAAACTTTTATTCTCTCCTTGGATAAGGATCTACACACTCAAACTAGCTAGAAAACTTTCACTCCAAACAAGAACTCAAGAAAACTAGAACACAAGGAAATAATCTTTTTATTAACTCAAATCACAGCATAGAATGAATACAATTAGAGCCTAGGGCCCTATTTATAGGCTCCAATGCTAGAAATTTCATCCAATGGCGGAGAGGAGGAGATAAGGATGGCTTAGTTGGCTCCAATAATTTTTAGGTAAGTGGTTTTAACTAAAAATAAATTATTGGTAGAAAATTACAACTACTTGACATGTGACATTCTAGAAGGTTTTCATGTGGTTGTCAAATACTGATATGGAGGCCTAGGTGTCATTAGAGGTGGCGCCCCATATGTCACTTGTTGGAAGGTATCTTTATGTTCCCTATAAAAGTCTTGATGTAGTGTAATTTCTTCTCCCCCAAAGTTTCTTGATGAGGTGTCCTCTCATGTAAAAATTTTGGCTTCAAGTCTTGGCTTGAATTGGGCTTGAATGGCTTGAATTGGACTTTGAAGAGGTGGCTTTCCATCATGCTTTGAGCTTGAGTCGACTCATGAAAAATTATCTTCTTCCATGTGTTGATTCATGAGTATGCTTCAAGAAAATTTGGGACTTGTTTAATGGCTCAAGATTTTATTAACCATAGCTGCAAAAACAAAATTTGTTAATCAAAGTATATATTCTTATTATTGATGTCCCCATCAATTCTCCCGGGGTGGAAAAAAAGGCTTGACTCCGTCGGGTAGGAATTTATTTGGCTTTGGTGATACTCTAAGAGGTTAAGGTCGATTCTTTGTATGTCCTCTCGAGTGATCCATGAATCTTTGGAATCAGGTCATCCTTGCTAGTGAACCAAGTAGCGTTGATAGTCTTTGTTTTGAGTAGTGACAATCTTGTCATCAAGATTCTCTCAATCCTATCTTGCCGCTTTGGTAATATGGCTGGTGGACACTCAAGGGTTGGTTCATTCTCAAAGGTGGAATCAGGCCTAAATAGCTCACTAGGTATCATTGTTGGTTCCTTATACTTTACTAGATCTGAAATGTTGAAAGTGGAACTAATACCAAAGTCGGATGATATATCTAGCACATATTAGGTCAAATTTTCCTTACTATTTTAAAAAGGACCTACACCACGAGCATATAATCATTTTGAGCCTAATCAAGACATAGTCTCCTTCCTAAAATTCTTTAACTTTTTTTACAAAATTTAACCATATGCTTGTTAATTTCATTGCTCAAAATTTGTTTTACTAATCATGCTGTGCATATGACTCTCGTAATCATGGATACTTATGCATGGGATACCAAATGACAAGAGACAAATGCAAATAATACTAAATGGTAAAAGACAAAAAAAAATAAAACAAGCTCAACTGGACTTTATTATCTATGGACTAAATTTTATTGTTGGGCTAGGAAACAAGGTTCCTGATTTCTAATATTTCCTAAATGACTTTGAAGACTTTAGCACAAAACTTCAAGTAGGTGGCAGTGAATCTTAATTTGGCTCCCAACATATGCCAAAGAGTCTTAATAAAGTAATGTTGAATATCACTGGAACTAGATCAATGGTATGGTAGATATCCCAGCCGGATGGGATAGAAGAGTGAATGAAACGTAATGATGGATTGGGATGGTGGATGTTCAGAAATGGAAAATCAGGGATAGAAAAATTGTTAGGAAAAATATTTTGCAGGATTTTCAAAGGCTCTATAGCTTCTTGGGCTGATCCATAGGGTTTTGTTCTTTGACAGTCAATACCCCAATATATGATCCTTCATCGATCTCTAGATCTAAACCTTCAACATTAATTAATTCCGAATCTTCTATGTTATCCTCAGATTGATCTCCATGGTTTTGTCCTTGGATTTCATTTTGATCATCCCCGTTGTTGATTTCTTTAGGCTGGATAATTATTTTATCTTCAAGTAATTGTTCTTGATTATATTCGTCCATAAGGTTAGACCCAGCTTCATAAACTTCTTCCTTAAGTTCTTCAACGGGTTTAGGATTTTCTTTTTCTAGCCCTTCATTTGGACAAGAATTTGATTCTATTTCACCCTTAAATTCTTCAATAGGTTCAAGAGATTTTTCCTCTAATTTTTTCATGGGTTTAGTCTCTTCTTCATCTCCCTCATACTTATTGAATTTGGTAATATAATCAGATACAATTGTATCATCTTGTCTCAATTTGTATCATTGGTCTAAGAATTTTTGCTTATAAAATATTTACCTTTGTACTTTTCTCTCAGTTACTCTTCATTTCTTTTTAAGTATTTATTTTATTCCCACTATAATAATTTTTTTGCTCAACTTCTCCCCAATATGCTTTAGCATGTTGGACTAACTTTGATTTGGCAAATTGATACTTTGTTACTTCCGATATTTCATCAAATTCAAAGTATTGATCCATTTTCTCTTTCCAATCGACATACACCTTAGGGTTTCCATCAAAAGTAAGTGCATAGGGTTAATTGCTCCTAAAGACTCTCTCCTCCTGATCTACAAAGTCTTGGTAGGGGTATCTAGGATTATCTTAGGGGTGAGATCATGACATTGGGTTCTTGGACCAAGGAGAGGTGGATTAGGTGATTCAGGCTCAGCATGGATCCTATGGGCTTCTTCTATGAAGTCATGGTGAAATCGTCTTGAATTGTATTCGGTAGTGAATTCATGATGATGGACACTTGGACCTCGAGAAATTGACCTAAGTGACTCAGGTTCGGTGGGGGTCATTGAGGTCTCTTTAAGTGTCCCAAATGGTCCTTCATTTGACCTAATTCCTTTCTCATTTGCCCTAATTGCCCATTTATGGTATCAAATTTTTTAGAAAGGATTTTCAAAAAGAATTCAAGAATGGGATCCATGGATAAAAAACAGACTGAGTGTGGGACTATTGGTATGGAGCTTCAAAACATGCAGTACAAACCTAACTTCTAGGGCTCCTAAACCTAAAAGTTCAAAATACATTAATTGACTAAGTACTAGTTAAAGTTGTAATTACCTTTTCCACTGGCCAAGTAAGAGGTGGGGTTGCGGGAGGCTCCCCTCGCTTTCACGAGGTCTTAATTAAAAATCGCAAGTTCACTTAAGGCGTTTGCCATTGGACCCCTTGCCTTAGATACCAATTTCAAAAAGTAAGTACAAACTCAACTAATATTTGGACTCATCTTGCACTTGAACCCGACTTGTGGGTGTCCCTAATTTTAGGTTCCTACTCGATTTCAATTATGGTTTAGGTCAATGTAAATGTGAGTGATTATTTTGGGCCAAGGAAAGGTAATGACCTCCTTCCCTTATGTATGATTGAATGCCCTTAATTAGATTTAGGAATGGATGCACAAACAATTCACCAACTAGTTAACACAACAACTAGTATTAGCACAAATATGTAATTCAAACCCGAATTTTAAAAAAATTAAAATTCAAAAAAATTAAATTGAAAAAATTTAGATTTTAAAGTCCAGATTTCATAAATAAAATTTTAAAATTTAAATCTTAATTAGGATTAAAAATTTATTCTAGAAGTTAGAGTTGTTGCAAGATGGTTTCAGCCCTAACAACTTCTAGTCAACTAGTCTTAAAAAATTCAAAATTAAAATTTTAAAATTTTTAAAAAAAATTAAAATTAAAATTTGAATTATTAGATCCCTTAGTGAAAATTTTAGATTCTAAATTTTAAAACTTAATTCCTATAATTTGATTAAGAAATTTGTTTTAAAAGCTAGTTGCAAAAAAAAATTCAACAGGGAATAACTTTCAACTAGCTAGTTTTAAAAATTCAAAATTTAATCTTTTTAAAAATATAAAAATTTAAAATAAAACTGATTTGGTTAACTCTCAGATAAAATTCTTGGATTTTAAAGTTTTGACTTCAGATTAACTCGAATTTTGGTTGAGAAGGTAGTTTGAAAGCACATGCTAGAAGGTTCCAATAGTTTAGCTAACTCTTAACAACCTAAAATCAAATTTCAAATTCCTAACTCTAAATCCTTATAAAATTTAAAATTATGGTGAAAAATAAAAAAACTTGAAGTCTGGATCTCAGATATAAAAACTAAAAATTTAGAAAAAATATTTTTGTATTTTTTTGAACATTAAATGAAATAGAAGGTAGAAACAAAATTTTGGACAGAACTTCAGAAATGATCTAAGAACTTGTATTTTTAAATCTAGGAATCAATGAAAAATATTTTTTTGAATTTAATATTTCAAATCCTAACATAATAAGGTATTGAAAAACTATTTGTTTGGATATTTTTGATCAATTTAAAAAATACTAAAATTCATGAAATATTTGGATGAATACTAGAACAGAAACTTCAGCAATCAAACACTTGACCTAGTAAACCATAAGCTCTGATCCAAAAAATTGATGGGGGAAGAAAATGAAATGATGAATGAGAGTTTTAGCAAGCTAACCAGCAAGCAAACTTGAAAAATTAATTATCAAATAAATGGGCTAAATTAATCCAAGAAAAAAAGTTTCATAAGGAGACTAGTTGATGGCTAATTATTTGGTAAGGGAGCTCTCATCACTCAAGGATTGAGGCCTATAAGTCAAGATTGGCACTCTCTACTTTGAGACTCATATTGGCCTTGATCCATGGTGTGGAGACCTTCATCCTTGACCTAGGAACCTAAGAGAACCTGTAAAGAAATTTGGGATTAGACTGGAAGAAGAATTGGAGTTGGAATGGAAACAAAGAAAAAAGGAAGAAGAATAAAGTGGCCGGCAGCTTGGGACTTGGAGCTTGATCATAGATCCAACAAAGGATATCCCATCCTTTACTCCTTGCAAAAGCACTCTTCACTCTCAAAATCAAATTTAGAAAACTCTCATTCTCTCCTTGGATAAGGATCTACGCACTCAAACTAGCTAGAAAACTTTCATTCCAAACAAGAACTCAAGAAAACTAGAACATAAGGAAACAATCCTTTCATTAACTCAAATCATAACATAGAATGAATACAATGAGAGCCTAGGGGCCCTATTTATAGGCTCCAATGCTAGAGATTTCGTCCAAGGGTGGAGAGGAGGGGATAAGGATGGCTTAGTTGGCTCCAACAATTTTTAGGTAAGTGGTTTTAACTAAAAATAAATTATTGGTAGAAAATTACAACCACTTGACATGTAGCATACTAGAAGGTCTTCATGTGGTTGTCAAATACTGATGTGGAGGCCTAGGTGTCATTAGAGGTGGCACCCTACATGTCACTTATTGGAAGGTATCTTTATGTTTCCTATAAAAGTCTGGTGACTCTGACTGGACTGGAAGTGTTCTAGTACTGCCGGCTTAGTGTTCGAACCTATGGGGTCACACATCATAGAAGATTTTGTCTAATCTAAATGCCGATCGATGATTGAGAATCGTCTGCCATCACTGGAGGTCAATATGATTGACCTTGTTCCAAGTGTCGACACTTCTAAGTGTCCACACTTGGAAGTATCAACTCTTGCAAGTGTTGACACTTGGAAAGTCAACACTTGAAAATGTCGACACTTGGCTATGATGAGCAGAAATTCTGGGAAGGATTTTTGGAAAGTTTTAACCTTATTCAAATTTTGAATTCTGGTTGGTTTTGGCTCTAAGCCTTCATGGAATGAAGGTCATTCTTTGGAAGGTTTTGACTTCAATTCGAATTTTGAATTTTAGCTGGTTTTGGCTCCAAGCTTTCATGAAATGGTGGTCACTCTTACCTTATAAGCTTTAGAGCCAATTTAGTATGGCCCTTGATCTTCTCCCCCAATCACTCCTCCTTCCACTTTCTCCCTCTTATGGCTTCCTCTATAAATAAGGATTGTTTTAGGGATTGCTGGTTGGTGAAAAGAGTTTTCTTGTTGAATGAGATTGCTGAAATTCTAAGAGGGAAAAGAAAAGTGGCTTGGGAGGACTAGGGTTTTGGATGTGTGACTACCTAGCACTCTAGCTAGGTCTTGGGAAGAGAGCTAGTTAGGAAGGGTTCCACCTCTCCTCTTTATCTTCCAAAAAGAAGTAGATCAGCCTCAAGGATCCCAAGGAACTAGTACTCTAAGGGAGTTGATCAGAATCGAGCCCTAGGGTGAACTACCCATAGAGACCAAACACGAGTGTAGCTTGAGGGCTTTTCACAACCTCTTCCAAAAGGTATAACGATAAGGTATCCTTATGCCTTTTCGTTCTTTTCCTACTTATGATGTCTTTTGCATGCTACATTATCATACTTATTCCTATTGTAGGCAGATTGGTAGATCATTTTGATCGATCTACCAAGCCTTTTACTGTGCTTATTTTAAAATTATTTTAAAATATATTTTTTTTGCCATGCATGCTCATTTTGCTTTTTCTTTAATGATATCTGAGCCAGGTTCTTCATAGTATAACAATGCTAGCATGCTTTAACATCATAGTTTTCTTTTAAAGACTTGGATTGAGTGCTTCACGATGGCCATCTGGTCTTAGAAGAGAAGTAGGGCTGCAAGATCCTCCCTTTCCATTCAATGGGAACTCCTATGGCGTGTAGGGGTGCCGCTTGTGATTGACTCATGAGAGAGAAAAATAAAAAATATATAGATTAAAATATTTTAATCTAATGTTATGATCATAAAATAAATTTAGATGATATCTAAGAGTTTTATTTTGATCGATTTTGATTAAAAATTTGAAAAAAAAAACTTTGGATTTGAAATCACTATTTTTGCCTTGTGAAAGGCCTTGAGTCGACCCAAGTGTCGACACTTGAGTCGACTCATGTGTGCATAAAGAAAATATGACTTTCTGTTAATACTCTATCTCAGGCCTTGAGTTGATACTTATGTCGATTCATGAGTGCGAAGTGCTGACACTTGAGTCGACTCATGAGTGAATAGTGTTGACACTTGACCTGAGAATGCAGAAAAATATTAAATTCAAATTTCAATTCATTGTAAAATTATTTTACATTATAACTTAAAATTATTTTAATTTATAAAGGCTATTGAACTTAATTGAAAATTAAATTACCTTGAATGACAAAGAACTCTAGGAATATAATTCAAAGATTTTAAGTCATTTCAATAAGCCTTAAGGGTCCCCTTAAGGGTCATGGGTTAGCTTCTATTAGGTTCTTAATTGGGTTTGACCTAAGTTTAGAAGCATTGGACTATGTAGAAAACTAATCTAATCAAATGTTAAGTTAGGATTTCTTCTCTATAGATCTCTCTGATAGTTAGATTGATTAGTTCATAAATCTAAATGGATCCAATTTGTCGCTCAGTGGATAGCCCGAGTCTTTAGGCTAGTCTAATCGGGTCTGATGAATCAATTGATGTCCAAGGTAAGTTTGGCAGTTTGATTTTGGTTCTTTGGGATTACCTCTTACCTAGCCAACTCGGTTGGTGTCTAAGGTAAGATGGTTAATGGCGGAACCCAACCCATGATCTCACTTACCTGACCAATGTGGTCGATCAGAATTGATTAGATAGCTCACTGACTCGTATTAACCCATGTCATCCAAGGTTAATTAGTCTTGACTGATTTTAGGTGCCCATGGATCATTAGTTATGTGTAACCCTCCTTGATAATTGATGTGGTCAGTGAGAGGTTGATCCATATCTTCTCATCTCTTCTTCTGTCCATTAAAATTAAATCCTCTAAATTATTAGGTCTATAAAAGGACGAAGTTATGGGGATAATCGAGTCTTAGCCTCCCACTAAGTGGGATGGTAATGGGTTCAATAGTTGGGTGTTCATCAGCAGATCTAAAGATCAGGTATTCATCGAGCTATTGAAATTATTGTTCCTAATATGATGGCTCAGTGTGCCTCTCTTAACGATTATCAGGTGAGTCGGCCAAAATCGAGCTTGACTATTCGTCAGTTAGAAGCATTGAATTTTGTCATTTAATGGTTGGACCTAACCGAGACCTTCAATAGGAGGCCCAAAGGTTGATTGAAGTGTACCTTGGGGCAAAACCTAAATACTAGAAGTTAATTGGAGAAGTAATCGGTTGAAGAACCTACCTTTAGATGCGCATGGGTGAGCTGGCCAAAGTCGGGCTCATGTGTTGTCTATTGGATTCTAGTACCCACTAAGGAATTAAAGTGATTCCTTGGATTGGAGGTAGAGGCTACCAGTCTGAACAAAATAGTGGGAGGGCCTTTAGACTAAAGTCCATGTCTTTAGGTTAATAATTCATATATACTAATAAATTTTGGTTTTCCTTTTAGATGTCTTCCAACCTATCACTCCGGTCTCTTCTCGATAATAAGAAGCTCAAGGGTTCCAACTTTGATAGCTAGTATCGAAGGCTCGGGATTGTCCTAGAGCATAAATGGATCTTGTATGTGATATCGGATCCGGCACCTGAAACCCCTGCTCCCAATGCTCAGGGTTCGGTCAGTGACACTTATCAGAAGTAGCTCTCCGACAGGACCACTGTTCGATTCATTATGTTGGTAGTAATAAATGACGAGTTCAATCACAAATTCGAAGAAGCCCAGCCGGAGAAAATCCTTCAAAGGTTGAAGGAGTCCTTCGACACACCAGATGACGTTGAAAGGTACAGGATCTCCTATGCTATCTACAATGCACGGATGCGTGATAGGGCTCAGTCACTGATCATGTATTGTATATGATCGAGATAATTGAGCACCTGGGTAAGCTCGAATATCCCTTGCATGAACAGCTCGAGAAAGATGTGATTCTGAATTCCCTGCCCTCTTCCTATCTAGACTTTCTCGATCATTTTAGAATGAATAAGCCTGAAGTTAACTACCATGGTCTATTGGGATTATTGCAGTCTTATAAGAAAGACCACCAATTGAATAAAGGGATGGTAAATCTAGTGGGAGGATCTTCGGCAAGGCATCATCCCTTCAAGAAAGGGAAAAAAAAGAATAAAGGGGAAAAGGTGTAAATGCTTCTGGGCCTAGTCAGGCCAAGAGGGTGAAGACTGATAAGAGCCAAGCAGAGTGCTTCTTCTGTAAGAAGCCGGGTCATTGAAAGAGGAACTGTCCTCTTTGTATTGCATCCCTTGATCCCAAACAGGTCCAAGAAGAGAAAGCAGCAGGACGATGCTGGACAAGGTATTTATATGATAACACCTTGTAGTTTCTCTATCTGCAATACTATTAACTGGGTATTAGATACAAGAAGTCCAATTCATATTTGTAATTTTTTGTAGGGACTTCAAATTAGTAAAAGATTCGAGGATGGAAAGAGATTCTTGAACATGAAAAATGGAAGCCAAGTTCCAATCCTGGCATTTTGAGTCCTCAAATTAGTTTTTGAGTCTTGTAAAATCATTTTGAATGAGTATCATTATTGTCTGTCTTTCATCTTGAATGTCCTTTCTGTAGGTCAATTGGCAATGTATAGTTATAAACTATCAATAAAGAATGACATTTGCAAAATCATTTGGAATGGTTCTGTTATGACGAATGGACATATAAACAATGGCATTTATGTACTATTGCAATCTGTTAGTGTAGTGTACACGTCTAGCAAATGCCTTAGGATAGATAATGTCATTGATGTGTACTTATGGCATTGTAGGCTAGGTCATATTAACAAGAACAAGATAAACAGGTTGAAAATTGAAGGTCTCCTTAAGATTAGTGAAAGTGGTTCACTACCAACCTGTGAGTCCTATCTTCTTGGAAAGATGACAAAATCACCTTTTACTAGAAAAGGTGAATGAGCCAAAGAGATTCTAAGTCTGATACAAACTGATATATGCAGACCCATAAATATTTGTGCAAAAGGTGGGTACAGTTATTTCATTACGTTTACAGATGACCTTTCAAGGTATGGTTATGTCTTCTTGATGAGATATAAATCTGAATCGTTTGAAATGTTCAAACGATATCATAATGAATTAGAAAAATAAATTGGAAGGTATATCAAAACCCTTCGATCCGATCAAGGCGGTGAATATCTTTCAGGTGAGTTTCTGACATATGGGATTCTCTCTCAGTGGACACCTCTAGGGACACCTCAGTTAAATGAAGTGTCTGAAAGGAGAAATCAAATCCTATTAAACATGGTTCGGTCCATGATGGGCTTTGCTTCTCTACCACTATCCCTTTGGAGATATGCTTGGAATCAGCCTGTTACCTTTTGAATAGGGCTCTGAGTAAGTCTGTTAGCAAAACTCCATATGAGATATGGACTGGACATAAGCCGACACTCTCACACCTTCGAGTCTGGGGTTGCCCAGCTTATATAAAACATCTAGGAATGGATAAACTTGGACCTAGATCTGACTAGTGCCTATTTGTTGGGTATCCAAAAGAGTCTAAGAGGTATTACTTCTACTTGGCTGAGGAACAAAAGTTGTTCGTCAGTTTTAGGACTATCTTTTTGGAAAAGAAGTTCCTTGGTGAAAGAACTGTAGCCGCTAAGATTAAACTTAGTGAAGTTCAACAAGTAGAGGAATCGAGACACTTAAAGGACAATATAGAATCGGTTGTGATTAGTTCACACCCAATGCCCACACAAAAACCATTAAGGAGATCCGGTAGGGTACCGAGTCGACCAAATAGATACTATGGTTTCTTGGTTCGGGATGATGATCCCATTGAACTCGATGAGAACAATGAGGATCCGAACTCCATATGGATGCGATGCAGAGGTCCAACTTTGAGACATGGCTAGGAGCCATGAAATCCAAAATGCAGTCCATGGAAATCAATAATGTATGGACATTGGTTGATTCACTTGAGGGGATAAAACCCATGGGTGCAAATGGATATTCAAAAGGAAAAGGGGCACAAACGGGTAGGTAGAGACCTATAAAGCCTGTCTGGTTGTCAAAGGGTATCGTCAACGTTATGGTATTGACTATGACGAGATGTTATCTCCTGTGGCAATACTCAAATCCATTCGAATCATGCTTGCTTTAGTAGCACACTTTGACTATGAAACCTGGTAAATGGATGTCCGAACAGCTTTCCTGAATGGTGAGCTGGAAGAAAAAGTATATATGATACAACCTGAAGGGTTCACATCCATAGACGAGTCAAAGGTGTGCAAGATTCAAAGGTCCATCTATGGACTGAAATAAGCATCACGGAGTTGGAATATGCGATTTGATAAGTGTATCAAGTCATATGGCTTTGTTACAAACGGAGAAGAACCTTGCATTTACAAATGGGCTAATGGTTCTGTGATTATGTTCCTTGTGTTGTATGTGGATGATATTCTCTTAATCGAGAATGACATCTCAGCACTACAAGGGATAAAGGTCTAGTTGTCATCTCAATTCTCTATGAAGGACTTGGATAAAGCCTCTTACATACTGGGTATGAAGATCTATAGAGATAGATCTAAGAGGCTTCTGGGACTGTCCCAGTCTACGTATATCAGCATAGTGCTGAAGCGGTTCAATATAAAAAATTTCAAGAAAGGCTATCTCCCGATAGGCAATGGAATTGCTCTCTCTAAAAGAGATTGTACTACAACTCCTAAGAAGAGAGAGCGTATGAGTAGAATCCCATATACTTCGATAGCGGGTTCTATCCTGTACGCCATGACATGTACTAGACTAGATGTGGCATACTCACTAGGCATAGTGAGCAGATACCAATATGACCTAGTGAAGATTATTGCAAAGTGGTAAAGATTATCCTTAAGTATTTACGAAATAATATGGACCAATAGCTGATTTATAGAGAACATGACTTAAAACTTGTGGGGTATACTGACTCTAGTTTTCAGTCAGATAAGGATGACAGCAAGAGTGTGTCAGGATTTGTATTTACCCTAAATGGAGGAGCGATCTGCTGAAAAAGTTTCAAGTAGCCTACTGTAGTGGACTCAATATGCGAAGTAGAATACATTGCAGCATTGGATGCAGCAAAGGAAGCAGTGTAGTTGCAAAAGTTTTTTGGCCAGCTGGGAGTGGCACCTTCCCTGGATGGTCCAATTCTGGTGTATTGTGACAGCACTAGAGCCATTGCTTAAGCCAAAGAGCCGAAGTCTCATCACCGCATAAAACACATTCTGCAGTGCTATCACCTTGTACGAGAGATCGTGGAACGAGATGACATTGACCTTCAAAAGATCGATGGAAAGGAGAACCTCGCCGACCCCTTTACTAAAGCCATCGAAGTTCAAGAGTTGGACAGCTGTAAATGAAAAATAGGAATAAGATTCTGTACTGATTGGCTTTAGTCCAAGTGGGAGTTATTGGGAATTGTGTTCCAAAGCCAATCATCTAGACTGTAGACAGTTATGCTATTTGTAATTGTATATGAATTTTTTAATGAATAAAAGTTATTCTTTTGGTTGTTCATCACATATGCATTTTCTTGAAAAGAACTCTTGTATGATGGAGTCCTTATAACTACATTATATTTGATATAGAGAGGATATATCGAGTAGTTCTTAAACTGGTTCATAACCAAAGGATATATTGTTATAGGATGGTGATGTATCAAGTGTAGGTTGTTGTATGTCACATTTGTTGGCTGTCCTCTTAACCAAGAAGTGTAGAGATACTGATGTGATATACAGATGAAATGTATGACATCTCACTGAACGTGACCAACTGTGGAGCTCCCTTCTGCCAAAGGGTTGCTTGCGAAGGGATATGGATATATGTATCCCTTGGACTCAAGGTCATCATGGTAGCTTACAAGCAACTCACTGTACTTTAGGTCGGACTACCTGGATTTCTAATCCAGTGATGAAAGGCTTCTGGGTATAGTCAAGTACTTATGGAGCGGTGGTGGATCAAGATGGGATTGACCCCTCTAAATGGCTTGGAGTGAATGACTCACTATATCTCAATTTAGCAAAACCTTGGCCAGGGTAGTTCTTATGAGAAGTCACAGAACTTGTAAGGTTAAGACACGATATGGATGTACTAGGTTGGGGTTGGCAGTCAAATCCTAAGACATCATAAGCATTATGAGGTTAAAGGGATGAATTATGCGGTAACCATATGCTAAAGGTCTAGAAAGTTGCTCTGCAATCTTTGACATATCCGGATGTTAGGTATCATTGCTAGATGATGACTCTGACTGGTACTGGAAGTGTTCCAGTGCTACTAGCTTAGTGTTCAAACCTATGGGGTCACACACCATAGGGGTTTCTATCTGATTTAAAGACTGATCGATGATTGAGAATCGTTTGCCATCACTAGAGGTCAATATGATTAACCATGTTCCAAGTGTCGATACTTGGAAGTGTCAATACTTGCAAGTGTCGACACTTGAAAAGTCGACACTTGGTTGTGACAAACAAAAATTCTGGAAAAAATTTTTGAAAAGTTTTGACCTCAATTTGAATTTCGAATTATGGCTGGTTTTGGCTCCAAGCTTTCATGGAATGATGGTCATTCTTGCCTTATGAGCTTAAAGCCAATTTAGTATAGCCCTTGACCTTCTCCCCCAATCACTCCTCCTTCCTCTTTGTCCCTCTTATGGCTATCTCTATAAATAAGGGTTATTTTAGGGGCTGCTGGTTAGCGAAAAGAGTTTTCTTGTTGAATGAGATTGCTGAAATTCTAAGAGGAAAAAGAAAAGAGGCTTAGGAGGACTAGGGTTTTGGGTGTGTGACTACCTAACACTCAAGCTAGGTCTTAGGAAGAGAGCTAGTTATGAAGGGTTCCACCTCTCCTCCTTGTCTTCCAAGAAGAAGTAGATCAGCCTCAAGGATCCCAAAGAACTAGCATTCCGAGGGAGTTGATCAGAATCGAGCCCTGATGTGAACTACCCGTAGAGGCCAGACACGTGTGGCTCGTGGACTTTTCACAACCTCCTCCTAAAGGTATAACGTTAAGGTATCCTTATGCCTTTTGGTTCTTTTCCTACTTATGATATCTTTTGCATGCTATATTATCATACTTGTTCTTGTTGCAGGCAGATTGATAGATCATTTTGATCGATTTACCAAGCCTTTCGCTATGCTTATTTTAAAATTATTTTAAAATATATTTTTTCTGCCATGCATGCTCGTTTTGCTTTTCCTTCAATGGTTTTGTATGCACACATGAGTCGATCCAAGTGTTAAAATATATTTTTTCTGCCATGCATGCTCGTTTTGCTTTCCCTTCAGCCACGTCACTCGATCCTCGCTGAAGATAAAGAGCCCATTAAAAACCCCATGATGGAAAGAATAAAAATGACTCTCCAACCTGCTCCACTTCTTCAAGAATCAATAAGAATTCGACACCTATCCATGACACGACACTCGAAACAGAAAGCAGTTATTATGATCAACTAAATCGAAGATCCGCCATCATCAAATATCTATCCTTCCATCGAAAGATGACAAAATATTAATACTCCCATTTTTCAAAGCAATAAATTGCTTTAAAATTGGGAGTGGGGGGCAACTGTTGAGGTAAACCGATTTAAAAAAGATAATTGCCGGTTCAAGGATTCAGTTGATCCTATCCTAACCGATTGATCAGATGAATTAGCATATCGACACACCCGACCTCCGATGGGAGAACAAATCAACACTACATTTCGACTAGCAATGGCATACAACTTGAGATTAGACTTCAGTAGAAGGCCAATCTACCATGCATGCTCCGAAGTAAATCGCTCCGAAGTAACTGGCCAGCTCACAACATATGCCCTGAAGTAAACAGCTCTGAAGTAAATGGCCGATCCATACAGTTCTGTAGTGCATGGCTGATCTACAGTCAACCCACTCCAAAGAGTATGACTCTAAAGTAAAGCGGCTAATCTATAACCAATGAAATAACTATCGGCTAACTCCAAAGAGAATGGCCAATCTACTTCCAGCTAAAGCCATCAAGAATGGACTTGGTTGTTATAACCAATTACATGATTGATAACTACGATCTCAGTAAGACCAAAGTGCCTAACTTTTGACAGTAACCATAATCAGTTGAAGGAAAGTTAGACTAACTAACTTTCCTAACAGAAATTGAGAAGGCTTAACTGCTTTCTATTATAGCAACACCTATAAAAGCGATAAGAGGGGACATCCGAGGTAAGCATTCTCAAGCTATTCCACACCATGCAAATCTGAGCCCAGTCCATGACTAGCTTGCACTATGCATATCTAACTCTCCACTCATTTTACCTTACTTTCTTTCTTTGAGCTCTCCATTCTGAGCTCTCCATTCTGTGACCTGAACCCTACTGACTTAAGCATCGGAGTGTCTCCCACTGAAAAAATTTCGGTCAGGGATTTGTTTTGCATGAATCCTGTAAGGTGAATCGATGATCAAAGCACTCCGTCTGGTTCGTGAGGATCAGCGTCAACAACTCTTTAATAAAGATGAGAAAAAAAGTGCTGCCTTTTGCTTCTCAAGACCACATATTCTGTGACAAGGTTAGGAGTCATCCTTACCGAGAATTGATTACAAATGAGATGGCAACTCTGAAAACATCTACTTAAGGTATTGGCACTTAGGGAGGTTGATGAGATTACAATATAATTCCTTTGTCCCTTTGATTGGATTCCTACAATTCCTCCTAGAGCTGCCCTCATCAATGTCTCAAAATATTTGCCACATTATTAAGGATTTATTGCAAGAAATTCATTCTCCAAGCACTTTCAGATACTTGGGTAATAACTGCAAATCTTTCTGCTAACTATACTCTTTTATATTTCTTAATGATTCTTGTCACCAGCTCATTATGCACTAACTTTAGTGTCCTTGGTAGAATTAAGTGACGCTAATGGTCCTATTTTTGATGGCACAAGTATTCTTGAGTCTCCATTACAATTTTCAAACCCACCATCAAATTATAATTCACTAAAAACAGGACCAGACCAGACACATTGATGATGTTATAAGTTATTGATTTATTCTGATGTTTAAATTTGATATAGCTTAAATTGTATAAGTGACTTTAAAAAAAAAAAAAAAATCCTCATACCATGTGTTGCCGACCTTATCGCTGTGGCCTGTAGCTATGAGTTGGCACCAAACTAGAGCCTCTCGTTCCGAGGGATCCCGATTCTCCCAGACCTGCAAAAACAAGGTTAGAAACTCGGGCCGGGGATCCTGGCGGGGGCACTCCGATGATCAAGTTAGAAAGCGATAAAGTGGAACAGGTCCACCAAGACGGAAACCTGCGAGGTTTCCATTCTTAGAGGAACTTTAGATGAGAAGAAGAATGAGAGTGAGAGGGAAAGATGCTCTGGTTCCTGCAACCGAACTCGTCGGACCTGGTCTGGCGAGTTCCTCTGGAGCTTTCTGGGAGCGGGATCACCTCTTCCTCTTGCAGGATTGCTTGCCCTCTTGATCGCTTACCCTGCTTCTTGCCCCTGGCCTTCCTTTTTAGGTCACCGATCTAAGCCCCCCTCCGATCCCCGGGGGGGGGGGTCGACCATCCCCCTTTCGTCTCCCTTATGATCGGGAGTTAAGCGGTGAACCGGTCTCGTTCGACGTGTAGTCATGGGAGGGGAAACTTGGCGGTATGTCGATCCTTGCGAAGGCATCCTTGGGCCTGAGGCGTTGAACGTTGCCCTCCCTTTTTAGGATGCCGGGCTACCGGATGCTGGGTTCGGTGCCTTGGGTAGGATTCCCCTTCCAAAGTGGTGCTAATGAGGTTCCGTGCACCATTACAGGCCTAGGGACGCCGTACTGAGTGCACCGCCTGTACGCACCGTCTTCAGCAGCCTCCTCGAGGCTCGCACCCCTGATCCTTCCATCTTCCATAGAGAGGGTTAGCTTTGGCCAAGGTGGACCCATTTGGGGGTGCCACCTGGTGAAGGAGCAGAGGCGGGACCACTTTGATCGAGGTGGATCCCGCTTGGATCGACACCTGGAGGAGTGGCGGAGGCCAGCTCGACCTCAACCGAGGTGGACCCATCTGGGGGCGCCACCTGGCAAGGGAGCAGGGAGAGCCTGGCTCGACTTCAGTGAGGTGGACCCATCCAGGGGTGCCACCTGGCGAAGGAGTAGAGGCAGGGCCACTTCGGTCGAGGTGGATCCCACCTGGATCAATACCTGGAGGAGTGATAGAGGCCAGCTCGACCTCGATCGAGGTGGACCCATCTGGGGGCGCCACCTGGAGAGGGAACAGGGAGAGCTTGGCTCGACTTCAGCGAGGTGGACCCATCTAGGAGTGCCACCAGGCGAAGGAGCAGAGGCAGGGCCACTTCGGCCGAGGTGGATCCCGCCTGGATCGACACCTGGTGGAGTGGTAGTGGCCAGCTCGACCTCGGCCGAGGTGGACCCATTTGGGGGCACCACCTGCTAAAAGAGCAGGGAGAGCTTGGCTCAACCTCGGTCGAGGTCGACCCATTTGCGGGTGCCACCTGGTGAAGGAGCAGAGGCAAGGCCACTCCAGCCAAGGTGGATCCCGCCTGGATCGACACCTGGAGGAGTGGCAGAGGCCAGCTCGACCTCGACTGAGGTGGACCCATCTGGGGGCACCACTTGGCTGATGGGGAACTAATATGCATGCAATTTTTTTTATATGTTTTACATGTTGAGTTAGGTGATTAATTCCCAAATTTTAGATCAAAATTATTTGTAGGGAATTTTGTATGAATTTTTGAAGATCAGCATGCAGATTAGGACCTAGAAAAGTAGCAAAGAAGGACCGCCAGGGCTGAGAAGCCTCGGTTAGGGCAAGTTCTCCTACAATAAAACTACTGGAGGTAGAGGGGTGTACCTGACAATGTCTATGAAGATCGCAGCGAAGGGGTCTCTCGTTCCTCGATGGATGCGGCCTGGAAAACTGAGCCAAAGACCCGCGGATACCCGGCTTTCTGCTCGGTGATCCGATTGAGGCTTGGCTGGAGTCGTTGGATTCGTAGGAACTCAGGGACCTGCAAACGACCTGTCATGGGTTAGAAAGATCACAAAGGAACAAGAAAATAAAGTAAAAACAGCAAGGGAAGGCTTCTTTTGGAGTGGGCGTCCAGGGATCTGGAGGGTTTGTTGGCAGCAGGAAGATGATTACAAACACCGGGAAGAAGAACTCTCACAAATCCCTTTATGCACACAGCAGGGTATCACACCACTCAATAGAAGAACTCAAGGTTTTCATTTATCAAAAATTCTCCTTCATACAAGAGGCTAGGTCCCTTAAATAGACCCTTAACCTTGGGCTCCAAGTAAGGGTACATAAGTCTTTACATAAGAATCCTTTTCCCTCTCAAACCCTAGCTAGAAAATAAGGAAATATTAGGTAGAAAAATCCCTAAAAATTTTCTTGACTTGGTCAAGACTCCAAGGATGCCTAGGGGGCGTGTTGGTCTTCTAGGAGCAGCAAAGGCTGGCCCAAAGGGGCTTGGGTGCATGGGTTTGGGCCTCTGGAAGCTGGGGTGGCCTGGTAGCCAGGTAGCAGGAATATTCCCTGGTATCTTGCTTCTTAGGGGCTTGGGCTTGGCACCTGGGCTTGATTTCTTTGGGCTAGGATGCAGATGGACCTCTGGAATCATGGATGACCTTATCTATAAATATACTTTGGCATCTGGAAGGGAATCTGGGCATCTGGAGGGCATCTGCAAGAAATCAGGATTTTCTGAATTTTCTTCCTGGGGTCTTCAAATCTTCAAGCTGGGTTGGACTTGTGCTATACTTCCATGTCTTCAATCTAGTTGGACTTGGTCTTCACTTGTATGATATAGTCTTGAGTCTTCAGTATGCTTGGACAGGACTCAAAAAAATAAAATTAGCTCAACATGAGCTGACTAGCATTGGACTGAACTAGCTCAACATGAGCTGACTAGTACAAAACTGAAATAACAACTAAAAATACTCAAATAACAACTAAAATGGACTCAGATGAGCTAGGCCTTTATTACAGATGGACTCATAAATTATTGATCAATTTACAGAGGGTTGAAAAAGCCTGTCTTATTCTGGTGCCTCAGGTGTCCCCACCAATTCTCCCGGGGTGGGAGGAACTCGACCCTGTCGAGCGAAGGTCAGACTGGCTCACATATCTCTCGAGAAGGTCTGGGTTGAGGCGTTGCAAGTCCTCTCGAGAAATCCACGAATCGTCCGACTCTGGCCGGCCTTGCCATCGGACCATGAAGCGTTGATAGTCATGGCCCTGGGTCGTGATGGCTTGATTGTCCAGGATACGCTCGATCCGTTCTCCTCTCTCAGGCCAAATTTGTTTGTGGACACTCTAGGTTAGGGTCACTCACAATGAAAAGGAATAGGTCCAAAGGCCTCACTAGGTAGCGCTGCCGGTTCCCTATACTCAACCAGGTCTGTAATATTGAAGGTAGAACTAATGCCCAAATCCGAAGGCAAGTCTAACACCTAGGCATTTGATCCAACCTTCTCTATCACTTTAAAAGGTCCGGCTCTGCGAGCATGAAGCTTCTTTTAGGCCTAAGCCTAACCAAGATAAAATCCACTATATCAAATTTTTTGATCCATCTTCAGGAATTAGCCAGTTGTTTTAACATAAGTGCGGGTGGTGAACATGCTAGGCACATGCAGAGTCCTAACAAGATGATGCAAAGGACTCAAACCTACACCTAGCAGACTCGACTAAAGAGGTTTATTAGGTCTTAACTACCATTTGGGCATGGGGGCATGAGTCGTGGTTGATGGATGACATGCAGAAGAAAATTTGCTAGTAACTCCTAATAAGTGCCAGAGGGTCTGCCAAAAGTAGGTGGCAAATGGGATGGGCTCTATGGATCTTTGCAACCTAGTAACATCAACAAAATGTAACCTAATAGTTCTAGACACATGAGAAAACTCAGGAAAGGGTAGAAAATAGGAAGTGGGTTCAGAATTACTCTGGTAGGGTGGGGAAAAAGGTTCTGGGTTAGTTGGATAAAGTATAATCAAAGAAGGCATGTCAGGGACTAATCCTAGACTAATGAGATTAACCTTATGGGGTTGCGATATATCTACGGGGTTTGTATAATGGAAGGATGGGTTATTAATCTCAGGAAAGAGGTCCTTAATGGGAACTATAGGAGGAGACTCATCCTGAGGGTACTGATTCAAAGAGTCAGGTCCTTAATAAATTCTTCTGGTTCTTGTATTTTAGGACTAGACTCTATAATTTGGCTCTCCTCTATGGTTTCCTCGGGAAAGGCTCTAGTAGCAGTACCTAGGTTCTCTTCCTCTATTTGTTCTTCCATTATAGCTTTAGGTTGGATATGGTCAAGGTCAACTAGCTCTGGGTTGGTTTCTACCTGGGTATCTACTGGGTCAGCTAATTCTAGGTCTACTAAAGGTGTCTCCTCTTCTCCCTCATACTCATCCACTAGGCTCACATCAGCTTCATACACTTCCGCGTTAATGTAAGCCTTGTGAATCTCAGGAATGGTTGGAGAAGGTCGGCTAGCAGGATATTGGTTAGGTTCTGGTCTCTGATTATGGGTACTACTCCTAGTAGGTTCAGGTTGTATAAGAGGTAGTGGCTCACTATTGGGTTCATATTTAGGGATACTAATCCTATGGGGTTCAAGTTGACTAGGGGAAGCATGACTAGTACTAGGCTGATACTTAGGGGTTATGGGTTCTCTAGGCTCATAGGATGTGGGTGCATAGGATCTATGATCATGGGATCTAGAGTTATAGGATCTAGGTTCATAGGTTATGGATTCATAGGTTCTAGGTTCATAGGATTTGGAGTCATAAGATCTATAGGTTGTAGGTATACTAGGCTTGTAGGGAGAGGGTAAATAGGATCTATCTTCCTGGTCTATAAAATCCTGATTGGGTCTTCTAGGACTAACCTTAGGGATTGGGTCATGACGATGGGCTCTCCTAGGTTCAGCCTCAAGATATGGATCAGGGTTTGGGGTCCTCCTAGGTTGAGGATTGTAGTACGGGTCAGGATAAGGGGCTCTCCTAGGTTCGACCTCATGGTATAGATCAGGGTTTGGGGTCCTCCTAGGTTGAGGGGAATCAGGATCTGGCTCAGACTGTGACCCATGGGTTTTTCTTGGGGTCCCTACCCGGACTTTTAACTGATCAAACCTATTGGCAAGATGGTCAATTCTATCATTGGTTTGAATACGAGACTGAGTTAACTGGGTCATCTGGGTAGTCATCTGGGTAGTTATCTGGGCCATTTGATCAGCTAGGGCTTTTATTTGGGCTTGTAAATTTTTCATGGGTTCAGACATTTGTGAAGGAGGTGGGTGATATGAAACTCCTGATCTAGTGCTCATGCAAGACTCGATCAGACCGACTATAACTAACTAGACCTAGAGTCCAAACGAGATGCTCAATCAGGGTGGCAAACTAGCCTATAGTAACCCTATACTTAGCAGGCAGGTGTAAGGAGAGTGTTAGGTCCCTGATTGCCAATCCTAGACACCAATCAGAGATTGGCCAGGTAGGCGGACCAGCACACAAGCCCTTCGGGATTGAATCCCTAAACCACCGTTCTAGACACTGAGCACAAGGCACACACAGGTTAACTTGACATAGTGATCTAACACTAGCCCGGACCCGACCAGTTGGTGTCCCTAGCCCACTAGGGCAAATTAAGTCTAATTAATTTTAGGTTAAGGCTTGGGACCGAATGCAAGGGATATGATTTTGGGCTAAGGAGAGGTGATCAAATCCTCCCCCATTTGATATAGCAAGAGTGCCCTTAAAAGTAAATTATGCAATGATGGCAGGCAGATGAGGATGCAAATTAGGATTTAGATATTTTTTTTTGGTATTTTTGGAGAATATGTAATTTTTTTTTTGATATTTTTTTAAATAGAAGAAAAATTTCAAATCATGGCCTAATGTACTGGAAATATACTAAAATTAAGAAATATGCAAAAACTCCTAAACAAAACCCTAAAACTTCCAAACTTGTCTTGCTAAAAAAAACAGAGCCGAAAATTTGCAGGCCCTATTTCGGCTTACAGAAAATTCACAGGACATAATAAAATCTGGAGAAATTTTTAAAATTACTGTGAATTATGATAAATCCAGGAAAATAAATTTTATAATTTTTGAGTTTTTAACATGGAGAAATAATTAAAATAACATAGTATATACGGACTGAAAAATTGCAGAAAACAAGCCCTAATCTAAGATCTGATACCAAATGATGGGGAACTAATATGCATGCAATTTTTTTTGTATGTTTTAAATGTTGAGTTAGGTGATTAATTCCCAAATTTCAGATCAAAATTATTTGTAGGGAGTTTTGTATGAATTTTTGAAGATCAGCATGCAGATTAGGACCTAGAAAAGTAGCAAAGAAGGACCGCCGGGGCTGAGAAGCCTCGGTTAGGGCAAGTTCTCCTACAATAAAATTACTGGAGGTAGAGGGGTGTACCTGACAATGTCTGTGAAGATCGCAGCGAAGAGGTCTCTCGTTCCTCGACGGATGCGGCCTGGAAAACCGAGCCAAAGACCCGCGGATACCCGGCTTTCTGCTCGGTGATCCGATTGAGGCTTGGCTGGAGTCGTTGGATTCGTAGGAACTCAAGGACCTGCAAACGACCTGTCAGGGATTAGAAAGCTCACAAAGGAACAAGAAAATAAAGTAAAAACAGCAAGGGAAGGCTTCTTTTGGAGTGGGCGTCCAGGGATCTGGAGGGTTTGTTGGCAGCAGGAAGATGATTGCAAACACCGGGAAGAAGAACTCTCACAAACCCCTTTATGCACACAGCAGGGTATCACACCACTCAATAGAAGAACTCAAGGTTTTCATTTATCAAAAATTCTCCTTCATACAAGAGGCTAGGTCCCTTAAATAGACCCTTAACCTTGGGCTCCAAGTAAGGGTACATAAGTCTTTACATAAGAATCCTTTTCCCTCTCAAACCCTAGCTAGAAAATAAGGAAATATTAGGTATAAAAATCCCTAAAAATTTTCTTGACTTGGTCAAGACTCCAAGGATGCCTAGGGGGGCGTGTTGGGCTTCTAGGAGCAGCAAAAGGCCAGCCCAAAGGGGCTTGGGTGCATGGGTTTGGGCCTCTGGAGCTGGGGTGGCCTAGTAGCCAGGTAGCAGGAATATTCCCTGGTATCTTGCTTCTTAGGGGCTTGGGCTTGGCACCTGGGCTTGATTTCTTTGGGCTAGGATGCAGATGGACCTCTGGAATCATGGATGACCTTATCTATAAATATACTTTGGCATCTGGAAGGGAATCTGGGCATCTGCAAGAAATCAGGGTTTTCTGAATTTTCCTCCTGGGGTCTTCAAATCTTCAAGCTGGGTTGGACTTGTGCTATACTTCCATGTCTTCAATCTAGTTGGACTTGGTCTTCACTTGTATGATATAGTCTTGAGTCTTCAGTATGCTTGGACAGGACTCAAAAAAATAAAATTAGCTCAACATGAGCTGACTAGCATTGGACTGAACTAGCTCAACATGAGCTGACTAGTACAGAACAGAAATAACAACTAAAAATACTCAAATAACAACTAAAATGGACTCAGATGAGCTAAGCCCTTATTACAGATGGACTCATAAATTATTGATCAATTTATAGAGGGTTGAAAAAGCCTGTCTTATTCTGGTGCCTCAGGTGTCCCCACCACTGGCGAAGGAGCAGAGGCAGGGCCACTTCGGTCGAGGTGGATCCCACCTGGATCGACACCTGGCAGATTGGCAGAGGTCAGCTCGACCTCGATCGAGGTGGACCCATCTGGGGGCGCCACCTGGCGAGGGAGCAGGGAGAGCCTGGCTCGATGTCTGCGAGGTGGACCCATTTGGGGGTGCCACCTAGCGAAGGAGCATAGGCAGGGCCACTCCGGCCGAGATAGATCCTACCTGGATCGACATGGAGTGGCAGAGGCCAGCTTGACCTCGGTCAAGGTGGACCCATCTGGGGGCGCCACCTGGCGAGGGAGTAGGGAGAGCTTGACTCGACTTCGACGAGGTGGACCCATCTGGGGGTGCCACCTGGCGAAGGAGCAGAGGCAGGGCCACTCTGATCGAGGTGGATCCTACCTGGATTGACACCTAGCAGAGTGGCAGAGGCCAGCTCGACCTCGATCAAGGTGGATCCATCTGGGTGCGCCGCCTGGCGAGGGAGCAGGAAGAGCCTGGCTCGACTTCGACGAGGTGGACCCATCTGGGGGTGCCACTTGGAAAGGAGAAGAGGCAGGGCCACTCCGGTCGAGGTGGATCCCACCTGGATCGACACCTAGAGGAGTGGTAGAGGCCAGCTCGACCTTGATCGAGGTGGACCCATCTGGGGGCGCCACCTGGTGAGATAGCAGGGAGGGCCTGGCTCGACTTCGGCAAGGTGGACCCATCTGGGGGTGCCACCTGGTGAAGGAGCAGAGGCAGGGCCACTCCGGTCGAGGTGGATCCCGCTTGGATCGACATCTAGAGGAGTGGTAGAGGCCAGCTCGACCTTAGCCGAGGTGGACCTGTCTAGGGGTGCCACCTGGCAAGGGAGCAAGGAGGGCCTGGCTTGGCTTCCGCGAGGTGGACCCATCTCGGGGTGACACCTGGCGAAGGAGCAAAGGTAGGGCCTACTCCAGCCGAGGTGGATCCCGCCTGGATCGACACCTAGCGGAGCAGCAGAGGTGCCGAGCTCGGCTCTACCATTGAATGAGTCACTTGGAGGGAGAATCCGGAGATGACGTCATGCAGTGCCACCTAGTGGATAGCTGGATCTGACACATAATCCACGTCAGCGATGTCACCATATCAGTTGCCCCCCACTCCCAAGTTGCATCGAAGCACCGCTGCAGGGACGTGGGAAGTTAATTCAGAGATGACATGGGAGGACAAAAATCCTACGTAATAAATACTGGGATCACTGTCGATCCGCTCATCATGCCCGAGGTCCAACACGTACGTGCCATGTCAACATGTTCAGTAGGTTATAATTTTGCCGCGCTAAGCTCAAGGCAATTTTCAGTGAACCAAAGCTTCTTCGCCGGGTGCCTTCCCATGTGGCACTCATCCGATGGCGTTGGCGAAAAAGAAGTTGTACGGTCGCTGATGATGGGTTTGGGAAGAGAGAAGACTTTCCGGAAATGAGATCTTTTGGCTTTCTCGCACCTTGCTGGCGATTGCAGCGATCCTTCTTCTTCTCTCGGATCGCCATTCTTTTGCCTCAATATACCAATGAGTGCTCTGCAACCCGGTCTTCTCTGTCTACTTCCCCTTCACCTTCTCCTAACCCTTCATCTGCTCCTTCATCGTCTTGATGGCCCACCATCGCCACTTCTCTTCTAACCCGGATGAGGCCGGTCCTTCCCGGCTGAGGACTCCATCCCCCTCCTCCTCAGAGGATGACCTTCCCATCGATGTCCGGCGGTGGCTGCGGCCGAGCAGCATAACCATCGGCATCCCTAGGGCTTCTAGGGCTCCTCCGATCCTTCCTGCTATCCCCATCTCTGCCCTTCCTCCTCCAGTGGCAGAGACTTCTTCTGGTCCCTCCGGCTTCACCTCGACGATGATCGAAGATGACCTTATCCAGATCCGGGATATGTATGGGGTCCCGGACTCCATTCAGCTCTCAGTCCTAGGGCCGAGGGATCGGGTGACTTCCGGCGGCCCTGGCAAAATTACCTTCTACGAAGACTTCCTTGCCGGAGGTCTTCATTTCCCTCTTCGTCCATTCTTCCTGTCTTTCTTTAGCCACTTCCATCTTGTTCTAGCCCAATTGGCTCCCAATGCCATCAAGGTCATCTTCGCCTTCATAGTTTTTTGTCATTTTCACGGGTTTGTCACCCGTTTCTCCTTATTCAGGGCCCTTTTCACCCTGAAATGGTACTCCACCGATGATGGTTGGTGGTACCTTTCACCCCAGCCCAGGTGCCTCCGGTTCGACCTCCCACATCGATCAAGGAATGGAAGAACAGGTTCTTCTTTGCTTTAGTCTATGATGTCGACTGGGTCTAGAGTGAGCCGGATCCATCCCCGAACTGGAATTCCCAGGTCAAGTCGGTGGATTATGAGGTCTACTCTTAGCTTTGGGTGATGTAGTCCCTTCCCTGACATTCTACTCTCATAGTAGAACTTGTTCGAGGCAGGGATCAGCCCAATATGGACGAACGGTGGGCCTCCGTTCTTCTTTCTTCGCCCCCTTTTTTCTTTCTCCCTTCTTTCTTTCTTTCTTCTTTTTTTTTTTGCTGGACCATCTGACACTTTGGCCTATCTTTTTCTCCAAGGATGAGGTTCTCCGTTGAAAGCCTGATGGAGGGGGCCTAGAAGAGGAACGCCCCCGAAGGGGCCCAAAAGGCTTCTCGAAGCGAGCCTGAACGGAGATGGATCAGGGACCCAAGCCCACTCCGGATTCTGCTGGGGCCAGGGCGACCGGTCTGGCTCCCAGGCCACCTCAGCGGCAGACACCCACCACGGACATCGTCGAGCTCGATGAGGCTAGGGAGGTAGGGCGATCAGCACCTCCCCCTTCTACTGTTGCACCAGTCGCCACGCTAGCGGCGGCTGCAGCTATATCGAGGGTGGCGCCTTCAATTATGGCTCCGCCCGGTGGGAGAACTCCAGTTCAGTCTCCCCCGATCCTCAGCTGGTGCCACCCATCCTCAATGGGGGCTCCTCCATCATCCACGACCAAGGTCTTGCAGAGAAGATGATGGAGTTCGCAGTGCGGCCCCGGGACCGCCACCTGAGGGGCGGCCGAGACTACACGGATGCCCTGCTTGGGATCCTTCCCCTACTCTTCACAGTATGTATCTAGCTCCTCCATTTAATGTTCCAATTGGGTCTTCTTGAACCCCTAATTCTTCCTCTGATGCAGATTGGGACTGACATGCTGCTGCTTCGGGATTTTCTCTCCTCCTCAGTGAAGAAAGAGGCCGAGAAGGAGCGAAAATTATGCAAGTTGGCGGCCGATGTAAAGGATCTCATGGACAAGGGCCAGGAGATGGGGGGAGGAATGAGGCCCTCCGGGAGGACCTAGCCCATGCCGATGGCCGGGTCAGGGAACTGGAGTCCTCTCTATCCGAGGAGAGGATCTTGAGCTAGCACCGGGCTGAAGAAGATGCGGCTGAGATTACCAGCCTCAAGGGGCAGTCCCGATCACTAGAGCGTCGGGTGGAGGAGGTTCTCAAAGAGTTGACGGCGGCCAATGACAAGACATCCTACATCAACAGGCTGCTGGCGACCTTGTAGAAGGAGACGCAGGAGGCCGTGCCAAAGTTCTGGGCCTCAAGAGAATTCGAGAAGGAGATGCACGAAGCCACCGTGGACTCCTTCCTGAAAGGCTTCGAGGTCTGCCGGGGACAGGTGGCTGCCCAATTTCCCAAGCTCAACCTGACTGGGGTCGCCCTTGGCAGGATTGGGGGGCAGCCTCAGAGAGCGGGAGCGGCACCGGGGGCCACTGGCGAGGAGGCTCCCGGGCAGCCTTCTGAGGGTGTGGTCGAAGGCACGGAGGCCTCCCTGCCATAGGAGGGTGCAGCAGCCAAGTGATTCCACTCAGTACCTTAGCATAGCCTTTTCTTTGGCTTGTTGTTGTCTTCCCTTTTTACTGGGTCACCCGGTCTGTCGGGACCCTTCTTTTTGTAAGGAGAACTCTCATCAGGAATGAAAGACTTTTATCTTTTCATTGAGCTTCTCTTTTCTCTTTCCTTCTTTTCTTTGCCTGGTAGTGCTATTCTAGTGTTTCCTGCCACTGGAGCCCAAATGCTATAACTCCAGTTCGCGACTTAATCTGGACCCTTGGTGCAGAACAAAGTTCTGGAGCTTTTGGCTTGCACCTTGAAGATCTTTGGTGCTGGGACTTAAGCCACCGGGGCATCCTCCGGATTGAACTCCGAGATTTCGTGGGGGAATTGAGTTCCGCACCACCTTCCGGACTGAACTCCGGTGCCTCAAGACGGAACTGTGTTCCATTCTGCTTTCTGGGCTGAACTCCGGGATTTCGTGGACTCCGTGCCAGCTTCCAGACTGAACTCTGGGGCCTGGAATCGGGTTCCACTCGGCACTCTAGACTGAACCCCAAAATTTCATGGGGGAACTGGGTTCCGCACCACCTTCCGGACTGAACTCTGGTGCCTCATGCCAGAAATGTGTTCCGTTCGGCTTTCTAGACTGAACTCCGGGACTTCGTGGACTCCGTGCCACCTTCCGGACCAAACTCGGGCCTGGAACTGGGTTTTGCTCGGCACTCCAGGCTGAACCACGAGATTTCATGGGGGAACTGGGTTCCGCACCACCTTTCGGACTGAACTCCGGTGCCTCATGCTGGAATTGTGTTCCGTTCAGCTTTTCGGACTAAACTCCAGGATTTCATGGACTCCGTGTCACCTTTCAGACTGAACTCTGGGGCCTAGAATTGGGTTTCGCTCGGTGCTCCAGACTGAACTTCACGATTTTGCGCTTCTCGCGAACCGCTCTGTGGGATCCTCGCCTCACCTTCGCTCGCCGAACTTAAGGCCGGGCAGTGCTGGTCTTACGAGACAAACAGACATCGTGCAAAGAAAAGATTTCATTGTTAGCATTCAGGGAATCTTACACTATTGGTAATACATCCTCAGGTTTGCGGCGTTCCAAGTCCACGGAAATCGATCCTCGCCGAGCTCGATAAGATAATAAGCACCATGAGGGAGTGCTTCGACCACCTGATAGGGACCTTCCCAGTTCGAAAAGAGCTTCCCGCATTCCTGAGGTTGGGAGGCCTCAATGCGGTGCAACACTAGATCCCCCAGGCGAAAGGTCTTCGGCCTTACCTTGGAGTTGTAGTACCTTGCCACCCGTTGTCGGTAGGCTGCCATCCGAACTCGTGCCGTGTCTCTCGTTTCCTCGAGGAGATCCAGGTTGAGTAGCAACCATGCCGGGTTCTCAGCCTCATCATACTGTTCCACCGCAGCGTTGGTAGGCTGAGCTCCACTTGGATTACCTCCTCCGATCCAAAGACAAGGTTGAAGGGAGTTTCGTCTGTGACCATCCTTGGGGTTGTATGGTACGCCCACAGGACACTGGGGAGCTCTTCAGCCATCTCCCTTTAGCCTGGTCCAGCCTGGTCCGGAGCCTTTGCAAGATAGTCTGGTTGGTTACTTCGGCTTCCCCGTTGGTTTGTGGATGCGCCACCGAGGTGAAGCGGTGGTGAATTTCGAGGTCATTGCAGAACTCCTCGAATTCCCGATAATCAAACTATCGTCCGTTATCAATGATGATGGTATGGAGAAGTCCGAAGTGGCATATGATCGACTTCCAAAGGAACTTACTGACGTTTGCCTCCGTAATCCAGGACAATGGCTCAGCCTCAACCCACTTCATGAAGTAGTCGATGGTGACAATCAAGAACTTACATTGCCCGGACAAGGGGGGAAAGGGACTGAGGAGGTCCACACCCCACTGGGTAAAAAGTCAAGGTGCAGAAAGTTGGGAGAGCGGCGCAGCCAGCTGATGTTGCATGACGGCATGACGTTGGCAGTGGTCACACCTCTTGACAAAGTTGGCCGCGTCCTCCCTCATCGTCTCCCTGTAGTATCCTTGACATAGGGCTTTGTATGCCAGGGTCCTGCCCCCCATGTGGTTCCCGCAGAGGCCCTCATGAATTTCCTGGAGCACGAGTGCAGCCTCCGTGGGCCTCAAACACTGAGGAGTGGGTAGGAAAATGACCTCCGATAGAGCAGCCCGTCCATCAGCACGAAGCACGCAGCCTTCGTCTTGATGAGACCGGCCTCTATCCGATCCTCAGGCAAGATACCGTCGATGATGTACTTGACATACTTATCCATCCAGCTAGGCTCTGGGGTGACCTGCTGGATTTCTCTGGGGATCTCATAGCTCGGAGCTTGGAGATGCTCGATGTGGGTGCGACCCAATGATGAGTCCGGTAGAGTTGCTAGGCGAGAGAGAGCGTCAGCATGGGCATTTTCATCACACGGGATGTGGGAGACGTTGAAGCGCTTGAAGCCTGCTGAGCTCGCATGCACCAATTCTAGATATTTCAACATCTGAGGATCCCGCGTCTTATACTCGCCCGAGACCTGCCCGGCGACCAATTAGGAGTCGGTGAAGACCCTCAGGTTAGTCACACCGAGCTCGCAGGAAACTCTCAACCCTACAAGGAGCGCTTCGTATTCCGCCTGGTTGTTGGTGGCGGCAAACTGGAGGCGGAGCGCGCATTCAACTATGACTCCCTCATTATTGGCGAGGATGAGCTCGGGCTCACTTCCATCGGAATTAGAGGCTCCGTCCACATGCAGGACCATATGTCCTCCTTCGGCTAAGGCCCTGGTTGTTGATTCTGTGGCTCTCTTCCCCACCCTCGCCCAAGCCTGCACACTCAACTAGAAAGTCAGCCAGTACCTGTGCCTTCATAGCCGACCGCGGTCGATAGGCGATGTCGAACTCGTTGAGTTTCAACACCCACTTCGCCAGGCGACCAGATGTGTCAGGTCAGTTGAGCATGGCCTTCAATGGTTGATCCGTCAGGACCGCGATGGGGTGTCCTTGAAAATAAGGCCTGAGGTGCTAGGCAGACACTATTAGCATGAAAATCAACTTTTCAGATCGAGAGTACCTGAGCTCCGCATCGTGGAGAAGCTTGCTTGTATAGTACATAGGTCTCTAGATCCCTTTGTCATCCATCCGGACTAAAACCGAACTAACGACCTCTAGAGTGACTGCCAGATACAGGAGGAGCTCTTCTCCATCCTCTAGCCGGGAAAGCAGTGGCGGTGATGCCAAGGTCTTCTTCAGCTCCTCGAACGCCTCCTGGCACTCCTTCATCTAGGAGAAGTCGTGCATCTTCCTTAGTACCTTGAAGAAGAGCTGGCAACGATCGACGAATCGTGAGATAAAACAACTCAGGGCCGCCACCCAGCCAGTGAGCCACTGGACTTGCTTCTTGGAGGTGGGTGACTCCATGTCAAGGATCGCCTAAACCTTCTCCAGGTTGGCTTCAATCCCTCTTTGGGTCACCATGAAGCCGAGAAACTTCCCCGCCGCTACACTGAAGGCGCACTTTGTCGGGTTCAGCTTCATTTGGTGGAGGCAGAGGTTGTGGAAGGTCTCCTCCAGGTCGTCAACATGGTCTGAGGTCGGCTTGCTCATCGCCAGCATGTCATCCACGTACACCTGCATGTTACAGCCAATTTGGTCCTTTAAGATCTTGTTGACCAACCACTGATACGTGGTGCCAGCATTTTTTAGGCCAAAATGCATCATCTTATAGCAGTAGGTTCCGCGATCCATGATAAAGGCGGTGTGCTCCTCATCCTCCGGGTGCATCTTGATCTGGTTGTATCCGGAGAAGGCATCCATGAAGGATAGGAGGCGATGGCCCGATGTAGTGTCCACAAGCTGATCAATCATCGGGAGGGGGAAGCTGTCCTTTGGGCAGGCTCGGTTGAGGTCGGTGTAGTCCACGCAAATCCTTCACTTGCCATTGCTCTTCTTCACCATCACCACGTTAGCTAGCCAACTAGGATAGTGCACCTCCCGTATGAAGCCAGCGTTGAGGAGCTTTTCTACCTCTTCGTTGATTGCCTTTTGCCTTTCTACAGCAAAGCTCCTCTTTTTCTGCCTAACTGGGCGGTACTTCAGATCGATCTTCAACTGGTGGGTGATGACCTCCAGGAGAATACCTGGCATGTCCACCGCAGACCAGGCGAACACATTCGTGTTCGCCCGGAGGAAGTCCAGTAGGCGAACCTGCTTGTCTTCTGGGAGCTGGGCTCCTATCTACACCATTTTCTGTGGGTCCGAGCCAAGGGGATACGTCAATAAACGCTCTATAGGGCCGCCCCTGGGATCATGCGCTCTCTGGTCGAGGTCGTTAACATCAGGTTCGAGCTCAGCACTCCTGGCGCCCGGGACAGCCTGCAGGCAATGTTGAACGGGCTGAACTGCCCCCCTCATCTCTCCCATCCCAAAAATAGTGGGGAACTGTACCAACAACTTTTGGCAGAGATGACTGCATCAAGTTGGTTGAGCCCTGGGTGGCCCAAAATGATGTTGTATGGCGATGGGAGTTGGATGACGATGAAGGTCATCAAGATCGTACTTTGCTAGGACGAGGTCCCGGCAATAACAGGGAGAGTGATCTCCCCCTCGATCCCAACAAAATCTCCGGTGAAACCTACGAGAGGGGTGTGCACCGGCCTTAATTGATCACAAGAGAGGTTCATCCGAGAGAAAGCATCGTAATAAAGTACATCGGTAGAGCTCCCACTATCAACCATGATCCGATATACAGGATGCTTGGCGATGGTCATCTCGACCACCACTGCATTATTATTTATATTTTCATTTTTATTTTCACCTCCCTTCCCCTTTTCAAAGGGGAGTACATTTTCTGGATTTTCTCCCTCCTGGGCTCTCTTCGACGTGCGCCCTATCTCCCAAGAAATCATGCCCACGGGCTTCTCCGTGGGGCGGTTGTCGACTGCAGGGATGGGGGGAAGGGCCGTCAATGGCTGGTACTCCACCGGGGCTCCTCTTCCCACGAACTTCTTGAGGTAGCCCCTCTTGATCAGGTCCTCGATCTCCCGCTTTAGATTACGGCACTCCTCTCTGTCGTGGCCGTGGTCGCAATGGAACTGACAGTACTTCGTCATGTCGCGATGGTTCTTTGGGTTCTAAGGAGGAGGCTGGTGGAGGTAACCCTCGCCCTCTATCTCCACGAGAATCTTGGTTCTGGGAGCAAGGAGGAGAGTAAAGGCCTGCTGCAGGGCAGGACCATTCCTAGGCCTCGACCCTGCTCGGGAGTTTGTGGGAGGTCCAGGCCTGCAAGTCCCCTGAACATCTTTCAAGGCTGGCTTATTCAAAGGCTTCCCGTCCAGTTCTCACCTTGTACGGTCGGCCTCCTTAGCCCGGATGTACTTATGGGCATGGAGGAGAAGCTCGAATACGTCTTAGGCAGTTTCTTGTCCAACGAATACATCAGACGGGAAGTCTTAAGCCCTTGCTTTAATGCCAGCATAGCGACAGGCTCATCCAAGCTATAGATCTCCAGGGCGGCAGTCTTGAAGTGGGCTACATAGTCCCACAGGAGCTCCTGGTCTTGCTGGCATATGGAAAAGAGGCTATCCACCTCTCGTGGCACCTTTCGACAAGCGTCGAAGTGTGCCACAAACTTTCCTTCCAACTGCTAGAAGGAGTTGATAGATTTAGGCTCGAGATGGGTGAACCAAACTCGAGCGGCGTTCCGGAGGGTAGCCGAGAAGGCCATGCACTGAAGGACGTCTGTCGCCCCCTGGACTCTCATAAGAGCCTTATATCTCTCCAGATGGTCCAAGGGATCGGTGGTCCCGTCGTAGGAATCCACCTAAGGCATACGGAACCGACTCAGGATCGATTCCTCTTGGATTTCCCGGGAGAAGGGGGGTCAGGCGTTGTAGCCCACTGGCTCGCTAGGGGAGCCCTGCATGTTGGCAAACCGGCAGGAAAGCTCTGCCAACTTGCGCTCTTACTCTTCCAGGCGCCTTTCAGCCAGACGCCTGATGGCCTCGTCAGTGGAACCTTCCACTGAGGCCACTAGAGAGGAAGGTGCCGATGGGTCATGATGAGGGGCCTTTCCCCGGTGATGCTTGATGCGCTTGGCAACATCGTTGTTGTCCACCTAGGATCGGCTCTCGTGGTCCGCCAACCCATAATGGTTCCTCTTCGTGGGGGTCTGGTGACTCCTGCGAGGAATGGTCGATGCCCACGGGTAGGATGGCCTACCCTGGATAGAGTGCAGGCTTCCGTGGGGGCCAGCGGCTTGGGCTGCAGGGGTCCCTGGCTGAGGCTGGGTCATTAGGGAGCGTTGCTGATGCTACAGCTACCTCACAACCATGGCCAGTGTCTGCAATTGTTGGACAATGGTAGCATACTGGCCGTCTGTCAAGGACAGCTGAGGAGGTGGAACGGGTGCGGGGAGTTCCCTCTCCGAGCTATGGGGGCCCGGGGGAACCTCTCCCACCCGGCTGGTAGAGGCTTCACATTCGCATGTCACCACCATGCTTGGAATCAAGTTTCTCTCGAGCTCGAGGGGGACTTACTCATCTAGCGGCCTCGTCCCTCCTACCTGGCGCGCCAATCTGTTACCGACATTACCACTGTAGCCTGTCGCTGTGAGTTGGCGCCGGACTGGAGCCTCTCGTTTCGAGAGATCCCGATGCTCCCGGACCTGCAAAAACAAGGTTAGAGACCCGGGCTGGGGATCCCGATGGGGGCACTCCGACGATCAAGTTAGAAAGTGATAAAGTGGAACAGATCCACCAAGACGAAAACCTGCGAGGTTTCTGTTCTCAGAGTTACTTTAGATGAGAAGAAGAATGAGAACGAGAGGGAAGGACACTCTGGTTCCTGCAACCGAGCACATCGAACCCGGTCTGGTGAGTTCCTATGGAGCTTTCTGGGAGCGGGATCGCCTCTTCCTCTTGCGGGATTGTTTGCCCTCTCGATCGCTTACCCTGCTTCTTGCCCCTGGCCTTCCTTTTTAGGTCGCCGATCCAAGCCCCCCTTCGATCCCTTGGGGGGGTCGACCGTCCCCCTTATGGTCGAGAGTTAAGCGGTGAACTGGTCTCGTCCGCCGTGTAGTCATGGGAGGGGGAACTTGGCAGTATATCGATCCTTGCAAAGGCATCCTCAGGCCTGAGGCGTTGACCGTTGCCCTCCCTTTTTAGGATGCCGGGCTACCGGATGCCGGGTTCGGTGCCTTGGATAGGATTCCCCTTCCAAACTGGTGCTAACGAGGTTCCACGCACGATTACAGGCCTAGGGACGCCGTACTGGGTGCGCCGCCTGTGCGCGCCATCTTCAACAGCCTTCTCGAGGCTCGCGCCCCTGGTCCTTCCATCTTCCGTAGAGAGGGCTGGCTCCGGCCGAGGTGGACCCATCTGGGGGTGCCACCTGGCGAAGGAACAGAGGCGGGACCACTCCGGCCGAGGTGGATCCCGCCTGGATCAATACCTAGCAAAGTGGCAGAGGCCAGCTCGACCTCGACCGATGTGGACCCATTTGAGCACACCACCTGGCGAGGGAGCAGGGAGAGCCTGGCTCGACTTCGACGAAGTTGACCCATCTGGGGGTGCTACCTAGCAAAGGAGCAAAGGCAGGACCACTCCGACCAAGATGGATCCCACCTGAATCGACACCTGGAGGAGTGGCAGAGGCCAACTCGACCTCGATCGAGAAGGACCCGTCTGACGGCGCCACCTGGCGAGGGAGCAGGGAGGGCCTGACTCGATTTCAACGAGATGAACCCATCTGGGGGTTGGCACCTGACAAAGGAGCAGAGGCAGGGCCACTCCAGCCAAGGTGAATCCCACCTAGATCGATACCTGGAGGAGTGGCAGAGACAGCTCGACCTCGACCGAGGTGGACCCGTCTGGGGACACCACCTGACGAGGAAGCAGAAAGGGCCTGGCTCGACTTCAGCAAGGTGGACCCATCTGGGGATGCCACCTGGCGAAGGAGCAGAAGCAGAACTTACTCCGAATAGATCCCGCCTGGATCGGCACCTGGCGAAGCAGCAGAGATGCCGAGCTCGGCTCCGAGGTCGGCTATACCACTGAACGAGTCACCTAGCAGGAAAATCTGAAGATGACGTTATGCAGTGCCACCTGACGGACAGCTAGATCTGACACATAATCCACATCAACGATATCGCCATATCACCATGCAAGGCAAGATATTGTCCGTATTTCAGATTTATTCTTATAATAAGAAAAGTTGATTTGAACATCAATTTTTAGAATCAGCATTGTTTTTCTTTGCCAAATACAATGTGAACGGATAAGAGAAATGTGCGTCCTTACCTGTATCTGCATGCGTCTGACCATGCTGCATGTGTGCATTCTTAACATGACTAATTAGTGGATCAAGAAAAATAACTGGAGCTTAGATTTACAAAGCTCAATATGAATTATCGATTTATAAACTTTTCATTTATGTACAGCTGAATATTTTTATCACATGGAGCTTCATGTTTATTTTTAATCATTTGTTAACAGCGTAGGCGTCTCAGCTATGGAATGAAAGTGAACCAGGAATCCACCGGAATTGCAGCACAATGGGAGATGGTGTGCAAAGTTTGTAGCCTGTAATGAACCGGAACACTATCAAGTTAAAACTGATGAGGGCTAACTGGATGACCCATCAACACCATGAACCAGTGTGCATCTAAATACCACTAATCTCAAAACCTCAATTGTTAGTTCTCTTATGGACAAAAGTAAGCTCTTTGTATAAATGAATAAGAATGAGAACATCTGTTTTGATCCAACATTTTAGTTCATGGAGGTGGTGTATCCGGCAAATGATCAAGCCTGCTGTTCATGACTTCTCTGGCTCGGGCACTTCGATATTGTAACCGCTGGTGCAGCGCTTCTGCCATTTGGCGAAAGAATTCAGCATCCCATCTTTGAATTAACGAGGGATCTTCTGCATAACATATGTATATTGATGTGACTGCACTTTCAACAACTACCACTGCTAGCCCCACCTGAAAAGCAGAAAACTTTAAGCATATTTCCCTTCAACATAAAACAGAGGTCTACCACATAAACCTGAAAATGCTTAAATCCTATTTAAACAGACTTACGTGCATTTCCCCACTAACATATACACTATGGCAAACCCAAAAAAAAAAAACCCAATCTGATGACAGAACAGCATCTCAAGTAGATTGGTATGGATTTGAAAACTCATCTCCCCGCTAATAAATGGCTATCAATGTAACCAAATATACTTGGTTTATTCCTCATCGAGAACCACAAATTTGGACAGGTACAGAAGAAACTGGCAAAAGTGAAATAGTTTCTAAAAAAGAACAAAGAAAAGAAAAAGAGAGAGGCAAAAGTGAAAGAAATCCAAATGATTAGATTTGGAGAAGAATTTAGCACGGCTTCACTTAAGTTGATTATAGCTTGCAGCACTTCACCCAACTTACTGCCTAGCTTCAGTGATAAGAAACAGTATCCATAACTTGCAAGAAGGGCTCTGCTTGCTTAGAATGAAAATGATAGTTTAAGTTGATTGCACCACTTCAAATGACAGCACAATGGCTAACAAAGCAGATGTGATGGAGAAATAAAGCAGCCGTCACTCTGTCTCTTATGTGGTTGCCATCGTTTCAAGGAGCATTTCACATATCAATGAGCCAATGCGACACAGTGTAGCATACATAGTGCATTTAAAAGGCAAAGATGGAAGGGATTTAGACTTCTAATGAGCCGGGGCACATCTCCATATTAGGAATCTAGAAATGCCAAAAAAATACTGAAAATATAATAAAGGCAAGAAGGGCTTTGGATCTTTGAGTCTAACTGAAATTTTGTCAGCATCAACCACTCCATTCACTGAAGGTGCACAAACCTAACATCCAGTATACAGTAACATTATCGTATCCAGGTTTGAAAATAATTCCACATTAAATCACATGCAAAACTATAATAACAGCTGCATTACCTATGTTTAGCTGTCAAGAGATAAATGCCGAAAGCATATAGCCCCTATACAAGGTGTAATATAAAAAATATAAGATGTGTAGCTCCTATGAAACTTGTACTTCCACATCAGGCTCACCAATGAGCTTCAGATCATACTTAAAAGATCAGCCTCACCTTTAGCAAGACTTGCTAAACAATAAGTTTAGCTTCAACTTTATGGCCACTTTTTATAAGTTGATGAAGTTACTTGCAAGGATTCAGATGCGTAGCGGAAGAAAGGTTCTAAAATTCTTTAGTGTAATCAACAATAGAAAACATAATATCCGAATCCTAAAATCCAAGATCACCTTGATAATTACAATCAAACACAAAGAAAACAATCAAATAAGATAGAAGAATATGTATACCTCCAAGAAGATCTTGGATCGCTTGTTGCTCGATTGATTTCCACAAGACATCCAAGTGGATTCCCTCCAATTCTAGTCTACACCAAAACCAATCAAGGACCTTTTTCTAAACTCCTTTGCTGAAACCCTTCATAAGAAAATCAGCACTTCCCCTCTCCTTTCCTTCTCTCTTAAATATGAAATCTTCTCGGCACGAGAGACCTGGCCTAGGTTCTCAAGGCATGAAGCCTCTTGTAACGTGAACTACTTCATGTAAGTCCCCTTCGGTGTCAACTGTTTGACTAGTCAAACCCTATGGCATTAGGAGTCCAAGTGCATGAAGGCTCCTAGGATGCCAAAACTCTTTCTGGCATGAGCCTTTAGGCGTGAATCTTTTCTCAAAAGAATCCCGCCTCCCTTCTTATTCATGAGAACTCTCTTAGCATGAGTTGGGGTAGTTAGGATCTCTTGAGGCAGTTAGGGTTTGTCCAAAACCCTTTTGATTAGGGATTCTATTAGGGTTAGGACATGCGCTAGCATGCCTATTTATAACCCTCTAAGATTTCTCATAAATCCATAACTTAAGTCCTTGATATAATTCCATAAGTGTGTGACCCATTCAATTTCATATCTAATCAGCAGTAGGTCCAAGCTCATGTTCATCTAAATTAATTAGAACTATTCTAATTAATTAGGCCTATAAAATGTTAAGCCCAAGTGCATCAATTAGAACACCTTTTAATTAATTCCTGAATAAAATATTTAATTCATAAGAACCTACAAATCAATAATGACGTCTAGTATCAATGTATCATGATTACCTAAAAGATGTGAAATTTCGATGGAATAATCAAAACATCATTTCATTAATTACCATGCAATTCAATCCTTCGATCATACAATATCCAGATAAGCGATGGATATAGAATCATATCAAGCCTAAATACTTATCTATATGTATCTCAATCTAACGATGATAACTCGGTTGATGAAATATTAGAAACTCTTTTCAATTTTTATCCCGTTTTGGCAAAAAACTTCTTGAGTCATCATCCTATAAGATACATAGGATATTCTTTCATCTTATAAGGAGTGACCGATTTCTTGTTAACCACTTACAACCTCCATGCATACTTCATGCCCAGAACATCTCACATATCAGAGTCATGCTAGGGTATGGACCAAAACATAAATCCATATACACAAGATACCATAATGATCTCAGGTCTGAGGATACTTGCACCTCTAACCAAAATCATTTTTTGATATGCTTGTAAGACTCCATTAGATATTCTTTTCATGGATTAGTTCAGTATACTCATTCTCCAATGAGCACACACATCATTGTATTAGTAACCCCACACAATTGATTATGAGATCAATTACCCTCCTTTGAGCATACATAGAATGTGCTGGTCTTATTGATATCATTGATCCCTGACTCAATGATTCTATGATTGGAAAAGTTTTAGATTAAGACTATCTAGATTTTAGGTCTCATTGGCATGATCTTATCATGAGCCTAAAATCAAGATTTTTGAAACCAAAACTGGACCCCATTCTGGTAAATCGGTGGTATAAGTCGATATGGCCCATACCACATCGAACCAGCACAAATTGACAAAGAGATGAAAGAACGAATCGGGAAGGAAAAAAAGAGAGGGAAAGAGAGAAAAAAAGAGGGGAGAGGATGCTACCGCAGGGCTGCCGGGGCCCTTGGAGGGCTGCAATGGCATCGCAACTCCGCATCGCCTATGAGAGAAAAGAGAGAAGAGAGAGAAAGGGAGGGAAAGAAAATGAGGGGGGCCACTATGGGCCTTCAGCTCCGCAACTTGAAACAAGGGCTTCATGAAATTTTTTTTTAAATCCCAATCATAGTGAAGTTAGCCATGAATTTGCCAGCTTTACTTAACTGAAGTAGGCAAATCCATTGCCAGCTTCACTATTTCTTGGCTTTTTTTAAAAAAATCATGGAATAGTGAAGCCAACAATGAATTTGCTAGCTTTACTTAAGGGAAGCCAACAAATCCATCAGCTTTACTATTCATCTTTGTTTTTAAAAAACCATGAGAAATGGGGTGACCATCCCTGTTCCGCAACCGCGGCTCCACCCGCACATTTTTCACCCCTCAATAGCCACGACAGCCACCTAATGGAACCAAAGCAACCTCTCCACCACCATCTCAGCCCTCCAATAACCTCCCCCCTCTCACCCTATCAAGCGACACCTCCACGACCCTCCAGCGGCCTGAGTGGGCCACCACCAACTTTGGCAACATCATCCACTCTTTCCCTCCCTCTCTTCCTCTCTTTTCTTCTCCCTCATCCGGTGTTCCAAGAACCATGGTGGAACGGTCCTAGTTTGCCACTGATCCAATTCGAAATACCACGAACCAGGCAGTTCAATCCAACTCCGAAACCCTACCTAAAATTATTGTCCTAATCTATAGGATTCATCATAATTTTAACTAAGTCATAAATAAGATAATAAGAGATAATATATGGAAAAACACAATACCTCATATTATTAATAAATAATCAATATCTTGTACATGAGTAAGAAGATACAATAGAAAAGTCCTATCGCATCATCCATGCAATTGACTTACAGAGCACTAATCTTTCACCTTGGAGCTTTGGAGCTTATAAACAAGGAAAGCACAAGCATCATATATTTTCACAGAAAATTTTGATGATTACACATATAAATAAGATAAATTACAATGTTTTGAAATACAAGAGAAAGGTCAGAGACAACTATAGGCATGTTTGATAATGTTCTTATATCAACTTCTTTGTTTTCAAAAACCAGAAAAGAAAATTCAGCCATAATAGAACGGTTAACATTATGTTTGGTCACACCCTTTTCTTTTGGTTACCGCTCATAAGTTTTTTAAGAATTTTTGGTTTTCTTGTCTTTTTACTTTCAAAAGAAGAGAACAAATAAAAAGAGTAGGAAGGATTATCTGCAAATGCAACCATCGAAAACCAACCAGCAATCCCATAGAATTATGGAATAAGGAACTCACTCCCAGAGATAGTACAAGAATCTTCAACAGCAGCAGTCATTAATATATATGATACCACAATTTTCAAAAAAAAAAATATATGATATCACAATAGTGCTACTTGTGTGGCATAGATGGTTCACAGATGAAATGCAGCTGAAGCTACAACCAGAATTTAAGCATGGATAAAGAAACAAGATGCTATGGTTGAGGGTGAAAAACAAAGAATTCCACTATATAATTTGATTATTTTATGTGCTAATATTGGAACCACCTCAAGGAACCAACAAGAAAATATGCAGGTCTGATAAGATGTTGAAAAGTTAACACCTTATTCTTTTTAGAATCATATACATCAATTCTGGAATACCGATAGGCCTTGTAGACGGGTCTTAAAAAATTGCATAAGAACAACTCTGTTGCCAGTTTTTAGTCTGTATGTTTATGTAGAATGAGGCTGATGCATTATTGCATGTACAGCCTGGAGAAGAAAGTGTGAAGGCAGGATTGGAGCCTCAGAATAAAACTGAAGGCAGAGTCCCAGGAGCAAGCAAACTAACTTCCACAACTAGATTACGATTAAGTTTCAAATGTCAGCATTTATACGTGCAGGTATCAATGAATACATACAAGGACGGATGGAGGTGTGATATTTACATGCACAAACACCCCAAAACATAAACTCCCACAGATTGACACAAATGATGTGACAAATAGAAGGGATAACTTCTCTTCCCAAGTGATGCATTTATCATTTTCAAATACAAAGCAGACCACCAAAGCAACAACTTACCCTAGTAATAATTATGAAAGCCTAGCAAAAAAGAATAGATCTCTTGGAAGCATTTGATCCATTCATTTGTGGTTGATAATAGGACATTTTTAAAAACAGGCAGCATGGTAATCTCTCTCTCTCTCTTTTGTGGTCATGACTTGAGGTATTAGAAAACAATTGCATTTTGGTCCATGATTTTCCTCAATTTTGGCGAACCATAATACATATTAAAACAAGAACGGGCCATGAATATAGGGAGACCAACCAATGTAGCCACAGTTGAAGCTCCTGCAACTAAAGAGCAACCTTTTGAAATTCTCTTAGACTTTGAACTAGTCCAGACAGAAATAACAGGCCTCAAACTGCTTTCAACTTTGATGCCCAAACAATAAGCCAAAGAATCAAACAACAATGCACAGGCATGCCATCACGCACGTGTTCCCGTATGCAGTTATTCAAGTATTACAGATATAGACAATGGAGTGGATGGAGTGGACCATCTGAAGTTAAACCTTAATAGCAACCAATGCCTTGCAGATAGAGAATTACCTAGAAGTTCCTCTCTTTGATGATAGTAAAAACATACACTGTAAAATAAAGAAGGGGAATGAAAATATTATAAATTAACACATAAAACACAAACTAATTTAACAGGTAAGAATAAACAGTTATCTTTACTGGTGTTCTTCAAGCAAAAGATGCAACTTCTGAAAGGCAACTTCCTCCAATCCGTTAATGGTTAAAATCTTAAGATTTTGATAGCATAATCTGTGAAAGAAATCTTTGATAGGTTTACAAAGACCATAATGGCAATAACAAAACAAATTCACAATTACATCCGTGGAGACATTTAACAAGGATAGTGCTGACAAAGAAAGTAGGGGAAATAATTTAATGGAATTGCCAAAGAGAAAGGCTGAAGGTTTCTGAAACAATTGGACTGTATCATAGGAATCAAATTATTAAAATTTCGTTTGAACCTATTCTAACAATGAAGATGTCCTGGAGAACCAGAGATAGAACTAGTAGAGCGGGTCTGGCAGCAAGAACTGGAAAACAATATGGACTGTTGATCTTTTAAATATCATGGAAATTTCATGTAAACTATCTTATAAAAGACAAGAGAGCAGCATATTCTATTATCATGCTATAATTAAAATATTGAAACTGATGGTGCTGAAATATGTCCAAACGCTGGAGTGAGCTGGAGAGAAAATGCCGGTGGCTGTACCTGCAAAAAAAGCCCTGGCCAGAAATAGCTTTAATGAAGGCCTTCCGACGTCAAATCAGTATCTCAAACCACAGTAAAAATGGAGCGAAGGGAGTGCGGATGAAAGCATATGCAGGGATGTGTACCTCTGGGGGGGTTCGCTAAGAACTCCCTTTTTATATTCAAGCTACGGGGTACTCTGAGGATGCTTTAATATGTCAGAGAGCAGGCGTAGAATGATTGAGTTTGACCTCTATCAGGACTTTTGAGAGAAAATCATTCTTTATTATTTGGAATGTCCCCTTCCATTAATGGAAGGTTTTCTCTCACGCCTCCGGTCGTTTGCCTTAATGGCTCAGGAAATTATGGCCTAAAGGAAGGCCACGCTTCTTTAATAACTGAAATATGCTTCTGATAATAAGATTAAGATTTGTCTATTATGAGAGGCATGTCAGAGTGAGTATTAGTAGGCCTTTCCTTCGGTCATTCCATTGGACATTCTTACGAGATGTTAGTGGCCGATCCTAAATTTCAAGTATCTTTAGGTTCGGTAAATCTAGGAGTCCTTTAGGGCTGGAGACCTTCGAAGCCTTGGGGTTGGAGAGACTGGGCACCAATTATGCTAGAAGGATCCAGTTAAATATCTTGATTGCGGGTTTGTGAAACAGTAAGTTAAATGACCGAATGTTTACCTGGCAAGGTCTAGGGGTTGCAGGTCAGGCCTATCAGAAGACTGAAAAATTGGAGGTCCGTCTCAGTAAGGGACCGTAAGGTCGAAGGTTGGGTCTGGCAAAAGCCCCGGAGCCGAATGTATCTTAGTATAATAACCGGTAGAGTTGGGAGTTGAAGTATTTCTCATGACTTCTGCTCTCAACAGGCGGAATCAAATGATCGGAGAAATACTTTAGGGGACTATCCCGAAGCAGATTATCCTTCCTGATGATTTGGTATCATGCTATTTTTTTTATACAGGTCCGATTATTTTTGGGTGATGCAGGTATTTGTATGCCTAAAATGCTATAGATTCGATATTGGAGGTAGATGAGACGGGTGTAATTTCATCCCATCCCAATATAGATTTGGTCACTTTCCTCCCGATCTTAAAACATTCGAGATCCCAGAGGTGGGGTTTCCTCCATGTCAATAGCCCCCCACTCCTTAGTCCGATTACGAAGTATTCGAACTTAGTAGTTCTGGTGCCTCGTCCATAGGATCCGGAGAAGTCTTGTTGAGATTCATGTTCTCGAAAAACAGACTTATCAGTGAGTTTCTTATTCTGTATTTATGACATTTTTTTGAAGAATGTGAGGAATTAATGCGATTGATTCCCCTTATAAAAGAATTTTAGAAGTGGTTTGCTGCTGCTAGCCTTTCTACCAGGAATTTTTTTGTTCACTAGGCAGCGATTTTCGGCAAGGACGATTTTAGGTGGGCTTTCCAACAAATCTTTTGGTGGCTCATGTATTTAATGGATCCGTGTGATGTTTGGGATCTGTGAAAAGCAATCTTGAAGCTCCGTAGAGCCGATGCTTTGGATAGCAAGGATCCTGGCACTTCTACTGACATTCCAAGATCCGAAGCATTGGGAGGCGACTTCAGTGTCCCGAATGTTAAGAGTATGGTATCTACCGAAGAACAGGTTCGAACTTTTCTTCGGACGGTTGGTGACCATCAGGCCTGCGAGATAAAGTCTGAAGAGCATGGATGCATGGCCTTTGAGTCTGTTGTTCAGGTATGGAGGCGGTTTGTCATTCGACATTTTCACCATTATTATTCTGCCTTGTGTTACTTTCTCTCTTTTTAATACGGTACCATTCAAATTTGACATAGTTGGCTCACCACCTTTCTTTATGGAATCGACCGAATCTACTGAGACAGGTTGCTATAATGGAAGAAAAAGTGGCCGATGCTGAAAAGGAACTCAGTGAAGCTGAGATTCAGGCTTCTGAAGCAGAGGGAGAGTTTCGAGAGCAGGAGCGCGCGGATGCGCTATTGAAGAATATCGTTCGTTCGGCAATAAACTAGGTGAGGCGGGTAGTCATCTAGCCTTTATGCACCAAACGTGAACGCTGCATGCCAAGAAAAGATCCTAGCGATTTCGAATGCTAAAACGGAGATCACCAAGTTGGAGAAGAATTTTTGAACCAAAATTAAGGACCTGAAGGCCGAAGCAAATAGCCAAATCCAATGATTCTGGAAAATCAACCTAGCCAGGAATCAGAACAAGTGATTACAGAAAGAGCTTAGCTTAGCTCGCAACCAGGTGCTAAGCGAAGCACCTTAGGTGCAAGATACACGAGTCCAACAAGCTGAATGGGCTAAAGATGAAGTGATAGCCGAAGCTCGATTCCTTCAGCAAGCAATAGAGGAGAGAGAAGAGCACGACCACCTTCCATTGGGTTCAGAGTCACCGAACCATGGAGATGGAAGAAAATCTATTCTTATGGAATCAATTAAAGGCAATCAAAATCACTATTGATAGCTTGAAGGATAAAATCAATGACTATGGCAACAAAACCCAGAGGCTGAATGATAGAATAACTTTGGTCGAAGCATACAAGGGAGCTGCCAAGACTCAACTTCATCATGCCGAAAGCAAGACGTACAAGGCCAGGTTTGAGGATTGCAAGGTTCTGGCAGCCCAAATTCTCCCGAGGCCAGGGTGCATTTGGATTGGATTCCCGTTACGATGCAGGCTATACGGTCTCTTCATGCAAGTCAAACGAATCGGGAACAAGGACAAGAAAATTAAGGTTCCCACTTACTGTAACATTTTGCTTTTTTATCTCCACCTTGTAAAACACATTTGAAATGAATAAAGTGTGATTTTTTTCTAAGTGTCGTGATTCGGTATTTTTTGGAAGTACTTCGTTGCTTTTTGGATGGTTTTGGTCTTGCTGGTTTTCCTTCAGCAATTTTAGAGAAAGCGTTGACCGAAGTTTACAATCGATCAAATCACATTAATTTCTAGATTTTTTTTGATATTGTATGATGTTTGAGAAGATGTTTGGTTGTAGGTTGCTCAGGGAACATGGAGCATTTATGATATGATGATGGCTTAAGGCGATGCAGTGCTCAAGAAGGATAAAAGCCTTTTCACATGAAAAGCGATGAGGCGGCAAGGCACATCTGAAACATCTCAGTGCTGATGATCCATGGGGACATGATTTGACCTATTTCCTGTTGCCACTTGTTGGCCATCCAGCAGGTCGATTTTGTTTTAACCGAATCTAGGCCATCAAAAGGGCTTTTATATGTAGGGGGATCCTTGGAGCCTGATTCATCCCTTGCTTTCAAAATCTTCTTCTTCCTCTCGCTCTCTCTTCCTTTGAGTTCGTCGTGGCTACTTCCATTACCTTCCTATCTAAGCTCTTTAGACTCCCATTTAGATCTGTTAGGGGGTTTCTTCATTATTTTTAGGATAGTTTTCATCCTGGTCTTGGTGGTGTTCACCGCTTGTTCTTGATTTTGAACTTTTATTTAGAGTTCTTTATGCTTATTTTTTAGACGATTTTCTCTGAATTTAGGTATTTTTGTTTGATCTTTAGATGTCGGATCCTAAGTGGTCTCCCAAGTTGGGTGGTTCATGCACTTCGGACCATGATCTTACTGAATCATGAGTTTCCACCAGCAATGTAGAAGTTATTTCGAACGGTGAGATAATAGTAGCTATTGCTTTGTCGCAAGGGGGGTGGATCCCGAAGAAGGATCCTCCGTGAATCCAGAAGGAAAACTCTTGGAAAACCTCGAAGAAGAGCTTCTGGGGGACCTCGAAGAAGATTTCCTTCCTAGGTTGATTAAGTCCGAGATTTAGGAATAACATTTGGAAAAGCTGCAAAGCAAGTACCAAATTTCTCCTGATTTCAAACTGGAGATCCCACTCGAGACTGACTGAGCATGTAATCCTCCTCCCGGCAGGATGACTCTGTATAACAAATATTTCCCAGCCAAGTGGCAGCCACCTTTCTTTCCTTTCTTTATCGAACTCTTCAGGGCCATAGATCTTCCTCCGTGCGCTGTCATGCCAAATACGTGGTGATTTATTTATAGTTTTTTAGTAGTCAGCATCTTAACCAAAGTTCGCCCTATGGTTCCACTGTTTAGGGTTTTCTTTTCTTTTAGCAAACACCGCCAATTCTGTGGATGGTAGTTTGCCTGCCCCCATAAAGGACAGCGTCCCTTGATTCGGGACGGTCCTTCCATTTACCATTGAAAGAAGCAGTTTTTTTTTGCTAGATACTCGGACGTTAATGAGTGGGGTTTTACACGATGAGATACCTAGTCACGTCAGTTGACTTGTCTTGCTCTTTTATCCGAGCAATAGGTTGGCATTCTTTGGCATTTTCAAGTCCCCGGCTTGAAAGTGTTGCTATCTCCATGGTGATCCATTTGAACATGGGGATTAACAAAGTTCAACCGAAAGATAAGAAGAATTATGATCCATTCTTTCTACTCTTTTGTTTCAATCCTTGTTTCTTTCTAAGCATCATTTTTCTTTGATTTCAGATATGGATCCTTCAATTGCCCGTGAGTTGAGAAAAGCTACCCTGAAGAAAAGGAAAGCCGATGCGGCACTTGTTGTTCGAGCGTCTCAGAGGTTCAGGCTGTAGTTGCCCCTGGTCATCAGGTTGTCCTATCTGATCTCCAGAGGTTACTCCTTCGATTGCTTCGAAACGTTCCCAGCCATCAAAAGCCGAGAGTTCCTCAGCCCCTCACTCGATTACTTTTGAGGGCGTCCCGGATAACCAGGTCCCGGGATCTGAAATATGTGCCTTTGACAACTGGAAGGTTGCCAAGGGCATCTTTGAAGATTGTCCCGTCGATGCTGGTTGAGTTGTCGGAGAGGGCAACCATCAACGCCGAAAGGATGCAATCTGGACTACTATGAGGGTCAATTCCCCTTCTTTCTTTTGAACTTGGTTTTTATCATTTGGTGACTTACACCCTATTTGGGAGAGGACAATAGGAGAGAAGAAAAAATAGGAGGGGTAGGTAATCATTTCCCTTGTTTGGAGTTTTTTTAGAAAAGAAAAGGAAAAGGAGAGAGGGAAGGAAAACAGATCCCCTCAAATTAGCTATTTTTTCTTTTCCAAATCAAGTAGAATTGGAGAGAAGAAATGAAGGTAAGTGAAACTTTTTATAATCCGTCTTATCCCTTTAAAAGTAAAAGAAAGTTATGTCATCTCCTTTCTTTTCCTTCTCTACTTCCAAACAAGAAGAAAAGAATTTATTTCTTTTCTTTCATTCAAACTTCCAAACAGGAGAGATAAAACTTCCTTTCTCTTCTTTTCTTTTCTTTTCTCTCCTTGCCAATCCTTTCTTTTCTTCTCTTCCCTAAACTCCCAAATAGGGCCTTCTTGCTAGCTTTGCTACTTTACAGGTGTGCCACTTCATTAAAGACTACTATAACTTGGGGGGTTGCTAGGCGATCGAAAAGAAGAAAAAGAAGGATCTAGCAGCTTGCAACACTGGCCTGGCTCTAGCAAGGCTAGGATCGATGCATCGTGTCTTTCTCCTCGATCCTAAAAAAATCTATTCAACTTGCCACGATAGATAAGTTTCTTGATCTTGTCCTGAAGCTGCATGCATTCTTCTGTATCATGGCCATGGTCTCGGTGGTAAAGACAATACTTGTTCTGGTTCCTTCTTTCTGGCTTTGCTTGCATCTTTCTGGCTTTAGGCAGTTATCCCTGAATCTACATTAAAACATGAGCATGTAAGACATTGAGAGGGATATACTGACTGAACTTCCATGATGGCAGAATGCCTGGCTGGTCCGGGCTTCATAGATGCCGGATCTGGGGAGGCATCATGGAGGCGACCGGCATCTTGGCCTTTTCTCCGATCCTCTCTTCCCGAGCAAAATCCTGAGGCCGAAAGTTGCTCCTTGGATGTCAAGGCAAGTGGCAAAGTGAAAGATGGAGAGCCAAGATGAACAGAACGGTTGGAAAAACATAAGCACCATATGCTTCCTCTGCGAGTGCATACTTCTCTGTCATAGTGAGCATTTCGAAGAAATCCACCGGTGGCTTCTCCAAAAAGAAAAGAAAAGGACATTATTGGAGACAGCATTTCAAAGCAGTCATGGCTATCGAATGATCACGATTATATGCCTCCAAAGCCGCTTCATTGAACTGGCTTATATAAGACCTGAGGGATTTTCCTTCCTTCTGCTTGATATGAAATAGGGAGTCAGGACTCTATCGTGGATTCCTACTACTAGCAAAGTAAAAAATAAAAGACCAACTTAACTGGTCAAAGAAGTGGATAGAACCTAGTTTCAAACTAGAATACCAATATCATGTCGATATTTTGAGGATTGAAGGGAAGGCACAACATAGCACCGCATCAGTAGCTCCATGCAAGAGCATCATTGTTTTGAAACCCTATAGATGGTCCATCGAATCGGTAGACCAATTATACATCTCCAGCTGTGACATCTTGAAATGCTTTCGTAGCGGCTCCTGCATGATATGGACCTTGAAAAGCAGTTCAGTGATAAAACCAAGATCTTTATCTCTAGGCGGTGCTAAGCCTCGCGAGGCTTCCATGCATCAGTCTCTCTTGGAACTTGCAATCCACTTCAAGATCCCTGGCTGGGTATGCTTCAGAGGGTCATGGGGGTGAACAATCGATGTGGACTCTTCATCTGATCGAGGCAAAGAGGAGCACCTCCCTGCCTATCTAGAATTCTTTGATGCCACAGGAAGAACTAGTTCCTCCTAGGCGACATCTTACAGAAGTGGGAGTCATCATGGCTCTAGGCGTGCCGCTCCCAGGGATACGACAATCTACAGTGGAACCAAGGATTTAAGCCCCATCAGGACGGGGACCATCCCAGCCATCCCGTCCTGTACCTTTGAGTTTCCGGCATATGGGATAGGTATAGGACCCTGAAACACACCTCCAGCCTCTCTCCCGGCTATCCCGACTTCATTCCGGCCGGATTAGGTGCCAATACGGCCATCCCGAAGAAGCCCTAATTTTTTTTAATGTACAATGTCGAGACTCAGAAGGAAGGAGAGAGTAAGTCTACTAACCTATTTGCTTGCTTTGCTTGCAGATTCGTCAATGTCGGCGTTGGCATTGTCGCTGGAAAGTAAGAGCACGGCCATGGCACAACCGAAGAAGCAATCGGCACTCGAGAGTCCGGAATGACGGGAAGGATAGACCAAGAAGGCGAGGACCTCTCAAGAAGGTGAAGGGAGGAGAGAGGAGTCTGAGGGAGGAACGAGGAAGGAGCCATCGGCCACAAGGCAACCGACCGAGCAAGGAAGAAACACGCACTCAGCACTCTAATCCCATTAAAAATCCAATTAACTTCTCACGGGTGTTTTAACGGATCTATAAGGGCGATGTGGGTCACGAGGATATGCAAAAATAAAATATACGAACTGAAATGACTCAGTGGTCATGGATTGAAACATATCAAAACAGGCAAGGGGTCAGGGGGTACGCAAATAAACTATACGAACGCTACTAAAAAGAGTATTTTACCGTATCTAAACGGACAAGACAGGTCATGGGAGAAGCAGGTTACAGACCTATGAATTTTTTCCCATTTTCTAATAGGCAGATCTCGGATTCCTTTTAACGATCAAATCAACGGTAAAATGGATAACGAATTATTTTTAACGATCGAATCAACATGATAAAATGAAACAACGGTAAAAAAGTACAAAAAAATTTAAAAAATCATATCACTAGGGGGACTTGAAGTGCAATGTTAAATAGGGGTTGTTGGCGCTGAACCCTCGCGGACCGGATGGAGCAACTGGATTGCTGGTTTGCCTCCTGGAGTCCCTGCAAAACAAGTCCCTGACTGGATTTCCTCTAGCGGGGACACTCCGATGCCTAAGTCAGTAAAAATCCAGGCAATATAATGGAGAGTTCTGAGAGTGGAGTAAAGTAGAGTGAAGTGAAAGGAGAGGTGAGCTTGAGTGACGTCCAAGAGTGAGCCCTGGACTGGCTCTGTTGTGCCCTTTTTTCCCTCCCCTTAGGGGTCCCCTCTTACCGATATTTATAGGTGTAGTCGTAACCGAATGTGGTTGAGCCCACTTGATTTCAGTTAGGGTTGTCAGTTAATCTAACATCCCCGTAACTAAAAGTAGTTGATGTCGGATGTTGGTTATCTCAATATTGTTAAAGCCAGTGCTGTTGACCACGTGGTTGGTTATAACAACCGTACCAACTTCCAGTAGCTTTAGGTTGAGATTAACCAAGGATTTACTTCAGAGCCACTCTTCCAGAAGGGACCGAAATCGAGTTGGCCATTTGTCTCGTACCTATCCTCTTCGGAGTAAGCCGAAGACGCCTTAGCCATTTGTTTCGGAACTACCTTCTTCGGAGTGGGCTGGAGTGTCTGCTTCGGACTTGTCCTCTTCGGAGCAAGCTAGGAGATGAATTAACTTTCTCCGGACCAATCTTCTTCGGACTGACGCGAAGAAAGACTAGCTAATTGTTCTAGGACAGCATGGATCAGGGATGAACTTTGCCACCGTCCTCTTCGGTGCAGGCCGAAGACTGTCCCTACGCTGTAAATAGTATAGAAATGTCGAATCGTCGCTTTCTGGGGCTTCGAAGTAATCTTCAGGTCTTCTGGCTTGAACGACTGGTTCAAAAAGGATTAATTAGGCCTCTGAGCCGATAATGTGTTTTCATTAAGCCAGCTTATCACAACAGTTGCCCCCACTTCCAGTTTTAAAATAATTATTTATTTTGAAAAGTGGGAGTATTTATGGGTTGTCGTTTACCGGCGGAAAAGGTGTGGCCAATGATGGAAAATCTTCAATTCAGTCGACTGCAATAACTGCCCTTTGATTTGATCGTCGTGCCGAGGACATGTGTCGCTTTCTCGTTGGCTCTTAAAAAGGAGATGGCGGGCTGTTGAGTCGTGTCTCTTCCTGTCATTATGACGATCCGGCTGACTCTTCGACTTCAGTTTGGATGGAGAATGTGGCATCATCTCATCCATTTGGTATCATGTATATACTCCATCTTGGCCGTCATATGAGGTCATGCGGATCGTGGCTGACAGTTTGATTTTTCTCCCATCGAATCGACTAACACCTCTTAAATCTTCGCATCTGCGATTGGCACCTCCATACATGGCATGATCGAAGAGATGACTCTTCTCTCGAGAAGATCATCTAAACCGCTCTCGCTCCTTATATAAAGAAGCAATGGCCTAAAGCCTAGTAAAGGAGGCTTCTTTGCCTCTGCTGAGCTTTTGTTTTCCTTGTTTCTGATTGTTACAGACCTTCTCTTTCCGGCTTCCATTTTCTCCCACAGGTAGAGCCTCTCTCCCTCCTTTTTCATCATGGTTAGAACTTTGGATCCCCGCCACCGGTAGGACTTCCTCCGGGGAGGGAGTTGAAACCTCCAGCACCTCAGAACCCCTTAAGAAGAGCAACACTGAGTCTAGGCCAGATTCAATCCCCTGCTCCATTTCTTTTGATAGGATTACTCATCTCCGGGAATATTATCATATTCCCGAAAACCCCACACTAATTCTTCCGAAACCCGAACAAAGGGTAAATACTCCTGCTAGTGCTGTCTCAGTATACGAAGACCATTTGAAAGCTGGTATTCGTTTTCCATTACATCCCTTTTTTGCTAAGGTATTCAATATGTATCATGTAGTCCCGTCGCAATTGACTCCGAATAGTATTCGGAACATTTGCGGGTTCTTGGTTTTTTGTTATATAGCGAATATAAGGCCTAGGACCACCCTGTTCACATCTTTCTTCGTATTGAAGAGAGATTTCCATGGCTATGGGTGGTGGGTCATCGGCCCCCGCCCTAGCCGTAAGTTAATTAAGGACATGCCTGGTGCCATTCATGGATGGAAACCCAGCTTCTTCTTCGTCTTCTCCTCTCAGCCTTGGGGGTTTAACATAGAGTGGAGGGAACCTTGCTTTAGTGCCAATGCAGGTAAGAAGGTTCTAAGGGCTGACCAATCGGACTACGATTTGTTGTTGGGGTCTGAAGTCCTTTCAATCCGGGAACTGTTAGAGAAAAGAAACCTTCGTCTCGCTCAAATCAGCGAGTTTTCTTCATTAGGTATAGCTGGTAGATAACTTTGGCTTTATCTGGCTTCATATTTATTCCAGTCGACTAACTTTGAGATTTGTTTTTGTTAACAGGTTGTAGGATGAAGCCATATTTCAGCAAGCTTCGTCAGGCTACCAAGAAAAAAGCGGTTCCGGTTCCTCCAGAGGGGTCGGAGGTGCGAAAGAAGACTCGAGCCGAAGGAGCCGGTATAAGTGCCGATCCAACCGAGTCGTCGGGGGGAACGATGTTCCACCGACAAAGCCCCTATGGAAGGAGACCACTCCGATTCGGACTTCGGAACGCCCGACCTCAGCCCAGCTGCCGATATGCCGCCATCTTATCCTGCCTCGAGGGATAAGGGTAAAGCACCTCAGGTCGAAGAAAGCCTAGGAAAAAACACTCATCTAGACAGGGAGTGTGAAATAGACCTCTCCATCTTCTCAGATGCGCGGGATCCGGTGCTTCCCGACATGGCCGGGAGGTGCTGAAGGCCATGTTGCTGCCCCATGATTGAATGGTTACTAGGAATCAGCGCCTCGAAGAGGTGTCCGATTCAACTTACTCTGCTATGCTGAAGGTAACAACATTTTCCTCCTTTTATTTCTTCATATTCGTATTCAAAATAACTATCTTCATGATTTGACTATTCAATGCAGCTGATCAATGACGTCACCATCATGGAAGAGAGTATGGCAGGTTTTACTAACTTTATCCGGAGTCTTAAAGAGGAGCTTCAAATAACGAAAGCCAAAAAAGAAGTGGCCGAGGAATTGAAATCGGCCATGGAGGAGAAGCTCAACAACAGTGGTGCCGAGGTTCAGAGTTTGAAAATTGAGCTAAAGAAGACTCAACTGAAAATTTCTGAACAAAAGGCTAAACTCCGGAAGAGGAAGAAGCAAATCCACTCCTTGGAGCATTCAACCAAGGAGATTCAGAAAAAGGGCGAAGAAGCAACCAAAGAGTCTGAAACCCTAAAGATGCAAGTAATCAGGACGGTCGAAGACTTCAGAAAGTCTTCGAAATTTAAGGAGGTAACTGAATCTGGGGTAGTCAATTACCAACTTAGATTAAATGATGGGATCAAAGAGATCCAGGGGCTTTATCCTGAGCTGGATCTCACAAGAATCCCATTATATGAGGTTACCGAAGAACTAGAAGCCCCAACTGAAACTGAAGAGATACCGGGACAGGCCGAAGAAGTCCCGATCGCAACTAAAGCCCTTAGGGAACAAGTAGAAGAGCTGGTTGCAACGGACCTAGTATCTTCAGCTCAGACCGAGAAGGTTCCCCCTGGGACCGATCTAGAAGCTCTTGTGGCGGCCGAAGTTCCTCCTGCGACCGATCCAGAGGCTCTTGTGGTGGTTGAAGTAGATGAATAGGTTTTTACGTTTTCTTATCTTCTGTCTTTTGCTCTGTAAGAAAAATGTACACAGGCTTTTTCTGATATTAATAAAGAGTGCATTTCTCTTCAAAACTGTGCCATAATAATTTTTTTCTAAGTATAGACTCATCGGGTGGACGATGCCCTTCATTTTGAGTAAAAACATTTTTGAGTAGAAAGTCTTTGATATGCAATGGTCTTCAAATAGGTAGTTGTCTTTGAATACACAACCTCCAACTTGAGTATGAATTTTCTGTGTGAGGTCTTTGGATAACATGTAGCAGTCTTTGAATATATAATAACTTCCACTTGAATAAAAGTTTTCCAAGTACGAAGTCTTCGGATAAGTAATAGCCTTCAACTTGAATGTGGATTCTTTTAATGTATGAGATTTTCGGACTTAACTTTGGCAAGACCGTTGACCTCAAATGAACTGATCAATCCGACTTGTTACAAGATCGGCCTTTTTGTTCATAAATCTGACCCTTGAGCTCTCGAGCTCATAATTAAGGAGCCTCGGCTTCTATGGGCAACTTTAATTCATTAATGAGATGACGTATCACCTCTGCCAGCTATCCAATTATTATTGGCGAGGCAGTTATTACCCAGATCATGGGATGGCAGCGACCAGAATCATTAAAGCTGAACGCTTCTGGGATTGGACCGGTCGTAACCTTCTGAATTCCCATAACCATCTACAGATGGATCAAGATCATTATTCCCTTCTTTATTAATGGAGGCGGGTGGACGTGGTGCAATCAAAGGGCCGCCTGAGAAGTTGAGTAGGAAATCCGGACCGTAGGTGGCCTTTATACAAGGGATTTGCGGCCTTGAAGATTAACTTTCTCAGATGCTAATAGCATCATCTCCTTTGAGCAATCTTTCTCTCCAAGGATCCTTTTACTCGCCACCTTTCTCCTTCCTCCATTAGCCAACCTCAGGAGTTTGTCAACCATGAGGCCAAACGCAGCACGGCTCCGACTAGTGAGGAAGAGGCCGACGACAGACATTCCATTGAGAAGATCAGATCGAAAGCAGGTTCGCATTTAATCTCTCCCACAAGGACCAAGTCCTCATCAACATAAAGTCTTCCTCAGAGGGAGAGCAGGTTCCCTCACCTGGAAGCTCAGCTGAACGTCCGACGAGATCTCCTGTTATAGGGCCATCTAGGGAACCAGGCTTGCCGGACAAGGATAAGGCTCCTGTTATCGACGAAGATGTCAAGCTCGAACTCCAAACCGCTGAGGGGGGCTTAAGAAGCTACATTATATTTGCTACTAATGCCGGTCTCAGCAACCCGAGGCTGGCAAAGACTTTGTTGAAGGTGGTCATCCTCCGGAAGAACTGGAAGGAGACCAAAAAGCAAGGACTGGAGGGCACTCTTTCCTCCATTTATCCCAAAATTTTACAAGTGTTGAGATAGTTTATAAGATTTTCTTTAGCATATCACTGTCAATAGGGCTGACTTCATATGTGTTTCCTTCGACAGATTGTCCATGATGTTTCTCTACTGGAAGAGAATATTCGTGGATTCACTGACCTCGGTGATGGCCTCAGAAGCCAGCTGGCTTCAGCCTTAGCCAAAAGAGAAGCGGTCGAAGAACTTCGAGTTGCCGTCGAATAAGAATTGAGACCCGCCAATTATTCCTTAAAGAAGGAAATTAAAGTGGTTCAAACATATGCAACTGAGCTAGCGGCTGACCTAGAGAAGAGGCAGAAGAAGTCAATCTCGGTTGAACTATTATTAAAGGACAGCCTTAGGACTGCTGAAGAGGCAGCGGCTCGTAGAGCCGAACTGGAGAATAGAATCACTACTCTGGAGCAGGAGGTAATATTGGCTAAACAGAAGGCAGAACAGGCTGAGGATGCACTCCTAGCTATCGAGAGGTACAAAAAATCCAAGACCTTCGTCGACAAAATACATAAAACAGGAGTGGAGAGCTATCACATCGGCTATATGGACTGCCTTGAAAAAGTCATGGAGATGTATCCAAATGTAGACGCCTCACTCCTGGCCATATCTTTCGGTGAGAAAGAAGCAAAGATCCGACTGACGAAGTGCCAGCTCCTTTTACTAATGAAGATATTGCAAAGGAGACTCCTACTCCGGTCTTTGAATCGGTTGAGAAAAAATAGCTTTTTGATGTCATCTTTTTCCCTTTTTTACTAATGTAATTCAATGGGGTGTACTATTTTCTTTCTGATGAATGAAAAATCCCCTTTGCTTGAAATTGAAGCTTTTCTTTTGATGGATGAATAATGCCAAGTATAAATTCTTCAGCATCATAAATACCGAACTAGGGCATTTATAAGAATCCCAAGATTTCCTGTTAGCCCTGATCAATTGTTTATCTTAGACTGAAAGAATCGGAGCTTGTTGAAGCCATGAAGAGATTTATCCGCTTGCCTTAATCGAACTTGCTATTAGGGAAGGCCGAAGAGGCCATCCTTAGGCATTTTTATTGATAGTAATGGGGTAGACTGGTTAGGTCCACCTCAGCATATCTTCGGTTCTTCCATAGGGTAGGTTACTCAGACCATCCCTATGCATTTGGTTGATAGTAAGATAGGCTAGTTTGAGCCCACCTCAGCACGTCATCGGATTTACCATAGGGTAGATCACTTAAACCATCCCTGTGCCTTTGATTGGTAGTAAGACAGGCTGATTAGGCCCACCTCGGCACGTCGTCGGATTTGTCGTAGGGTAGATCACTTAGACCATCCCTGTGCCTTTGTTTGGTGGTAAGACAGGCTGATTAGGCCCACCTCGGCACGTCGTCGGATTTACCGTAGAATAGATCACTTAGACCATCCCTGTGCCTTTGTTTGATGGTAAGACAAGCTGATTAGGCCCACCTCGACACATCATCGAATTTACCGTATGGTAGATCACTTGGACCATCACTGTACCTTTGTTTGGTAATAAGATAGGCTGATTAGGCCCACCTCGGCATGTCGTCGGATTTACCATCCGATCACTTAGACCATCCCTGTGCCTTTGTTTGGTAATAAGGTAGGCTGGTTATGCCCGTCTTTGCATGGATATTTCACCGAAGTCTTCCAAAGAGAAACCTTTTATTGATAGTACTTGCAAAGGTTTTCTACATTCCAAGGCTGAGGTAGTAGTGAACCGTCCAGAGTTTCAAGCCGATAAGCTCCCGGGCGTATGACTTCTCTGATTCGATAAGGACCTTCCTAGTTAGGGGAAAGCTTGCCTTGTTCCATCAGCTTGGACACTTCGGACCTTCGCAACACTAAGTCTTCAAGTTGGAAGACTCGTTCCTTCACCCTGGAGTTGTAATATTTGGCGACTTTTTGGTGGTATGCCGCCATCTTCATCTGGGCACAAAGCCTAGTGCCCTGTAGTAGATTCAGATCTATTCTTCGGTGCTCCGAATTTTCAAGTTCCTTGTAGTGGTCAATCCTTAAGGATTGCAGAGTGACTTTTAAAAGGAGAACCGCTTCGATGCCATAAGCTAAATGAAATGGAGATTCGCCAGTAGCTGTTCTGAAAGGTAGTAGATTCAGATCTATTCTTCGGTGCTCCGAATTTTTGGGTTCCTTGTAGTGGTCAATCCTTAAGGATTGCAGAGTGACTTCCACAAGGAGAACCGCTTCGATGCCATAAGCTAAATGAAATGGAGATTCGCCGGTAGCTGTTCTGGGAGTTGTTCGATAAGCCCAAAGAACTGAATACAAATCTTCAGCCCAGAGCCCCTTGGCATCATTTAGCCTGGTCTTAAGACCTAGTCCTGTTCGTCACTTCGGCTTCCCCGTTTGATTGTGGATGACCGACGGATGTCAGTTTGTGAATTATGTGGTATTGGATGCAGAAGTCTTCAAACTTCGGATTGTCGAATTGCCGTCCATTATCAGTGATGATGACACGAGGGATCCCAAACCAAAAGATAATGGAATTCCTCACAAAACCTTCAACTTTTCCTTCGATAATATGCGCCAAAGGTTCGGCTTCTACCCATTTGGCAAAGTAATCAATAGCTACGATGAGGAACTTCCGTTGTCTCGAAGTTGGAAGGAATGGACCAAGAGTGTCCATTCCCCATCGGACGAAAGGCCATGGTGCAGTTAACTAAGTCAGTTGACTTGCCGGTCGCCTTTGAATATTGGAGTACTTCTGGCATTAGTCACATCTTCGGACAAAGTCGACGGAGTCTTTCTGAATAGTTGGCCAATAATAACCTTGGCGTATTATTTTGTAGGCCAGAGATCTGCCCCCCGTGTGGTCTCCGCATATACCTTCATGCACCTCTCTTAGGGCATAGTCGACTTCTGACGACCCAGACATTTCAATAAAGGCTATGAAAAGGATCTCTTATATAGAGTTTCATCCAAGATAACATATTGAGATGCCATCAAGCGAACTTGCTTGACCTCAGTCTTGTCTTCGGATAAAATACCTTCGTTCAAGAATGTTTCCTCTACTATGCTCGGAGTTTCGAGATATTCTATGAAAGTGCGGTCAAGGAAGTCTGGCAAGCCTGGATAGAACATCGGCTCGGGAGTTCTCCATTCGTGGCTCATGGGCAATCTCAAAGAGTTCTAGCTGGGAAACTAAAACTTGCACTTTTTCCAGATATTGGATCATAGTAGGATCTCGAGCTTCAAATTCACCTTTCACCTGGTTCACCACCAGCTGAGAATCCAAAAAGATTTGAATCTTCCGAATTCCTGATTCCCTGGCGATTCAGAGTCCTACTAACAAGGCTTTATATTATGCCTGATTGTTAGAAGCATGAAAGGAAAAACGGAGAGCGTACTCTACAATGTGCCCATTCGGATCGGCCAGTATTATACCAGCTCCACACCCTGTAGAATTGGAGACCCCGTCTATATGAAGTATCCATATGGATTGCTTCCTCTTCTTCGGCATTCTACAGATTGTCCTCTTGCCCCCATGTGCATTCGGCTAGGAAGTCGACTAATACTTGTACCTTTAATGCAGATCGAGGTTACAAGATGATGTCGAACTCACTCAGCTTAACGGCCCATTTAGCTATCCTTCCGGATGTATCTGGACATCGGAGGATTGCTTTTAGGGGTTGATCTGTCAAGACTATGATGGTGTGGGCTTGAAAGTAAGATCAAGCATTTCGCCATGCTCACCAGTGAGTAGACAAACTTTTGCACTCTGGGATATCTCACTTCGGCATCATATAATACTTTGCTGCTATAATAGATCAGCTTTTGAAGATTATCGACTCCCTTTCGAACAAGCATTGAACTGATTGCCTCGTCTGAAGCGGAGAGGTATAAATAGAGGGTTTCCCATTCTTAAGGCTTGGAAAGTATAGGAGAATTTTGCAAATATTTCTTCAGTTCTTCGAACGCAAGTTAACAGTCTGCGGACCATTCGAAACCTTGGGATTGACGAACTTTGAAGAAAGGAAGACATCTTTCAGCCGATCGGAAGATGAATCGGCTTAAAGAAGCAATCCTTCCCGTCAACTACTGTACTTTTTTGCAAGAAGAATGCCTAATGCTTCGAATCAAGGTTTTCCGAACCGTGCCGAACCGGCCGGTTCGGGGCGTACCGAACCGGACCGGCGGCCGGCCGGCACGGTTCGGCTTTAAAAAATGGCACAACACCCCTAAAAATCAAAAAAAATTGGGTATCGCACCGAACCGGATCCGAACCGGTGCTGAACCGATCAAAACGGGCTCGAACTGGGCGGTTCGGCCCGGTTCAGGGCGGTACGGGTGGGAGGGGGCAGGTGGGCCTTTTTTTTTTGTTTTTCACATGGCACTGTAACCATGAGACTACTTTGAGAGGGGGTTTGCTTGGGTTTTAAAAAGAGAAGGCACAGAGAGCTCGTAAGAGCTCTCTGCTGCCTCTCTGCTACAGCACCATGGAAGGAAAGACAATCCAAAAAAAAATTCGTGGATCAATTTAAATCCAATCCAACATGCAAAAATCAAAGGAGAAGCTATAATCAAGGTCCGTATACCTTTTTTTTCCCGTATTTTTCTCTTTCGTATCGTTATTTTTTTATTAAAATCCGTGCAAAATAGAAAATTAAGAGAAAATGCTATCAAAATTTATTTGTTGGAAATGATTTTAGAGTATGTGGTAGATCTAGGATAGATCTACACAATGATACTAAAATCTTAATTTTTTGTTAAGTATATAATTTTTTAAATTAAAAATTAATTTTGGATTAATAAATTAATTTTTTAAAAAAAAGTAATTAGAAAAAAACTGTAATTATAAATTATTAATTTAGGACTTGTAAGCTACTCTCACTATAAATTTCATGTCGATTTATTCAAGTTTTGTGCATCTCATGAATAGTGCCTGTATGTCTTAAATTGAAAAAAAACTAACTTTTAATGGATTTCTAGGATCTTAAAAAAATATATGTAGCATGTATGATGGAATCCTACATGAATCTAAAATTTAAAAAAAAAAATTATTTTTCTTTATTTTTTGAATTTTTTAAATAAAAAAATTAAAAAAAAATAAAATTTTAAAAATTAGGTTAATAAAGTGTTAATTAATAAAGATTATTATTGACCTTATATGTAATTTAAATATTCAGGTATGGATCCATCAAGGAGGAAGAAGGATCCGAAGCGGGACATTGGCTGGTTACATGGAGAGATGCTCTCAAGTCGGCATCACTGAAGGTATAAATGGTGCAATACCGAATTCAAATGTAGGGGGTAAAAAGGTTGAAGCAGCAGTTGGCTGACGGCTATCCTAATGTATCTGCATGCCAACAGTGTCCACAGGAGGTCCATCAGTTGATGAAGAAATACTTTGCTGAATTTAAAACTGGGAAGGAAAGAGCAGCAAAGAAGAAGGCAGAGGTGGACCGCAGAGCCACATAACCACCTTCTTATCACTTCAGGAAGTCAGAGGAAGCATCTATTCTTTCTGATGAAAAGGCACAGATGGAGGCTGCTATTCAAGCAAGCTTGTATGAGCAGAGGCAACAGGAGGCAGTCAAGCATAGATAGCGATTCGGGCCATCAGCTTTTGAGTCAGGATCGGGATTTGCTTCTGCTAGTGCTCCAGGAGAGTCTGAGATAGTTTAGGAGGACCTCAGTTAGAGAGCCCGTCAGGAGAGGCACCGGCCGTATTGCATCCATGTTGGGAGCATTTGGCAGTAGGAGGAAGTCTTCCAGGCCCAGGGACATTCCAGAGGGAGCCACTATCCATGATATCAATCCACATGCATTTTCCAGTAGAGATTCCAAGCAACAGAGGATTGACACAATACTGAAAAAGGATAAGAAGAAGGATATGTGGCGGGCCATCTCCTCCTGGTTTCATTTCAGTCATATCCCAGCCCATGCAGCAGACAATCCATATTATCGCTCTGCTATTTCATCTATACAGGCTGCTGGTGCAGGTGTAGATCCTCCATCATCGAGGGATATCTATGGTCATCTTCTGGACAGCAATAAAGAGCTAGAAGAATGGATATCATCATATCAGAGCAAGTAGCCCGTGTATGGATTGATGGTGATGTGTGATGGTTGGACTGGTCCTACTAGACGAAGCATCATCAATTTCTTTACTTATTGTAATGGAAAGACTTTTTCAGAAGTCTATTAATGCTTCAGATCAGGTGCACGACGCCAGTTATATCCTCAGATTAATGGAGGAGGTGATTGATCAGGTGGGAGAGCATAATGTCGTGCAGGTCATCACTGATAATGGATCACAGTACAGGGCCGCAGGACAGATCTTGATGGAGCGACGGCCGCGTATTTTTTGGACCCCTTGTACTGCACATTGTATAGACCTCATATTGATGGATATTGGTAAAATTTGTAGGGTGCAGAAGATTGTTGAACTAGTACAATCTATCACCAGATTTATATATAACCATACATGGGTCTTATCATTGATGTGGAGCTTTACAAGGAAGAAAATATTAAGACCAGGGGTCACACGGTTTGCTACTAATTACATTGCACTTGATAGTCTTCTTGGCAAGAAAGCAGAGCTGCGCCAGATGTTTGTCAGTCAGGACTGGCAGGAGAGCAGATATGCCAGGCAAATACTGAGGGAAGCAATATGAAAAATTTAGTAACGAAACAGATATTCTGGTAGCGGGATGAGAGGGTAGTGGAGGCTATCAAGCCTCTATATGAGGTACTTCGTGCCATGGACTCCGAGAGGTATGCTCAGATGGGCTTCTTATATTTCATGATGCAAAGGGCAAAGGAAAAGATCCAGGAGGTAGATCCATCACATGCATATGAGTATATCTGGATCATTGATGGACAGTGGAGTTATCAAATGAGTTCGGATTTGCATCTAGCAGGTACGTAGTATTTTATGAAGTCCCTAAAAATTAAGTTTCAATTAGATTCATACAAGTACGCTTGACTGATTCTTAAAATATATGTACAGCTTACTATCTAAATCCGAGATTTCAGTACTCCGTACCAGACATTGCCATAGATGAGGATCTTATGTCTGCCCTACGCAATGTTATATATAAGATGGAGCCCGATCCAGATATCGCTGCTATGTGCCTTGAAGAAGTTAGGTTGAAATTATTGAATGATTTTTAAGAGCATTAATTTCAACAAGCTAACAATTTTTTTTTCTGGCAGACGAAATTTTTTAAGGAGGGTACAGATTCATTTGGATCCACTGTAGCAGTCAGAAGTAAATCAAAGATGAATCATGGTAGGTACTACTAAGAAGTCTAATATTATATCAGGATTAAATTTTTTATTTTGCCAAATCTAAAATTCTAAATGATATAATGTCTTTTGCAGCTGAACGGTGGGTGCATTTTGGTGGATTTGCTAAAAATTTGAAGGTTCTTACAGTGAAGATCCTCTCCCAGACGGTATCATCCAGTGGATGTGAGCGCAACTTGTCTACATATTTGGTCTTATCCACTCCAAGCAGAGGAACTGTCTAAAACAGAAATGCCTCAACGATCTTGTATATGTATACTATAATTTAAGATTGAGGCTAAAATATATTCAGGAAGAAGTAGAATTGTAATATCCCGATCCCACTGCAAGTTCATATGTTGATAAGGATGAAGATCCAATGATTGGGAGGGTCATGAGTCAGCATTAGCAGCCAGAGCTTGATAAGCCAGGATCACTTCCTCAACCAGCCAGTTTTGTAGCTAGTGAGGCTGGGGTGGATGCTGGACAATGGACAATAAGTCATATTCCTCATAGGGCTTCAGCAGATACAGCACATTATCCATCCCCACCATCTAGTAGACCTGGAGACAGAGGAAAAGGAAAGGCAATTGCACCTCCATCGGAGCATTCAGTCCACTCAGATTCAGATAACAGAGACAGTGATGATAGTGCTTCAGATAGTGGAAGATCTAGTAATCAGGAAGGGGGAGGAGGACAGGAGTCGCAGCCACCTAGTCCTATTCGATTCACTGGGGAGTCGCAGTTTTTCCATGCCATGCAAGATACAAATCATGGAGTACCATCTGATAGACCCCGTGGTAATACGATTCCATATAGGCGACGGGCTCCGCGTGGTCGATCGGGACACGATACAGCTGTAACTCTTTCACGTGGAGTAAAATCCATGGATGTATCTGAATCATCCTCTATTCAGGATCCTCTTATCTACAGCTACCGGCAGCTTCTGGTCCATATAATCCATATGGTGCATCTGAGACGTCAGCATCCAGTGCTTATTATCCTGGAACATCTTATGCATCTGATTTTGCTACTCGTATATTTGGATTCCCCCCTACACTGCCATATCATCAGTTTCTGGACAGCTCTCAGAGTCGGGACATCAGAGAGGGATCTGCGATTAGTTATGATCCATCACGCATACCTCCTAAGATGAGCTTAGAGGAATATCATGCTGCCTGGTAGGAGGGACATGCCGAATTTTCTATAAAGTACATACATGATCCCTATATTTATGAACATCGTCACTCTACCCGATTCTAAACATTGGTATGTAATTATATGTTTATGCCACATTTTACTTTCATTAATTGCTGATAATCTTAGTTTAATTATCATTTTTTTTATTTCAATTGAAAATAGTCCTAAATATTAGTATTTAGTCCTAAACCCTAAACCGATACGCCATCCTAAATCCTAAATCCTGAACCCTAAAGGCCTAAACCCTAAATCCTAAACCCTAAACCCTAAACACTGAATTTTTCCTGAACCCTAAACTTTAAACCCTTAAAAAATAAAATAAAAACCTTAAAATTACAAAAAAACAAAAAAAAATCAAAAAAAAAATTGGGCGTACCGGTCATGTGTCGGCATGGTATGGTACGGTACCGTACCAGTACCAGCCGGCCACCGATACGGCACTCGGTACCGGTACCGAATACCTTGCTTCGAATAGCTTGATTTTTTTCCGGATTAGCTTCCATTCCTCGTTTAGTAACCAGGAATCCCAGGAATTTTCTTAAAGATACACCGAAAATGCATTTGGTAGGATTCAGCTCATCCGATGACGTCGCAGGGCATCGAAAGATTATTCTAAATCCTTGATGTGATCGTCCTTAAGGAGGCTTTTCACAATTATATCATCAACGCATGCCTTCATGTTCCTTTCCAATTGCCCTTCGAAAACTTTGTTTATCAGCCTTTGGAATGTCACTCCATTTTTTAATCCGAAGGGAATGGCAGTAAAGCCTTCTCTGTTATAAAGGCTGTTTTCTCTTCGTTTCGGGGTCCATTTGGATCTGATTATATCCAGAAAAAGCATCCATGAAACTCAATAACTGATGTCCTGCGATGGCATCAACCAACTGATCTATTTTGGAAAGAGAAGCTGTCCTTCAGGCAAGCTTTGTTAAGATCCGTATAATCGTTACAGATCCTCCATTTACCATTAGCTTTCTTTACCATTACGATGTTGACTAGCCAATCAGGATAGTAGATTTCTTTAATAAATCTGGCTCTGAGAAGCTTGTTGACTTCTTCGTCGATTACTTTGTCTTTTAGGAGCAAAATTCCTCTTCTCTATCGAACTGGCTTGTAACCAGAGATAACTTCCAGCCGATGAGTGATTACTTCGACTGAAATTCCTGGCATATCCGAAGCCGACCTGGCAAAGACATCGACGTTACTCTAGAGAAAGTGGATCAGCCTTGCCTTTGTTTCTTCATCTAGCAGACTCCCGATCTGCACGGTTTTTGTTGGGTCATCTTCGGTTAGAGGTACGAAGACGGTTCTTTCCATGGGATCCGCATAATCTTCAGTCCGATCTCTTGGATCCAATTGATCTAGTGTCATGGGATCATATGATTGCTTGTCTTGTATCAGCAGGCACTCCCAGGTGACTCGCTTATCTCCTTTTGCTTCTCCGATACCATTTATAGTGGGAAACCGCACCAGAAGATGATATGTCAAGACTATGGCTCGAAATTTATTTAAAGCGAGCCATCCCAAGATGGCGTTATAAATTGATGATGTTTGCACTACTATGAAATTGATAGGGAGCGTTCTTTGATATGGTTCGGTGCCGAGAGTTATAGGTAGGATTATTTCTCCTTCGGCTTCGACTCGGTTGCCTCCGAATCCAGTCAGAGGCACAGAAGACTTTTGTAGTTAATTTCACGGCAAACACATTCGAGAAAAGGCATCATACAGCATAACTTTGATAGAACTTCCATTATCCACCAAGATTCTCCTTACATCGTATTTGGCTGACAGCCGAAATTACAACAGGATCTTCGTGGGAGACATGAATTCCTTGTAAATCATCATCGATGAAGCATATGGGATTATTGCTTTTGAGTCTCTTCGGAGCGTCTTCTTCGGCTCCGCTTCTCCAGCTGGTTCGTCGGTGGAGCATGTCTACCCTCCCATCGGTTGGTCTCTGGTTAGGTAGTTCAGCTTCTTCCGCAGTCCTTTGAGGTGTGGTACTTCAGTTCTGGGTTCTGGGTGGCTGACATACTTTCCCAGATACCCTCTCTTGATCAAATCTTCTATGGCATCCTTTAGCTGGAAGCATTCTTCGGTATTGTGGCCGTGATCCATATGGAATCGGCAATATTTATTCCTGTTCCTCATAGTGGAAGATGTCTTCATAGAGCGCGGCCTTTGCAAGTAGCTTTCTTTCTCTATCTCCATCAAAATTTTTTCCCTCGGGAGGTTCAGAGTGTAGGAATCAAATCTTCCACCCAATGCCTTGGGCTTGGAACTGCGTCATCGAGTAGAGTCGTCATTGTTGGGGGTATAGGGGGACTTGACCCCTTGTTGCTCTTCTTCTTGGGAATGGACTTCCATTCGGCCAGACGTCGATTCGTCGCTTGTTCTTCAGCATCTGCGTACTTCTGGACTCTTGATAAGAGTTCGATGTAACTGGTTGAAAATCTCTTATCCAGGAAAAATGTGAATATAGATGATCGGAGGCCTTTTTCAAGGCGGACATGGCCACTTACTCATTGAGATCGGGGATCTCAAGGGTGACGGAGTTGAACCTTGCAATATAATCTCTAAGATTTTCACCTTCATTCTGGGAGGAAGGGCGTCTCCTGCTAGCTAAAGCATCTTGGGCCTTTTCTTTCACCATTCTTACTTCTCAGAATCTCCTTTCCAAGAGGGGAATGTCTTTCTCACCCCTTCCTGGCACGTCAATCTGTTGGCGCTGAACCCTCGCGAATCGAATGGTGCGGCTAAATTGCTGGTTCGCCTCCCGGAGTCCCTGCAAAACAAGTCCCTGACCGGATTTTCTCCGGCAGGGGACACTCCGATGCCTAAGTCAGTAAGAATCCAAGCAACAGAATGGAAAGTTCTGAGAGAGTGGAGTAGAGTAGAGTAAAGTGAAGTGAAAGATGAGGTGAGCTTAAGCGACGTCCAAAAGTGAGCCCTGGACTGGCTCTGTTGTGCCATTTTTTCCCTCCCCTTAGGGGTCCCCTCTTATCGATATTTATAGGTGTAGTCATAACCGAATGTGGTTGAGCCCACTTGATTTCAGTTAGGGAAGTCAGTTAATCTAAGATCCCTGTAACTAAAAGTAATTGCTGTCAGATGTTGGTTATCTCAATATTGTTAAAGCTAGTGCTGTTGACCACGTGGTTGGTTATAACAACCGTACCAACTTCCAATAGCTTTAGGTTGAGATTAACCAAGGATTTACTTCAGAGCCACTCTTCCATAAGGGACCGAAATCGAGTTGGTCATTTGTCTCGTACCTATCCTCTTCGGAGTAAGCCGAAGACGCCTTAGCCATTTGTTTCGGAACTACCTTCTTCGGAGTGGGATGGAGTGTCTGCTTCAGACTTGTCCTCTTCGGAGCAAGCTGAGAGATGAATTAACTATCTTATCCGGACCAGTCTTCTTCAGACTGACGCGAAGAAAGACTAGCTAATTGTTCTAGGACAGCGTAGATCAGGGATGAACTTTGCCACCGTCCTCTTCGGTGCAGGCCGAAGACTGTCCCTACGCTATAAATAGTACAGAAATGTCGAATCGTCGCTTTATGAGGCTTCGGAGTAATCTTCAGGTCTTCTAGCTTGGACGATCGGTTCAAAAAAAAGTAATTGGGCCTCTGAACTGGTAATGTGTTTTCATTGAGCCGGCTTATCACAACAGGGGTAAACCTGTTTCATAAAAGACAGAAGGGAGAAACTCATCGCATATCTCAGTGATAGTGTTCTTACAGAAGGAAGAAGAAAGCCTAGTCTCAAGAAGATTGCTCTGCTTATTATTTAAAATTCCAATAGAAAATGATAATTCTTTAGCTCTTGATCCAAAATGCTATACTACTTACTAAAATTAAAAATATTTTTTAATTAACAAATTATGATTTATTAAATTATTGTCATTATTTTTTAATTATATTTTATTTTATATTGGAAGATTTCACAGGAGGGAAAGGGAGGGAGACGTCTCAAACACTTCATTTATTAAAATTTTAATAGGATTTGCCAACAGTATTCCTACTTTTCTAAAATTTTATATTTAGATCTTGCATACATACAAAAACTTGTTCCAATTTAATTTAGTTCTCGTTTGACAATATTAATTAAGCTTATGCAATTATAAATGTAATTTCTTATTTAGTTTAAATATTGATCAATTACAAATGTAACCTAGACTTGCGACCTGTATGGCCAAGACTCGCAATCCATTTAGCTAAGACTTATGACCTGGTGCTCTGGCATCACAATTATTTTTTTGATGACACGACATTTTAAAATCCTAATTATAATATTCTAGACCTCAATATAACATGAAAATCAGCAAGAATTGAGAAAACAAAAAAAATCAAATAAAGCAAATCTTAAACGGTTAAACTTATATGTACTGGGTATGCTTCCACATATAAGGTGCAAAAAATTTATTATGCAATTACCTAACAGTTCATGCATCATTTTATTATTTCTAAAAATAATCAATTCATAAATTATTTTGAAAATTTAAAAACTAATAAAAAAATTTATTAGAAACAAAACTCACTATTTATCTAATAGGGTCGTGGAATAAGCCATTCCGTTCATCATATCCAAAAATCAACTTGAATAAACACAATTTGCTGGACTTAATCCTCCATAAAAAATAAGTTTAAAAAGAGATCCTGGATATGTTTCAAAGAACGTAGTACACTAGTGAAGAATATGTCAAATACATTAAAAGGCAAAATGCATGATTGAAAAATGTTAGTTATAATAAATTTGGAATTAAATGATGATAGTTTATACCAATTTTATTTTTTAGAAAGAGTTAAAAAATTTAGTAATAGCATGTCATATTACATTGAAAATTGTCCTTAAATAAATGTTAACTTGTTTTTTAATTTACTTTTTTGAACTAAACTTTTATAGCATATTTTTAATCATTTTATTATTTAATACCATAGTTGCCAGAATTGACAAGAGGATATTTAAGAAACACCTTTAATAACAAGAACACCTTTATTAATAAGATTATTAGAAAGTGGGAGCAGGTTTAAAATTCTGGCTACTAAGTTTAGTGCTTATATCACAATTCTAGTTAAGCACTTACTTAAATACCAGTTTTCTGATTATGCACTATTTATTAATATGAATTAACAAAAAATTATTAAAAATTTTAACAAATTTTAAAAAATATAGATATAGCATAAGCACCTTAAATCTAATTTCAAGATACTCATACTTATTAATTTCATAATTTATTTTAAATTAGATGGAGCCCGATAGTAAGCAACAGAAGGATCCAGATATTGGATGGTGTTTTGAAAAAATGAAAAAGGACCTGAATCAATGAAATTGTAATTTCTGTGGACTTAAATATAGAGTGGAGTCACCTGATTGAAACAATACTTGGTGGGTGACTTCAGTGATGTCAAGAAGTGTCCAAAGGTACCTACAGATTTTCAAGTGATGATGAAAAAGTATATGCAAAAAGAAAAGGAAGCAAACATAGCATCTAGAGCTCAAAGAAAAGCAATTGATCATCGACATCTCAATCATTTATTCATGTAGACTTGGATGATAATAACGATGATTATATTGATCCAGATGATTTAGACGCAACTCATCTATAAGAGGCTATCGGGGCCTCTCGATAGGACCAATGGCAACAACAGGAGGTTTTGAGACAGCACAATTTGGATGCTCTCAATTTGAAAAGAGTGGTGGCTCTAGTGCAGCAGCAAGGTCACATTCATATTTACAGTCTGCTGAGTTAGAGAGGAGTCAATCCACGATGATAGAATCATTTTCAATCAAATCTTTGTTCGGTGCATTTGGAAAGAAATCAAAGAAAAGCTCAAGAGATCCCACCATCTATGATCTAGATTCTATAGCTCATCCAGATCTAGAGTCAGCAACCGAGAATTGATGACTACATAAATAAGGACAAGAAAAAATAAATAGGAAGGACAATTACCAACTAGTTTCATTTTAGCCATATTTTTAGCATGGACAGCAACGAATACGTACTTTCGATCGATGACTAGTTTAGTTCAAAGAGTCGGTCCAGGTATTAATCCTCCTATACCCTATGAGATACATGGACCATATTTGCAATAGGTCGCGGATATCAAAGCTTGAATTAAGAGTTATAGAAGAGAGTGGATACTTACGGAGTGACATTGATGTGCGATGGTTGGTCTGGCCCTACTAGGAGCATTATCAATTTTCTTGTATATTGTGATAGGGTAACCATCTTTCATACTTCAATTGATGCTTCAGATAAAATACATGACTCCAATTATATTTTAGGCTTGATGAGGGATGTAGATAAAATTGGTGAAGAGTACATCATCCAAGTGATCATAAATAATGGAGCAAACTATAAGAAAGCAGGAAAGGATCTGATGTTAAAAAAATATTTATATTAGATCCCTTGCGCAGCACATTGTATAGATTTGATGATGAAGGATATTGAACAGCTACCTAAGGTAAAATCTATAGTAGAAAGGGGGCAAGCATTATCTAAATACATTTACAATCATACCTGGATACTTGCTCTTATGAGAAAACATGTACAAGAAAAGCTGCTTAGACCAGGGTTGACAAGATTTACGACTAATTACATAGCATTGAAAAGTCTTCTTGATAATAAGCCTAGTTTGAGGACTATGATGACTTCAGATGAATGGAGGGCTTCTAAATATGCAAGGACCCATGTTGGACTACGTGTTGATGGCATTATATTGAGTAATAATTTTTAGGACAGATGCTCAGAGATCATTAATGCAATAGAGTCCTTGTATGTAGTGCTACAGATAGCAGATATCGAGAAGTTTTCTTAGATGGGCTATATATATTCCAAGATGTCTGCTTGCAAAGAAGAGATCATACAAGCAGTAGGACAGAAGAAAGCAGCACCACATTTGCATATTATTGACAAATGGGATACTAAAATGGGGAAGGACTTGCACTTGGTAGGTAAAACTTGTTTGAAGCTCAACTATCATGTATCTTTTATTGAATAAGCTATGAATATCTTTGCTTTTCATTAATACTATTCTTATTTTTCATGCAGCCTATTATTTAAATCCCAAATATCAGTATGAGCATAACATTGTCTTGGATGAAGAGCTTCAGATAGTCCTGAAGAATGTCGTGTATAGACTAGAAAGTGATTTGGACTTGGCTGCAGAAGCTATAAGATAATAAAAGAGTATATACCTATCATAGTAGGAAAGCCATTATATTTTTTAAGTATATTAAATTATTAAATTTAGATGACCTTTAATGAAAAGTCTATATTGATTGGACAGGAAAAAAATTTTTGTGAGAGGAAAGGAAGCTTTGGAAAATAAAGAGCATACAAATCCATATCTAAAATATCACTAGGTATAAATAAAGAATTATTTTTTTATTATCTATACATCTATGTATAGCTGAGGAGTTAAGCTTAATAATATATATTATTTTATTTAAAATTTTGAATACAGAAGAATGATGGGTCCAGTGGAGCATATCCGTACCAAATCTAAAAAAGAATGCTATTCAGATCCTATTACAAACTGTCTCATCAAGTGGATGCGAGCGTAATTGAAGTACATTTATCCTGATCCATACGAAAATCAGAAATCGCCTAACCTCACAAAAATTGAGAGATCTAGTCTTTGTGCACTATAATATGAGATTGAAGCTCAGGTATATCGATGAAAGAAAAGAGCCCAAGCAAGATGATCCATTCGAGGACTTTGTCCATGATGAAGATCCTATGTTGAACTGGATTGCAGATCAAAAAGCATGGGATCCACCAATGTCGAATGAGCCAGGAGATCCTCTCCGACCATGCAAAATAATAGCACATGAGGCAGGAGTACGGGATGTAGATCGAAAGACGACCTCTGATTTATCTTCCATTCAGAATAGAATGCAAGATACCGCTAGAGATAATGGTGGATCAGGTAGTAGGCGATCTGAAGATTTTAATCAACAATTTGATCATAAAATATTTAAATCTAGACATCAAATATAGATTTTCATAGATAGCCAAGACATTGGACCAGTAGTAGAGGCAAGGCAAGTCAATGGAAAGAAAGCCAAAGAACTGCAGTTGAAGACAGATATAGAAAATCCAAATCAAAGATGACAGTGATAATTGATCTAATAGCAGTAATCGATGATGTGCCAGTTCGTGATAACGATAGTAAGACACCTGAATCCTCGGATCCTGGATACCTAGATCATCCCATGATAATAGTGATAATGATAAAATAGTAAGTGATGATGGATCTCATGATCATGATAATCAGGATGGAGGTGGTGAAGCATGCAGGATTAGTCCTTTTACCGAAGAAGCATATTTTAGCCATGCTATACAAGATCAGGATCATGGAGCCAGATATGTTCTAGATATCAGAATGAGGAAGAGTTACTACTTGCTAGCCTATAGGAGGGGAAAAAAATTATTGCAAGACATGGTACCAGGTTATATATTTTGGATAGTTTTCATGAGTTGCAAATAATTGAGGAACGTCGACGTCAAGCATACTCGAAGTTTGTGACATGGATGGCGTAAGAAGCAAAATGCAGATTCGAGTCCGAGCAAGTTAGGTCATCAACATCATCAACCAAAATAAGATCTGTTGGAGTGAATGATTCAAATGCAAACCCTCAATGATCATATCCCGAAGAATATTCTCATCCACTTTGTAGATACATTTTCGGGTCATAGTATGGTATTGCCTCTTATTATCCTCATCAAGGATGGCAACCCCTTATCCAATATACTATCAAGAGGGTTATCCTAGACAATATCAAATACAAGATGAACAACAAGGATTCGCCCAGAATTAAAGTTGGCAATATATTCAAGACTCCGATTATGAACAGGACCCGGATGTTTATGAGTCATAAGCATTCCACTTGGAATTAATAATGATTTTGATATGTTTATGTTAAACTGATGATCCATTTTTTATAATATTGAAAATGATTTATTACATAATATTAGTATCATCGCATTTTTTGATACAAGTGACTAAGCTCAGTAGTATGCACTACAATTTTTTCATCTAACTTCAATATTTATACTTTATCAAGTATTCGTGCAACATCATTTACAAGAAATCGTTGCTTGGTAATCAAGAAATGATCTTCAACAACCTGAAAAATCATAATGCATTATAATGTTAGTTTTAAATAGAACAATTTTATCATAAATACATTATTTTAGAAATTCAAATATATTCAAACAATAAATAAAATAATAAAATCTCAAAATAAATTCAAAAATTAATATATATATATAAGGGCATCATAAGTACATACTGGGACGTCTGATCGGGACGGCCACCGTGACAGGGCGGGACACGGGGCATCCCATTCCAGGCAAAAATAGGATGCCCCTGTCCCACAAGATTTAAAACCTTGGAGGGAACAGCTTGATCTGTTTCTAGCTGTAGCGCAGCAGCCAATGCTGTAGGCATCACTCGATGTTGCATAGCTTGGACGACAGTCAACTCATGGACTTGTTGGGTGAGCCGTTCCAGGATATTAGGTTGGCTTGTGGGATGGTGTCAGCCTAAGTCCCTAGAATCGAATTCTCGGCAAATTGATTGTCTCGTTGGGAAGCGATGCCAGAGCGCCGGGTGGACACCTTTCGGTGGCATGTGATTACACTCAAAAGTCTTTTTCAAATAGCGGGCAAACAACAGGCCCTTTATCTAATGGTGCTGAAATCTGTCCGAATGCCGGAGTGAGCTGAAAAGGGAGTGCCAGTGGCTGTACCAGCGAAAGTCCTAGCTGAAGGTAGCTCCGGTGAAGGCCCTCCATGGTCAAGTCAGCATTTCATACTAGAGTAAATGCAACGAAAAGAATGTGGGTGAAAGCACATGCAGGGGTGTGTACCTCTTGGAGGTTCGCTAAGAACCCTCTTTTTATATTCAAGCTACATGAATAGTTTGAGGATGCTTTAGTATGTCAAAGAGCAGGCATAGAATGATTGAGTTTTGACCACTGTCAGGACTTTTGAGAGAAAATCATCCTTTATTATTTAGAATGTCCCATTCCTATTAATAAGGTTTTGTCTTTCATGCCTCTCATCGTTTGCTTTAATGGCTCTGAGTTATGGCCTAAAAGGAGGCCACGCTTTTTAATGACTTAGATATGCTTACGATAATAGGATTTGACGGTTTGCCTGTAATGAGAGACATGTCAAAGTATTAGTAGGCCTTTTCTTCGGTCATTCCATGAAACTCCTTACAAAACATTGGTGGCCAATCCTAGATTCCAAGTATCTTTAGGTTCGGTAAATTTGAGAGTTCTTCAGAGCTGGAGACCTTCGAAGCCTTGGGATTGGAGAGACCAAGCATCAATTATGCTAGAAGGATTCGATTAAATATGTCTTGATTGCAGGTCTATGAAATAGTAAGTCAAATGACCAAATGTTTATCTAGACAGGGCCATAAGGGTTGGAGGTTAGGCCTCTCGGAGATCGAAAAACCGGAGGTCCATATTGGTAAGGGGCTATAAGGCTGAAGGTTGGGTATGGCAAAGGCTCGGGAGTCAAACGTACCTTAGTATAACACTCGGTAGATTTGGGAGTTAAAGTGTTTCTCATGACTTCCGCTTTCAGCAGACGAAACCAGTTGATCGGAGAAATATTTTAGGAAACTATCCCGATGCAAGATTTATCCTTCGGATGATTTGGTATCATGCTATTCCAATCATACAGGTCTAGTTATTTTTAGATGATGCATGAGTTTGTATGTCCAAAATACTATAGGTTCAGCATTGAAGGTAGAAGCAACCGGGTGTAATTTCATCCCACCCCAATATAGATTCAGTTATTTTCCTCCTAGTTTTAAAATATTTGAGATCCCAGGGTGGGGTTTTCCCCATGTCAGAAACCATTTGATAAAGCATACACAAAGTATTCTTTTTAAATTTAAATGGGTTTAAAATGTTTATGGAAATATCCTGTCTTATGCACATATCATGTAAATTAGTAAAACGGCTGCCATATACAAACCTCAATGGAAAGTATAACAAGAGTCCAAAGGTCATGCTCCATACCTTATCAATTTAATCATTGTAAGTCATAAATTTTTATTACGGTCTCCTTATGCGCTTCACTTTTCAGATACATTTCTGTGGTGTATCTTTTCAGCTTAAGCATGTTATCAAATTCCTACCAACTTCTGGAAATTTTTTTAAGAAATAGGTTACCAGAGACCAGATGATTGTTTGCTATAATCATCTGAAGTTTGACAGATAATTTAAACTTTAGGTTTTCTTCAGTTTTGTGGCTGCATATATCTAAACAAAACAAGGATACAAAGTGATAAACACAACTTACCAAGATCATTCCCATCAATGCAGCAGTGGATCCAACCATAAGCACTTCATCTCTCCTTTTAAACCACGTCCAAATTCCTGTACATGTTCCAGTAATAAGCCCACCTAAAATAGTGCCCATCAGAAGAACTGCACCTGAACAATCATAGGCAACAAGTGCTTCAATCCCAGTGGACTGGAATAACTCCCAGGCATCCCTTGCTGAATGATTGAAGCCCTTTCCATTAACTGCGATCTAAACAAAACAACCACATAATCATTATGTAATCCAACACATTGTGATTATACTACATCCATGGACAAACAAGAATCAAGCTCAGAAAATAATGCAACATAAGATAGGCATATGTATATATTTGTAAAAATATGTACATTGCAAGAATGATATGATAGCATCAGATCTATTATATCATTCACTGGAAGCAGATGAGTTCACCAAAAGCAGATGAGTTCACCCACTTGTACGATGGTACATAAGACATCATGCAGACATGCACATATGATTACTTTCTAGTAAGTCAACAAGATCATGTTTGTTTTGTTCTTATTTTTTTGGTGAGAGTGACTATGTCTTGCTTTATTTGTAGGTTTCACACCTCCAACATAAGCAATTGTTGTCATCCTTTGCATCTCTGCTATCATCACTGCTCCAATATTTTCAAACAATTTCACAAAATTCAGTACATATTGTCTGTTGTTTTGTAAGTGGAACTACAAATTTATTTTGTTCATATAATTTTAGTTTTTCTTAGTTATAACAAAATAACCAAACAAACCTGAGTTGTGGGTAAGGTTGTAAATGAGCCAAGCTCGAGCTGTTCAAGAATAACTTGTTTAAGAGATCTAGTAAAAGTTTAGGATCATTTGACACTTCCATATATATATATATATTTAGAATAATATTAATGATGATATTTTAGCTTTATAGTCCAAATACATTCTATTTTGCATGATCTACATTAACTTAAAATAAAGAATTAAAAACAATTATTCATATAGATAATAATATATAATATATTTAAATTATTTATATATAAGTATTTTGAGCTAAGTCAAGCCAAGTGTAGGTCTAGCTTAGCTTGTTTTTTAACCAAGTGAGCCAAACTTAAGCAAGCTCACAAACTGTAAGAACGGGTCTTAACTTGGCCAATCTCTCTTTGTTTGACTCAGCTCAGCTCAATGCAAGTTGGTTGAGTCAATTTTCAGAACCTAATAACACACGAATCCACCAAAAACCCCCTCATCTTCCTTTTCTGTCACCTGCCTTTGTTGGTGAGCAAATCTTCCTCTCCCAACTCATGAAGGCAAGAGCAAGAAGATAGAAATCATGCCAGTGCTCTCCCCTTCCTGATCCATGGCCTTGGCCCTTTTCTTTCCATTTTCCTTTTGAATCCTTGTCATCACTGATAATTATTAAAATAATGACAATTAATCCAACTTTATTTGATTAAAATTAATAGTTTTATATGGTATTTTAAAGAAATTGACTTCATAAATGTGTAGAGCTTGAATTATGGAATCCAATAGCACAAATCGGACCCAAATCGGAGTTCGTATGGGCCTGAAATCAACTTTAGAAGAATTTAGCGCAGATTTCAAAGCAACACGTTTTATGGAGCAACACTTAAAAGTTTATAACCAGTCCATAAATTGGTCCACCATTCTTCCACCGGTCCACCGCTGCCATTACCAGTGGTCCACGGAGCAGGACCATGGACCACAAAGCTCCGCTTGCTCCGGAACTTGCCGAAGAGATGCCCCCGACGCTGCCCAAGTCACTGCCCAAGTCACTGCCACCCTCACCGCCGATCGGAGAGACCCTATTTGGCCGGAAAAAGGCCAGTAAAGGGCTTTTGCGACAAGCACCAGATTTTTGGAATTACTCTTCTAAAATTTTCTGGTCTGCACTCTACCATTTATAGGGTTTCCTTGATAAATCATCCCTCAGTATCTCTAAAATTGTCTACAACGTTAATCACTCCTTATTTAGGAAGCTTGATTATTTTTGATTCGAGACAAATCTTGTACACAAAAACCGATTAAAGTTTTACTCGAGGATTAGATTAATTTAATTATCCCCCCAACTTAATTTCCATTGTCCTCAATGAAAGAGGATACTAATAATGGAATGACAAGAAAAGGTACAACCTGGTAGGGTATTCAAGCATTGGATGTCATGTTCCTCCCATTCTTCTTTTATTACTCCTCTCAGTTCATTTTAAAAACAAAAAATAAAAGGTTAAAACTACTCTAGATACATTCTAAAAACAAGAAATAAAGGTTAAAACTAAAAGCATGACTAGGTTGCTAAAACTAAAAGCATGAACTAAGGCAAGAACTGGGCTGCCTCCTAGGAGCGCAAGTTTATAGTCTTCAGCCAGACTAAGCTGATCTTTTACCAAGGTGGATGGTTGGACGAAGTCCAATCAGTAATGTTCCACATGATATTTTTCTTATACATACCTTTCAGACACGTTTCCAGATTAGTAACAGGAGATGGCTTGAATTTATGGTAAATATTGGATCAGAGGCTAGATAAAGGTTGGAGGATGCTACAAATTGCTTATAATCGAATATCCAAGATGGATCTAATAGATCACTTAGCTCCTCCACATCATTAAATCCAGCCACATCATCAAATCCAGTCAAATTATCAAATCCAGCACAATTAAGATGTTTGCATAACAGATCCTCAATTAAATTATCAAAGCTATCGTGCTGACAAACTGCATTACTTGAATCCAAGATTCTCTCATAACTTCTTTGAATTCATTTGATGAACCTACCAATTGGATTTCCTGGTCAGGAATGGCATCATGCTCGAAAGAGGGGTCCTTTACCATGACTAGGTGTGGCTCTTGTTCCAAAGAAGCTATCGGTGTATCAAAAGGAGAGGTTATCTGCTCATATTTCTTGGCCCATGGGGGAGTGGTGCAAAAATCAAGTACTTCTAACAACATGTTCACTTCTTCAGTATACCCATCGATATCAAAATTATCCACTTTGAAATGTGTTTAGCATTCTTGTAGAGGATCTGAATCAAGAAAACTAGAAGTTTTATCCTTGATAATTTTCTCTAGCACTTCCTCTACCATGTTTACCTCATTATAATCATATGCGGGAGGTCCTTGGCATGCATTAAAAATGTTCAGCTTCATTTTCTTGTTTCCAAATAAAACATCCATAACCCTCGTCCTACAATTTATACTGGCGTTGGCAGTTGCTAGGAAGGGCCTTCAAAAAATGATGGAGATTTGACTAGGATTATTGCTTGTTTCCATATCCAAAACAAGAAAATCAACAGGAAAGTAGAATTCATCTACTTTCACCAACACATCCTCTAACACTCCACAGGGTACCTTGACTGATCGATCTGCTAACTGCAAAGTCACCGTCGTGGGTTTTCAGTTCTCCGAATCCAAACAAATCATACACTGAGCTCGGGAGAAGGTTTACACTCGCACCCAAATCTAACAAGGCTTTCTTGATTGAAAGATCCCCTATGACACGATATAATTGGGGTACCTGGATCTTTGAGTTTGAGTGGAGCTATCTGCTGAAAAACTGAGCTGGCTTGCTCAGTTAGTTGGATTTTCTTAGGGATGTGTGCTTTGAATTTTCGTTTCTGTGCACAGATCCTTAAAAAGTTTGGCATAAGCCGGAACTTGTTTGATGGCATCGAGGAGAAGTTTATTTGGACTTGCTTGAATAGTTCAAGCATCTCATTCATTTTCAAATTCTTCTTATCTAATGATAAAGGTGATTCTAGAGCACTAGGGAATGGAGCCTTAGGTACAGGTGCTTGACCAATGGATTCCTTCTCCTCTTCATTCTTCTTCTCTGGCTTAGCCACTTCTACCTCTTGGGTCAGGTCAGGCTGGTTCAATGTTTTCCCACTTCTTAAAATTGTGACAGATTTAGCATGTTCAGGAGAAAAATTTTTAGGTCTAGTGAAGGAGCTTTTAGCCATGTACTGACCTTTAGGATTGCTAATGGACTGGCTAGGTAACTTACCTTCCTCCCTCCGATTAAAAGCTGTAGCTAGCTGACCTATCTGGATCTCTAGCTTGGCAATGGATTGTGTGGGAGTGGAGGAGTTGGTATTCATGTTCAACCCCTTCAATGCTTGAAGCACTTTCTCTAACAAAGGGTCATGATTGCTCAACGAAGGTTGTGAAGGCTATGGGGCACTTAGGTACTATGGAAATGAGATGCTTCTAAAGTTGGTCTCCTGATAGTTGGGCCTAACAGATGGGTTGATTACAGGTTGGGGTTTCCAGGAAAAATTTGGGTGATTGCGCCAGCCAAGATTGTATGTGTTCGAGTATGGATCGTTTGCTGGTCTAGGGCCATTCGGATTTGAGCTTGATGGGCTTGCTCCTGAAGCAGCTCAGGACATTGGTAAGCGGCTGGACAATCACCTAACAAGTGGGTGGGACTCGAGCAGATAATACGACATAATGATTGTGATGAGATGGGGAGGAATTATTTCCAGCTTGCAAAATTTGGTCAAGCTTCTAAGATAACCCATCTACCTTGGTGTAGATGTCTACAACATGGCCAACTTCATACATTCCCCCTCTCTTAGGTCCTATGGGTCCTATGGGAGGATCTCTACGGGCAGTAGACATATGACACAAGGAGTTTTCACTCAAGGTTTCAAATAGTTGCCATGCCTCAAGTTCATTTTTAAGCATGAACGTTCCTCTACATGAGACATCCACCATTTGCCGGTGCCTTTCTAACAGACCGTCATAGAAGCACTGGACTAATTGCCATTGTGGTATGGCATGGTGAGGATATTTTCTAATCAACTCTTTCAATCTCTCCTAGGTTTCATAAACATTTCTCCGTCTAATTGGGAAAAACTAGTAATGGCTTTTCTGATTTGATTCATCTTTCCTATGGAGAAATACTTCTTAAGAAACTCCTTCTGAAGTTGATCCCAAGTTGAAATAGTAATAGTATCTAAGAAATTCAACCAGTATTTAGCTTTGTCTTTCAAGAAAAAAGGGAATAACTTAAGCCTTAAAGCATCGTCGGAGAAATTTTATATCTTTACGGTTGAACATATCTCCAAAAATTCATCTAAGTGTTTATAAGGATCTTCATTCGCAAGTCCGTAGAAAGAGGGTACCATCTGGATTACACTAGACTTGATTTTGTATTGGACAGCATCTACAGGGGGTACTTGGATACAACGTGAATAGGTGTATTTTGAAGGAGTGAAGTACTTCTTCAATGGAGGGTCAATTCCTTGATTTCCTTGATTGGAATCCATAGTACCCGGGCTGTTTGCTCTACTGGATCTTTCTATTTTGGATCTAGGGATGTGTATAGGTTCTTGAAACCGACGCCTAGAATACACTAACATACACCCTCCTAAAGCAAACAGGAATTCAGATTTTTTTTTTTAAAATTAAAGAAAAGTGGAAGAATAAGAAAAGGTCTAAAGGAAAAATTCCTAAAAGAGTCCTAGGCTAGAGAAAAGAGAGTTATGTTTTTTTTTTTTTTTCAAAACAAGTGAAACAATCAAAATCACTATCCTAGGGTTAACCTGGATCTAGACAGCTCCTAACTGATCCAAAGTTACCTTCAAGTACTTCAAGCCCAAGATCAAATAACTGACTCGACCAGGTAAGTGCAAGGTTGGTGGGGGTCCCCCCGTTGCTTGCCTTAGACACCAATGAAATTGGCCAAGTAAGCGAACGGAACCAATTATAAAACCACCTTCCTTCGAGCTCTTGTCCCTGAACCACTTTCCTTAGACACCAAGTAGCTAAATAATCTGAACCCGGTCCAACTCTAGGGTTTCCTTGCCCTATTAAGCTCAAAATCCTTAGGGTGGACATCAAATTGATTTTAAAATTAAGGTTTAGGTCAATGCAAATGCTAGGTGGTGGTTGTGGGCTAATAAAAGATATTAAACTCCCACCTTACCTAGTCAATTGGGTTATGCCCTTAAATGATTATGGAATGATGAAAGCAACAAATAGGGTGTCCAATTATCACACAAACAAAATAATCTAAAGCTAATTTTTTTAAGTTTAGTAATTAAGTCTCTAATCCTAATAAATTATGAGATGTCAGGGTAATATTTTTTTATTTTGCAGAAAAAAAAAATTTACCTAAGTCAATCTAAAAATGAAAAGTAAAAAGTACAATTTTTTTACTCAATCTTTTTGTACCCTGGGACAACCATTCAACATAACCTCCCAGTTATGCCAGGGCAACCTTATGTTAGAGCACTCAAAATCAAAAATTTTAATTTTTAATTTTTTTTAATTTTCAAATTTTGAATTTTGATTTTTTTTTTTGAAATTCAAATTTAAATTTTTGAAGTTTGAATTTTTTTTATTTTTGAATTTTTGTTTTTTTTTTTATTTTTTTCAAGATAACGCCAAAAGTCCCCAACAACGGCGCCAAAAATCTGGTGCGCATCGTAATGCACCGATTGAAACCTTAAATCCACTACTCTTAAGGGTAGAATAGCAGGAGTAAGGGTCAAACCCACAAGGACTTTAGGTTATTTCGAAAAGAATTTTTGAAGAATGAAAGCTAATATTAACTAAGACAAATAATGAAAAAAAAAATAAATGCAATAAATAAAAATCTCGAAATTCCAACTGATTACTTGCTAAGTAGGCTGGCACTCAACTTCTATGTAAACGATCTGTATGTCCCGATCCAGATATAACATTCTTGGCGATGACGACCCGTACCTATTCGATCACGGCCCGTTAACCTAGAATATAGATTAGTCAAAAATCGGTCACATACAAATTATAAAATCCTTTTTAGAAATAATTTATTCCAAGAGCACAAATGTTCCTATCGAATACAGCTTGTCCCAAGAACATAAACTATGCCTAATAAGAATGAATGACTCATAAAATATTGACAAGAAATTCAGGCTTTTTCATAGAAAGTACAAAAGATGAAAATAAAGAAACCCCTGTACCAAGCACTACAGTGGAATCCCAAGAAGATAACTCAGCTTTCCATCCTAGACATCAGCTTCGCAGAAATACGGGAATTGGAAGTGGAATGGGGCGCAAAATGGAAGTCTGTCGATCCTCTCTAGTGGAAGATAGAACCGAGATTGAGCATATTGCGATAAGAAATCACCACGGTTCCCATACGGGCCCGACACGATGTTTTCCCATCTGTAAATCGATCATTCTCCGCTCCAGAGAGGATTCGGCATACTTCCATTCTGCGCCCCATTCCACTTCCAATCCCGTATTCTACGAAGCTGATGTCCAGGATGGAAAGCTGAGTTATCTTCTTGGGATTCCACTGTAGTGCTTGGCACAGGGGGTTTCTTTTATTTTTCATCTTTTGTACTTACTTTCTACGAAATAAAAGCCTGAATTTCTTGTCAATATTTTATAAGTCATTCATTTTATTAGGTATAGTTTATGTTCTTAGGACAAGCTGTATTCGATAGGAACAGTTTGTGCTCTTGGAATAAATTATTTCTAAAAAAGGATTTTTGTAATTTGTATGTGACCAATTTTTGACTAATCTATATTCCAGGAGAACGGGACGTGATAAAACAGGTACGGGTCGTCATCGCCAAGAATAGGTTATATCTGGATCAGGACATACAAATCGTTTACATAGAAGTGGAATGCCAACCACCTAGCCAGTAACCAGTTGAAATTTCGAGATTTTTATTTATTGCATTTATATTTCTTTTTCATTATTTGTCTTAGTTAAATATTAGTTTTTACTCTTCAAAAATTCTTTTTCGAAATAACCCAAAATCCTTATGGGATCGACCATTACTCCCGCTATTCTATCCTTAAGAGTAGTGGATTTAAGGTTTCAAATCGGTGCGTTGCGACACGCAACAATCACCATCCCAAAAGAAAATCTCCTCCACCTCTCCTAGCCTCCTTAAGCTTCCTCAACCTCTGGCCACCATTGGCATCTTCCTCTTCACCAGAAACCTGAGATCAATGGTAAGCCATCAACTTCCCCTATTCCTTGGGTAAGAAACTCTATCCATTTCTTTTCTTGTTGTGAGAGCTCTAGTTCGACTCCTTGCCGGATGCTACCTTGATGGTACTTTGACCCCAAGACTAGCCATCCTTGCAGGACAGCCACAACTAACTCCCAAGGCCAAACTTGTAGCCTTTGTTACCTAGATCTCGAAATAAGGCAACCCCTAGTACCAAATATTTCAAACCTCGAACCTCTAGTGTTCACCCCTCTTGGTTGCCGCCGGTGTCATGCTAGTCTGGTTGTTCCCGAATGGCCGACCTGTAAAGCCTCCCACAAGCTGTGGCCGAGCTCTGTCTATCATCACTAGATAGCCCCTTTGACCCGTCTCAGTATTCTCTCCTTGGACCACTCAATCAGGCCATCTGCTGCAACTTCCATCACCACTAGCGAATCTCAGAGAGAGAGAGCCATAGGCCAAGGGTGGGGCTTTGCCTACCTAGCGGCAATGCCGCAGGCATGAGAAGAGGGGTCTTGGCTACCCCTTCTCTTGGTTTCCCCCACCGGCTTTCATCATCATCATTAGATCCATGTTCTAAATGCCCATCATTCAATCTCCTCATCCTCATGATCCACTCAACATGATAGAGCTATTAGTGACCGCGACCCCAGGCCTACCCCCAAATCAGGCCTCTACCACTGATCTAGCTGATTGATCTCAACTTCGATCTGACTAGATTTAGAAGCTAGACACAACCACCTGGTGGACCTTGTCCCGGATCCCTCCCTCATGCTTTATTTCCTCCCTAATCTAGTGTTGTAATTTTTGTAGGAGTGCCAGCATCCGAGTAGGAAGCAATGTAGCAAGGGCTTTGCACTCGACCACTCAAACTATCATAAAGGTTCTCATACCTTATTTAATTGATTGGATGAATTAAACTAACAAATGCAATTCGGAGAAACATGGGGATTTTAAAGTCAATTAGAGATGTTAATTATAAGTTATCAATATAAAAAAAAGATTGAAAATGTTAGGTGTTCGATAGGATTTGTTGGCATCGTTGGCTTGGAACTTGGATTAGGTAAGAAACACCTTACATGTTTGCCTGTTGTTACTATATGTAATTTGCATTGATTATGTTAAGTGCATATTTACAAGGCAAAATTATTTTGAGTTGCATGCATCATGATGTGGTCGTATTTTGATGGCAATAATTGATTAAATGGATTAAAACCTAGCATGAGATAAATTAATGAAAAAGGGGTATCAAACTAGCCATGTTGATTGTAGATAGCCAGCTACAAGCAAGAACGTGGTGTGTGAATAGCCCGCCAAAGACAGGAATGTGGTACGATTCACTGATCATAAGCAGAAGCATGGCATGGCTAGTCCAATACCAAAATGATGATTGGACATCCCGAGATTGTCATTGAGTTTCACTTGGAATAATTGACAACAAGGCAATTGAAAATGCAACTAAGATAATTGCTATTGTTAGCATGTTTTGATGCATTTTTGGTTTAACGGATGGCATCCATATTTTGATTATTGCTCATTCTTTGATATATATATACATATATATATATATACATATATATATGTACATATGTATGTACATACGTGTATACACATGTATACATACGTACATACGTACATGTGTACACACGTACGTACATGTGTACATGTACATATGTACATACATGTACACATGTACGTACGTGTGTACACATGTACGTACACATGTACATGTATGTATGTATGTGTATACATATATGTATATGTACGTATGCATGTATGTATGTATGTATGTGTGTATGTATATGTACGTATGCATGTATGTATACATATGTATGTGTGTGTACATACGTATCCATATGTATGTATGTATGTGTGTGTATGTAGTATGTATGATGCATGTGTATGTACGTATGTATGTATATGTACGTATGTATGTATGTATGTAAGCATGTGTATGTATGTATGTAAGTATGTATGTATACATATATATATATATAGTATGTGTATGTGTGTGTATATTGTATGTATGTATACACACATATACATATATATATATGTATATACATACGTATACGTATGTACGTATATACGTATGTACGTACATACGTATACGTATGTATACGTATATACGTATATACGTACATACGTATACGTATGTAGTATATACGTATGTACGTATACATACGTATACGTATGTACGTATATACGTATATACGTACATACGTATACGTATGTACGTATATACGTATACATGTAAATACATGTAAATACATGTAAATACATGTATACATGTAAATACATGTATACATGTAAATACATGTATGTGTATGTATATGTGCATGTGTGTGTGTATATATATGTCGTGACATTATGCTCGATAATTTCAACAGCTATGTTAAATATTTTACATATATCATTGCATATGTGTATCAATGTACTTGCATAGGGGGTTTCTTATTGAACTGGTTAGTTCATTTTATTTTCTCAATTGTCTTTACCGAGCCATGAGGTGCGTAGGATTCAGTTAAGTTGGTTCACTAGTGAAGGATAGAAGATGAATAGAAGTCTTCAGACACCATTGGAAGAGCAAATAAAGTTGTACTTGAACTGTTTGGGTTCATTAATAGTATTGGAGTTTAAATGGTCATATTTTGGAATGTTAAATTGTATTGTGAATATTATTTTTTTCCCGCAAGACTTGCATGTTTCATAGAGTTATGCCCTGTGGAATCTGCAGTCATGTCACATGCCAGCCTGAGTGGCAGGTTTGGGACGTGACACGAACAGCTTGCTCGTTTGCTAGCCCTAGCCGTGGGGCATCCAGGGAAGACTAAAATGTTAGTTCAATCCCGCTGCTTGAAACTTTAAATACACACACACACATACATTGACACTTACACATCCATACACACAAAAATCCCTCTCCATACACATATGAACAAATACATGTATATTTTTAAGTGGAAAAATATATAACCGATTAAATCTGACCCTTCATTGCAAACTAGTTAACCAATTTATTAGATCCAGAAGCCAAGTCATTTCATCCAGGTAATTTTAGGTCCCCATTGTTTTCTTACTAGATTAAAACAAGACATCTAATTCCAATAAAAGTATTTCACCAGTTTGTAATTTATACATAGGTATTGTGCTTATCATTTCATGTGCAGTACTGTCACCAAATGATAGAAACATTCAATTATATTCATGGGTAAATTCGGTCATTTGCCTAATGAAAGCATTCTTTACAAAATCCCACATGTTTCTGAAGTTCCTAAAGCATCAAAGTCCCCCTATAGCCCACGGCTTTTGTTGAGATTATGGAAGAAACTCCACAAAAAGAATCACAATTAAGGTTATAATACCATATGATTGAAAGACTTAATCATCCCACTTTGTACTAGTCCATGCACCACACCCTTATCAACAATAGCCCAAAGCCAACGATGTGAACATCTTTCATAGAAAAACTTAGTGCATTCATGAAAGAATTTAGGACCTGATAGCACATTCAGATTGCACTTAGCTAAGACTTTTGTAGAAGTTCAATAAGCAAACAATACTTGAATTTCATCATTTTCTTTGCCTTTTTGCATATTTTTGCATGTCATCATCCCGATTAAATGTAATATTTTGATTGTCTTTGAGAAGTTTATATATTAGATCAGCTCCAGATACTAGCTCCTGTTCCCTTAATCATTTCTACATGCTAGATTTGGGGAAAGGTGTTGATAATCCACAAAATCAGGCTGATTTGATCCAAGATTTTAGAGTTGGGCTTGAAAAATAAACACAATAAACTATCATTCAGGTTTGGATTCGGTAATCAAGCCTAAAACAAGGGCAAGAAATGGGTTAGGACACCTCTTGCCCTAGCCCAAATTGAAGTAATTTTTCATGCTTTAAGCTAGGTCTAAGCCCAAGAAAATCCCCAAATGCCAAGTCTAAATAGAGCTCAACCTAAAGGACCAAATGTGCCTGAATAAGCTAGGGTTACTCGATAGGGAAAAGTGACCTGGAAGGGTGGATAAAGGAGGCTAGGGCCACAATAGGCTAGCAGAAGGAGAGCAAGACCATCAATTGATGGAGGAATGGAAGCCTATCATGCCACGAACTAATGAAGGTGAGAAGTGGAGGTGAAAAGATTGCAAAGAGAGGAGAAAAAGAAATTTTTTGGAGAGATAGGGGGTTAAGGCTCGGATCAACATTTTTGTTTAGTATATGAAGTCTGGCCATCCATCAAAAACAAATAACATAAATAATCTTTGCAAAATATTAATATAAATATACTACATAAAAATACTCCAACTTTGGGCTCAACCTCTATGATCAGGTCAAGCTAAGGGTTGTCCAAAACAAGCCTAAAAGTCAGAGATATCTTAAACTTGACATCCAAGCTCTATCCCAAAACCCAAGCTGCAGTTGGCTGGGCTCCATTTCAAGCACTACCAGAAACAGATGCATGCATAGATGCACATATACAAATACACAAACCATTTATGCATGTGTGCATGTGCGCACATAAGAAGAAATAAACTTTCCATTGATAGATCTTTTTAGCTCTTTTATTTAGGAAAATCTAAGTAAACCATTCAACTCACCAATATGGCATGGACATCGAATCCTCTCTCTTCCCCCTTCTCTCACAAGTTTTCTGAATCCCTTAACGTGATCAAAGCTGGCTACGCATGGTCGGCTATCAATGTTGGGAAACACATAGAATTCGGCCCCTGGAGAAGCTCAATATAGGATCTAGGAAGGAGACAAAACAGCCCAGTCCAAGAGAAAAAAAAGAAAAGTTTTTTGGCTTGGCCCGCAGGCATGTGCGGCCCGCGAGCCCGAGCGGGAGGCGGCCCAGGCCAGCCAACCCAGGCACACGTGACACGCAGCCCGGGCAGGGGCGCGGCCCAGCCCGACGCACATGCGGGCGGGCCCGAGGACCAGCCCGACGCACATGCGGGCGGGCCCGAGGAGTGGCCCAAGCCCAAGCGGTCGAATTTTTCCCCTTCCCTATTTTCCTACACAATGTATGGCGGTCTATGGCAGCGACGCGATCTTCGGGGGCAATGTTGGACCATACGCACAGTTGGACAGCTGAAATCGCAGCCAGTGAAGATCCAATAGTCCAAGGCATCTCCGACCGTGATTTGGCATGTTCCTAGGGTATTCTTTCAGCGGATTTCAACAGATCTCGGGCATTGCACGTTGATTCGACAGTCTGGGTGGTTTGTGACTTGGATTGGGACTGTAACGTGCGATTTGCAGCACAATCAAGCCAATCCAACAATCACGAGTTAAAATGCAGTCAAACTAATATTGGAAGAGCTACAGGACTCTAATTTGGATGTGGTTTGGACCGTTGGATTCCTGGTGAAACACTCTTCACAGCAGAGGCTACAAAAATGTGGGCAAAGGACCAGGCTGTGTGAAGATCAAAAAAGTGGTGAAGGATTTCAATAGAGCCTGTAAGGGTTGAGAGTTGAGAGCTTGAGAGAGGGATTTAGAATTTTTATTGAAAGAACTGTACGAGATTGAGAATGAGAGTTCCAATTTTATAGATCTTATTTTTTTCATAGTGAAACCTTGCATGTCCAAAAAATTGCACTTTTTTTTATTTTCTTCTCTCTTGCAGCATCGACACCGACAATCATGATTCTGGAAATGAAGATCCATATTCTACACGAGAAATTTCCCGACGAGAGTGATATCAGTATAGTTGGTACCAAGGTTCTCCGAACCATGCCGAACCGGCAAGTTTGAGATGTACCGATCCAGACCGATGGCCGGCCGGCACGGTTCGACCACACAAAATGGTTCCCGTCCCATAAAATAATAAATATATATGTATATATTATACCAGCCCAAACCGGACCCAAACCAGGTCGAACCGGCCGAAATAAGGCCGAACTGCTCGGTTCGGTCCATTCGAGCCCGGTTCGGGTCGGATCGAGTGGGGGTGTGTTTTTTTCTGTTTTTCACATGGCTACTGTAGCCATGTAACAGGATGGGGCTTTTGAAAAAGCTCTTAAGAGCTTTAACAACAGAGAGCTCTTATGAGCTCTCTATTGTTCGTTTTTCGTTTTGCGACGATGGATTTAAAAAAAATAATTAATCCATTTCAACGTAATCAAACATCCAGAATCGAAGAGGAAGGTAGAATCAAGGTACGTATAGCTTTCATTTCCCCTATTTCCTTCCTCCCTCTTTTTTGTGTTAAAATCCGTGCAAAACAAAAAATTAAAGAGAAATGCTGTCAAAATTTTTTTGTTGGCTATGATTTGAGTATGTGATGGATCTAGGATAGATCTACACAGTAATACTAAGATCTTGATTTTTTGTTAAGTATATAATTTTTTAAATTAAAAATTAATTTAGAATTAATAAATTAATTTTAAAAAAATAATTAGTAAAAAAAATTGTAATTATAAATTATTAATCTAAGACTCGTAAGCTACTCACTATAAATTTCATATCGATTTATTCAAGTTTTAATGCGTCTCATGAATAGTGCTTTAGGTCTTAAATTGAAAAAAATTGACTTTTAATACATTTCTAGGATCCTAAAAAAATATATGTACCATGTATGATAGAATCCTACATGAATCTAAAATTTAATTTTTTTATTTTTTAAATTTTTTAAATAAAAAAATAATTTAAATTTTTAAAATTAGGTTAATAAAGTATTAATTAATAAACATTATTATTGACCTTATATGTAATTTAAAAATTCAAGTATGAATCCATCAAGGAGAAAGAAAGACCTGGAACGGGACATTGGCTGGTTACATAGAGAGATGCTCTCGGGTCGGCATCAGTAGAGGTAAATGGAGCAATACTGAATTCAAATATAGGGGGTAACAAGGTTGAAGCAGTACTTGGTTAGCGGCTATCCTGATGTATATGCATGCTAACAAAGTCCACAGGATGTTCGTCACTTGATGAAGAAACACTTTGCTGATTTTAAAGCTGGGAAGAAAAGAGCAGCAAAGAAAAAGACAGAGGTAGAGCGCAAAGCCACCTTCTTATTACTCCAGGAAGTCAGAGGGAGCATCTATTCCTTCTGATAAGGAGGCACAGATGAAAGCTGCTATTCAGGCAAGCTTGTATGAGCAGAGGCAACAGGAAGAGGTAGCCAGGCACAGACAGCGATTTGGACCATCAGCTTTTGAGTCAGGATCGGGATCCGGTTTTGCTAGTGCTGCAGGAGAGTTTGAGACAGTTTAGGAGGACCTCAATCAGAGAGCCCATCAGAAGAAGCACCAGCTGTATTGCATCCATATTGAGAGCATTTGGCAGTAGAAGGAAGTCTTCCAGGGACATTCCAGAATGAGCCACTATCCATAATGTGGATCCACATGCCTTTTCCAGTAGAGATTCCAAGCAACAGAGGATTGATACAATGCTAAAAAAGAATAAGAAGAAGGATATGTAGCGGGTCATCTCCTCCTGGTTTCATTTCAATCATATCCCAGCACGTACAGCAGACACTCCATATTATCACTCTGCTATTTTATCTATACAAGCTGCTGGTGTAGGTGTAGATCCTCCAGAATCGAGGGATATTTATGGTTAGCTTCTGGACAGCAATAAGGAGTTAGAAGATGGATATCCTCATATTAGAGCAAGTGGCCGTGTATGGGTTGACGGTGATGTGTGATGGTTGGACCAGTCCTACTAGACGGAGCATCGTCAATTTCTTGACTTATTATGATAGAAAGACTTTTTTTCAGAAACCTATTAATGCTTCAGATCAGGTACACGATGCTAGTTATATTCTCAGATTGATGGAGGAGATGATTGATCAGGTGGAAGAACATAATGTCGTGTAGGTCATCATAGATAATTGACCACAGTACATGGCCACAGGACAGATCTTGATACAGCGGCGACCATATATTTTCTGGACCCCTTATACTTCACATTATATAGGCCTCATGTTGATGGATCGCCTCCTTGACCAGCCAGTTTTGTAGCTAGCGAGGCTGGGATGGATGCTGGACAATGGACAATAAGCCATATTCCTCACAGGGCTCTAACAGACACAGCACATCATCCATTCCCATCATCTATTCGGTCTGGAGATAGAGGAAAAGAAAAGGCAGTTGCACCTCCATCGAAGTACTCAGTCCATTCATATTCAGATACCAGAAAGAGTGATGATAATGCTTCAGATAGTGGAAGATTTAGTGATTAGGAAGGGACCGGAGGACAGGAGTCGCAGCCACCTATTCATATTCGATTCACTAGGAAGTCAGTTTAACCATGCTACACAGAACAGATTATGGATTACCATCTGATAGATCCCGTGGTGATAATATTCCATATAAGCGATGGGCTCCGCGAGATCGTTTGGGACATGATGCAGCTGCAGCTCTTGCACGTGGAGTAGGATTCATGGATGTATATGGATCATCCTCATATTCAAAATCCTATTATCCACAGCGACCGGCAGCTTCTGGTCCATATAATCTATATGGTGCATCTGAGACGTCATCTTCCAGTGGTTATTATTGCATGCAGCCCAGAGCATCTTATAGATCTGATATTGCTGCTGGTATATTTAGATGGGCCCCTGCACTACCATATCATCGATCTCTGGATAGCTCTCAGAGTCGGAACATCAGAAAGGGATCTACGATGAGTTATGATCCATCATGCATACCTCCTGGGATGACCTTAAAGGAATATCATGTTGCCTGACTGGAAGGAATACCGATCTTCCTACAAAGTAAATAAATGATCCCTATATTTATGGACATCGATACTCTACCCAATTCTAAACATTGATATGTAATTATATATTTATGCTACATTTCACTTTCATTAATTGCTGATAATCTTAGTTTAATTATCATTTTATATCTTATTTCAATTAGAATTAGTCCTAAACATTAGGATTTAGTCCTAAACATTAGGATTTAGTCATAAACCTTGAAGTCAGACATCTTAAATTCTAAATTTCAGGCACTCAAGGTCCTAAACACTGAATTCTAAACCCTAAACCCTTAAAAAATAAAATAAAAACCTTAAAATCCCAAAATCCATCAAACAAAATCAAAAAAAAAAAAAAAAAAATCGGGCATACCGGTTCACACCGGCACGCCCTGCCGTACTGTGTCGGTACGGTACCATACTGGTACCGACCGGCCACCGATACGGCTCTCGGTACCGGTACCGGGAACCTTGGTTGGTACCACAATAAATGATATCAGAGCCCCGATTGTCCATAATTGATCGAGATCGAAAAAGATGGCGAGCGCAATCAAAGTCAAAATCAACTAATTCGATGGAAAAAGCAATTTCTCCCTCTAGCAAGGGTAAAAGATGGGCTGATCCAGCAATGATTGATTGATGCTCTCATGTACGAGGAGAGACTGGCCATCTTGGAAGAGAAGATTTGGAGGCGGCACCAGATGCAAGCTGAGTATGATCTACTTGTACTTGACGAACAAGATGATGATCCATGTACGGAACGAGACTTCTCCGATAATGCTACGAGCAAAGCTCGAGTTGTACATGACGAAATCCCTCACCAGCATGATGTTCCTTTGAAAGCAGTTCTACGAACTGCAGATGACCAAAGGACAAAGCGTGCAGGAGTATCTAAGTAACTTTTTCAGAGGATACCGACCTTTCAGTGTAGGTAAGAAAGTGAAAGAAAAGACCAAGGCATTGATTTTGCTGTCATCACTGCCACACTCCTTCGAGTTCTTTATGACTGCTCTTCTAATGTACCATCAAGATGGAGGAGGTCATCTCAGCGTTACTCTAAAACAAGGTTCTCAAGCGGGAAAACCAAACTTCGAGTTTAGGTGGGAACTCAGCATTGACGATTTATGAAGCAGGCAATAGAAGATGAAGCAACAGATGATCGCAAGGTGGTCAGTCTAGATCGAAAGATGCAAGCAAGATTAAGTGTTATCGATGTGACGAGCTGAGATGATGTGTTAAAGATTGCTCGTAGCTCAAGGATCGGACGAGAGCTACTGCGACGGTGGCCGATTGTAGCGATAATGATGGATATATCAATGATGCACTCATGGTATCCGATGGGATATCCCCTTCTTTCCAATAAATTTTAGATTCTGACTCTCCATACCATATTTATTTCAGAGAAGTTGTTTGACTCTATAGAAGTAGAGAGGGTTATGTCCACTTGCTAGACAAATTGAGCAGTGCAATTGAGGATGACGAGACAGTGAGCTTAAAGGTGCATGATGGGATAATGAAAATTGAACGAGATCTGATGCACACCCAATTTTCGTAGAAATCTAATTTCTCTCAGCAAACTAGATTCAAATGACTACACGTGGAGAGCCGGAGATAGAGTCCTAAAGATCTTGTACAGTAGTAAAGCCATTTTGCAGGAGGAAGTGAGGAAAGCGCTATCTCTTGACAGGAAGTCCAGTACGAGGTGGAGTTCCTACTGTAGACAAGAGCCCAGTACGAGGTGGATCTCCGAAAGCAGGTGGATTGAGCATGATACGAAAGACTCAGAAAAACGACAAGAGACGTCGCAAAATGAAATTCCTATTATTATGGAAGGCTTTCTTGAACAGGTTTAGATCGAGGTGAACACAGTACATGACGGAGATGGAATCGAGTGGCTTGACTTGACTTCTATGTTTGTCCATTCATAAACAACAACCATTTGTCCCAAAAAAATGGGAGCACAATCTTTCAAGCTCTAAAAATTAGGTGAGAGCCAAATGTCAAATCGAGATGGAGATTGTTGAAAAAATGCCTCGAATTTGATCCCTGAAAAAATCCAATACAGGATCCAGGAAGGAGACAAAACAGCCCAATCCAAGAGAACAAAACAAAGTTTTTTGGCTCGACCATAGGCAAGCGCGGCCCATAGGCATGCACGGCCCACGAGCCTGAGTGAGAGGCGGCCCAGGCTGGTCGACCCAGGCTCGTGTGCGGCTCAATTCGACGCACATGCATGTAGGCACGGACAACAGCCTAGGCCAACCAACCCAGACTCACTTGCGGCTCAGCGCGACACGCACGCACGTAGGCACAGGCAACGGCCCAAGCCCAAGTGGCCAATTTTTTTTTCCTTTCCAAATTTTCTTGCACGGCATATGGCGATCTACGGCGGGCGATGCGGTTTACAAGGACAGTGCTGGACCGAACGTGTAAACGAACAACTAAAATCACAATTGGTGAAGATCCAACAGTCAAAGGCATCTCCAATCGTGATTTGGTATGTTCCTGATGCATTTTTTCAGCGATTTCAAGCGATCTCGAACATTGCACGTTAATCTGATGATCCAGGTGGTTTGCAACTTGGATTGGGATTGTAATGTATGATTTACGGTACAATCAAGTCAATCTAACAAACATTAACAACCATTAGTTGATCTGCAGTAGACAAATGTTGGAGAGCTACACGACTCCGATTTGGACGTGGTTTAGACCGTTGGATTCTTGGTGAGACACTCTTCGCAACAAAGGCTATAAAAAAATATGGACAAAGGATCATGTTGGGTGTGAGGATCAAAAGAATGGTGAAGAATTTTGAAAAAGCCTGTAGGGACTGAGAGTTGAGAGCTTGAGAGAAGGATTTAAGATTTCTTATTGAGAGAACTATACAAGATTGAAAGTGAGAGTTCCAAACTTGTAAATCTTATTTTTCTCATAGTGAAACCTTGCATGTCCAAATAATTGTACTTTATTTTATTTTATTCTTTCTCTCGCAGCATCAACACCAACAATCGTGATCCTAGAAATGAAAATATGTATTCCGCACGACGAGAGTGGTATTAGTGTAGTTGGTATCACAACACTCAAATTTCTTTGTGATAACATAAGGACTCTGGCTGCACACTCCAGCTCATCACCCATTTGCATCTTCTATCATAATCACAATCATCTAGCCTTGTTTCCAACTATTTGGGGTTCATGAAACCTCATTTGCATCTTCTATATCAAAGTTTTACATAAATGATAAAGGACTAACACCCCATATCTTTGTTCCACTAAAAGATCATGAAAAATGGGGAAGGATTAGACATCACTCTCCTATCTCTTCCAAGATGAGATGGCAGCCCGTCTTTTCTATATCCTAGAAAGGAGGATAGAGAGGGTTCGATCTCTCCCTCCCCTATTTCACATGAACAATCCATAAACATCTTTCCTACATTACCTTGTGAAAGATTGCATGAATATGATATATGCTTATTTTTATACAATCATTGATGTATATTTTGTGTATACTTTTATTAGTTTTCTTTACATTCCTTCTATTAGTATTACGAGTGGCTAAAAGTTGGGTTAGTGCTCAAGTCTAGATACATCCTTACTCAAACCTACATTACATGTGGCAAATCTAGACCAAAATTTGAACTTGAGTGGCAACCCACAACAATGTTTAAAACTAGCAAACTACTGACCTAGCCAAACTCAACCATTGTGTCAACCACAGCCAACTTAATCTTCATCTTTCCAAGTCTTCCTCACAAATTTAACACACTCACCATACCCATAAATTACTATCTTCCCTCCAACCATCCCTCACCAAAACCAAACTAAGAAAGGCTAAGGAATTGGACAACACTCCCATATAGGGAGATGAAACTCGGGAGGAAGGCGGAAGAGGTTATAGAAATGGACATTTGATGGTTGTAGTCGCAGACAATCTTTGTTGATCAATGCTGATGCCAATACCGATGCCCTTTCCTTTGATAAGCAATTTAGAAGATCTCTCTCTTGATCAATGCCTATATCCTCTCCCTCTATCTAGCACAATTCTTGGGCCCTCAACAGACACCGATGCCTTTGCCCTTGATTGACATCAACACTGATGCTTCTTCCTTGGTATACCTCTCTCTTCCTCTTCTCCTTCCCTCTCTCCCTTTCTTTGTCCCCTTCATCTTCTCTCACCCCTGGCTCTCCTTCTTGGGTTAGGGTTTCTCCCTCTCTCCCCTCTGCTTCTCCTGATATTTCATCTCCGCTACACCTCAATTCCATATGATATGTACTGGTACTATGGTAGGCCAGTCGCAACCAATTCAAGACCCGATACCTATTTGGTGAACCTTAATCCACAAATTGATCAGATCTCCATCTAACCTACCCTTCACAAGTCAATTATGCTTCAAATTTGCAAAGAAACCTTTTTAGTCCACATTTCATTTGATGAATTAAATAATTGCACCCGACTGAGTCCAATTTCATCAATTGATAGATTTCCTCCAATTTCTACCCCAATTTTAAACCCCAACCCCCCTTACCCCACAAATCATATTCACCCAATCCCACTTAATTCAAATTTCAATCCCCCCTCATTCCAACCCAAATCCAACACCAGTTGATCGATTTTAAGCTCAATCAAGCAAAATTTCTACCAATTTCACTATTTTTCCTCTAACAAGCTAACTTGATCCACTCAAATGGCCCTAATTTACCAATTCTCCTATAATTAGCCTCATTTCCACTTCCCCTCTATGTTAATTAGCATTCTATGGGGACAACTAGACTTAGTCAAACTTAATGTGAACAGGCTCCCACACTTGCAAGTCAATTAGATCTAATCTAGATTAGTTGAGCCTGATTTTAGTTATATCATATGAAATGAGCTTAGGACGAGCTTAAATTTGAACCATGGCCTTGCTTCATAGCCCATGCTCCAAATTTAATTTCATAAAATTTTGAACATCTCTACCTTCTCAATCAAAATCACCACAAAACTTACCAAAAATCCTCAAAAAATAGAAAAGGTATTAATATCAAGTAGACTAGAGATTTTTAGACTCTCTCTCCAAAACCAAATTGGAAGAAAGAATTCATAGCCCTCAAAACCAGGGGGGAGCATCCAAGATCCAACATCTGAAATTTGAATCCTTGATCTATGTTTCTCAACAAAGCCGGTCAATGGATGCCACTTAGCATCATATCAATCCTTCTCCAATTTTTTAAAAAATAAAAGAAAATCAAATTCCAGCTTTAAATCCACCTTCCGTCTCTATAAATAGCCCAAAGAGAAGAAAATTGGAGCTTTCCATCATTCAACTAGGTACCCCTCTCTTAGTCCTTAGCTTTCTTATTTTTAGGTTCCCTTAGTTTAGGTCATCCACTCCCCATTCTCCAAAATTAATCTAAATCCAGAACCACTCAAGCCAAAGAGCATCTCTATTTCTGATCCAAGGAGGCCTATAGCTAGGAGGAGCTCGAGCTAAGGGAGATCCCTTTGGAGTCTTTTTCAAAGAGGATGGTATGTCATGTGTCGAAACACCATTGGAGAAGAACTATTCTCCCTTTCTCTTTTGTTTTTACTTGTATCTCCATAATTCTGATAATTACATGTACTTCTCATGTGACTCAAGAAAGTTCTACTCCTTGCCGATGAAATAGCTTGCCTCCCTTTTATTCTCTTCTTATTTTAGCTTAGTTCTGTAATCCAATTAAGAAGAAGAAAGATTTCCTCCAACCCACTCTACTTGAATCTCACAAAGGAAAAAGGTAGAAGAAGAAAAGAGTTTTTGAAGGTAAGGATCAAGTTCCTTTACCTTCTCTATATTTTTTATTATACCTCTCTTTTTTTAATCAAAAATTGAGGTACATAGTCCCTATTTATAATAGTGAGGTCCACCCTTACAAAATTCAGATCGAATTTCTCTTCTTATCTTCTAAAAGGACATCAATCCTTGAATAAGTTGGATTGGACTCCTTTTCCTAACTTAAATAAGACTAAATCTCTAAAAATATGATAAATATAAAAAGTCATGAAAAAATATGAAAATTTTACAGGAGATGGATCTCGACTTCTACATCAATTTTGTTTTCTATTGCTCTACCCAATTATTCATGGATTAGAAGATAACCTTCAGTAAATCTTTCCTAAAAAAGAAAGGTTTAGTTTAATTGATTTGTTTTGAAATTTAAATGATAGAATTTTGGTCCAATTTAGTCCTTTAAAAGACTCGTCTAAAATTGTAGATCTCGAAAAGATACCCAATTTCAAAAAAAAATTATTTTAATTAGACATTGTATGACTAAGTTATGACCTCCTGAAATCTGGCTTGCGAGTTGACTTCTTGATATGGTGGATCTTGCTCCTGAACCCTATCTAGCCCTACCCGTAGTGCCCTAAGTGGTCCACATCAAGTTTGGCGATCCTCCTAGATCCGAGCTCCCCTTGTTTGAAGGATTTAGCTCTCGCTAAATCAAAATTGAAGATGAGGAAATGCTTGCTTTTCCATCTTGCAATTGAACCATCTAGCTTTCCTTGAAGATGGTTTCTAACCTTGCTTTTCTTTGCTTTTGGATTTTGGTAACCCACTTGATTTGCTCCCACATCTGGACTCTATGGCAAAGATGCTCCTTGCTATCTTTTCTTGTTGTCGATGATGACTACGATGACTCGTCTTTCAACTCAATCTTAATCTTACTTGATCGATCAATGGAATCAAAGGATCAGAGGTTGGCCTCTTGTGAATACTATCGGCTCCTCATACCATCATTATAAACTTGCTATATGTATTAATAAGTTTCTTCACCTGAGAAGCGGTTGAAAGGTCCATGCTTTCTTGTATCTTGAAGGCATTGATCATGAACTTCTCATCCTTTATGAGATGATACTTCCTCTACCATCTGTAAAAGACTGCATCTTGATCCCAAAGATATGAGCTCCCTAGGATAACCTGACAAATATCCAAAGAAACTATTTCACAAGTTATCTCATTAATATACCTCTCAATAATGCCAAACTTGAAGGTGCGCTGCTTGGTGATCTTCAACTCAACATCTTTTTGAATCAAGCTGAGAGGATAAGAATGTGGATAAGCCTTGGTCTGCAACCCTAGCTTCTAAATTAGATTTTCGGAGATGAGATTTTTCTAGCTTTTAGGATCTACAATAGCCTAAATGATGCTCTACTTCACCTGGATCTTCAAACGAAAGAGTTCCTCATGCACCTTTAGATCTGTCTCACTTGTCTCAGATTTTTTTGCCATCAAGCTCAATCTGGTGTCAATTTGTTTAAGTTCAAGCAACTTCTAACCTCCACAACATCAAAGAATTCTCTTTCTTCTGAGAATAATGAGATTGGATACCTTTTTTAGATCAACTTTTGATCAGCCCCTTAAAAGGCTAAATCGGATCAAAATTCTATCATTTTTAACCTCAAAATGGACGGGTCAAACTAAACTTTCCTTTTCAAGAAAGATTTTGATCGGAGATTATCTTTCAATCCATGAATAATTGGATAAAGTGATAAAAGGCAAAATTGATGCAGAAGTCGAGATCTATCACCTGTAAATTTTTTATATTTTTTCATGATTTTTCATATTTATCATATTTTTAGAGATCTAGTCCTCTTTAAGTTAGAAAAAGAAATCCAATCCAATTTATTAAAGGATGGGCATCCTTTTAAGAGATAAGAAAAGAAATTCGATCCAAATTATGTACAGATGAATCTCATTATTATAAATAGAGGTTATGCATCTCAATTTTTGATTAAAAAAAGTAAGAGAGAGAATAAGAAATATAGAGAAGGTAAAGGAACTTGATCCTTACCTTCAAAAATTCTCTTCTTCTATCTTTTTTTGTAAGATTCAAGTAGAGCGGGTTGAAGAAAATATTCCTTCTCTCCGATAGGATCAAGTTGGTATCAAGGCATTGATTCTCTACATCTATGGAGGGGCCTTAGTGCATGGTTCGGACACATGACCAATACAAGCAATCACGATAAGGGTTATTCATGCTTCAATCATATCAAAGGATAGAGACGAATATGGCTACAGTTCTTTCTCGACAAATGATGAGATGAAGGGACATCTCACACAATTAGAGAAGAAAATTAACCAACTCACCGAGATCGTCTTCAGATTGGCAATACCTTTGATGCAAGCATAAGCACCAACTTCTATTGCAACTCCTATTGCGATGCTGACTCCAATCTTTAAAGAAGAGGATCCTCTGTCTAACGAGAAGGATGAACAACCTAAAGATATAAAAAAATTTCTTCAACCATTTAAAGTTGAAGCTCAAATCAATATCCCTATATATGATAGGATTGTTGATGCAGAAAAGTTGGTTAACTAGTTAGATCAGTCAAAGACCTATTTTACTGTCTATGGATATTCTAGTATTCAGAAAGTAGCTTTTATCCATCTCAAACTTTCTAGCAATGCTCTTACATGATGAAGTTCGTACATGAGAAATAATGACGTTCTAATCTGACATTGAGCAAATTCAAGGGCCTAATCAAGAAGTAATTTTATCCAATCAGCATGAGGATCGATGGATCAAGTGGCAGTACCTGCAGCAGAAGTATGATCAATCTATTAAGACTACACCGAGTTTTACAAGCAAGCAATCTCAGAATTGTCATTGACGATCATGCGGTTGTCATGAAGTACGTTGGATGTCTCCACGAGATGATCCGAAAGGAGTTGAAGCTCTTCAAAGTTGAAAACATTAGCAAAGCTAGCATGAAGGCCATAGAAATCAAGGAGAACCTAGGGAAGGCAAGAAGGGCGAGAAGCACATCAGCATAACTTAAAAAAATTATTGCGATTACTGTAACCTTCATGGACATACGAAGAAACAATGTTGAAAACTTCACCCCAAGTTGCATCCCAAGAAAAAAACCGAAAGAGGATGATTCTAGGAAGAAAGAGAATATCTTAATTGGGAATTGTATAATCAAGTTATAGCCTTCTAAAGTCTAGCTTGCAATTTGGCTTCTTGATATGGTGAATCTTGCTCCTGAACCCTATCCAGCCCTACCCGTAGTGCCCTAAGTGGTCCACATCAGGTTTGATGATCCTCCTGGATCATTCTGCCATTTTACTTGCTAGCTTGTAAAGTTTTTTTTTTTCTGAATTTTGACATCTAAATGGGAAGATAGGATACAAGAACCCTTAATTTATCCCCCAGATATCCCTAAATATCAGATTCACCATAGATTAAAGCATCCAAGGGCTTGCTTAGGGGCTAGAACCTTCATTTCTAGGACCTGCCCATGCATGGTACAAATGCCCTGGTCCAACAACTTGGTTGACTAGAGGCCTAGGTCCTCGTACCTAGGGGTAAAGGAGTACCTTGTTCATCAAGCCTTCCTTAATAACACCCAAATCTTACCAAAAGACTTAGGTTCCATGTGATCAGCCTTATCCATGCCTTTCCTTTTTGTTACCCAATTTTTCTCCCAAAAAAGGAATGGTGACACTAGTAAAATTGCAGATAATACTCATAAAAGGATGACTAGTTTATTTTCTTGGCATGATTTTTTCTCTGGTTTTTTCTAGCAAATGTCCTTTTGAATTTTAGATTTGTTTATCATTTTTTGGTTAAAACTACCAAAACTGAAATCAAAGCCACATCAACTAAAAATACTGAAAACAGAAGTCAATGGGTTGATCCAGCCAAAGTCAAAACCAAAACCAGGTTCTCAAACCTTGGTTTAAGCATAAAATCATACTGTGAACAGCAATCTTCAAGGAACCCAATGACCCTTACAATTAGGTTCTAACTAGTTTTGCATTGGTTTTGATTTTACACTCTTTTCTTATATTCATTATGCCACCACAATGGCTCAACCTATAAAATCTTAGACCTTTTACAACTAGATCTCTGACATCTAATATTTGGATATAACAAGATGTCCCACTGTCTCAAGACTTTGCTTAAAATTTTGGTACCGCCAACATGAGGACATTTACTCACATTGTCAATATGACCCACTTTTCAACACTCATAGCTATGATCATTTTGTTATAAATAGCTGCTTCACAAATAAAAGTATAGAACTATATAAAAGGTTTTAGTTTTTCAACTAAACATCATAAGTATCTATTCTACTGAAATCTTCATAGGAACTGATTACATGCACATGTTTAGGTCTTTGTTATCCTCAGCATGTTTGTCATCTCTATCCACTATTATACTCTCAATCAGATTTATGAGCTCCTGAATCTAGGTTCAAAAGTTTTAGTCAGGCAGTTCTATCAGCAAGTTTCATTTGTTCATCCACAACAAGTGCAAAGACATATTTGTTCACATTTCTTTCAATGACAAAGCTACTTTTTATTCTCTATGTCGACATGCTTATCACTGTCAATAATGATTCTCAAAATTCAGTCTCTCAAGCAACACCATTGTCGTCACTTCAAGATAGGCATTAGTCCTCTTAGTAACACTCGAAGCCCAAAACTTGCCTATAGCTTGTGGCTTGCCAACTATCCCAACATGTAGGATAGAATAGATTTAGCTCCTTTCTTCTATTATATTTTCCATTTTACTTAAGGTGTTTGCTCGGTTTTAGTTACACAATAATTCTAATATTTTCTTAAATGCATCATAAAGGTTGCACCGCAGGGCAGATACTTGGTTTTGGACATTACTATCAAGGTAACCCAACTTCACATCACATTAGGCCAGCTAAATTGCCAGCGTACTTGGCTACAAAGTACAAACACCATCTTCTTATTCAGATAGGTATTACCAATGATGCATACCTTGTGATGACAGTATGCTCTAATCATCAGTGTTGCTCAAATGAAGCACACATATGTGTTCAACTTTGAAGTGGAAGTGACAATCCTCAAATAATGTGCTACCACATTTCTTGTTGTAGCAAACAAGATTTTGAACATCAACAGAAGAGTGCAACATGGATTTAAAAACCCTTATTGCAACAAAAATGACTAGTACAGAATCATGAACACCCAAGGCTGCAATAGAAGGGGGAAGGAACAATAAGCATACAAAAGTGAGATTGTTTGTCATACGAGTTGGACACAGCACATAAAATAAAGGATCCTAAAACAAAGATTTTTAACTATAATCATTGTTTACCATGAAATAACTTCTAACCTATTCAAGGCACCAGTTATTACTCATACATATTTACTATTAATACATTATAGAAAAAAAAATAACATAAAAATAAATAATCATCAACAAAAGCTGCTAAACAGAGATATGTGTACTAATAGATATAGCTACACAAGTGAATACATGCATTTATAGAACTACTTAAGTCAAATTTATGGCATTCCTTTTGATATTGTAGAAAAAAGTAACCTAGAAAAAAAGATGCTAAAAGAAACTAACCTGGACATATGCATACTTATTGAAGAAACGAACTAGCGTCTCCACAAGATGAAACAAAAAATCAACACAGCAAAGCAAACACTCATTGTTGCCAATTTTTGAACGAACTCCCCTGATCTGAAGCATTGGCATGAAAATAAATGTATTAGGAGACCTAGCAGATAAAGAAAAAACTAGTAAATTCATGATCCATGATAAGAATGGAACATTTTACAAATAATATACAACCTAACAGGTCCTTTAAATTCTTTTTCTAGTCAAGTATATACCTCCCACCGCAATGTCCGGATGGCAGCTGTAAAAAGTGAACCGTAGCAAATGCTACCAAAAGAAGTAGTCACAGCATACCGTACTGACTTCAATATTGGCTTTGAAGGCATTGATGCAGCTCTTCGACCACCATGAATGAGAACAAGGAATACCATACCCGATACTATAACATGAACTGTATTACAAAGCACAGCACCAGTCCAAAATAAACTCACTGAGAAAACCTGAAATTAAAGGGAAAATATATGCACATCAGAGGCAGGATGATTTGTGAATGCAGTTAAGAATAACATCATACGAACATTGGTGGACAGAAGAGTAAAAACTTGCCAGCTCACCACAAGAAGCCACCAGCGCCCACCATCATCTAAGCTTAAAGCAACAACACCAGACACTCCAAATGACCACAAAATCATCCAGCAAAGCATGATTAACATAAAAGCATAGGCCACTCCCATCACTTCAGGGAGGTCCCATACCATCTTCACAGCTTTCTGCAACACTAGCATTGTGAAAGGAAACCTGGAGAAGAATGTCCACCACAATTGTTAGGTCAATTCATTGAAACAGGATTTTCATTTGATGACTCTAGAAGTTACATCAAGATCCTTCAAATCAAGTTTGTTCCCTCAGAAAAATAAACACTTCTTCAAACTTGCTTTTATTATAAAAAGTGAAAGATGAGAAAGCAAAAAATGAGCTGCAAACAACTTCCAATTGGTTTAACAAGCCATTTGTTATATCAACATATTAAGATGTTATATTCCACTGATGCACGACCACCATTGTATTTTATGAAGGCCTGGATTACTCAGCCAAATGCCAATATTATAATCAGCTAGTACCCAAAAAATCTCCCTGATCTGCATTTTAATATAGTGGCACTAAATTAATTTTTAAAAACCCCATCAGTTACATATATGCTAACCACCCAAAATATTTCTAAATAATTGGGCAACCAGGATCAACCAACAGCTGCTTGCAATGTCATCAATGGTACACTACTTCAAAAGTGACAGCAAAGCCAGCATCAAAAAAGAAAGATCCACATGTGCATACTACATGATGCACTTTGGCAGGTTGTTTCCCATGAATAGCACAATCAGAGGTTGCTTTGTTTAGGAGACTTATCTATTTCAAATATACATGGTTCACGGTACCATCCCGTACTGCCCGGTACGGGACGTACCATACCGTACCATCTAAGAGCCGGTACGGTTTATCTATTAAAATCGATCCAGCACTAAAAAATAAAAAAAAATTAATTCTGTACCAGTACGGTACCATACCAGTACGTACCACCCAGTTTGGGCTCGATTCGGCTCGGTTTAAGTCCAGTTCATGTTTGGTTCAACGATCCTTACTTGAAAGGGGAGAGAAAGATTTTTTTTTTCAATTTATCAATGCCGGTACACATGTCAGTACGGTACAGTATGATACCGTACCATACCATACCGGCCGTTGACCGGTATGGGTCCCGGTACCAATTCAACGATCCTTGCAAATATAGCTATCCACTCAAGTTTAACAATGATAAACAATGATCATACAATGCTGTAAATAATGATGCAAATAATGCTGTTACTTCAAATCTAAGAAATAAATTCAAATATCTATCGGGGTCAAAGGAAAAGGCTTGTTTGTATTAAATGGCTTTATGTTTGCTTTTGCATAAACTTTCAAGAATGGAAGCAACATGGCAAACAAAAGATGGCTGCTATTTTGACAAAAAAAATAAAATGTTAGTTAACACAGAATATTTCTTTTGTGTTCACTGCAAATGGGTCGGGTTGATCCATGACCCGATCCAACCCAGTCAGACCAGATCCGATCCATTTTCAAGGACCTGCGGGTCCGGGTCGGGTTGGACTCGTTCCATTTTTCGGGTTGTGTCTAGGTCTACTAAATATGAACCCAACTTGACCTAATTCAAACCATTAGAACCTAAACCTATTGAGCCTCTAAGTTGTGATTAAAAACCATGTTTTTATCATAAAAATAGATTTAAAATTATTTTTATATCCTAATTTGTTTTGAGAAAAATATTGTTTGTTTTTTATTTTATTTGGTTAATAATAGTTGGCTATATGGTAATTAAAATATAATTGTCTACATTTGACTTGGACTCAACTTAAATCCAACTTGGACCTGATCTAGACCTGAATTTTTTGGATTGGGGCTAGATTATACATGCACCTGACCTAACCGAATCCAACCTGAATGATCCATTGGATCGAAAATTTTGACCATGGACCCGATCCGACCCGACTCGATCTTTTATTGGGTTGGGTCTAGATCTAATATTAGGACCCCATCAAGGAACCAGGTCAGGTTGGAGTCACTCATGACCCAATTTGACCCGATCCATTTGCACCCCTACCTAATTGTTGTTGTATTTAAACCCATATATCGCTCTCATCCTTCATTTGGCTTCCCAATCAAAACACATGCTAATATATCCCAAGCATGACACCACAAACATATGAAACATTCAAAATATATTTTGTGTCATCAAAAAAGAATAAGACCACTTCTACTGGCCTCACAACATTTCCAACATAATTTAAGCCTCTACCTCATCCACCCAAGATGGTATATTAAGTAGAAAAACCATGATACCAAACAAAAAATACCAAAATTTGACCATTAAGATCTCTCTGACATTGCCAGCTCCATCATCATTGATTCTATTTTCAGCATCAATCATAGTTAACAAAATTAATTTCAGTTGTGATGACCTTCATTCTTCCAACATTTTTAGTTACCTAGAATTTCAAACAAACCAGTACATATGCCTATTAAAGCACTCAATAATTAGTTTTTACCTAACATGTTCTTAATATGAAAGTTTTAGTGAATTTGATAATTGTAAGATAACTTTGCATTCAAATGTTTAAAGTTACACTTTGGATAATGCATAAGGGATTTATTCTGTATTTTCTAATGGCTCCGTTAACTTTGCCATTAATTCAGCTCAGTTGAGTTCACTCTCTCAGTTTGGCATAACAAATTAGGTCAAGTGTGAACTAGCAAAATGTGATAAATGATAACTGGTAAGATTCAAAGAAAACACGGCTCCGGAGTCAAATTAGGTTCTACCGCAATTGTTGTGGTAAATTTCTCTAGTTTTGGCATTTAATCAAAATAATAAAGACTCTAAAATATACAGAGATACGAGAGAAGACACACACACACACACACACATATATATATAAAGAAAAATAAAAGCAAATAAGTTAGCTATCAAAAGTATCATACTATCTGGACCTTTGAATGTATCACTCCAGTGTCTTGGACTACACTCATAAAAAGACAATTTAGAAACAAAAAAAATCTGTGAAGATGTCTTGTATTTTTTTTGGTGAAAATATAACAGATAAGAGTTTGCATTTTTATAACATTTGAATTCTAGGATAGCCAAATCCATAACCAAGATTCAACTTTTCTCTAACTTACTCTGGAACCTTACAAGTCACTTCTTGAAAATCATGGGAAAAAAAATGAAATCAACTAAAAGAGCACTATTTGCCCATGTTACAATTTATTTACTCTAATAGAGTAGAATAAATTCCAAAAATAACACCAGTTTTACAACCATTCTAGCCACAATCAAAATGTTCCATTTTTTCTTTTTTCAAAGTGTCAACTGAAACATAGAACCATGACAAGTGGACGCTTAGATGAATGAGACATAGTGTCTCTAGACAACCAAGAATGCCATTTAATTAGCACAAGAGCATTTCTATGTTTCCAAATCGAATACATTTTAATGATTGGAAACATGTTCTAGAATCTAGGTGGAGATAGCATTACTTTTGTTTCATCTACAGGTAATTCTTCTTGCATCTTGATCCATCAATCATGCTCCACATCCATGTTTTCCAAGATATACATTCAATTAGCTACTTGGTTGAAGCCTGAAAATGCCATCATATGATTATCTTTCAAAAACCAAAGCATTCATGTGATGGAAGTATCTGGGTTTTTGTCCTTTCTTCATTCACTTCTAACAAGGTCTAAAGATAAACTATTTGCACCTTTTACTATATCATTAACATGCTCCACTTGTACTAACACATCTCTCCTTTCAAGCAAATTAATAGATATGAAGTACTTTAGGCTTTGGGCTGTTGGCTCAAATTAGCTTCTTCTTCTTCTTCCCATGAGAAAAAGATTTGTCCAAATTCCAAAAAACATGCCATCTTATGAAATTGGAGCACACCTTCAAAACAACAACAAAGAGCAGTATCCTATTGCTCCATTACTGTCAAACTGCTTAGGCCTTAACTAAATTCAGCCTCTGGACTTCTTAAATCTTATTCAAGTCTGCCCATCCTCCAATACACGACTCTTTTCCCTTCTTTTATCCAAGTTCTTTCCATTAGATTTTGAATAGCAAATGAAGAGCCTATGTTCAGTCACCTTATACTAACAATTTATTGTTTTCCTTATCTTTTATAATAAAAAGACTTGGTATGCGCCATGCTATCCATATCCTAATCCAATTTACGGTTTCTCATCAGGCACTTCATTAACTGTTTCGTTGGACCCTAAATATACTATAGGACCACCCCTTCTGAATCTATTTTTATATGTTAACCTTGTCCGTGGACTTCAAGCATAAACAAAAATGTAGACGGGCCTAGTAATGTCCAAAGTCAGTGCCCAATTGTTGAATCGTGCTTGTCCCTTAGTTATTCCCTAATTCATATACAGCACTTTGAAAATGCCATTTTGGGGGCTATTTGCTTGAACCAAAAGCAAATCCTTTAAAGAGAAAATTAGAGGGAAAACATTGCAAAGAAGAGAGCATGGATAAAGCAATACCTATCTAACACCGACATCACATACAAGAACTGCAGGGCAGCGCCGACTGCGAAAGCAATCCCCCAGAAGACATGTTGGCCCCAGAAGCACAACATACTGATCACGGCCAGATAGGTGGTGAGGCTATGGATGGAAACCTTCATCATCTGACCTGCCTTGGAGCCGAGAAGCGAAAGCCACGCCCACGCCAGCACGATCCCGGCCCCGCCCGCAACCCCGTAGAAAGGCCAGAACGTCTCCGTAAGCTCGCCCCGTGGCTGCTCCTGGGGATGGCTGGCATTCCCCATGCTAGTGATGTTGGTGAAGCGATCTATATTGAGGCGGTCCGCCTTCCGAAACCGGTTCATCCCGAGGAGGGCGAGCACCGAACCGAGGGCGACCAGGTGGACCAAGAAAACTAAAAGCCAGAACACGTCCCGCCAGTGCCTCGACGGCTCCGACGGCCTCACCGTCCCCAGCGACGATGTCTCGCTCCCGTTCCTGCTCCGTCGCCCGTCCTGAATTGCGATCGAATAAATAACCAAAAAAATGGAGAAAAAGCATAGATATCAAGAGGAAATTTAATGCTTTTCGGGTGGGAAAAAAACAAAAGAGGAGAGAAGCATCACCTCATATTCTTCTTCTTCGATGGTGGGGGAAGAGGCGAGATCCGTGTCGGAGAAGGCGGCCTGAGGGTCTCTGAGGCTCATGCTTGGCTTGCTGCTCGCTCTCGTGGAATGCGAAAGGGAATTTGGAGGCGTGGGGTGAGAGGAAGACGGAGAGAAAGGGGTCAATGGAGGGAGTGCGTAGTGAGAGGAAAATAAGGGGAGAAGCTAAATAACTGCGGCTGGGTTTGAATGGGAACGGACCACTTCAATGCCGATGTGGGAGTTATTCAACGGATGTGAACCTATGCATCAAAAAATAAAAAATAAATAAATAAAAAGAAGGAACCCGTGGCGTGGGAGGGATTTGGAGCGTTTCGATTAGATTTGGCACGGCTCCCGTCCGAGGGCTGAGAGAGAAATGGATTAGTTTTGGCTGCAGAGGGAGTAGTTTATTTTTTAGCAACAAGGGTATATTTAGGATAATGCCGTACAATTCTACTGAGTCCTTGCATTACAGATCAGGCAAGATTTATTTTACAATATTCACATAAAATTCTAAAATTCTCAAAGTAAATTTGCCTAAATTTTTAAGAATGGAACCAGATTTTTTTTTTTTTTTTTGATAGAACAAGAAAATAGGAAGATTTTATCCCGGTGCAGCATCCCATTCTGATTCTCAGTCCATCAGGTCTTTGTTCGATAATTTTTCTACGTAATTTTTTCATCATCCGGGATTTATCCAAATCAATGAGTCCGTCAGTCTAGCCCCTCTACAACGTCGAAGATACAGCTGGTCCACCTTCCAGTCACGTGCATCCAAAAATTTTAGAATTTTAATCGAGTCATCCATGGACTAATTTCTCGAATCCGTGATCAGGCAAAGGGAAGCCAAGCCTTAACCAACGGCACTACTCCGATGAATTTTTTTTTTTTTTTTCACCCTGCACTAGAAGAGATTCAATTGACATGGACCGGATCAGATCCCATATTTTATAATATTAAATACAATGAATCCACATAATTTAAGACATGTATGCTGGATGGGCATAATTTAACACATGTCTGCTAGATGAGCCAACTCTAATCCAAATAGAATTTGTAGTTTAATTTTACAAGAATATCCAACCATGTCCTAATGTCTATTATAAGTTGTTAGTGCAGGCCACGGGAGTTAAATGTCGGACCAACGTGGTATGGAAATTGGTGGCCCTACATTGTTGCATTACCAAATGGAAAGCGTTGCAAGTTTTACTTATAAAATATTTTTTTGGCCTGGCATTTGTTCAAACTTTTCAAAGATTATCTAAGTACTAGAAAACACCATGGAATCACGAGTAGTTAGGATTTTGATCAAGGTATTATATTTCTGCAATCCCCTTCTAACCATGATGATGCTTCCTTGACTTTTTCCATTGTTTAATATGTTTTACATTGACTGTAGAGTTGGCTTGGGCATCACAAGCAAACCGTGACAACGGATGAAAAGGACCATCAATGTTTGCTTTAAACCACTTGAAACTTGGAAGTAGGTGGTTGCCATTAAACTCATGTGGTTTTGGTGCGACAGATATCCTTCATGTTGATATCCTTTTCGAGTAATCTTCTAAAAGCAGCTCTCGCTCCAGCATAAATCATTCTCCAGCCTATAAGGCTATAACAAAGATTAATTGGAAAAGCTTTAGCAAAATTATCCATAAGATTGTGCCAGCAAATGTCCCAAAAAAAAAAAAAAAAACGGGTCTGGGGTCAACTCCGATCTCGAATAGTTTTGGCTGGGTAGCATTCAAAATGCAACCATCATTTTGCAAGTCTTGAATTGCTGGGTCAACATCATCCTTAGCCTCAAATGAAGCCCATTTGAGGGGAACGTTCAAAAAGAAGCTTCCCAAAAGAATTTTGATGTGGACAATGGACCGGATTCATCAAGGAATATTTCAACCCTTTTCACTTTTCATGAACCATGATGTTTGTTTCCTTCAAGAGAACAGTAGTTGGATCTGTTCTTGACCAATCCTAATATTCTTCTATGTATATGTAAGCAAATGAATTGTTCAGTCTAGACTCTAGAGAAGTGAATAACTTTATCTGTGTTCAAGTTGTTACGTTATGGCAATTTGATAAGTAACTAAGATGGAATTGTCAAGTCAACTACTAGTAAAATATTCTAACTTCTATATCAAGTACTCTAGAAAATAAGAAAGACTCAAACCTTTTTCTTTCACCCATCCTTTTAAGGAAAAATACATTTTTATACTATAAAGTTTGAGGTATTAACAATCAAGTGATTAAATTTTTTATTTTATCAGTTTAATCAATAAAATGATAAAATTGATCAAAATCAAGGAATAGATAGATGGAGCTTAATGTAGTTTGTCCATGTTTATCACATGAGTACATGTGCTCACTAAACATGCTAATGTGGTAAGAATAAAATGATAAAGATTGTCAACTATTCCTCCATCCCTTTTAACTGATGGTTCCAAGTCTTCTTCTTCTCTTTGGTGCCAACCTTGTAATCTAGCAAGCCATCACTTGGTCAGCTCTCCGGCTCTATGGCGGCAACCAAAAAATTTCAGGCAAGGGGGAGCTCCTACACTCACGACCTTTAGAAGTAGCTGGTACCTGATTTGGGGATCCTAGCCTCCCCTCACCACATGCACGATGAAGCCCAATCTTTTATCTTGAGATCTCTAATCTAAACATCTCCTATATCAAGCTCGCCATTGAGCGAGCCTTCTTTGACATTGCCTGCTCCATTCTTGCCGGCTGTGACTTCTCCTTTGACATGCTCTCCTGCTTCGCCTCCAACTAGCTCTACGTCCCTAAGCTCGACTACATCATCCTCCATGGCAAGTCTTCCCATCCCTTCACCAACCTTTCCTTCGTTCGTAAGGCCACCATCATAGCTTGCATCCTCTCCCTAGTGTACTCCATCCTCCTCCATAGCATCCATGTCACCAAGCATGACCCCTCCTACATTGATGTCAAATTCTTTTAGGACAAGTTCCAATATTACACCGTACTTGATGATACGTATATCTTGCTTGCTTGGCTAAACCCAATCCTCCCTCCATGTTATGACATCGAAGAAGGGTGCTGTCATCGGCCACCTTGTCTTTATCGGTGACTGGTTTAACATGAAAGCAAGATTAAAATATTAAGTCTAACATGTTAAAAGGATAAGGATCATGGGATAGATAAAGAAGAAAAAATTATTATAAACCTCTAAATTATAATTAAGAAGTTTGTCTGGTATTAAGTCCTTCGTATCATGAGTCAATATGGGTGCTAGCTTGATTACACCCATTAATCTGTTGTTGAGCCATGCCTAAAATGGAAGCATGGGTTGAGGACCCCCCAAGTGGTGGCCACTCACTCCCAACAACCATTCTTTCATTTGTTTTATTGCATTGACCATGTAGTGGAGGCTTTAAAGAAGAACATTCATATAGGATAGCTCAATCAAGTTTAACAGAACAAGCTAATAAACATCATAAAAAATATACAAAAATCAAACAAGAAAATAAAGAGCCATATGATTTTTTTTATTCAAAAAGGCTAGACTAAAATATAAGAAGATTTGATGAGTGAATCATGAAAAAAATATTCCCCTGCAAGGGATGGATGGATATGATTTTCTAATCACCAAGTAATCTACTGTAGGATTCATCTAAAAGGGACAGATATTGCAAAATAAAGAGTATTAATTTATGTACTTAAATCAGCTAATTCTCACATTGAATTTAAATCTAACTTATTCTTGGGCATTTTTGAATATTTATTTTCTAGGTATCTAATTTGAAGGAACAAAAGCTAACCATGGATTACAAGAGTATTACACTTTTAAGCCTAAGGCATATTTACAAAAAGATTGGCAAAAACATGGCTGATCTTCCTTGGAATTTGAATTAATTTATCATGAGATTATTACCAAGGTAATTTCTAAGTTAGGTGGACCCATTGGAGTAGCAAGTTGCATAACATGGAAAGAGTAAGCATCGAATGTGGGATCTACTCAAATGTACAGGTGGGAATTGATCAAAATATTTAATTGTTAGACTTGTTCCTTGCCACCAATGCCCATCTTGGTGTAGTCAATGTGGTCACCATCATTGGTAAAGACAAGGTGATCGATGATGACACCCTTCTCCAATGCCACATGGAGGGAGGATTGGGTACAACTGAGCATGTAAGATATATACATCATCGAGCATGGCATTGGATTAGGACTGGTCCTAGAAGAGCTTGACATGGGTGTAGAAGAGGTCACACTTTGTGACATGGATGTCATGAAGGAGGACGACGTACATGGGAGAGAGGATGCGGGCTGTGTTTGTGGCCTAGTAGATAATAGAGAGGTTAGCAAAGGGGTAGGAGGAAGACTTGTCATGAAAGACAATGCAATTAAGCTCAAGGATATAGAGCTAGTTGGAGGTGGAGCCGAAAGGCACATCGAAAGAGAAGCCATGGCTTACGAGAATAGAGAAGGTGATGTCAAGAATGGCTCGCTCAATGGCGAGCTTGACAAAGAAGGCATCATGGTTAGAGATCTCGTGATGGAGGATTGTGTTAGAATTAGGTGATTTTTTAATATGCAGAATTTTTATTTTTACAAAACCTGCAGCAAAAGTAGATTAAAATAGTTTTTTAATCTCTAGCATGCATGATCTAATAATGAATCACTTAAAAGGATCAACTTCATATGCTAAAAATAAACTATGCCAGATCTGATTACAGAAAAAATTTAATCGATGATCAGATCACCTACTTACTGCATATTCCTTTTTCGAGATCAAATCTGAATATGCACTAGATCCTTGTTGTACTGCACATGCACCTAACCTCTGTAGGTATCTATATAGAGATGATGCAGATCAGGAGCTCCGAGACTACCGAGGTACTAGCAACTTTCAGGTCTTGCTCTTTGGACTTGAATCTAACCTTCTTCTTGAACAGGAAGAATAAGATCAATAGAACTCATGCAAACTCCTTCATGTTGGATCAAGCGATAAGGGATGTACGAAGCCAAAAAGAAGAAAAACCTTTCTTCTTCTTTTCTTTTTTTCTATAGATCTCTCTTTTTTTCCCTATGGCATGTGGAATAGAAGGTGTGGAGAATGAAGGGTGTAAGGAAGAATAGGTGCTAGAAAATTTCTGGCATGAAAAAATTCTAATGTGTGCAACCTTATTTCCTTTCTTCTTAAAACCCAATGCCACACCTAGATCAACCCCATCCTTAATCAAAATTTGAATTCCATTGAAATTCAAATTGATGAGATAAGAGATAAAATCCTTGACAAGGAGGACTCATATGAGATGGCACCGACTTCTTGGCGTCACAATTTTCTCAAATAAGATGAGTTTCTTCCTAATTGAATTTGAATCTTATCTAAAGAGAATCTCAGATAGGAGGGGCACTAACCTTTGACATGCCCCTTCCTCATCTTTGTGCACAAAGAAAGTGAAAGCACGCCCTCTTTTCTTTCTACGTGAAAGAGGAGAGAGAGTCCCAGTCTAAGTCTATCTGAGATTCTAGCTTCTTTAATTGGGTTAGAATTTAGTTCAATTCTATTAAAGAACAAGATATCTTATATTATTCTCTAAACATCATATTTTATCTTAGTCATATTATGAGTATTAGTTAAGAGTTATATGTTACTATATATAATGATCTTGTACTCTATTTAAAGGCTTTTAGGACCTTAATATCAATGAATAACAATCTTTTCCTTTTTTTAATAAGGTATTTGAGCCTCCTTCCTTTTCTCAATAATCTTAAAGTTGTATTTGGTAATAGGTAATCTATCCAGATTGCTGGTAATTTAATATGGCCCTACTACATTACTGTGTTTGTACATTTTTCTGGATGGCAATCTATCATATCTGGTAATCTGGATTGCCTCTTAAAAGGTGATCTGAATTATCTCTGGAATGAATGGTAATCCAGATTACCATCTCTTAGATAATCTTTTGGATAATATTATTCTCTTATGCTCCTTGCCTCTTATATTATAATATAATATAAAATACAATATGACATTATATTATTATATTATTATATTATTATAATATAATATATAATAATATTATATAATATATATTATCAACTATACTATAAATATAATATTATTATAGTAAATAATATAATATCATATCATTTAATATATATAAATAATATATTATATTTATATATTATATTATTCAATTTAATATAATATATTTATATTATATATAAATATATAATGTAAATATATATTATATTATATATAAATATATTTAATATAAATATACTATATTATATTTGATATGGCTGTATCTGTTGATGTGGAGTCCATCTGGATGCTAGCTGTCGGTTGGCAGGTGGAGGTGCCACCTAAGCATGGTGCCCAAGCGAGGAGCCGAAGTGAGCTCCCTACTGAGATCAGCTTCCAATCGAGATCGAGCTCATACTACCACCAGCTGAAGGAAGGAGGAGGACAGAGATTCAAATCATGACAGGAAAGAGGGTTGTCTTCATCAAGACCCCATCGCTGGGATGGTACGACTGGCAGGTGGCGGCCCACCGCCTAAAGCTTATGGAAGGAGACGCCTCGCCGGAGCACCAAGATCCCCTCAGGCCCCAGTTTACACTGATAAGGAAGGGATGCCCCATTTAAGGTGCAGCGCTCCCTAACCTACCGTCTGCATCACCCATAAAAAGAAAGTTGCACTAGAGGATTCAAATCCTGGGGCGGCCACCCGCATACCAATGCTCTGCCAAGCTTCCCAAAACATGACGACCAACCAGAATGTCAGAGCCAACGACATAACTCCCTACCCCGAAGGAAGAAAGGGGAGCTCATGCACAGTTCTCGAATGCTACCAGATGTCAACCCTCGGGACTTCCCCAAAAAGGGAACATTTGGGAAGTAAGCTTAAGGGGCAACTCCGCCTCACTATAACAAACAAAAACAGGCCTCTGACCGAAGCAAGCAAAAAAAGAGAACAAGCCACAAGCAAGCAAGGGGCATGCGCGGTAACCATCAGCACACAGAAGGGGAGAGCAAACCAGATGAAATGCTTTAAGGCTACTGGGGAATTTGTTAAAAGAATCCCATGGACATAGCCAACCCTGCTCGGGCTCTCCTCCACTGATGCTCCTTACCCACTTTCTCCCTTTCTTTTCTCTAAAAAAACAACATCCGAATGTGGAGACCTCATCGGGATCCATCAAGGAGGATCTGTTCTCCTGGATCGTCCACTGACTTAATCGTCGAAGTGCCTCCACCAGAATTTCTGGCCCGGGTCACTTTTTTTTTGCAGGATCGGGCGCACGTGTAGGATTCCAAACAAAGAGGGCGATGCCTGACGCCGCATCAGAGCTACAGGCCATGATGATCCAGGTGACAACAGATTGGTACGCTAGGTACGGGGGGCAGGATGCGAAAATGTCAGTCAAACCAATCCCCCATCATAAAAGTAGCTCCACTTGAGGCATGGTGGTGACACACGCACGGAAAGCCTCCACCAGCCGCGTGGGAGGCCCTCCTTCTCATGGAGGCCAACGCAGCCCAGAGGGGGAGCTCCCCACTCCATCGTAACTGCTTCTAGGGGATGTTCAGCTCGCCATGCTTGCCCAGTAGATGTAGACCCTGACCATGATCGTGTGACAGTTACAGCATCAGCACCAATCTCTGGCCACCCAACAATAGCTAGAGATCCCTACGGCCCTAGCTGCTTGACCCCACGGTAGCTTGCGCTCCTTCCGAAGCAGGCCACCACAACCACAGGACATGATTGATCCCTGGGGTAGCCTCCAAACCTCGGCAAAGTAACAGAGGAGCGGGTCAATCGATCGGGAGAGCCAGTCCCTAGTCTTGAAGTGCACCGCCCTCAGGTGCCGTAGACGCTGCCAGAGTAAGGCCCCCCATCATGACCCTCCTCAGCGGTCACCTTTGTCCTTTCCAGCAGTCTCAGCGAAAGGTTCCATCGATGAGGCTATCGAGCGCATGGCAGAGAAGCACCCGAAAGATAAGAGCATAGGCTAGCAGAACTATCCCGCCAGTTTGCCAACATGCAAGGCTCCTCCTGCGAGCCAGCGGGCCATGACGCTCGACCGCCCTTCTCCCAATAGATCTAAGAGGGGTCGATCCTAAGCCGGTTCCGCGTGCCTCAGGTGGATCCCTATGATAGGACTACGGACCCCCTGGATCACCTGGAGAGCTACAAGGCTCTCATGAGAGTCCAGGGGGCAACAGATGCCCTCCTCTGCTTAGCCTTCCCCGCTACTCTTCAGAAGGCCGCTTGTGTCTGGTTCACTCATCTTGAACCTGAGAGCATCAGCTCCTTCGTAGAGCTGGAAAGAAAGTTCATGGCATACTTTGACGCTTACCGGAAGGTGCCGCGAGAAGCCGATAGCCTTTTCTATGTCAAGTAGCAGGATCGCGAGCCCTTACGGGACTATGTGGCTCGCTTCAAGATCACCGCACTAGAGATCTACAATCTAGATGAGCCCATCGCAATGTTGGTGCTGAAGAGAGGGCTCTGGACTTCTCGCCTGACCTACTTCCTAGACAAGAAGCCATCGAAGATATACTCTGACCTCCTCCTCCACGTCCACAAGTATATTCATGCTGAGGAGGCAGACCGCACCAAGAGAGAGCTGGATGAAAAGCCTTTGGAGAAACGAACCTTGGGGGAAGCCCCAGGGACAGACAAGCCCGAGACAAACCCGAGTCCCCGAGCGAGGCCCAAGCCGAAAAGCGGTCCCGTTCTGGAAGAAGCATATACTTCACTCCTCGCCCCGAGGTCGAAGAGTCTCATGGAGATTAAGTGTGAGTGCTACCTACATCGCCCTCACCCATTGGAGCCGTCTGGCGACCGTGACAAGATAAAATACTACCGGTTCCATCGTTACCACAGTCATGACACCGAGGAATGCCACCACCTCAAAAAAGAAATTGAAGATCTGATAAGGAGGGGCTACCTTGAAAAATTTGTGGGTTGCAAGATCCCGGCGGAGCCTCAGGTGCTTGAGGTCTCTCCTTCTGTCCCTGCAGTTGATAATCGATCCACCGAAAAGCTTGTGGGTATGATATGCTAGGGGACAAACTCTCCCAAGATCGGGAAGGTCCCTACGGAGTAGTTGAGAGCCTTCCCCCTGGATCCTATTACTTCGTCGAGTTTGACGATGCCTAGTTCACGCGAGCTTAGAACAATAAAAGTCTAAGAACATACCGCCAATAATGTAAGGCTCCCTCCTTTCAATGAAAGATTCCTTTCAGTGCAACGTTGTCTTTGCCTTGCAGGAAAACCATCGCCTGACCCTAGGCCTAGCGATCCAAGCTGAGAAACTCTTGAAGCTCCGCACCTGCTGCCGAGCCCATGGCCCAGGGATATCGACTGGGAAGCCCTAGGGGTCCTGCCATCTATCACCTGACTCTCAGTTTAGCTCTTGCCATGCTCACAGTCCAGAGATGTCCGCGATGACTCAACGAAGTTCCGCCATCTATCGCGAGGCTCACAGTTTGGTAACTGCTGTGCTAATAGTCCGAAGATGTCCGTGAAGACTCCAAAAGGCCCTCGCCATCTACTGCCTGACTCTCAGTTTAGCTCTTGCCATGCTCATAGTCCAGAGATGTCTGTGGGTGACTCAACGAAGTCCCGCCATTTACCGCGAGGCTCACAGCTTGGCATTTGCTATGCTAACAGTCCAGAGATGTCTCGAAGAATCATGGCGGTCCTGTTGTCCACCGCCTGACTCAGTTTGATGCCAAAGTCCAAAAACTTATGAAGACCGGCACTCTAAGCCCATAAACTCCTGAAGCCCGTTACTCTGAGCCTGGAAACTCCTGAAGCCCGGCACTCTAAGTCCGGAATCTTCTGAAGCCCGGTACTCTGAGCTCGGAAACTCCTGAAGCCCAGCACTCTAAGCCCGAAAACTTCTAAAGCCCGACACTCTAAGCCTGAAAACTCTTAAAGCCCGGCACCTCAAGCCGGGAAACTCATGAAGCCCTGCACCTGTCCCCGTGCTCAGTCCAAAGATGTCAACGGGATGCCCAAGAAGTTTCGCCATCTATCGCTTGACTTATAGTTCGGCATCTCAAGCCGGGAAACTCCTAAAGTCCCGTACCTATTGCCACGCTCACAGTCCGGAGATGTCAATGGGATGCTCCAGAAGTTCTGCCATCTACCGCCTGACTCACAGCTCGGCACCTTAAGCCAGAAAACTCCTGAAGCCCTGCACCTGCTACCATCCTCATAGTTCAGAGATGTCAGCGGGACACCCCAGAAGTTTCGCCATCTACTGCCTAACTTATAGCTAGGCACCTCAAGCCAGGAAACTCCTGAAGCCCCGCACCTACTACCGTCCTCACAATCCGGAGATGCCAGTGGGACACCCTAGAAGTTTCGCCATCTACCGCTTGACTCACAGTTTGACATCTTAAGCTGGAAAACTCTAGAAGCCCCGCATTCAACCCACTGGACCCCCAGTTCAGTGACGGCAAGGTAGGGCACTCCTGAAGGCCCATTCTCCACCGATCGGACTCAACACCAGTGGAGACAATTTTGAGACCCCTCAAGTCAAGTGCCCCAACTTGGCGGTCTCCCAGGGCTGCTCAGGCCCCCCTCAAGCCATTCGCCAGCTCTTGGCTTAACTGGAGAGTTCCCAAGACAAGCAACTATTGAAGAGGCTCGAGGTAACCATAAAAACAAGAACTCAGTGAAGCAAAAGGACTTCATTGATATTTTATGAAAAAGATACATCATCAATGAACTCCCGACAGGCCTGGCGGTCCCAAAACAGAAGGGAAGATTCGGGAAGGAAATCAGAGCCTATCCCTCTGCAAGCTCCTTCACGAGATGATGGGTAGGCGCATCGGCTTCCCCTTGGGCCTCTGTAGCTCCCACTGGTGGGGCTTCCTCAGCAGTAGGAGAAAGCTCCACCTCAGCCACGGTAGTAGGAGTCATAGTTCCCCTGAGCTTCCACCAAGGCTGCCCGGACCACGACCTCGTCCAGCTTCAGCTCCGGGAAGACCTGGGCCACTAGAGATCTGCAGACCTCAAATCCTTTGACGAAGGAATCCATGGCTGCCTCCCAGACTTCATCGAAAAATGCCACCGAGGCCCTGAACATGGGCACTACCTCAGCGGCCTCCTTCTTGGCAACCTTCATCAGGGCCACTGCCCCAGCGTCTCTCTCCTTGGTTGCTGATAGCCGAGCCTACATTGCCTTCAGCTGCGCTTGGAGGCCACTCCTTAGCTCTTCCGCCCGGGCAGCTTTGGCTTTGAACTCCTCTGCCCGGTGGGAAGCCCGATCCCTTTCTCGGGCCAAGGATACTTCGAGGTCCCTAACCCGATTTTCGGTATCGACCACCTTGGCTTGGAGGACTGTATCCTTCTCCTCCAAGGACCGGGCCCTGTTAGTTTGCTCCCGAGCCTCAACCGCTAGCGACGCCCTTTCCTTCTCCTACCAGGCATCTCTATTTTTCCACCGGGTGTAGTAGTCGCGGACAAGAAGAATGTCGATCCCGATCTACATCATCAAAGGTGTTAGCTACAGCAACCAAACTGAAGTAACAGAAAAGAAGAAGACTATCATGAAGAGGAGGGGAAGGGTGCCAAGAAGGGCCTCTACCAGCTTACTGCCTCCCCTCTCACGACGGTCGTGCGACTGGACAGCGAACTCCATCATGCACTCTGCAAGCATAAGATCTTGGGTGACTGTCGAGTTCGGCTTCACACCAGGTGTTGCCCTCCGGATAGCTACCCTCCTCAGTGCTGGGGGTGTGGCCGCATCCGAGGGAACTGCCTTCGAAGGCATCTCATCCAGTGGGGGGAGTTCGTTGCCACGGGTGGTGGCATCGTTGGTGGCCGCTCTGCCACTCGCTCTCCCTCCACATCCACCTCGATGACCACGGGAGGCTGTACCATAATGGCAGCAGCCGGTCTAGCATATGCACACATGCCAGGTTCTCTAGCCGAAAGCTGGGCTCGTTGCCTCGAAGGCCCGAGGGCCGACCTCAACCGCTCGCCCCACAGGGCCAGGGAATGAAGCAGGCCCCACACCTTGGTTGGGCTCAACTCGGGCCCTCTTTGGTGGAGCCTCTCTGGGCCCAGACGGTAGGCCTCTCCTCTAAGCAGACTACAGAAGCTCCTCCATCGAGAACTTCATGCTTGCACGAAGAAGAAGATAAAGGTCAGCCGCAAACTGAAAAGGACTCATGGAAGAAGTGACATCACCAGGTCCCGCTCGGATCCAGCTGACAGAGATTGCAACCATAAGCTCTATCCCTTCAAGTCCTTTTGCTAGGTTGGCTCCCCCCAGGTCAAGAATCCAGTAGAAGCAAAATTCCTCTTTGAGTCCTTTCGCTAGGTTGGCTCCCCCCAGGTCGAGACTCTAGCCGAAGTCGGACACCACCTTCTACTAGGTTGGCTCCCCCCAGGTCAAGACTCCAACAGAGCCAAATTCCTCCTCGAGTCCTTCCATTGAGTTGGCTCCCCCCAGGTCGAGACTCCAGCCGAAGCCGGACTCCACCTTCTGCTGGGTTGGCTCCCCCCAGGTTGAGACTCCAACAGAAACCAAATTTCTCCTCGAGTCCTTCTGCTGGGTTGGCTCCCCCCAGGTCGAGATTCCAGCCGAAGCCAGACTCTACCTTCTATTAGGTTGGCTCCCCCAGGTCGAGACTCCAACAGAAGCCAAATTCCTCTTCGAGTCCTTCCGCTGGGTTGGCTCCCCCCAGGTCAAGACTCCAGCCGAAGTTGGACTCCACCTTCTACTAGGTTGGCTCCCCCCAGGTCGAGACTCCAGCTGAAGTCGGACTTCACCTTCTGCTAGGTTGGCACCCCCCGGGTCGAGACTCCAGTAGAAGCCAAATTTCTTCTCGAGTTCTTTCACTGGGTTGGCTCCCTCCAGGTCAAGACTCTAGCCGAAGCCAGACTCCACCTTCTGCTGGGTTGGCTTCCCCTAGGTTGAAACTCCAGCCAAAGCCAGACTCCACCTTCTACTGGGCTGGCTCCCCCAGGTTGAGACTCCAGCAGAAGCCAAATTCCTTCTCGAGTCCTTCCGCTAGGTTGGCTCCCCCAGGTCGAGACTCCAGCCGAAGCTGGACTCCACCTTCTGCTGGGTTGCCTCCCTCTAGGTCGAGATTCCAGCAGAAGTTAAATTCCTTTCCGAGTCCTTCCACTGGGTTGGCTCCCCCAGGTCGAGACTCCAACAGAAGCCAAATTCCTCTTCAAACCCTTCCTTTGGGCTGGCTCCCCCAAAGTGCACATCCATGGAGGGCACAGTTATGGCCTGGCACTTGGTTTCAAACCCTGAAGGCCCCTCAACTATGTCATGGAAGTAACCCCTTTGTAGCCCCTGGCGGGCCTTCTTCAAAGCAGCTCAAGCGGAGAAAAGAAGGGGAGGAAGACACAAGGCGGTGCAGTTGGAATATAAGATGTTTCAGCCGAAGAAAAGTGGAAGGCTGCATCAATGTTCTTCGCTCTAGGGGTAAATACTTAACACCCTAGGAAGCCGCACAAAAAAAAAAGAAGAAAAGAAAAAAAAAAAAGAATGAGAAGTGCACAATGGTCAAAACAAAAGCCTTTGTTGATCAAAAGTCTTTTACATCCTACGGAGATCCCCGACAGGTCAGGAAGCCTCCCGGAGAGCTAAGTTACAGATAAGAAGGGATCCTTCCTAGTGATGGGTCCTACTTTCGGAAGTACCTGGAGGTACACTGATCCCTCCCTCAACTGAGCCTCCTAGGAAGGAGAACAATGATACGTCCGCCTCTAGCACACCGTCCTCTCCAAGAGTTCGTCGGGTCTCTAGAGCCTAGCATCGACTCCAGCACCCCGAGGATACAGGTGCCCTTCCTCAAGTGAACACCCGAGGAAGGGGTACAGCAATGCATCCTCCTCGGCCACACTGTCCTTCTTGGATCTTACCGATCTGGTGATTCCAAGAGTAGCGCGGCTGCTCCTCGTTAGGCCACTCTCAGTAGCACCGTGGTGACCATGGCCTTCTCCCGGCGACTGCAACCGTGGCCATCCCCCCATTCAATTGCATGACCAGGCGCACCCAGGAGGTTCGCAAGTAGGCTGCTCCCATCACATGGGCAACCACCTTCTCTGCCCCCGGGGCTTCTCCACTTCCTTCTCCTTTAGGGGAATCTCGAGCTCAGCGGACTTCTTCTCCGATCGGGATGCCCCCGTCAAGATGCCAGTCGGACATTCCTGGAGAAACATCATGCGGCCTCTCGACCCTTCGTTCAGGGACCTGAAGCTCACCAGAAGACCTCCCTCGACACAAGCTAGGAGAGAGGAGTCAAAGAGAAAAAGCATTGGAGAAAGGAGGATACTCTGCAAATGTTTATCCACCTGCACTTAAAAAGATAAGGGATGGCTTCTATGGAACAAATCCTGCTGCTCCCTCATACCGATTAAAGGTGCGCACCTCATTAATTGCCAGACCAGCTAGAAGACACCATGTATTGGCGCTCGGCAACCTGAACGCTTCATTCCCAGAGGATTCGCGTCGACCCAGGAGAAGAATTTATGACTTGCATTGGAAAGCCGAGCGCAACTAAACCCCCATTAATGCGAAGGCATGGTCTACAAAGCATAGGCACACAGAGACGTCGGTAACGTAAGAGACGTCCCAATCCACGTCAGCATGATCATTACTCTCCATGCCCTAAGCACCGCACAATCTTCCGGGCTCGAGAGTGGGGGGCAACTGATACGGCTGTATCTACTGACGTGGAGTCCATTTGGACACCGGCTGTCAGCTAGCAAGTGGAGGTGCCACTTGAGCATGGCACCCAAGTGAGGAGCCGAAGTGAGTCCCCCGTCGAGGTCAGCTCTCGGCTGGGGTCGAGCTTGTACTACCACTAGCTGAAGGAAGGAGGATGGCAAAGATTCAAATCATGATGGAAAAAAGGGTTGTCTTCATCAAGACCCCACCACTGGGATGGTATGATTAGCAGGCGGCGGCCCACCGCCTGAGGCTTACGGAGGGAGATGCCTCGCCGGAGCACTAGGATCCCCTTAGGCCCCGATTTATACCGATCGGGAAGGGACGCCCCATTCGAGGCGCGACACCACCCAACCTACCATCTACATCACCTACAAGAAGAAAGTCGTGCCAGATGATTCAAACCCTGGGACAGCCGCCCGCATACCAATGCTTTGCCAATCTTTCCAAAACATGGCGACCAACCAGAATATCAGAGCCAGCAACATAACTCCCTACCCCGAAGGAGAAAGGGGAGCTCATGCACAGTTCCTGAATGTTACCAGTTATCAACCCTCGAGACTCTCCAAAAAAGGGAACATCTGGAAAGCAAGCTCAAGGGGCAACACCGCCTCACTATAACAAAGAAAAAGGGGCTTCCGACCAAAGTAAGCAGAAAAGGAGAACAAGCCACAAGCAAGGGGCATGCGAGATAACCGTCGGCACATAGAAGGGGAGAGCAAACTAGATGAAACGCTCTGAGGCTACCAGAGAATTCGTCGGAAGAATCCCACGGACATAGCCAACCCTGCTCGGGCTCTCCTTCTCTGCTGACGCTCCTTACCCACTTTCTCCCTTTCTTTTTCTCTAAAAAAATAACCTCCGAACATGGAGACCTCATCGGGATCCATCAAGGAGGATCTGTTCTCCTGGATCGCCCACTAACTTGATCGTCGGAGTGTCCCTGCCGGAATCCTCGGCCTGAGTCTCTTTTTCTTTTGCAGAACCAGGCGCGCGCACAGGATTCCAAACGAGGAGGGCGATGCCTGACGCCGCATTGGAGCTACAGATCACGATGGTCCAGGCGGCAACAATATTAAATATATTAATTTAAAATATAATATATATGATATGATATTATATTTTATAATATTATATATTCTATAATATTAATGCAATATTATATAATATAATATAATACTCTACTAAAATATTTTTTCTAATATTATATTATATTACGAATATTATTATATATTATATTAATATAACATAATATAAATTATATTTTATATTTATAATATAAAATATATTATATTATATTTAATATATTATAATATATTTAATATAATGTAGTATATTTATATTAAACATGTTTATATATATTTATCTATAATATAATATATATTTTCATTGTATATTCATATATAATATAGATATATTATATAAAATTTAATAATATAATAGATAAATTAAAAATATTATTTAATATATTTAAATAATATATTAAATTTATTAACTATTTAATATATAATTTTTTATATTAAATTTATTTAATATATAAAATATTTTTTTATTTTTAAATTTTAATATTTAAAAAATATTACAAAAATTATATTTTTAATAAATAGATAAAATATAAAAATATATTTTATAAATAAAATAAAAATTTAATTTAAAAATATTTTAAAATTTTAATTTTATATTATATAATATTACTCGTATATCAATAATCTACTAGTTTATATTATTGTTTAGAATTATCCGATTTTTTTTTTTTTTCAAGGCCATCCGCAATTCTCTTTCATTAAAAAAAAAAAAAAAAATCACCGGTGAGCGCCTTTCCCTCCAGCCATGAATTTTCCCGTTCTAATCAAGATCCCCTGTTCGGCGGCTCGAAGGACTTCAAGCTCGAAGCACTCCAAGCCTGAGACTCCTCCTCCCCTCCCCCCCTCCTCTCTGTCTCTCTCCTCATCTCCCTTAGGCCGCTCACTGCCTCCCACCCGCAGTGAGCGCCTACGATCTCCCATCTATTTGTCAACTCCCCTGCTCATCCGCGTGAAGCCTCACACACCAGGGCCAGAGCTAGAAACCCTAGAAACCCTAACCCGAAATTTCTTTCCGAGCGATCGGCAATGGCTTTCAACCCAAGGGTTTTCTTCGACATGGCGATCAGCGGTACCCAGTCGGCCGGATCGCGATGGAGCTGTACGCAGACGTGGTTCCCACACGGCGGAGAACTTTCGGGCCCTGTGCACCAGTGAGAAGGGCATCGGAAGGTCCGACAAGCCGCTGCACTACGAGGGGTCAACGTTCCATAGGGTGATCCCGGGGTTCATGTGCCAGGGCGGTGACTTCACCACCAGGAACGGCACCGGCAGGGAGTCGATCTACGGGATGAAGTTCCGGGATGAGAACTTCGTCAAGAAGCACACGGGGCCTGGGGTGCTGTCGATGGCGAACGCGGGGGCCAACACGAACGGGTCCCAGTTCTTCATCTACACCGCCACCACCTCGAGGTTCGACGGGAAGCACGTCGTCTTCGGGCAGGTGGTGGAGGGGATGGACATCATCAGGGCCATTGAGAAGGTCGGATCCCAGAGCGGGAGGACCTCCAAGACCATCACCATCGCTGACGCTTCTCGTCAAGAGCTTCTAACCTTCGGCTTTCTTTCCTTTTTTTCCCCTGAGAGGGGCCATGGAATCTCTCCCCTACTCTCTCTCACACACTTTTTTTTGAGAACATCTCTCTCATTACACTCTTTCGTCAAGAAAAAAAAAAAAAAAAACTTCCTGACTCTAATTCTCCCTACAGGAGCTTTAGCAGATTAATGATGGGTCCCACATCCCTTCTCAATAGAGCCCAAGGTAATCCCGATGCGGGTCTTCGATGGGCACTCTACAAGCATCTACCGTCCCAATATTTGCTTTGGCTTGCATCAAGCACTTGGATCCTATAGTTAATGATTCTTGTCCTACCATTCAAAAATGAATCAAGTTCTTTTTGTGTGATCTAATAGTCGAGTTATCTATTATATATATATATATAGAAAAAAAAAAAAAAATTATGACGTAGAGTTCCTGTATCGATCGGTCGGAGCTGCTACATCACAGAACCGCTCTCTGGTTCACCTGCAAAACAGGTTCTTGCCGGAGTCATTCCGGTGGGGGACACTCCAATATCTAAGTCAGAGGTGGATCCCAGCCACAGAATGGGGAAGGAAGTTGGGAATGAGAGAGAAAGGCTCTTGGAGAATAGATCAGTGCCAGAAAAGGCTTGTTACATCGACTGAACGACAACAGCCTAAGCGGCCCGATCTGAAAAATCGGTCAACTGCGCAAAGGAGAGTCTGATCCACTCACCTTTTCGGTATGCCCGACGAGCGCAACGGATGGCCCAGTCAGGCCATCAAGAAGATCAAAGCTACAGGGATGGTTTTCGTAACCTATCCTACCGTAAATTCGAAGACGCGCCGGGATGGGCCTGAACAGCCTACCTTGATCATGACAGAAGTGCATAGGGACGGTATAAACACCTTACCTTACGGTAAATTCGAAAACGTGCATAAAAGGACCACTGTCGTCCTTTCTATCGACAACAGATATTCCGAGAACGGTCCAACTGACCTCACTTCTTCCCTATAGATCAAAAATGGTCCGAGGAATTTACATTCTAGACAAAACATGATACAACACATCGCAAGAAACATATGGGGAAAGGTAAGAGAAAGGAATTTCATTTCATTTCATTTTTTTTAATTTTACAAAGAAAAAAAAAGAGAGAAGAAACTCTCATAGAACAAAAAAAAAAAAAAACTCTTGAAAGGAGAGGCCAAAAAAAAAAAGAGATAGTAGCAGAGAGGTTGTGGAAAATTTTCAATAACCTCCTGCCAGATTTTTCCCGTACCGGCGGGGGGAGCTTAGAAGAGACGACGAGGGGGCCGCGGGGTTCCCATCCGAACCAGAATCCGATCCCTCATCGGAGTTGGAATCAAATTCATGCCCAAGAAAGGGAACGGAGGGCTTGATGTTGTCCAGGCCCTTCAAGTCGTAAAACTTGAAGGCCTTCCCTCTACATTCTCGGAACCCCTGATGGTAGGAGTCCAGAGCCGCCTCGGCGACCTCTTCCCTGAAGGCAGCGGATGCCTTGAAGTCTGAGATAGCCTTCGCCACCTCCTTCTTGGCCTCCTCTACCTCCACGGTTGCCGCCGCGACTTGGGCCCTGGCCTCCCTCAGTTGGGCCTCCAACAGGCGGACCTTCTTCTCCAGACGGTCCACAAGAGGCTCCTCGTCATCCCCCGGCTCGAAGAACTCCGGACTCCTCTTCCTCTTTGGGTCGACAGCCCTTCTCTTCGTGGCCCGACGAAGCTCGGTAGTGCTGAACCTCTTTTTCAGTTGGAAGAAGGAGTCTACGAGAATAGTGGCCCTTGATAGCAGAAGGCAAGGTCCTATTTATAAAGACCCTGCACCCATGACCGACTGCGGGGATGCGTGCTCCACGTCTTTTCCTAGCCGCATTAGAGAGCGCCACATGTTCGAGCGACGCTTCGAGAACCAGAAGGCGACTCAGGATTCATTCCCAGAACAACAACTTCCGGCGCTTCGAATCTGAGGAAATCTCCATCGTGCGACGGCAACATTAATAGCTCCTTTTTGGAAAAAGAAGATCCGGCGGTACGCAAGCACAAGAAATCATGACTGTATGAGTATCGATATGCTGCGTGAGCAACGAGAAAACACGATCAAACTTCCTTAATCACTGCATGACGGGGAGTTGACGGCCGTTCGGCCAAGTAGAAGAAAGAATGGTAAAACTAGTTCAAGCTACATATGAAATGCAACATTGCATATGCAGAGAAAAAAAAGTCATTTCAAGATCTGGAAAAATTATCATACAAAATCCATTGACAATACAAAGGGGAAAAAAAGAAAATACATCCAAAGCAACTCGAATCACTCAATATCAACAGGAGGAGACCCCACACCACATGACTGAAGCAACTTGTCAACCTGTGCTGAAAGGATCTCATCAATCTGGGCCGAGACCAGAGAACCTTCGGGTTGGACTCCCTCAGCCAGAACCTCCTCCTGAACCGGAATCGAAGTTGGTGTCACCCCTAGATTTTCGACTGAGACAGAGGCCTCCCCACCCAGGCATGGCACCTCTTCGGCCTCTACTGCAGCTTCGGCCTCCTCTACCTCCTCCTCTTCTTCTTCGGCTATGTTGAAGGGAGGGATGCCGGAAAGATCAAGGTGAGGGAAGGCTTCCTTTACCTTGGAAAGTCCGTCGTTAAAGCCATGCTGGTAGCCGTATAAAGATGCTTCATCCATTTCCTCTTGGAATTGTGAAGACTTCTTGAAGTCTGCTACAGCATCGTCCACCCGCTTTCTCAGGGATACGGACTCTCTCTTGGCTGCTTCGGACTCCAGAATTGCCTCTTCGGCCCTCCTGGCAGCCTCCTCCGCTACCTTGGTCAAGCTCTCTATCTTCTCCTGATTCTCCCTGGTAGCTTGCTCCAAGGAGTCAATTTGTTTCCTACTTTTCCTCCACCCTGCCCCTTACTCCGCTATTGTCAGATGGGCATTCTTTAATTCACCCTTCAGGTCATGAACCTCAGTGTTCACCCGGACAAGGCGATCCTCCATAGACTGTCTCAACTCTTCGGCCACTTCTTTTACGGCCCTAACAGCATGGAGCTCCTCCTTAAAGCCATGGATGAGGCCGTCAACATTTCTCAGGCCCTCCTCCATAAAGGTAAGGTCATAGACCAACTGCATCAAAAACACGGAGTTATGGATCGAGTGATTCTCAAAACAAAGCAGACGGCAATGACCATACCTATTGCAGGGCGGAGAAGGCAGAATCGGACACTCTGGGAAGGTTCCAATTTCGAAGAATCACCAAATCATGAGGCAGCAATGTGCCCTTCAAGCCTGTCTGGCTACAGCAGGGACCAGCAGTCCCCCCATAGGTGAAAGCTCCGAAGAGTTCGCCGAACGGCTTCCAGCTGGGGAGGCCCCGTGAACGAACTCTCCCTCGACTTGCCGTGCTTTGCCCCTATCAACCGCAGGGGGGCAAAATGGTAGCACATCCACTACCTGAGACGGACTCCTCATTGTGAGAACCAGGGAAGTAGCTGCCGGTGGAGTTTCGACTGGACAAGGTCTCGACGGGGCCCCTTCCGTGGGTGCCACATCTTCCCCTGAGGTTCCCCGGGAAGACGAAGTGCTCCGGTCCCCCTTAGGACCGTTCCTTCGAGCCTTCTTCCAAACCACCGACCTGGTGAGAGGGGCTTATGCTACTCTCTTCTCAGAAGTCTGACGGAGCCAGCTCACACCAGGTTTCATTCCGCCACCTACAAGCAGAAAAACTCCTTTCAGTCAACTGAGCTACAACAAAACTAGAGGAAAGGGAGTAGAAATTTCCATCACTATACCCAATACGGGGAATTTGCTAATTCCCGCAAGATGGAGATTTCTCTCCTCCAATAATTCACGGATAGGGGCGACTTCTGAATTAACCAGGAGATCGTAGTTCTTTTGATCTGCCGCAAAGACCTTCTTCCCATCATTGGCGGTTAGGCGAGGCTTCTTCCAAATAGTATCGAAGCCCCATGGATCGAAGGACAGATCAAACACAAAAACGGGTTTCCACTCATGGATGGGTTGGGCATATCCTTGATGACCTTGCGGCTTGGCCGAGGACCAATCACTCACCATCCGTTGCTATGGAATACCTCTTAAGTACGAAAAGAGCCATGAATAAATTGGTCCTATGTTCTATGTTTGCAATGCTGCACAAGACCAGGAACTTGCAGATGTTCCGGATGTTGTTCAGGGTCAACTGCGCCTGCACCACTTGGTACAGGTGGAAGATTTTGATGAAGAAAGGGTGCAGGAAAAATCGAAGGCCAGCCTCAGGGGAATGATAGCGTTCCCGAAGAAAAGCCATCCGCCCTTGAGAAACCGAACTAGAAATTGACTCCGGACATACTATGTCGCCGGCCCCTGAGGGCCTTACTTGTTCCCCCTGGCTTTCTACAGTTTTTTCCATGATAAAAGAGTGAAGCAAAGGGATAGAAGGAAGATTCTACCTGCAGAATAGACTGGTAGTCTAGAACAAGGAAAGGTGAGCGAAGGATGAGACGAGGTTGAAGAAGCTTCTTTAGTCGGACCTTCTCCCTTTTCCAAGAGGAAAACAGGGATCTCTGAAGCCCTACCAGGTTGATTTGACCAAAGGTTACCCGGGGAGGTAACCCGCCTTCAACTAACCACCAGGATCGAGCGCGTCCATCATCCAATGGACAGGGAGAAGCCGCCAAACCATTCAAATCTCAACCAAAAGATTGGTTGAATCATCATGCAACAGAAAAAAAGAGAGACTGGTCCCAGGGCTACCCGCTCTCTCCCTCTCCCCCAACCAGGAGTGACAGCTGTCCACCACCGATTCCCAAATCGCCGGCAGCCATAATGGGCAGTCTAATCAGAGATCCCATAATCATCCACTACACTATTCCCTGGAAGGAAAATGACAAAGCATTAGTGCTCTCACTTCTCGAGGCAAATCTTTGCTTCGAAAACTGAGAGTAGGGGGCAACTGTTGGGGTATCCCGGTGTAGGTATGAACCGAACATAGTTTGGTTCATCGAAGACCTTTTCTCCAGACCACTGACTTCGGACCAGGAGAGGCCAGGACAACTACAGGCAACCCAAGGCTTCTCACCGATCTACGACATCCGAAAGCCAGATCTTTGGATGATGTCTTCGGCCCTAGCCGAAGACCAAGCTCCTCGACGACTTTTGAAGACACGCTCTTCGGTCCCTAACTGGAGACCAAGCTCCTCGATGACTTTCGAAGACACGCTCTTCGGTCCCTGCTGAAGACGCAGTCTCCGGCTCTGGGTAGACACCAAGTCTTCGACCCATACAGAGGACGAAATCTCCAACCAAGAATCTCCCTAAACAGGATAAATCTGAAGATGGGACCACAATCTGGTCTAGATAGGCAACAGTAACCAACAGTTACTATCGACAATCTCCATGCCACGATCATGGCGCGTAACTCCAGCAGCCACGCCTTCGGTCTGGCCAGAACCTCTCAGTGACAACCCATGATCGCCAATCATGGGGAAGAAATTAACTCCATACAATCACTGGAAAAAGAGCGGGGCTGCAGGTTGGATGTCTCCATTTAAATAACGGTAAGGGGAATGCTCAAGAGGTACGCACAGAGACACATACTCATACACTTATCTATTCTCCAAGAGCCTTTCCATCTCGTTCCCAACTTCCTTCCCCATTCTATGGTTGGGATCCGCCTCTGACTTAGGCATCGGAGTGTCCCCCGTCGGAATGACTTCGACAAGGGACCTGTTTGCAGGTGAACTAGGAGCGGGTCTTTGGTGCAGCAGCTCCGACCGATCGATACAGGGACTCCATGCCAACAAAAGGAAATCCCAATCTCAGATTTTTATTTTTTAATTTATCTCATACAGGGGTCTGTAGATTTTATCTTATATCAATCTAGATTGTTATTTTATAAAAAAAAAATCAATTACCATCATGGAGTCGATCTTCACTCAGATGCTCGAGACATGTTAAGTACTAGCTCAAGTCCTTCTCTTGTGACAATTCAAGCCCATAGCCGCACCGTCCAACTCTTCATTTTCAACATAATGGGGATTTTCTATACCCGAGTATCGGATTAACACAGTGCTAAATGTGACTACACACAAAGTAGGCAAGCTCACGTTTCCTTACCTTCTTGGCAAAGTCGCTGCCTTTATTGACCCTATTATTGATGTCTGATCTAGATTTAACGATTATCTCGGTTGTAATCGTGAGATCTATTGAAAAATTTTTGTTGATCTATTGAAAATTGACCCTATTATTGATGTCTGATCTAGATTTAACGATTATCTCGGTTGTAATCGTTGAGATCTATTGAAAAATTTTTGTTGATTTTATTTTTCAATAAAAAAGAAAAAGAAGGGTGATGCCTTATTTATGCCTTTAAGTTGATTGGTGATAAGTTTTTCTTGATCTTCACTTCCTCTATACAGTGATCCGGACTTCCTTTCTCGTGTTGCTATCATCGTTATTCTTGGTTCTTTATAGCATCATCCTCGCAAATGGCAGTAAGATGATATCAGCTTACCTGACTAACTCTGTAGACAAAATAGGTGCTCCTCTTGTTGCCTTCTCTTCTTTGATAGGGAGATAGTGATCAACTCTATGGACAAACAAGAAGATGATTATGAAACTCTAACCTGATCTTGTTTACTTACTCAACCTAGGAAGATGATTATATAACTCTCACTTGACTTTCTTTACTTACTCTCTCGTACACAAAAGATGTATAGATGTTATGATCTGATGATACTTTATTTCGACTAATGGTTTTTCTTTGAGTCCGTCTCATTTTTCTCTCCTTCTGAGAAGCAAGTAGAAACTTTGTCTGAACCTTCTCTTCTTCGTTCCTATAAGGTATTCCTTTTCCTCAGATATTGAGTAGCTTTTAAAAATTCTGTCTATAGTTTATATTTTGCAAGATTCAAATACTTACACTAGTTTAGTAGATCAGCTTGCAGACATTTCACCAAAATAATCAACTCCATGTTCGATGTTCTACTATATGTTCCAAGCGGGCTTAGTTATGTATATGATCCAGCTTTAGAGGGAGTGTTAGAAAGCAAGATATTTTATATTATTTTCTAGAATATCATACTCTATCTTAGTTATATTAAGAATATTATTACAATCCTATTAAGAGTCATATATTATCATATGTTGACATAGAACCCTCCTCGATCGAGCGGAGTCGCTAGATCGTTGGTTCGCTCCCCTGCGCTCACCTACAAAATAGGTCCCTAACTGGATTTTCTCCGGTGGGGGACACTCCGATGCCTAAGTCAGGGGTAGGTTCCGGCAACAGAACGGAGAGCAGAGAAAGTGGTGGCTCAGGGAAGAAAGAGTCGTTCTCCTTCTTGGGTTGCTTTTCGCTTATCTCGAGTGTGTTATCTTACCAGTATTTATGGTAGTTGGGCCAGCCTGTCGTTCGGTATTTTTGCCCTATGATCAGGGCAGAGATCAATCATTTCATCCTGCCCGTAACTGTAGGCGATTACCAAAAGATATTGGCCAGGCTGAAAGCATCGAAGTTGGAGCTAAAGGCTGAAAGCATCGAAGTTGGAGTTAACGGCCGTGTGGCCGTTCCGAAGTAATTACGATTTGCTTTCATTATTATAGAGTTGATCGGAGATTCGTTTCCTGGCCTCTTGGTGAAATACTATTTGTCGAATGTCTGTAGTGTCTTTGGACTTATCATCTTGGTCCGAAGTGTCTTCGAACTTATCTTCTTCGGGCTGATCTGTCGCTTCATCTGATCTCGTGATTTTTCTAGGCATTCGGTCTACTTGTGTGGTTCGAGAAATATCTGACGGGCGGTCAAATCGATAGTGGTTCGGTGCTTGAACCAGCATATCCCAACACTATATATGATAATCTTGTACTTTATTTAAAAGTCTTTAGGGTCCTAATATTAATGAATAACAATATTTTTCTTTCTCTTAACAAATTCGAATCCAATTCGAACTAAGGTGAATCCTAACCAATTATGACTTAAATATAAGTCCTACTTGGATCATGAAACCTAATTAACCTTAAATTAGATCAAGTCTAATTAAATTAAATCTAATTTAATTTGATTAGGACTTGATCCATAATTTAATTAAGTCGACATTGCAATACTTGCAATAAATCCCCTTAGCTAACAATTAACAATTCTTCAATATGTAACTTTTATAAATTGATCTAAATTATCAATCCAAATGATAATTTAATCATGATCTAACTGATTGATGATGTCAAACTCTTACTATGCATGATCCTATAGGTTTTATTATATTAGTAGTGAGATATACCATAATCTCCATCATAGTATCATCGAAGCTTTTTCGATAGATAGAATGATTCTAACACATTCTAACAAAGATCGTTGATCTGAAATGATTCTGGTGAGTTTTCACGATATACTAGTGATGCCTAGCAGTATGTAGTAGCAATCCAGTAAAATAGAAAGATGAGTACTCCTAGGTATAGTTATTGTATGATTAATTCTTCTATTTTAAGCCCTGACAAGATGCAAGTTATAGAAACTTATCAAATCCTAGTATCTGTCATATGCAAGACTTAATTAGCTTGAGTCTAAATCTTAACCCTTATGAAAATTCTTTTCCATCAATCATGTTACTGTAGCCATAGTTTTAAGGACTCAACCTCATAAATCATATAGGACTACTCAATTATTAAGATCGATAGATCCCTATAGGTGCACATCCTATTCCTACAATGAGCCTACTATAGCTAACATATTCCACAAGGATTTGAATGGTTAGGAACCAAGTTTATGTGTAGTCAAACTACAACAAACCTATAGTGAGCAACCAAGTTACTGTGGTCTAAGAACTATTCATATAACTACAGTATCGAAAATGTTACTAACGAGTGAGTGACATCTAAGTGACTTATTGTATTGATCATGATCAGTACTATTATCTCTAACAATCACTTACACTCTCGTTCTAGTATCCCGATATATAGACTCGAAACTCATCTATCTAAAAGGAAAGCGATCTGTACACTAGTCTTAATGGATCAATCACCATTCCATGATGATTCAATGACTAGGAACAATTTAGAAATTAATCTATAATAATGCATGTCTCAAATTCTTAACTCTTTAAGAATATGTATCATTAAGTATTAATTCTTAGACAATTCAAGAATACATTATACAATAATGAAATAAAAATTTGTCCATTTCATTAATATTAAATAAATTAAGTATAAATATATGTCTTAAAAAGATTATAATGTATCTTGCCATATTGACTTGTAGGATATATATCTAATAATCTTTTACTTGTATTAAAGTCAATTGGCCATATACCTAAGTCCCATCATCTCAAGATGGGCTTCAATTTTTTTCAAGCTTAATTGCTTTGTCAGTAGGTCTATTATGCTATCCACAAAGTCTACTCTTCGTACCTCGATATACTTCTTCTTGAGGTAGTCGCATATATATAAAACCGTTGCTAGATGTGCTTAAACTTCTGATATGACCTGGATTCTTTAGCAAGAGCCATGGTGCCATTGTTATTGCAGTTTAGGGTGATGGTATCTAATAGCATGACACCAAGTTCTACAATGAATTTCTTGTACTAAAAGGCTTCCTTTGTAGCTTCTAAGATAGCAATGTACTTAGCTTCTATTACTGAACCTACAATGATTGGTTTCTTGGAACTCTTCTGCTTGTAGAACTATCATTACATAGAAACATACATCATGATGTAGACCTCTATCATCAGGATTAGATATAATGTCTGAATCAGTATATCCCTTAATCCACAACTCAGAATCTCCTTCAAAGATTAAGAACAAATCTTTAATTCTTCTCAAGTACTTAAGGATGTTCTTCATAGCCATCTAATACTTTTTTCTAGGTTCAATTGATATCTGCTCATGACACTCATAGCAGGTACTATATCATAATCAATATATAACATGGCATACATGAGGTTCCCTATAATCAAAGTATAAGGGATCTTGCTTATGCACTGAATCTCCTTAGTGTGCTTGTGCACATTTTTCTAGAGAGATTAATACCATACCTAAGGGGTAGAAGTTCATTTTTAGAGTTTTCTATGCTGAACTTTTCAGCACTTTTTTTATGTAATCTTCTATGAAAGATCGAGCATCTTCCTAGATCTATCTTTATAGACCTTCATTCCTAAATATAGGGATACTTCCCCTAGGATTTTCATAGAGAATTTTTTGGACAACCATCTTTTAAGCGAGATCAGCATACGAATATTCTTCCCAATAAGGAGGATGTCATCCTTGTACAATATGAGAAATGTGATAGCACTCCCATTGACCTCTTGTATATACAAGACTCCGCCTCATTCTTGATGAAATTAAATAATTTTATTGCATTATTAAAACGAGTATTCTAACTTTGAGAAGTTTGTTTTAATCCATAAATGAATCTATGCAACTTGCTGACTTTGTGATTATCATCATTGGAAGTGAAATTCAAAGACTACTCTATATAGATATCTTCTTCAAGATATCTATTTAGGAATGTAGTTTTCATATCCATTTGCCATATCTCATAATCATAATAAAAAATGCAATAGCAAGTAGTGTATGAATGAATTTAAGCATGGCCACAGACAAAAAGGTATCCTAATAGTTAATGCCTTCATGTGACTATAATCCTTCCTGCTAATCTAGCTTTATAGGTTTCTACCTTACCATCTATACCTATCTTTTTTTTATAGATCCATTTACATCTAATGGAAATAATACCCTATGGTGGATCCATTAATGTCTAGACCTTATATGAATGCATTGAGTCAATTTTTGACTTCATAGCATTCAACCATTTCTAAGAGTTGATGTCTACAATTGCCTCGTCATAGATTTTAGGATCATTTTATAATCTTTATCTCCTACAAGGAATACTTTCTCATCATCCTTTATAAGCATACTATGTATCTTTCTGGAGGATGGGAGATCCTACTAGACTTACAAGGTGGTGGAGTAACTACATCTACTGGTTCAATAAATTCGAGTTAATCTATAACTTGCTGCTCTTCAGAGATTTTCTCTTTGGCTCAATTATTCTCTAACTACATCCATCTTGGATAAATTATTTTTTTAAGAATATGGAAGGTCAACTCATAATTATATTATGATCCTCTGCAAAATAAAAGTAGTATCTTATTGATTCTTTAGGATATTGTTGACCCCTAGAATGATTTTGATAATTATAAAATATTGGAGCATGCATTTGATACTAATACTTTTTAAGTATTTAAGAAGTTTTTGCAGGGCATTTCTAATGGACAATCAACCCTACGTTTCTCAAGGCCATTGGAATGCATCCATGTATTCAAGAAAAAATTTCATATATTTTTCAATCATTCGAGAGCCCTAAGTAAATTCAATTGTATATTCATGAAAAAAGGTCAAATCGATGTAATTTTAAGTATACATATTTTAGAATATGTTTAGAATTTGTTTGAAAGTAGTTTGAAGCTATTTGGAAGCCTTTGAAGAAATTTTAACTCGAGTTGACTTTAATGAATAGAGCTAATACATTTCTTGGCATGGCAAAGCATTTTTCTAATACAGGACATATGAGCCAACTCCAAGAAAATCAGAGCCGACTCTCACAGAGTCATAGAAAGTTACTTCTGAGATTTCATTCAATCGAGCCGACTCTAAATTGACAGGAGTCGACTCTCACAGACTACAGAATGACTACCTTTCAAACCACTGATCATCCAAGCCGAGTCAAGTCCTTCGAGCCGACTCGTCTTCCATTGATTTCAGCAGTAACGGATAGTTCCAGAATTCAAAGTTTTTGAATTTCAAGACTCCCAATGGCTAGTTTTCGATTTCCAAGATATTCCAACGGCCATATTCATCTGAGAACACTTCAAGAAGCTATAAATGATGGATTTAAGAGAAGAAAAGGTTTTTTTATGAGGGTATTAATCATACTAAGAGCTTTCAAGTAGAAACTCAAGTTCTCCAACAACTTCCAACTACCTTCTTGAGTTAATCTTTAAAGAATTAAGAGAGGCTTGAAAGCATTGAAGAAGCATTTAAGAAGGCCTCATTAAGAGTTTCAACTGTAATCATTCAATACATTGGATTTGTTTTAGTGTTACTTTCTTTTGCTACTCGATTTTTGAGTTGCTACAAGTATAGCCGGTGGTTGTAGCTTATGAGTTGTTTTTAGGTTGTTGGTTAGCCTTGAAAACCAAGTTGGGTTGTTAGTGAGCCCGGAAAAACTAATTATGTATTGGAGTTTTAGATTATGAGCCCATAGGAAAACAATCTGACTATATTTGGGGTGAATATAGTGGAAATCCCAAGAGTGCACCTTGGGTAGTGGACATAGGAGCTGGGTTGTTCCGAACCACTCTAAATCTTGTAGTGTTTGTGTTTGCTCTTGCTTTTGCATTCTTATTTACTTTTGCATGCAATACTCTATCTATTCACTCACCATACAAGGTTTTAAAAGGCACATATTTGCTAAAAGTTTTACAAAACCAATTCACCCCCCTCTTGGATTAGCCAACTGGGTAATAAGAGGTATCAGAGCAGCATCTCAATGCTATTAATCTAATGATTAAGTGAAAAGTTTTATGGCAACCCAAATGAGCACATCTTTCATTGAAGGTCAATCAAGTTATAGACCTCTACTATTCACTGGTACCAATTACAGCTATTGGAAAGCTAGGATAAATATCTATATATAAGCTATTGATTTTTAATTATGAAAAATAATCTTCAAAGGACCACACATACCCATCAAGAAGGTAGATAGAATAGACATTCTTAAACCTGAAGATGAATGGGATGACTATAACATGAAAATGGGTGAACTTAATGCCAAAGCCATGAACTTTCTTTATTGTACTTTGGATGCAAATGAGTTTAATCAGATTTTCACTTGCACTTCGATAAAGAAAAATTGGGATAAACTACAAGTTACACATGAGGGCACTACCTAAGTAAAGACCTTTAAAATTAATATACTTATGTACAATTATGAACTTTTCAAAATAGAACCAAATGAGACTATATCTGAAATATTTACTAGATTTATAGATATTATTAACGGTTTGAAAAATCTCAGCAGAATATATTCTAATGTTGATTTGGTATAAAAGATTCTTCGATCCTTACCAAATAAATAGGATCCCAAGGTCACTGCAATACAAGAAGCTAAAGACTTAAATACACTTCACTTGATGAACTTCTTGGTTCTTTGATTATCCATGAACTGACAATGCAGCACAGCAGCGAAGATGACAATAAGAAAAAAATCAATAGCATTCAAGGCAACAGCGAAGATTAAGAAGCAAGAAGTGGAAGAAGAAGAAAGCCCATCATCGGATGAAGAATTAGGAGATGATGATATAGCATTAGTTATGAGAAGATTCCTAAGATTTATGGACCAAAAAAAGTCAAGATATAGGAGGAAACACCTTAGCAAAGGTGAACGAAGCAAAGAAAAAGAGAAAGACAAAGACAAGGAAAATGAGCAACTACCTATTTGTTATGAATGTAAGAAGCCGACACACTACCGTTTAAAGTGTCCTACACCAAAAAAAGGATACAAGAAGAATAAAAAGAAAGCAATGATTGCTACATGGAGTGACAGTGATGAATCTACCTCTAAGAAGAGAAAGAGACATCAAAATTAGCAAATATATGTTTAATGGGTCTAGAAGATGAGGTAACATCTAGTGAACCCAGTCATGAATTTACTTATGATGATTTGTATACTGCTTTTTAGGAACTTCTAACTGAATATAAGAAGGCTGGTTTGAAAATCAAATCTTTGAAAAATAACTATGATGTATTATTGAAAGAAAATGATGAGATTTTTGAAAAGAATAATTTTTTACAAAAGAAATTAAGTAATGTTTTGAAAAATACAAAGTGTTACAAGTTGAAAAAATGAATGTTTTAAAAAAAATAAGGGTTTGCAAAATGAAATGGATAGCTCAAGCCTCTTGTTGATAAATTGACTTTAAGTTTGAATAAACTTGAGCTAATCCTGAAAAATCAGAAGAAATCTAGTAAAGAGCTAGAATTGGGTACAATACAATGCATATAAATAAATTTTCAACTTCAAAACCTTATGCACCAAAAATTTCAGCATCCACTTCTTTTCAAAAGTCAAAATTAGTTTATTTTTGCTATAATAGGGTTGGACACAAGGCATTTGAATGCAATCTAAGAAGGAATGCCTTGCAGTCCAAAATTTAAAGAAGAGGTGGTATCTAGATAGCGGCTATTCAAGATACATGACGGGTGACAAAGATCAATTTATCATCCTTGAAATAGTTACATTTGATGATAATGGCAAGGAAAAAATCATTGGGATTGGTAGGATCAAATTTTCCCTTCCACTTATATTGAAAATGTATTGTTAGTAGACAAATTGAAGCATAATCTTTGAGCATTAGTCAATTATGTGATAGAGGCTTTAAAGTTTTATTTGAATCTTCAATGTGCATAGTAACTAGCTCTCTTGATTCTAGAATTAGGTTTGTTGGTCATAAACTTGGAAATATTTATATAGTAGATTTGAATGATCTAGCCATGTTAAGTAGTACCAGTCTAGTGGCTATGAATGCTAAAACCAAAAAATCTAGTTTACTTTGGCATAGAAGATTGGGTCATGCTAGCATGCATATATTAGCAAAATTAATTTTCAAAGACTTAGAGGTTTACCAAAGTTTAAAGTTAATTTTGATCATGTTTGTGATGCATGTCAATATGGTAAACAAACTAGAAGAAATTTTAAATCTAAAAATATTGTTTTAATATCAAGACTCTTAGAACTTCTGCACATAAACTTATTTGGACCAACTAGGACCACAAGCCTAGGAGGTATGAAATATGGACTTATGATAGTATATGATTTCTCATGATTCACTTGGATTTTGTTTCTAGCACACAAAGATGAAGCCTTCAAAATTTTTTGAAAATTTCATAAAAAAGTTTTAAAATAGAAAAATCTTTTAATTGTCTCAATTAGAAGTGATCATGGAACTAAATTCAAAAATCATTATTTTGAAAAATTTTGCACAGAATATGACATTGATTATAACTTTTCAGTCCCTAGAATACCACAACAAAATAAAGTTGTGGAAAGAAAAAATGGAATATTGAAAGAGATGGGCCAAACCATGTTGTGTGAAGGCAATCTTCTAAGATACTTTTGGGTAGAAGCTGTGAACACTGCATATTACATATTAAATCATATTTTGATTAGATTAATTTTGAATAAAACTCCCTATGAGCTTTGGAATAATAAAAAACCAAATATTCATTACTTTCATGTTTTTGGATGTAAATGTTATATCTTAAACAATGAAAAGATAACTTAGAAAAGTTTGATGCAAAATATGATCAAGGTACACTTCTTGGATATTCAACCACTACCAAAGCATATAGAGTTTTTAACAAAAGAACTTTAATTGTTGAAGAATCAATTTATTTATTTTTGATGAGTCTAACCTCACACCTTCAAAAAAAGAAGAGTGTATTGACAATGATGCAGGTTTTCTAAATGATGGAGTAAAAGATATGAGCTTGAAAGAAAAGCAAGTTGAGTAAGAAAAGGAGAAGGTAAGTGCAGAACATGGTGAGCTACCAAAGGATTGGAGATATGCACATTCTCACCCCAAAGAAATGATTATTGGTGATCCCTCTTAAGAAGTAAAAACTAGGTCATCTTTTAGAAACACCTTTGACTATTTAGCATTTGTTTCTTAAGTTGAACCTAAATGCATTAAAAAAGCTAAAAATGATCCATATTGGATGATGGCTATGCAAGAGGAATTTAATCAATTTGAGAGGAATAATGTATGGATCTTAGTAGCTAGACCTAAGGAACATCCTGTTATAGGTTCTAAATAGATTTTTAGAAATAAATTAGATGACAAAGGCAATGTAGTTAGAAACATGGTCAGATTAGTTGCTAAAGGATATAACCAAGAAGAATGAATGGATTTTGATGAAACTTATGCACCTGTAGCCAGATTAGAAGCCATAAGACTCTTACTTGCATTTGCATGTCACATGGAATTTAAACTTTTTCAAATGGATGTAAAAAGTGCTTTTTTAAATGGCTACATTGAAGAAGTTTTTATGGAACTACCTTTCGGTTTTGAAAATCATTCTTTTCCAAATCATGTTTTCAAACTAAACAAAGCTTTATATGGTTTAAAACAAGCACCTAGAGCATGGTATGAGAGGTTGAGCAAGTTTCTTTTAGAAAATGATTTCAAAAAAAGTAGAGTAGATACAACATTGTTTATCAAAAGAAAAGATGATGAATTATTAGTTGTACAAATATATGTTGATGACATAATCTTTGATGCAACTAATGAAACTTTATATCAAGAATTTGCCAAGCTTATGCAGGAAGAATTTGAAATGAGCATGATGGGTGAACTCACTTTCTTCCTTGGACTGCAAATTAAACAAACAAAGAAAGAGATATTCATCAAACAAACAAAGTACATCAAAGAACTCTTGAAGATGTTTTTGATGGAATCTACAAAGGAAATTGACACACCCATGAGCCCAACCTACAGACTTGACAAAAATGAGGAAGGTAACAAGGTTGATCAAAAATTATATCGAGGTATCATTGGATCTCTACTTTATTTGACTGCAAGCAGACCTGATATACTATTTAGTATTTGTATACTTGCAAGATTTCAAGCTAATCCTAAAGAATCACATATACTTGCTATTAAGAGAATCATAAGATATCTCAAAGGTACATCAAACTTTAGATTATGGTATTCTAAACCTTCATCTTTAAATTTAATAGGTTATTCATATGCTAATCATGGTGGTTGTAGAATTGATAGAAAAAGTACTAGTGGCATATGTCAATTTCTAGGGTTGAACTTAATCTCATGGCACAACAAGAAACAAAATTCCATGGCACTATCTATTGCTGAGACAAAGTATGTGGCTGCAAGGAGTTATTGTGTTCAAGTGTTATGGATTAAGCAACAACTAGAAGATTATGTTGTTATTTAATCTAAAATTTCAATCAAATGTGATAACACAAGTGCTATCAACTTAACAAAGAATCCTATTCAGCACTCAAGAACTAAGCATATTGAAATTAGACATCATTTCATTAGGGATTATGCTTAAAATAGTGATATTGAACTCGAATTTATTTGTATTGAAAAATAACTGGTTAACATCTTTACTAAACGTCTTAGTGAGGATAGATTTCAAATGATCAGAGAAGAATTAGACTTTTGTGATCCTTTTTAGAATTTTGACCTAATTTCTTTAAGAATTAAAAAAAATTCATCTAGAGGACCTCCATCACCTTTTTAAGTTGGATGCATACTTTTTTCTAGTATTTTTCTAGGAATAGATACCTTTTCCCTGAGTTTTTGAACCATATTCTTTGGTTCTGCTCCAATCGGCCTAATTTCTTCAAGAATTAAGAAAAATTCATCTAGAGGACCTCCATCACCTATTTAAGTTAGATGCATACTTTTTTCTAGTATTTTTCTAGGAATAAATACCTTTTCCTGAGTTTTTGAACCATATTCTTTAGTTCTGCTTGAGCCGACTTGAGCAGAAAAAACTCTCTAGCCAAGCTGACTCGAATAGCAGAAATACAAAAGGACCATAGAGCCCTAAAATCTTTTTTTCCTATTATTTCCTATTGAACTCAAGCCTGAGAGAGACCTTTCCTTTTTTAACCCTAGGGACCACTCCAATCAACTCCATTTCCCTTAGATTCTAGAACTATGGCTCCTAAAATGGCTATGGTATAGAGAAGGAAATGGATGGCTCCAAGCTTGGATTCAGTGGAAAGAAGAGCCAAGAGGTGACATGATGAGCCGACTCCTTAAGAACCGCAAGCTCCACCTCCTCAGCGATAGATCATTCTAATGGGCAATAGACTTGTGACATCAGGTAGGAAAGTTGATTTTGCATTTTTAGAGCAACAACACTTTCGTATTGGTGACTAGATAGTAGCACAGGGGTGGGAGTTCTTTAGTTCATTAGATGTTCCCACTTATCCCACTCTTGTTAGGACATTTTTTGAGCACCTGACATTTGGCACAAATCAGATTCTTTCTACTATGAAATGTATCACTATCTCAGTAGATGAAGCAAGATTGAGTCGAGTTCTACTAATGCCTAGGATTGGAAAGTGCTATCTAAACATCAAAGACAAGCAAGGTACTTTGAAAAGTATTTTGGAAAGAAGGAATGTGAAGGGCATCTCCAATGTACAAGCCCATCGACTATCACTTGAGATGGGCCTGCTGCACAACATCATCAACAGAGTTTTCTTGCCCAGGACAGGGCATTTTGATTGGGTGAGTGAGCGAGATCTCATGTTTATGTGATACATGATTGAGGGGGAGGCCCTCAATTTGCCATTTATCATGTTTTCACAGATTAGAGATGCCGCTCGCAATGCTAGAGCTTGTTTACCTTATGGGATGGCCTTCACCTTACTATTTCAGGACTTTGGTGTTGATCTTTCTAGAGAGGACTGCATACCCCTTCTATATATTGATAGGTATTCTGAAAAATCACTTCACAGAATGGGCTATCATAGAGTTGAAGGTGAATGGGTTAAGAAAATGTAAGGACAAAGAGTAGTTCATTCAGATGATGATGAGGATGACATGCTTGAGGATGCTGAGACTGCTGAGCATGTTGGAGATGACGAGGATAAGCATGATAATGAGGTTGGATCCTCAGAGCCAGCACCTACCATATCACCTCAGTTGGTACCTTCAAAGCTTAGCACTGGTGGACAACAGCATGACTCTGAGCAGATGAAGACACTTAGAGATGATGTTTCTGCTCTCAAATAAGATCTTCAGACATTTTGAGCAAAGGTTCACTCTAGGATTGATCAGCTACAGACAGAGGTCAGATATGGTTTCAGCAGGATCCTAGCAACTTTACATCTGAGTACTTCAGCTAGACCTTCTGTATCACCGGTAGCACCTCCACCTCCACCAGAAAAATGATGATGGACAGGATTTTCACCCTACCGATTAACAGACTGATGTGCACTCTACAGATCACCATGTTATGGACACACCAGCACTAGAGACAGAGCAGCAAGGGCAGTGCATTTTTGATACTCCTGCCATATAGATTCTTTCAGGGACTAATCTCTAGCTTTGTCTGATGCATTCACTGATAAGAGAACTCCACTGCTTTCAGCTTCTATTCTTGAGTCAGAACCACCTCCTTCAGCACCTATTTCAGAGCCTAGAGCTAGACTTAGAGTTAGAGATAGATCTAGAGCTCCTACTAGGACTAGAAATAGAGATCTTAGACCTCTTAGATAGACTTCCTTGACTAGGTCTTACTAGCTCCTATCTTTGTATGTTGACAGTATCATAGTTCAGCCACTTTTTGTATCAAAACTTTAATGATATATATATGTGTGTTTTGTTGTATCTTTCATGAATAATGATTACTTTTTTACTCTCTTGATATATAATTTTATAGTAAGGGAGAGTATTTTACACCTTTTGTTGGTGACAAAAAGGGGGAGTAATATCATGTGATGCATGAAAAATATGTAATAAAAAAATGTGCAAGGAAAAAGGGGAGAAGCAATCTAAAATTTAGCAATTTCTTTAGTAAACTAAAATTTTGTAAAGAATTATGGCACTTGTGAAAAATGCTTGAGCAAGGGGGAGTATATCTCATTAAAGACTCATAAAAATTACAATGAGCCTTGGAATATTTTTAAAAAGCAGCTAGAATGTATGGATAGCGTTGACATTTCACTCAACAGCTCGACACCTTAGTTAATTTGTAAAATGAATTCTTATGTCTTCTTATAATAGACCAAGTATTAGATTGAATATAAATCAGAACTTGAATTGCTTGGTATAACATACTGTATAGCATATTCTAAACTCATTTACTCTAATAAAGTTGCAAATGTAAAGGTACTTATTCTTTCCATGCCCAGTATTTTGTCATCATCAAAAGGAGGAGATTGTTGACCCCTGGAATGATTTTGATGATTACAAAATATTGGAGCATGCATTTGATACTAATTCTTTATAAGTGTTTAAGAAGTTTTTGTAGGGCATTTCTAATGGACAATCATCAAGCCTATGTTCCACAAGACCATTGAATGTATCCATGTATTCAAGAAAAAGTTTCATGTATTTTTCAATCATTTGAGAGCCCTAAGTAAATTTAATTATATATTCATGAAAAGGGTCAAATCGATGTAATTTTAAGTATAAATATTTTAGAATAGCTTTAGAATTTGTTTGGAAGTAGTTTGAAGCTATTTAGAAGCCTTTGGAAAAATTTCAACTTGAGCTGACTCTAACGAATATAGTTGATACATTTCTTGGCACGACATAGCATTTTTCTAATATAGGATATCCGAGCCGACTCCAAGAAAATCAGAGCCAACTATCACAGAGTCACAGAAAGTTATTTCTAAGATTTCATTCAATCGAGCCGACTCTAAGTCGATAAGAGCCGACTCTCATAGACTGCAGAATGACTACCTTTCAGTCCACTGATCATCCGAGCTGACTCACCTCCCATTGATTTCGGCAGTAACGAATAGTTTCAAAAATCAAAGTTTTTGAGTTTCAAGAATTCCAATGGCTAGTTTTTGTTTTCCAAGATATTTCAACGGCTATATTCATCTGAGAATACTTCAAGAAGCTATAAATGATGGATTAAGAGAAGAAAATTTTTTTTATGAGAGTATTGATCATACTAAGAGCTTTCAAGTAGAAACTTAAGTTCTCCAACAACTTCTAACTACCTTTTTGAGTTAATCTTTGAAGAATTAAAAGAGGCTTGAAGAGCATTTAAGAAGCATTCAAGAAGGCCTCATTAAGAGCTTCAACTGCAACTATTCAATAAATTGGGTTTGTTTTAGCATTGCTTTCTTTTGCTACTCGATTTTTGAGTTGCTACAAGTATATAATTGGTGGCTGTAGCTTGTGAGTTATTTTTAATTGTTGGTTAGTCTTGAAAACCAAGTTGGATTGTTAGTGAGCCCGGAAAAACTAACCGTATATTGGGATTTTGGATTGTGAGCCTATAGAAAAACAATCTGACTATATACGGGATGAATGTAGTAAAAATCCCAAGAGCACACCTTAAGTAGTGGACGTAGGAGCTGGGTTGCTCCAAACCACTCTAAATCTTATGGTATTTTTGAAAGTTTAAAAGGCATGGTAGGCACACATACTATGTTTTAAAACTATTTTAAAGTATAGCACAGCTGAAGACTTGGTAGATCGATCAAGTCGATCTACCAATCTACCTGTAATAGGATCTGACATAATAAAAGTCCATGTAGAGAAATCAAGAGCAAAGAAAAGGAAAGGGTACGTTATCTTTATCCTTTGGATGCAAGTGATGAAGAACTACTAAGCCAGACAAATGTCTGGCCTCTACGGGTAGTTCACATCAGGGCTCGATTCCAATCAACTCCCTTGGAGTGCTAGCTCCTCAGGATCCTTGAGGTCGATCTTTTCCTTCCTTGGACCTACAAGACTTTCTTGAAACCGTTGGAAAATCTGGTTGGGGAACAATGGAGAGAAGTAGAAGTGGAACCCTTCCTAACTAACTCTTTCTTCCAAACCCTAGCTTGATTGCTAGGTAGGCTCGTACCCAAAACCCAAATCCTCTCAAACCCCATACCTTCCCTCCATCTCTTAGAAAAGCCTAGCAAAAGTCAACCTCAACCAACTCTGCTGCCCCTACAAAGACACCTATTTATAGTAGCAACAAAGAGGGAGAGACATATGGAAGGAGGAGTGATTGGGGGAGAGGGTTAAGGGTTGACCAAATTAACTCTAGGTTTATATTGGAGAAAATCTGCATTCTAAATAATGCATTCCATAAAAAACCTTGGAGCCAATTTTAACTAAGATTTGATATTTGAATTCAAAATTCAAATTTAAATCTTTTAAAGGAAAGTGAGCATGACAAATCAAATCTAATTTGATCCTAAGTCAAATCACATTTGGCTTGACCCATCAGATTACAATCATATTGCAAATAAGTCCTCCAAAAATTTGCTAATCGAATTAGTGAAAAATCCTCATATGTCGACTTATTGGACGACATGGTCAATCATATTGACCCCATAGTGATGCTAAACGATTCTCAATGATCGATCAGCCTTTAGATTAGGTAGAAACCCCTATGGTATGTGACCCTATAGGTTTGAACACTAAGTCGTAGCACTGAAACGTTTCCAGTACCAGTCAAAGTCATTATTTAGCAATGATACCCAATATCCGGATAGGTCGAAGATGCAGAGCAACTCTCTAGAACCTATAGCATATGGTTACTGCATAATTCATCCCTTTGACCTCATAATGTTTAGGATGACCTAGGGTTTGACTGCCAACCCTAATTTAGTACATCCAGATCGTGTCTCAACCTTACAGTTTCGTGACTCCTCACAAGAACTATTATGATCAAGGTTTAACTAAATTGAGATATAGAGAGTCATTCACTCCAAACCATTAGGAGGGGTCAATCCCATCTTGATCCACCACTGCTCCATATGTACTTGACTATACCCAGAATCCTTCTATCACTGGATTAGAAATCTAGGTAGTCCGGTACAAAAGTATAGTGAGTTGCTTGCAAGCTACCATGGTGACCTCAGGTTTGAGGGACACATATACCCATATCCCTTCGCGAGCAATCCTTTGATAGAAAGGAGCTCCGTACATGGTCACGTTCAGTGAGACGTCATACATTTTACCTGTATGTCATATCAGTGTCTCTACACTCTTTGGTTAAGAGGACAACCAACCAATATGACATACAACAATCTATGCTTGATACATCATCATCCTATAACAATGTATCCTTTGGTTGTGAACCAGTTTAAAAAACTACTCCATATATCTTCTCTGTATCAAATATAATGTAGTTCTAAGGACTCCATCACATAAGAGTTCTTTTCAGGAAAATGCACATGTGATGAACATCCAAAAAAATAACTTTTATTTATTTAAAGAATTCATATATAATTATAAAATAGCACAACCATCTACATCCTAGATGATGGGCTTTGGAAAACTATTCCTAACAACTTCCACTTGTACTAAAGTTAATCAGTACAGAATCTCATTTCCATTTTTCATTTATAATTGTTGAATGCTTGAACTCCGACGGCTTTAGTGAAGGGGTCGGTCAGGTTCTCCTTTTCATTGATCTTCTGAAGGTCGATATCATCTCGTTCCATGATTTCTCGAACAAGGTGATAGCATCGCAGAATGTGTTTAGTGCGGTGATGGGACTTTGGCTCTTTGGTTTGAGCAATGGATCCAGTACTGTCACAATACACCGGAACAGGACCATCCAGGGAAGGTGCCACTCCCAGCTTGCCTAGGAACTTCCACAACCATATGCTTCCTTTCCTGCATCTGATGCTGCGATGTATTCTGCTTCACAAACTGAGTTTGCAATAGTAGGTTGCTTGGAACTTTTTCAATAGATTGCTCCCCCATTCAGGATAAAGATAAACCTTGATACACTCTTGCTGTCATCTCTATCTGACTGAAAACTTGAGTCAGTATATCCCACAAGTTTCTAGTCAGGTTCTCCATATATCAGCCATTGGTCCTTAGTACTTTACTGATACTTGAGGATGGTCTTTACCACTTTTCAATGAGCTTCACCTGGGTCAGACTGGTATCTGCTCACTTGCCTAGTGAGTATGCCATGTATGGTCTAGTACATGTCATGGCATATATGATAGAACCCACTGCCGAAGCATATGGGATTCTACTCATATGCTCTCTCTCCTCAGGATTTATCGCATAATCCCTTTTGGAGAGTATAATTCCAGGCCTATAAGGAGATACCCTCTCTTGGAATTTTCCATGCTGAATCGCTTCAACATAGTATCAATATACGTAGACTGGGACAGTCCCAAAAGCCTCTTAGATCTATCTCTATAGATCTTCATACCTAGTATGTAAGAGGCTTCACCCAAGTCCTTCATAGAGAATTGGGATGATAACTAGACCTTTATTCCTTGTAGTGCTGGGATGTCATTTTCGATTAAGAGTATGTCATCTACATACAATACAAAGAATACAATCACAAAACTATTAGCCTATTTATAAATGCAAGGTTCTTCTCCGTTCCTAATGAAGCCATACGACTTGATACACTTATCAAATCGCATGTTCCAACTTCGAGATGCTTGCTTCAGTCCATAGATGGACCTTTGAAGTTTGCACACCTTTGACTCGTTTGTGGATGTGAACCCTTCAGGTTATACCATGTACACCTCCTCTTTTAGCTCACCATTCAGGAAAGGTGTTTGGACATCCATTTGCCAGATTTCATATTCAAAGTATGCCGCTAAAGCTGGCATGATCCAAATAGATTTGAGCATTGCCACAGGAGAGAATGTCTCGTCATAGTCAATACCATAACATTGATGATACCCCTTGGCAACTAGATTGGCTTTATAGGTCTTTACCTTCCCGTCTATGCCCTTTTTCTTTTGAAAATCCATTTGCATCTAATGGGTTTTATCCCCTCAGGTGGATCAACCAATGTCCATAAATTGTTGATTTCCATGGACTCCATTTCGAATCTCATGGCTCCTAGCCATAGTTTAGAGTCGGGCCTTTGCATTGCATCCATATAGGTGATCGGGTCCTCATTGTTCTCATCGAGTTCAATGGGATCACCGTCTCGGACCAAGAAACCGTAGTATCTGTCTGGTCGACATGGTATCCTACCATATCTCCTTAATGGTTCTTGCATGGGCTCTGGGTGTGATCTAACATAACCGGTTCTATGTTGTCCCTTAGTGTGTCGGTTCTTCTACTTGTTGAACTTCACTAAGTTCAATCTTAGAGGCTACAATTTCTTCACCAAGAAAAATCTTTTTCAAAAAGATAGCCTTAAGACTGACGAACAACTTTTATTCCTCAGCCAAGTAGAAGTAGTACCCCTTAGACTCTTTTGGATACCTAACAAATAGGCACCTGTCAGACTTAGGTCCAAGCTTATCCATTTCTAAATGTTTGACATAAGCCGGGCAACCCCAGACCCGAAGGTGTGCGAGTATCAGCTTACATCTACTCCATATCTCATATGGAGTTTTGCTAATGGATTTACTCGGAACCCTATTTAAAAGGTAGCAGTCTGACTCTAGAGCATATCTCCAAAAGGATAGCGATAGAGAAGCAAAGTCCATCATGGACCAAACCATGTCTAACAGGATTCGATTCCTTATTTCAGACACTCCATTTAACTGAGGTGTCCCTGGAGGTGTCCATTGAAAGAGAATCCCATTCTCCTCAAGATATGTCAGAAAATTACTGGAAATATATTCACCATCTCGATCTGATCGAAAGATTTTGATATACTTTCTAGTTTATTTTTCTACTTTATTATGATATCGTTTGAACATTTTAAATGATTTAGATTTATGTCTCATCAAGAAGATCTAACCGTACCTCGAAAGGTCATCTGTAAAGATAATAAAATAATTGTACCCACCTCTGGTACTAATATTTGTAGGTCCACATATATCAGTATGTACCAGATTTAGAATTTCTTTGGCTCATTCACCTTTTCGGTAAAAAATAATTTTGTCATCTTTCCAAGAAGACAGGACTCACAGATTGGTAGTGAATCACATTCACTAATCTCGAGAAAACCCTCACTTTTCAACTTGTTTATCCTGTTCTTGTTGATATGACCTAGCCTACAATGCCATAAATACGTTTCGCTGGCATTATCTATCCTAGGACATTTGCTAGATGTGTACACTACACTGACATGTCACGATAGTACATAAATGCCATTATTCATGTATCCATTCATCACAACAGAATCATTCCAAATGATTTTGCAAATGTCATTCTTTATTGATATTTCATAACCATAGATAGCCAAATGAAAGACGGATAATAATGACACTCATTCAAAATGATTGTATAAGACTCAAAAAGTAATTTGAGGGTTCCTATTGCCAGGATTGGAACTTGGTTTCCATTTTCCATGTTCAGGGATCTCTCACCATTGTCGAATTTCCTACTAACTTGAAGTCCCTACAAAGAATTGTAAATGTGAATTGGACTTCTAGTATCCAATATCCAGTTAGTAGTATCACAGATAGAGAAACTACAAGGTATTATCATATAAATACTTTATCCAGTACTGCCCTACTGCTTCCTCTTCTTAGACCAGTTCGGATTTAGGGATGCAATATAAAGAGGACAGTTCCTCTTTCAATGACCTTGCTTTTTACAAAAGAAGCACTTCGCTTGGCTCTTATCAGCCTTCACCTTCTTAACCTGATTGGGCCAAGAAGCATTTTGCACCTTCTTCCCTTTATTTCTCTTTTTTCATTTCTTAAAGGGACGACGCCCTATAGAGGATCCTCCCACTAGATTTACTACCCCTTTATTAAGTTGGTGGTCTTTCTCATAAGTTGCAGTAACCCCAACATATCGTGGTAGTTAATTGCAGGCTTATTCATTCTAAAATGATCGATAAAGTCTAGATAAGAAAAGGGCAAGGAACTCATTATTGTATCTTTCCCGAGCTATTCATGCAAGGGACATCCGAGCTTGCCCTGGTGCTTAATCATCTCGATCATGTACAATACATGATCAGTGACCGAGGCCCCATCAAGCATCCGTACATTATAGATAGTACAAGAGACCTTGTACCTCTCAACATCATCTAGTGTACCGAAGGACTCCTTTAACTTTTGAAGGATCTCCTCCGACTGGGTTTCCTCGAATTTGTGACTGAACTTGTCGTTCATCGCTGCCAACATGAGACATTGGATAGTGGTCCTATCAGAGAGCCACTTATGATAAGTGTCTCTAACAAAACCTCGAGCATTGGGTGCATGGATTTTAGGCATGGGATTCGATATCACATATAAGATTCGTTCATGCTCCAGGATAATCTTGAGACTTTGATACCAGCTATCGAAGTTGGGACCCTTGAGCTTCTCATTATCAAGAAGAGATCGGAGTGACAAGTTGGTAGACATCTGAAAGGAAAACCAAAACTTATTAGTGTATATAATTATTAATTCAAAGACATAGACTTTAGTCTAAAGTCCCTCCCACTATTTTGTTCAAACTGGTAGCCTCTACCTCCAATCCGAGGAATTACTTTAATTCCTTAGTGGGTACTAGAACCCAATAGATAACACATGAGCTTGACTTTGACCGGCCCATCCATGTGCATCTAAAGGTAGATTCTTTAACAAATAAATTCTTCAAGTAATTTCTAGTATTTAGATTCTGCCCCAAGGTACACTTCAATCGACCTTTGGGCCTCCTATTGAAGGTCCCGATTAGGTCCAACCATTAACATGACGAAATTCAATGCTTCCAACCAACGAATAGTCAAGCCCGACTTTGGCCAGCCCACTTGACCATCGTTAAGAGAGTCGTACTGAGCCATCATATTAGGAATGATAATTTCAATAGCCCGTTGAACACCCGATCTTTGGATCTGCCAATGAACACCTAACTATTAGACACATTATCATTCCACTTAATGAAAGGCTAGAACTTAGTTATCCCCATAACTTCATCCTTTTATGGACTTAATAATTTAGAGGGTTTAACTTTAATGTGATAGATGAAATAGATAAGAAGACATGGATCAACCTCCCACTGACTACATTAGTCATAAAAGAGGATTTTAGAAACTAATGATCCATGGGTACCTAAAATCAGTCAAGACTGATTAACCTTAGGTGACATGGGTTAACACGAGTCAGTGATCAGCCCAATCAATTTTGATTGACCACATTGGCCAGGTAAATAAGATCATGGGATGGGTTCTGCCATTAACCGTCTTGCCTTAGACACCAACCGGGTTGGCTAGGTGAGAGGTAGCCCCATAGAACCATGATCAAATGCCATACTTATCTTAGATAGCAATTAGTTCATCAGACTCGATTAGACTAGCATAAAGACTCAGGTTGACCACTGAGCCATAAATCAGATCTATTTAGATTTATGAACTAATCAATCTAACTATTAGAGAGATCTATAGAGAAGAAATCCTAACTCAATATTTGATTAGATTAGTTCTCCATTTGATCCATTCATCTAAACTTAGGTCTAACCCAATTAAGGACCTAATTGAAGCTAACCCATGACCCTTAAAGGTTATTGAAATGACTTAGAGTCTTTGAATCATATTCTTATATCACTTTGTCATTCAAGGTAACTTAATTCTTAATTAAGTTCAATAATTTTCATAAATTGAAATAATTTTAATTTATATTATAAAATAAATTTATAAGCATATAGAATTTGAATTCATTATTTCAGGGTTTTCTAGTCGAGTCAACTTATATAGAATGTGAGTCGGCTCCTCTAGAACTAAAAATTGACAGATTGTTTTGTCTACAAAGATGAGTCAGCTCGGGCAGGGGTCGAGTCGGCTCGTTCAGAACATAGAACAGACATACTATTCTATCTACAGAAATGATTCGGCTCGAGCAGGGGTAAAGTCAGCTCGTCTACTGGGGCAGAAAATAATGACTTCAAATTTATGCATTTTACTTGAACTATTCAAAGTTTTTAGATCAAACATCCATAGATTAAAACTATTTTATCCTATCAAATCTTTCACTTTCTTCTTCATAAGGTCATGACACAGTGGCACCCCTACACTAAAAGATTAAAAGGCATAGCGGGCAGATAGACCATATTTTAAAACTATTTTAAAGTACAGTACAGTGAAGGACTTGGTAGATCGATCAAGTCGATCTACCAATCTACCTGCAATAGGATCCGACATAATAAAAGTGAATGTAAATATATCAAGAGCAAAGAAAAGGAAAAGGTACGTTATCGTTAACCTTTGGATTCAGGTGACGAAGAGCCACTGAGCCAGACAAATGTCTGGCCTCTATGGATAGTTCACACCAGGGCTCAATCCCAATCAACTCCCTTGGAGTGCTAGCTCCTCAGGATCCTTGAAGCTGATTTTTTCCTTCCTTGGACCTGCAAGACTTCTTGAAGCCACCGAAAAATTTGGTTGGGGAACAATGGGGAGAAGTATAAGTGAAACCCTTCCCAACTAACTCTTTTTTTCCAAATCCTAGCTTGATTGCTAGGTAGGCTCACACCCAAAACCCAAATCCTCTCAAACCCCACTCTAAGGATACCTTCCCTTCCTCTCTTAGAAAAGCCCAGCAAAAGTCAACCTCAACTAACTCTGCTACCCCTACAAAGAAACCTATTTATAGTAGCAGCAAAGAGGGAGAGAGATATGGAAGGAGGATTGATTGGGGGAGAGGGTTAAGGGTTGAACCAAATTAGCTCTAGGTTCATATGGGAGAAAATCTGTATTCTAAATAATGCATTCCATAAAAGACCTTAGAGCTAATTTCAGCCAAGATTTGAAATTTGAATTCAAAATTCAAATTTGAATCTTTTAAAGGAAAGTGAGCATGACAAATCAAATCTAATTTGATCCTAAGCCAAATCATATTTGGCTTGACCCATTAGATTGCAATCATATTGCAAATAAATCCTCCAAAAACTCACTAATTGAATTAGTGAAAAATCCTCGTCAAACATTTGGATCATGGTGAATCATATTGATCCCATAGTGATGCTAAACAATTCTCAATTATCGATCAACCTTTAGATCAGGTAGAAACCCCTATGGTGTGTGACCCCATAGGTTCAAACACTAAGCCGATAGTACTAGAATATTTTTAGTACCAGTCAAAGTCATCATCTAGCAATGATATTCGATGTCCGAATAGGTCGAAGATGCAGAGCAACTCTCTAGAACCTCTGGCATATGATTACCGCATAATTCATCCCTTTGATCTCATAATACTCAGGATGACCTAGGGTTTGACTGCCAACCCTAATTTAGTATATCCAGATCATGTCTCAATCTTATAAGTTCCGTGACTCCTCACAATAACTACCTTGGCCAAGGTTTTGTTAAATTAAGACATAGTGAGTCATTCACTCCAAATGATTTGGAGGGGTCAATCCCGTCTTGATCCATCACTACTCCACAAGTACTTGACTATATCCAGAAACTTTCCATCACTAGATTAGAAATCCAGGTAGTCTGGTACCAAAGTACAGTAAGTTGCTTGCAAGCTACCATGGTGACCTTAGGTCTGAGGGACATATATATCCATATCCCTTCACGAGCAACCCTTTGGCAGAAAGGAGTTTCACAGATGGTCACATTCAGTGAGACATCATACATTTCACCTGTATGTCACATCAGTGTCTCTACACTCTTTGGTTGAGAGGAAAACCAACCAATATGACATACAACAACCTATGCTTGATACATCGTTGTCCTATAAGAATTTATCCTTTGGTTGTGAACTAGTTTAAGAACTACTCGATACATCCTCTCTGTATCAAATATAAATTAGTTCTAAGGACTCCATCACATAAGAGTTCTTTTTAGAAAAATGTACATGTGATGAACAGCCAAAATAATAACTTTTATTTATTTAAAGAATTCATATATAATTACAAAATAACACAACCATCTACACTCTATACGATGGACTTTGGGACACTATTCCTAATAACTCCCACTTGTACTAAAGCCAATCAGTACATAATCTTATTCTCATTTTCCATTTACAATTGTTGAACTTTGAACTCCAATGGCTTTAGTGAAGGGGTCGACCAGGTTCTCCTTTCCATCGATCTTCTGAAGGTCGATGTCATATCATTCCACGATTTCTCGTACAAGATGATAGCACCACAGAATGTGTTTGGTGTAGTAATCGGACTTTGGCTCTTTGACTTGAGCAATGGCTCCAGTGCTATCTTAATACACCGAAACAAGACCATCCAGGGAAGGTGCCATTCCCAGCTCGCCTAGAAACTTCTGCAACCACATAGCTTCCTTTGCTGCATCTGATTCTGTGATATATTCTACTTCGTATATTGAGTCTGCAATAGTAGGCTTCTTGAAACTTTTCCAGCAGATCACTCTCCTATTTAGGATAAAGATAAATCCTGACATACTCTTGCTGTCATCCTTATCTGACTGAAAACTGGAGTCAGTATATCCCATAAGTTTCAAATCAGGTTCTCCATATATCAGTCATTGATTCTTAGTATTTTGCAGATACTTAAGGATAGTCTTTACCACTTTTCAATGAGCTTCACTTGGGTCAGACTGGTATTTGCTCACTATGCTTAGTGAGTATGCCACGTCTAGTCTAGTACATGTCATAGTGTAAATGATAGAACCCACTGCCGAAGCATTTGGGATTCTACTCATATGCTCTCTCTCCTCAAGAGTTATCCATAATCCCTTTTGAAGAGTATAATTCCAAGGCCTATGAGGAGATACCCTTTCTTGGAATTCTCTATGCTAAACCACTTCAGTACAGTATCAATGTACGTAGACTGGAACAGTCCCAGAAGTCTCTTAGATCATCTATATAGATCTCATACCAAGTATGTAAGAGGCTACACCCAAGTCCTTCATAGAGAACTGAGATGACAACCATACCTTTATTCCTTGTAGTGTTGGGATGTCATTGCCAATTAAGAGAATATCATCCACATACAACACAAGGAATATAATCACAGAACCATTAGCCCATTTATAAATGTAAGGTTCTTCTCCGTTCCTAACGAGGCCATACGACTTGATACACTTATTAAATTGCATGTTCCAACTTCGAAATACTTGCTTCAATCCATAGATGGACCTTTGAAGTTTGCACACCTTTGACTCGTTTATGGATGTGAACCCTTCAGGTTATACGATGTACACCTCCTCTTCCAGCTCACCATTCAGGAAAGCTGTTCGGACATCCATTTTCTAGATTTCACTATCAAAGTATACCACTAAAGCAAGCATGATCTGAATAGATTTGAGTATTGCCACAAGAGAGAACGTCTAGTCATAGTTAATACCATAACATTGACGATATCCCTTGGCAACTAGACGGGCTTTATAGGTCTCTACCTGCCCGTCTGTATCCCTTTTCCTCAGGTGGATCAACCAATGTCTATACTATTGGAAATTATGTCCTAAAGCCAATTATCTAGATTGTAAATGATTGTGCTATTTTGTAATTGTATATAAATTTCTTAATGAATAAAAGCTAGTTTTTTGGCTATTCATCACGTATGCATTTTTCTAAAAAGAACTCTTGTATGATGGAGTTCTTAGAACTACATTATATTTGATATAGAGAGGATATATCGAGTAATTCTTAAACTGGTTCACAACCAAAGGATACATTATTATAGAACGTCAATGTATCAAGTGTAGGTTGTTGTATATCATATTTATTGGTTGTCCTCTTAACCAAGGAGTGTAGAGATACTGATATGACATACAGGTGAAATATATGACATCTCACTGAACGTGACCAATTGTTGAGCTTCCTTCTGCCAAAGGGTTGCTCGTGAAGGGATATGGGTATATGTGTACCTTAGACCTGAGGTCACCATGATAGCTTGCAAGCAACTCACTGTACTTTGGTGCTGGACTACCTGGATTTCTAATCCAGTGATGAGAGGCTTTTGGGTACAGTCAAATACTTGTAGAGCGGTGGTGGATCAAGATGGGATTGACCCCTCCAAATGGTTTGGAGTGAATGACTCACTATATCTCAATTTAGCAAAACCTTGGCTAGGATAGTTCTTGTGAGGAGTCATAGAACTTGTAAGGTTGAGACATGATCTGGATATACCAGGTTAGGGTTGGCAATCAAACCCTAGATCATCTTGAGCATTTTAAGATAAAAGGGATGAATTATGCGGTAACCATATGCCAGAGGTTCTAGAAAGTTGCTCTGTAATCTTTGACCTATCTCGACGTCAGGTATCATTACTAGATGATGACTTTGACTGGTACTAGAAGTGTTCCAGTGCTACCGGCTTAGTGTTCGAACCTATGAGGTCACACACCATAGGGGTTTCTTTCTAATCTAAATGCTAATCGGTGATTGAGAATTGTTTGCCATCACTGGAGGTCAATATGATTGACCTTGTTCTAAGTGTCGACACTTCTAAGTGTTGACACTTGGAAGTGTCGATACTAGGAAGTGTAGACACTTGGCTGTGACGAGCAAAGATTCTGGGAAGGATTTTTGGAAAGTTTTGATCTCAATTCAAATTTCGAATTCTGGTTAGTTTTGGCTCCAAGCTGTCATAGAATGATGGTCATTCTTTTAAAGGTTTTGACCTTAATTCGAATTTTGAATTTTGGCTGGTTTTGGCTCCAAGCTTTCGTGGAATGATGGTCATTTTTGCCTTATGAGCTTAGAGCCAATTTAGTATGGCCCTTGACCTTCTCCCCCAATCACTCTTCCTTCCTCTTTCTTCCTCTCATGGCTGCCTTTATAAATAAGGATTGTTTTAGGGGATGCTGGTAGAAAAAAAGAGAAAAAAAAAAGAAAAAAAAGGAGTGTTTTCTTGTTGAATGAGATTGCTGAAATTCTGAGAGGGAAAAGAAAAAGGGCTTGGAAGGACTAGGGTTCTGGGTGTGTGACTACCTAGAACTCAAGCTAGGTCTTGGTAAGAGAGCTAGTTAGGAAGGGTTTCACTTCTCCTCCTTTTCTTCCAAGAAGAAGTAGATCGGCCTCAAGGATCCCAAGGAGCTAGCACTCTGAGGAAGTTGATCAGAATCGAGCCCTAATGTGAACTACCCATAGAGGCCATACACAAGTGTGGCTCAAGGGCTTTTCACAACCTCCTCCTAAAGGTATAATGGTAAGGTATCCTTATGCCTTTTGATTCTTTTCCTACTTATGATATCTTTTGCATGCTACATTTTCATACATGTTCCTGTTGCAAGCATATTGGTAGATCGTTTTGATCGATCTACCAAGCCTTCTGCTGTGCTTATTTTAAAATTATTTTAAAATATATCTTTTCTGCTATGCATGCTCGTTTTGCTTTCCCTTCAATGGTATCAGAGCCAGGTTCTTCATAGTATAATAATGCTAGCATGCTTTAACATCATAGTTTTCTTTTAAAGTACTTGGATTGAGTGCTTCACCATGGCCGTCCGGTCATAGGAGAGAAGTAGGGCTGCAAGATCCTCTCTTTCCATTTAATAGGGTCTCCTATGATGTGTAGGGGTGCCGCTTATGATTGACTTATGAAGAAGAAAAATAAAATAAAATATATATTAAAATGTTTTAATCTAATGTTATGATCATAAAATAAATTTAAATGAGATCTAAGAGTTTTGTTTTGACCGGTTTTGATTAAAAGTTTGAAAAAAAATTTTGAATTTGAAATCACTGTTTTTGTTTTGTGACAAGCCTTGAATCGACCCAAGTGTCGACACTTGAGTCGACTCATGCGTGCATGCATAAAATATAACTTTTTATTAACACTCTATCTCAGGCCTTGAGTCGATACTTGAGTCGATTCATGAGTGCATAGTGTCGACACTTGACTTGAAAATGCAGAAAAATAGTAAATTCAAATTTTGATTTGTTGTAAAATTGTTTTACATTATAAATTAAAATTATTTTAATTTATAAAGGCTATTGAACTTAATTGAGAATTAAGTTCCCTTGAATGACAAAGAACTCTATGATGGGGACATCAGATCAGACATAGACTTCAAGCTCCAATTTATTCTCTAAGTCATGTGTTGGTCAATTTTGAGTCCTGTAATAAAGTTAGTCCAATAATTGAGTCCTGTAATAAGTGGAGGCAAGATGTCCATTAAGTCCAGTAAATCCCTTGTCTCAACCTCATGAGTCCTTAAGTTTATTTGAGTCCTGTAAGTTTGTTTCTAGTCATGTTTTGTACCAAAGGAGGATTACCAGACCAGAGCATTTTCTAGGCCACTCCACTAGAGCTGAGTTCAAGTACCTGGACCCCTGCCAGGCCCCTCCTAGATATGCTACCCAAGAGGTGGCCCTTCATGCCGCCAAGCCCAGGTGGAGCACAGAGGCAGAATATATAGCTGTCAGTGAAGCCGCCAAGGAAGCAGTCTGGATGAAGAAGTTCATCACAGAGTTGGGTGTTGTTCCTGAGATAGAAAATCCAGTGCCACTTTACTGTGACAACACTGGAGCTGTTGCTCAAGCTAAGGAACCAAGAGCTCATCATAAGTCCAAGCACATTCTGAGACGCTTCCATCTCGTACGAGAAATAGTAGAAAGACAAGATGTCTACATAAATAGAGTTTATACAAAGAACAACGTAGCAGACCCGTTCATTAAGGCTCTACCACAGCGAGAGTTTGATCGCCACCTCGAGAGTATGGGGTTAAGATTTAAAGGTGATTGACTTTAGTGCAAGTGGGAGATTGAAAGGGATATGCCCTATAAGCCAATCTATGTTGTATCTCCCAAACCATTGTAATTGACAATATTCAAATAAAGCACTATACTGAATATACTGTAAGCATATCTATGCACTATACTAGTATTATGTCAATCACCATATTAGGTCTTGCAGATAACACAACAAACCTAATGTGGTTCATAACACAATATTGATCCAGCATGAAGGAAGGCCAATAAATAGTATTTTTAACACTAAGCATTTTAGTCAAGATTTAAATTTAATCAAATCGGCCAAGCAAGTAGAAGAGATGTGGGAGTCCCCCCGTTGCTTTCCTAGACACCAATAAAAATTGGCCAGGTCAGTCAACGGAACCAATTAAAAACCACAATTCTCTTTACCTTCTCAGAACCACCTTTCTAGACACCGAATGATCAATTGTACATCATGACTAGTGATGCTTATTAGTTAAATATACTAAGACTTAATATAATTTTTAAGAGGAGGGATTTATAAATTTCCAGCACATCCTTATAGAATGTATCACAATCAACATATCACTCTTATAAATAAACAAATATGTGCTAAGTGTGTCATCATACTAGGACAACCATTTACCACATAATGGATCCACCATTATGCTAGGGCAACCTTATTTCAGTATGATGACTTCAAAACTATACATATCTCTATAATAATTAGGGTTTGAGTGAAAGACCCTAACTAGTGGCATACATCAAAACATATATGCAATCAAAGATATGCTAAGTGTAGTAACATATTAGGATTTAAAAATCCTAAGATGTGACATACAAACTATCATAAATTATAGTCCTAATTAAGGTGGCTCTGATACCACTGTTGGGATCCGGTGCAACGCAGCGGAAGGGTAATTTCAAAATATAGAAATTAATATGCACAAAAATCCTAAAACAGGAACTCCTTAATAAGACTAAAATGTATGAAGACTAACATTCTTATGCAAATTAGAATTAGAGTACTAACCTGTAACCGCTAATTCCAATTTGATGAAGATTTAATCTTGAAGATGAATGGGCTATTTGAGTTCACCAGGCGTCCAGGTGTCCGCCCTCCGATGGTGATCCACACAAAGCAATGACCAAGATCCTAACTCCTTGTTCCAATGGTTCTTTCAATTGAATTCTTCTTCCAGGAATTCAATACTTGGATTATGGCTGGAAATCTTCCACTCAAAGGTGTGTCTTCTTCCTTCTTACCCCTTCTCCACCTTCTACCAAGACTTAGAACCTTTAGGACACCTTTGTCTTGAAAGTAAGACCTTGTCCTAAGAAGATTAATGCTTGTCTTTAATTGGTGGAGAAATTAAGAAAAAGATGTCTTAATGTAAGGAAGAAAAGAATTGGATCAGAACTCTTCTTTTACCGTCGGAGACTTTCTCTCTTAACCTTGTTTAGTAGCAGAGTTTCGACAGAGTTTTTACTCTGTAAAGGAAACAATGCAAAAACAAGAAGGGGAGAAAGAGTCTTCAGGAGAGGAAGAAAGAAAAAAAAAATCACATCACCGAGTTCTGATTCCCACCCCCTTTTTTATAGTTTTCAGAGAGGCGCCCTCACAACTCTCCGATAACAATTTCTCACGCCATTTCCCTTCTTTCCACGCCCCTTTCCCTTCTTCCCACGCTCTTTCCTTTTTTTCACGGCCTTCTGGATTATTTCTCATGGCCTTCCAGATCAATCCTCATGACTTTTCTCAAAAGAAGAAGTCGCGACGATTGGGAGAAAAAGTTGTGAAACTTGAATCTCCGAAGAGATCTGATTTCACGCTCCCGGGAAGAAACTGCGCTTTCTTTCTTTCTTAAAAACCTCTCCACCCGTTAGATTATCATCCAAGGGTAGACAAATGAGGTGCTAATACTAAGAAAGAAGGCCGCCCCATCTTAATTCATCGGAGAATTAAGTGGGCGCGCGCCAAGAGTCCATGCGCCCATGGACTCCTCCAAATGGCGCGCCAAGAGTCCATAAGCGCATGGACTCTTGTTGTTTTGGCGTGTAAGGGAAAAGGGGGCGGGTGGGGAAGTGGCCTAGCTAATAGGTTAGCCAATTGGGTTAGCCATAATCCCTAAATTCTCAATTAAGGTCTAATTAGATCCAATTAGAACCCAAATCGAGTCAATTCGGAACCCTAATTCGATTACGATTCGAATAGGAGTTAGGATTTGCAACACTTGCTAGAGTGTCTTCATGCAAATGACTCTTGATCAATTCTTTTAAGTGTGTGACCCATTGGGTTCCACATCTAGCCGGCAGTGGGTTCGAATACAAGTTGACCTAATTTGATTAGAACTCTTTCTAATCGATTTAGGTCAAATCGAGCTTACCCGATTTTGATCAATTAGGACTCTTCCTAATTCAAATCAGCCCACAAGACAAGATTGATGTCTAGCAACGTGTCATGTCTACCCTGAAGATATGAAAATTCTAGTGAAATACCAAAATTACCCTTCAGTAGAAAGTTACCGTACAATTAAATCCTTCGATCAGCCTGCACCCAAAATATAATTATGGATATGGATATATGTCAAATCCAATATTATATTTGTTTCTAGATCAATTTTATATTGATGATTCAATTATCTTGATATTAGAAACCATCTCTAATATCTCTACTTTGATCAAAGATTCCCTGAATCATCATCCGATTGATAACTAGCTAGATGCAATGTCCTCTTACTAAGAGTGATCGATTCCTTGTTGACCTACTCATTACCTTCATATCCAATTCACCATTCCCAGTATCAATCCTATGCATCACTCAGTGTCATGATTATGATTGAACCAAAGCATGGGTTCATGTACATAAGGTACTTATGGCAGTCTCAGGTCAAAGGATTACTTGTACCACTCCCACTATGAGAACCTTCTATTGACATGTAGCTAAGATTCCATTAGATATTCTCAAGTTGGATCATATCAGTGAACTCATTCTCTAATGAGCACCCACATCCTAGTATTAGTGTCATACACAAGTGACTGTGAGAGCAGTCACCCTATTCAGTATACATAGGATGTGCTAGTCTTACCGGAAAAATCCTGATCCCCTACTCAAGGTTCCTTCGATTAGGAATGTTTTTGATTAAGGTTTTAAGACTTTAGGTCTCACTGGTATGATCTCATCATAACCCTAAAATCATAGCCCTAATCTATGAGGTTCATCATATAATAATAATCACAGCGTATGATGAAAAATAATGCCTTTATTAGAATATTATCAATTACAATGTTTGGGAGATACAACATAGATTGGCTTGTAGGGCATATCCCTTTCACCTTCGATGGTGATCTTTATTTTTAGGATTATCTTTATTGCAGGAAAAGATGGATCTATATTTTGAGGAGGAACAAATACCTGAAGGAAGTCAGTTCAAGCTTGCCAGATTTAGGTTAGTTCACCAGGCTAGAGTATATTGGCTTCAGGTTGAACGATTGAACAGACTAATAGGAAAAATACCCATAACAACCTGCAGCGATATGAAATTTGAACTTAGAGAAAAGTACCTACCCAGATCCTATGAACCTAGATCCTATGCATCCACATCCTATAAGCCTAGTCGACCCATGACCCATAAAGCCGAACCCATGTCCTATGAGCCCAAGAAACCTATAACCCGTAGGTCTGAACCCTTGCCCTATGAGTTGAAGGAACCCATAGTCCATCGACATGAACCCTATAGGATTAGTATCCCTAGATATGAGCCTAGTATTAGTCAGGAACTCCTTAGTCGATCCATCCCTGCTATCCCAGATATTAGTCAATTTTTTCTTAGCCAACCCCCTCCTACCACCCCACTGGTTCACAAGAATGACCTTGAAGAGGAGATATATGAAGTTGATGTGAGCTTAGTGGATGAGTATGAGGAAGAAGAAGAAGAGTTAGCTATAGAAGACCTAGAATTAGTTGACCCAGTAGATACCCAGATAAAAGTCAGCCCAAATTTAGCTGACCTTGACCATACCTAAGTAGAAGCTAACCTAGAATTAGCTAACCCTGGCCACACTCAAACTAAAGCTGTAGTGGAAGACCAGTTAGAGGAAGAGAACCCAGATACTGCTACTAGAGTATCACCTGAGGAGACTTTAGAAGAGAACCCAATTATAGAGCCTAGTCCTAAATTTCATGAGAAAGAAGAGTTTATTAAGGACTTGATCTTTTTAAATCAGTACCCTTAGGATGAAGTCACTCCTTTGATTCCAATTGATCTCTTCCTTGAGATTAGTGATCCATTCTTTCATAATGCAGATCCTGTAGGTATATATTAACCCCATAAGGTCAACCTCATTAGTTTAGGACTCATCCCTAAAATCCCTTCTTGTATTCTACTCTTTCCGATTAACCTTGAACCATCTTCTTATTTCTTACCCTGCCAGACTAAGCCTGAACCCACCTCTTATTTTTTATCCTTTCCTGAAACTTCTTATATTTTTCTCACTATTAGATTGTATTTTGTAGAAGTTTGCATGTTGCATTCATTTATTGAGCATGTCACGTTTGCATTTTACTTTTGGAGGCCCCTATGGTATCTGTTAGGAGTGCATGCCAAGTTCTCATTTGCATGTCACCCACCTGACCAAGGGACAAACCCACAATTATAGCTTAGGATTTTGTCGAGTCTGCATATCAATAAGTGTGGCATGAATCATTTGCCTGCATTAGGTGTTCTGAGTTTTGCACTGCATGATTAGAGATCTGTATAAGGAATTAATCATAAGATTAATGTAAGCAATGAAATTTTATCAAAACATGGTTAATTCCCGAAAGGAGTCTAAGAGTTTGCTAGAAAAATCTTGTAACAATTAGGCTACATACCTGTGAGCTGGATCTATCAAAGTGATAAAGAAAGTTGGACTTAGTGCCTGAGTTACCTAATTAGGCATTAAGCTCAACCTTCAATATCTCAGACTTAGTGAGTATAGGGAGCCAGCAATGATATCCAGTGATCCTATTGAGCTTGACCCTTTTTTTGAGAGTGAACCCAACCCTGAGCATTGACATCAAATTAGTCCGTGAGAGGAATGATTGAGCGTTTCCTGGATGACCAAGCCATTAGTACCCAGATCAAAGGCTTCCATGTCACTTGGTTCATTGGCAAGGTCGACAGAGATTTGAGGATTCATGGATCACTCGAGAGGATCCGCAATGCCTCAACCCAGACCCGTCAGAGTAGTGCCAGATCCAGATCGATTTTACTCGACAGGATTGAGTTCCTCCCACCCCAAGAGAATTGATGGGGACATCAGATCAGACATAGACTTTAAGCTCCAATTTGTTCTCTAAGTCATGTGTTGGTCAATTTTGAGTCCTGTAATAAAGTTAGTCCAACAATTGAGTTCTATAATAAGTTAAGGCAAGAAGTCCATTAAGTTCAGTGAATCCCTTGTCTCAACCTCATGAGTCCTTAAGTTTATTTGAGTCCTGTAAGTTTGTTTCTAGTGAAGTTTTATACTAGAGGAGGATTACCAGACCAGAGTATTTACCAGGCCACTCCACCAGAGCTGAGTTCAAGTACTTGGACCCCTGCCAGGCCCCTCCTAGCTATACCATCCAAGAGGTGGGCCTTCATGCTGCCAAGCCCAGGTGGAGCACCCTCCCAGATTGGCACCCTACCCAATATCAGCACCCAGGCCTTGGCGCCCTACCCTGGTCCACTAAAGCTGGTGCCCCCCAGGCCCTTCAAGATATGGTGCCCCAGCCCAAGCCCCTTTGATGAGTGGTTCCCCATCTAGCCCAAGTCCAAGCCCAGTAGGGAGTAGAAAAGTCAAAGCAGTCCAAGAGGATTTCATCCCAACCCAAGCTCATGGAGAAAAGCCAAAGCTTCCAAGTTCTACAAGGGGTCCAATGTCCAAGTCCTACTAGAATTTAGGCCTCCCAATTTCAATCAAACTTTATACTCCTAATTCTAGTTAAACATTATACTCCTTGTCCCATACAAACTTGTAATCCAATTTTGATAGGGAAAGGGCCCTAGGTGAATCTATAAATACCCCACCCCTCCCCTCTTGTAAAATAATCTTTTATTCATGAAATAAACTTTGGTGAAATTTTCTTATGTTAGTTTGTGTTCTTCTTGTATGAGACTTTGTGCCTTAATCCCTCCAACCTTAGCCACCCAAAGCATCCCTCGTCCGAGCCCTAACACGCCCAAGTGCAAGAGCCCTAGCCAACCATACCAGCCAGGCATTCTTCCTCCGCTCCAAGGCTGCCAACTCCTGCAACTCCATCTTCCAACCATCCTTCAACTCGATCTCCAGTTTCTTATTTTTTCCTTCTTGTTTGCCTCTAACCTTTGATGTTTGCAGGATCCTTTCGGTGAAACCATCCTTGGATGATGTCTTCTTTGCCCTCGAACGAAGCTGATAAAAAGCCGACGGATCCGCGGGAAAGTGACCGGATCATCCAGGCACCGATCTGAGCGGAGTGATATCTTTTACAGCAACTAAAAATCATTGCCTGGTATGTTAAACCTAATTTTCATATCTTTTTGTCTGATTTCTTGAAGGTGAACATGCTCCTAATAGGCATTCGTAGACCTAGGATCCTTTACTTGCTTTATTTCTTTGATAGTTCTAGCATGAGGGTAGGAATTCTAACTGTTGCATGAAACCCTAACCTAGTCTTGGCTATTTTCGAGAACTAAACCTAAATAACATCAGAAATCATTACTCCTTTAATCTGATTTTTTTCTTTATGTTCCTCTTTTTCATGTCATCATGCATTATGTTAGAATCCCGTCCTTCATCACTCTAGGAATATGATACAAAGATTTTAAGTCATTTCAATAAGCTTTAAGGGTCATGGGTTAGCTTCTATTAGGTCCTTAATTGGGTTAGACCTAAGTTTAGATACATTAGATTATGTAGAGAACTAATCTAATCAAATGTTGAGTTATGATTTCTTCTCTATAGATCTCTCTAATAGTTAGATTGATTAGTCCATAAATCTAAATGGACTTAATTTATGGCTCAGTGGACAGCCCGAGTCTTTAGGCTAGTCTAATCGAGTCTGATGAACCAATTGGTGTCCAAGATAAGTTTGACAATTTGATCTTGGTTCCTTGGGGCTACCTCTTACCTAGTCAACTCGGTTGGTGTCTAAGGCAAGATGGTTAATGGCAGAACCTAACCCATGATCTCACTTACCTAGCCAATATGGTCGATTAGAATTAACTGGATAGCTCATTGACTCGTGTTAACCCATGTTATCCAAGGTTAATCAGTTTTGACTGATTTCAGGTGCCCATGGATCATTAGTTATGTGTAACCCTTCTTGATAACTGATATGGTCAGTGGGAGGTTAATCCATGTCTTCTCATCTCTTCTTCTATCACATTAAAATTAAACCCTTTAAATTATTAGGTCCATAAAAAGATGAAGTTATGGGGATAACCGAGTCTTAGCCTCCCATTAAGTGGGATGGTAATGGGTCCAATAGTTGGATGTTCATCGGCAAATCCGAAGATCGGGTGTTCATCGGGCTATTGAAAATACTGTTCCTAATATGATGGCTCAGTGCGACTCTCGTAATGGTAGTCAGGTAGGCCGACTAAAGTCGACCTTGACTATTTGTTAGTTAGAAGTATTGAATTTTGTCATGTTAATGGTTGGACCTAACCGGGACCTTCAATAGGAGACCCAAAGATCGATTGAAGTACACCTTGGGCAAAACCTAAATACTAGAAGTTACTTGGAGAAGTAATCGGTTGAAGAACCTACCTTTAGATGCTCATGGGTGAGCTGGCCAAAGTTGAGCTCATGTGTTGTCTATTGGATTCTAGTACCCACTAAGGAATTAAAGTGATTCCTCAGATTGGAGGTAGAGGGTACCAGTCTGAACAAAATAGTGGGAGGGCCTTTAGACTAAAGTCCATGTCTTTAGGTTAATAATTCATATATACTAATATGTTTTGGTTTTCCTTTCAGATGTCTTCCAACCTGTCGCTCCGGTCTCTTCTCGATAATGAGAAGCTCAAGGGTTCCAACTTCAATAGCTAGTATCGAAGGCTCAGGATTGTCCTAGAGCATTAACGAATCTTGTATGTGATATCAGATCTGGCACCTGAAACCCCTGCTTCCAATGCTCAGGGTTTGATCAGAGACACTTATCAGAAGTGGCTCTCTGACAAGACCACTATCCGAAGCATTATGTTGGCAGCGATGAACGACGAGTTCAGTTGCAAATTCGAAGAAGCCCAGCTAGAGGAAACCCTTCAAACATTAAAGGAGTCCTTCGGCACACCAGATGACGTTGAAAGGTACAGGGTCTCCTGTGCTATGTATAATGCACGAATGCATGATAGGACCTCAGTCACTGATCATGTATTGTATATGATCGAGATGATTGAGCGCCTGGGCAAGCTCGGATGTCCCTTGCATTAACAACTCGGAAAAGATGTGATTCTGAATTCCTTACCCTCTTTCTATCTAGACTTTCTCGATCATTTTATAATGAATAAGCCTACAGTTAACTACCATGGTTTGTTGGGATTATTGCAGAATTATGAGAAAGACCACCAACTGAATAAAGGGATGGTAAATCTAGTGGGAGGATTTTTGACAGGGCATCGTCCCTTCAAGAAAAGGAAAAAGAAGAATAAAAGCAAAAATATGCAGAATGCTTCTAGGCCCAATCAGGCCAAGAGGTGAAAGTTGATAAGAGCCAAGCAGAGTGCTTCTTCTGTAAGAAGCAAGGTCATTAAAAGAGGAACTATCATCCTTATATTGTGATGAGGACATCAGATCAGACATATACTTCAAGCTTCAATTTGTTCTCTAAGTCTTGTGTTGGTCAATTTTTGTTAAGTCCTGTAATAAAGTGAGCCGGTTGGGTTCACTAAGTCAGTTGAAGTTCCTTGTTTAGTCCATTGAGTCCATTTGTCAGTCCAGTCAAGAAGTCCACCCAGTTTCAATTCAGTTTATGAGTCCTGTAACTTTCATGCTCAAGAGGAGGGTTAATAGACCTGCACTCAAGACATCAGCACAGCATCCGGGTCCCTTGTTCATGCTGCCTAAATTCTGGAGAATGAAGCCCTAGCCCATCAAGAGGAGGTGCCCCAAGTCCACATAATTCCAGAACCCCCTGGCCCATAACACGTAGCCCATGGCGCCCCAGGGATTGGCCTTCCAGCTTTTGGTGCCCCAGGCCTTGGTGCCCCTACCTTGGCCCATCTGGAGCTAGCACCCTCCCAGGCCCATTCATACCTTGGCATCCTAGCCCAAGCCCATTCCAGGTAGCGCCCTAGCTAGCCCAAGACCAAGCAAAGATTCTCAGTCCAAGGAGGAGTCAGCCAGCCCACTTCTACCAGGAGTCAGCCAGCCCAGTTCTATCAGGAGACCAGTCTTCCATTCTAAGTTTATTTTTAGTTTTATTTCTACAAAGACTTGTACTCCTAATTAGATAAGGAGAGGACCCTGGGTGAATCTATAAATACCCCATCCCTCCCCCTCTTATAATAACCTTTTTTCATGAATACAATCTAAGATTATTCTGCTGAATTGTGTGCTCTAGATTGGAGTGGTGTGAGACTTGTTCTTTTTTCTTGTGATTAAACCCTAGCCCTTGCCCATCCAAGCAAGAGCCCAAGATGCCCACCATTAGCCCTCTCCAAGATCCGACACCCAAAGCTTCCTTCAAGGCCGCCAACCCCTTGTAACTCCATCTTCTAATCATCCTTCAACCCGAACTCTAGTTTCTTATTTTTCCCTTCTTGTTTGCCTCTAACCTTTGACATTTGTAGGATCCCTTTAGTGAAACCATCCTTGGATGATGTCTTCTTTGCCCTCGAATGAAGTTGATAAAAAGCCGATAGATCCGCGGGAAAGTGACCATATCATCCGGCACCGATTTGAGTTGAGAGATCTCTTCTGCGACATCATGCAAATCATTGCTAGGTATGTAGACCCTTTCCCTTCTCACTTTTTTTGATTTCTTGAAGTTGAACATGCTGCTAATAGGCCTTCTTAGACCTAGGGCCCTGATTTTCTTCTCTTTTTGATTAAACTAGCATATGGGCAGAATGCTAATTGAAACAGGATAACCCTAACCTAATCTAGGCTAGTTCGGGAATCAAAACCATAAAAAAAATCTAAAAATATTTGCTTGCTTTAATATGATTTCCTTCATCTTCATCCCTTGCATATCATCTTGCATCATATTAGAATCCTGTTCCTCATCAATTTTGGTATCAGAGCAGGATTAGGTCATATTCTTGCATCATAGTTTAGATTTTCGCATCCTTAATTTTTCATAACCCCTCAAAACATAGGACTGTTTATCCCATCAAATATTTTGATTTTTTTCTGGTTTTTATGGTGAATATCCTATGTTTTGTCCTCTATTTTCCTGTTATTTTTGTAGAATTTTTCAGATCCAAAAATAAACAAAAAATGGTAAAAAATAAATCTTAACAAAAATCTGCATCCTATCATCTGCATTAAGGGTCCAAGTTTAGATCTATTTCATCAACCTAGGCATATTGTCATTCTCTGAAATTTGAATCACGTCTTCTTTGTTGAGTCTATTTTTTTAGCATTTTTGTTAATTTTTACAGGTCAAAAAAAAAAAAAAAAAGATTCTGCATCCAAAAAAAAGCCATAACCAGAATTCTATTTTTCTTGCACCCAGCTAGAACCCTAGGTGTTGCATAATCATCTGAATTTTGTTCTGCATGAAATTTAGTAGGGATCATCTTTGCTGTTAATCCTCTGTCTTGAAATTTCTTGGAATTTTTTTTGATGTAAAAACCATGTTAACTTCTGCCACAAAATAGATTTATAATTTCAGTTTCTGCATGCCTGACTAAACCAAACCTAATCAACTATCAAACCCCACCTCTGTTGGAATTCTCCCAGGAATAGAAAATTGCAATTAAATAGGCATCAGCAGCCTGTCACAGCAGAAGCAGATATAAAAATAATTTATATCTAATCATGAAAATCATAAATAAATCTAATTTATCTATAATAAATTTCTAACATACTGCATAACATGAGAAAAATATTGGATCTGAAATAAAAATTATTTTAAGCATAAAATACTTACCTGTATCGCTATTCAGGATTGCCCTGAAAAGCATGCAGATTCACTACTGAAAAAGCCAGGATTCTATCGGAGCCGCGCAATTGCCCGACCTCTGCTGGTATTCACATGAAGCTCTCGCAACTGAGTTATAGAGGGCACCAGATTGCTAGATCCTTGCAGCCCTCTCTTCTTTCAGCAAATTTTTACTTTAAAAACTGTGCCGATTCTGACTGGCTTTTAGCTTCTGTCTTGCAAATCAAAGTACAAGACCTTGGACCCTTTTCTCTCTTCTTTATTTTATATAGAAGACCTCTCAATACTCTTGAAGATCTCAAGGAAGAAATAAACTAGAAGGGAGAAGAATACTATGCACCAGGGGAGAGACTCTCAGGAGAAAAGATGCCCAAGAGAGATGACCCCCAAGAGAGATGATGCCCAAAGTTTTCTTGTGGTTGGCCATTCCCTTCTTATTTTATTTTCTCACGGTAAAAGTCTCCCATTTTATTTCTACATGCCAAAATAAAATACCAATGTTTTATTTTTGTCGCCCAGGTGGCTACCCAAGATGGGGGTGAATTGGGTCTTTTAAAAAATTGAAGGCAAGTAATATTCAATTCAAAACTCTTTGCAAGTGGTAGGTGCTGTGATAGAATTATAAAATATAGAAGCTAAACAGTGTCAAGAAAGCATAATACAAACACACCAAATTTATAATGGTTTGGAGCAACCCAGCTCCTACGTCCACTACCCAAGATACCACTTGGGATTTTCACTATATTCACACCTAAATACAGTAGGATTGTTTTACAGGATCACAATCCAAAACCTCTACACTTTGGTTTATGGGATCACCAAAGAAAATCCAACACCCTTTGGTTTTAACAGGCTCACCAAAGAAATCCAACTTGGTTTTTACAGGATCACCAAGAACCTAACCTTTGGTTTTAATAAGGCTCACCAAGAACCTATTTGGTTTTTCAACTGGGCTCACCAATAATCCAACAATTCAAAAATTGAATTGAAAATAAATGCAACAAGAATGATAAACTCAATTTGTTGGATAGTTGCTAGTGCAGCTTGTTGGAAGTCCACTTGAATGCACTTGAATAAGCTTTAATGACTTTAGTGGCTTCTTCCTAAAGTTGTTTCAAGCTTTAAATTGGAGTTGGTGAAGACTTGAAAGCTTGACTTGAATGCTCTCGTGCTCTTTTGCTGTTGGTAGGTAGGATATTCAATGAAGCTCTCTTTTCTTTAAAGAACTCTCTAATAACTTGCTTTAAGAAAGTTCAAATCCTTCAAATTTCAAGTCTTCTATCATCCCAAGATAGTTCTAGCCTTTGTAGACTGTTAGGGAATGATTTGTGATCGTTGGAGCACCTTTTAGCATTCAAAAACAAATTCTGGAACTAGCTGTTGGATACCTGAAAGAGACATTCGAGTCGGCTCGGATTCATTCGAGTCAGCTCGGATCCTTCGAGTCGATGGGTCGAGTTACCAAATCTTCAATGCTGTCGACTCTTTGTCTCCGGATGCAAAACATCACTCTGAATGAGTTGGCTCTTGATAGCTCGGGTCGGCTCAAACTTCTTTCTTTGAAAAACTTGAACTCGAGGAGTCGACTCTTTTTAGCTTAGATCGGCTCTTCTCCTTAGGTTTACAAAACCTCACTCTAGAAGAGTCGGCTTGGTGCGGTTTGGGTCGGCTCACTTTTTCAGGATTTTAGAATTAGGTCTGGCAGAGTCGGCTCTTTTTTATTCGGGTCAGCTCGCCTAGCTGTTCTCATAAATCTTTAGAAATTGGACTCTGGAGGAGTTGGCTCGGACTGATTTCAGTCGACTCGGATTCACTAGAGTCGGCTCACATTCCATCGAGTCAGCTCGGATTGCTGCATTCCAGAATCCATGCTACGTGCCAGTAAGCAGAGTCGGCTCTTCATCACTTGGGGTCGGCTCGAGTGTCTTCTTCAGGATTTTTACAATTGAACTTAAAAAAAACTCTCACCAACTCTTTTACAATTTTACACAAACCAACTCAAACTAAAATTCATGGCACACACACTCATAGAAGTAACCCTTTTAATTGATTTTTCTTATCATTTTTGATTGGGTTCTTCTTTACAAAAATATTTAAAACACAACTCAACCAAGAGAACAGAAATGTAGGAGTTGAAGTTTGAACATGTTATTCATCCTACAAAAACTTGTCAAACACTTGAAGAGTTATTAGAAATAAATGTACATGCTCCAATGTTTGGTTATCATCTAAATCACTTATGGGGTCAACAATTTTATCTGGCTAGGATTTAAGAGGAGTAGAAGAGAAGGACTCTTCCTCCTTTCTTTTCTTTTCACGCCAAAACTCAATTAGTGCCCCTCTTGGTTTCACACCCACATTTCTTGTTGCATAAAATTCTTGGGGCCCACTTAGGCATGTGGTGGGAAGGGGAGATAAGGAGAGAGAGTCCCAATCTAATTGGACTCTAGGTCATGGTCCAAATGTGATGATTTTACAGTCAAATTGAAGCTGATTTTAAATCTAATTGAACTATTTCGAAGCGGACATTGATCCAAATCAATTAGGATTAATTAATTGAGTCTAACCTAATTAAATTAAATATAATTTAATTTAATTAATAATTAATCCATAACTAATTAGTTGTAACATTTATAATTAGGTCAAATTGATTTGTTGATTGGTTACTTGAGCTCCTAATATATGTAACCCCTCAGGTCTTATCCTGTCTGGTAATGAAACATGCTATAATCTCTATTATATATCATCGAAATTTCTTTCGATGGACCAAAATAATTTTAGCTCAACCCTAATTAGGATCATTGATCCGAGAATGATCCTAATTGGCTCTCATAATTCACCAGTGACACCTAACAGTATGTAGTGGTAACCTAGCAGAATAAGATTGGAACCCCTAAGTGTAGTTACCATGTGATTTGGTTCCTCTATCAAAATCCCAACATGATGTTGGTTACGGATACTCGTTAAACCTATCAATCATATGCTAAACCTAATCGACTCAAGTCCAATTGTGATACTAATGAAAACACCTTTTCATTATTACCCTACTATGACCATAGATTTCTGGACTTAGTCTCATTAAGCTTGCATAGGATTATACCTTACTACTAAGGCTGATAGATCCCTACAAGTGAACACCCTACTCCTACAATAAACTTACTGTAGCCAACAAACACCACAAGATCCCATATGGATAGAAATCATGTGATTGTGCTGTCAAACTATAGCAACCTTATTGTGAGTAGCCGAGACACTCTAGGTGAAGGAACTATTCACACAACTATAGCATTAGGAAGTTATCGACGAGTGAGTAGTCATCCGTATAACTTCATGTACTTGGTCATGCTCAGTACCATTGATCTCTATCAACTATCTGCACTCTTACTCTAGTGTCACCACACTGTAGGTCAGAGACTCATCTACCCAAAAAGGGAAGTGATATGTGCACCGATTTTAATGGATCAATCACCATCCTCATGATATTCCAATAATCGGGAGCCTTTTGAAGTTAATCTATAAAGACACATGCCTCAGATTCTCAACTCTTGAGAATATGTGTCATTGTCCATTAACTCCATGGACGATTCATAGACACAACAATATGAGTGAAACTAATACCCTTTTAATTAATAAGGAAAATTAAGTACAAAGTTCATTCCCTAAAATTAAAAATGTGTCAAGCCAACATGGCTTTCAAGGCATACATCTAATAATCTCCTACTTGCACTAAAGCCAATTGGCTACATATCTAAGTCCCATTTTCTCAAAGTGGACTTCAGCCTTTTGATGGCTCAGAGTCTTAATCAGTAGGTCTGCCATGTTGTCCATGAAATCTACTCTTCGCACCTCAATATATTTCTTCTCGAGGTAGTCGCGTATGATATGAAACCACCGCTTAATATGCTTGGACTTCTGGTGAGACCTGGGCTCCTTAGCAAGAGCTATTGCTTCATTATTGTCACAATATATGGGGATGGCATCAGATGGCATCACTCCAAGCTCTGCAACAAACTTTTTGTACCAGAAGGCTTCTTTTGTAGTTTTAGAGGCAGCGATGCACTCTGCTTCCATTGTTGAATCTGCTATGATGGGCTACTTGGAACATTTCCAACTAGTTACCCTACCATTGCACAAAAACACAGACCATGATGTAGACTTTATATCATTAGGATTAGACATAAAGTATGAGTCTGTATATCCTTTTATCCCTAATTTTGAACTCCCTCCAAAGACTAAGAACAAATCTTTAGTCCTTCTCAAGTACTTAAGAATGTTCTTCACAGCTATCCAGTGTTCTTCACTTGGATTCGACTGATATCTCCTCGTGACACTCACAGCAAGAGCTATATCAGGTCAAGTACACAACATGACATACATAAGGCTTCCAATTATCTAAGCATATGGAATCTTGCTCATGCATTGAATCTCTTCAGGTGTGTTGGGACATATTTTTTTGGAGAGATTAATGCCATGCCGAAGAGGTAACAATCCTCTTTTAGAGTTCTCCATGCTAAACCTTTTCAACACTTCCTCTATGTACAATTTTTGTGAAAGGCCAAGCATTCGATTAGATCTATCTCTACAGACCTTAATCCCCAAAATATAAGATGCTTCACCTAAGTATTTCATAAGGAATTTCTTAGATAACCAACTTTTGACCGAAGTCAACATGGAAATATCATTCTCAATAAGGAGGATGTCATCTACGTACAATACGAGGAATGTCACTGCCCTCCCACTGGCCTTCATGTAAACACATGGCTCATCCTCATTCTTGATAAAATCAAATGATTTGATTGCATCATCAAAACGAGTATTCTAACTCTAAGAAGCTTGCTTCAATCCGTAGATTGACTATACAGCTTGCAGACCTTATAATCTTCATCATTGGAAGTAAAACCCAAAGGCTGCTCCATATAGATATCTTCCTCAAGATATCCATTCAGGAATGCAGTTTTCACATCCATCTGCCATATCTCATATCATGATATGCTACAATTACAAGCAATATACGGATGGACTTCAGCATAGCTACTGGTGAAAAGGTATCATGACAGTCAATGCCTTCATGTTGACTATACCCTTTTGCCACTAACCTAGTTTTAAAGGTCTCTACCTTACCATCTACACCTATTTTCCTTTTGTAGATCCATTTAAACTAATAGGTACAATACCCTCTGGTGGATCCATTAAGGACCAAACTTGGTTAGAATGTATTGAATCAATTTCTGACTTCATAGCATTCAACCATTTATCAGAGTCGATGTCTGACATCGCCTCGTCATAAGTCTTAGGTTCAATCAATTGATCCTTGTCCCCAACAAGAAACATTTTCTTTATATCCTCTGTAAACATGCCCAAGTATCTTTCAGGAGGTATGGAGACTCTAATAGACCTACAAGTTGGAAGAGCATTTATGTGTATTGGTTGATTAGGTTCGATCTGTTCTACAGCTGGCTGCTCTTCAGAGACTTTCTTATCGAGATCAATTAACCTACCACTGCCACCTTCCTAAATAAACTGTTTTTCAAGAAATGTGGCATGTCTACTCATAATCACACTGTGATCTTCTAGAAGGTAAAAGTAATATCCTAAAGTTTCTTTAGGATATCCTATAAACCGAGCTTTCATAGATCTAGCTTCCAACTTGTCCTGACATTAGTCTTTTGACATAAGCCGGACATCCCCAAATCTTGAAATGAGCAATACTTGGTTTTTTACCATGCCAAATCTCATATGGTGTGGTAGAAATAGATTTAGATGGAACCCTATTTAGAATATAAATTGAAGTTTGTAGGGCATCTCCCGAAAGAAATAAAGGCAAGTCAGTGAAGCTCATTATGGATCGGACCATATCTAATAATGTCCTGTTTCTCCTCTCAGACACCCCGTTAAGCTGAGGCATACCTGGTGGAGTCCATTGTGAGACTATGCCATTATCCTTAAGATAACCTAAAAATCTTCTACTAAGGTATTCTCCTCTCCGATCTAATTGGAGAACCTTAAGGGTTTTACTTGTTTGTTTTTCTAACTCATGTCTGAATTTCTTGAACTTTTCAAAAGCTTCAGATTTATGTTTCATAAGAAATACATAACCATACCGTGAATAATCATCAGTAAAGGTTATGAAGTAGTAAAAACCATCCCTGAACTGACCATTAAATGGACCACACACATCAATGTGTACCAGGGCAAGTAATTTGTTGGTCCTTTTCCCATGTCCTACAAAGGGTTACTTGGTCATTTTTCCTTGAAGACATGACTCACAAGGTGGGTATGTTTCAGAATTAACTGAATCTAGGATCCCATCCCTTTCCAGTTTATTAATTTTGTCCTCACCTATATGACTGAGCTTTAGGTGCCACATGTATTTTTCATTTAGGTCATCTCTAGGACGTTTATATCATATGGCATTCACTTTAATTTTCTTGTTTATATACAAAGATGCATCGGCATGCAAATGATAGAGACTGTCAATTAAAATAACTTTTGCAACTAATTTATTTCTCAAATAAATACTACAAAAGTCTTTATTGAATATAAATTCAAATCCTTCTTGTGCTAGCACAGAGACAGAAATCAAATTTCTACTAGCTCTAGGCATAAAATAACAGTCACTAAGTACTAATCTAAACCTTAAAGGTGACACTAGAGAATATGATCCAATGGCTTGAGCAGCAACTTTTGCTCCATTTTCGACACGTAAGACCATCTCACCTTCTCTCAGTATTCTACTTCTTTCCAGACCCTGTATTGAAATGCATATATAAGCACTAGAGCCAGAGTCTAAAATCCAGCTGGAAGTAGATGAAACCGTTAGGTTAGATTTAATAACGAGCATAGGCTTACCTTCAAAAGGTGCAACCTCCTTTTGTTTCTTCAGGCTTTCCAGGAAGAGAGGACAATTCCTTTTCCAATGGCCATCTGTATTGTAGTGGAAACATTTTCCTTTGCTAACCTTGGCTTTCTTGGGAGTATCCTTCTTCTTCTGTTTGCTTTCCTTCTTCTGCTTCTTTGCAGGTTTCTTCTTCTTCCAAGTAGACTTTCTTTTGGAGGAAGACTGTTCCACAGAGTAAATAGAGCCCCTTGAACTCTTCAGGGCCCCCTCATTGCTTACCAACATGTTCAACAATTCAGGCAAAGTGTAGTTCAACTTGTTCATATTATAATTCATAACAAATTGAGCATATGAACTAGTCAAGGATGGAGGATCAAATCCACTTGAAGCTCCTTATGAATAGGAATGCCCAGCTTCTCAAGCTGTTCAATATCCTTGATCATTGTCAAACAATGATCATGCATTGACTGCCCTTCACGCATCTTGTTGTTGAAAAGCCTTTTCAACACTTCGAAGCATGCAATCCGACTTTGTTCACCATATAACTCTTGTAGGTGAATCAGAATCGATTTAGCAGTTGGCATATCCTCATGTTGGCACTGCAATTCATTTGACATTGAGGCCAACATATAATACTTAACGTTATTATCATCTTCCATCCATTTCTCATATGCAGTTGTTTGACGAGCATTTGGATGGTCAGGTAAGACAGGGGGTTCCTGGTCAAGCACATAGTCCAACTTCTCAGAACTTAAAACAATTTTGAAGTTTCTCAACCAATCTTTAAAATTGAGGCCAACTAGTCAGTTTGTCTCTAGAATACGGACTAAGTGGTTTGAAGCAGACATGGTTAACTGCAAGAGTAGAAGACTCAAATTAGATGCTTTATACTTAATTATAAAAATTATTCTAGGATCTTTAAGAAATAATTTTAGAACTCCCACTATTTTCTCGGATCTCTCACACTTCCCGTGGAGATGCGAAAATCCTGCGACTCTAGGTTTCTAATGGGTGCTACGGTCTCATTGATGTGCAGCACCTCACCATATCCGGTTATTGATAACACGCTACACCAATAAGTGGCCAACTCTTGTCCAATGTATCTAATACAAATTATAGCTCTTGGTCTCTAAATCATGAAACCTCAACATGCTCGTTTATTGGTCTAATCATTAGTTAAGTCAGACCCACCATTCTTGCTAGACAAAGCCATCATTGAGTCCCTCAACGTGCCCATTTATTGGGCCCAACCCCATCAGTGCCTAGCAACATCTCATGCCTAATAGGGTGGTTGTGACTTCTCGATGCAACTAGACCATTATAACTAGTCGAGAATAATCAACACCAGTAGGACACCCGCACACCTACAATGATGGAGGACCTATGACTTAATATTTATGGGAGCTTTTGTTCAGGTCTCTTCTAAATTGATCAACCTAATCATGACTAACCAATTAGAATCAGTCAACACAATCTCATATTTGACTAATTACATTAGGTCAGCACAATCTCATGTCTGACTTAATATAACCAGCATGGGTGAACTCAAATCAAAAGTGACCATTTTGAAAACTTAATCAACCAAATTAGGCAGGTTAGTTTGATCCATGAGAGGGTTCTGCCAATATACCCTCTTTCCGCCAATCAAGTTGGTTGGGAAAGAGTTAGCCTCTATTAGCAAACCATGATCGAAACCTTCCTCAGACACCAATTGACTGACAAGATTCAATTAGGTCATCTAATGATCTGGGCTCATCATTGAGCCAAATTAGGTTTTAATTTATCGATTCACTATCATGAATCGATCTAACCAGACTACATCTAAAATCAATTTTGAGCATACTTGACCTAACCCAAATCATCATCTGATTAGGTTGAGTTACTTACTTAAAATTACATTAGGGTTACTAGTTGATCTAATCAAGTCCTAATCACGCAGCCCAATCTCTAGACCTATTTTGTTCACCCTAAATCCTCATGCACCTAATTTGATTTTCTAGATCAAATTAATTTTAAAATTAGGTTCAAGTACATGATTTTAATGGCTTATGATCATGAATCACATTTAAGATCTAAACCCTAAATTGCTGCATCGCATACATCAATATCAATAATCATAAATCGATCAAAACCCTTTTGAAAATCCTTTTCAAAACTGGTATACATCAAAGTAGGACAACTTTTGCACTATAGGGGGTAAACCCTACAGCAGGACAACCTTATGTCACTTAGTGCAACCTTTGATTAATTTAATTTCAAATTATTAAATTTAATTTCAAATCTAAAAATTATAATTTTAATTTCAAAAATAATTTTTCAAAACATGAAATTCTATGCTAGAACAATCTTACGTTTAACATAGATATAATACAATCATAATTATCTAACTGATCTGATTATTTTTCAAATCTAATTCTCATGCATGCATGTTAAAGAGAGAACCGTGGCTCTGATACCACTATTGAAATTCTCCCAGGAACAAAAAATTGTAATTAAACAGGCATCAGCAGCCTGTCATAGCGAAAACATATATAAAAATAATTTATATCTAATCATGCAAATCATAAATAAATCTAATTTATTTATCATAAATTCTTAACATGCTGCATAATATAGAAAAAATATTAGATCTGAAATAAAAATTATTTTATATATAAAATACTTACTTGGATCGCTATGCGAGATTGCTATGAAAAGCATGCAGATCCGTTATTGAAAAGCCAGGATTCTGTCGGAGCCGCGCAATCGCTCGACCTCTGCTGGTATCCATATGAAGCTCTCGCAACCGAGTTGTAGAGGGCACTGGACTGCTAGATCCTTGAAGCCATCTCCTCTTTCAGCAAATTGCCTGCTTTAAAAACTGTGCCAATCCAAATCCGACCGGCTTTCGACTTCTGTCTTGCAAATTAGAGTGTGAGACCTTGGACCCTTTTTCCTTTTCTTTCTTTTATATAGAAGACTTTTCAACACTCTTGAAGATCTCAAGGAAGAAATAAACTAGAAGGGAGAAGAATACTATGAGCCAGGAGAGAGACTCTTAGGAGAAAAGATGCCCAAGAGAAATGATGCCCAAGAGAGATGACATCCAAATTTTCTTATGGTCGGTCACTCCCTTCTTATTTTATTTTCTCATGATAAAAGTCTCCCATTTTATTTCTACACGCCAAAACAAAATACCGGTGTTTTATTTTATCTGGCTAGGATTTAAGGGGAGTAGAAGAGGACTCTTCCTCCTCTCTTTTCTTTTCATGCCAAAACTCAATTAGCACCCCTCTTGGTTTCACACCCCATATTTCTTGTTGCACAAAATTCTTGGGGCCCACTTAGGCATGTGGAGGGAAGGGGAGACAAGGAGAGAGAGTCCCAGTCTAATTAGACTCTAGGTCATGGTCCAAATGTGATGATTTTATAGTCAAACTGAAGCTGATTTTAAATCCAATCGAACCATTTCAAAGTGGACATTGACCCAAATCAATTAGGATTAATTATTTGAGTCTAACTCAATTAAATTAAATCTAATTTAATTTAATTAATAATTAATCCATAATTAATTAATTGTAACATTTACAATTAGGTGAAATTGACTTGCTGATTGGTTACTTGAGTTCCTAATGTGTATGACCCCTCAGATCCTATCCTATCTGGTAATGAGATATGCTATAATCTCCATTATACATCATTGAAACTTCTTTCGATGGACTGAAATAATTTCAGCTCAACCCTAATTAGGATCATCGATCCGAGAATGATCCTAATGGGCTCTCATAATCCACCAGTGACACCTAATAATATGTAGGGCAACCTAGCAGAATAAGATTGGAACCCCTAGGTATAGTTACCATGTGATTCAGTTCCTTTATCAAAATCCTGACATGATGTTGGTTATGGATACCCGTCCAACCCATCACTCATATGCTTAACTTAATCAACTCAAGTCTAATCGTGATACTAATGAAAACACCTTTTCATTATCACCCTACTATGGCCATAGATTTCTGGACTTAGTATCTCATTAAGCTTGCATAGGATTATACCTTACTACCAAGGCTGATAGATCCCTACAAGTGAACACCCTACTCCTACAATAAACTTACTACAGCCAACAAATACTGCAAGGTCCCGTATGGATAGGAACCGTGTGATTGTGTTGTCAAACTATAGCAACCTTATTGTGAGTAGCCGAGATACTCTAGGTGAAGGAACTATTCACACAACTACAGCATCAGGAAGATATCGACGAGTGAGTAGTCATCCGTATAACTTCTTGTACTTGGTCATGATCAGTACCATTGATCTCTCTATCAACTCCTGCACTCTCACTTCAGTGTCACCACACTATAGGTCAGAGACTCATCTACCCAAAAAGGGAAGTGATCTGTGCATCGATTTTAATGGATCAATCACCGTCCTCGTGATATTCCAATAATCGGGAGCCTTTAGGAGTTAATCTATAAAGACATATGCCTCAGATTCTCAACTCTTGAGAATATGTGTCATTATCCATTAACTCCATGGATGATTCATAGACACAACAATATGAATGAAATTGATGCCCTTTTAATTAATAAGAAAAATTAAGTACAAAGTTCATTCCCTAAAATTAAAAATGTGTCAAGCCAACATGGCTTTCAGGGCATACATCTAACAACCTCACTATTGACCCCATAAGTGATTTTGATAATAACCAAACATTGGAGCATGTACATTTATTTCTGACAACTCTTCAAGTGTTTGACAAATTTTTGTAGGATGAATTTCATGTTCAAACTTCAACTCCTACTCTCAAATTTTCTTGCTTAAGTTGTGTTGTAAGTGTTATTGTAAAGAAGAACCCAATAAAAAATGCTAAGAAAATTCAACTAAAGGGTTACTTCTATAAGTGTGTGTGCCTTAGATTTTGTTTTTGAGTTGGTTTGTGTGAAATTGTAAAAGAGTTGGTGAGAGTTTTCTTTAAGTTCAAATTGTAAAAATCCTAAAGAAGACACTCAAGCCGACCCCAAGAGAAGAAGAGCCGACTCTGCTTACTGGCACATAGCAAGGATTCTGGAACGCAGCAATCCAAGTCGACTCGATGGAAAGCGAGCCGACTCCAGGGAATCCGAGTTGACTGGAATCTGTCCGAGCTGACTCCTCCAGAGTCCATTTTTTGAAGCTTTCTGAGAACAGCCAGGCAAGCCGACCCAAACCAAAAAGAGCCGACTCTGCCAGACCTAATTCTGACTGCCTGAGAAAGCGAGCCGACCCGAATTGCTTCGAGCCGACTCTTCCAGAGTAAGATTTTCCGAACCTGAGAAGAAGAGCTGACCCGAGCTGAAGAGAGCCGACTCTTCGAGTTCAAGATTCAAGTTTGAGCCGACCAAAGCTGAAAAGAGCCAATTCATTCAGAGTGTTGTTTTGCACCCTGAGACACAGAGCCGACAATATTGAGATTTGGTAACTCGACCCATCGAATGTCGCTTCCAAGTATCTAACGACTAGTTCCAGAATTTGTTTTTGAATGTTCAAAGGTGCTCCAACGATCAAAAATCATTTCCCAACGATCTATAATGGCTAGAACTAGCTTGGGATGATGGAAGACTTTAAATTTGAAGGATTTGAACCTCCTTGAAGCAATTAATAAGAGAGTTCTTCAAAGAAAAGAGGCATCCATTGAATATTCTACCAACCAACAGCAAAAGAGCACAAGAGCATTAAAGTCAGTCTTCAAGTCTTCACCAATTATGATCTAAAGCTTGAAGCAACTTTGAGAAGAAGCCACTGAAGCCATTAAAGCTTATTCAAGTGCATTCAAGTGGACTTTCAATGAGCTGCACGGGCAACTATCCGACAACTTGAGTTTGTCATTTCTTGTTGTATTTATTTTCAATTCAATCTTTGAATTGTTGGGTTATTGGTGAGCTCGATTGAAAAACCAAATAGGTTCTTGGTGATCCTGTGAAAACCAAGTTGGGTTTCTTTGGTGAGCCTGTTTAAAACCAAAGGGTGTTGGGTTTTCTTTGGTGATCCCGTAAAACCAAAATATAGAGGTTTTGGATTATGATCCTGTAAAACAATCCTATTATATTCGGGTGTGAATATAGTGAAAATCTCAAGTGGTATCTTGGGTAGTGGACGTAGGAGCTGGGTTGCTCTGAACCACTATAAAATTGGTATGTTTGTGTTGTTCTCTCTTGATTTTGTTTAGCTTCTGCATTCTATAACTTTATCACAACACCTACGACTTGCAAAGGATTTTGAAATTGCACATTACTTGCTTAATTTTTTTTTTAAAAGTCCCAATTCACCCCCTCTTGGATAGCCTCCTGGGCATTAACTGGTATCAGAGCAGTCTCTGAATACACTAGAGTAAAGATCGATGGCTCATCCCTTGAGTATATCTTTGGCCGAAGGTCAATCAACCAATAGACCTCCACTCTTCACAGGCACAAATTATTCTTATTGGAAAGTACGTGTGAAAATCTATATTCAAGCTATTGATTTTCAATTGTGGAAGGTCATTCTTAAAGGGCCACATGTTTCCATGACTAAAATTGATGGTGTGGACGTCCCTAAGCCTGAATAGGAGTGGGATGAAAATGACATGAAATTAGGGGAATTGAATGCCAAAGCCTTGAACTTGCTTTACTGTGCTTTAGACTCAAATGAGTTTAACAAAATCTCCATCTGCTTTTTAGCAAAGGAAATCTGGGATAAACTTGAGGTGACCCATGAAGGAACTTCACAAGTAAAAAACTCAAAATAAATCTTTTAGTGTACAATTATGAGTTATTTAAGATGGAGCCTAATGAAAGTATTTCTACCATGTATACTAGATTTATTGATATTATTAATGATTTGAAAAGTCTTGGCAGGGTATATTCAAATGCTGACTTAGTACAGAAAATCTTGAGATCACTTCTTGACAAATGGGATCCTAAAGTCATAGCCATCCAGGAAGCTAAATACTTGAATGTTCTATCAATGGATGAATTAATGGGATCTCTTATCACTCACGAATTAGCCATGCAGCATAGAACCGATGATGATCAGAAAAAAAAGAAAATGATTGCATTCAAGGCTGCATTAGAATCTAAAGATGATGAAGAAACTGAAGGTGACTCCTCCTCCTCCGAAGATGATCTTGAAGATGAAGACATCGTAATGGTCGTGAGGAGATTCAGAAAGTTTATGGAAAAGAAGAAAGGAAGGGCTGATCTTTGAATAGGAAAAAGAATGGATCCGCAGGGTCCCAAATGAATTGGCTTATTCGAAAAAAGCCTTGTTCTTTGGAAGATCTATCTCGTGTATGGTACTGCATGGTTCCACTCTGCAAGAACTCCGAATCATTCTCTTGAAGCTCATCCTCTTTATGATAAATGATCCGCTTGCCCCGAAATGACCCGCCCAATAGGGAAATCCCAATTCAGTGGGCCTTTCGATACAATCAAGGTATAACAGAAAATTCCATAAACGAGGAGAACAGTCAAAAGAAAAGGACAAGGACAAAGATAAAGATAAAGAACAAGTCCCCACCTGCTATGAATGTAAGAAACTGGGGCATATTCGTTCGGACTATCCTCAACTAAAGAAATCTTTCATTAAGAAGAAAAAGAAAGCGATGGTTTCCATGTGGAGCAATAGTGAAGACTCCACTTCAACTGAAGAAGAAGAGACCACAAAAATATCAAATCTATATCTAATAGGTCTCGAGGATGAGGTAAATTTCCTTGATACTCAGATTGAATTTACTTTTGAAGAATTAAATTCTGCATTCCATGATTTACTATTTGAATTTAAAATGGCTGGAGTAAAGATTAGATCATTAAAGCATTTCAATGATTCTTTACTCAAAGAGAAAAATGAAGTTTCAGAAAAGAACAATTTACTGAAAAAGGAACTTCACATCTTTTCTGAAAAATGCAATGATTTGAAAAATGAGAATAATGAATTGAATGACAAAAACAAAATTTTGCTAAAAGAAAACAATGAGCTGAAGAAGGAGGTAGAAAAACTCAAGCCACTCATTGAAAAATTAACTTTATCTTCTAATAAGCTTGAGTTAATTCTTAAAGAACAAAGAATTTATGGAAATAAAGTTGGAATAGGTTTTAATGCTTCAAATTTAAATTATGGTTTAGCTACTACTTTTGTGAAACAAAAAGACTTTGTTCCCAAGTTTACTTCTTATAAAACTTTTGTTACAAAAGACTCTATTTCCATTTCAAAACCTGCTTCATATGTTCCTAAGAATTTGAATGCAAGACCTGCTATTTCTGCACTTCATGCATCTAGAATTTCAAAAATAGAATCATTTCAAAATTCTAGATTCAAATGTTTCGCTTGCAAAAGATTAGGACATAAATCTTTTAACTACAATACAATTAGAAATGTCCATAATATAAGAAAGATTTGGGTTCTCAAAGGAACCAACTCAGCTAACCCGAAAGGACCCAAGTTAGCTTGGGTACCTAAAAGCACTCTTTAATTTTGTTGCAGGAATGTTTTGCAGCCCAGAAATTAAAAAAAAATGGTATCTCGACAATGTCTGCTTAAGGCATATGACGGGTGACAAGGATCAATTCATCATCCTGGAAATGAAAGAAGGAGGTATGGTTACATTTGGAGACAATGACAAGGAAAAAATAATTGGAATTGGTAAGATTAAAATAACCCCCTGTACTTTCATTGAAAATGTATTACTAGTAGATAAGTTGAAGCACAATCTATTGAGTATTAGTCAATTGTGTGATAAAGGCTTCAAAGTTATATTCGAATCATCTATGTGTATAGTAACAAACTTTCTTGATCCTAGCAGCAAATTCATTGGACACAAACTAGAAAATATTTATGTGGTAGATCTAAATGATCTTGCCATGTCAAGCAGCTCCAGTCTAGTTGCAATGAATGATAAGACCAAGGAGTCTTACTTATTATGACATAGAAGATTGGGTCATGCTAGCATGCATACTATTGCTAAGTTAATTTCCAAAAACTTTGTTAGAGGCATGTCTAAGTTTAAAGTAGATTTTGATCATGTTTGTGATGCATGCCAAATGGGTAAATAAACTAGGGGGAGATTCAAATCCAAAAATCTGATTTCAACATCTAGACCTTTAAAACTACTTCACATGGACTTATTTGGACCAACTAGGACCACAAGCCTAGGAGGTATGAAATATGCCCTTATGATTGTAGATGATTTTTCTCGATTTACATGAGTTTTGTTTATTGCACACAAAGACACAACTTTCAAAGTATTTAGAAAATTTCACAAAAAAAGTTTCAAATTAAAAAAATCTTTCTATAATTTCAATTAGGAGTGATCACGGCACAGAATTTGAAAAATAATTTTTTGATGATTACTGTTCTTAAAATGGCATTGATCACAACTTCTCTGCTCCTAGAACACCACAACAAAATGGTATTATAGAGTGGAAAAATAGGATGTTGGAAGAAATGGCCCAAACAATATTGTGTGAAGGTAATCTTTCAAGGTATTTTTGGGCAGAAGCAGTGAACACTGCTTGTTATATTTTAAACCGTGTTTTGATCCATCCTATCTTGAAGAAAACCCCTTATGAGCTTTGGAATGAAAAGAAATCCAATATAAATTATTTTCATGTATTTGGATGCAAATGCTTTGTGCTTAATAATGGTAAGGATAATCTAAAAAAATTGATGCTAAGTTTGATAAGCCATTTTTCTTGGTTATTCACTACATAGCAAGGCATATAGGGTTTTTAATAAAAGGACTCTCACTGTTGAAGAGTCAATGCATGTTATATTTGATGAAACAAACCCATCATCATCTAGAAAAGATGAGTGTATTGACAATGATGCAGGTACCATTCAAAAGGAGATGGAAAACTAAGTATTCAAGAAAAACCAATTGAAGAAGGAGAAGAAATGGTAAGTAAGGATCATACTGATCTACCGACTGAATGGATGTACGCTACTTCCCATCCTAAAGAATTAATTATTGGTGATCCTTCTCAAGGTATAAGGACCAGGTCTGCACAAGGACTGCATATGATTACCTAGCCTTTATATCTCAAATAGAGCCTCATACCTTAGAAGAAGTAGAAAATGGTCCAAATTGGATGTTGGCCATGCATGAAGAATTGAACCAGTTTGAAAAAAATAAGGTTTGGACGTTAGTTGATAGACCTAAAGACCACCCAATTATAGGAACCAAATGGGTCTATAAGAACAAATTAGATGAACAAGGAAATGTTATTAGAAACAAAGCTAGATTAGTGGCTAAGGGATATGGTCAAGAAGAAGGTATAGATTTTGATGAAACTTATGCACCTGTAGCAAGATTAGAAACTATTAGATTACTTCTTGCATTTGCTTGCTACATGAATTTCAAACTTTTTCAAATGGATGTGAAAAGTGCATTTTTAAATGGTTTTATTACCGAACAAGTTTTTGTAGAACAACCACCGGGTTTTGAAAATCATGCTTTTCCAAACCATGTGTTTAAACTCAATAAAGCTTTATATGGTGTGAAACAAGCCCCTAGAGCCTGGTATGATAGACTTAGCACTTTCTTAATTGAAAATAATTTTTCAAGAGAAATGTTGATAAAACTCTCTTTATTAAAACGAAAAATTGATAAATCTATGTTGATGATATCATCTTTGGTGCAACTAATGAAAGTCTTTGTAAGAATTTGCTAAGTTAATGCAGGAAGAATTTGAAATGAGCCTAATTGGTGAACTAAACTACTTCCTCGGACTTCAAGTAAAGTAAACAAAGGAAATCTTTATCAACCAATTACATCAAAGAAATCATCAAAAAGTGGTATGTGAACACACCCATGAGCCCATCCTGCAGATTGGATAATGGTAATCCCTATATATTTAAAACCATATATCTTCTAGTTAGTGTATATAGATTTCAATGTAATCCCAAATAAACATATGCTTGCTGTTAAAAGGATATTAAAATACTTGAAAGGTACAAGTAATCTTGGTCTTTGGTTTTCAAAAGAATCATCTTTAAATTTAATCGGATTCTTTGATGCTGATTATGCTGGTTGTAAAATAGATAGAAAGAGCACTAGCGGTACTTGTCAATTTCTCGGGTTGAATTTAATCTCATGGTACTGCAAGAAACAAAACTCGGTAGCACTATCTACTGCTGAGGTAGAGTATGTTGTTGCAGGGAGTTGTTGTGTACAAGTGTTATGGATTAAACAATAACTAGAGGATTTTGGTGTTTCACAATGCAAAATTCCTATCAAATATGATAACACAAGTGCTATAAATTTATCTAAAAATCCTATTCAGCATTCTAGGACTATGCACATAGAGATTATATACCATTTTATTAGAGACCATGTTTTGAATGGTGATATAGAACTAGAGTTTATACCTACAGAAAAATAACTAGCCGATATCTTTACAAGCCACTAAATCAGGATAGATTTGAGTTGCTTAGAGGAGAATTAGGGTTATGTTATCCTTTCTAAATTTAGTAAACCTAAGAAAAAATTATCTAGAAAGCCTCCTATATTTATTCATGATTTTTGAACAACTTTCCTTGAATTTCTCAGTGTAGTTAAATTAAACTTCTGGACCATTTGATTTCTTTTGGAAAGTTTTTGTTCGAGTTGACTCGAGCAATCTTGCTCTGGTCAAGCCGGCTCGAATATCTAAATATCTTGCTCTTGCTTTGGTCGAGCCGACTAAGTCTGTGCTTAGCCGACTCGGTGTTCTGTTTGTTCTGAGTTCACTCTGGTCGAGCCGACTCGGATATTTTTAGGATAGAGCGAGCCGACTTGAAAGACGGGAAATCACTATTTAGAAAAGTCTGGTCTGTCTTTTCTCAGTACTTCACTCCCTCACTTTACTTTGAACACACTCTACTTCTCTTGGAAGATCTACCATTCTTGCAGAAATCATTCCCTAAAGCTTAAAATCCTTTGATTCCTCTACAATGGCTCCTCGAAAATCTGTGAAGAAAGTTCTTCAACTCGGCGAATCAAGTAATCGCAGTATAGATGCAGGAGAAAGAAGGGAAAAGAGAAAAAGGTATGCTCTAGTCCAACAAAATGAAGAACTCCTCCTCCCGGATAGCATGTCTCAATGATCAATCGACCTGTCACCTGCGGAAGAAGGATCGACTTTACATTCCTAGAGAAAATGGGAATGAAAATCGGACATTGGATATAAAGTCCAAGGGTGGAAGCATTTCTGTTCTTTAGACGTACTGACCTATCCTTCACTGGTATGGACATTTTATGAGAATATTATTATTAAAGAATTTCATTTGGAATCAGTTGTCAAGGGAAAAACATTTATAATTGATGAAGAAAGATTGAGCAAGCTGCTACAAATGCCAACGATTGGTGCTACTGAACTTCTTCTACCGAATAAGGAGCACATTCTAAAACTCATTTTGGAAAAAGAGGAAGTGAGCATGGTCCGACATGTTCAAGCCAATCTACTGTCAAGGAAATGAGGCTGCTGCACAGTATGATCAGTAGAATATTCCTTCCTAGAACTGGCCGTTTCGACTGGGTCAGTGAGAAGGACATGATCATCATGGGACATCTGATCAAAGAAGAGCCTCTCAACCTTCCCTACATAATGATGATCCAAATGACTGAAGTAGCAAGAAAGGTCAAAGCATGTCTACCTTATGGTATGGTCTTCACTCTGTTATTTGAAGAGGCAGGAATTGATTTGTCAAATGAAATAAGCAAGCCACTACATCACTTTGAAATCTACTCCTTCAACTCACTTAAAAGAATGGGTTACAAGTTACAAGAAGGAAAATGGATTAAGAAGATGCCTAGTCAGGTTGCTGCTATCATTTTTGAAGAAGATGAAGCTGCTGCTGAAGAAAGGACTGAAGACACTATGATTACTCCATCTGAACTCAAAAATCTGATATTTCAAAAGATGGAAACTATCTCCAACTCTTTGACAGATCATATAAATTCTGCAATTGAAGAAATCAGAAAGTCAGTTGACATTAAATTGCAAGAATTGAAATCAGAACAAGAGCTTCACCAGCAAAAAGTGGAAAAAGAAATGAAGGATTTCAAGGAAGAAGTTAGCAGCATTCTATTGCAATCCCAGAAGGAAACTGCTCCCACTGAAAATGTTTCTGAACAGATCATCAAAGAGTTACTTGACATTCCTATTTCTTTATCTGATCTACCTAAACCTACCAAGACCAAGAAAGAACCAAAAGCCAAGAAGACCAAAGTTTTTAGAGCCCCTATTAGAACTAGATTCAGGTATTTAAGGTTTAAACCCTTGAAAACTAAGACCTCTAATAGAGTTATAGAGGTAGGCTCCTCTTCTTCATCTAGGAAGAAGAAGAATAAGTTCTGTAGTTAGTCTTCTGGTTGTATTTCTGAAATGAATGTTTGTTCCACTTGTTATCTTTTACAATTGCAATGTACTTTCTGTCCTGCAAACTTTTTAATGAAATGAATATTTTCTGTTTAGAAATTGTGCTTATTATGATATAATTGTAATGAAATTTTTAGAATTTCAAGTTTGAGAAAGTGAAATTATCTCAAACAAATATTAAAAACTTTTTCAATCTATTTTAAAATCTGAGCTTTATTTGAAATCACCTTTTTGATTAATTGACAAAAAGGGGGAGAGTTATGAAAAATATGAAAAGAATGGGAAATTAGCTTCTTATCAACTATTCTTAAAGTGCAATGAAAAGGGGAGTACAAAAATAATAGCACTGCTTAAATTACTTTAAAATCTAGAGAAAGGGGGAGTTTCTCTTGAATAATTTTGCTCTGACTTATATTCAAATTAATCCCATTACTCTGATCATAATTGCATATTTTAACTCTCTGATACTCCATGTTTTGTGCTAATTATAATATTATGAAGCATGACAAGTTTAACACTTTTATGATATATAGTAATATCATCTGTTGAGCTCTGATTTTCTTTTAAATCCAATCAGCTCTGTTACATGTAAATATTTATGTTTCAAATATTGCTATACATGTAAAGTGTCTTACTGATTTTTCATGCCCAGTATTTTGTCATCATCAAAAAGGGGAAGATTGTTGACCCCATAAGTAATTTTGATGATAACCAAATATTGGAGCATGTACATTTATTTCCGACAACTCTTCAAGTGTTTGATAAGTTTTTGTAGGGGGAATTTCAGGTTCAAACTTCAACTCCTACTCTCATATTTTCTTGCTTGAGTTGTGTTGTAAGTGTTATTGTAAAGAAGAACCCAATAAAAAATGCTAAGAAAATTCAACTAAAGGGGTTACTTCTATAAGCATGTGTGCCTTAGATTTTGTTTTTGAGTTGGTTTGTGTGAAATTGTAAAAGAGTTGGTGAGAGTTTTCTTTAAGTTCAAATTATAAAAATCCTGAAGAAGACACTCGAGCCAACCCTAAGAGAAGAAGAGCCGACTCTGCTTACTGGCACGCAGCAAGGATTTGGAACGCAGCAATCCGAGCCGACTCAATGGAAAGTGAGCCGACTCCAGGGAATCCGAGTCGACTGGAATCTATCCGAGCCGACTCCTCCAAAGTCCATTTTCTGAAGCTTTCTGAGAACAGCCAAGCGAGCCGACTCGAACCAGAAAGAGCCGACTCCGCCAGACCTAATTCTCACCGCCTGAGAAAGTGAGTCGACCCGAACTGCTTCGAGCCGACTCTTCTAGAGTAATATTTTCCAAACCTAAGAAGAAGAGCCGACCCGAGCTGAAGAGAGCCGACTCTTCGAGTTTAAGATTCAAGTTCGAGCCGACCCAAGCTGAAAAGAGTCGACTCATCCAAAGTGTTGTTTTGCACCCTGAGACACAGAGCCGACCACATTGTGGATTTGGCGACTCGACCCATCGACTCAAGGATCCGAGCCGACTCGAAGGATCCGAGCCGACTCGAAGGATCCGAGCTCTCGAAGCCAACTATAATGTCACTTCCAGGTATCTAACGGCTAGTTCCATAATTTGTTTTTGAATGCTCAAAGGTGCTCCAACGGTCAAAAATCATTCCCCAATGGTCTATAACGGCTAGAACTGGCTTGGGATGATGGAAGACTTTAAATTTGAAAGATTTGAACCTCCTTGAAGCAATTAATAAGAGAGTTTTTCAAAGAAAAGAGGCATCCATTGAATATTCTATCAACCAACAGCAAAAGAGCACAAGAGCATTAAAGTTAGTCTTCAAGTCTTTACCAACTATGATCTAAAGCTTGAAGCAACTTTGAGAAGAAGCCACTGAAGCCATTAAAGCTTATCCAAGTGCATTCAAGTGGACTTCCAATGAGCTGCATGGGCAACTATCCAACAACTTGAGTTTGTCATTTCTTGTTGCATTTATTTTCAATTCAATCTTTAAATTGTTGGGTTATTGGTGAGCCCGATTGAAAAACCAAATAGGTTCTTGGTGATCCTGTGAAAACCAAGTTGGGTTTCTTTGGTGAGCATGTTTAAAACAAAGGGTATTGGATTTTCTTTGGTGATTCCGTGAAATCAAAGTGTAGAGGTTTTGGATTGTGATCCTCTAAAACAATCCTACTGTATTCGGGTGTGAATATAGTGAAAATCCCAAGTGGTATCTTGGATAGTGGACGTAGGAGCTGGGTTGCTTCGAACCACTATAAATTTGGTGTGTTTGTGTTGTGCTCTCTTGATTTTGTTTAGCTTCTATATTCTATAACTTTATCACAGCACCTACCACTTGCAAAGAATTTTGAAATTGCATATTACTTGCTTAAATTTTTTTTTTTAAAGTCCCAATTCACCCCCCTCTTGGGTAGCCACTTGGGCAACACTCACCCAAGCCAATTCTATTTGCTCACCTAACCAACTCAAATCTAAATTGCCACCTTATAAAAAGTTCAATTTTTTTATTCACTATTTTATTATTAGATTGCATTAGGGCTCATTGATTGTGCATCATATCATTAAACTAATCTTAAGGGCATTCTTACTATCTCAAATTAGGGCAGGATTTCATCTCCTGTTCTAGGCCCAAAATAACCACCCAGCATCAGAACCCAAGGCTTAATTAAAATTAACTAGCAACCTAATAGCTTAGGGGCACCAACAAGTCGGGTCCAAGTCTAGTGAGAGAACTAGTGCACCCAACCCATCATCTATTACTGAAAGCTGGTGTCTAAGGCTAAAGATCCAGTGACAAATGCCCTAAGTAGATTGGTGGTTACTTAATTAGGACCCTGTCTAGGCAGGGGGAGCCTCCCACCACCCCACCTCTTACTTGGCCAGTGGAAGGATTAGGTGTTGTGTTGAGTGTAAGTTGAGTTAACTTATTAGGTTTTGACTCTAGGTCTAGAAACCCTAGTACGTGTTAGCCTTGTGTGCTTGACTGCATCATAACACATTGATTGATTGATTGCATGACCACTAGGTCAGGAGTCCAGTACAACCAGTCTAAATCCCAACCCAGCTCAACCATGAAATCCAATTTAGAGAATTTCATGAAAACCATTACTAAGCAGCTCGCCCAATTGACCCAATCCAATACCCAAACCCACAATAGGCTTGACCATTTAGCTAATAGATTTGACCAGGTAGGGAATCGATTAGGATATCTAGGAAAAACCCCTAAGCCCCATACCAGACCTAAACCTGAGCCTGACCTTAGGACCCCATGTCCCCCACCTCCCAACCCTAGGAGAACCCCACACCATGACCCATATCAGGAGCCCAACCCTAGAAGAACCCATTGCCGGAACCCTACCAGGAGCACAAACTTTTAGAATAATGGTACAATTTGAGATAGGGTAATAAAATTGTGTCTGAATACATTGACCAATTTAATGAGTTTATTAGGAGATGTAACACAGTTGAACCCGAGTCTAAGATCATATCAAGGTTTCGAGCTGGCCTACGTAGGGACATCTAGTGGAAACTATTTCAATGACGAATTCAGGACCTAGAGGAAGCCTATCACATATCTAGAGAATTCGAGTCATATCAGGGAAACTCATGATCAGTCAATCTAAGTAACAAGAGTAACCCTCCTAAACCCAAGCCCAGACCTAGCCGACTTCCTTCAACCAGCCAATTCCCATTGCCCCTAGCTAGACCCTAGGACTTAGTCAGGTATGTCTGAGCCAATCTAGCTTGAGCCAAGCCAACTTTAGTCGACCTGAACCCCATAGGATTAGTACCCTTAGATATGATCCCGGTAGTAATCCACTTCCCCTTAGTTGACCTGAACCCCATAGGATTAGTATCCCTAGAGATGAACCAAGTATTAGTCAGGTACCCCTTAGTCGACCCACCCCTACTACCTTAGATGTTAGTCAATTTTTCCTTAGCCGACTCCCTCCTACCACCCCATTGGTTCATAAGAATGATATTGAAGAGGAAGTGTATGAAGCTGATGTGAGCTTAGTGGACAAGTATGAGGAAGAAGAAGAGATACCTATAGAAGACCTAAATTAGTTGACCCAGTAGACACCCAGACTGAAGCAAATCTAGAATTAGTTGACCTTGACTCTACCTATACTAAAGCCAACCAGAGTTAGTTGATCCAGACCATACCCAGATAGAAGCCAACCCAGAATTAGTTGACCCTGACCACACCCAAACTGAATCTGTAGTGGAAGACCAGTTAGAGGAAGAGAACCCTGATACTGCTACTAAAGTTTTACCTGAGGAGACACTAGAAAAGAACCAGAAGACTTTATTGAGGATTTGGCTTATCAGTACCCTCAGGATGAATCCCCTCCCATAGTTCTCATTGAAGATCTCTCCCCTGAGATTAGTGACCATTCTTCTGTTATCCAAACTCTATAGATATACCTCAATCCCATAAGGTTAACCTCATTAGTCTAGGATTAATCCCTGAAACCCCTTCTTGTATCCTGAGATTAGTGACCCATTCTTCTATTATCCAAACTCTATAGATATACCTCAATCCCGTAAGGTTAACCTCATTAGTCTAGGATTAATCCATGAAACCCCTTCTTGTATCCTATTTTTTCCAATCAATCCCAAACCCTTTTCTTACTTTCTACCCCACCAGACTAACCCTGAACCCACCTCTTATTTTCTATCCTTTCCTGAAGCTTCTTATGTTTCTCTAACCACTAAATTGCATTTTATAGAGGTAAGCATACTGCATTCATTTGTTGAGCATGTCATATTTGCATTTTACTTTTGGAGGATCCTATGGCATCTGTTAGGAGTGCATGCCAAGTTCTCATCTGCATGTCACCCACCTGGTAAAGGGTTAAACCCACAGTTGTAGTTTAGAGTTTAATCGAGTCTGCATATCAATAAGAATTGGCATTAGGTGTTTGCTTGCATGTCATTAGGTATTGTTATGAGTTTTTGCACTACATGATTAGAGATCTACATGAGAAATTAATCATACAATTACTGTAAGCAATGATTTTTATAAGAACATGGTTAATTCTCAAAAGGAGTCTAAAAGTTTGCTAGGAAACTCTTGTGATGATTAGGCTACATACCTGTGAGCTGGATCCATCAAAGTGATAAAGAAAGTTGGACCTAGTGTCTAAGTTACCTAATTAGGCATAAGCTCAACCTTCAATATCTCAGACTTAGTTGAGTATAGGAAGCCAGTAATGATATCCAGTGAGCCTAACCCTTTTCTTTAAGAGTGAACCCAACCCTAAGTGTCCACATCAAATTAGCCTGTGAGAGAAATGATTGAGTGTATCCTAGATGACCAAGCCATTAGTACCCGGATCAAAGGCTACCATGTCACTTGGTTCGTTGGCAAGGTCGACCGAGATCTGAGGATCATGGATCACTCACGAGGATCCGCAATGCCTCAACCCAGACCTGTCAGAGTAGTGCTAGAGCTAGATCGATTTTTACTCGATAGGGTCGAGTTCCTCCTACCCTGGGAGAATTGATGAGGACATTAGATCAGAATAGATTTCAAGCTTCAAATTGTTCTCTATGTCATGAGTTGGTCAATTTTTGTTAAGTCCTGTAATAAAGTGAGCCAGTTGGGTTCACTAAGTTAGTTGAAGTTCCTTGTTTAGGCCATTAAGTCTTGTTACTTGAGTCCATTGGTTAGTCCAGTCAAGAAGTCCACCTAGTTTCAATTCAGTCATATGAGTCCTGTAACTTTCATGCTCAAGAGGAGGGTTATTGGACCTGTACTCAAGACATCAGCATAGCATCCGGGTCCCTTGTTCATGCTGCCCAAACCCTGGAGAATGAAGCCCCAGCCCATCAAGAGGAGGCACCCCAAGTCCATAAAATTCTAGCACCCCCCCTGGCCCATGGCGCCCCAGGGATTGGCCCTCTAGCTTTTGGCACCCCTACCTTGGCCCATCTAGAGCTAGCACTCTCCCAGGCCTATTCAAACCTTGGTGCCCCAGCCCAAGCCCATTCGAAGTGGTGCCCCAGCTAACCCAAGCCCAAGCAAAGCTTCTCAGTCCAAGGAAGAGTCAGCCAGCCCACTTCTACCAGGAGTCAGCCAGCCTAGTTCTACCAGGAGACCAATCTTCCAGTCCAAGTTTGTTTTGAGTTTTATTTTATAAAGACTTGTACTCCTAATTAGATAAGAGAGGACCTTGGGTGAATCTTTAAATACCCCACCCCTCCCTCTTTTGTAATAACCTTTTTTCATGAATGCAATCTAATATTATTCTGCTGAATTGTGTGCTCAAGATTGGAGTGGTGTGAGACTTGTTCTTTTTTCTTGTAACTAAACCCTAGCCCTTGCCCATCCAAGCAAGAGCCCCAGACGCCCACCATCAACCCTCTCAAAGATCCAGAAACCCAAAGCTTCCTCCAAGGTCGCCAACCCCCTACAACTCCATCTTCCAATCATCCTTCAACCAGATCTCCAGTTTCTTATTTTTTCCTTCTTGTTTGCCTCTAACCTTTGACATTTACAGGATCCCTTCGGTGAAACCATCCTTGGATGACATCTTCTTTGCCCTTGAATGAAGCTAATAAAAAGTTGGTGGATCCATGGGAAAGTGACCAGATCATCCAGGCACCGATCTAAGTTGAGAGATCTCTTTTGTGACATCATGCAAATCATTGCTAGGTATGTAGACTCCTTTCCTTCTCACTTTTTCTGATTTCTTGAAGTTGAACATGCTCCTAATAGGCCTTCTTAGACCTAGGATCATGATTTTCTTCTATTTTTGATTGAACTAGCATGTGGGTAGGATGTTAATTGATACAGGATAACCATAACCTAATCTAGGCTAGTTTCGGGAATCAAAACTATAAAAAAATCTAAAAATATTTGCTTACATTAATCTGATTTCCTTCATCTTCATCCCTTGCATATCATCCTGTATCATATTAGAATCCTGTCCCTCATCATATTGCATCCCTTGACCCGAACAAGTCCAAGAAGAAAAAGTAGCAGGATTGTGCTGGACAAGGTATTTTTTTGATAACACCTTATAGTTTCTCTATCTACGATACTTGTAACTGAGTATTGGATATAGGAAGTCCAATTTATATTTTCAATTCTTTGCAAGGACTTCAAGTTAGTAGAAGATTCGAGGATGGCAAGAGATTCTTGAATGTAGAAAATGAAAGCCAAGTTCCAGTCCTGACGTTGGGAGTCCTCAAATTAGTTTTCAAGTCTTGTAAAATCATTTTGAATAAGTGTCATTATTGTCCATCTTTCATCTTGAATGTCATTTCTATAGCCAATTGGCTATGTATGGTTATGAACTATCAATAAAGAATGACATTTGCAAAATTATTTGGAATGATTCTGTTGTGATGAATGGATATATGAACAATGGCATTTATGTACTATCACAATCTATTAGTGTAGTGTACACGTCTAGCAAATGCCCTAGGATAGATAATATCAGCGATGCGTACCTATGGTATTGTAGGCTAGGTCATATTAACAAGAATAGGATAAACAGGTTGAAATGTGAGGGTCTCATCGAGATTAATGAAAGTGGTTCACTACCAACCTGTGAGTCCTATCTTCTTGGAAAGATGACAAAATTACCTTTTTCTAGAAAAGGTGAATGAGCCAAAGAGATTCTAAGTCTTTTATATACTGATGTATGAGGACCCATGAATATTAGTACTAGAGGTGGATATAATTATTTCATTATATTTACAGATGACCTTTTGAGATATGGTTATGTCTTCTTGATGAGACATAAATATGAATCTTTTGAAATATTCAAATGATATCGTAATGAAGTAGAAAAACAAACTGGAAGGTATATCAAAATCCTTCGATCAGATCAAGGTGGTGAATATCTTTCCGATGAGTTTCTGACATATCTTGAGGAGAATGGAATTCTCTCTCAGTGGACATCTCCAGGGACACCTCAATTAAATGGAGTGTCTGAAAGGAGAAATCGAACCCTTTTTGACATGGTTCGGTCCATGATGGGCATTGCTTCTCTACCGCTATCCTTTGGAGATATGCTATGGAATCAACCTATTACCTTTTGAATAGGGCTTCGAGTAAGTCCGTTAGCAAAACCCCATATGAGATATGGACTGGACATAAGCCGACACTCTCACACCTTCTGGTTTGGGGTTGCCCAGCTTATGTAAAATATCCGGGAATGGATAAACTTGGACCTAGGTTTGATCGATGCTATTTGTTAGGTATCCAAAAGAGTCTAAGGGATATACATCTACTTGGCTGAAGAACAAAAGCTGTTCGTTAGTCCTAGGGCTATCTTTTTGAAAAAGGAGTTTCTTGGTGAAGGAACTGTAGCCACTGAGATTGAACTTAGTGAAATTCAACAAGTAAAGGAACCGACACACTTAAGGGATAACATAGAACCGGTTGTGATTAGTCACACCCAGAGCCCACACAAGAACTATTAAAGAGATCCGGTAGGGTACCGAATCGACCAGACAGATATTACGATTTTTTGGTCCAGGATGGTGATCCCATTAAACTTGATGAGAATAATGAGGATCTGATCTCCTATATAGATGTGATGTAAAGGTCCGACTCTAAGAAATGGCTAGGAGCCATGAAATCCGAAATGGAGTCCATGAAAATCAACAATGTATGGACATTGGTTGATCCACCTGAGGGGATAAAATCCATTGGGTGCAAATGGATTTTCAAAAGAAAAAGGGACGTAGATGGATAGATAGAGACCTATAAAGCCCGTTTGGTTGCTAAAGGGTATCGTCAACATTTTGGTATTGACTATGATGAGACATTCTCTCCTATGGCAATGCTCAAATTTACTCAGATCATGCTTGCTTTAGCAGTACACTTTGACTATGAAATCTGGCAAATGGATGTCTGAATAGCTTTCCTTAATGGTGAGCTGGAAGAGAAAGTGTATATGATTCAATTTGAAGGGTTTACATCCACAGACACATCAAAGGTGTGCAAGCTTCAAGGGTCCATCTATGGACTAAAACAAGCATCAGGGAGTTAGAACATGTGATTTGATAAGTGTATCAAGTCGTATGGTTTCGTTATGAACGGAGAAGAACCTTGCATTTACAAATAGGTTAATGGTTATGTGATTGTGTTCCTTGTGTTGTATGTGGATGACATTCTCTTAATCGGGAATGACATCCCAGCACTACAAGGAATAAAGGTCTGGTTGTCATCTCAGTTCTCTATGAAGGACTTAGGTGAAGCCTCTTACATACCGAGTACAAAGATTTATAGAGATAGATCTAAGAGGCTTTTGAGATTGTCCCAATCTATGTACATTAGCACAGTGCTGAAGCAGTTCAGCATGGAAAATTCCAAGAAAGGCTATCTCCCGATAGGCACTGAAATTGTTCTCTCCAAAAGGGATTGTGCGACAACTCCTGAGGAGAGAGAGTGTATGAGTAGAATCCCGTATGCTTCGATAGTGGGTTCTATCATGTTCGCCATGACATGTACTAGACCATACGTAGCATACTCACTAGGCGTAGTGAGCAGATACCAGTTTGACCCAGGTGAAGCTCATTGGAAAGTGGTAAAGACCATCCTTAAGTACTCATTAAATACTAGGAGCTAATGACTGATTTATGGAGAACCTGACTTAAAACTTGTGGGGTATACTGACTCTAGTTTTCAGTCAGATAGGGATGACAGCAAGAGTGTGCCAGGATTTGTCTTTACCCTAAATGGAGGAGCGATCTACTTAAAAAGTTCCAAGCAACCTACTATGACGAACTCAGTATGTGAAGTAGAATACATTGCAGCATCGGATGCAGCAAAGGAAGCAGTGTGGTTGTGAAAGTTCCTTGACGAGCTGGGAGTGGCACCTTCCCTAGATGGTCCTATTCCGGTGTATTGTGATAGCACGAGCCATTGCTCAAGCTAAAGAGCCGAAGTCTCATCACCACATAAAGCACATTCTATGGTGTTATCACCTTATACGAGAGATCATGGAACGAGATGACATTGACCTTTAGAAGATCGATGGAAAGGAGAACCTGGCTGACCCCTTTACTAAAGCCATCAAAGTTCAGAGTTCAACAGTTGTAAATGAAAAATAGGAATAAGATTCTGTATTGATTGGCTTTGATCCAAGTGGGAGTTATTGGGAATTGTGTTCCAAAGCGAATTATCTAGACTGTAGACGATTGTACTATTTTATAATTATATATGAATTTCTTAATGAATAAAAGTTATTCTTTTGGCTGTTCATCATATATGCATTTTTCTAAAAAGAACTCTTGTGTGATGGAGTCCTTAGAACTACATTATATTTGATATAGAGAGGATATATCAAGTAGTTCTTAAACTGGTTCATAACCAAAGGATACATTGTTATAGGATGGCGATGTATCAAGTATAGGTTGTTGTACATCACATTTGTTGGTTGTTCTCTTAACTGAGGAGTGTAAAGACATTGATATGACATACAGGTGAAATGTATGACATCTCGCTGAATGTGACCAACTACGGAGCTCCCTTCTACCAAAGAATTGCTCGCAAAGGGATATGGGTATATGTGACCTGAGATTACCATGGTAGCTTGCAAGCAACTCACTGTACTTTAGTACCGGACTACTTGGATTTCTAATCCAGTGATGATTGGCTTTTGGGTATAGTCAAGTACTTGTGAAGCGATGGTGGATCAAGATGGGATTGACCCCTCCAAATGATTTGGAGTGAATGACTCACTATATCTCAATTTAGGAAAACCTTGGCTAGGGTAGTTCTTGTGAGGAGTTACAAAACTTGTAAGGTTAAGACATGATCTGGATATACTAGATTAGGGTTGGCAGTCAAATGCTAGCTTATCCTGAGCATTTTGAGGTCAAAGGGATGAATTATGCGGTAACCATATGCCAAAGGTTCTAGAAAGTTGCTCTGCAATCTTTGATCTATCCCAACGTCGGGTATCATTGCTAGATGATGACTTTGACTGGTACTGGAAGTGTTTCAGTGCTATCAGCTTAGTATTTGAACCTATGAGATTACATACTATAGGGGTTTTTATCTGATCTAATGGCTGATCAACGATTGAGAATCGTTTACCATCACTGGAGGTTAATATGATTGACCATGTTCTAAGTGTCGACTCTTCCAAGCGTCGACATTTTCAAGTGTCGACACTTGGAAAGTCGATACTAGGAAGTGTCAATACTTGGCTATGACGAGCAATAATTCTGTAAATAATTTTTGGAAAGTTTTGATCTTAATTTGAATTTCAAATTTTGGTTGGTTTTGGCTCCAAGCCTTCATGGAATGATGGTCATTCTTTGGAAGGTTTTGACCTCAATTTGAATTTCGAATTTTGGCTATTTTTGGCTTCAAGCTTTCATAGAACGATGGTCATTCTTGCCTTATGAGCTTAGAGCCAATTTAGTATGGCCCTTGACCTTCTCCCTCAATCACTCCTCCTTCCTCTTTCTCCCTCTTATGGCTGTCTCTATAAATAAGGATTGTTTTAGGGACTGCTGGTAGAAAAAAAGAGAAAAAAAAGAAAAAAAGAAGAGTTTTCTTATTGAATGAGATTGTTGAAATTTTGAGAGGGAAAAGAAAAGGGGCTTGGGAGGACTAAGGTTTTGGGTGTGTGACTACCTAGCACTCAAGCTAGGTCTTGGAAAGAGAGTTAGTTAGGAAGGGTTCCACCTTTCATCATTGTCTTCCAAGAAGAAGTAGATCGGCCTTAAGGGTTCCAAGAAGCTAGCACTCTGAAGGAGTTGATCAGAATCGAGCCCTGGTGTGAACTACCTGTAAAGGCCAGACACGAGTATGGCTCGAGAGCTTTTCATAACCTCCTCCTAAAGGTATAACGGTAAGGTATCCTTATGCCTTTTGGTTCTTTTCCTGCTTATGATGCTTTTGCTTGCTATATTTTCATACTTGTTCTTGCTGCAGGCAGATTGGTAGATCATTTTGATCGATCTACCAAGCCTTCCACTGTGCTTATTTTAAAATTATTTTAAAATACATCTTTTCTGCCATGCATACTCATTTTGCTTTCCCTTCACATCATTATTGATTTTTAGGGACTCAATTTCGGATCTCATGGCTCCTAGCTATAGTTCAGAGTCGGACCTTTGCATTGCATCTATATAGGTGATCGGGTCTTCATTGTTCTCATCGAGTTCAATGGGATCACCGTCCTGGACCAAGAAACTATAGTATCTATCCAGTCAATGAAGTATCCTATCGGATCTCCTTAATGGTTCCTACATGAGCTCTGGGTGTGATCTAATCACAACCGGTTCTATGTTGTCCCTTAAGTGTGTCGGTTCTTCTACTTGTTAAACTTCACTAAGTTCAATCTTAGTGGCTACAGTTCCTTCACCAAGGAACTCCTTTTCCAAAAAGATAGCCCTAAGACTGACAAACAACTTTTGTTCCTCAGCCAAGTAGAAGTAGTACCCCTTAGACTCTTTTGGATACCCAACAAATAGGCACCTGTCAGACCTAGGTCCAAGCTTATCCATTTCCAAACGTTTGACATAAGCCGGGCAACCCCATACCCGAAGGTGTGCGAGTGTCGGCTTACGTCCAGTCCATATCTCATATGGGTTTTGCTAATGGATTTACTCAAAACCCTATTTAAAAGGTAGCAGGCTGACTCTATAGTATATCCCCAAAAAGATAACGACAGAGAAGCAAAGCCCATCATGGACTGAACCATGTCTAACAGGATTTGATTCCTCCTTTCAGACACTCCATTTAACTGAGGTGTCCCTGGAGGTGTCCATTGAGAGAGAATCCCATTCTCCTCAAGATATATCAGAAAATCACCGGTAAGATAATCATCACCTCGATCTGATCGAAGGATTTTGATATACTTTCTAGTTTATTTTTCTACTTTATTACGATATCGTTTGAATATTTCAAACGATTCAGATTTATGTCTCATCAAGAAGACATAACCGTACCTCGAAAGGTCGTTTGTAAACGTAATCAAATAATTGTACCCACCTCCGGTACTAATATTCATAGGTTCGCATGCATCAGTATGTACCAGACTTAGAATTTCTATGACTCGTTCACCTTTTCCAGTAAAAGATGATTTTGTCATTTTTCTAGGAAGACATGACTCACAGGTTGGTAGCGAAACACATTCACTAATCTTGAGAAGACCCTTGCTTTTCAACCTATTTATCCTGTTCTTGTTGATATGACCTAGCTTAAAATGCCAAAGATACGCTTCATTGACATTATCTATCATAGGGCATTTGCTAGATGTGTACACTACACTAACAGGTCGCGATAGTATATAAATGCAATTATTCATGTATCCATTCATCACAATGAAACCATTCCAAATGATTTTGCAAATATCATTCTTTATTGACAGTTCATAACCATATATGGCCAACTGGCCTATAGAAATGACATTCAAAATGAAAGACGGATAATAATGACACTCATTCAAAATGATTATACAAGACTCGAAAACTAATTTGAGGGTTCCCAATGCCAGGACTGGAACTTGGCTTCCATTTCTCAAGTTCAAGGATCTCTCACCGTCGTCGAATCTCCTACTAACTTGAAGTTCCTACAAAGAATTGCAAATGTAAATTGAACTTCCAGTATCCAATATCCAGTTAGTAATATCACAGATAGAGAAACTACAAGGTGTTATCATATAAATACCTTATCTAGCACTGCCCTATTGCTTCTTCTTCTTGGACCTGTTCGGGTCAAGGGATGCAATATAAAGAGGATAGTTCCTCTTCCAATGACCCAGCTTCTTACAGAAGAAGCACTCCACCTGGCTCTTATCAGCCTTCACCTTCTTGACCTGACTGGGCCCAGAAGCATTTTGCACCTTGTTCCATTTATTTCTTTTTTTCCTTTTCTTAAAGGGACGACGCCCTGCGGAGGATCTTCCCACTTGATTTACCATCCCTTTATTGAGTTGGCGGTCTTTCTCATAAGTCTGCAGTAACCCTAATAGACCGTGGTAGTTAACTGCAGGTTTATTCATTATAAAATGATTGAGAAAGTCTAGATAAGAAGAGGGCAAGGGAATTCAATATCGCATCTTTCTCACGCTATTCATGCAAGGGACATCCGAGCTTGCCCAGGTGCTTAATCATCTCGATCATGTACAATACATGATCAGTGATTAAGGCCCCATCAAGCATCTGCATGTTATAGATAGCATAGGAGACCTTGTACCTCTCAATGTCATCTGGTATACCGAAGGACTCCTTCAACTTTTGAAGGATCTCCTCCAGCTGGGCTTCCTTGAATTTGTGATTGAACTTATTGTTAATTGCTACTAACATGATGCATCGAACAATGGTCCTATTAGAGAGCCACTTTTGATAAGTATCTTTAATGGAACCCTGAGCATTGGAAGCAGGGATTTCAGGCACCGGATCCAATATCACATATAAGATCCATTCATACTCTAGGACAATCCTAAGCCTTCGATACCAGCTATCAAAGTTGGGACCCTTGAGCTTCTCATTATTGAGAAGAGATTGGAGCGACAAGTTGGTAGACATCTGAAAGGAAAACCAAAACTTATTAGGGTATATGAATTATTAACCCAAAGACATGGACTTTAATCTAAAGGCCCTCCCACTATTTTGTTCAGACTGGTAGCCTCTACCTCCAATCCGAGGAATTACTTTAATTCCTTAGTGGGTACTAGAACCGAATAGACAACTCATGAGCCCGACTTTGGCTGGCCCACCCATGCCATCTAAAGGTAGATTCTATAACCGATTACTTCTTCAAGTAACTTCTAGTATTTAGATTTTGTCCCAAGGTACACTTCAATTGGCCTTCGGGCCTCCTATTGAAGGTCCCGGTTAGATCCAACCATTAACATGACAAAATTCAGTGCTTCCAACCAACAAATAATCAAGCCCGACTTTGGCCGGCCAACCTGACCATCGTTAAGAGAGTCGCACTGAGCCACCATATTAGGAATGATAATTTTAATAGCCCGATGAACACCCGATCTTTGGATCTGCTGATGAACACCTAACTATTGGACCATTATCATTCCACTTAATGGAAGGCTAGGACTTAGTTATCCCCATAGCTTCATCCTTTTATGGACCTAATAATTTAGAAGGTTTAACTTTAATATGATAGATGAAATAAATAAGAAGATATGGATCAACCTCGCACTAACTACATTAGTCATAAAAGAGGGTTTCAGAAACTAATGATTGTGAGGGATGGGACTCTAACATGATGCATGCAGATGAATGACATAAGAAGGATAAAAAAACTAGATTAAAGGAGTAATGATTTCTGAGGTTGTTTAGATTTAGTTTTCAAAAATAGCTAAGACTAGGTTAGGATTTCATGCAACAGTTAGAATTCTTACCCACATGTAGAACTACCAACGAAATAAAACAAGTAAAGGATCCTAGGTCTAAGAAGGCCTATTAGGAGCATGTTCATCTTCAAGAAATCAAACAAAAAGAGATGGAAATTAGGTTTGGCATACCAGACAATAATTTCTAGTTGATGTGGAAGAGATCGCTCTGCTCAGATCGGTGCTTGGATGATTCGGTCACTTTCCCGCAAATCCACCATCTTTTTATTAGCTTCGTTCAAGGGCAAGGAAGAATTCATCTAGAGGGCGTGGCACCGGAGGGATCCTGCAAATGTTAGGGGTTAGTGATATAGAATATGAGAAAAATACTAAACAGGATGGAAAAAAGAAGATCGGGCAGAAGAGAGGCTGCAGGGGCTGGTGGCCTTGGATGAAGCTTGGACGTTTGGATCTTGGAGAGGGCTGATGGCGAGCATCTTAGGGCTTGGAAGAAGGATGCTTTGGGTGGCTAGGGTTTGAGGAATTAGGACACTCAAGTTTCACACGCACACTTTTAAAGAGGAACACAAGTTATCACAAGAAAAACTTACCAGAGTTTATTTCATGAATAAGAGATTGATTACAAGAGAGGGAGGGGGTAGGTATTTATAGATTCATCCAACCCTTTTCCTGCTAAACTAAGTGATGGGGGACAATGCTAGGAGGATCATTGGAGAGCTAAGAAGTCTCCTGGGATTAGGGTCAAGAAGGGGATAACTAGGAACTCACACCCTGCGATATTCCGAAGAACAAAGGAAAAGGGCCTCACACCTTGCGATGTTCCAAAGAACAAAGAAAAACTAGGGCCTCACGCCCCTCGATGCTTGAAAGCGAAGGAATAGGGTCTCACACCCCTCGATGCTTGAAAGCAAAGGAATAGGACCTCACACCCCTCGATGCTCGAAAGTGAAGGAATAAGGTCTCACACCCCTCGATGCCCAAAGGTGAAGGAAAACGGGCCTCACACCCTCCCTATGCAGGGCAAATGAAAAGAATCTCTCTTTTCTAAATACTCATCTTTTTTCACTAATTTTTTTACAAAGGACTGAGGGTGGTATTTATAGACTTTCCAACCCTCTTACAAGATAAAGATGAAACCTATCCCAATCCTAACAAACTTCAAACTAATAATCTAATCTAAAACAAACTTGAAATTAAAATAGTTTCAAACTAATCAATACATCCAGATTAAAAAAAATAAAATTAAAAAAATATAATCCGAATGCATCAAGATCTATGCCGAAAGAGGTTCGTATCATGATCCATGCTGAACTGCTCTAAAATCTATGCAGACCTGTTAACAGTGTCGGAGACATCCTGCTCTGAGAAGCACGTAACTTTGAGATCCGTGCAAAGTTGTTTTTGCTACTCTGAGATATGTGTAGATTCCTTTTATTGTGATCGTGGAATAGAGGGAGGTGGCGGATGGGGAAGAGGGGGACTGGGGTAGATCCGGCAAAGATGAGGAAGATCCACATCTAGGGTGGCCAATATGGAAACCAGATCGGGGCCAAGTCCTGGGAGGTTATCTGTGACGAGCACGGGATAGACCACATCAGGAAGTATTCTGGCAATTCTGACCTCCAGCTCGAGCGGATCAACGTCGATTACAACGAGGCTAGTGATGGCCGCTACGTCCCGCGGGCGGTACCCATGGATTTGGAGCCAGGGACCATGGATTCCATGAGATCCAGTGGCTGTGGAGATGGCGGCAGAGGTCATTGTGGCGGGAGGTGGACGGCGGCACGGCGAAGATGGCAGTCACCATGGCAGCAGGGGTGGATCGGACGGTTGGAGCGGCCGGGTGGCACGGTCTACTCAGCCGTGGGTCTTTTACATGGGAGGGAGCGGCTATGGGGCAGGGGCGGTGGCAGTGCAAGGTTACGAGCAATGGATCCGGGAAGAGATGGTTTGGGGCTGGGTGGAAGAAGATGATAGGAATAGCTAGGGATAAGTTGGGGATAAGTATGGAATAAAATAAGAATAAAGGGGATAAGTGGAATAGCTGGAATAAAAATATAAAAAATCTAGGAGAAAAAAGGAAAAACCCTGAGAGATTTTGATGTCCCCATCATTTTCCTGGGGTGGAAAAAACTTGACTCCGTTGAGTCAGGCTCGATGTTGTAATTTTTTTTTCTTTTTTTCTCAAACCCTAATCCTCTCCTGCTTTGATACCAAATTGATGGGGGACAATGCTAGGAGGATCGTTGGAGAGCTGAGAAGTCTTTTGGGATTAGGGTCAAGAAGGGGATAACTAGGGCCTCGCACCCCATGATGTTCCGAAGAACAAAGGAAAAGTGCCTCATACCCCACGATGTTCCGAAGAACAAAGAAAAACTAGGGCCTCACACCCCTCGATGCTCGAAAGCGAAGGAATAGGGTCTCACACCCCTCGATGCCCGAAAGCGAAGGAATAGGGCCTCACACCCCTCGATGCTAGAAAGTGAAGGAATAGGGTCTCACACCCCTCGAAGCCCAAGGCGAAGGAAAACGGGCCTCACACCCTCCCCATGTGGACTCACTTTATTACAGGACTCACAAAATTTGGACTTCATTACAAGACTTAATAAAAATTGACCAACAAATGACTTAGAGGATAAATTGAAGCTTGAAGTCTAAGTCTGATATGATATCCCCATCAATGATCCATGGGCACCTAAAATCAATCAAGACTAATTAACCTTAGGTGACATGGGTTAACACGAGTCAGTGAGCTACTTCATCAATTTTGATTGACCACATTGGCCAGGTAAGTGAGATCATGGGATGGGTTCTGCCATTAACCGTCTTGCCTTAGATACCAACCGGGTTAGCCAGGTAAAAGGTAGCCCCATGGAACCATGATCAAATGACATACTTACCTTAGACACCATTGGTTCATCAAACTCGATTAGACTAGCTTAAAAACTTGGGCTGACCACTGAGCCATAAATCAGGTCCATTTAGATTTATGGCTCAATATAACTATTAGAAAGATCTATAGAAAAGAAATCCTAACTCAACATTTGATTAGATTAGATCTCTATTTGATACATTCATCTATACTTAGGTCTAACCCAATTAAGGACCTAATTGAAGCTAACCCATGACCCTTAAAGGTTATTGAAATGACTTAGAGTCTTTGAATCATATTCCTAGATCACTTTGTCATTCAAGGTAACTTAATTCTTAATTAAGTTCAATAATCTTCATAAATCGAAACAATTTCAATTTATATTGTAAAACAACTTTACAAGCATAAAGAATTTGAATTCACTATTTCAGGTGTTGGACCTTTAATGTGGAAGGATGAAGGCAAGAAGGAATAGAGCACGGTCTTGAAAGAACTTGCTGGAAACCGTTAAACCAAGAAACCCTAGAAACCGTGGCCCAATCAAGAAACCACTTCTTAGATGTCCGCTGATTTTCAAGAACCAAAATCGTGGAAAGTAAAGCAAGAAATAACTCCACATGGTTTATCCTCCAAACTGATTCTTGATTTCAAGAATCCCTCACACACGGCTTTAAGAATTCAAGAGACCTCCTTCTTGGATCAAGAACACACATGGCAGCAATCTTTCTTGAATTAACTTTGCAAGAAATTAGAGAAGAGAAGAGAAACAAATCAAGAACAAGAATTTAGGGAGAAAAGAGAGATCTTATTAATCTTGGAGAAAACCCAAGCACTCTTCCACGAGAAGGGACATCTCCTTATTGAAACTGCTCTCCCTCTTAATAAGACTCGTCCAAGACTCTCACGCATGCTCCAAAGAAGCCTCACGTCCCACCCCTTCTTATATATATATATGGGGCGGTTATGAATCTTGGACCGATCCAACTAATTTGGTTAGAATCCTGGGTTGTTGGGCTAACCATCTAACCCCTTAACCACCTAACCAACTAACTAATTAACCCCTTTCACACCTAAGGGATAATAAGCTATACCTTTAGACCTAAAATAAAATTCCATAACCCACAACCGGGTTATGTTATAATCTTTCAAAAAACTCTCCCCAACAAGTAATTTGAGAAAACCCTTAAACCCGAGCCCATATACACCCTTGTCTCACAAGTTCTCTCATCCTTGGGACAAGCCCCTTGACCCAACATGACTCTGGGGCCCTGCAAACTTGGAACTCAAGCTCCCAAACCTGTGTGACTCCCCTGAACTTTGGGTGTGCCACACGAGCCTACAATCTCCACCTTCGTGCACCAAAGCTCATATAAGCTCCACCTGGTCCATCAGTCCCATCAGCACTCCACATCTAAAGAAGCTATTGATGGGGACATCAGATCAGATATAGACTTCAAGCTTCAATTTATCCTCTAAGTCATGTGTTGGTCAATTTTTATTAAGTCCTATATGAAGACCAAATTTTGTGAGTCCCGTAATAAAGTGAGCCAGTTAGATTCACTAAGTCGATGGAAGTTCCTTGTTTAGTCCATTGAGTCTTGTTTATCTATTCAGTGAGTCCATTATTTATTTAGACCTATTTTGAGTCTTGTCAGTTAGGCCTTTTTGAGTCCATGTAATTTTTATTCAAGAGGAGGACCTTTGCACCCACACTTAAGTCACCAACCCAGCATTTGGATTTCTTCATGCTATCCAAGCCCTCCAGGAGATGGTGTCCTAGCATACCAGGCCTTAGGTGCCTCAAGCCCACAAGATTTCATGAAGAAGTGCTGCCCCAGATCCCTATCCTTGGCGCCCCAGTCCAAGGCCCATAGCAGTTGATGCCCCTCAGCCCATCATGAAGTTGGCACCCCATATTTTGACCCAGTCCAAGATGCCCAAGGCTTTGACCCAGTCCAAGCCCAGCAAGAATTTCATACCAGTCCAAGCCCATGGAGAAAAGTCAAAGCTTCCAAGTCCAAGTCGGAGTTGATGTCCAAGTTCTACAAGGATTTTAGTCTACCAATTCTATTCAAATTATGTACTCCTTATTCTACTCAACTTTATTCTTCTAATCCTATTCATATTGTATACTCTTAGTTTGACAGGGAAAGGGTTGGATGAATCTATAAATACCCACCCCCTCCCCCTCTTGTAATCAATCTCTTATTCATGAAATAAACTCTATTAAATTTTTATTGTGATAACTTGTGTTCCTCTTTGAAAGTATGTGTGTGAAACTTGAGTGTCCTCATTCTTCAAACCCTAGCCATCCAAAGCATCCTATTTCCAAGCCCTAAGATGCCCACCATTAGCCCTCTCCAAGATCCGATGCTCAAGCTTCATCCAAGGCCGCCAGCCCCTACAGCGTCTCTTCTGCCCAATCTTCTTCTTTCTATCCTGTTTAGTATTTTTCTCATATTCTACATCACTAAACCCTGATGTTTACTGGATCTCTCTGGTTCTATGCTCTCTAGATGAATTCTTCTTTGCCTTTGAATGAAGCTGATAAAAAGCTGGTGGATTTGCGAGAAAGTGACAGGATCATCCAAGCGCAGATTCGAGCAGAGCGATCTCTTCCACAGCAACTAGAAATCATTGCCTGCTATGTTAAACCTAATTCCCATCTCTTTTTGTCTGATTTCTTGAAGTTGAACATGCTCCTAACAGGCCTTCTTAGACCTAGGATCCTTTACTTATTTTATTTTGTTGATAGTTCTAGCATGTGGATAGGAATTTTAACTGTTGCATGTAACCTTAACCTAGTCTTAGCTATTTTCGGGAACTAAATCTAAACAACCTCAGAAATTATTGCTCCTTTAATCTGATTTTCTTATCCTTCTTATGTCATTTATCTGCATGCATCATGTTAGAGTCCCATCCCTCATCAATTTTGGTATCAGAGCACAGTTTAGGGCATGTTCTTGCATCATGTCAAGATTTCTACATGCTATTTTCTGCATAATCTCTCAAAACATAGGATTGCTTCCCCATCAAACATTTTATTTTTTTTCTGATTTTCATGATGAATATCCTCTATTTTTTTCTTTGTTTTTTAATGTCTTTGTAGATTTCTTTTGGATCCAAAAATTAACAAAAAAATAGCAAAAATAAAACCCTAACAAAAATCTACATCCTATCATCTGCATTAGGGGTCTGAGTTTAGATTTGTTTTATGAACTTAGGCATTTTATTTTTCTCTGAAATTTGCACTACGTTATCTTTGTTGAGTCCTATGTTTTAATAATATTTTTATCAGATTTTATAGAACCAAATTTATAAAAAAGTTGGCATCCTAGAAACCCTAACTAGAATTCTGTGTTTTCCTGCAACCAGTTAGAAACCCTAGGTTTTGTATCATAATAATATTTTATTTTTGCATTAAATTTGGTAGGAATCATCCTTATACATCATTCTCTATTCTGTAAATTTCTTAGAATTTTTTTGCATTGAAATCCATGCTAACTTTTGCATTAAACAAACCCTAATTTCAGTTTTTGCATATCTGACTAAACCAAACCTAATCAACTATCAAATCCACTTTACCCAAGCCAATTTTTGTTTGATAACTTAACCAACTCAAATTTAATTTGTCACCTTATAAAAAAAATATTTTTTATTTTTTGATTGTTATTAGATTACATCAGGTTTAATTGTGTGTTCATCATCTCGTTCAATTAATCTTAAGGGCAATTTTCTATTTTAGATCAGGGTAGGATTTCATCACCTATCCTGGGCCCAAAATAACCACCCAGCATTAAAACCCAAGCCTTAATTAAAATCAATTAACAACCTAATTTGCTCTAGTGATCTTAAGGACACCAACAGGTCAGGTCCGAGTGTGTGGGTTAACTAGTGCATTCAATTCCTCAACTATTACTGAAAACTGGTGTCTAAGGCTAGAGGTCCAGAGGCAAACGCCCTAAGTGGACTGGTGGTTACTTAATTAGGACCCTATCACAGTTAGGGGGAGCCTTCCACCACCCCACCTCTTACCTGGCTAGAGAAAGGATTAGTTATTGAGTTGGGTGTAAGTTGAGTCGACCCACTCAATTTTGGCTCTAGGTCTAGCAAACCCTAGAATGTACTGATCCTTGCATGCTTGATTGCACCATACCACTTTGAGTGATTGATTGCATGACCACTAGGTTAGGAACCAAATATCAATAATCTAAGCCCCAACCTAGCTCAATCATAGAATCCAACTTTGAGATCTTCATGAAAGCCATAACTGAACGATTTGACCAGATGAACCAATTGAATGTCCAATTCACTGCCTAATTAACCATCCAGATTAACTAGTCCAATATCCAATCCCAAAACCAGTTTGCTCAGTTGACCGCCCAGATAAACCAAATAATCCAATCCAATAACCAAGCAACCCATAGGATTAGTTCCCTTAGATATGAGCCTAGTATTAGTCCACTTCCTCTTAGTCAACCCACCCCTATCCCAGTCATTAGTCAATTTTTCCTTAGTCAACCCCCTCCTACCACCTTAATGGTTCACCAGAATGACCTTGAAGAGGAGATATATGAAGCTGATTTAAGCTTAGTGGATAAGTATGAGAGAGAAGGAGAAGAGATACCTATAGAAGATCTAGAATTAGTTGACCCTGACCCTACCCATACTAAAGCCAACATAGAATTAGTTGACCCTGACCAAACCCAGATAGAAGCCAATCCAAAGTTAGCTAACCCTAACCACATCCAAACTGAACCCGTAGTGGAAGACCAGTTAGAGGAAGAGAACCCAGATACTACTGTTAGAATTATACCTAAGGAGACTTTAGAAAAAAGCCCAATTATAGAGCCTAGTCCTAAGTTTCATGAACCAGAAGACTTTATTGCAGATTTGGCTTATCAGTACCCTCAGGATGAATCCCCTCCTGTAGTTCTCATTGAAGATCTCTTCCCTGAAATTAATGACCATTCTTCCATATTGTAGACCCTGTAGGTAAACCTCAACCCCATAAGGTTAGCCTTATTAGTTTAGGACTAATCCCTGACACCTGTTCTTGTCTCCTATTCTATCCGATCAACCCCAACCCCTTTTCTTGTAGAGAATTCGATTCCAAACCCAACTAGATTTCATGAACCAAATCTTCTAGAACAACCTTATTCTCGATCAAGAACGAACGCCCTGATCAACAAAGCAATCGCGAAAGCGTATCACCAGGTTGTGGATGACCATCTGCCAGCAATCTTCATTGAAGATCATGGTAGGATTCAGGTCTATGAAGATCAAGAACAACAAGAACGGGAGAAGAGAAAATAAGAAAAAGAATAGAGGAGTTTTCATGGGAGAAAGGGATTTCCACTTCCAAGAAGTTTGTTACACCACACCTACATCCTCTTACGAGAATATAATATATATATACCTCGGTCACACATACCCGAGATCCCAAAAAATTCCCCTAGCTGGCACCGTTCAAAATAGTTCACCCGTCATCTGAGCTGACTCAAAAACATTCAAGCTGACTCGTCCAGAACAAATTTCCTGACTGTTCATTTGAGCTGACTCTAATATATCCGAGCCGACTCGAATATATCCAAGCCGACTCTAATACATCCGAGCCGACTCTTCTAGACAACAGATTTTCTGTTGTCTGTGCATCCAAGTCGACTCGAATCCATCCGAGTCGACTCTTTCGGATAATAGATTTCCTATCCATGCATCCAAGTCGACTCTAATCCATTTGAGCCGACTCTTCCAGTCAACAATCACCTGTTTTGAGATGTGCCAACCAACAGAGTCGACTCTTACAACAGAAGAACCGACCCAAAGACCCAGACTGACCAAAACTGAGCCTAAACACCTAGGACTCATACTACACTCAACCCTAGCCCTAGACATATCATGGAAAACCATGATAGACCATATCAACTCATGTACATTGACCCGACTAGCCATGAATGCACCACTTGAGACTCAACAATCTCCACCTTGGTGCTTCAAGGCTACATATGCCAGACTCCTCAAACCCATTAACCACATACAATAGTAGAAGCTATCCCTTGGTAGAGCGTGCATCTGCTTGGTTCTCCGTTGTATGAACCTTCACCAACGCCACTTCTCCTTCCTCCACTAGCTCACTGACTCTGTGGTACCTCACATCTATATGCTTGGTCCTAGCATGATAGACTGGGTTCTGTGTCAAGTGTATGGCACTCTGGCTGTCACTGTGCAGGACCACCATACACTATTTCACCCCCATTTCAAACACTAGCCTTCTCAGCCATAGTGCTTCTTTTGCAGCTTCATTAATTCCTATATACTCAGCTTCTGTTGTAGACAAAGCAGTCATAGGTTGAAGGGCTCCAAGAAACTGGTCCACCATACATGCAGAAGAGATAACCTATTGTAGACCTCCTTGTATCAAGATCATCTGCATAGCTTGCATCAACAAACCCTTCCAAAGGACCTGAATCCTCACGTGATTCTATGGAGTTCCATCCATGTCCTTCAAGCTGCCCACCAAATACCAGTCCATGTCTTTGAGTCCCTTACAGATATCTCAAAATCCACTTCAATGCCTTTCAGTGTTCCTTCCAGGATTAGCCATGTACCTGCTAACCTGGCTTACAGCATATGCTATGTCTGGCCTGCAACAAACCATAGCATACATCAAACTGCCCACTGCATTGGCATATGGAACTCTTTCCATGTACTCTCTCTCCTCCTCTATTTGGGGGCACTATTTTTTTGAGAGAGAAAAATGCCCTGGTAAAGGTGTTTCTATAGGTTTGACCTTATCCATCCCAAACCTCTCGAGTACCTTTTTAATGTACCCACCTTGTGACAAATGGAGTATTCCTTTGCACCTATCTTTGCAAATCTCCATTCCAAGGATTTTCTGAGCTGATCCCAAGTCTTTCATCTCAAATTCCTGAGATAATGCTCTCTTCGGCCCTTTCACAACTATCATACTTATGCTGGCTATCAACATATCATCCACATACAGAAGTAAATACAGAGCATCCTTAGTATCCACATCCTTCACATAAACAAAATGATCATGTTCATATCTAAGAAATCCAAGACTCAAGATAAATGTATCAAATCTGTGATACCACTGATGAGATGATTGTTTCAACCCATACAATGACCTCTGAAGTAGACATACCTTGTTCTCCTGTCCAATCTCAATGAAGCCATCAGGTTGCTTCATATAGATTTTTTCTTCCAGTCTTCCATGTAGAAAGGCTATCTTCACATCTCTCTGCTCCAATCCAAGTTATGTTTTGCCACTAAAGACAACAACACCCGAATTGAAGTATGGCGTACTACAGGAGAAAACACTTATGTATAGTCTACTCCTTCCCTTTGTGAGTATCCCTTTGCTACCAATCTTGCATTGTATCTCACTCCACCTTGCTCTGAAGGTAATGATTTCTTAGTGAACACCCATTTGGAGCCAATAGCATGAGCATTTCTAGGTAGATCCACTAGCTGCCATGTCTAATTCCTCCTGAGAGACTCCATCTCTTCCATCATGCCTTGCATCCATGACTCTTTATCAGGACTTTCCAAGGCCTCTACAAAACTTTCAAGATCTCCAGTCACAGATATAAGAGCATATGAAATTGCTTCATCCATGACATATCTAACCGGCTTCCGAATTGTGTGTTGAGGCTTATGCAATGCCACTCCCCTTGCATTATCTTGCAAGTCTGCTGTCTGTGGCTCCTCCAGCACTTCCTTTGAAGCTGATTCTTCTTGCCTCTCCTTCACCCCTGGAGAATCTTTCCTGTCCAACTCCACCTCAACTGAAACTCCATTTCCAACTGATGTTGAAGACTTATCCTCCACCTGTGATGGGCTCTCACTACTGTTCATTTTATTGACTGCATTTCCTATTGCAGTCCCCGATTTCACAAAGATGCTCCTCTCATCAAAAATGACATCCCTACTGATCACAGCCTTTTGAGACTGTAGATCCCACAGTAGGTAACCTTTGACTCCTTGTGGATACCCTATAAAGATCATCTTCTTTGACTTAGGATCCATCTTGCTTCTTTCAGTTGCCTCCACATGAACATAAGCTGGGCAACCAAAAACTTTCAGGTGGCCAAGCTCCACCTTCTTCCCACTCCAAGCTTCTTCTGGAAGTCCACCATCCAGCTTGAAGTGAGGGGACCTGTTTATGAGAAAACATTCATGAGTAATAGCATCACCCTAAAAAATTTTCGGTAGTGATGACTGCAGCCTTATACTCCTTGCCCTCTTCAATAGTGTCCGGTTCAACCTTTCCGTGATACCATTCTGCTGTGGGGTCATTCTTACTTTGTAATGGCGTTTGATACCATTTTCTCACAGTAACTTCTAAACTCTGTACTAGATACTCCCCACCATTATCAGTCCGAAGGCACTTTACATGTCTTCCTATCTCCTTCTCTACCTCAGCTCTCCAAGCTTTAAACCGGGCAAATACATCTGATTTTTCCCTTATCAGATACACCCATAGTTTCCTAGAGAAGTCATCAATGAAGGTAACAAAATATCTTGCTCCACCTCTGGATAAAACAGGTGCTGGTCCCCATACATCCGAGTGCACCAAATCCAGCACTCCTTCACTTAGCTTGGTACAAACAGCAAATTTCACTCTATGCTGTTTACTAAAGATACATGGCTCACACAGGTCATTTCCATCCTTTTTCAAAGCTGGGATGTTCCCTCTTCTGCTTAACTCCATGAGCCCTCAGTCACTCATATGACCCATTCGATAGTGCCACAGTTTATATTTCAACTATTCTTCCTGTGCCGCTGCAAGCACTTCAGCACTATCACTTATCACTAAGCCTTCCATCCTATATAGATTTTTGCTCAGTCTTCTTTCTCTCATTACCATCAAAGCTTCCTTGGTAATTCTCAAACATCCACTACCAGATTAGCAACTAAAAGCATATCCCTGCTCTTCCAAGTAGCCCAAAAAAATTAAATTCTTTTTCAATTCTGGTACATGTTTGACATTAGATAGAGTCCTTATCACTCCATCGTACATCCTTATCCTAATAGTGCCTACTCCAGCTACCATACAAGGGTGATCATCACCAAGACTTATACTACCTCCATCTGACCTGTCATAGGTGTAAAACCAATCCCGATATGAGGTATAGTGGTATGAGCATGCAGAATCCAGAATCCAGGTATTCTCCTAATCCACTGATCCATCTGATACAACTAATACTCCTTCTCCATTGCTTTCCAAAGCGTTTGCACCACTAGTGTTAGAACTCCCCTTTTCTGTCTTCCAAAGAGGACAATTTTTTCTGATATGCCCAAGCTGATGATACTTATAGCATTTCACATTCTTGTGGTTCCGAGACTGAGATCTGCCCTTGGACTTTCCCCTAGCTCTTTCCTTAGATCTTCCTCGCCTCTTATTTACAGCAAGAACCTCTGAGTTAGGATTACCTTTGCAGATATTTTTCCTTTTCTCATTGGATTTGAGCACACCAACAACCTCTTCATAGTTTAGGATTTCCTTCCCATAAACTAAAGTTGTTATGAGACCATCATACGATCTAGGGAGTGAACACAGCAGCAACAATGCCCGATCTTCTTTATCAATCTTTACATCCAGACTCATCACCTCAGAACAAACCTGATTGAACCTCAGAATGTGCACAACAAGATCTCCTCCTTTAGACATTCTCAAGCTATACAGTTGCTTCTTTAGCCATAGCTTGTTCGTCATGTTCTTTCCCATGTATGTGTTCTCCAGTCTTCTCCAAAGACCTTTTGCAGTAGCCTCTAAACACACCTCAAGTAAAACCTGATCAGCCAAATACATCCCGATGGTGCTGAAAGTAATCTCTTCTAACTCTTCCCATTCTTCAACACTAATCTTTTTCGATCTTTCTTTCACCAATACCTTGTAGATTCTCTATTGAACCAGCAAATATTTAACCCTTTGCTGCCATAGGGTGAAGTTTCCATTGCCATCGTACTTCTCAAAATCTACTTTGAATCCACTTGATGCCATTACCATATCAAGAATTCAAGAGATATGAAAAATCGTACCTGCAAGAACCTTGCTTTGATCTTAAGATCTTTCTTCCACGAACCTTGCCCTGATACCAAATGTAGAGAATTTGATTCCAAACCCAACTAGATTTCATAAACCAAATCTTCTAGAATAGCCTTGTTCCCGATCAAGAATGAACGCCCTGATCAACAAATCAATCACGAAAGCATATCACCAGGTTGTGGATGACCATCTGCTAGCAATCTTCATTGAAGATCATGGTAGGATTCAGGTTTATGAAGATCAAGAACAACAAGAACGGGAGAAGAGAAAAGAAGAAGAGGAACAGAGGAGTTTTCACGGGAGAAAGGGATTTCCACTTCCAAGAAGTTCGTTACACCACACCTACATCCTCTTATGAGAATACAATATATATATACCTCGGTCACACGTGCCTGAGATCCCAAAAACTCTTCCAGCTGGCACCATTCAAAATAGTTCACCCGTCATCCGAGCCAACTCAAAAATATTCGAGTCGACTCATCCAAAACAAATTTCCTGACTGTTCATCCGAGCTGACTCTAATATATCCGAGCTGACTCGAATCCATCTGAGCCAACTCTAATACATTCGAGCCGACTCTTCCAGATAACAGATTTCCTGTTTGTGCATCCGAGTCAACTCGAATCCATCCGAGTCGACTCGAATCCATCCAAGCCGACTCTTCTAGATAATAGATTTCCTGTCTATGCATCCGAGTCAACTCTAATCCATTCGAGCCAACTCTTCCAGATCACAATCACCTGTTTTGAGATATGCCAACCAACAGAGTTGACTCTTACAACAGAAGAGCCGATCCAAAGACCTAGACTGACCAAAACTTAGCCCTAACACCTAGGACTCATACCGGACTCAACCCTAGCCCTAGACACATCATGGAAAACCATGATAGACCAGATCAACTCATGTACATTGACCCGACTAGCCATGAATGCACCACTTGAGACTCAACATTTCTTAATTTTTACCCTACCAAACTAATCCTGAACCTACCTCTTATTTTCTGCCCTTTTCAGAAGCTTCTCATGTTTTCCTCCTAACCACTAGATTGCATTTTATAGAGGTAAGCATAATGCATTCATTCATTTCGCTTGTCATGTTTTCATTTTACTTTTGGAGGACCCAATGGCATCTGTTAGGAGTGCATGTCAAGTTCTCATCTGCATGTCACCCACCTGACCAATGGTCAAACCCATAGGTGTAGTTTAAGGTTAGTCGAGTTTGCATATCAATAAGTGTTGGTATAAGTTATTTGCCGCATTAGGTATTTTGTCTGCATGTTAATAAGAGTTATTGTGTATCATTTGCACTGCATGATTAAAGATCTGCATGAGAATTAATCATAAGATTAATGTAAGTAATATTTTTATAAAAAAATATGGTTAATTCCTAAAATGAGTCTAAGAGTTCACCAGAAAAATTTTGTAACAATTAGGCTACATACTTGTAAGCTAGATCCATCAAAGTGATGAAGAGAGTTGGACCTAGTGCCTGAGTTACCTAATTAGGCATTAAGCTCATCCTTCAATATCTCAGACTTAGTTGAGTATAGGGATCTAGCAATGATACCCAGTAAGTTTGAGCCTAACCCTTTCTTTGAGAGCGAACCCAACCCTGAGTGTCCACATTAATTAAGCCTGTAAGAGGAAAGATTGAGCGTATCCTAGATGACCAAGCCACTAGTACCTAGATCAAAGGTTACCAGTCACTTGGTTGTTGGCAAGGTCGACTGAGATATGAGAATTTGTGGATTACTCGAGAGGATCTGCAACATCTCAACCTAGACTCGTCAGAGCAGTACCTGAGCCAGATCGACCTTCCTACTCGACAGGGTCGAGTTCCTCCCACCTCGGGAGAATTGATGGGGATATTAGATTAGACATAGACTTCAAGCTTCAATTGTCCTCTAAGTCATGTGTTGGTCAATTTTTATTAAGTCCTATAATGAAGTCCAAATTTTGTGAGTCCTGTAATAAAGTGAGCAAATTGGATTCACTAAGTCAGTGGAAGTTCCTTGTTTAGTCCATTGAGTCCTGTTTATCTGTTCAGTGAGTCCATTATTTATTTAGGCCTATTTTAAGTCTTGTCAGTTAGGCCTTTTTGAGTCAATATAATTTTTATTTAAGAGGAGGACCTTTGGATCCACACTTAAGTCACCAACCCAGCATCTGGATTTCTTTATACTGCCCAAGCCCTCCAGGAGATGGTGCCCCAGCATTCCAAGCCTTAGGTGCCCCAGCATTCCAAGCCCAAGCCCAAGATTTCATGAAGAAGTGCCGCCCCAGATCCCTATCCTTGGCACCCCAGTCCAAGGCCCATAGCAGTTGACACCCCCCAGTCCATCATGAAGTTGGCGTCCCATATTTTGACCCAATCCAAGATGCCCAAGGCTTTGACCTAGTCTAAGCCCAGCAAGAATTTCATACCAGCTCAAGTCCATGGAGAAAAGTCAAAGCTTCCAAGTCCAAGAAGGAGTTGATGTCCAAGTTCTACAAGAATTTCAGTCTACCAATTCTATTCAAATTATGTACTCCTTATTCTACTCAACTTTATTCTCCTAATCCTATTCATACTGTGTACTCTTAGTTTGACCGGAAAAGGGTTGGATGAATCTACAAATACCGACCCCCTCCCCCTCTTGTAATCAATCTCTTGTTCATGAAATAAACTCTGGTGAATTTTTCTTGTGATGACTTGTGTTCCTCTTTGAAAGTGTGTGTGTGAAACTTGAGTGTCCTAATTTCTCAAACCCTAGCCATCCAAAGCATCCTTCTTCCAAGCCCTAAGATGCCCATTATCAGCCCTCTCCAAGATCCAGATGCCCAAGCTTCATCCAAGGCCACTAGCCCCAGTAGCCTCTCTTCTGCCCGATCTTCTCCTTTCCATCCTATTTAGTATTTTTCACATATTCTACATCACTAATCCCTGACATTTGTAGGATCCCTCCGATGCCATGCCCTCTAGAAGAATTCTTTCCTGTCCTCGAACGAAGCTGATAAAAAGCTGGTGGATTCATAAGAAAGTGACCGGATCATCCAGGCACAGATCCGAGCAGAGCGATCTCTTCCACAGTAACTAGAAATCATTGCCTGGTATGTTAAACCTAATTTCTATCTCTTTTTGTCTGATTTCTTGTAGTTGAACATGCTTCTAATAGGCCTTCTTAGACCTAGGATCCTTTACTTGTTTTATTTCGTTGATAGTTCTAGCATGTGGGTAGGAATTCTAACTGTTTCATGAAATCCTAACATAGTCTTAGCTATTTTCAGGAACAAAATCTAAACAACCTAAAAAATTATTGCTCCTTTAATTTGATTTTCTTATCCTTCTTAAGTCATTCATCTGCATGCATCATGTTAGAGTCTCGTCCCTCATCAGCTATCCCTTGGAAGAACCTTGGTAAGTGCATCAGCCACATTCACCTTGGTAGATACCTTGACAAGCTTCACTTCAACATCTTCCTCCAGCTCTCGAATCATGTGGTACCTGATATCAATATGTTTGGTCCTAGCATAATAGATCGGATTCTGGACCAAACACAATGCACTCTGGCTATCAAAATAAATCTTGACTGCCCCCTGTGCAATGTCCATCTCCAATGCAAGTCCCTTTAGCCACATAGCTTCCTTGGATGCTTCAGAAATACAAATATATTCTGACTCTATAGTAGACAATGCTGTTATTGCCTGTAGACTTGATCTCCATGAGATTGGACCACCATTCAACACAAACACATAATCTGTTGTTGATTGCCTAGTATCCAAGTCACCACCATAATCAGCATCCATGAAACCAAACAACCGGTCCTGAGCCTCTATGAACACCCTAGAGTCGTCCTCCATGCCATGGTGCCTATAGCATATGCCAACTCTAATTGTGCCTACTAAGTACCTGAAGATACCTTTCAGTGCTCTCCAACGCTCTCTGCCTGGCTTAGCCATGAATCTGCTGACTTGGCTAACTGCATGTCCAAGATCTGGCCTACAACACACCATTGCCTACATCAGACTCCCAACTCCTGAAGCATATAGAACCCTCATCATCTCCTCAGCCTCCACCTCAGTACTGGGTGACATCATCTTTGAGAGTTTAATATGACCGGCTAGAGGCAATGCTGTCGGTTTTGCTCTATCCATACTGAATCTCTCTAAGACCTTCCTAAGGTTGCCTTGAGATAAATGAAGCATCCTTCTGGCTCTGTCCCTGAAGATCTCCATATATATCTCCTCCACCAAATCCCCATGGAGAAAGGCCATCCTGACATCCATGTGTTCCAGCTCCAAATCCTGCACCACTATAATGCTCAACAAAATCCTGATAGAGGTATGTCGAACCACTGGTGAGAAAACCTTGTTGTAGTCGATGCCTTCCTTTTGGGAGTATCCTTTGGCCACCAACTTGGCCTTGTACCTTGGCCCTAGTTCCTCTGAGACTCCTTCCTTGCATTGAAACACCCATTTGCATCCAATAGATCTTTTACCACTTGGCAATGTCACCAACTGCCAAGTCCTATTTTTGTGTAGAGATTGCATCTCCTCCGCCATGGCTTGGACCCACCTATCATGATCCTGGATCACCACCGCCTCCTCGTAGGTCTTCGGTCCACCACTAGCAGCAACTAAAGCATATGACATGGTTTCACCAAAACCATATCTCACTGGCTGCCTCACAATCCGCCTAGGCTTATGCAGTGCAACTCCAACACTTGGACTGGGATGTGGCTCCTCCCCCTGCTCATCTGGGCCATGAGCATGCATCTCTCTGCTCTCTACACGTAGAAACTCCTTTGAAAAATGCTCCACTTGAATCTTTGGTCCTCCTGGTGCACCTGCAAAAGGTAAAATTGTATAAGAGGTCTGTTGTTGCTTAGCTACACCCTGCTGATACGCATCCTACCAATCACGTCTGATTGGACCTCCTACTGAACCTCCAACTCCTTTTGCCTCCCGAGGACTGATCTTCATCAAATAACATATCTCAGCTGATCGTGGCCTTCCTCTCCAAAGGATCCCACAGCTGGTATCCTTTGACTCCTCGTGGATATCCTATGAACACCATCTTCCTGGCCTTGGTGTCCAACTTGCTCTGCTGATTGGGATCAATGTGCACAAATGCAGTGCACCCAAACACTCTGAGATGCCCAAGCTTCACCTTCCTTCCAGACCATAACTGCTCTGGAACTCTCCCATTAAGCTTTGTATGAGGAGACCGATTCTCCAAGTAGGCCGCTGTGTCAACTATATCCACCCAAAATGTCCTGGTAACCCTACTTGCAACCTCATACACCTCGCTTTCTCCATGAGAGTTCGGTTCATCTTCTCGGCCACTCCATTCTTTCGAGGAGTCCTTGCTACCAAAAATTGCCTCCTAATCCCACCATCCTGGCAAAATCTAAGAAACTCCTTGCTTGTGAACTAGACCGCACAACCTTCATATGATGCCCTTTCTCCTTCTCCACCTCTGCTAACTAGGCTTTGAACTTGGTGAAGACCTCTGACTTATCCCTCAAGAAGAACACCCACACTCTCCTTAAAAAGTCATCAATAAGGGACATGAAGTATCTAGCTTCGTTTCTCCCTGAAATCGGAGTCAGACCCCAAACATCTGTGTGCACTAGGTCTAGGGGCCCTCTGCTGTGCGCTAAACTTGTAGAGAACTTCACCTAGTATTGCTTCCCTAATTGACATGGTTCACATAGCTGTACAACACCTATATCCAGATCTAGAATCCATCCATTCTGCATCAAGTCCATACCACTATCGCCTATGTGGCCCAGTCGATAATGCCACAACCAGTACAAATCCTGTTGATCATGGGTTGCTGCCATTGTGTCAGATCCTCCACACTCCATGGACCCTACAATCTGATAGAGATTGTTTTCCAGCCTCTTCCCTCTCATCACCACCATGGCTCCTTTCATGATATTCAAGACACGCTCCCTGAACAATAACTGAAGTTGTAACCGCTCCTCTCCAGGTATCCCAGTGACACTAGGTTTCTCTTCAACTCTAGGATGTGCTTTACATGTGTGAGAGTCTGCACGATCTCATCAAACATCCTCACCCTGATTGTACCAACTCCATCATCTTGCAAGGATGATCATCCCCTAATGTCATAGTCCCCTCATCGATTTTGGCATAATCAGTAAACCAAGACCGATGCGGTGTGTATGATGTGAGCATGCTGAGTCTGGAATCCACCTGTCCACTATCTTTTGATGTAGATCTGGAACTACCATGAGATCGTCATCATACCCCGAATCAGTGACGTCACTTACGGATTCACTTCCAGTCTTCTCCCCTTGATGCTTCTTTCCAAAGAGGACAGTTCCTCTTTATGTGCCCGACCTGATTGCACTTGTAGCATCTAAATTCTCTCTTGCCTTTCTGGGACCTGGACCGCCCTCTTTGCTTGCTGCCTTCCTTCCCATACAGCAAAGTAGTGACAAGAGGATCATATGAACCTCTCAACGAGCATAGCAAGAGTAGTGACTTGTCTTCCTCTTTCATCTTCATCCCAAGGGTCAGCAAATCATTGCAAACTTGGTCATACCTCTGAATATGAAGAAGAACATCTCCACCTTCTGGCATCCGAAAGCTATACAGCTGCTTCTTCAACATCAGTTTGTTGCACATATTCTTCCCCATGTACATGGCATGCAACTTGGACCATAGACCCTTTGGTGTCTTCTCCTCCAGGACATCGTACAATGCCACATCAGCTAAACATCCTCTAATGGTTGCACATGCCCTCTTTTGCAAAGATATCCACTTTTGATCTACCATCCCCTCAGGCTTTTCCTCCAAAGCCAAATCCAGTGAATTCTGCACCAACAGATCCTCAACCTTAACCTTCTACATGGTGAAACTTCCTTTTTTTCATAGAATTTCTCAAACTCCACCTTGTTGTTGGTACTCATTATTGATTAGGCCATAGAAAACCAACTCAAAATCAAGATCTAAGAAATGCCCCAAAGGGACTTTGAGGAAAAACCCCTCACACCACGTGGACTGCGAGAAGAAAGGTGCTTCTTCTACCTTCTTGGGATGAACCAGAAAGATGCCTCCTTCCTTGAATCCCTTCCCATGCTCAACTGCTCTGATACCACTTGTTGGAAATGGTCATGTTGGACCTTTAATGTGGAAGGATGAAGGCAAGAAGGAAAAGCACACGGTCTTGAAAGAACTTGCTGCTGCAAATCGTTAAACCAAGAAACCCAAGAAACCATGGCCTAATCCAGAAACCACTTCTTGGATGTCCGCTGATTTTCAAGAACCAAAACCATGGAAAGTAAAGCAAGAAATAACTCCACACAGTTTATCCTTTAAACCGATTCTTGATTTCAAGAATCCCTCACACACGGCTTCAAGAATTCAAGAGACCTCCTTCTTGGATTAAGAACACACATGGCAGGAATCTTTCTTGAGTTAACTTTGCAAGAAATCAGAGAAGAGAAGAGAAACAAATCAAGATCAAGAATTTAGGGAGAAAAGAGAGATCTTATTAATCTTGGAGAAAACTCGGACACTCTTCTACAAGAAGGGACATCTCCTTCTTGAAACTACACCTCCTCTTAACAAGACTCGTCCAAGACTCTCATGCATGCTCCAAAGAAGCCTCATGCCCCAACCCTTCCTATATATATATATATGGGGCGATTATGAATCTTGGGCTGGTCCAACTAATTTGGTTAAAATCCTGGGTGGTTGGGCTAACCAACTAACCCCCTAACCACCTAACCAATTAACTAATTAACCCCTTTCACACCTAAGGGGTAATAGGCTACACCTCTGGACCTAAAATAAAATCCCATAACCCACAAACTAAGTTATGTTACAATCTCTCAAAAAATCCCCCTAACAAGTCAATTGAGAAAATCCTTAAACTCGAGTCCATGTACACCCATGTCTCACAAGTTCTCTCATCCCTGAGTCAAGCTCCCTAACCCAACATGACTTTGGGGCCCTGGAAACTTGGAACTCAAGCTCCTAAACCTGTGCGACTTCCCTGAACTTTGGGTGTGCCACACATGAGCCTACATCAGGGTTTTTTAGTCGAGTCGATTCATGCAGAATGTGAGTCAGCTCGTCCAGAACTAAAAACTAACAGATTGTTCTATCTACAGAGATGAGTCGGCTTGAGCAGGGGTCTAGTCGGCTCATCCAAAACATAGAATAGATAGACTATTCTATCTATAGAAACAAGTCGGCATGAGTAGGGGTCGAGTCGGCTCGTCAGTCAGGGCAGAAATAGTGACTTCAAATTCATATATTTTACTTGAACTATTCAAAGTTTTTAGATTAAAAATCCATAGATTAAAACTATTTTAACCTATCAAATCTCTCACTTTCTTCTTCATAAGACATGATGCAGCGACACCCCTACACACCATAGGAGAACCCCATTGAACGGGGAGTGATGGCCTTCAAGCCATACTTCTCTCCTATGATCGGATGGCCATGGTGAATCCACCTTAATCCAAGTACTTTATGAGGAAAGCTAATAATATCTTAACATGCTACCATTATTATGCTAAGCAACCTGGCTCTGATACCAATAAAAGATTAAAAGGCATAGCAGGCAGACAGACTATATTTTAAAACTATTTTAAAGTACATCACAGTGAAAGACTTGGTAGATCGATCAAGTCGATCTACTAATCTGCCTACAACAGGATCCGACATAAAAAAAGTGCATGTAGAGATATCAAGAGCAAAGAAAAGGAAAGGGTACGTTACCTTTAACCTTTGGATACAGGTGATGAAGAGTCGCTGAGCCACATAAATGTCTGGCCTCTAGGAGTAGTTCACACCAGGGCTCGATCCCAATCAACTTTCTTGGAGAGCTAGCTCTTCAAGATCCTTGAGACCGATCTTTTCCTTCCTTGGACCTACAAGACTTTCTTGAAACCGTCAAAAAATCTGGTTGGAGAATAATGGGGAGAAGTAGAAGTCGAACCCTTCCTAACTAACTTTTTCTTCCCAAATCCTAGCTTGATTGCTAGGTAGGCTCACACCCAAAACTCAAATCCTCTCAAACCCCACTCTAAGGATACCTTCCCTCCCTTTCTTAGAAAAGCCCAGCAAAAGTCAACCTTAACCAACTCTGTTGCCCTTACAAAGACACCTATTTATAGTAGCAGCAAAGAGGGAGAGAAATATGGAAGGAGTGATTGGGGGAGAGGGTTAAGGGTTGAACCAAATTAGCTCTAGGTTTATATGGGAGAAAATCTGCATTCCAAATAATGCATTCCAAAAAAACCTTGGAGCCAATTTCAGCCAAGATTTGAAATTTGAATTCAAAAATCAAATTTGAATCTTTTAAAGGAAAGTGAGCATGACAAATCAAATCTAATTTGATCCTAATCCAAATCACATTTGGCTTGACTCATCAGATTGCAATCATATTGCAAATAAGTCCTTCAAAAACTCATTAATCGAATTAGTGAAAAATCTTCGTCATAGCCAAGTATCAACTTATAGAAGTGTCAACATTTGGGTCATGGTCAATCATATTGATCCCATAATGATGCTAAACGATTCTAAATCATCAATTGACCTTTAGATTAGGTAGAAACCCCTATGGTGTGTAACCCCATAGGTTTGAACACTAAGCCGGTAGCACTGGAACATTTCCAGTACCAGTCAAAGTCATTATCTAGCAATGATACCCGATGTCTGGATAGGTCGAAGATGTAGAGAAACTCTCTAGAACCTCTGGCATATGGTTACCGCATAATTTATCCCTTTGACCTTATAATGCTCAGGATGACCTAGGATTTGACTGCCAACCCTTATTTAGTACATCCAGTCATGTCTCAACCTTACAAGTTCTATGACTCCTTACAAGAACTACCCTGGCCAAGGTTTTGCTAAATTGAGACATGGTGAGTGTTGGCTTTGGCTTCTTAATTTTGATGAATAACAAATGCCGAGTATATATTTGAACTAATGTTTCAATTAGAGTATGAAGTTCAAGCCTTGGGTATATCAATTTCTTTAAGAAGAAGGTAACAAGTTTAAAATTTTGAGAGCAAGAAGTTTCTTATGGTTGATTGAGTTTTTCACCTTAGAACATCATTAAAGCAATCTCTTTGGACTTTATGAAGAATGATCAAATGGATTCATGCACAAATCCTTAAGGAATTCAAGTTTGGCATGTTTTTTGGATGGGACAGAAGCAAGTATCGACTCACAAGATCGACTCATGAAGAAAAATTTAGAGTTTTAGAAGACCTGCACGTAAATCTGAAGTGGCACGTCCAAGTGTCGACTCACGCACCAAGTGTCGACTCATGAGATCGACTCATCGTCTAAGAAAATTTCTAGGACAGAACTTCAAGTCTTCTGATTTTGCATCAAGTGTCGACTCATGGATCAAGTATCGACTCATGAGGTCAACTCAAGGTCTAATGGCTAGTTTTTCAAAATTTCAGGCTTGCTTTCAAACGGTTCTAAACAATTATTTTTCAAATTCTAATGGTCTTCAATGATCTTTTCAATGGATTTGAGGTATTTAACACTCACCAAATCTCATAAAGTCAAGAAGGATAAGTGAATTCACATGAGACAAACTCCAATTATTTGAAAAGACAAGAAGAGTGTGCTTAAAGAGATTCCCTTGTAAAAGCCTTCCATTTTTGAGTTGTTAAGGTTTCAAGTGCTTGGCCATAATTGTGTAATCAAGAGAGCTTCAACAATCTTCATTTCAGCTCATTCTAGAAGCTTTTATTATGTTCTTTATTATATTCTTGTTCTTGCTTTGTTGACCTAGGTTTCAAGATTTTTGAAACTAGGTTGTAAAGGTTGTTAGTGAGCCAAAGGATAAAACCAACTAGGATTTGACTTGTGAGCCCGAAGACAAAACAAGTTGTAAAGGTTGTTGGTGAGCCTAGGTGATAAAACCAACTTAAATTTTGACTTGTGAGCCTTGAAAAATAAGTCGGCTATAATCTTGAAGAGATTATAGTGAAATTTTCAAGGGGAAGCCTTGGGAGTGGACGTAGGTGCTTGGAGTGCACCGAACCACTATAAAACATTGTGTTTGTATGTGATTGATCTCTTTCCTACTTGCTCTTTATTACTTGCATTTAATTTGCTGTTATCCACTGTATATCTCTTAGAGCTAATCATTTTATTTCAAAAACACTTCAAGGTTAGCACATAATTATTTTAATTTTTCAAAGATCCAATTTACCCTCCCTCTTGGGCTCTATTTCTGGGCAACAAGTGGTATCAGAGCACCGGTACTCTACTTGTAGGTCCAACGATCTTGAGTGAAAGATCATGGCTGCCCTAATTGGTATGGGTGTTGTAGAAGGGTAAGCCTCTAACCATCCTCCATTGTTTAATGGCACAAATTATACGTAATGGAAGACATGCATACACATTTATTTACAAGCTATTGATTACAATATATAGAGAATTATAGTTAAAGGGCCTCATTAGCCCACTCACTTGGTTAATGGCATTCTCACTCCTAAACTTGAAGAAGATTGTGATGAGAATGACATTAAGCAAGCTAAAATCAATGCTAAAGCTATGAACTTATTATTTTGTGCACTTGACCCTGATGAATTCAATAGAATTTTAAATTATCTCTCCACCAAGGAAATATGAGATACGCTTGAAGTTACCTATGAGTGTACACATCAAGTGAAGACTACCAAAGTGAACATGCTTATTCACATCTATGAAATATTTAGAATGAACCTTCTGAATCTATTAGTAAAATATATACTAGATTCACTAATATTGTAAATGGTATGAGAAGTTTAGGTAAGGTTATTTCTAATGGTGAACTTGTGAATAAACTCCTCAGGTCTCTTCCGGCTTCATGGGATGCTAAAGTCACCGCCATAGAAGAAGCAAAAGATGTCAACACACTTCCTCTCGAGTAGCTTTTAGGTTCATTAATGACTTATGAGCTCTCCTTGAAACAAAAGATCGTGGACATTGATAAGAAGAAGAAAGTAATTGCCTTCAAGTCCACTACAAAAGAAGAGTCAAGTGATGAATCTGAAGAAGAGAATGATGAAGATGAGACGACTCTCATAGTAAAAAAGTTTAGGAGGTTTATGAGAAAGAAGAAATACAATTTCAAGTAGAAACCTCAAGGGAGATCCTAGCAAAGAGAAAGAAAAAGAGAAAAAAAAGGAGCAGCGTACATGCTTTGAGTGCAAGAAACCCGGCCACTTCAAGTTGGACTGCCCCCTACTCAAAAAGAGCAGGAGGAGATTAAGAAAGAAAGCAATGGTGGTAACCTTGAGCGACAGCGAGGACTTAAGTTTTGATGAAGAACAGCAAGAGGTTGAAAATTTCTGTTTAATGACCAACAGTGATGAGGTAATGTTTGAACCTGAAGAAGAATTTACTTTTGAAGAATTGCATGAAGTTTTTGATGAATTAGTAGTTGAATTTCAAAAACTTAAAATAAAACATAAGGAACTAAGAAAGCAAAATCTAGATTTGCTTATAATAAATGATAAGTATTTGATTGAAAATGGTTGTTTGCTCCAAGAAAACAAAAAGCTAAATGCTAAAATTATCTTTTTGGAAAAGGAAAAGGAAGATTTGAAAAAGATAAATTTTTTTGTTTCAAATGAAAATTTTACTAAACAAAACAAAGAGCTTTTGCATGAAAACAAGAAGTACAAGGATGAGCTTGAAAAACTATAACCTTTTGTGAAGAAATTTACTTATAGTTCTGAAAAACTTAACATGCTTTTAAATAATCAAAGAGCTAATTTCAACAAAGCTGGATTAGGCTTCAAAACTCAAAAATAATAAAAGCTTTTCAAGAACTTCTTTGTGCCTGCTTCATCTTCTATTACCTGTTATTCTTATGGCAATAAAGGACGTAAATCATATCTGTGCAATAGAAGAAAATTGAAAGTTAAAAAGGTTTGGGTTCCAAAAGGAACCTTAACTACTAACCTTGAAGGACCCAAGATGACTTGGTTACCTAAAGTCTCCACCTGATTTGTTGTTGTAGGTGTGCCTTGCAATCAATAAAAGAAGAATGTGGTACCTCGATAGTGGTTTCTCAAGACACATGACTGGAGATGTGGAGCATTTCTCTTTACTTGAATATCAAAATGGTGGAAATGTAACTTTCGGTGATAATGGAAAAGGCAAAATTGTTGGCATTGGTAAAGTCCATATCACCTCTTCCACTTATATAGATAATGTTCTTTATATTGATGGTTTAAAGCATAATTTACTTAGCATTAGTTAGTTTTGTGACAAAGATTTCAAAGTTATTTTCAAATCTTCCATGGGTATTGTTTCTAGTCTTGATGACAATGGTATCAAGTTTATAGGTCATAGGCATGGCAATATTTATATGGTTGATCTTGATGATCTTCCAGTTCAAAATGGTCAATGCCTAGTAGCTATGAAAGCCAGGATCAATGAAACTAGTTGACTTTGGCATCGTAGACTAGGACATGCTAGTATGCATTTGCTTTCAAAACTTTGCAAAAAGAGTTTAATAAAAGATTTGCCAAAACTTAATTTTGAAAATGATAAGATTTGTACTACTTGCCAACTCGAAAAATAAACTAAATCATCTTTTAAACCTAAAGGAGTAGTCTCTACATCTAGACCCTTAGAATTACTTCATATGGACCTCTTTGGACCAACTAGAACATCTAGTTTGGGAGGTAAGAAGTATGGTCTAGTTATTATAGATGATTTCTCATATTTTACATGGATCATGTTTTAGCTTATAAAGATGAAATTTTTTCTGCATTCATTAAATTTCATAAAAGAGTCTCAAATGAAAAAGGTATTTCAATTATTTCTTTAAGAAGTGATCATGGTACAGAATTTGAAAATCATGATTTTGAAAAGTTTTGTAGTGAAAATAGTATTCATCACAACTTTTCTGTATCTAGGACACCTCAACAAAATGGGATAGTAAAAAGAAAAAATAGAACTCTTGAAGAAATGGCATATTCTATGCTTTGCAAAAATGATTTGCCAAGATATTTTTGGACGGAAGCCATAAACACTGCTTGCTATATTTTAAATCGTATTTTAATCCATCCTATTCTAAAGAAAACACCTTATGAACTTTGAAAAAAAAAAAAATATACTATTAAATATTTTATGTTTTTGGATGCCGTTGTTTCATTCTAAACAATGGTAAAGATAATCTCAGCAAATTTGATGCCAAGTCAGATGAGGGTATCTTCTTAGGATACTCTACTTCTAGCAAGGCATATAGGGTCTTCAATAGAAGAACACTTCTAGTTGAAGAATCCATTAATGTAGTTTTTGATGAGACTGATAAAAAATCTTCTAGAAAAGAAGATGTTGTTGATGATGAAACAAGTATACAAAGATCTGAAAATATAAACAACAATGAAGAACCTTCCAAGGAGCAAGATGACAATCAAGACAATGAAAGAGAACAAGTACAAGGAGTTGAAGTATCCTCAACACAAAATCCACTTCCTAAAGAATGGAGGTATGCTCATGGATACCCCAAAAAACTTATAATTGGTGATCTATCGAAAGGGGTAAGTACTCGTTCATCTCTTAGAAATGTATGTGATTATTTTGCTTTTATTTCTCAAGTAGAACCTAAATCTATTGAAGAAGCTAAATCTAATTGTAATTGGATGAATTCTATGCAAGATGAACTAAATTAATTTAGAAAAATAATATTTGGACTTTAGTTGAAAGACCTACTACTGTTTAATAATTGATACAAAATGAATTTTTAGAAATAAGCTTGATGAAAATGGTTTGGTCAGTAGAAATAAAGCTAGGCTAGCTACCAAAAGCTACAATCAGGATGAAGGGATTGATTTTGATGAAACCTTTGCTCCTGTTGCTAGACTTGAGGCAATTAGGCTATTATTGGCATTTGCATATTTTATGGATTTTAAACTATTTCAAATGGATGTCAAAAGTGCCTTTTTGAATGATTTTATTGAAGAAAAATTTTATGTTGAACAACTCCTCGATTTTGAAAATCATGAATTTTTGAATCATGTTTTTAAACTTCATAAAGCTCTGTATGGTTTGAAACAAGCTCCAAGAGCTTGGTATGATAGATTGAGCTCTTTCTTCCTTAAAAATGATTTTTCGAGAGGAAATGTAGACACTACTTTATTTTTGAAAAAGAAGAATGATGATCTCTTAGCAGTATAAGTTTATATGGATGATATCATGTTTGGTGCTACTAACGAATGTTTTTGTCAAGAATTTGCAAAGTTAATACAGGGAGAGTTCGAGATGAGCATGATGGAAGAGCTTAACTTCTTCCTTGGACTCCAAATAAAGCAAACAAAAGAGGGAATTTTCATCAACCAAACCAAGTACACAAAAGAAACATTAAAGAAGTTTGGGATGGAGAGCACCAAGCCATTAGGTATGCCTATGAGCTCATCTTGTAGACTTGACAAAGATGAATCAGGTAAATCTGTAGACCAAAAATTATATAGTGACATGATTGGTTCATTGATTTATCTAATTTCTAGTAGACCAGATATTATGTTCAGTGTTTGTATGTGTGCAAAATATCAGTCTGCCCCTAAAGAGTCTCATCTTTTGGCTGTTAAACAGATTCTTAGATATCTATCTGGCTCTATTAATATTGGTCTATGGCACTCTAAAGATTCTTCATTTGAATTGATTGCTTATTCTGATGCTGATTTTGCTGGGTGTAAACTTGATCGAAAAAGTACTAGTGGAACTTGTCAGTTCCTTGGAGTTAATTTGATTTCATGGAGTAGCAAGAAATAGAATTTAGTTGCTCTATCTATGGCAAAAGCCGAATATATAGCAGTTGGAAGCTATTATGCTCAAATCCTATGGATCAAACAACAACTCGAGGATTTTGGCATTAAACTAATTAAGATACCCATAAGATGTGACAATATTAGTGCAATCAATTTAACTAAGAATCCTGTGCAACATTCAGGAAGCAAACACATTGAAATAAGACATCATTCATAAGAGATCATGTGCAAAATGACAATGTAATGCTTGATTTTGTGTGTATTGATCATCAATTAGCAGATATTTTCACAAAACCTCTTAGTGAAGATAGATTTTGCATGATTAGAAGGGAGCTCAGTGTCATTGATCCTTTTGCCTAAACCCCTCCAAATTCTTGTTAAAATCCTTTAAAATGTTTCAAAATCCCCAAAATATCTCTTAAATCTTTTCCTGGATTTTTTTTGAATTTTTTGGAATTATTTTTTGCTTTTCCTGGATCAAGTGTCGACACTTGAAAAATTGCCAAGTGTCGACACTTGAGCGTTTTCGAAGTGTCGACTCATGATATTGGGACTGAGATTTTTAGGGCTTCTATAAACCCTTTTTAACCTAATTTTTTCCTTCTCTTAGAGCCGTGTGGTCCCCAAAAACTGTCCGAACCTCCAAGAATGGTGGATTTCCCCTTCTAGCCTTCAGATTTTAGGTATTTTCCCTCTCTTTTTCATGGAATTTTCCAATCGGACCGTATTTCCTTGATTTTCTCTCATTTTTTTTTGCATTTGGTATGAACCTTACTTCGTTACTGAGTTTTTCTTGGCCAAAACTCTTGTTTCCATCATGATTTTCTCCCTCGTCCAAGCCATTCCCATTCTTTTGGATTGCATTGAGCCGTGGCTTGCTCGGTTTCTCTTCTCTCCTCCTTCCTTACTCCATTTTTCTACCGATTACTCCCATATTCCAACCCTCTCTCACTTCTTCGGCACATTTCTCCATCTTTGGTTCTCTTTTGATCCATTGCTCTCCCCTCTCTTATTTTCCCTAGCCTTCTTTCCTCTTCCATGTTCCTCTTCTCGGTGTTGCTTGAAAATGGATCCCCGGAAGCAGCTAGCATTCAGAGAAAGAAGAATAGAGCAGGGACAGTCTAGTAGAGAGAGGAGGACTAAGGCTCGTCAGGATCAGGCTAAGCAGATAGGGCATGCTACTCAGGAGCAGTCTTCTCCTTCTTCCCTTGGAGTAGCTAGAGTCATGGGGAAGACCATTGCTTGTGGTAGGTGAGTAGACATTCATTTCTGGGATTCATAGAGCTTTACCATTGGAGATTTACTGAAGGCAACTGGCCTTATACACTTCTGTACTATGCGAGAGTGCTACTATCCTAAGCTTATCATGGAGTTTTATGGTAGTGTGGCCACTGATGGCCTTTGTTGGACAGCTGTAGTCAAGGGAGTGGAAATATAAGTGACCCCTGAGGTGATTAGTAGGATATGGCAAATCCCACTCCACGACAGAGCCGCAAACTATGTTGGGAATCGAGAGGCAGCTTTTCGGTGTATTCAGGAGTGGGATGATGTGGCTGGCATTTTAGTTGTTTCAGCGAACTAGCTCTTGATTGAGATGCAAGTACTTCATCATATCATTGCTCGAATTCTGATTCCGAAGATCTGGTGATTCGATTTTATTACCGAGAGAGAGTTGGCTTTGATGGTGGCTCTGAGATAGCAAAACCCCATCAACTTACCTATGATTATGATCCATCAAATGGGTGAGGCTGCCACCCAACAGAGATTATGTTTGCCTTATGGCATGGCTCTGACCCAGGTTTTCAAAGATTTCAGAGTTCCATTGGAAGGGGAGCCCTCCAAAGAGATCCTCCATATGGACACATATGGAGATGGATTTCTTCATAGGATGGGATTCAGACAGATCAGTGATCGGTGGGTGCATAGAGAGTCTGGCCAGGAGCCAGATGAGAAGGATGAGCTTCGAGCAGTAGAGGCAGGGCCATCTGGGCCTTCTGATTATCATACACCTCCTAGACCGGCACCAGTAGCAGCATTTGAGTCTGAGCCTGTCACACCTACACCAGCTATTTCACCTACTGCTGCTCCTCCTTCAGCTCAGAGACATCTTTTGAGGAGCATGTTAGGCAAGAGTTCATTGAGGTTAGGAGCGAGATCTTGGGTCTGGCAGTCAGGTCTACCCAGCTCAGGATTGAGATTGAGGGATTGAGAGCTCATACCGACTCTCAGCTCTCAAGCATTCGATAGACCATGGAGGTAGGCTTTACTGAGATCAGAGATATGTTGAGATCACTTTTACCTCTAGTAGCACCTTCAAGTCCACCTCCTCCTTTGCCAGCAGATGATGATGATGACCACCCAGATCGACATGATGTTACTCATGATGGTGGTGATGAAGTTGGGGAGATACAGATAGTTCTGGTGACAGTGATGACAGAGCAGGAGACTACAAGATAGTCAAACGAGAGATCTAGAGTCCAGTTGCTTCTCTGGCTGATCGTTATGATGCTCAGATTTTGACTGCACCTATTTTTGTGACTCCAGCAAAGTCTTTGCCGAATCCTTTCTTTAGGTCCCCTAGGGTCTATTCCCGTTCTGGACTTGCCCTTAGGACCAGGAGCCAGAGCATCTATAAGACCCCTAGAGCCTTTGCATCTAGGACTGGATCAGTGCTCCCTTTTTCTTAATCTTCCTTCTGATGAGGAGTAGCCTCATAGATATTTATTTTGTTATATTTGTTTATATATTAGTTTGTCTTTACTGTATTAGATGATCAACTTATTTCAGTGTTTGCTGTATCAGCAATTTTGTACTAAAATTCACTCATTATATATGAAAACTTGCTTTTATTACTCTTCTCTTGTCTATTTGCTTTGATACTAAATGTTGTTTGCTGATATTAGCCTCTAACCTTCTTTGTTTACCTTAGTGCATTAATTCAGGGGAAGATTACTCCTTTTTAATGCTTGATGTTGACAAAAAGGGGGAGTAAGGAAGATCATAAAGCAAATAATAAAGAATTTTTTCAATGTTTCACAGATTACTTTTATTAGGGGGAGACTTTTGTTTTCTCTCACCTTGAAACTTTTTGAAACTTTGGTATATGAACTGAAAATCTGATCTTTTTTCACTAAAATAAGTGTATGAACCTTGTTTGTTGTCAAATATAAATATACTTTGATAAATTCATATATTTTCAAAATTCTTGATACCATACTCATCAATCTTTGAAATTTATTTGCTTATATACTCAAGGTTTTGTCATCATCAAAAAGGAGGAGATTGTTGGCTTTGGCTCCTTAATTTTGATGAATAACAAAATGCTGAGTATATGTTTGAACTAATGTTTCAACTGGAGTATGAATTACAGGCCTTGGATACATCAATTTCTCCAATAAGAAGGTAACAAGCTTAAAATTTTGAGAGCAAGAAGTTTTTTATGGTTGATTGAGTTTTTCACCTTGGAACATCATTAAAATAATCTCTTTGGACTTTATGAAGAATGATCAAATGGATTCATGCACAAATCCTTAAGGAATTCAAGTTTGGCATGTTTTTTGGATGGGACAGAAGCAAGTGTCGACTCACAAGGTCGACTTATGAAAAAAAACTCAGAGTTTCAGACGACCGGCATGCAAATATGAAGTGGCACACCCAAGTGTTGACTCATGAAGTTGACTCATAGCCTGAGAAAATTTCTAGGACAGAACTTCAAGTCTTTTGGATTTTGCATCAAGTGTCGACTCATGAGGTCGACTCATAGATCAAGTGTCGACTCATGAGATCGACTCAAGGTCTAATAGCTAGTTTTTCAGAATTTCAGACTTGCTTCCAAACGGTTCCAAATGGCTTTTTTTCGAATTCTAACAGTTTTCAATGGTCTTTTCAGTGGATTTGAGGTATTTAATACTCACCAAACCTCATAAAATCAAGAAGGAAAAGTGAATTCACATGAGACAAACTCCAATCATTTGAAAATACAAGAAGAGTGTGCTTAAAGAGATTCCCTTGCAAAAACCTTTCATTTTTGAGTTGTTAAGGTTTTAAGTGCTTGGCCATAGTTGTGCATTCAAGAGATTTCAAGAAGAAGTCTACTCAAGCAATCAAGAGGCTTCAACAATCTTCATTTCAGTTCATTCTTGGAGCTTTTATTGTGCTCTTTATTATATTCTTGTTCTTGCTTTGTTGACCTAGGTTTCAAGACTTTTGAAACTAGGTTGTAAAGGTTATTGGTGAGCCAAAGGATAAAACCAACTAGAATTTGACTTGTGAGCCCGAAGACAAAATAAGTTGTAAAGGTTGTTGGTGAGCCTAGGTGATAAAACCAACTTAGGTTTTGACTTATGAGCCTTGGAAAACAAGTCCGTAGTAATCTTGAAGAGATTATAGTGAAATTCCCAAGGGGAAGCTTGGGGAGTGGACGTAGGTGCTTGGAGTGCACGAAACCACTATAAAACATTGTGTTTGTGTGTGATTGCTCACTTTCCTACTTGCTGTTTATTACTTGTATTTAATTTGCTGTTATCCGCTATATATATCTTGGATTTAATCATTTTGTTTCACAAACACTTCAAGGATAGCACATAATTATTTTAATTTTTCAAAGACCCAATTCATCCCCCCTCTTGGGCTCCATTTCTAGGTAACAGCGAGTCATTCACTTTAAACCATTTGGAGGGGTCAATCCCATCTTGATCCACCACTGCTCCACAAGTACTTGACTATACCCAGAAACCTTCCATCATTGGATTAGAAATCTAGGTAGTTCAGTACCAAAGTACAGTGAGTTGCTTGCAAGCTACCATGGTGATCTCAGGTCTGAGGGATACATATATCCATATCCCTTCATGAGCAACCCTTTGATAGAAGGGAGCTCCACAGATGGTCACAGTCGGTGAGACATCATATATTTTACCTGTATGTCATATCAGTATCTCTACACTCCTTGGTTAAGAGGATAACCAACCAATGTGACATATAACAACCTATGCTTGATATATCGTCATCCTATAACAATGTATTCTTTAGTTGTGAACCAGTTTAAGAACTACTCGATAAATCTTCTCTGTATCAAATATAATGTAGTTCTAAGAACTCCATCACACAAGAGTTCTTTCAGGAAAATGCACATGTGATGAATAGCCAAAAGAATAACTTTTATTCATTTAAAGAATTCATATATAATTACAAAATAGCACAACTATCTACATCCTAGATGATTGGCTTTGGGACACTATTCCTAATATACATGCCATAGGAGAACCCCATTGAATGGGAAGTTATGGCCTTCAAACCATACTTCTCTTCTATGACCGGACGGCCATGGTGAATCCACCTTAATCCAAGTACTTTGTGAGGAAAGCTAATAATATCTTAACATGCTACTATTATTATGCTACAGCAACCTGGCTATGATACCAATGAAAGTTTAAAAGGCATAGCAGGTAGATAGACTATATTTTAAAACTATTTTAAAGTATAACACAGTGGAAGACTTGGTAAATCGATCAAATCGATCTACCAATCTGTTTGCAATAGGATTCGACATAATAAAAGTGCATGTAGAGATATCAAGACCAAAGAAAAGGAAAGGGTACGTTACCTTTAACCTTTGGATGTCTGGCCTCTATGGATAGTTTACACCAGGGCTCGATCCTAATCAACTCCCTTGGAGTGCTAGCTCCTCAGAATCCTTGAGGCTGATCTTTTCCTTCCTTGGACCTGTAAGACTTTCTTGAAGCCACCAGAAAATCTGGTTGGGGAACAATGCAGCGAAGTAGAAGTGGAACCCTTCACAACTAACTCTTTCTTCCCAAACCCTAACTTGATTGCTAGGTAGGCTCACACCCAAAATCCAAATCTTCTCAAAACCCACTCTAAGGATACCTTCCTCCTTCTCTTAGAAAAGCCAAGCAAAAGTCAACCTCAACTAACTTGCTGCCCCTACAAAGACACCTATTTATAGTAGCAGCAAAGAGGGAGAGAGATAAGGAGGAGTGATTGGGGGAGAGGGTTAAGGGTTGAACCAAATTAGCTCTAGGTTTATATGGGAAAAATCTACATTCCAAATAATGCATTCCAATCTTGGAGCCATTTCAGCCAAGATTTGAAATTTGAATTTAAAATTCAAATTTGAATCTTTTAAAGAAAAGTGACCATGACAAATCAAATCTAATTTGATCCTAAGTGGCTTGACCCATCAGATTGTAATCATATTGCATGGAAGTGTCCTCGTCACAACCAAGTGTCGACTTATGGAAGTGTCGACATTTAGGTCATGGTCAATCATATTGACCCCATAGTGGTGCTAAACGATTCTCAATCATCGATCAGGCTTTATATCAGGTAGAACCACTATGGTGTATCACCCCATAGGTTCGAATACTAAGCCGGTAGCACTGGAACATTTCCAGTACTAGTCAAAGTCATCATCTAGCAATGATACCCGATGTCTGGATAGGTCGAAGATGCAGAGCAACTCTCTAGAACCTTTGGCATATGGTTATCGCATAATTTATCCCTTTGACCTTATAATGCTCAGGATGACCTAGGGTTTGACTGCCAACTCTAATTTAGTACATCTAGATCATGTCTCAACCTTACAAGTTCTATGACTCATCACAAGAACTATCCTGGCCAAGGTTTTGCTAAATTGAGTCATAGTGAGTTATTCACTCTAAACCATTTGGAGGGGTCAATCCCATCTTGATCCACCACTACTCTACAAGTACTTGACTGTACCCAGAAATCTTTCATCACTGGATTAGAAATCCAGGTAGTCTGGTACCAAGTACAATGAGTTGCTTGCAAGCTACCATGGTGACCTCAGGTCTGAGAGATACATATACCCATATCACTTTACGAGCAACCCTTTAGTAGAAGGGAGCTCTGTAGATGGTCACGTTCAGTGAGACGTCATACATTCCACCTATATGTTATATTAGTGTCTCTACACTCCTTGGTTAAGAGGACAACTAACCAATGTGACATACAATAACCTACGCTTGATACATCGTCATCCTATAACAATGTATCCTTTGGTTATGAAATAGTTTAAGAACTACTCGATACATCCTCTTTGTATCAAATATAATGTAGTTCTAAGGACTCCATCACATAAGAGTTCTTTTCAGGAAAATGCATATGTGATGAACAGCCAAAAGAATAACTTTTATTCATTTAAAGGGTTCATATATAATTACAAAATAGCACAACCATCTATACCTTAGATGATTGGCTTTGGAACACTATTCCCAATAGTTTGTGTTTGCTCTTGCTCTTACATTCTTATTTACTTCCGCAAGCAATACTCAATCTACTTCACTCACCACACAAGATTTCAAAAAACACATATTTGCTAAAATTTTTGCAAACCTAATTCACCCCCCCTCTTGGGTTAACCAACTGGGCAATAGATATCCTATAAAGTGAGATTTTATAAATCTAGCCTCTAACTTGTCTACCATTTATCTTTTGACATAGACTGGATATCCCCAAATCTTGATATGACAAGACTTGATTTCTTACCATGCCATATCTCATATGGTATGGTAGGAATAGATTTAGAGGGAACTTTATTTAATATATAAATTGAAGTTAATAAGGCATATCCCCAAAAAAACATAGATAAATTAGTGAACCTCATTATAGACCTGATCATATCCAATAGGATTCTATTTCTCTTTTTCGATACCTTGTTGATTTGAAGTATACCAGGAGTCCATTATGTGACAATGTTGTTGTTCTTGAGATAACTCAGAAATTTCTTTCTAAGGTATTCACCTCCTCGATCATATTGAAGAACCTTAAGGGGTTGTTCTGTTTGTTTGTCTATCTCATATATGAATTTCTTAAACTTTTCAAAAGCTTTAGACTCTTATATATTATAAGAAATACATACCCATACCGTGAGTAATCATCAATAAAGCTAATAAAGTATTGGTAACCATCCTTGGTAGGCATATCAAATGGCCCACACATATCAGTGTGTACCAGGACAGGAAGCTTGATTCTCCTCTTTCCATGTCCTACAAAGGATAACTTAGTCATTTTTTCTTGAAGGCAAGATTCATAAATTGGATATGACTTAGAATTCAATGAGAAAAGGATATGATCCTTTTCTAGTTTGTTTATTCTATCCTCTTTAATATGACCAAGTTTAAGGTGCTACATATACTTGTGATTAATGTCATCTCTAGGTCTTTTATGTCTTATGGTACTCAATAATTGCCCATTAACATTCACAAATACACCGACATATAAGTGATATAGACTATCAATTAAAAAACCACATGCAAGTAATTTATTTTGTAAATAAACTAAATAAAAGTCTTTACTAAAATTAAAAATAAATTCATCTTGTGCTAGCACAGGCACAGAAATCAAAATTTTGCTAGCTATAACTACATAGTAATAATCTTTTAAAACTAATCTAAATCCTAATGGCAATCAAAGAAAATAGATTCCGATGATGACTGCAATAATCATTGCTCCATTATCGACATATAAGATCATTTCACCTTTTCTTAGCCCTCTACTTACTACTAGATCCTGTATAGAAGTACATATATGAGTACTTAAACAAGAGTCTAATAACCAACTAGAAGTAAAGAAAATCGTAGGATTAGGTCTAATAACAAGCATATTAGACATACCTTTTGAAGGTGTTTCTACCTTCTATTTCTTCATGAATTCTAGGTACAATGGATAATTCCTCTTCCAATGGACATTAGTGTTACACTGGAAATACTTTCTTTTGCCTGTAGCCTTCTTTGGAATGTCCTTCGACTTGTTCTCTTTCTTCTTCTTCTTTGCAGGTCTCTTCTTCTTCTTCTAAGTAGATTTTCTCTTAGAGGAAGATGCTTGCTCCATAGTGAAAATATTGTCCCTTGAACACTTCAAGGTGCCCTCAATAGTTACCAGCATGTTGAGCAATTCAAATAAATTGTAGTCAAACTTATTTATATGGTAGTTTATAACAAATTGACTAAATAAACCAGTAAGGGACTACAAAATCAGATCTGCTTGAAGATCCCTATGCATAGGAATGCTTAGCTTTCCAAGCTACTTAATATCTTTAATCATTATCAAACAATGATCATAGACAGACTGCCCTTTGCACATTTTGGCATTGAGAAGTCTCTTGGAGACTTCATACTATGCTATTCGGCTTCGCTCACTATACAACTCTCATAGATGAGTAATCATAGTCTTGGTAATTGGCATATCCTCATGATGGCTTTGCAATTCATTAGTCATTGAAGCCACTATGTAGCACTTAGCTTTATTGTCTTCATCCATCCATTTTTCTAGTGCTGCCCTTTGTACATTAGTTGGACGGTCTAGTAAGGTGCGGGGTCCTGGTCAAGTACATGGCCTATTTTTTCTGATGTCAAGATAATCCTTGAGATTTCTAAGCCAGTCTTTGTAGTTTAACCTGATCAAATGATTAGACTTTAGGATACAAGCTAAAGGATTTGAAGCTGACATGGTTAACTATGAGAGTACAGATTCAAGTTAAAAATTTATGCTTAATTTTAAATTTCTTCTAGGAACTTTAAGAAATAAATTAGACTCCTACTATTTTCATAGATCTCTCATACTCTCCCATGGAGATGTAAAACCCTACATAATTAAGGTTCTTATTAGATATTGTAGTCCCACTAGTGTACGTGCACCTCACCTGATAGATATGATGACACATATATTGATGAATGGACAACTCTTGTCCAATACTTCTTAAGCATGTTGTAGTGATTCGATCTCTAATTCATATGGGTTTACCTGATAGATATTGGTCACACTTCTTAGTTAAGTTAGATCTACCATTTAAATACAAGTGTGTAGTCGTCATCGGATCCCTCACTTCATAGATATTGGGCCCAACCCTATGCACACCCTATAGTAACCCTTTTACTAATATAGTGGTTGCATCTTTCTGGTATAACTGAACTACTGAATCTACCCAAGAATAACCAATACCTATTGGATGCTTGCATATCTACAATGGTGGGAGACTGCTAGACTTTAATATGTGAGAGGAGATTTAGATTTAGGTCTCATCTAATTAGCCACTATACTCTCATTAAGTAACTAACTTAGATGGCATGGATAAACATGAATCACCAAGCAATCTTATTCAAGACATAATAGACCAAATTGGCTAGATAAATGGAGATTGGTGGGAGGCTCCCATTGCTTTCCTTAGACACCAAAGAATTGGCCAGGTAAGCAAATGATCCTAATTAAGTTACCACCTTTCAAGCACTAGTTTTATATACCAATTAGTCAATTAGTTTTGAATAGATTAGCCTAAGCAATTCGGGCTCGAGCCACTGAGCCAAATCTAGTTATGAGTTAATTGATTTAACATTTGGATGTCAACCGATTTAAACAACTATAACTATTGACTCGATATTGAGCTCTCTTGACCTAACCTAATCAACTATTGATTTGGTTTGATTAATCGCTTAACCCGATTGGGTTCCAACATGTTCTAATTAAAATATTCTAATTGTAATTTAATAACCATACCTAATTGTTCTACCCATGTCCAAACCCTCATGCTTAACTTAAAATTTCAGATTCTAAAAAAAATTTTAGATCTTGATTAAGTGCATGAATTAACAAGTTATGATCTTGAAATAATTTCAGATCTACAACTAAAATATATATCACATATATAAAGTTTTAGATCTATATCTAATAAACATATATCACATGTATAAAATTTAGATCTAAAACAAAATAAACATATGTTGCATATATGAATTTTAGATCTAAAACTATCGATTAAACTATTTTGAAAATCCTTTTCAAAACTATTCAATATCGTACTAGGATAACTTTTACAACATAATGGATAAACCTTATGCCAGGACAACCTTTTGTCAGTTCAATGTGAACATTAATCGTATTTATTTCAGATCTACATTTATTGAACATATATGTCATATATCAAGTTTTAGATCTAAAAGTATTGATCAAATTATTATTGAAAACACTTTTCAAAATTATTCAACATTGTACTAGGACAATGTTATGTCAGTCCAACATTGGACTTTAATCAATCTAATTTTCAAATCTAAAAAAGAAATTAGATCTGACTTTATTTTCATATATATGAAACATGGCTCTGATACCATTATTAGGTGATTTTTTAACATGAAAATCTTCATTTTAACAAAACACATAATGGAAGAACCCCATGTACACCTACAGTTACCCTTTTACTAGTAGAGTGGTTGCATCTTTCTGGTACAACTGAACTACTGTATCTAGCCAAGACTAATCAATACCAGTTGGATGCTTGCATATCTACAATGGTGAGAGACTACTAGACTTAATATGTGAGAGGAGATTTGGATTTAGGTCTCGTCTAATTGGCCACTATAATCTTATTAAGTAACTAACTTAGATAGCATGGGCAACATGAATCACCAAGCAACCTTATTCAAGACATAATAGACCAAATTGGCCAGGTAAATGAAAATCGATGGGAGGCTCCCCATTGCTTTCCTTAGACACCAACGAATTGGCCAGATAAGAGAATGATAATAATTAAGTAACCATCTTTCAAGCACTAGTTTTATATACTAATTAGTCAATTAGTTTTGAATAGATTAGCCTTAAATATTCAGGCTTGAGCCACTAAGCCAAATCAGGTTATGAGTTAATTGATTTAACATTTGGATGTCAACCGATTCAACCAACTATAACTATTGACTCGATATTGAGCACTCTTGACCTAATCCTAATCAACTATTGATTTGGTTTGATTAATTGCTCAACCCAATTGGGTTCCAACATGTTCTAATTAAAAAATTCTAATTATAATCTAATAACAAGACCTAATTATTCTACCCATGTTTAAACCCTCATGCTTAACTTAAAATTTCAGATTCTAAAAATATTATTTAGATCTTGATTAAGTGCATGAATTAACAAGTTATGATCTCAAAATAATTTCAGATCTACAACTAAAACATATATCACATATATAAAGTTTTAGATCTAAATCTAATAAACATATATCACATACATAAAATTTAGATCTAAAACAAAATAAACATATATTGCATATATGAAATTTAGATCTAAAACTATTGATTAAACTATTTTGATAATCCTTTTCAAAACTATTCAATATCATACTAGGATAACTTTTACAACATAAAGGATAAACCTTATGCCAGGACAACCTTATATCAGTTCAATGTAAACATTAATCATATTTATTTCAGATCTACATTTAATGCACATATATGTCATATATCAAGTTTCAGATCTAAAAGTATTGATCAAATTATTTTTGAAAACACTTTTCAAAATTATTCAACATTGTACTAGGACAATGTTATGTCAGTCCAACATTGAACATTAATCAATCTAATTTTCAAGTCTAAAAAAAAAATTAGATCTGAATTTATTTTCATATATATGAAACATAGCTCTGATACCATTGTTAGGATTAAGTGATTTTTCAACATACAAAATTTTCATTTTAACAAAACACACAATGAAAGCAGATTAAAATAGTTTTTTAATCTCTAGCATGCATGATCTAGTCATGAATCACCTAAAAGGATCAACTTCATATGTTGAACATAAACTATGTCAGATCTAATTTCAAAAAAAAGTTTAATCGATGCTCATATCACCTACCTATTGTATAATCCTTCTTCGAGATTGGATTTGAAGATGCACTGGATCCTTGTCCTAGCTGCACAGGCACCTAGCCTCTGTAAGTATCCACTCGAAGATGATGCTGATCAGGAGCTCTAAGACTACCGAGGTGCTAGCAACTTACAGGTCTCGCTCCTTGGACTTGGATCAATCTTTTTTTTGAACAAGAAGAATATGATCAATAGAACTTGCACAAACTCCTTTGCATGGATCAAGGGATAAGGTATGTATGAAGCCAAAAAGAGAAAAACCTTTCTTCTTCATTTCTATTTCCCTTTAGATCTCTCTCTTTCTCTATGTCATTTGGAATAGATGGGGTGGAGAAAGAAGGGCAAAAGGAAGAATAGGAGGCACTAGAGAATTTCTGGTGTGGAAAAATCTTGATGTGTGCAACCTTATTTCCTCTCTTCTTAATACCCAACACCATACCTAGATCAATCCCATCCTTAATAAAAATTTGAATCCCATTCAAATTTAGATTGATGGGATAAAGGATAAAAACCCTGACAAGAAGGACTCAAGCGAGATGGTGCCAACTTCTTGGCATCACAATTTTTTTCATCGAGAAAAAAATTATGAATCCTTCTTCATGCCAAAATAAGATATGTTTCTTCCTCATTGAATTTGAATCAAATCCACATTTAAGATGAGATGGACATATCTAGAGAGAGAATCCTAGAGAAGAGGGGCACCAACCTTTGGCATGCCCCTTTCTCATCTTTGCATGCAAAGAAAGAGGGGTGCACTTTCACATGTGCCCTCTCTTCTTTCTATGTGAGAGAGGAGAGTGAGTCTTAGTCTAACTGGAACTCTGGCTTGCTTCTAGAATTTGATTCAATTCAAATCCAATTTAAACCAAATTTGAACTAAGGCGAATTCTAATCCAATAAGGACTAAAATCCAAGTCCTACTTAGATCATGAAACCTAATCAACCTTAAGTTAGGTCATGTCTAATTAAATTAAATCTAATTTAATTCAATTAGGACTTGATACATAATTTAATTAAGCTAAATTATGTTGCAATACTTGTAATTAAGTCCCCTTAGCTAATAATTAGCAGTTCGTCAACATGTAACTTTTATAAATTAATCCAAATCATCAATTCAATTGATAATTTGATCATGATCCAATCGATTGATCAAGTCAAACTCTTATTGTGTATGGCTTTATAGGTTCTATTCTGGTAGTAAGACATACCATAATCTCTATCATATTATCATTGAAACTCTTTCCAATGAATTGAAACAATTTAACTCATCCCAACAAAGATCATTGATCCAAAATGATCCTAGTGAGTTTTCATAATCCATCAGTGATACCTAGAAGCATGTAGTGGTAACTTGGTATAATAAAAAGATTAGAATCCCTATGTATAGTTACCATGTGATTGAATTTTTTTATTATAAGTCCTGACAAGATGTAGGTCATAGAAAATTGTCAAACCCTAATATCTATCATATGCAAGACTTAATTAGCTTGAATTCAAATCATGAATCTTATAAAAATTCCTTTCCATCATCATGTTGTTGTGGCTATAGTTTTAAGAACTAAGTCTCTTAAATTGCATAGGACTACTCTTCAACTACTAAAGTCGACAAATCTCTTATAGGTGCACACCCTACTCCTATAATGAATCTAATATATCCAACATACACCACAAGTACCCAAATGATTAGGAACCAAGTTTATGTATAGTCAAACTATAGCAACCCCATTGTGAGTAGTCAATATATCGCAGGTCTAAGAACTATTCACATAACTACAGTTCTAGAATATTACTAATGAATGATAGACATTTAAGTGACTTCTTGTATTGGTTACATTCAGTTTGTTATCTCTAACAATCACTTGCACTTTTACTCTAGTGTCCCTATACTATAGACTTAAGACTCCTCTATCCAAAAGGAAAGCAATCCATGCACCGGTCTTGATAGATCAATCATTATTCTTGTGATTATCCAATGACAGAGTAATTTAGAAATTAATCTATAATGATACATGTTACGGTGAACCAGATTGAAGAATTAATTAGTCCATCTGGACTGGTCGACCTCATAGCTAGAAGACCAACCCAACATGAGGACAGGTCGGCACATCATTTTAGCCGACGATAATGTATGACCATGGTCGGCCATCAGCTTACTCTGGAATAATTGGCTGACTTGTAATCGGCCAATCCACTTCGGCTTAAGACCCTTCAACCTTAGGCCCATCAAGAATAAGCTTGGTTATTATAACCAATAACCTACATAACAGATAATCATTGCATCAATAAAGACCAAGATGAATAACTACCAATAGTTGTTGCCTAGTAAGCAACCCAAGAGAGGGGTGAATTGGGTTTCTAAAAAATATTTTCAAATATGTATGCCAATTCAATAATCAATTCAAGTGCTAGTGAGATGAAAGTATTGTGTGCTCTTAAAGAGTATGCAGCAAAAATTTAAATACAATGAAAGTTAGAACAAGTAAAGAGGAGATAATCAATCACAAACACAAGTATAGTGGTTCAGTGCACTCCAAGGCACCTACATCCACTCCCCAAGGTCTACTCGGGAATTCACTATAATCACTCTCGATTACAGCCGATTAGTTTTTTGGCTCACTAATCAAATTTCTTTTGGTTTTCACTAGGCTCACCAAAAGAAACCTCTTGGTTTTCAAAGGCTAACCAAAAACCTCCTTGGTTTTCAACTAGGCTAACCCAAAACCTCCTTGGTTTTGTTCTTAGGCTCACCAAAAACCTTGATACAGCAAAGTAATAATGATAGTAAATAATATAATCAAGCTTTCTAAATAAAATTTGTTATCTCTTTGAAGCTTGTTGAAGATGCTTGTCTTCAATTCGATGAAGCCTCTATCAATGCTCAAAAGTGGTTAGACTTGAATGCTCTTGATTGCTTTGAATGCTTGGAGGCTTCTTTTACTTGGAAGTGGTTGCTCTCAATGAATTTGAGTGAATGCACTTGTTTTTCTTTTTCTTTCTCTTTCTCTATTCATTCTCTTGTGTTCCACTTGAATTTAATTCACTTAAATACCATCCCAAGGTTTAAATAATGGTTTATGACCGTTAGAGAGGTGGAACTAACTGTTGGGGGCTAAAAAGATCGAGTTCTTCATTTGAAAAAACTAGCCATTACTGATCCCAGGACTCTAAGTGTCGACACTTCAAGCTATGAGTCGATACTTAGGATCGACACTTAAATTTCATGAGTCGACACCTAGTTCAAAATTCTACTTTGAAGCTCTTTGAAAATCTCAAGTGAGTCGATACTTCTTCTGGTGAGTCAACACTTGAGTTGAGTCTTGAATTTCAGCATGTTATATAAGAATTCTATCTTAAGTTTTGAGTCAATCCTTGAGTCGACACTTAGGGTCAACATTTGTATAGCATGAGTCAATGCTTCAACCATGCCATATGAAACTCTTTTCTACATACCAGCTTGAGTCGACACTTGCACTGTCATGAGTCGACACTTAAATTGTGAGTCGATACTTTAAGTCGATACTTGCTGAAACTTTTCAAAATTGGATTGAAACTCTGCTGAATCTTCTTTGAACTTGACTCTTAAATTCTTTGAAGCAATTATCAATACTTAAGTCCATCAATCTTTATTGTTTCATTCATAGAAAGGGCTTCCTCAAATATTTGACAAGTAATTCAATTTAGCCAACTTGATGAGTAACGTTTTCTAATAAAAACATACTTTAAAGAACTATTAGTACTCAAATATACTTAAATATTTTGTTAATCATCAAAATCAATAACGGAGTCAACAATCTCTTTCTTTTTGATAATGACAAAACCTTTAAATATACTTCATATAAGAAGCTTAAAAGATTTTCAAGGAGTATATAGCTTTGTGCAATATATATCAGAGTAAAGGAAAAATAGAAGCTAGAGTCTAAAGTTAAGTTATTGAAAAACTAGGACTCATTTGAATTGAATTAAGGCTATAAAGGAATATCAGAGCTAAAAATGCATGTACCATGATATTCTAAATGTGTATCAGAGCTAAAGCATATTTTAAAGAAAAAAGTTTTAGCATATAAACACAATGAGTGAAACCAACAGGAAAAACATAGAACAAGAGTATAAACACTCCTCCTCAAAAGGTGATTCAAAAAATTGGTTTTCAAAGAGTTTTCATTAATGAAAAATCTGATTTTCAAAAATTTTCAAGAAATTTCAGCTTAAGAAGAAATTCTTTTTCTTTTAGATTACTCCCCCTCACTCATTGCTCTTATCTTTATTGAAATTAAGTTCCATGATACTATTTACCATTTTAGCATAATTCTGCCATTATCTTCTAATTTTACTCTCCTTTTTTTATTTTTTAATTCTTTACTCATTTATCTCTCATTTATCTCTTACTTATCTCTCCCCCTTTTTCTCAGCATCAAAAAGGTTGGAAGGATAAAACAAGATGCAACAAAAGTAACAAATTCAAGAATCAATGACAACATTAGAAACTGAAAGAGATATTATTTACAAACAACCATTGATATAATAATTTTATTTATTGATACCAAATTTCATACATTGAAACAAATATTTCATACATTGATACAGACATTTCTACATTGATATAAGTAAAGATGCATACAAGTAGTGTTGAAATATAAATTAACTAACATAGAGACTATCCTAATAAGAACTCTCCTCATCAGCGGATCTAATCTCAATCAGTCCAGTATCTCTAGAAGGACGGTGATGGGGACATTTGATCTGACATAGACTTCAAGCTCCAATTTGTTCTCTAAGTCATGTGTTGGTCAATTTTGCTGAGTCCTATAATAAAGTTAGTCCAACAATCGAGTCCTGTAGTTCATCAAATACTGAGTCACTTATTTAAGTAAGCCAAGTTTTGTAATTAAAGTATCCTATTGAGTCCTGTAATAAGTTGAGATGTCTCAACCTCATTCAAGTCCAGTGGAGTCTTGTAAGTTTGTGTTAGTCCAGTACAAGTCCAGTTTTATACAAGAGGAGGAGTACCAGCCAAAGCCTTCACCAGGCCATCCCAGAACAAAGAAAGCCCAAGCCCATGAAGCCCCACACATGAAGATGCCAGGCGCCACCATGGAATATTCTCCAGTCCAAATTTAATTAGGCACCCAGGGTTTCTAGCCCACCAGGCCCATGTGCCAAGCCTTCTTGGAAGCCACCCAAAGCCCATTGGAGGCCACCCCTTGCTGCCCAAAGCCCACATCCAATCCACTTTGGCATCCAAGCCCAAGAGGGAGCCCCTTGACCAAGTCAAAGAAGGAGAGAAGTCCACTTCTAATAAGGAGATTTTATTTTATTTCTACTTAAATTGTGTACTCCTAGTTCTAAGCAACTTTGTAATCGTTCTCCCTATCAAACTTTGTAGTCCTATCCTAACAAGAAGAGGGCATGGGAACATCTATAAATACCCCACCCCTCCCCCTCTTGTAATCAACTCTTATTCATGAAATAAACTATGGTGAAATTTTGTTAGCTTGTGTTCTCTTGTGTGTTTTTCTTTGAAGTGAGTGTGAGTGACTTGTGTGCCCTAATTCCTTCTAGCCCTAGCCACCCAAAGCATCTTCTTCCAAACTCTAATATATCCAAAGTAAAGAAGCCTTAGTTGTCCACAAGTAAGGAGTCTTCTTCCACCCCAGGCTGCCAACTTCAGCAACCCTGATTCTTCCTTCTTTCAAACCCTAATTCCATACTTTTGTTTTCTTATTGCTTCCTAACCGACCTCTGACATTTGCAGGATCCCTTCGGTGCCATGCCCCTTGGATGACATCTTCCTTGCCCTCGAACGATGCTAATAAAAAGTCGATGCATTTGCAGGAAAGTAACCGGATCATCCAGGCATCGATCCGAGTGGAGCGATCTCTTTTATGGACTCTAGAGCATTATTGCTAGGTAAAACTAACCCATCCCACCTCTTTTTTTCTGATTTCTTGAAGTTGAACATTCTCCTAATAGGCCTTCTTAGACCTAGGATCCTGATTGTCTTTTCTATTTGATTAATCTAGCATGTGGGTAGGATGCTAATTGATACAGGATAACCCTAACCTAATCTAGGATAGTTTCGGGAATCAAAACCAAACAAAAAAAACTCAAAAATATTTTCTTACTTTAATATGATTTTCTTAATATTCATCCCTTGGATATCATCTTGCATCATTATAGAATCCTGTCCCTCATCAATTTTGGTATTAGAGCACAGTTTAGGGCATGTTCTTGCATCATAGTTTAGATTTTTGAATCTTGAATTCTGCATAACCCCTCAAAACATAGGATTGTTTCCCCCATCAAACATTTTTATTTTTTTCTAATTTTCATAGTGAATATCCTATTTTTTGTTCTCTATTTTCTTGTTAATCTTTTGGAATTTTTTAGATCCAAAAATAGATAAAAAAAGAGTAAAAATAAAACCCTAACAAAAACCTGCATCCTATCATCTGCATTAGGGGTCCGAGTTTAGATCTGTTTCATTAATTTAGGAATTTTATTTTTCTTTAAAATTTGTATCATGTCATATTTTTGGAGTCCTTATTTTACTAATATTTTTATCAGATTTCACAGAATCAAAATTACAAAAAAAACTAGAATCCTAGAAACCCTAACCAGAATTCTATATTTTCCTGCACCCAGTTAGAAACCATAGGTTTTGCATTATCATACCATTTTGTTTTGCATGAAATTTGGTAGGAAGAATCCATACATGTCATTCTATAGTTTGTAAATTTTATAGAATTTTTTTGCATTGAAATCTATGCTAACTTCTGCATCAAACAAAATCTAATTTCAATTTCTGCATATTTGACTAAACCAAACCCCACCCAACCCAAGCCAATTTTGCTTGATAACTTAACCAACTTAAAGTTAATTTGCCACCTCATAAAAAAATAAGAAAACATTTTTATTTTCTGTTTGTTATTAGATTGCATTAGGGTCATTGATTGTGCGTCATCTCATCTAAACTAATCATAAGGGCAATCTCACTATCTCAAATCAGGATAGGATTTCATCACCTGTCTTGGGTCCAAAACAACCACCTTGTGTACGTACCCAAACCCTAATTAAAACCAATTAGCAACCTAATTGCTCTAGTGAGTTAGGGACACTAACAGGTTGGGTCCGAGTTGTGTGGGTAAACTAGTGCATTCAATTCCTCAATTATTATTGGAAACTGGTGTCTAAGGCTAGAGGTCCAGAGGCAAATGCCCTAAGTGGACTGGTTGTTTTTAATTAGGACCTTGTCATAGGCAGGGGGAGCCTTCCACCACCCCACCTCTTACCTGGCTAGTGGAAGGATTAGTTGCTGAGTTGAGTGTAAGTTGAATCGACCCATTCCACTTTTGCTCTAGGTTTAGCAAACTGTAGTCAGTGTTAACCTTGTGTGCTTGACTGCATCATAACACCTTGACTGATTGATTGCATGACCACTAGGTTAGGAACCCAATACCAATGATCTAAACCCTAACCTAGCTCAGCCATGGACTCCAACTTTGAGACCTTTATAAAGACCATAACTGATCAGTTTGCCTAGATGAACCACAAGTTTGACCAATCCAATACCCAATTCCAAAATCAACTTGCCTAATTGATCACCCAAATGAACCAAATGAATGCCCAATTTACTACCCAAATGAACAATAGGTTTGATTAGATAATCCATAGGTCTGACTAGATAGAAGACCAATTAGGAAACCTAGAGAAAATCCTTGAAGCCCAATACCTTGACCCATACTCAGAGCCCAATCCTAGGAGAGCCCAATACCTTGACCCATATTCAGAGCCCAACCCTAGAAGAGCCCCACACCCTGAATCCCGATCCTCTGAACCATAATCCATAGAACTAAACCTAGGAGATCCACAACTTATAGACCTGATTCCAAATCCTATGAACCTAGTTCCTATGCACCCAGATCCTATATACCCTCATCCTATGAGTCCTAGGGACCCATGACCCTTAGTCAACCTAAATTTACTAGAAATATTATCCCTAGATATGAGTCCAGTACTATGCCTGTTTCCCTTAGCCAACCTGTATCTAATAGGATTAGTACCTATGGGTATAGCCCAGTTTTCCTTAGTCAACCTGAACCTCATAGGATTAATACCCCTAGATTTGAGCCTAGTATTAGTCAGGAACCCCTTAGCCAACCCACCCCTGCTACCCCAGTCATTAGTCAATTTTTTCTCAGCCAACCCCCTCTTACCACCCCATTGGTTCATCAGAATGACCTTGAAGAGGAGATATATGAAGCTGATATGAGCCTAGTAGATGAGTATGAGGAACAAGAAGAGGAGATACCTATAGAAGACCTAGAATTAGTTGACCTAGTGATACCCAAGCTAAAGCTAACCCAAAGTTAGCTGACCCTGACCATACCCAGACTGAAGCCAATCTAGAATTAGTTGACCCTGACCATACCCAGATAGAAGCCAACCCAAAGTTAGTTCACCCTGACTACACCCAAACTGAACCTGTAGTGGAAGACCAGTTAGAGAAAGAGAACCCAGATACTACTGTTAGAATCTTACTTGAGGAGCCACTAGAAGAAAGCCCAATTATAGAGCCCAGTCCTAAATTTCATGAACCAAAAGATTTTATTGAGGATTTGGCTTATCAGTACCCTCAAGATGAATCCCCTCCTGTAGTTCCTATTGAAGATCTCTTCCCTGAGATTAGTGACCCGTTCTTCCATTATGCAGACTCTTTAGATATACCTCAATCCCATAAGGTCAACCTTATCAATCTAGGACTCGTCCCTGAAACCCCTTCTTGTATCCAATTCTACCCGATCAACCTCAAACCTTCTTCTTACTTTCTAATCGACCAGACTAACCCTGAACCCACCTCTTATTTCCTACCTTTTCCAGAAACTTCAAGCATTTCTAGGACCATTCAATTACATTTTGTAGAAGTAAGCATATTGCATTCATTCATTGAGCATGTCATGTTTGCATCTTATTTTTGGAAGACCCTATGGCACCTAGTAGGAGTCCATGCACCATTCTCATCTGCATGTCACCCTCTTAACAAAGGATTAAACCCATAGTTGTAGTTTAGGGTTTAGTCAAATCTACATATCAATAAGTGTTGGCATGAGTTATTTGCCTGCATGTCATTAGTTATTACGAGTTTTGCACTACATGATTAGAGATCTGCCTGAGGAATTAATCATAAAATTAATGTAAGCAATATATTTATAAAAATATGGTTAATTCCCGAAAAGAGTCTAAGAGTTTGCTAGAGAAATCTTGTAATAATTAGGCTACATACCTGTGAGCTGGATCCATTAATGTGATAAAGAAAGTTGGACCTAGTGACTAAGTTACCTCATTAGGCATTAAACTCAACCTTTAATATCTCAGACTTAGTTAAGTATAGGGAGCCAGCAATGATTCCCAGTGAGTTTGAGCCTGACCCTTTCTTTGAGAGTGAACCCAACCCTGAGTGTCCACCATCAAATTAGCCTGTGAAAGGAATAATTTAGCATTTCCTGGATGACCAAGCCACTAGTACCCAAATCAAAGGCTACATGTTACTTGGTTCGTTGTCAAGGTTGACCGAGATCTGAGAATTCGTGGATCACTCGAGAGGATCTGCAATGCCTCAACCCAAACCCATTAGAGCAGTACCTGAGCCAGATTGACTTTCTTACTCGACAGGGTCGAGTTCCTCTCATCCCGGGAAAATTGATGGGGACATCAGATCCAACATAGACTTCAAGCTCCAATTTATTCTCTAAGTCATGTGTCGGTCAATTTTGCCAAGTCCTATAATAAAGTTAGTCCAACAATTGAGTCCTGTAGTTCATCAGTACCGAGTCACTTATTTAAGTAAGCCAAGTTTTGTAATTAAAGTATCCTATTGAGTCCTGTAATAAGTTGAGATGTCTTAACCTCAGTCAAGTCCAGTTGAGTCTTGTAAGTTTGTGTTAGTCTAGTACAAGTCCAGTTTTATACAAGAGGAGCACCAGCCAAAGCCTTCACCAGGCCATCCTAGAACAAAGCAAGCCCAAGCCCATGAATCCCCACACATGAAGATGCCAGGCACCACCATGAAATATTCTCCAATCCAAATTCAATTAGGTGCCCAGGGTTTCTAGCCCACCAGGGAAGTCATCCACCAGGCCCATGTGCCAAGCCTTCTTGGAGGTTGCCCAAAGCCCATTGGAGGCCTCCCCTTGCTGCCCAAAGCCCATGTCCAATCCACTTTGGCATCCAAGCCCAAGAGGGAGCCCCTTGACCAAGTCAAAGAAAGAGAGAAGTCCACTTCTAACAAGGAGATTTTATTTTATTTCTACTCAAATTGTGTACTCCTAGTTCTAAGCAACTTTGTAATCTTTCTCCCTATCAAACTTTGTAATCCTATCCTAACAAGGAGAGGGAATGGGATCATCTATAAATACCCCACCCCTCCCCCTCTTGTAATCAACTCTTATTCATGACATAAACTCTGGTAAAATTTTGTTAGCTTGTGTTCTCTTATGTATTTTTTTTTGAAGTGAGTGTGAGTGACTTGTGTGCTCTATTTCCTTCTAGCCCTAGCCACCCAAAGCATCTTCTTCCAAACCCTAATATGCCCAAAGTAAAGAAGCCCTAGCCATCCATAAGCAAGGAGTCTTCTTCCATCCTAGGTCGCCAGCTTCAGCAACCCCGATTCTTCCTTCTGTCAAACCCTAATTCTATACTTTTGTTTTCTTATTGCTTCCTAACTAACCTCTGACATTTGCAGGATCCCTCCGATGCCATGCCCCTCGGATGACATCTTCCTTGTCCTCAAACGATGTTGATAAAAAGCTGGCTGATTTGCGAAAAAGTGACTGGATCATCCAGGCACCGATCTGAGTGGAGCGATCTCTTCTACGGACTCCAGAGCATCATTGCTAGGTAAAACTAACCCATCCCACCTCTCTTTTTCTGATTTCTTGAAGTTGAACATGCTCCTAATAGGCCTTCTTAGACCTAAGATCCTGATTGTCTTTTCTATTTGATTAATCTAGTATATGGGTAGGATGCTAATTAATACAGGATAACCCTAACCTAATCTAGGCTAGTTTTGAGAATCAAAACCATACAAAAAAAACTCAAAAATATTTGCTTACTTTAATATGATTTTCTTCATATTCATCCCTTGTATATCATCCTGCATCATATTAAAATCCTGTTCCTCATTAGATGAGATCGTGGCCACATCGGCCGGAGATCAGAGAGTCTAGTCCAGGTAGGTCTCGATACATCATGTCAGCCTCATCCTTTATGTCTGATATATGCTCTACCTCTGGCTGGTGCAGAAGAGGTGGAGGCTATATTAGTAGTAGGAACAACACTGACCATAGTGACTGCATCAAAAGAAAAGGGAGTATGGTTAAAGATGGGACCGGAATCAAAATGGTGGAAACCAGGAGTGTAAAATCCCAGTTCCTTGATAAGGGAAGATGTATGCATAGATGAAGAATGTATCACAGGGGTACCAGAAGATGAAATGATAGGAGTAGGTGCAGGAATGGAAGAAATGTGTGGATTAGATCTGGAAGGTGAGGTGGATAAAATTGAAGTCTGAAATGGTGATCAGGCAATATCAGGAATGGGACTCCTAGGAACAGCTGCTACGTCGGCTCTGGCTCTGTCATAAAATTTGTAGTATCGAACTTTGCGGAGTTAGTCGGATCACCTGCCATATCTAGTCCTAGAGCTGATGGTGCTAGAGGTGGATTTGATGTAGATGAAGGTGGAGGAGCTTTGCTTGATGAAGATTTCGCCAATGCGGATAAAATAACAGAGATGCCATCACTCAATCCTCGATGGCTCTCCCTCATCTCCATATGCATCTGGTCAACTCTCTATCTAATAACCATAATCTCAGTCTCTATGCAAGTGACCCTGTCCTCTAGGCTATCTCCACTGCTTGGTATCTTTGTATGTGCAGGGGGCTGGCTCGGTCTGAGGAGTAGGCTCTGGCTATGCCTCTAGAATCTCTTTGTGTATCTCAGAAGGCCCGGCCTCACCTGAGAAAATATGCTCCTCTGCTATCTTATCATCTACGTTGGTGGCCTGCTAGATATACACCGTCTCCACTGGCCTTTGACTAGATGATACCCCATTCGATGAAGTGATCTATGTCATAGACGTCTGTATACAACAATTGTCTGTAAGGCTCTCTGTCTATGACTACTCCGTAAGCCCTGAAAAGTATAGTCAAACCCATCCTGTAGGGCAGACAAAGTCTTCGACTAGTCAATGCCTCTGTCAACTGATGAACCATAAGCACTGGGAGGCATACTGGAGTGTGCTGTATTAAAGACACCATAACCAATAACTCATGCTCTATGATGAAGTCGAAGCATCTGGTCTTCAATAGAAGAATCTGGGCTACAATGTGGTGTAGCAACCTCATCCCAGGCAAAAGTTTTGAAGCAACTACTGTGGCTCCATCTAGAAGATTGTCTATCTCAAAAATAAACTGGAGTCCAATGATTCTGTCCACCAGGGCATCCACCACTGAACCTATCATAGAAATCTCCCATACTTGACTCAGAATCTCAGCAGAAACTGGAATGTCTCTCCCTTAGACCTGTGCTATCCATCCGTCACTACCTCTGGCTAAAGATCCGTAGAACTCTCTCATCAGGCTAGAGTAAAATCTCTCAGATAGTGAGCAAAAATGTGCTAAACCGACATCCCTCAATCACTGTCCAATCCTGAAATGCTGCTGGTCCAAGAAGTCAAAATCCACTCGATGACCACCAACGATAGTCTTCGAGCTTATCCTATCTGCAGCTGAGACAACTGGTCTGACAAGAACATCAGGCTGATCCTCGGGCGCAACTGCATCTCGATGCTCATGCCTAGCCTTCGTTCTTCACTCTTCCTCCTGAACGGAAGGTCGAGGCCTTTGGACAACTTTCTTTCTAGGTCCTATTCCAAGGAATCAAGGGAAGGAAGCAAATATGGAAGAAATCTAGGGTTTCTATGGTGAAAAATAGTGGAGAACGGATGAAGATCAGTAAGAAACCAAAATGGACTTGTTCCAAGTGAAGAATTGGGTGGTTGAAACTGAGATTGGAGGGAAGAAGGTGTTGGAGAACAGTTGAGGGTGAGTCGACTCAAATTTGGGAAGAAAATTTAAAGAAAACACTTCGTTTTTCCTAGTTTATCTCGATTTTCTACCGGCCAAGTATCGACTCATGACTGTGGGTCAAGTGTCGACACTTGCAGGTGTTGACACTTCAAAGTGTCGACACTTTGACTTAAAACCAAAAAAAAATGGAAAAAAGAGCATTAAACAAAAGAACTTGATTTGAAGGGTTTGAAAGTGATTAATCATGATTCACAGGTAATTTTGATCAATTAAGAGTTAAGGATTATAAAGAGAAAAATTTTTAGACAAAATGGTTGATGACCCCTAATCCTCTTTTAATCATACTGAACCAATCCTCTTGAAGTGGTTTAGTCAATATGTCAGCTAGTTGCATTTTGGTACAAATAAATTCAAGCATTATATCATTATTTTCAATATGATCTCTAAGAAAATGATGCCTAATTTTAATGTGTCTTAATCCATCGTATGAGTGTCTTGGTTAATTTGATTCCAAAATCTTCAAGTTGTTGCTTAATCCATAAGATTTGAGCACAACAACTTCCTACTGTAATATACTCAGTTTCAGCTGTGGATAGTGCAACTAAAATTTGTTTCTTGCTAAACTAAGAGATTAAGTTAACTCCAAGAAATTGGCAAGTTCCACTTGTACTTTTTCTATTTAACTTATACCCAGCAAAGTCAGCATTTAAATAACCAATCAAATCAATAGGTGAATCTCTAGAATACCATAAACCAATATCAATTAAACCAGATAGATATCTTAGAATGCACTTAACATCCACTAAATGAGATTCTTTAGGAGTAGACTGATATCTAGCACACATACAAACACTAAACATGATATCTGGTCTACTGGCAGTCAAATATAGTAAAGCGTCTATGATACCTCTATATAATTTATCATCAGCACTTTTACCATGTTCATCTTTATCAAGTTTATAAGAGGGGCTTATAGGTGTACCTATTGTCCTGGTAGTCTCCATCCCAAACTTCTTTAAGATTTCTCTTGTATACTTAGCTTGGTTGATGAAGATCCCTTCTTTAGTTTGCTTGATTTGGAGTCCAAGAAAAAAGTTAAGTTCACCCATTATACTCATCTCAAACTCACCTTGCATAAGCTTGGCAAACCTAGATAAAGAATTTCATTAGTAGCACCAAAAATGATGTCATCAACATAAATTTATACTACTAAAAGATTATCATCTTTCCTTTTTAGAAATAGAGTAGTATCAACATGGCCTCTAGAGAAATTAGCACATCGTATGGGTGTCTTGATTAATTTGATTCCACAATCTTCAAGTTGTTGCTTAATCCACAAGATTTGAGCATAACAACTTCCTACTGCAATATACTCAGTCTCAGCCGTGGATAGTGCAATTGAAGTTTATTTCTTGCTAAACTAAGAGATTAAGTTAACTCCAAGAAATTGGCAAGTTCCACTTATGCTTTTTCTATCTAACTTATACCCAGCAAAGTCAGCATTTGAATAACCAATTAAATCAATAGATGAATCTCTAGAATACCATAAACCAATATCAATTAAACCAGATAGATATCTTAGAATGCGCTTAACAGTCACTAAATGAGATTCTTTAGGAGTAGACTGATATTTAGCACACATACAAATACTAAACATGATATCTGGTCTACTGGCAATCAAATATAGTAAAGAGTCTATGATACCTCTATATAATTTCTGATCAACACTTTTACCATGTTCATCTTTATCAAGTTTACAAGAGGGTCTCATAGGTGCACTTATTGTCCTAGTAGTCTCCATCTCAAACTTCTTTAAGATTTCTCTTGTATACCTAGCTTGGTTGATGAAGATCCATTCTTTAGTTTGCTTGATTTGGAGTTCAAGAAAAAAATTAAGTTCACCCATCATACTCATCTCAAACTCACCCTGCATAAGCTTGGCAAACCTTGATAAAGAATTTCATTAGTAGCACAAAAAATGATGTCATCAATATAAATTTATACTACTAAAAGATTATCATCTTTCCTTTTCAGAAATAGAGTAGTATCAATATGGCCTCTAGAGAAATTATTTTCAATTAAAAACTTGCTGAGTCTTTCATACCATGCTCGGGGTGCTTGTTTTAAACCATAAAGTCCTTGTGTAGTTTGAAAACATGATCAGGATGTGCATGGTTTTCAAATCCAGGTGATTGTTCAACAAACACTTCTTCACCAATAAAACCATTTAGGAAATTACTTTTAACATCCATTTGAAATAATTTGAAATTCATAAAACAAGCAAATGCTAAAAGTAATCTAATAGCTTCAAGTCTAGCTATAGGTACAAAGGTCTCATCAAAATCAATACATTCTTCTTGATTATAATCTTTAGTAGCCAGTCTAGCCCTATTTCTAATGACAATATCATTTTCATATAGTTTATTCCTAATACCCATTTTGTGCCAATAATTGAAACATTAGATGGTCTTTCTATTATTGTCCAAACTTTGTTTCTTTCAAACTGATTCAATTCTTCTTGCATTGCATTAATCCAATTAGGATCTTTTTCAGCTTCTTCAATGCATTTTGGTTCAATTCAAGAAACAAAAGCAATATAGTCACATTCATTTCTAATGGAAGATCTTGTTCTTACCCCTTTTGATGAATCACCTAGGATTAATTTCTTAGAATGTCCATGAGCATACCTCCACTCCTTGGGTAGATCTTGATGCTTTGGTATGGATTGTATGACTTCTTCTCTTTTCTTTTGGTTTTGATCTTCTTCATCTTCTTGGGGGGTTGATCATTCAAAGTTAGCTTTTTTAATCCTTCAGCATCTGCACATGCATAAGAAGTATCCTCTTTTCTAGAGGATATGTTAGCAGATTCTTCAAATACTACATGTATAGATTCCTCTACTACTAAAGTTTTCTTATTAAAGACTCTGTATGCCCTGCTAGATGTAGAGTATCCTAAGAAGATACCTTCATCAAACTTGGCATCAAATTTACCTTAGTTATCTTTACCATTGTTTATAATAAAATATTGACAATCGAAAACTTGAAAGTATTTTAAAGTAGGTTTTCTTTATTTTCAAAGCTCATATAGAGTTTTCTTTAAAATAGGATGAATTAAAATATGATTTAAAATATAGCAAGTAGTATTTACTGCTTCAGCCCAAAAATATCTCGACAAATCATTTTTACAAAGCATTATACATGCCATTTCTTTTAAAATATGATTTTTTCTTTCTACTATCCCATTTTGTTGAGGTATTCTAGGTGCAGAAAAATTGTGTTCAATTCCTTTTTCATTATAAAAGTTTTTAAAATCTTGATTTTCAAATTCAAAACCACGGTCACTATAAATACAAATAACTGAAGTACCTTTTTTTTGAAAACTTTTTGATAAAACTTAACGAAAGCTGAAATAATTCATCTTGGTGAGCTAAAAATAGAACCCATGAAAATTGAGAAAAATCATCCACTATAACTAATCCATATCTCTTGCCTCCTAGGCTAGATATCGTAGTTGGTCCAAAGAGATCCATATGGAGTAGCTCTAATGGCCTAGAAGTTGAAATAAAATCTTAGGTTTGAAAGATGTTTTTACTTGTTTTCTAAATTGGCATGCTTTACAAATTTTATTTTTCTTAAAACTAAGTTTTGGAAAATTTCTAACTAAATCCTTTTTACATAATTTAGAAAGTAAATATATGCTAGCTTGTCCTAATCTATGATGCTAAAGCCATATAGTCTCATTAATAATGGAATCCATTGCAACTAGGCATTCGCCACTAGGTAAAGATAGATTATCCAAATCAACAAGATAAATGTTACCATGCCTTTTTCCAATGAACTTCATTCCATTATTATCAGGACTAGAAATCATGCAAAAAGATGATTCAAAAATAAGTTGAAAGCCTTTATCACAAAACTGGCTAATGCTAAGTAGATTATGTCTTAATCCTTCAACTAATAGTACATTATCAATCCATGTAGAAGAGGAGATGTAAACTTTACCAATATCGATGATATTTTCTTTACCATTATCATCAAAGGTTACACTTCCTCCATTCAGTGCCTCAAGAGAGGTGAATTGCTTAACATCTCCTGTCATGTATCTTGAACAACCACTATCGAGATACCATAATCTTTTCTTTTCTTTGGTTGCAAGACATACCTGCAAAATAAATTAAGTTTTGGTTTTAGGTACCCAAGTCATCTTGGATCCTTTTGGGTTAGTACTAAGAGTGGTTCCTTTTGGAACCCAAATCTTTCTAGAATTATTGATTTTTCTCAAATCATCATGATATGTTTTATGACCTACCTTTCTATAAGAGTAACAAATGATGCTTGATGATGCAGGAATAAAGAAATTTTTGAAAAAAATTTATTGTTTTGGGGATTTAAAATATAATCTAGTTTTATTAAAAATATCTCTTTGATTGTTTAAAAGTAGATTCACCTTTTTAGAACTATTAGTAAATTTTTCAACAAAAGGTTTTATCTTATCAAGCTCTTCTTTATATTTCTTATTTTCTACTTCAAGATCTTTACTTTTCTTAAAAAGTTCATTATTTGAGACATTAACTTTAGGTCAATTTAAAACTTCATTTTTCATTGATAAAGCATTGTTTCATTTTTCTAAAACATCAATCTTATTTTTCAAATCATTAACTTCATTCATAAGATTAGAGTTTTCATGCTCGAAAGAGTTTGCATGCTTTTTCAATTTTCTATTTTCAATCATAATCAGTTTATAGTCATGCACTAACTCATCAAACACATTTCTTAATTCATCAAAAGTATAATCAACTTCAAGTTCAGGATATACCTCTTCTTCCTGTTGTGCCATGAAGCAAAGATTGGCGACTTTAGTTTGTTCTTCTTCTGAGCTGGAGTTTTCACTATCACTCCAAGTTGCCATCATTGCTTTTTTCTAAGCTTCTTCCCTGACATCTTTAGAAGAGGGCAGTCATACTTGTAATATCCAGGCTTCTTACATTCGAAGCAAATAGGTAGTTCCTTCTCCTTGTCCTTTTCTTTCTCCTTTTCTTTTCCCTTTTTCTTGCTTGGTTGAAACTTTTTCTTGTAAGAAAATTTCTTTTTCCTCATGAATTTCCTAAACTTTCTTGCTAACAGTTATCCATTGCTTTTTATTTCAAGTTAAACTCATAAGTCATGAGCAAACCTACCAATTGCTCCAATGGAAGTTTATCAACATCTTTGGCTTTTTGAATGGCTGTCACTTTTGAATCCCAAGATGTTGGTAGAGACCTGAGTATTTTGTTTACAAGATCAGCATTAGACATAATCTTATCAAGGCTTCTTATGCCATTAACAAAATTAGTGAACCTAGTGTATATGTCAGTGATAGATTCATTTGGTTCCATGCGAAACATCTCATAAGTATATACAAGCAAGTTAACTTTCATGTTTTTCACTTGATCGGTACCCTCATGAGTGACCTCAAGTATGTCCCATATTTCTTTGGCTGAAGTGCATGTGGAAATCCTGTTGAATTTACTAGGATCCAATGCATAATAAAGGAGCTTCATTGCTTTTACATTGATCTCGAATTATTTAATATTATTTTCATTCCAATCCACTTCAAGCTTTGGGATAGAAACACCATTAACCATAATCGAAGGAATATGAGGACCTTTATCCACTACTTTCTACAAATTATAATCTATAGAATGTATATAATTTTTCATTCATGTTTTCTAATAAGTGTAATTTGTGCCATTAAAGAAAGGAGATCTGTTTGAGGCTTGTCCCTCAACTACACTAGTACCAAGTGGGGCTGCCATAGATCTTTACTCAAGGCGGCTAGACCTATATACTGAGAACGTGGCTCTGATACCACTTGTTGCCCAGTAAGCAACCCAAGAGGAGAGGGTGAATTGGATTTCTAAAAAATATTTTCAAATATGTGTACCAATTCAATAATCAATTCAAGTGCTAGTGAGATGAAAGTGTTGTGTGCTCTTAAAGAGTATGCAGTAGAAATTTAAATGCAATAAAAGTAAGAGCAAGTAAAGAGAAGATAATCAATCACAAACATAAGCAAGTATGGTGGTTCGGTGCACTTAAAGGCACCTATATTTACTCTCGAAGATCCACTCAGGAATTCACTATAATCACTCTTAATTATAGTCAATTAGTTTTCTGGGCTCACTAATCAAAACCTCTTTTGATTTTCACTAGGCTTACCAAAAGAAACCTCTTGGTTTTCAAAGGCTAACCAAAACCTCCTTGGTTTTCAACTAGGCTAACCAAAAATCTCCTTGATTTTCAACTAAGCTAACCAAAAATCTTTTTGGTTTTGTTCTTAGGCTCACTAAAAACCTTGATATAACAAAGTAATAATGAAAGTAAATAATACAATCAAGCTTTCTAAATAAAAGCTGTTATCTCTTTGAAGCTTGTTGAAGATGCTTGTCTTCAATTCGATGAAGCCTCAATCAATGCTCAAAAGTGGTTGGACTTGAATGCTCTTGATTGCTTTGAATGCTTGAGGCTTTTTTTACTTGGAAGTGGTTGCTCTCAATGAATTTGAGTGAATGCACTTATTTTTCTTTTTCTTTCTCTTTCTCTATCCATTCTCTTGTGTTCCACTTGAATTTAATTCACTTAAATACCATCCCAAGGCTTAAATGATGGTTTATGATCGTTGGAGAGGTGGAACTAGCCATTAGGGGCTAAAAGGGTTGAGTTCTATATTTGAAAAAACTAGCCGTTACTATTTCTAGAACTCTAAGTGTCGACACTTCAGGCTATGAGTCATACTTAGAGTCGACACTTAAATTCCATGAGTTGACACCTAGTTCAAAATTCTACTTTGAAGCTCTCTGAAATCTCAGGTGAGTCGACACTTCATCAGGTAAGTCGACACTTGAGTTGAGTCTTGAATTTCAGCATGTTCTGTAAGAATTTTGTCTCAAGCTTTGAGTCGATTCTTGAGTCAACATTTAGGGTCGATACTTGTGTAGCATAAGTCGACACTTCAAGCATACCATCTGAAACTCTTTTCTGTGTACCGGCTTGAGTTGACACTTGCTCTGTCATGAGTCAACACTTAAACTGTGAGTCGACACTTTGAGTTGACACTTACTAAAACTTTTTAAAAATATACTAAAGCTCTATTGAATCTTCTTTGAACTTAACTATTAAATTCTTTGAAGCAATTCTCAAACACTTAAGTCCATCAATCTTTAATATTTCATTCATAAACAGGGCTTCCTCAAACATTTGACAAGCAATTCAATTTAGCCAACTTGATGAGTATATTTTTCTAATAAAATATACTTTAAAGAACTGTCAGTACTCAAATATACTTAAGTATTTTGTTAATCATCAAAATCAATAACGGAGTCAACAATAGTAACTATAATTAGCTGAGAAAAGGTTATCCTAATTAACCTCCCTAACAGCAATCGGTTACAAGAAAACCATTTTTAGTTAGATAAATACCTATAAAAAGAGGTAAGAGAGGATCTCCAAGATAAGCAAGTCTAAGGCTATCTTAAGCCAAGTCAATTTTGATTCATCCCTTTTGCATCTATGCTCGCTTTGAATTCTCCATTCTGTTGTCCAAACTCTATTGACTTAGGCATCGGAGTGTCCCCCACCAGAGAAATTCTAATCCGGGATTTGTTTTGTAGGGAACCAAGGTGGTGAACTAGCAGTCTAAGCATTCCATCTAGTATTTGGAGATCTACATCAACAGATTGGCATGCCAGGTAGGGCGGTTCTGACATAGTTATGTGAATTGCCCTTCTTAGGAAGGAGAATTTCAAGAAAAGATAAAATGGTAAAAGGGAGAGCGTAGAATGTTCCAACGAGTAGGGGCCATCCTATCTCCAAGAAGAATGATCCCTTGAAATAGAATAATATGGTGCCTCCCACTTAAGTATGGGACAACAACAAATTGAGGCCCTATTAAATCAAATGGATGCACTAACAGCTATGGTGCAGAATCTTCAAGAAACTATCATCAATGGACAACACTAATTGACAGCCTTAAGACTTAGCTGTCGGTCCTTAAGGAAGGAAGGCTAGCAACAAGAATTCACTCAATGGTCATCATGAGATCGACGATCCCTTGAACCATGAAGCTCTCAGCACCGAAGGCAAGCTGAAAGCCGACTTGAAAGGAAGAGGGCAAGAAGATCTTTATCATTATCTTTTGAAGACTTCACTCCAAGAAACACCTAATGAGGAGGGGGAGTACATGTGACTACGAAAGGAAGTTCAAGAAGCTGGAGATGTAGATTGCAAGACTAGATAAACTAAGAAGGAATGATGAGACTGTGGCATATGATTCACGGTCTCCTTTCTTCCAAAGAATAATGGAGGAAGTGATTCCACATCACTTCAAGGTTCCATAATTGGAGCCATATGATGGCACCACTGATCCTCTTGATCATCTAGGAAGCTTTAAGGCACATATGATAATACAGGAAGCTTCTGACACCCTGCACTATCTCGCTTTCCCTGCCACTTTGAAGAAAGCCGCTCGAATTTGGTACTCGAGCATTCGACCAAGTATAATTCATTCCTTTAATGAATTAGAAAAATTATTTGTATCACATTTCAGGACTTGTCAAAGGATGCCTCAAAATTTAGACAACCTCTTCCTTCTATAACAAAATGAAGGAGAAAGTTTACGGGACTATGTGGCCAGATTCAATTCCATCACTCTTGAGATCCCTGATCTTAATGAACATGTAGCCATGTCTACCATGAAGAAAGGTCTCCAATCATCCAGGTTCACTTTCTCTTTGGATAAAAAGTTTTTTATGAGCTACGTTGAACTACTGGCAAGGGCACAAAAAATGCAATGGCTGAAGAATAGGTAGCCAGTCGATGCCAAGCCGAAGGGAGGTCGGTTTCCAAGAAGAAGAATGGCAAAGTTTCGAAACCTAGGCCCCCTAGCAATGGTGATACGCTGACTCGATGATGCAGCCCTAAGCCCAAAAATCTGGGTGGCAAATTCGATGCTTATACTTTTCTCTCTCCCAAGGGAAAAGATCTTGATGAAGATAGAAAGAGAAAACTATCTTCAAAGGTCTCGTCCATTGAAGGCACCTCCTGCATCAAGAAATAAAAATAAATATTACTGATTCCATCGTGATCACAGGTATAAGACTAAAGAATGCATCCAGCTCAAGGATATGATTGAAGATCTGATTAAGTAGGGATACCTGGAAAAATATGTCAATAACTAAGAACCCCGAGCCAAAGTCGCTGCCCCCAAGAGAGTTACTAAGGAGGCAGAACTGTCCAATTAAAGGCCTACGGATGGAAGAGTAGGCATGCTGCATCACAGATCCAACTAGAGGATCAAAGTCGAAGAAGGCACTCCCAAAAGATACAGAAGCAACAATGCCATATTCTTCTCAGATGATGATCTACAAGGAATCCAGACTCCTCATAATGATCCTATAGTTGTATCGACTGTTATAGCCAACTATGATGTAAGAAGGATTCTGGTAGATAATGAAAGTTCTATAGAGGTCTTACTCTAAGATGCTTTCGTCAGGATAAATCTACCAATAAATAAGTTACAAAGATCTCTAATATCCTTAACAGGATTTGAGGGTAATCAGGTTAGGGTAGAAGGGAAAATAATACTACCAGTGATCATTGGTATGGAACCATTTAAAAAAAAACTTCCTATTAACTTTATGGTCATACAAACACCATCGACGTATAACGCCATATTGGGATGACCCGCTTTGAATAAGTTCCATGCCATAGTGTCAATAACTCACCTTCTAGTATGATTCCCAACTAGAAATGGGATCAGAGAAATGAGGAGAGACCAAAGGGTCGCCCAACAATACCTAATGATACAAGACAGACAGTCAACTGACCACATGACTCTGGAACAATTGGACCCAAGAGATCAGATGGAAGATTCCGGGGAGCCAATTGAAAAAACTATCTCTATACCACTGAGAGAAGATGATCCGACAAAAGTTATGCAGATCGGGAGTTTGCTCGATGAAGAAATGAAGACAAAGTTGACCAACTTTCTATGAAGCAATGCTGATGTCTTCGCCTAGTCGGCCACTAATATGCCAGGAATCCTGATTGAAGTCATAACTCATCGACTGTAGGTCGATCCCGATCACAGGCCAATTTGGTAAAAGAAAAGAAACTTTGTCCCAAAGAGATAAAAGGTGATTGACGAAGAGGTGAATAAGCTTATCCATGCTAGGTTCATAAGGGAAGTCTATTACCCAGACTGGCTGGCTAATATAGTAATGGTGAAGAAAGCCAATGGCAAATGGTGGATCTGCATTAATTATACCGACCTCAATAAGGCTTGCCCAAAAGATAGCTTTCCTTTGTCGAAGATAGATTAGCTAATTATGCCACTGCTGGACACCAACTATTGAGCTTTATGGATGCCTTCTTGGTGGAGACACCAAGATCATACATAGATCATTGGATTCCATATGGTTTACTGATTAGGATTTTAGTCATGTGTCATAATTTTGTAATCAATTAAGATTGAGTCCTATAATAAGTTGAGGCTAATTGATTTGTCTCAACCCCATCCAGTATCAAGTTCTGTATTTCAGTATAAATCCAGTATGAGTCTAATTTTTGTACAAAAGAGGAGGTTACCCTATTTTGGAGTTCCACCAGGCCTCATCCAGGAGTCAGAGGCCACTACATCAGCTTATTGGATTTTGCGAGACACCCCAGGATCCAAGATGCCTTTTTAGATACCTGATTCCTTCCAGATATTTTCTAGATGTCCAAATTCCCTCCAGATGCCAGAGTATATTCCTAGATCAGGTTATAACATGATCCCAAAGACTTTCTTGCACCCCAACCCAAGTGAATGCAAGGCCCAGGTCCATGAAGAAGCAAGATTCCAAGTATATTCCAGCCCAAAACCAAGATACCTAGAATATTCCTGCTCCAGGCATCCCAGGCCTCCAGGGCCCAAAGCCCATGCACCCAACCCATCCTTGGCCGCCCCTTGCTGGCCCCTATGAAGCCCAACATGTCCAAAGTGTTGACTTGGTCCAAGCTAAGAACGAGGAATTCAAATGGAAGAAGGAAACCTAGTTCTTATTCTATTCAACTAGTATACTCCTTGTTCTAGGTTTATTTTGTACTCTTTCTCCCACTTAAATTGTGTAAACCTATTCTAACTAGGAGAAGACTTGTAATCCCTTTAGGAGAGGGCATGGAACTCTATAAATACTTCACTCCTTCTCTTGTAATCAATCAACTCTTATGAATTAAACTCTACTGAATTGTTTTTAAGACTGGTATTCTTGTGTTTTTGGGTTCTAGTTTTTGTTCTCTTGTATTGGTCGACCTCTATCATTGCAATCCTCCATGCCCCAAGCAGAAAATCAAACTTCTAAGCATCAGCCACATCCAAAAGAGAAGCCTTGAAGATGTCTAGATCAAGAGCTCTTCTTGCTTCCTTGTCGCCAACCCTTTGCCCTAATCCCTTTTATTCCTTGTTTCATCTTGTTATTTTTTCTTTGATTACCTGATTCTTGCCTAACCTTAACATTTTGTAGATTCTCGAGGTGTTTCGCTTTCCCAGAGGAGGCTTTCTTTGCCTTCAGACCAGATCCAAATCCCCTTTAGATTCGAGAACCAAAGGCTTGTTCTTCCAGGCACCATCCAGAGGCTAAGAGATCTCTTCATGAAAGAAACTGCAATCGCTGCCTAGTAAAAGTCTTTCCCCTCTTGAGTTCTGATATGATGACATGTATGCTATCCTACATCAAGAGTTTCTCAACTCTTAGGTCCTGGCTATTTATTATTCTGCATGAGTTTTTGCAAGTATGATAGTTTCTAGCATTACTAGTCTTTATGCTGATCTTTGTTTATTTTCAGGTTATTAGCCTATGAATTTAATGTCTAAAAATTACAAAAAAAATATTTTACTATTTTGTATCAGTCCTAGGTGCATCCCGCTTCACTTTTCAAGATATAATCAAATCCAAATGGATCCTAAGGATGAAGAAAAAATGGTATTCATAACTGAGAAGGGGTTATATTGCTACAAGATGATACCATTCGGCCTGAAAAATGCTAGGGTGACATTTCAAAGGCTGATCAATAAGATCTTCGAAAAGCAACTTCAGAGAAATATAGAGGCATATGTCGATGACATGATCATAAAGAGCTACTAAAAGACTGACCACATCAAAGATCTAGAGAATCCTTTGATACCTCATGACATCATCGAATAAAGTTGAACCCAACCAAGTGCACCTTTGGAGTGACATCCGGAAAGTTCCTAGGATTCCTCATCACCAAATGGAGAATTGAAGCCAATCCAGGAAAAAATCAAGCAATCCAAGATATGATGCATCCCTCTAATAAAAAAGAGGTATAATAGTTGACCGGGAGGATTGCCTCGTTAAGCCGATTCATTTTTCGATCGGTCGAAAGATGTTTTCCTTTCTTCAAAGCCCTATGCATGACAAAAGACTTCGAATAGTCAAACAATTACCATCTTGCCTTTAAAGAATTAAAGGAATACTTGAAGAGTCCTCCCCTACTCTTAAAACCTCAAGAAGATGAAATTCTCTACCTATTTCCCTCTACTTTGGATGAGGTTGTTAGCTCCATACTTGTTAGAAAAGAAGTCGACAACATATAGAAGCCGATCTACTACACTAGCAAAGTACTATATGAGGCTGAAGTAAGGTATCCAAAAGTGCAGAAGCTCAATATTCATTGGTTATCATAGTAAAACACCTGCGACCTTACTTTCAGTCCCATTCCATTATTATCTTGATGGATGAACCATTTAAGGCAATCATCTGATGTCCCGATACTTCAGGAAAGATAGCTAAATGGGCCATCAAACTAGGCAAGTTCGATATTGCATTTTAACCCAGATCGGCCATGAAAGCCTAGGCATTGGCCGATTTCCTTGCTGAGTGCACTTGGAACCCTGAAGATGATCATCAGATGATCGATGAAGGAGAGACAACCGAAGAAGATTTGGAGGCCACTTGGGTACTCCATGTGGATGGAGCATCCGGTTCTACTGGCTATGGAACCGGGCTTATACTTGCCAACCTTGAAGGACAAACTATGGAGTACACTCTCCATTTCTCTTTTCAAGCTTCGAACAACCAAGTATAATACAAAGCCCTCTTGGCCAAACTCAAAATTATCAAAGAGCTGGGAATTTAGAAGGTCGGGGTCTTCGTAGATTCTCAACTGGTGGTGAATATGTGAAAGGCGAGTTTGAAGCTTGAGACTCAATCATGATCAAGTACTTGGAAAAGGTATGAGATCTAATAACCTGATTGGAATTCTTTGAAATATCTCATGTCTGCAGATTGAAAACTCTCGAGCTGATGCCCTTTCTTGACTGGCTACTATCACTTCTGACTCTCTTGGTTGAATGTTTATAGAATATCTGGAAGACTCGTGCATATCAGAGAATGTCTCAGAAGTGCATCAGATTGAGCACAAACCTTGCTAGATAGACCCTATTTTCAAGTACCAGAATGAAGGAATATTACCAGGAGACAAGGTCGAAGCCAAGTAAATACGCTGGATGGCCTCTCAGTATATCATTTTGGATGGAGTACTCTACAAGAGGTCTTTCACACAACCCCAACTGAAATGTTTAGGGCCGTTGGATGCTGACTATGCCTTAAGGGAAGTACACGAAGGTATATGTGGAGATTATCTAGAGGGCAGATCTTTAGCCTACAAAATTATATGCTAAGATTATTATTGGCTAACCATCTAGAAGGATGCGATTGACTATGTATGAAGATGTGACCAATACCAGAGATACTCCAACATTCAAGGACACCCTGCAAGTCAGCTGACTCAATTGACAGCTCCATGGCCATTTGCTTAGTGGGGAATGGACATTCTTGGCCCATTCCCTCCAGCTTCTAGTCAAAAAAAATTTCTTATTGTGGCCATTGACTACTTCACCAAGTGGGTCGAGATCGAGCCCTTGGCACACATAATTGAAGGAAAGGTCAAGAACTTCGTCAAGAATTTCATAATCTTCCGATTCGAAATTTCTTATACCATCATTATCGATAATGGAAGGCAATTCAACAACTGGAAGTTTAAAGATTTTTGTACTCAATATCATATCCTCCATAAGTTGACCTCCATCGAACATCCTCAATCCAATGGAGAAGCTGAAGTAACCAACTAGACGATTCTCCATGGTCAAAAGACCAGACTGAATGATGCTAAAGGGCTCTGGATCAAAGAGCTAAACTCAGTCCTTTAGACATACCGGATGACCCCTAGAATGGCTATGGGAGAATTCCCATTTAACCTGGCGTATGGTAGTGAGGCAGTCCTTCCAGTGGAGGTCACATTGCAATCCTTAAAGATTGATCATTTCATAGAGCCTGAGAATTCAGAATGCCTTAGAGTTGACCTAGATCTACTTCAAGATACCAGACTTCGAGCTCAAATGAGGATGGTCATGTACCAATAAAAGGTTGCCAAATACTATAACTCCCGGGTTAAGGCATGAACCTTTTGACTCAAAGACTTGGTACTGTGAAGATTCGAAGTATCTAAGCCGACAGAACAAGGAAAACTTTTTCCTAATTAGGAAGGACCCTATCGAATCATTGAGGTTGTACACCCCGGAACCTACTAACTTGAAGCTTTGGATGGTTCTTGAATATCTCGACCTTGGAATGTAGAGAATCTTCACAAGTATTATCAAAAAAATTTTTTCTTCGAGTATTCTCATCAAAGAGCTCAAACTAGGTAGGCCTAACCAGCTTACCCTATCGATATGTTCAACAAGCACAAAGGTAGGCCTAACCAACCTATCTTATCGATATTACCAATAAGCACAATAGAGGGCCTAACTAGCCTACTCTATCGATATGTTCTACAAATATGCAAGTGGGCCTAATTAGCCTACTATATCAACAAAATCAATAGGTGCACCATTGAGCTCATCAGCCTACTATATCAACAAAATCAATACATGCACAATTGAGCTCATTGGCCTATTATATCAACAAAATCACCAGATGCACAATTGAGCTCATCGGCCTACCATATCAATAAAATCGATCATGATCAATGAAGAATTGAACCAAACTATTGCACCAAAACTATATCCCTATACGGAAAAAGGTGCCCCTATGTTGCCAAGCTGTCATACCGATGACTCTACACTTAGAAAATTTTTTTTCTTGAGTGGAAGCTGAAGAATATCTATGACTCTACACTTAGAAAAATTTTCTTCTTGAGTGGAAGTTGAAGAATATTGATGACTCTATGAAAGGATTATGCCCTAAAGGCCAATCGAAATGTTGTATTTCGATGGAATTTTCTTTTGTATCCCAAACCAGTGTATTGATATTATCAATTAATAAAGGTATTTTATTTTCATCATATGCTGTGTCTTATTAATTTTATTGAGATATGATGAACCCCATAGATTAGGGCTATGGTTCTAGGGTTATGATGAGATCATATCAGTGAGACCTAAAGCCTTAAAACCCTAATCTAAAATATTCCTGGTCGATGGGATATTGAGTAGGGGATTAATGTTTCCGGTAAGACCAGCACATCCTATGTATGCTTGGTGAAGAGGGTGACTGATCTCATAGTCACTTATGTTTGACACTAATACTAGGATGTGGGTGCTCATTAGAGAATAAGTTCACTAAATGGATCCAGCTTGAGAACATCTAATGGAACCTTATCTGTTTGTCAATAGATAATTCTCATAGTGGGAGTAGTGCATGTGGTCCTTTGGCCTGAGACTGCCATGGTACCTTGTATGCATGAATCCATACTTTGGTTCACACTCAGTCATGACACTGAGTCATTCATGGGGTGATATTGGGTATGGTGGATTGCATATGGAGGTTGTGAGTAGGTCAAAAAGGAATCGATCAACCCTAGTAAGAGGGAAGCGCATCCAGATGATTTCAATCAAATGAAGATTCGTGAAATCTTTGATCAAAGTATGAACATTAGAAATAGTTTCTAATGGTTCATTAATGAATCATCATTATCAGATTGAGCAAGGAATGAATATGAAAATGGATTTGACAAGTATCCATATCCATAGTCATATTCAGGGTGCAAGTAGATCGAAGGACTGAATTGCCTGGTAACTCACCATTGAAGGGTATTTTGGTAAATCCACCAAAATTTCTCATCTTCTGGGTAGGCATGACACATTGCTAGACGTCAATCTTATCTTGTAGGTCTTCATGAACCAATTGATTTGGTTTCATGAGTCAATTCGATGTGTGATTCGAATTGGACAATTAGGTGAGCCAATTTGACCTAATTAGGTCAATTGAGTTCGATCGGATCAAATCGGCTCAAACCTAAACCTACTTCTAGCTAGATGTGGAACCCAATGGGTCACACACAATAGAGACTTGGCCAAGGAAGTCATTCATGATTTAATTAGGGTCATAGGATCCTAATTGGTTAGCCGGATTACATACTAGCATATGTAGGCTAACCAAATTCCTAACCCAATTGGATTGGGTCCGGTTGCTTGCTAATTGGGCTAACCTAATTATGAGAAACCTAAATTAGGTTGAGTCCTAAGTGGGGCTAGCCTAATTAGAGCTAAACCTGATTTTAATTTAAATTTAAGGGCATTTTAGGTGCCATACATGAAGAGTCCCAATGGCATGGGACTCTTGGTACCTAAATGATACCTTAACTTCAAAAGGGCACAGAATGAGCTATAGATCTCTGATTTGAATATAATTTATATGGTCAGAAAAAAATTTTATTCTCTTTCCAATGACTCCCATATTTCCTATATTTTGACTGGTCAACATTCTTTGAAATTTGCATGGAAGAAGGATGGCGCGTGCGGTGCATGAAGAGTCGCAACTCTTCATGTGGCGCGCGATTCTGATAGAGAGTCATTCTGCTATCAGGACTCTTCATAATATTCGATGTTTGGAGATTGAAGAGGCACTCTTGGATTTCTAGGGACTGGTAATTGACATGTGGCAAGTGAGAATTCGTCTAGATAAAAGAAGGGATGTGAGTAAGGCCTTCGGTGCATGAATGGGCTTATTAGATATGATTTTTCAAGCCAGATAATTTCTCTTCGATCTTGAAAAATCATATCTGATAAGTTGATGGGAGGACGTATCACACGCCCCTCTTGTATCTATAAATAGGGGGCGGTCAAATGAGTCTAAAAAAGAATTCCACTGAAGTACTATTCTGAGTGTCTCTCTCCCTCCTTTCTTTAAGACAAAACTTGTCTTGTTAAGACAAGGTCTTTTCTATTAGGACAAGGCTTTGTTTTAGGTTATAAGCCTAAGGGGTCCTAGAGGAGGGTTGTCCTAAAACTAAGAGTGATTTAGGAGAGTGTCTTTAGTGCCCTACAGTAGGATAGGATGTCCTATAGTGGTCAATAGACCAAAGGCTACCAAAAGAGTTCCACTTCTCCAAGCAACTTGAAGAAGGAGTTCTTCCTTGGTCCGAGTTTCGTGTGGATCACTGTTGGAGGGTGAACATTTGGGCGCCTGGTGGAGAAGAAGGCTGAATCAGGATTTTCTTCATCTGATTGGATACTAGCGGTTCAGGTTGGTGCCTAAACTCTAGTTTATATTATATATGCATGTTTGTATGTTTTAAGTCATAGTAAGGAGGTCTTGGGTTAAGGGTTTGGTAGTGGTTTCATAATAAATTTTTGAAATCCATGTTTTCGCCCTGGTCACCGAAACCCTTACACTCTACACTTAGAAAATTTTTTTTCTTTAGTGGAAGCTAAAGAATATCCGATGACTCTATACTTAGAAAAATTTTCGAGGAACCCATCATAGAAGACACATGTCAAGGAAGGAAAAACTATTTCAATTACTCTTCAAAAGTTCTTTACATTGCTATTTCTTTACAAAAAAGAAAAGAAAAAAATATAAAGATCAGTCGTCTATAGCTGGAGCAGTGTCAGAGTCAACCATAATATTGGTCTTGTCGGGCTGCCTTGCGACCTCTTCAATTTGGGCCTACACCTCAGGCTTTTTGCTAACTCCATCTCTTTGGCATTCTGATCGGCCTTCTTCAAAGCCTCTTTGACTTTCTTCTGATTATCCTTGGCTGTCTATTCCAAGGAGTGGATCTTCTTTTTTCTTTTCCTTAGCTTTGCCACTTATTTTGCTACTTTGACTTGGGCCTTCTTTAGGTCAGCCTCCAAAGACTGAATAGTGGCGATGCTCTTATTCAATTTTTCTTTCATGGCCAATTTTAATTCTTCGGCCACCTCCTTGGCTTTCGCTATCTCTAGCTCATCATGAAGGCCTTTACTAAGACTTGTGAACCCTGATATGCCTTCCTCTATCAGGGTCACTTCATGAATAAGTTGCAGCATGTGACAAAAAAGTTAGTTATACTATGAAATTTCAAAAAAGAAATAAAAGGAGAATCTTTTACCTTTAGGATATTGGGATACAATGTGTCAGCTACTGCATCTAGCCAACGATCCTTAGTGACCTCCTAGTCCTTCGGGAGGAGTGTGGCCTTAATCAACTTCTTGGCCAAATCCAGATTCTCTAGCTCCCTCCCATCAGAGTAGACTGTGAAGTCTACCTCATATTCCCCTTTAGGAGGGTGGTTTCTCTTTATGTCCTCCTCTGCTTGTGGAGGCAAGCCCTTATCTTGATATATGGCCGAGGTGATGACACATCAGTGGCTGAAGTTGGCATCGGCTATCTCAAAGCCTGAGTCAATGAAGTAGCTCTTGAGCAGAGTTCAGTTAGAGGGACGTCATCATCATTGGACATTGTCCTTGACATCACGGGAGTGCTCCCTATGGCTAGGGCGATAGTGGCTTCATTGACTCGAGCTTTCTTCTTGCCCTCCGACTCCATTAGAAGCGTTGGTGCAGGCCTCTAACGGGCTGCCTGACAAAGCTTTTTGAAGTCAGGCTTCATCTTTTTACCTATGAAATGAAAAGATGATGGTGGTCAGTGTTGGGAATTACGTTCCAAAGCCAATCATTTAGGCTTTAGATAGTTGTGCAACTCATATATATGTATATGAATTATTAAATTGAATAAAAAATTTATTTTGGTTGTTCATCATATGTCATCTTTTTAATTAAACTCTTATGTGATGATGTCCTTTTAGCTACCTTATATGCGATGTAGAGAGGATGCATCGTGAAGTTCATAAATTGGTTCACGACCAAAGGATACGCTATTTCAGGATGATGGTGTATCGAGAGTAGGTCATTGATGTCATATCTGTTGGTTGTCCTCTTAACCAAGTAGCATGGAGATGCTAGTATGACATCGATGTTGTGTTTGACACTTCACTAAATGTGACTCTCATGCGAGATTCTCTTTCTGTTAAAAAGGAGTTTTGCATTAGAATGTGGACATGAATTATTCCTCTGACTTGAGATCACTATGGTAGCTTGTAAGCAACTTACTGTGCTTATGTGTCGGACTACCCAGATTTTTAATCTGGTGATGGAAGGTTGCTAGGTACAGTCAAGTACTTATGTAGCAGTAGTAGGATCGAGATAGGATTGATCTCTCTAAATGGTTTGGATTGAATGCTTAATATGCCTCAATTGAGAAAGACCTTGGTCAGGGCATTCCTTGTAAGGAGTTACAAGGAGTTACAAGGAATTCTTTGTTTGAGACATATTGAGATGGACTGATTAGGGTTGGGCAGTTTAACCCTAAGCCATCTGAAGCATTAAGAGATTAAAGGAATAAGTTCATTGATATTCCATATTCGACAGGTTCATGTTGCTCTGCAACCTTCAACCTATCCGGATGCCAGGTGTCATTGCTAGATGGTGACTTTGGCTGGTATTGGAAATATTTCCGTGCTACCGATTTAGTGTTTGAACCTATAGAGTCACACATCGAGGGTTTCTTCTTGCTTTTTTAGCATGCGAACGATTGGAAATCATTCCAGACTCGTTTGACAAGGTATTGTCAAACTTGTGTTTGAGCTGACTTATTTGGATGAGTTGACTCGAGTCGAGTCGACTCGAATGGTCATGTTGACTCGTTTGTTGGACTGCTGTAAACCGAAAACTACTCCATTTAATTTTGCAATTATTGTAGGCATTTAATGGATGCATTTATGGGTTTTATAATTTGTTGTTGCTGAATTTCAAAGGACTTCATAACCTCCCTAGAATCTCAAGAGACCCTAAAACTGCTCATTAATCTCTCATTATGTCCTTTTAATTATTTTGAGGGCTGCTATTATAAAAGAAGGGCTGAAGAAGGTGAATGGTTCATGTTCAACACTCCCACTCTAGATTTGGATCAAAGTTGAGACTCTGTCCAGAAAATTTCTAAGATAGAGATCTTGCTTGATCCTTGGGAGCTTGCGAGATTTGATCGCTGTGATAGAGTGAGATTTGGGTTTTGGGATTCTTGAGTGCATACCTTCTATTGAAGGTTTGGGATAGATCGTTGGGAAATGGTTCTCAAGCATCTTCGTTCTAGCACCACTGCAACAATAGTCCTTCAAGGAGTTGAAGGAGTCCGCATATCTTCAGGGAGTTGAAGAAGGAGTCATTATTGCTGACATTATTTTTGGAGGGGCTAGCACCTTAAAACAAAGAGAAGAACCGTGCTACATGGTGTGAACCACCCGTCGAGGCGGTACGCGTGTGCTGCTTGTAGAGCAGAAGTTTTTTTAACAAGTTGGAGTTGCCCTTGGGATTGCGATTGAAAGCCAGGTATTGACTCCGTTATTGATATTGATGATAAGCAAAATGGTTAAGTATAAGTTGAGTACTAATGATTTCCTTAAAGAGTATTTTTATTGAAAAAGGTGCTCATAAATTTAAAGAAGCTTGTTTGATTAAAGAAGCTAAGTTTACATGAAAAGAATTACTCAAAGAGGACTTGGAATGTCAAAGATTGTTTGAATGGATAATTGAGTTAAGTAGAAATCTATTTTAGCTCAAGTTCAAACTTTTTTGTGAAGATTTTAGTGAGGTGTCGGCTCAAAGTGTCCATACATGACACCAAGTGTCGACACATGGAAGTGAAGTGTCAACTCAAGCCAGTATGCAAAGAATGTTTCAGATGACACGACTGAAGTATCAATACATGGACCTAAAGTGTTAACTCAAAGTGTCGACACATGGATCAGCTCATCGTCTGAGATTTTCAAGCCACATAACTTGCTGAAAATGAAGAACTGCAGAAGTGTCGACATATGAAAGCTAAGTATCGACCCAAAGTGTCGACTCACCTAAGGAAGTGTCGACACATCTGAGATTTCCAGAGAACCAGATTGAGGATTTTTGAACTGGGTGTCGACTTATGAAGTTCAAGTATCGACCTAAAGTATCAACACACAGCCTGAAGTGTCGACACATGAAGTTCTGGGAATAGTAACGGCTAGTTTTTCAAATGCAGAACTCGATCCTTTTGCCCTCCAATGGCTAGAAACTGGATTTGAGATCTTGGAAAGGTATTTATATGCTCCAAATCAAATCAAAAGGGGAACTATTCATAACTATTGATGAGAATGAAATAAGAGCATTCAAGAGAGAAGAAAAGAGTGCTTTAACTCCTATTCATTGAAGATTCAACCACTCTCAAGCAAAAGCAAGCCTCCAAGCATTCAAGAGCCTTCAAGAGCATTGAAGATCATTTATTCTTGAGCATTCAAGAGGCTTCAACAAGTTCAAAGTACTTCTACATCGAGCTTCAAAGAGATACCCGCTTTATTTTAGAAAGCTTATATTGTTTCTCTACTTCTAAACTTTATTTACTGTAAGGGTTCTTGGTTAGCCTATTATAAAATCAAGGGAGGTTATTAGTGAGCCTTTGAAAACCAATTAGGTTCTTGGTTAGCCTGAAAAATCAAGGGATGTTGGTGGTTAGCCCGTAAAACTATTTAGATTCTTGGTTAGCCCATAAAATCCAGTGAGGTTTTGACTTGTTGGCCTTGTGAAAACAAGTTGGGTTTTTGATTAGTGAGCCTGCAAAACAATCAACTATAATCGGTATAATTATAGTGAATTCCTAAGAAGATCTTGGGGAGTGGATGTAAGTGCATTGTGTAGGCCCAGGTAGGCAACCCAAGAGGGGGGGTGAATTGGATTTTATAAAATTTTTGTACTATTTGCAAAATGTGAACTAAAGTAAGTATGTGCTAATGCAATTCAAGTGCTTGTGTATTTCAAATAAATGCAGCAGAATAAAGAAATAAAAGCATAAGGAGAACAATCACACACAAACACAAAGATTTATAGTAGTTCGGTGCCAACCAAGCACCTACATCCACTCCCCAAGAACCCCTTGGGAATTCCACTAAGTTTGGTTTTATAACTTAGGCTCACCAACAACCTTTACAACTTGTTTTGTCTTCGGGCTCACAAGTCAAACCCTAGTTGGTTTCAAGGCTCACCAACAACCACTTTGGTTTTCAAGGCTTACCAAAACCTCTTTGGTTTTCCAAGGCTCACCAAAAACCTTAACTAAAATAATGTAAGGGCAAGTATAAATGAATACAATAAAAGCTTTCTAAAATGAAGTAAATATCTCTTTGAAGGCCGTTGAGAGTTGATGAAGATCTTGTCTTCAAGTTGATGAAGCCTTTGATTGATGCTCGAGGATATGAACTTTGGATGCTCTCTTTGAAACTTGGAAGCTTGAAGGCTTGAACCACTCAACTCTTGAATCCTTGAAGAATATTTGAAGAATATTCAAAAATCTCATCAAAGGATTACTTCCCCAATTGATTTTTGATGTTTATATAGCTCTCCAAATCATAGATGACCGTTTATGACCATTGGGGATGAAGATATGGCCGTTTGAAGCAAGTTGGAGAAGTTCTGTAGCTTTTGAAAACTAGCTGTTACAGTCAAGTGTTGACACTTGACCTCCAAGTGTCGACATTTGGTTTCCAGGTGTCAACACTTAGTGTCGACACTTGGTCTGCAAGTGTCAGTACTTAGTTCTGCAAGTGTCAATACTTGACCTGCAAGTGTCAACACTTGACTTGCAAGTGTCAACACTTGATCTTTAGGTGTCGACACTCGGTTGAGCCAGTACTGAAACTTCTTCAAAATTAAACTTTAAGTCCTTCCAAGTCTTCCTTATATTCCAAAATCCTTATAACTTAATTTTTCATTAATTTAAGGACTTTTTCAACTGAAATATAAGCATTTCTTCATTCAACATTGTTGAGTACTAAGATCTGAAAAATACACTTAAAATATAATTAGTACTCATATATACTTAAACATTTTGTCAATCATCAAAATCAAGACCAGAGTCAACACATTGGATAGCACCAAACCACTATATTTATTGGTCTTTGTGGTTGATTGATCTCTCTACTTGATTTAATTTTATTGCTCTTTATTTTCACTGCAGTTTTATTTAAGAGCATTATACTTGATTTCATTGTACCTTGATTGATTGTTGAATTGGATCGTATAGCATTGCATTGTATCAAGTAAATATTGTTTAGAGATCCAATTCATCCCCCCTCTTGGGTTGCTTACTGGGCAACAAATGGTATCAGAGCCCTGTTCTCAGTATATAGGCTTTACTGGCTTGAGTAAAGATATATGGCAGCCCCAATTGGTACTAGCATAGTTGAGGGCCAGCCTCAAATAGACCTCCATTTTTTAATGGATCAAATTACACATATTGGAAAACTAGGATGAGAATTTATATACATTCTATTGATTATAACTTGTGGAGAGTTGTAGATAAAGGTCCTCATATTCCTTCAGTAGTGGTTAATGGTGTTTCCATCCCAAAACTCGAAGAGGATTGAGATGAAAATGACATTAAGCAATATGAGATCAATGCCAAGGCAATCAATCTCCTTTATTGTGCATTAGATCCTAGTAAATTTAATAGGATATCTACATGCACCTCTGTTAAAGAAATATGGGACACACTTGAAGTTACCCACGAGGATACCGATCAAGTGAAAAATACTAAAGTGAACATGTTAGTGCACACATATGAGATGTTCCGAATGGAACCTAATAAAACTATCACTGATATGCATACAAGATTCATAAATATTGTAAATGGAATGAGAAGTCTTGGAAAGGTAATGTCTAACACTGATCTTGTGAATAAAATCCTCAGGTCACTTCTAACATTATGGGATCCGAAGGTGACTGCAACCCAAGAAGCCAAGGACGTTGATAAACTACCTCTAGAGCAGCTGGTTGGATTGCTCATGACTTATGAGCTAAATTTGAAACAAAAAATAATGGACATGGACAAAAAGAAAAAGGTGATTGCTTTCAAATCAAACATACAAGAAGAATCCTCAATAGATGAGTCTAAAGAAGAAGAAGAAGAAGAAGGTGAAGAAGCCCTCCTTGCAAGGAAATTCAAGTGATTCATGAAGAGGAGAAAGTTTCCTTACAAAAAAAAATATCAATCAAAAGAAAAAGGAAAAGAGAAAGAGATGAAAAAGAAAAGGAAAAGGAGAAGGAAATACCTACATGCTTTGAGTGCAAGAAGCCGGGACACTACAAGTTCAATTGCCCTCTCCTTAAGAAGTCTAGGAAGAAATTAAGAAAGAAAGCAATGATGGACAACTGGAGTGATAGTGAAGACTCCAGTTCTGAAGAAGAGTAGACAGAAGTTGCAAATCTATGTTTACTGGCACATTCAGAACATGATGAGGTAAATTTCGATACTGAAATAGATTTTACATTTGATGAGCTTAGAAATACTTTTGATGAACTTATGTATGATTATAAAATAATTTTATTTGAAAATAAAAGTTGAAAAAGCATGCAAATAGTTTTTCTCTTTAAAACAATTATTTGTTAAATGATGTTAGTAATTTAAAATCTAAATTGGATGTTTTAGAAAAGAAAAACAATGTTTTGTGAATGAAAAATGAAGTTTTGAAAAGACCCAAGAATAATATTTCAAATGGTGATCTTTTAAAGAAAAATAAAGATTTAGACTTGGAAAATATTAAGTACAAAAATGAACTTGAAAAGATAAAGCCTTTTATTGAAAAATTTATCTATAGTTCAAAAAAATTAAACCTACTTTTGAATAGCCAAAGAGCCATTTTTAATAAAGCATGATTAGGCTATATACCATAAAAGCAATAAAAGTATTTCAAAAACTTTTTTGTACCTGCATTATCTAGCATTACTTGTTTTACTTGTAAAAAGTTAGGTCATAAATATTTTCAATGCAATTTAAGAAAAATTAATTTTTTTGGTAAAGTGTGAGTTCCAAAAGGAATCATTTTAAGTGCTAATCCTAAAGGACCCAAGTTGGCTTGGGTACCTAAAAACAAAGTTTGATTTTATTGCTGGTGTGTCTTGCAACCAAGGAAAACAAAAGATTTTGGTATCTTGATAGTGGTTGCTCAAGGCACATGATGGGAGATGTGAAGCAATTCACTTCCATTGAAGCTTTGAATGGAGGGAGTGTGACCTTCGGGGATAATGGTAAAGAAAAAATCATTGGTATTGGTAAGGTTCACATTACTCCTTCTAGTTGTATTAGTAATGTACTTCTAGTTGATAGTTTAAAGCACAATCTTTTGAGCATTAGTCAATTTTATGATAAAGGTTTCAAGTTATTTTTAAATCATCTTATTGCATGATTGCTAGTCCGGATATAAATGGAGTACAATTCATTAGAAAAAGGCGTGGTAATGTTTATTTAGTAGATTTGGATGATCTATCTTTGCCTCATGGAGAAGGCCTTGTTGCAATGAATTCTACTATAGGTGAGACTAGTTGGCTTTGGCATAGAAGATTAGGACATGCTAGTATGTATTTTCTTTCAAAACGTTGCAAAAAGAATTTAGTTAGAGATTTACTTGAACTTTGTTTTGAAAAAGATAGAATTTGTCAAGCATGTCAATTTGGTAAATAAGTTAAAACTTCTTTTAAACTAAAGGGTTTTATATCTACTAGTAGGCCACTAGAACTACTTCATATGGATCTCTTTGGGCAAATTAGAACATCAAGTCTAGGAGGCAAGAGATATGGATTAGTCATAGTGGATGATTTTTCGAGATTTACATGGATTTTCTTTCTATCACATAAAGATGAATCATTTTTTGCTTTTAGAAAGTTTTATTGAAAAGTCTCAAATAAAAAGGTATTTCAGTTGTTTGCATTCGCAGTGATCATGGAACTGAATTTGAAAACCAAGATTTTGAAAACTTTTATAATGTAAAAGGAATAGAATACAACTTTTCTACACCTAGGATATCTCAGTAGAATAGGGTAGTGAAATAAAAAATCATACTTTGGAAGAAATGACACGTACTATGCTTTGTGAAAATAATTTATCGAGATATTTTGTGCTGAAGCTATTAATACTGCATGTTATATCTTAAATCGAGTTTTAATCCTTCCTATTTTGAAGAAAACTCCATATGAACTTTGGAATAAAAAAAAATCAACTTTAAAGTATTTTCAAGTTTTTGGTTGCAAATGTTTTATTCTAAATAATGGAAAAGATAATCTTGAAAAATTTGATGCCAAGTCTGATGAAGGTATCTTTTTAGGATACTCCACATCAAGCAGGGCATACAGAGTTTTCAATAAAAGAACTTTGGTTGTAAAAGAGTCAGTGTTTATTATTTTTGAAGAATCTACTAACAAATCCTCCAAAAAAGATGATACTTCTGATGAATGTGCAGGTGCTAACAAGCTTCAAAAGTTGACACTAAATGATCAACCTCCTCAGCCAAGTGAAGAAGATCAAGATAAAAGTGAGAAAGGTGAAGACACTCCAAAGCACCAAGATCTACCTAAGGAGTGGAGGTATGCTCATGGACATCCTAAGGAATTAATCCTAGGTGATCCATTTAAAGGTGTAAGAACTCGAGCCTCAATTAGAAATAAATGTGATTATATAGCTTTTGTATTGCAAGTAGAGCCTAAATATTTTGAAGAAGCTGAAAAAGATCCTAACTGGATTAATGCCATGCAAGATGAACTAATTCAGTTTGATAGAAATAATGTTTGGATATTAATAAAAAGACCATCTAATGTCTCTATTATTGGCACTAAATGGATATTTAGGAATAAATTAGATGAAAATGAAATTGTTGTTAGAAATAAAGCTAGGCTAGTTACTAAAAGCTATAATCAGGAGGAATGGATTGATTTTGATGAAACTTTTGCTCCTATTGCTAGACTTGAAGTAATTAGACTATTATTAGCATTTGCTTGTTTTATGAATTTTAAATTATTTTAAATGGATGTTAAAAATGCTTTTCTAAATGGTTTTATAACAGAAAAAGTTTTTGTTGAACAACCACTTAGATTTGAAAATCATGCATATCCTGATTATGTTTTTAATTTTCACAAAGCACTTTATGGATTAAAGCAATCACCTCGAGCATGGTATGAAAGACTCAGCAAATTTTTAATTGAAAATAAATTTTCTAGAAGCCATGTTGATAAAACATTATTTTTGAAAAAGAAAGATAATGATTTATTAGTAGGACAAATATATATTGATGATATCATTTTCGGTGCTACTAATGAAATTTTTTGTCAAGAGTTTGCTAAGCTAATGCAAGGTGAGTTCGAGATGAGCATGATGGGAGAACTCAATTTCTTTCTCAGACTCCAGATTAAGCAAAATAAAGATGGAATCTTCATCAACCAAGCTAAGTACACAAGAGAAATCATAAAAAAGTTTGGGATTGAGACTACTAAAGCAATAGGTACACCTATGAGCCCCTCTTGTAGACTTGATAAGGATGAGCATGGTAAATTAGTAGATCAAAAATTATATAGAGGTATGATTGGCTCTTTACTGTACTTAACTACTAATAGATCAGATATAATGTTCAGTATATGCATGTGTGCTAGATATCAGTCTGAACCTAAAGAATCATATCTGATGGCTATTAAGCGCATCATTAGATATCTATCTGGTACTTTTGATATTGGTTTATGGTATTATAGAGATTCATCTACTGAATTAATTGGATATTCTGATGCTGATTTTGCTGGTTGAAAATTGGATAGAAAGAGTACTAGAGTGGTACTTGTTAATTTCTTGGAGTTAACTTAATCTCATGGTTTAGCAAGAAATAAACTTTAGTTGCATTATCCACAGTTGAGACTGAGTATATTGCAGCAAGAAGTTGTTGTGCTCAAATCTTGTAGATTAAGCAATAACTTGAAGATTTTGGAATCAAGTTGGCTAGTACACCTATTAAATGTGATAATACCAGTGCTATCTGCTTGACTAAAAATCATGTTCAACATTCTAGGAGTAAATATATTGAAATTAAACATCATTTTATTAGAGATCATGTTGAAAATAATGATATTGTGCTTGAATTTATTAGTACTGAATTTCAATTAGCTGATATCTTGACTAAACCTCTTCTAGAAGATTGATTTTGTATGATTAGAAGGGAGCTCGAGATCATTAATACTTTTGATTAAATTTTTCCTATCATTGACTCAAATCAATCTTATGTGACAATAATCATGATCAATCTTTACTAATTTTGTTGAATTTCATTGAATTATGCTTGATTTTGATCAATGCTTCAATCTCTTATTTTTCAATTTTTAAGTCGATGTGTCGATACATTGATGTGTCGACACCTGAATGTGTCGACACATTCATGAGTCGACACTTGAACGGCAGCAGACCGAGAATAAGGGCATTCCAAAGTATTTTTCTCCCCATTTCTTCATCTCTCTCGAGCCGACACATAATCTAAGGTACTCCTCACTGTTCCTTCCCTCTATTTTGTGATTTAAACCCGTTGATTCTTTGTTTGTGACACTTTCTTGCTCGGATTTAGCAACATTTCACCTCTCATTTGGAATTTGAGCCTTAGAAATCCTAGGTTTCGACCCAAATCTTGCCAAAATCTTTATTCCAAGCAATGGGACCTCGAAAGCAAGTAGTCCGTTGACCTTGTTAGTCAAATCAGGAAGAAGAACGAGGAACGAAGGCTAGACACGAGGCTAGAGCTCCTGATCTGCCTGCACGACCACTTTTTGTAGCTTCTAGCCAGATAAGCTCGAAGATCGTCATTGGGGGATGATGAGTGAGTGGACTTCACTTTTATCGACCAACAGCATTTTAGGATCGGACAGTGGATTCGATAGGTTGGTTTGACTTCATTTTGCTCACTTAGTGAGAGGTTTTACCCCGAGCTTATTCGAGAGTTTTATGGATCACTCGCTCATGGGACTGATGGATGGATGGCACAGGTGAGAGATCGGGATATCCCAATTTCATCAAAGAATCTGAGCAGAGTATGGGACATTTCGATGACTGGTTCAGTGGTGGATAGCTTGATGGACAGAGTGAGTGGACTCCAGTGTATTTTTGAGTATGATATATTACCTGAGGGAGCCACCGTACCCGCATCCCGATTGTCGGCAGAGATAAGATTATTGCACCACATTGTCGCCTGGATACTTCTGCTAAAGATCAGATGCTTCGATTACATCACTGAGCGGGAGTTGCTAGTGATGGTCTCTTTGGTTCAGTGCATGCCCGTCTGCCTTCCAGTGCTTATGATATACCAGATGACGGAGGCGTCGATGAGCCAGTGACTCTGCCTACCCTATGGGATGGGGTTGACTGTTCTGTTTAGAGAGTATGGCATCAGCTTTAAGGATGAGCCCTTCCGCATGCTACTTCATACTGATGTATATGACATCAGGTCATTACACCAGATGGGTTATCATTTGTTCCGAGGCTAGTGGACTCGCGAGATATCTGGTCAGGTCGAGGATAGAGCTGATGATGATGATGCTGCAGAGGAGGAGCGCATCCTCTCCGGTGTGGTAGGACCTACCAAGAGTTAGCCTGAGACAGCAGCATAGCCAGAGGTTGCATCTTAGTCTGATCCTACTACTTCAGCACAGCCTCAGCTAGCTCAGATGGAGACTTAGGGTGTTTCTGATAGCTTATTAAATAGAGTCAGACACATTGAGATTGTTCTTTTGATCGTGAGACAGCATCTTGACTACTTCATAGTTGAGACCAGAGAGAGCCACAGTGGAATGAGTGATGGCATCTCATCTATACTGATTGCACTGTCCAGACCTTCAGTGAGTACTCCAGTTGCTGATACTGCTCCACCTGCTCCTGCACCTGTTGTTGATGTTGATGGTGATGTTATTATTGGAAATGATGTTAATAGTGATGATATGGATGGAGATGATGAGGAGACTGACTCTAGTGGATTTGATTTTCCAGATCTGACTACACAGCCAGCGATGGAGGTGACGGCAGACTTGCCTAGGAGTCCTACTCTTGATCCTTCTAGTTCACCTACCCAAACTCCAGTCCCATCCTCTCCTTCCAGATCAGTTGATCATGTTTCGATTATGATTCTCACACCTATTATTGATTCTCTAGTTATTGATACTCCTATTATTCATTCACTTATTGTTGATACCCCCGTTGTTCATACACCCATTATTGACACTCCTATCATTGATACACCGATTATAGACTGACTCGTTCATTCTACAGCTGATACATCTTTCCCTGATACACCTATCGTATCATCACTGATACACCAGTTTTTGATACACCTTCTATTGATACTCCTACAATTCACACATCCTCACTTATCCGAGAGCTTGGTTTTTACACACCTGGCTTTCAGTATCTTGATCCGATCCCTCTTTTGATCGTATGCCACTTCTGGCAGTCACTGAGACTGTTGAACCGATTAGTTCTATTCCTGCGGAGGATATTGCTTCTCCCTCTACTACTCCAACCAAAGGTCAGACATATGCTCGATGTAGAGGACGTGGTCATCGTACCCCTCCATGACCGACCAGGACCCGACTCCGAGATCTCAGATCGATGTGACCTTGAGCTCGATCTTCTATTGATACAGGACTAATTGAGATCGGTTCATCTTCTGATGAAGCTGATGATATGGATGAGGATTATGATTTCTATGTATTATTTTTAGATAGTCTACTTTTATGCATCTATGTATGTTTTATTTTTTGTTGTACAAATTTTGACTTGAAATGAGATATCATGTTGTACTTCATGTTTATGACTTCAAATGAATGAAATGGTTTACACTTTTCTTAGTTCTTCATTGTCTTCACTTGTGAATGAATAAATTTTCATTTTAAATTCAATGCTATATCCTGAATGTATTGACTATTTGTCTTCCTACCTTTTTAATGATAACAAAAAGGGGGAGTAGTAGTAAGATTAAAGTATAAATACGAAGATTAAAGTATAAATGTGATATATATTTGTGAGTAGTAAGTATAAATGTAAAGTGTATTTCGTGATGTGCAAGGGGTAAATGAGCGTATTTCCAAAACTTGAAAATTATTTTGAAAACTTGAATTGAAATTATTTACAAATTCCTTAAGAAAGGGGGAGCTATACCTTGATTTCATTGAAAATCCTTTTTAAAATGAATTTCATCTTAAAACCCCTCTTTAAGTGTTTGAAAAGATATTTACAAATTATTTTATGAATCATCAATTCAGGGAGAGTTTTATTTATTACTGAATTTTCATGTAGAGTATCACGATACATGTGATTATGTTTCATATATATCCCAAAGCTCTGATACTCTCAATCATTACAACTTGCTCTAATAATCTTAAATCATTATATCATTCTTTTTCTGATATATCTTGTCGATATTGAAAATCACTTTGATACAACTATTGCATTTAATTTATGTAATTTATACTTAAAGATTTTGTTATCATCAAAAAGGAGAGATTGTTGACTCCGTTATTGATTTTGATGATAAGCAAAATGGTTAAGTATAAGTTGAGTACTAATTATTTCCTTGAAGTATGTTTTTATTGAAAAAGGTGCTCACTAATTTGAAGAAGCTTGTTTGATTGAAGAAGCCAAGTTTACATAAAAAGAACTGCTCAAAGAGGTCTTGGAATGTCAAAGATTGCTTGAATGGATAATTGAGTTAACTAGAAATCTATTTCAGTCCAAGTTCAAACTTTTCTAGGAAGATTTCAGTGAGATGTCGACTCAAAGTATCGACACATGATACCAAGTGTCGACACATGAAAGTGAAGTGTCGACTCAAGCCGGTATGTAAAGAATGTTTCAGATGGCATGGCTGAAGTGGCAACACATGGACCTGAAGTGTCGACTCAAAGTGTCGACACATGGATCAGCTCATCGCCTAAGATTCTCAAGCCACAGAACTTGCTGAAAATGAAGAACTGCAGAAGTGTTGACACATGGAAGCTAAGTATCGACTCAAAGTGTCGACTTACCTGAGAAAGTATCGACACATCTGAGATTTCCAGAGAACCAGATTGAAGATTTTTGAACTGGGTGTTGACTCATGAAGTTCAAGTGTCGATACACAGCCTGAAGTGTCGACACATGGAGTTCTGGAAGCAGTAATGGCTAGTTTTTCAAATACAGAACTAGACCTTTTTGCCCTCCAACGGCCAGTTTTTTAAGTCTAACGGCTAGAAACTAGATTTGAGGCCTTGGGAAGGTATTTATATGCTCCAAATCAAATCAAAAAAGAAACTATTCATAACTATTGATGAGAATGAATAAGAGCATTCAAGAGAGAAGAAAAGAGTGCTTTAACTCCTATTCATTGAAGATTCAACCACTCTCAAGCAAAAGCAAGCCTCTAAGCATTCAAGAGCCTTCAAGAGCATTGAAGATCATCTATTCTTGAGCATTCAAGAGAGAAGAAAAGAGTGCTTTAACTCCTATTCATTGAAGATTCAACCACTCTCAAGCAAAAGCAAGCCTCCAAGCATTCAAGAGCCTTCAAGAGCATTGAATATCATCTATTCTTGAGCATTCAAGAGAGAAGAAAAGAGTGCTTTAACTCCTATTCATTGAAGACTCAACCACTTTCAAGCAAAAGCAAGCCTCCAAGCATTCAAGAGCCTTCAAGAGCATTGAAGATCATCTATTCTTGAGCATTCAAGAGGCTTCAACAAGTTCAAAGCACCTCTATATCGAGCTTCAAAGAGATACCCACTTTATTTTAGAAAGCTTATATTGTTTCTCTACTTCTAAACTTTATTTGTTATAAGGGTTCTTGGTTAGCCTATTATAAAATCAAGGGAGATTATTGGTGAGCCTTTGAAAATCAATTAGGTTCGTGGTTAGCCCGAAAAACCAAGGGAGGTTGGTGGTTAGCTCATAAAACCATTTAGATTATTGGTTAGCCCGTAAAACCAAGTGAGGTTTTGACTTGTTGGTCTTGTGAAAATAAGTTGGGTTTTTGATTAGTGAGCCCGCAAAACTAATCAACTGTAATCGATGTGATTATAGTGAATTCCCAAGGAAATCTTAGGGAGTGGATGTAGGTGCATTGGATAGCACCGAACCACTATATTTCTTGATCTTTGTGGTTGATTGATCTCTCTACTTGCTTTACTTTTATTGCTCTTTATTTCTGCTGCACTTTTATTTAAGAGCATTATACTTGATTTCATTGTACCTTGATTGATTGTTGAATTGGATTGCATAGCATTGCATTGTATCAAATAAATATTTTTTAGAGATCCAATTAACCCCCCTCTTAGGTTGCTTACTAGGCAACACCAGAGATTTTATTGCAACCTTTGGTGAATGTCACTAAGGTATATCTTTATTTTATGTATGACATAATTATCATTGTTGCATCATTGTGTGATTTCTGGAATGGTTCTATTTTTCATACAATATTTGCATGATTTCATATTTACATTACTTTAGATGCATCAAGATCCTGGTAGGGGCTTGTTTTAATTAGATTAACATCTATAGATAAAATGATTTTATCATTTTTCACTGTTGCACGCCTTTAGAAAAGTTTTAAAATGCATGTATCGCCCCTTAAGAACTATTCCTTAAATGGTATCAAAGCGTCCGGGTTGGATGCACATCTAGTCTAATGTTTTATATGAAATCAGACTTTTTCCTTCATAAAGTACTTGGATTAAGATGAATTCCCTATGGCCATCCAGTCATAAGAGAGAAGCATGGTTTAAAGACCATCTCTTCCCATTCCAAGGGTTTCCCCTATGACGTGTAGGGGTCCCGCTGCGTCATGACCTTATGAAGAAGAAAATGAAGGAATTTGATGGATTAAAATGGTTTTAATCTATGGATAATAGATTATAACTATGTTTAGATGAGATCTAAAAGATGTTTGACCTAAAATTTTGAAAAGTTCAAGTGAAAATGATTGAAATTTGAAGTTATTGTGTTCTGGAAGAGCTGACTCAGCTGTAAGAGCTGACTCGACCAGAAATCTATGTTCTGGAAGAGCTAACTCGAGCAAAAGAGCTGACTTGACCAGGAATCTATTTTTAGAAGAGCCGACTCAGTAGAAGAACCGACTCGACCAAAAAACTATGTTCTGGAAGAGCTAACTTGAGCAGAAGAGCTGACTCGACCAAAAAACTATAAAATAGTAATTTTAAGCTTCAGGTTTTTATGAAATTATTCCATTTCATTTTGAAAATATTTCAATAAGTATGATACACTTAATTAGAAATTAAGTTGTATAATTTTAAGATTTAGGATATGATTCTAATCTTAAGTCATGATTGATAAACCATGGGTTGAATGGGTTAGCTAAATTGAGTCCTTAAATGGGTTAGACCTAGGTTTAGATGAATGGATTAAATAGAAGAAAGACTAATCAAAAGTTGAATTAGGTCACTCCTTTATAGATCTCTCTAATAGTTAGTTATATCAATCCATACATTTAAATGGACTTGATTCATGGCTTCGTGGTGAGCCCAGGTCCTTAGGTTAGTCTGCTTGAGTTTGGTAAATCACTTAGTGTCTAAGATAAGTTTGATAGTTGTGATCAAGGTTCTTTGAGCTAACTCTTACCTGCCAACTCATGGTTGGTGTCTAAGGCCAGAGGCTTTACTTGGCTTAACTCACCCTTGATCTTACTTACCTGTTTACTGTGGTGAATCAGATCTGATTAGATTATCTATTGATTCGAGTTGACCATGTCAACTAAGGTTAATCAGTCTGACTGGTTTATAGGTACCCGGGGACCAATTGATCTAGAAACCCTCTAAGATTTGGTGGGAGTTTTCTTGATCAAGGTCCATGTCTTCCTCTTAAATGTCATAAAATTGAAATCCTCTAAATTATTAGGTCCATAAAAAGACTAAGTTATGAGATAGCCTAAGTCTTAGCCTCCCATTAAGTTGGACTGGCAATAAGTCCATAAGTTGGGTGATCATTGGCAGTTCCAAAGAATGGATGGTCATCAAGTGAGTGGGATTGCCATTCAACATATGATGGCTCAGTGCGACTATCTTAACACGTGGTCGGTGGGCCGGCCAAAGTCGGGCTTGATTATGGATTAGTTAGAAGCATTGAATTTGATCATGTTAATAGTTAGACCTAACTAGGACCTTTAAGGAGGCCCAAAGGCCGATTGTGAGGACCCCTGAGGCAAAATGATTACTAGGAATTATTTAGAAAAGCAATTGGTATTGTACCTACCTTTAGATGCATTTGAGTTGGTTGGCCAAAGTCGGGCTCATATATAGTCTATTGGATCCTAGTACTTGCTAAAGGATAAATGTTATTCTTCGGATTAGAGTGTAGATGCTACCAGTCTGAATAAAATAGTGGAAGAAACCTTTAGACTAAAATCCATGTCTTTAGGATTTTTAAAATAATTCATATAATGATAGGTCTTGTTCTCCTTTTTTAGATAATGTCGAGCATTTTGTCGCTCTGGTCATTATTAGATAATGACAAACTGTTTGGACCCAATTTCGATAGCTGGTATCGAAAGCTCAGGATTGTCCTGGAGCATGAGTGGATCCTCTATGTAATAACAGATCCAGCACCTAAGATCCCAGCCCCCAACGCTCTTGGTAATGTCAGGGACACTTCAAGAAGTGGATCTTTGACCACACCATGGTGCATTGCATAATGTTGGCTACGATAAATGACGAGTTCAGTCGCAAGTTCGAGGAGGCCCAACTAGAAGAGATTCTTCAAAAGTTGAAGGAGTCTTTTGGCACTCCAGATGATATGGAGAGATACCGGATCTCTTTCGCCATCTATAACACATGTATGTGTGATGGAACTTTGGTAACTGATCATGTAATGTCCATGATCGAGTTATTTGAGCGTTTGGGTAAACTCGGATGTCCTTTGCATGAGCATCTTAGCAAGGATGCGATTCCGAATTCTCTACCCCCTTCCTACCAGGTTTTTCTCGATAATTTTAGAATGAATAGGCCTGTAGTAAACTATCATGAGATGTTAGGGTTGCTGCAGACTTATGAGAGAGACCACAATCTCAACAAGGGATTGGTGAATCTGGTGGGAGGTTCTAGAGCAGGACATCATCCCTTCGGGAAAGGAAAGAAGAAGAAAAAGAATAAGATGGTGCTTAGTGCTGGGCCAAGTCAGACTAGGAGGGTAAAGGCTAATAAGAGTAAGGCAGAGTGCTTCTTCTGCAAGAAGCTTGGTCACTAGAAGCAGAACTGTACTGCTTACCTTGCTACTCTGGACCTGAACAGGCCAAGGAAGGGAAAGCAGCAAGGTGTTGCTGGTCAAGGTATTTATATGATAAATCCTTGTAGTTTCTTTGTTTATGATACTACTAGCTGGGTATTGGATACTGGAAGTCCTTATCACATTTGCAATTCTTTGCAGGGATTTCAAGTTAGTAGGAGATTCGGAAGCAGTGAGAGGTTTCTGAATGTTGGGAACGGATGTCAAGTTCCAGTTCTGGCGTTGAGAATTGTTTCTTTGTATTTCAAATCTTGTACTGTCATTCTTAATGAATGTCAATTTTATCCTTCCTTTCTTGTAAATATCATTTCTATAGGCCTGTTAGCTAATGATGGTTATGAATTATCAATAGAGAAAGATATTTGCTACATCACTTTGAATGGTTCTAATGTGATGAATGGACAAGTGAAGAATGATGTATATGTACTATCATAGCTTGTTACTATACACTGCTAATAAATGTCCTAGGTTCAATAAGGTCAGTGATATTTATCTCTGGCACTATATGCTAGGTCATATAAACAAGAACAAGATAAATAAGTTGGTGGGAGAAGGTCTCCTAGATATCATTGAGAGTGAATCTTTACCAATTTGTAAATCTTGTCTTCTTGGAAAAATAACCAAGTCACCTTTTACAGGAAAAGGTGAAAGAGCCAGTGATATTCTAAGTCTAGTATATACTGATATATGTGGACCTATGAATATCAGTACAAGAGGTGGATATAGTTATTTCATTATGTTTACAGATATCTTTCGAGATACTATTATGTCTACCTCATGAGACATAAATCTGACGCATTTGAAATGTTCAAATGTTATCATAATGAAGTTAAAAAACAAACTAGGAAGTTTATTAAAACTTTTCGATCAGATCGAGGTGGTGAATATCTTTTTGGTGAATTTTTGACTTATCTTGAGGAAAATGGAATTCTCTCTCAATGGACTCCTCTGAGGACACCTCAGTTAAACGGTGTGTCTGAAGGAGGAATCGAACTCTGTTAGATATGGTTCAATCCATGATGGGCTTAGCTAGTCTGCCTAAATCTTTTTGGGGATTTGCTCTTGAGTCAGCATCCTACCTTCTGAAGAGTTCCAAGTAAGTTCGTTGATAAAACACCATATGAGATATGGACTGGATGCAAGCCAACTCTCTTTCACCTTCAGGTTGGGGGTCCGGCTTATGTCAGACATTTGGAGATGGATAAACTAGGACCTAAGTCTGATAGGTGTCTTTTTGTTGGATATCCTAAAGAATCCAAAGGGTATTATTTCTATCAGCCTAAGGAATAAAAGTTGTTCATCAGTCTTAGGGCAACCTTTTTAAAAAGGGAGTACCTTGGAGAAGGCACTCAAGCTGCCAAGGTTGAACTTGGAGAGTTCAATAGATAGAAAACCTTCTCACTCTAAGGCCACTATAGAACCAGATTTGATTAGATAAGATCTAGAGCCCATAGTACAACCAATAAGGAGATTTGGTAGAGTACCACGTCAATCGGACATATACTACGGTTTCATGGTCTAGGACGGTGATCCTGTTGAACTCGATGAGAACAACGAGGATCCGATCACTTATATGGATACAATGACAATGTCTAATTCTGAGTCATGGCTGGGATCCATGAAATCCGAAATGGAGTTTATGAAAATCAACAATGTATGGACATTGGTTGATCCACCTGAAGGGATAAAACCCATTGGGTGTAAATGGATCTTCAAGCGGAAGTGGGATGTAGTCGGCAGGTGGAGACCTATAAAGTCTGTGATGGAACATCAATAATAAGAATATATACTTTGATTAACTAACTTTGTTTTTGCAGCTGTAGTTAATAAAATCTTGAGCCACGAAACAAGTCCCAAATTTTCTTGAAGCATACTCATGAGTCAACACATGGAAGAACAATTTTTTTATGAGTCGACTCAAGCTCAAAGCATGATGGAAAACCACCTCTTCAAAGCCCAATTCAAGCCATTCAAGCCCAATTCAAGCCAAGACTTGAAGCCAAATCTTCACATGGGGGGACACCTCATCAAGAAACCTTGGGGGAGAAGAAATATACTATATCAAGACTTTTATGGGGAACATAAAGATACATTCCAACAAGTGACATGTAGGTGCCACCTCTAATGACACCTAGGCCTCCACATCAGCATTTGACAACCACATGAAGACCTTCTAGAATGCCACATGTCAAGTGGTTGTAACATTATACCAATAATTTGTTTTCAATTAAAACCACTTACCTAAAAATTGTTGGAGCCAACTAAGCCATCCTTATCCCCTCCTCTCCATCCTTGGATGAAATTCCTAGTATTGGAGCCTACAAATAGGGCCTCTAGGCTCTCATTGTATTTATTCTATGCTATGATGATTAATAAAAGGGTTATTTCTCTTGTGTTATAGTTCTCTTGTGTTCTTGTTTGAAGTGAGAGTGTTCTTGCTAATTTGAGTGTGTAGATCCTTATCCAAGGAGAGAATGAGAGTTTTCTAAGTTTGAGTTTGAGAGTGAAGAGTGCTTTTGCAAGGAGTAAAGGATGGGATGCCCATTGATGGATCTATGATCAAGCTCCAAGTCCCAAGCCGCTTGCCACTTTCTTCTTCTTCCTTTTTTTCTTTGTTTCCATTCCAACTCCAATTCTTCTTCCATGTCTAATCCCAAATTTTTTTGCCAGTTCTCTCAGGTTCCTAGGTCAAGGATGAAGGTCTCCATCCCATGGATCAAGGCTAAGGTGAGTCTCAAAGTAAAGAGTGCCAATCTTGACTTCTAGGCCTCAATCCTTGAGTGATGAGAGCTCCTTCCATCAAATAATTAGCCATCATTGTTGGTAGGAAAACTCTTCCTAAGCTTCATTAGATCTGATCATTTGAAGGTTAACTTGCCCTAGTAGTGATGGTTTCCTTGCCATGAAGATCCTAGTCCTTATTTTGAACTAGATCTACATTGCGGGTCTTAAAAATTAGATCAACTAGTCTCCTTATGAAATTTTTTTCTTGGATTAATTTATCCCATTTATTTGATAATTAATTTCTCAAGTTTGCTTGCTGGTTATCTTTCTAAAACTCTCCATCCATCATTTTATTTTTATCTCCTATCAATTTTTTGGTATCAGAGCTTATGGTTTACTAGGTCAAGTTTTTGATTGCTGAAACTTTTGTTTCAGTATTCAACCAAATTTTTTATAAATTTTAGTATTTTTTAAGTTGATCAAAAAAATATAAACAAATACTTTTCATAGTACATCAGTGTGTTGGAATTCTAAATAAAATTCAAAAAAATATCTTCTTGATTTTTGGATTTAAAATATGAGTTCTTAGGTCATTTTGAAGTTCTGTCCATAATTCTGTTTCTGCCTTCCATTTCATTTAATTTTCAAAAAAATAAAAGTTTTTTTATAAATTCCAAATTTTAGATCTGAGATTTAGATTTGAAGTTTTATCATTTTCCACTATAATTTTGAATTTTAGAAAGGTTTAGAATTCAGAACTCAAATTTGAATTCAGGTTGTTAAGAGTTAGCTAAACTGCTGGAACCTTCTAGCAACTATTTTCAAACTACCTTCTCAACCAAAATTTGAGTTAATCTGAAGTCAAGACTTTAAAATCTGAGAATTTTGATCTGAGAGCTAACCAAATCAGTTTTATTTTAAATTTTTTGATTTTTTTTAAAAAATAAATTTTAAATTTCTAAAACTAGTTAGTTGAAAGTTGTTCCCTACTAAAATTTTCTTTTACAATAAGCTTTCAAAACGAATTTCTTAACTACATTTTAGGAATTAAATTTCAAAATTTATAATCTAAAATCTTCACTGAGAGATTTAATAATTCAAATTCAAATTTAATTTTTTTTTTTAAAATTTTAAATTTTAATTTTGAATTTTTAAAACTAGTTGACTAGAAGTTGTTAGGGCTGAAACTATTTTGCAACAACTCTAACTTCTAGAATGAATTTTTAATCCTAATTCGAGATTTAAATTTTAAAATTTGTTTTTTAAATTTGGACTTCAAAATCCAAATTTTCCAATTAATTTTTGAATTTTTTAAATTTTTTTTAATTCAGGTTTGAATCACATATTTAAGCTAGTATAGATATCTTGTTTGCAAGTTGATTGTTTGTGCATCTTTCTAAATCAAATTAAGGGCATTCAATCATAACATAAGGGAAGGTCATTACCTTTCCTTGGCCCAAAACATCACCCACATTTGCATTAACCTAAATCATAATTGAAATCGAGTAGGAACCTAAAACTAGGGACACCCACAAGTTGGGTTCAAGTGCAAGATGAGATCAAATATTAGTTGAGTTTGTACTTACTTCTTGAAATTGATGTCTAAGGCAAGAGGTCCAATGGCAAATGCCTTAAGTAGACTTGCAATTTTTAATTAGGACCTCATGAAAGCGAGGGGAGCCTCCCACAACCCCCCTCTTACCTGGCCAGTGGAAAAGGTAATTATAACTTTAACTAGTACTTAGTCAATTCTTGTATTTTGAACTTTTAGGTCTAGGAGCCCTAGAAGTTAGGTTTGTACTACTTGCCCATTTGATCTGAAGTCCTATACCAATAGTCCTACATGTATCCATGGATCCCAATCTTGAATTCTTTATGAGGACCCTGATTGAAAAATTTGATACCCTAACTAAACAATTAGGACAAGTGAACAAAGAGTTAGGGTAAGTAAATAATCAAATCGGGAACCTCGAAAATGATCGCTTAACCCGTACTAATCCTAAATCACCTCCTATTGATCCAAGAGTCCATTGTCATGATCTCACCCCTGAGTATAAACTTAGATACCCCTGTCAAGACTTTGTAGATTAGGAGGAAAGAGTCTTTGAGAGCAATCGACCTTATGCACCCACTTTTGATGGAAACCCTGAGGTGTATGTCGATTGAGAGAAGAAAATGGATCAGTACTTTGAATTTGATGAAATGTCGAAGTAAAGAAATGTCAATTTGTCAAATTAAAACTAGTTTTACATGCTAAGTCATATTGGGAACATGTTAAGCAATAAAATTATTATAGTGGGGATAAAATAATTACTTGGAGAGATATGAGAGTAAGTTGAAAAAAGTACCTAGGCAAATTTTATAAGCAAAACTTCTAATCCAATGGTACAATTGAGACAAGATGATGAAATTGTGTTTAAATATATTGCTAAATTCAATAAGTATGAGAGGATGAAGAAGAGACTAAACCCATGGTAGAATTAGAGGAAAAATCTCCTGAACCTATTGAAGAATTTAAGGATGAAATAGAATCAAAGTCTTGTCCAAATGAAGGGCTAGAAAGAGAAAATTCTAAACCCATTGAAGAACTTAAGGAAGAAGTTTATGAAGTTAGGTCTAACCTTATGGACGAATATGATCAAGAACAATCACTTGAAAGATAAAATAATTACCCAGCCTAAAGAAATCAACAACGGGGATGTTTAAATGAAATCCAAGGACAAAACCATGGAGATCAATCTGAGGATAACATAGAAGATTCCGGAATTATTGATGTTGAAGGTTTAGATCTAGAGATTGATGAAGGATCACATATTAGGGTATTGACCATCAAAGAACAAAACCCTACGGATCAGCCCCCAAGAATCTATAGAGCCTTTGAAAACCCTGCAAAATAATTTTCCTAACAATTTTTCTATCCCTGATTCTCCATTTTTGAACATCCACCATCCCGATCCACCATTACATTTCATTCACTCTTCTATCCTATCCGGTTGGAACATCTACCATACCATTGATCTAGTCCCAGTGATATTCAACAGTTACTTTATTAAGACTCTTTAGCATATGTTGGGAGCCAAATTAAGATTCACTGCCACCTACCTAAAGTTTTATGCCAGAGTCTTCAAAGCCATTTAGGAAATATTAGAAATTAGGAACCTTATTTCCTAGCCCAACAATAAAGTTTAGTCCATAGATAATAAAGTCCATTTGAGCTTGTTTTGTTTTTGTTTGTCTTTTAACATTTAGTATCATTTACATTTGTCTCTTGTCATTTGGTGTTCCATGCATAAGTATCCATGATTACGAGAGTCATATGCATAGCATGATTAGTAAAACAAATTTTGAGCAATGAAATTAACAAGCATATGGCTAAATTTTGTAAAAAAAAGTCAAAGAATTTCAGGAAGGAGACTATGTCTTGATTAGGCTCAAAATGATTATATGCCCATGGTACAGGTCCTTTTCAAAATAGTAAACAAAATTGGACCTAATATGTGCTAGGTATGCCATCCGACTTTGGTATCAGTTCCACTTTTAATATTTTAGATCTAGTAAAGTATAAGAAACTAATAATGATACCTAGTGAGCTATTCAAGTGTGATTTCACCTTTGAGAGTGAACCAACCCTTGAGTATCCACTAGCCATATTACTAAAGCGGTAAGATAGGATTGAGCGAATCTTAGATGACAAGATTGTCACTACTCAAAACAAAGACTATCAATGCTACTTGGTTCACTGGCAAGGATGATCTCATTCCAAAGATTCTTGGATCACTCGAGAGGACTACAAAGAATCGACCCTGACCTCTTAGAGTATCACCAAAGCTAGATGAATTCCTACTCGACGGAGTCGAGCCTTTTTTCCACCCCGAGAATTGATGGGGATGTCAATAATAAGAATATATACTTTGATTAACTAACTTTATTTTTGCAGCTAGTGTTAATAAAATCTTGAGCCATGAAACAAGTCCCAATTTTCTTGAAGCATACTCATGAGTCAACACATGGAAGAAGACAATTTTTTTATGAGTCGACTCAACCTCAAAGCATGATAGAAAACCACCTCTTCAAAGCCCAATTCAAGCCATTCAAGCCCAATTCAAGCCTAGACTTGAAGCCAAAGTTTCCATGAGGGGACACCTTATCAAGAAACCTTGGGGGAGAAGAAATTACACTGCATCAAGACTTTTATGGGAAACATAAAGATACCTTCAACAAGTGACATATGGGGCGCCACCTCTAATGACACTTAGGCCTCCATATCAGCATTTGACAACCACATGAAGACCGTCTAGAATGCCACATGTCAAGTGGTTATAACATTATACCAATAATTTGTTTTAGTTAAAACCACTTACCTAAAAATTGTTGGAGCCAACTAAGCCATCCTTATCCCCTTCTCTCCACCCTTGGATGAAATTCCTAGCATTGGAGCCTATAAATAGGGCCCCTAGGCTCTCATTGTATTCATTCTATACTATGATGATTAATGAAAGGGTTATTTTTCTTGTGTTCTAGTTCTCTTGTGTTTTTGTTTGGAGTGAGAGTGTTCTTGCTAATTTGAGTGTGTAGATCTTTATCCAAGGAGAGAATGAGAATTTTCTAAGTTTGAGTTTGACAGTGAAGAGTGCTTTTGCAAGGAGTAAAGGATGGGATGGCCATTGATGGATCTATGATCAAGCTCCAAGTCCCAAGCCGCCGGCCACTTTCTTCTTCTTCCTTTTTTTCTTTGTTTCCATTCTAACTCCAGTTCTTCTTCCATGTCTAATCCCAAATTTTTTTGCATGTTCTCTCAGGTTCCTAGGTCAAGGATGAAGGTCTCCATGCCATGGAACAAGGCCAATGTGAGTCTCAAAGTAGAGAGTGCCAATCTTGACTTTTAGACCTCAATCCTTGAGTGATGTGATCTCCTTCTTCCACCAAATAATTAGCCATCATTGTTGGTAGGAAAAATCTTTCTAAGCTTCATTAGATCTAATCATTTGAAGGTTAACTTGTCCTAGTAGTGATGGTTTCTTGCCATGAAGATCCTAATCCTTATTTTGAACTAGATCTACAATACGGGTCTTAAAAATTAGATCAACTAGTCTCCTTATGAAATTTTTTTTCTTGGATTAATTTAGCCTATTTGTTTGATAATTAATTGGTCAAGTTTGCTTGTTGGTTAGCTTACTAAAACTCTCCATCTATCATTTTATTTTTGTCCCCATCAGTTTGTCTGGTTACCAAGGGGTATCATCAGCATTATAGTATTGACTATGACGAGACATTTTCTCTTGTGGCAATGCTCAAGTCCATTCAGATTTTGCTTGCTTTAGTAGAACATTTAGATTATGAAATATGGCAAATGGATGTCTGAACAGCTTTCCGAAATGGTGAGCTGGAAGAGGTGTATATGATGCAGCCTGAAGGGTTCACATCCATAGATGAGTCTAAGGTGTGCAAGCTTCAGAGGTCCATCTATGGACTGAAGCAGGCTTCTCAGAGTTGGAACATGCATTTTGATAAATGTATCAAGACGTATGGCTTCATTAGGAATGGAGAGGAACCTTGTATATATAAGTGGGAAAATGGTTCTATGGTTGTATTTCTTGTTTTATATGTGGGTGACATTCTCCTAATCAGAAATAACATTCCAGCATTACAAGGAATAATGGTCTGGCTTTCATCTCAATTCTCTATGAAAGACTTGGATGAAGCCTCATTCATATTGGGTATGAAGATCTATAGAGATAGATCTAAGAGGCTTCTGGGACTGTCCCAATCTATATACATAGATACTGTGCTGAAGTGGTTCAGCATGGAGAATTTTAAAAGGGGCTATCTTCCGATAGGTTATAAAATTACTCTTTATAAGAAAGATTGTGTGACAACTCTTGAGGAAAGACAGCGTATGAGTAGGATTCCATATGCTTCGACAGTGGGTTCTATTATGTTTGCTATGCAATATACTAGACCAGACATGGCATACTCCCTAAGGGTAGTGAGCAGACACCAGTCTAACCCAGGTGAAGCTCATTGAAAAGTTGTTAAGAACATCCTTAAGTATTTAAGAAATACTAAGGACCAATGGCTTATTTATGAAGATTTTGACTTAAAACTTATGGGGCACTCTGACTCCAATTTTTAGTCAGATAGAGATGATACTAAGAGTGTGCCTGGTTTTGTGTTTACCCATAATAGTAAGCTATCTGCTGGAAAAGTTTCAAGTAGCATGCAGTGGTTTATTTTGTTTGCGAGGCAGAGTATATGGCAGCATCGGATGAGCAAAGGAGGTTGTGTGGTTATGGAAGTTCCTAGGCAAGCTGGGAGGGCACCTTCATTGGATTGCCCTATTCTGGTGTATTATGACAGCACTAGAGCCATAGCTCAAGCCAAAGAGCTGAAGTCACATCAGCGGACCAAGCATATTCTGCATCATTATCACCTAGTCCGGGAGATTATTGAACGAGGTGACATCGAGCTTCTAAAGATCGATGGTAAGGAGAACTTGGTCGACCCCTTCATTAAAGTCATTGGAATTCAAGAGTTTGACGACTGCAAATGGAAGATGGGAATTAGATTCTGTTTCGATTGGCTTTAGTCCAGTGGGAGTTGTTGGGAATTGTATCCCAAAGCCAATCATCTAGGCTGTAGATGTTGTGCAACTCATGTATATGTAAATGAATTATTAAATTGAATAAAAAGTTTATTATGGTTGTTCATCACATGTCATCTTCCTAATTGAACTCTTGTATGATGATGTCCTTTAAGCTACCTTATATGCGATGTAGAGAGGATGCATCGTGTAGTTCATAAATTGGTTCACGATCAAAGGGTACGCTGTTTTAGAACGATGGTGTATCGAGAGTAGGTCATTGATGTCATATCTGTTGGTTGTCCTCTTAACAAGTAGCATGAAGATGCTGGTGTGACATCAGGTGTTGTGTTTGACACTTCATTGAATGTGACTCTCATGCGAGATTCTCTTTCTACCGAAAAAGAGTCTTGCATTAGAATGTGGACATGAATCATTCCTCTGACTTGAGATCACTGAGATAGCTTACAAGCAACTCACTATGCTTAGGTGCTGGACTACCTGGATTTCTAATCCGGTGATGGAAGGTTGCTGGGTACAGTTAAATACTTGTGTAGCGATAGTAGGATCGAGATATGATTGATCTCTCCAAATGGTTGGATTGAATGCTTAATATGCCTTAATTGAGAAAGACCTTGGCCAGGGTATTCCTTGTAAGGAGTTACAAGGATTCTTTGTTTGAGACATATTGAGATGGATTGATTAGGATTGGGTAGTTTAACCCTAAGCCATATGGAGCATTAGGAGATTAAAGGAATAAGTTCATTGATGTTCCATATTCGACAGGTTCATGTTGCTCTACAATCTTCAACCTATCCAGATGCCGGGTGTCATTGCTAGATGGTGACTTTGGCTGGTACTAAAAATGTTCCCATGCTACTGGTTTAGTGTTTGAATCTATGGAGTCATACATCAAGGATTTCTTCTTACTTTGTTGGCATTGGAATGATTTAAAATCGTTCCGGACTCGTTTGACAAGGTGTTGTCAAACCTGTGTTCGAGTCGACTTATTTGGATGAGTCAACTCGAGTCGACTCGTCTGTTGGACTGCTGTAAACTAAAATTGCTCCATTTAATTCTATAATTGTTGTGGGCATTTAATGGATGCATTTATTGGTTTTATGATATGCTGTTGCTGAATTCCAAAGGACTTCATAACCTCCCTGGAATCTCAAGAGACCCCAAAACTACTCATTAATATCTCATTATGTACTCTTAATTATTTTGAGGGCTGCTGTTATAAAAGAAGGGTCGAAGAAGGTGAATGGTTCATGTTCAACACTCCCACTATAGATTTGGATCAAAGTTGAGACTTTACCTAGAAAATTTCTAAGATAGAGATCTTGCTTAATCCTTGAGAGATTGCAAGACTTGATCTCTGGGATAGAGTGAGGTTTGGGTTTTGGGATTCTTGAGTGCATACCTTCTATTGAAGGTTTGGGACAGAGCGCTGGGAAAGGGTTCTCAAGCCTTTTCGTTCTAGCACCACTGCAGTAACAGTCCTTCAAGGAGTTGAAGGAGTCTGCATATCTTCTAGGAGTTAAAGAACAAGTCCTTGCTGCTGACATTATTTTTGGAGGGGCTAGCACCTCGAAGGAAGGAGAAGAAACCACGTTACACAGTGTGAACCACCCATAGAGGTGGTACGCGTGTGCTGCTTGCAGAGCAGAAGTTTTTTCCACAGGTTGGAGCCACCATTGGGATTACGACTAAAAGCCAGGGATTTTGTTGCAACCTTTGGTGAACGTCACTAAGGTATGTCTTTATTTTATGTATGACATAATTATCATTGCTGCATCATTGTGTGATTTCTGGAATGGTTCTATTTTTCATACAATTTTTGCATGATTTCATATTTATATTACTCTAGATGCATCAAGATCCTGGTAGGGACTTGTGTTAATTAGATTAACATCTACAGATAAAATGGTTTTACCATTTTCCACTGTACATGCCTTTAGAAAAGTTTTAAAATCTATGTATCGCCCCTTAGGAACTATTCCTTACAGTGTTGACCCCATAAGTGATTTTGATGATAACCAAATATTGGAGCATGTACATTTATTTCTGACAACTCTTCAAGTATTTGACAAGTGTTTGTAGGATGAATAACATGTTCAAACTTCAACTCCTACACTTTTATTTTCTTGGTTGAGTTGTGCTGTAAATGTTTTTGTAAAAAGAAAATAAAAAATGTTAAGAAAAATCCATTAAAAGGGTTACTTCTATGAGTGTGTGTATGCCATGAATTTTAGTTTGAGTTGGTTTGTATAAAATTGTAAAAGAGTTGGTGAGAGTTTTCTTTAAGTTCAATAAAAATCCTGAAGAAGACACTCGAGCCGACCCTAAGTGATGAAGAGCCGACTCTGCTTACTGGCACGCAGCAAGGATTCTGGAATGCAGCAATCTGAGCTGACTTGAAGGAAAGCGAGCCGACTCTAGTGAATCTGAGTTGATTGGAATCAGTCCAAGCCGACTCCTCTAGAGTCCATTTTCTAAAGATTTCTGAGAGCAACCAAGCGAGCCGACTCGAACCAAAAAGAGCCGACTCTGCCAGACCTAATTATGAAAGCCTGAGAAAGTGAGCCGACCCGATCTACACCGAGCCAACTCTTCTAGAGTGAGATTATTCGAACCTAAGAAGAAGAGCTGACCCAAGCTGAAAAGAGCCGACTCCTCGAGTTCAAGATTTTCAAGATTCAAGTTTGAGTCAACCCAAGTTACAAAGAGCCGACTCGTCCAGAGTGATGTTTTGCACCCTGAGACAAAGAGCTGACTGCATTGAAGATTTGGTGACTCGACCCATCGACTTGAAGGATCCGAGCTGACTCGAAGGAATCCGAGCCGACTCGAACGTTGTTTCCAGGTATTTAACGGCTAGTTCTAGAAATTGCTTTTGAATGCTAAAAGGTGCTTCAACAGTCACAAATCATTCACCAACGATCTACAACGGCTAGAACTACCTTGGGATGATAGAAGACTTTAAATTTGAAGGATTTGAACTTCTTTGAACCAATGAATTAGAGAGTTCTTCAAAGAAAAGAGAGCTTCATTGAATATCCTACCTACCAATAGCAAAAGAGCACAAGAGCATTCAAGTCATGGTTTCAAGTCTTCACCAACTCCAATTTGAAGCTTGAAGCAACTTTGGGAAGAAGCCACTGAAGTAATTAAAGTCTATTCAAGTGCATTAAAGTGGACTTCCAACAAGCTGCACCGGCAACTATCCAACAAATTGAGTTTGTCATTCTTGTTGCATTTATTTTCAATTCAATTTTTGAATTGTTGGGTTATTGGTGAGCCTGGTTGAAAAACCAAATAGGTTCTTGGTGATCTTGTGGAAACCAAGTTGGGTTTCTTTGGTGAGCTTGTTAAAACCAAAGGGTGTTGGATTTTCTTTGGTGATCCCGTAAAACCAAAGTATAGAGGTTTTGGATTGTGATTCTGTAAAACAATCATACTATATTCGAGTGTGAATATAGTGGAAATCCCAAGTGGTATCTTAGGTAGTGGACGTAGGAGCTGGGTTGCTCTGAACCACTATAATTTGGTGTGTTTATATTGTGCTTTCTTGACTCTGTTTAGCTTCTGCATTTTATAATTCTATCACAGTACCTACTACTTGCAAAGGATTTTGAATTGCATATTACTTGCCTTCAATTTTTTAAATGACCTAATTCATCCCCCTCTTGGGTAGCCACCTGGGCAACAACTGGTATCAAAGCAGTATCTTTGATTATCTTAGAGTAAAGATTGATGGCTCATCCCATGAGTACATCTTTGGTCGAAGGCCAGTCAACTAATAGACCTCCACTATTCACAGGCACAAATTATTCTTATTGGAAAGCACGAATGAAAATCTATATTCAAGCTATTGATTTTCAATTATGGAAGGTCATTCTCAAAGGGCCACATGTTCCCATGACTAAAATTGATGGCGTGGATGTTCCTAAGCCTAAAGAGGATTGGGACGAACATGACATGAAGATGGGAGAATTGAATGCCAAAGCAATGAACTTGCTTTACTGTGCTTTGGATTCAAACGAGTTTAATCGAATTTCCATCTGCTCTTCAATGAAGGAAATTTGGGATAAACTTGAAGTGACCCATGAAGGAACTTTATAAGTAAAAACTTCAAAGATAAATCTTTTAGTGCATAATTATGAATTGTTTAAAATTGAGCCTAATGAAAGTATTTCTACCATGTATACTAGATTTATAGATATTATTAACGGTTTGAAAAGTCTTGGCAGGGTATACTCAAATGTTGATTTAGTACAGAAAATTTTGAGATCACTTCCTGATAAATGGGATCCTAAAGTCACTGCGATCCAGGAAGCTAAAGATTTGAACATTCTATCAATGGATGAATTAATGGGATCTCTCATCACACATGAACTAGCCATGCAGCATAGATTGGATGATGATCAAAAAAGAAGAAAACAATTTGATGTAGAACAAAGAACAAAGAAGCGTATGCGGAAGTAAAATTAAGATTAATTTTTTTTTTTTTTTTTATATTTCAGAAATTGGCTTTGACTCAAAGTAAAGTTAAACTAAGTTGATGGAAACTAGGTAAGGATTGAAAGCATAATTTAGAAGAAGCTAAGTTATCAGAGTAGTTCAAAAGTAACGGATCGCTGGGGGTTGAGAAACTCCTAGACCTAGGGTTTCGCTCTGAACTTTCAACAGGACAGAAATAAAGAGAAGAGATGGTTTACCAACCAGACAGTGATCTTCACAGAATTTGGGTGGAAGAACTCTCTCGAGCAGATTATTGGATCCTCGATTCGGCTATCTTCGCAATGGATCCTCCAATACTGGTCTCGTGGCTGGGTCGGCTTCTCCTGAACTCAAGATCTAGGAAGGAGAAAAACAAGTGATGGATTCAGATACTCAGGGAAGGATTTACCAGTTCGAAGAACTTGAAGGCTGATGTCGCTGAGATCCGGATTCTCTTGAAGGCTGATTCGACTCCCTCTGAAAAGAGCTATGGATCTGAAGTATCCGGACTGGAGCTGGATGCTGGTGGTCGGCCTGGACTTGGAGAGAGAGGCCGTGGGAGGTGGGATAGGCTAGGGTTTGGTGGATTGAAGTGGATGATGGGCGGCTAGGGTTTTGGAGTAGAAAGTGGCTAACCTAGGGTTTGGGGTTTGGAGATCTCACACCTCCTCAAGGTTCCTGGGGAACCCGGATTTACTCCCTCACGGAGCTCAACACCTGGATGCAAGTGCGGAAGAGAGAAAACACAGAGTTTGCTCACAAAAAAAAGTTGGTTTCATTCATCAGATTGATTAGAATTTACAAAGGGGTTTTAATTTATAGGACTTTACAAGAGAGTAGGGTTTTACATCTTCCCATGTGGGACTAAAGGAGGGGATATGCAAATTAGGATTGTAGGATCAATCCTTACACATATGGCCGGCCAAAGGTTCCAAAAAAAATTGATTTGGGTTTTAAAAGGAAGGTAGATGGCGCCTCCAAGCTTTGTTCTTCAAGAGAGGATTCCTTTCCTTCCATGGCTCAACTCTTTTGGACTCCTCCTTTTCTTTCTCCCTAAGTCAAGGTCCTTCCCATCTTTGTTTTGGGTATTTTTGGCAGGGAATAGGCGCCTCCTTGAAGTTCTCTCCAAGAAAAATTTCTTCCCTTTCATAGTTTGGCTCTTTTGGAAGGTCTTGGGCTGCCCCCTTGATTTGTGGATCCCTGGTTGATTTCTCCTCAATTGGCGCATGAGAGAAGGGAGCTGCTATCTGTGGTGTGGGGACCAGAGTATACTGGATGGAGATGTGGCACCCCCTGGACTCAGGCGTGTGGCTGGGAGTGTGGCGCCCACTTGCTTGGCCTTGGGAGAAAATGTAACACCGCAGGTTGAAGTCCTAGACCACTACTGAGTCAACATGACTCAACAAAATAAAAATGCAGGTAATACAGACTCAAGCTAAAATTGAGTTAATCAAGTCAACCCTTATTACAAGCCAGAAAAACCCTAATTCTTCGGGCAAGGTTAATTAGAGATCCAGATGGAGCTCTGAAGTCTTCTTCTGAGTCTAGTGCCCGCACCACAATTGCATTCAAAGCTACATCAGAATCAAAAAATGATGAAAAGACGGAAGATGACTCTACCTCCTCCAAAGATGATCTTGAAGATGAAGACAATGCAATGGTCGTGAGGAGATTCATAAAGTTTATGGGAAAAGAGAAAGGAAGATATAACAGAAAATTCCATAAACGAGGAGAACAATCAAAAGAAAAAGAAAAGGACAAAGATAAGGATAAGGAACAAGTCCCCACCTTCTATGAATGTAAAAACTGGGACACATTCGTCCAGATTGTCCTCAATTAAAGAAATTTTTCAGAAAAAAGAAAAAGAAAGCGATGGTTGCCACATGGAGCGATAGTGAAGACTCCACTTCAACTGAAGAAGAAGAGACCATGAAAATAGTAAATTTATGTCTAATGGGTCTCGAGGATGAGGTAAATTCCCCCGACATACAAATTGAATTTACTTTAGAGGAATTAAATTCTGCATTCCATGATCTATTATCTAAATTTAAAAAGGCAGGAGTAAAGATTAGATCATTAAAGCATATCAATAATTCTTTACTCAAGAAAAAGATGAGATTTCAGAAAAGAATAATTTATTACAAAAACAAATTCATACATTTTCTGAAAATATAATGCCTTGAAAACTGAGAATAGAGAATTTCATGACAAAAATAATATTTTGATGAAAGAAAGCAATGAGCTAAAAAAGGAGATTAAAAACTCAAGCCACTTATTGAAAAGTTAACTTTATCTTCTAATAAGCTTGAGTTAATTCTTAAAGATCAAAAAATTTCTGGAAATAAAGCTAGAATAGGTTTTAATGCTTTAAATTCAAATTACATTTCAGCTACTATATTTGTGAAACAAAAAATTTTGTTCCCAAGTTTACTTCTCATAAAACCTTTATTACAAAAGACTCTATTTCTATTTCAAAACCTGCTTTATATGTTTCTAAGAATTTAAATACAAAACCTGCTATTTCTACACTTCATGCATATAGAACTTCAAAGTCTAAATTATTTCAAAATTCTAGAATCAAATGTTTTGCTTGCAAAAAATTAGGACATAAAGCTTTCAATTGCAATATTATTAAAAATGCCCATAGAACATCAAGAAAAACTTGGATTCCCAAAGAAACCACCTCAGCTAACCTAAAAGGATCCAAGTTAGCTTGGGTACTTAAAAGCACTCCTTGACTTTCTTGCAGGAATGTCTTGCATCCCAGAAATCAAAGAAAAAATGGTATCTTGACAGTGGCTGTTCAAGGTATATAATGGGTGACAAGGATCAATTTGTCACCCTGGAAATGAAAGAAGGAGGTATTGTTACTTTTGGAGACAATGACAAAGAAAAAATAATCGAAATTGGTAAGATCAAAATAACCCCCTATACTTTTATTGAAAATGTATTGCTAGTAGATAAGTTGAAGCACAATCTATTGAGTATTAGTCAATTATATGATAAGGGCTTCAAAGTTATCTTCGAATCATCTATGTGTATAGTAACAAACTCTCTTGACTCTAGCAATAAATTCATTGGACACATACTAGAAAATATTTATGTGGTAGATTTAAATGATCTTGCCATGTCAAGTAGTCCTGTTTGGTTGCAATGAATGCTAAGACCAAGGAGTCTTGCTTACTATGGCATAGATGATTGGGTCATGCTAGCATGCATACTATTGCCAAGTTGATTTCCAAAATCTTGTCAGAGGCATGCCTAAGTTTAAAGTTGATTTTAATCATGTGTGTGATGCATGCTAAATGGGTAAACAAACTAGGAGGAGATTTGAAAGGATTATGCCCTATAAGCCAATATTTGTATCTCACAGACCATTGTAAATTGACAAGTTAATAAAGGCAATATTTTTTCATCATTCACTGTGTCATTATATGATGAACCCCATAGATTAGGGCTATGGTCCTAGGGCTATGATGAGATCATACCAGTGAGATCTAAGGCCTTAAAACCCTAATCTAGAATATTCCTAGTCATAGGAACCCTGAGTTGGGGATCAGGGTTTCCGGTTAGACTGGCACATCCTATGTATGCTGAAAAGGGTGACTGCTCTCACAGTCACTTGTGTGGGACACTAATACAAGGATGTGGGTGCTCATTAGCGAATGAGTTCACTGAATAGATCCAGTTTGAGAACATCTAATGGAGCCTTAGCTGCATGTCAATAGATGTTTCTCATAATGGGAGTTGTACAAGTAGTCCTATGACCTGAGACTGCCATAATACCTTATGTACATGAACCCATGCTTTGGTTCAATCTCAATCATGACACTGGGTCATGCACGAGGTTGATGCTGGGTATGGTGAATTGTATATGAAGGTAATGAGTAGGTCAACAAGGAATTGATCACTCCTAGTAGGAGGAGATTGCATCCAGCCAAATTAGGTCAGATGATGATTCAGAAAATCTTTGATCAAAGTACAGATATTAGAAATGATTTCTAATATCAAATTAATTGAATCATTAGTGTATGACTGAGCTGGGAATGAGTATAAGCTGGTTTTGACATGTTTCCATATCCATAGTTATATTCGGGATGCAAGATGATTGAAGGATTGAATTGTACGGGAACTTTCCACTGAAGGGTAGTTTTGGAATTTCACCAGAATTTTCATATCTTCCGGGTAGACATGACACATTGCTAGACGTCAATCTTGTCTTGTAGGTTGATCAAATTAAATGGTTTAATTGGATCACTAATTAGGAGGAGTCCTAATTGACTAACTCGAGTTAGCTCGATTTGACCTAAATCGATTAGAATGAGTTCTGATCAAATTAGGTCAACTTGCACTCAGACCCACTGCTGGCTAGGTATGGAACCCAATGGGTCACACACTTAGGACAGATAATCAAGGATTTAATTTGGAATTAAATCTCGTTTGCAGATGAACACACTAGCATGTGTTGCAAACCATGGCTTCTACTTGAATCGGATTCGAGTTAGGGTTCCGATTTGGTCTTTTTTAGATCCAAATTCATTCCGGTTTGAATCTAATTGAAGATTCAAGACATTGGGCTAATAGTAGGCTAGCAATTGGGCTAACCTAAGAGGCTAAACCCCTTTCCCACATCGCCTAAGCCCCTTCCCCTCTCTTCCCACGCGCGCGCGCAAGGAGAAGAGTCCACGCGCGTGGACTCTCTCCAAGGGGCGTTTTTGCGTGAGAAAAGAAAAGGGGATCGGCGTTTTGGCTGAAGGGGCATGGAAGAGAGTCCACCTAGGCATGGACTCTTCAAAAAATGGGATTACCGTGAGAGAAAAAAAAAAAAAAAAAAACATCGAAGGAGCGCGACTCTTCTCTTCTGCGCGCGCCCTTCTGTGTTTTTTGCGACTCTTTCTTGCGTCTTCCCATCCCAAAGGCCGTGAGATTAATTCAAGGGCCGTGAGATGAAGGGAAGGACGTGAGAAGGGAGAGAGGGGCGTGAGAGGGTGATTACAGATGGGTAGGCGCCTCTCTATCGCCTATTTAAGGAGAAGACTTCACCATAAAAAAAAAAAATAAAAAAAAAAAAAACTATTCCAGATTTTCTACAGCGAAGCCTTGCTTCTATTTTCCCTCTCCCTCTCCAGAAGATTGTTTCCCCCTCCTCTCTTTCCTCTTTGATTCCTTTACAGAGCCTTGGCTCTGTCGAATCTCAGAACAGAAGGAGAGTCAGAGAGAAACTCTCCGACGGTAAAGGAAGAAGGTGCCTCTCCTTTCTTTCTTACATTAAGACAATCTTGTCTTAATTTTCTTCTCCCTCCAAGACAAGCCTTGTCTCATTTTAGGACAAGGGCTTATTCTTAAGACAAGAGTGTCTTAAGGGGCCAAAGTTGCTAGAAGACAAGGAGAAGGGTAAGAGAGAAGGTTTAGTCCCAGTTTGGCTAGAGGAGTCCTAGCCAACAGCCCATATATCAAGTTCTTGGGGTAGAACTTGATTGGAAGGAACCCAATTAAGGAGTCAGTGTCTTGATCATCTGCCCGTGTGGATCACCATCGGAGGGCGGACAAGTGGACGCCTGGTGTGTTCAAGAGGCTACTCAATTTGGAGTTCATTTCTGCATCAGACTGGTAATAGCAATCTGAGGTTAGTATTTAAACAATGTTTAAATTTGGACATGCATGTAGTCATAATTTTTAATTGCTAATAAGGAGATTTGGGATTAGGGTTCGGACCTGGTTTCATAAATTTTTGAAATCCACGCTTCCGCACTGGTTAACGAACCCAACAAGATTTAAATCCAAAAATCTGATTTCAACTTCTAGACCTTTAGAACTACTTCACATGGATTTATTTGGACCAACTAGGACCACAAGCCTAGGAGGTATGAAATGCCCTTGTGATTGTAGATGATTTTTCTAGATTTACATGGATTTTGTTTATAGCACAAACTTTCAAAATGTTTAGAAAATTTTACAAAAAGGTTTCAAATCAAAAAAATCTTTCTATAATTTCAATTAGGAGTGATCACGGGACTGAATTTAAAAATCAATTTTTTGATGATTATTGTATTAAAAATGGCATTGATCATAACTTCTCCGCTCCTAGAACACCACAACAAAATAATGTTGTAGAGAGAAAAAATAGGACTTTGGAAGAAATAGCCCGAACAATGTTGTGTGAAGGTAATCTTCCAAGGTACTTTTGGGTAGAAGCGGTGAACACTGCATGTTATATTTTAAACCATATTTTGATCCGTCCTATTTTGAAGAAAATCCCCTATGAACTTTGGAATGAAAATAAACCCAATATAAATTATTTTCATGTGTTTGGATGCAAATGCTTTGTACTTAACAATGGTAAGGATAATCTAGGAAAGTTTGATGCTAAATCTGATGAAGCTATTTTCCTTGGTTATTCACTACATAGCAAAGCATATAAGGTTTTTAATAAAAGGACTATTACTGTTGAAGAGTCGATGCATGTCATTTTTGATGAAACAAACCTATCACCATCTAGAAAAGATAAGTGTATTGATGCAAGTACCATTCAAAAGGAGATGGAAGACATGAGTATTCAAGAAAGACCAATTGAAGAAGGAGAAGAAATGGTAAGTAAGGATCATACCGATCTTGCAACCGAATGGAGGTATGCTACTTTCCATCCTAAAGAATTAATTATTGGTGATCCTTCTCAAGGTATAAGGACTAGATCTGCACATAGGACTGCACATGATTACCTAGCCTTTGTATTTCAAATAGAGCCTCACACTTTAGAAGAAGCATAAAATTACCCAAACTAGATATTAGCCATGCATGAAGAACTGAACCAGTTTGAAAGAAACAAGGTTGGACACTAGTTGATAGACCTAAAGACCACCCAATTATAGGAATCAAATGGGTCTATAAGAATAAATTAGATGAACAAGGAAATGTCATTAGAAACAAAGCTAGATTATAGTTAAGGGATATAGTTAAGAAGAAGGTATAGATTTTGATGAAACTTATGCACTTGTAGCAAGATTAGAAGCCATTAGATTACTTCTTGCATTTGCTTGCTACATGAATTTCAAACTTTTTCAAATGGATATAAAAAGTGCATTTTTAAATGGTTTTATCATCGAACAAATTTTTGTAGAACAACCACCGGGTTTTAAAAATTATGCTTTTCCAAACCATGTGTTTAAACTCAATAAAGCTTTATATGGTTTGAAACAAGCTCCTAGAGCATGGTATGATAGACTTAGCACTTTCTTAATTAAAAATGATTTTTCAAGAGAAATGTTGATAAAATTCTTTTCATTAAAAAGAAAAATAATGATATATTAGTTATGCAAATTTATGTTGATGATATTATTTTTGGTGCAACTAATGAAATTTTTGTGAATAATTTGCTAAGCTAATGCAGGGAGAATTTGAAATGAGCCTAATGGGCGAACTGAATTACTTCCTCGAACTTCAAGTAAAACAGTCAAAGGAAGGGATCTTCATTAACCAATCCAAATACACCAAAGAAATCATCAAGAAGTTTGGTATGGAGACGAGAAAACAAATGAACACACCCATGAGCCCAACCTGCAATTGGACAAAGATGAAAGTGGATCCAATGTTGACCAAAAGCTATATCGAGGTATGATCGGATCCTTATTATATTTAACTGCAAGTAGACCAGATATCTTGTATAGTGTATGTGTATGTGCTAGATTTCAACGTAATCCCAAAGAAACACATATGCTTGCTGTTAAAATAATATTAAAATACTTGAAAGGTATAAGTAATATGGGTCTTTGGTTTTCAAAAGAATCATTTTTAAATTTAATTAGATTTTCTGATGCTGATTATGCTGGTTATAAAGTAGATAGAAAAAGCACTAGTGGTACTTTCCAATTTCTAGGGTTGAATTTAATCTCATGGCACTGCAAGAAACAAACTCAGTAGCACTTTCTACTACTAAGGCAGAGTATGTTGCTGCAGGGAGTTATTATGCACAAGTATTGTGGATTAAACAACTAGAAGATTTTGGTGTTTCTTAATGCAAAATTCCTATTAAATGTGATAACACAAGTGCTATAAATTTATCTAAAATTTCTATTTAGCATTCTAGGACTAAGCACATAGAGATTAGACACCATTTCATTAGAGACCATGTTTTGAATGGTGACATAGAACTAGAATTTATCCCAATAGAAAAACAACTAGCTGACATCTTTACCAAGCCACAAAATCAGGATAGATTTGAGTTGCTTAGAGGAGAATTAGGGCTATGTTATACTTTCTAGATTTAGTAAACCTAATTTCCTTCAAGAACTAAGGAAAAATAATCTAGAAAACCTTCTATAATTACTCATGATTTTTTGAACAACTTTCCTTGAATTATTCAATATATCAAATTCAATTTCTAAACCATTTGATTCCATGTAAAAAGTTTCTGTTCGAGTCGACTTGAGAAATTTTGCTCTAGTCGAGCCGGCTTGAATATTTGAGTCTCGTACTCTTGCTCTGGTCGAGCCGACTAAGTCTTTGCTTAGCCAACTCGGTGTTCTGATTGTTCTGAGTTCGCTCTGGTCGAGTCGACTCGAATATTTTTAGGACTGAGCGAGCCGACTCAAAAGTCAAAAAATCGCTATTTAGGAAGTTCTAAACTATCTTTTGTAAGTACTTCACTCTTTTACTTTACTTTGAACACACTTCACTTCCCTTGAAAGCTTTACCATTCTTCCAAAAATCATTCCCTAGAGCCTAAAATTCCTTAATCCCTCTGTAATGGCTCCTCGAAAATCTGAGAAGAAGGTTCTTCAAATCGATGAATCAAGCATTCAGAGTATAGATGCAAGAGGAAGAGGGGAAAAGAGAAAAAGGTCTGCTCTAGTCCAGCAAGATGAAGAAACTCCTCCTCCCGGACAGCATGTCTCAATGATCAATCATCCTATCACTTGCAAAAGAAGGATCGACTTTGCATTCCTAAAAGAAATGGGAATGAAAATCGGAAACTAGATAGAGAGTGGGTGGAAGCATTTCTATTCTTTGGATACATTGACCTACCCTTCACTGGTACGGATATTTTATGAAAACATTATCATTAAAGAATTTCATTTGGAATATATAGTCAAGGGGAAGATAGTTATAGTAGATGAAGAAAGATTGGGTAGACTGCTGCAAATGCCAACGAACGGTGCTACAGAGCTTCTTCTACCGGACAAGGAACACATTCTAAAATTAATTTTGGAAAAAGAAGATGTGAGCATAGTCCAACATGTACAAGCCAATCTACTATCGAAGGAAATGAGGCTGCTACATAATATGATCAGCAGGATATTTCTTCCAAGAATTGGCCGCTTTGATTGGGTCAGTGAGAAGGATATGATAGTTATGGGACACTTAATTGAAGAAAAGCCTCTCAACCTTCCCTACATAATGATGATCCAAATGACTGAAGCAGCAAGAAAAATCAAAGCCTGTCTATCCTACGGTATGGTCTTCACTTTGTTATTTGAAGAAGTAAGAATTGACTTATCAAATGAAATAGGCAAGCCATTACACCACTTTTATATCTACTCCTTCAATTCACTAAAAAGAATGGGATACAAGTTGCAAGAAGGAGAATGGATAAAGAAGATGCCTAATCAGGTTGCTGCTACCGTTTCTGAAGAAGATGAAGCTGCTGATGAAGAAAGGACTGAAGAAATAATGGTTACTCCATCTGAGCTAAAAAATCTGATACTTCAAAAGATGGAAACTATCTCCAACTCTTTGATTGATCATATGGATTCTGCAATTGAGGAAATTAGAAAGTCAGTTGACATTAGATTGCAGAAATTAAGATCTGAACAAGAGCTTCACCAGCAAAAAGTGGATAAGAAAATGGAGGACTTCAAGGAAGAGATCAGAAGCATCATACTGCAATCACAAAAGGAAACTGTTCCCACTAAAGATGCTCCCGAACAGATCATCAAGGAATCACTTGACATTCCTGCTCCTGTTCCTTTATCTGATCCACCTAAACCTACTAAGACCAAGAAAGAACCCAAAACCAAGAAGACTAAAGTTCTTAGAGCCCCTGTTAGAACTAGATTTAGGGATTTAAGGTTTAAACCCCTGAAAACTAAGACCTCTGATAGAGTTATAGAGGTAGGCTCCTCTTCTTCTAATGAAGAAGAAGAAGAATAGATCTTTTAGTTAGTCTTTTGGTTGTTTCTGAATTTATCAATGTTATACTTTTTATATTCTGCAATATAAATGTACTTCCATTTTGAACTTGTATGAAAATCTTATCAATGAAGTATCTTTTGATTTTATTTACTGTCATGTACAATGATTCAATCTTTGCATTTATTATAGTACAACTATAATGAAATTTTAATTAGAATTGCCAAGTTGAGAATGTGAAATTATCTTAAACAAATATTAAAAACTTTCTCAATCTATTTTAAAATTTGAGCTTTATTTGAAATCACCTTTTTAATTGATTGACAAAAAGGGGGAGAATTATGAAAAATGAGAGTTATGAAAAATGTGAAAAGAAAGATGGGAGAAATATGAAAAGAATGGAAAATTGGTATATATGTTGAGCTTCCTACCAACTACTCTTAAAGTGCATAAAAATAGTAAAAAAGGGGAGCACAAAAATGATAGCACTGCTTCAACTACTTTAAAATCTAGAGAAAGGGGGAGATTCTCTTGAAATGATCTTGCTCTAATTATTATCTCAATGCTCTGATTACTATTGCATGCTTTGATTTACAAATTGATGTTAATTCTGTCAATTTCTTTTTGGAACTCTAATACTTCATGTTTTGTGCTAATTATAATATCATGAAGCATGAGAAGTTCAATACTTTGATGATATACTATGATATCATCTCTTGAGCTCTGATACTTATTTACTAATCCCATTAACTCTGATACATATGAATATTTAAATTTCAAATACTATTTTACATGTAAAGTGTAAAGAATTTTTCATGCCCAGTATTTTGTCATCATCTAAAAGGGGGAGATTGTTGACCCCATAAGTGATTTTGATGATAACCAAATATTGGAGCATGTACATTTATTTCTGACAACTCTTCAAGTGTCTAACAAGTTTTTGTAGGATGAAGAACATGTTCAAACTTCAACTCCTACACTTCTATTTTCTTGGTTGAGTTGTGTTGTAAATGTTTTTGTAAAGAAGAACCCAATCAAAAATGCTAAGAAAAGTCAATTAAAAGGGTTACTTCTATGAGTGTGTGTATACCATGAATTTTAGTTTGAGTTGGTTTGTGTAAAATTGTAAAAGAGTTGGTGAGAGTTTTCTTTAAGTTCAATTGTAAACATCTTGAAGAAGACACTCGAGCCAACCCCAAGTGATGAAGAGCCGACTCTGCTTGCTGGCACGTAGCAAGGATTCTGGAACGTAGCAATCCAAGCCGACTCAATGGAAAGCGAGCTGACTCCAGTGAATCCGAGTTGACTGGAATCAGTCCGAGCTGACTCTTCCAGAGTCCATTTTCTAAAGATTTCTGAGAATAGCCAGGCAAGCTGACCTAAACCAAAAAGAGCCAACTCTGCCAGACCTAATTCTGAAAGCCTGAGAAAGCGAGCTGACCTGAACTGCACCAAGCCGACTCTTCCAGAGTGAGGTTTTTTGAACCTGAGAAGAAGAGCCGACCAAAGCTGAAAAGAGCCGACTCCTCGAGTTCAAGATTTTCAAGATTCAAGTTCGAGCTGACCCGAGCTACAAAGAGTCGACTCGTCTAGAGTAATATTTTGTGCCCTGAGACAAAGAACCAACTGCATTGAAGATTTGGCAACTCGACCCATCGACTCAAAGGATCCGAGCCAACTCGAAGGAATCCGAGCCAAGTCAAACGTCATTTCCATGTATTTAACGGCTAGTTGCAAAAATTATTTTTGAATGCTAAAAGGTGCTCCAACGGTCACAAATCATTTTCCAATGGTCTACAATGGCTAGAACTGCCTTGGGATGATAGAAGACTTTAAATTTGAAGGATTTAAACTTCCTTGAAGCAATGAATTAGAGGGTTCTTCAAAGAAAAGAGAGCTTCATTGAATATCCTACCTACCAACAGCAAAAAAGTACAAGAGCATTCAAGTCAAGGTTTCAAGTCTTCACCAACTCCAATATGAAGCTTGAAGCAACTTTGGGAAGAAGCCATTGAAGTAATTAAAGTCTATTCAAGTGCATTCAAGTGGACTTCCAACAAGCTGCACCGGCAACTATCCAACAAATTGAGTATATCATTCTTGTTGCATTTATTTTCAATTCAATTTTTGAATTGTTGGGTTATTGGTGAGCCCGTTGAAAAACCAAATAGGTTCTTGGTGATCCTGTGAAAACCAAGTTGGGTTTCTTTGGTGAGCTTGTTAAAACCAAAGGGTGTTGGGTTTTCTTTGGTGATCCCATAAAATCAAAGTGTAGAGATTTTGGATTGTGATCCTGTAAAACAATCCTACTATATTCGAGTGTGAATATAGTGAAAATCCCAAGTGGTATCTTGGATAGTGGACGTAGGAACTGGGTTGCTCCGAACCACTATAAATTTGGTGTGTTTGTATTATGCTTTCTTGATTCTGTTTAGCTTCTGCATTTTATAATTCTGTCACAGCACCTACCACTTGCAAAGGATTTTGAATTGCACATTACTTGCCTTCAATTTTTTAAAAGACCCAATTCACCCCCCTCTTGGGTAGCCACTTAGGCAACATACAGTCAGCTGATAGATAATACAAGGAAAAGATAAATACAAGCTATGTCTTACGGAGTATATACCTAAGGATAGAGACATACTGATATGAGAGAGATGTAAGTAATGCTCGCTCAGCAACTCCTTTATCAAAGGAACCTCTAATCTTGAGAGCCTATCGAAGTTCTCTTGGCCAGCCTTCAGAATCTTCTTTCCATCATTGGTGGTCAGATGAGGTTCTCTCCACTCAGTGTTAAAACTCCAAGGGTAGGTAGAAAATATAAATAAAAAAATAAGGCTTCCATTCATGGATCGCGAATGGCAGTCCTGTAACAAACTTTCAACCAGAGCGAGGGTCGATGACCCACCACCCTTGGCCATGGAAATCATTCTTTAGCATGAAGAAAAAAGTAAATAGAGGGGTCCTCGGCTCTATGTTCAACCTATAATAAAGGACTAGGAAGGCATAAATGACTTGAATACTATTCGGGTTAGCTGCACCAGGATTAGGTGATGCAAGTTAAAAATTTTGACAAAGTAGGAATGCAAGGGAAACTGAAGAGCAGCCTTCAGGTGGCCTTTATACACTGATATGGTGCCAGAAGGAGGATGGTTTACCCTTTCGTCGGAATGAGGGACCATCAAAGGAAGAATCTTGGGGATCTTGTAATGATCTTGCAAGGAAGCTAACCTAAAAGAGGACATAGTACTCTCAATGGAGTCGGGTCTTAGTTTGACACCCCTTTTTCTAGAAGGACTTATAGTGCTGAAGGAGTCAGCCTCTTCCCTACTAGCCAGAAGCCCGCCAGCGGTGGGAACTCTTAAAGACCTAACCATGGATGAAAAAGGAAAAATTCTCTAACTTGAGAAGAACAAAAAGTCTAGAAGAACAAGGACTTGAAGTTGGAGCAAAGATGAAGACCACTTCAAAAGAAATGAGAGCAGGAAGATCCATCTTGAGAGGAAGAAACCCTTTATATAATCAGTGGCAACGGCTTTGATATCTCCCTCGAACGATGTGAAGCACCTCCGATCATGCCATGTGCACCTGTGCCGATCATGGGTACAGACTACTAAGAGGCAGAAGCTGACTCGATGGGAGAAAAACCAGCCTGTCAGCCTTGAACCACAAAAATTTGATTGATGACCAAGATAGAATCTTTGTATAGCACTGGATGATTGAGATGATGCTACGTTTCACAATCCAAGCTGGAGGCAAAGAGTCGCCCTGAGCACCGAATTGAAAACTGTCAATGTGACCCTTAAATCCATGCCAACTTCTTCGACACCAATGAGAATCTAACATCTATCCAAAATACGACACTCAAAATGGAAGATAGTTAATATGGCCAACCAGATCCAAGATTTGCCATCATTAGCAATTTTCTCTTTTTCCGAAAGAAGATAAAAAATTAATACTCCCATCTTTCAAAGTAATAATTTGCCTTGAAATTTATGGTGAACCAGACTGGAGAATTAATTAGCCCTTCTGGACCAATCAACCCTGTAGCTAGAAGATCAAATTGACATGAGGACAGGTCGGCACATCATTTCACCTGACGATAATGTATGACCTACGGTCGACCATCAACTTACTTTGGAATAATTGGCCGACTTGCAGCCGGCCAATCCACTTCAGCTTAAGGCTTTTCAGCCTCAGGCCCATCATGAATAAGCCTGGTTGTTATAACCAACAACCTACATAACTGATAACCATTGCATCAATAAAAACTAAGATGAATAACTATCAATAGTAACTACAATTAGCTGAGGAAAGGTTATACTAATTAACCTCCCTAACAACAATCATTTACAAGAAAACCACTTTCAATTGGATAAACACCCATAAAAGAGGTAAGAGGGATCTTCAAGGTAAGCAAGTCTAAGGTTGCCTTAAGCCAAGTCAATTTTGGTTCATTCCGTTTCTATCTACGCTCTCTTTGAATTCTCCATTTTGTTGCCCGAACTCTACTGGCTTAGGCATTGGAGTGTCCCCTACCGGAGAAATTTCGATCCGAGGTTTGTTTTGCAGGGTCCCACGGTAGTGAACCAGCAGTCTAAGCATTCCATCCGGTCTGTGGAGATCCACGTCAACAATACATATCTCAAGTTCTCAGCTCTTTGAGAATATGTGTCATTAAGTATTAATCCCTTGGATGATTCAAGGATACATTATACAAGAATGGAATAAAACTTGTCCATTTCATTAATATTGAATAAATTAGGTATAAATATATGTTCTAGAAATATTACAATGTCTTGCCATATTAGCTTCTCGGGCAAATATCTAACAGCATAGGCCTTATCACACATGCAATAGAAAGGAGGCAAGGATCTCCGAATCAGGTGTCAGTTGCTTCTAGAGTTCATGGGCATGGGAGCTCTCCCTTGCCTAGGATTTTTTGTTGGCCACCATGGTGTTGAAGAGCCAACCAATTGGCAAGCTTGCCAGATCATGTTGTTGGCATCGAAGAGTAGAATAAGACTTAGAACCATTTATTAGAAGGGATGGAGGAATAGTTAATGATCATTATCTTTTTATTTTACCATATCAATAAAGAGTTGGTTTTCCATCAACTAATAAATTGGCTGTAGTTTTTTGTTCTTAAAATACTCTCCTTATAGTGATACACTAATAAATCCAAACCTCTCACTTGTTTCTTTAATGAACCCTAACCTAAGCAACACTACTACAATCCATAGCCTTTGATAGCAAAATCGATAAATTCCAATGATCTTTCATAATTCTTCTTTTTGTAATAAAACTATGATTGATTTCATGAAAAAGAGGATTGCTTTTAGGAAAGGAAACTCATCATTCGGGTCTTGGGATGTTACAATTTGTTATTAGGTTTAGTAATTTTTTTTAAAAATCCAGTCTTTTCTTATATCATTGCTTACCTTTGGTATGAGGAAATTAGGCTTCAATCACAAAGGAGCGATACATGATAAGTGTGTAAATTGGATCTGAAAGCATAAAGGATATTTTGAGAAATATGGATAGATCTTAGCAACTTAGTAGTGAAAGTAGTAATGCAAAAAAAATAAGCATTACAAATTTCAAAACCACTTTCCAATACATAAAAGAACATGGATAAATTATTATTAAATATTATTTAGTTAAAGATTCCAGGTAAGTTTCATGCCACCTCCCTAAAAGAATGAGCCCATTAAGGAAAAGGTAGGAAAATTCTATCATAAGATTTACTGAGAACAAAATGAATGTGCATGTTCCGAAGTCATGAGAGAATAGTGAAAAACAAAATACATTAAAACCTAGCTATATTCTAGAGCAGAGGCAAAAGTTAGTTGAAGCTTACTAACATCTTGAAATTTGTAATTGTTGTTGAGGAATCAAAAGTTCTAAAGATATTTGCATGATTGTTGCCTACTTGATTAGTTGTTAAGCAAGTCCCTATTATAGTAGGCCAATGGAATTATAGCCAAGACCTGAACTGAACCAATATAAAAGTTTGAGAGCTGCTTATGCTAAATAAAAATTCGAGAGGAAATTGAAAACCACCAAAAAGTTTAGAATTTTTTGCATAATCAAGCCATTTGTAATTTCCTCAGATTTAATATTTTAATAATTAGTTATTTGAAGGAAAGTTCAATGGTTGGAACTAAGGATCTAGGACTTAGGGTCTCTCACCTTAAACACCATGACAATGATTTTGCTTTGTTTTATATATTTATTGCATCTATTTGTAATTTGTTCATTTTATGATGAATATGGCTATTTCAAATATCTTGTAAGAATTAATATTAATACAAATTTATTTATATTGATGATCCAATTCCTTAGTCAACTTGGTCTCTACGCAAATGTCATACTACATGTTGATGCTGAACCTCTGCCGATCGGATGGAGTGGTTCTTCCGCTAGATCACCGTCAACCGGAACCTGCAAAACAGATCCCTGACTAGAAATTTTTTGGCAGGGGACACTTCGATGCCTAAGTCAGATGAAGCTCAGGCAGCAGCAAAATGGAGAGTTTTTGAAAGCAGAGAGGGAAAAGAGAAATTCAAAAATGCAAGAAAGAGAAAAAAAGAACCCCCCTGAGTGCCCCCTTTTACCAGTATTTATAGGCTCCAACGTAACTACTCATGGTTATGGGAATTGGCGAATGCAACCTCCTCATAACCGTAAGTAGTGGCTGTCAAAAAAATAGTTACACTCGGAGTTTATCCAATCTTGAGATTTAAGACTATGTGGGTAGTTGCAACAACCAAAACAGATTTCAACTATTTGTCCAAGAAACCCACATGTCCAAGAATCCATCTTCTTTAAGCATAGATCCGAAATGAGCTCTACATTCTCTTTAGTAGCACTCCTAAAAGGAATGTTAGCTTCACACTTCGGATTCTTCTGGATGTAACAAAAGTAAACACTTACAGTCTTCGGATTATATTAAAGGAATAAAGTGAAAGATATTTGCTTGGGAGGTCAAGTCTTTGGATCAAGGTAATTATACGAAACCAAAGACATAGAGTAAATAAGCCTGGCTTAAAACCATAGATAAAGATGTTAGGCTAAGTCTTCGAATCAAGGTGGATGCACGAAGCCGAAGACAGTAAACAAACTTATCTCCTGGATCATAGATAGAGATATGAAGCCATAGATATTAGGCATAGTCTTTGGATTGAGATAATAATACAAAGCCAAAGATCCAGAGTTAATAATATCTTCCGGAACATACATAAATCCATAAATATTAAGCATGGTCTTTGGACCGAGATAATAATACGAAGCCGAAGACGTAGTGAAGACAAAAACCTTAGGCTAAGTCTTTAGATCAAGGTGATAATACGAAGCCGAAAATCCTTTCCTTTGCAAACTGATTTGACTAATAAACTAAAAGAGAAAAATTAAAATTGGTTCAGAAAGCGGTCCAATAATTAATTGAAATAAAAATTGGGATATCATAACAGCTGTCCCCCACTCCCAAATTCGAAATGATTAAGTTTTGAAGAATGAGAGTATTTTAATTTTGTCTTCTAGTGATAACTGACAGGTAATGATGGAGTTGAATCTTGACACATCTTTCACATAACTATCCGGCAGTGCGATAAAATGTGGTGAAGACATGTGTCATCCTGCTAGTGGCTGTCTCAAAAGAAAACGCCTCGATTCTGGAAAAATCCTGAGAAATTCTCGAAAAGAGATCCTTATTCAACCGAGATCGGACACGTGGCAGCCACTCGGAGCATGATTACATCGTTGGTGTTATCATAGCGAATAATGATATTTCATGCGGATCGCAATGACTTATCTTATTAATGAAATTTCTGGAGGGCCGTACCCATGATCGAAACCATCGATACGGTGCATGATCAGCCAGATCTCCGAACCGCCTCGAAACCCACTACCTTCACCTATAAAAGGGGAAAGAACCTTTCAGAGAGAATTTTTTCTTTCTGCTTCTGCACTCCTTCTTCTCACTTTGCACTGTAGTTTGCCACTTTCTCAAAGGTTAGAAAACCCTTCCTTCCTTCTTCCTTTTTTCTTTTCCTTTACACAATGTCAGAATCTGGTAGGAATCCTTCCCCTAGCATAGGTTCACCAGGGGGTGACATCGGTAGGGAAACAATGGGAAGGAAACTTGAGAGGAGTCCACTAGAAGTTGGATCCGATAGGGGTTCACCGGGGGGCAAAACTAGTAGAGGCAGAGGTTTGGGTAGAAAGAGAAGTCCGGAAAGATCACCTGACTCCGTTCCAAGCTCTTTTATGCTTGCCAAAATAGAAGAAGTTAAGCAGCGTTTCCACATCCCTCGAACCTTCAATCCCATTCTTCCAAAACCCGAAGAGAGGGTAGATAAAGTCTCTATGCATTCAATTGCCATTTACGAAGACCATCTTAAGGCTGGTCTTCGGCTTCCACTGCACCCCTTCTTCACTAAGATCTTCAACCTTTATCAAGTGGTCCTGGATCAATTAACTCCCAATAGCTTTAGGAATATTTGCAAGTTTTTAGTTCTCTACAAACTTAGGAACGTAGAGCCAAAAACCTCCTTATTCACTTCTCTTTTCATGTTGAAAAGGGATTTCCATGGCAAAGGTTGGTGGGCCATAGGTTCTCGGCCTGGCTGAAGACTGTTGAAGGGAACCCCTAGTACCATACACGGGTGGAAACCCAGTTTTTTCTTTGCATACTATACCCACTGGGAATTTAACATAGACTGGAAAATTTCGTGTTTGGATGCAAATGCCGGGAAAAAAGTCCTGAGATCCGATGCGAGGGACTTTGACACCTTAGCGGAGCCAGAGATCCCCTTACTTAAAGAATTGCTGAAGGAAGAAAACCTTCACCGGGCCCATATCAGCGAGGTCCCGACATTAGGTATAGAATTGGTAGTCTTTGGACTTTTCCTTTTCTCTTCATCCGTTCTTTAGGCATATGGATATAACAATTTTTTCCTTTGATTGCAGGTGGATCGATGAAGCCTCAACTTGAGAAAGTCTGACAGGCTTCATGAAAGAGGGCGGTGCCTGTCCCAGCCACTTTCAAAGTTCGAAAGAAAAGGAGAGCCGAAGAAGGCTCAAGTACTCCAAGAAGACCCATACTAGATGAAGATGCATCCGAAGCAGCCCCCACCATACCAGACATTCCTGAACCTACCAGGAGCTCATCCCCGAGGAGGTCTACTCCTCATCCAATGCCGTCTTCGGATCAGCACGACATTGCCTTTGACAAAGAAACATTGATCGCGCCTCCGAAGGGAAAGGGTAAAGAAAGGGCCAAATATAGTTCCGAAGAGGATCCTAGGTGGATGCATCCTCAGAAGGAGGATGCAATATAGATTTCATCATTTTTAAAAAAAGGAAGGGACTGGAGAACCCCGAACTGGCCAGGGAGCTATTGAAGCATACGCTTCTTCCCAAGGATTGGGAAAACACCAAGTCCCGATGTATCGAAGATGTCTCCGATTCAGTGTTCTCATCGGCACTGAAGGTAAGCTCTAGGCTTTGTATTTTTAAATTATAAATTTGTTATTGCTAACACTTCATTTTTCCAATGTAGATATGCATGATATCACCCTGATGGAGGAAAGCATCTTCGATTATAGGGACAATTATAAGAAGATGAAGCAAAAAATAAAGGTGACTGAACTTGAAAAAGCAAAGCTGAAGAGCAGAGGCAGGCTATGGAAGAAAAGCTTGCCCAGAGTGATGCCTTAGCTCAGAGCTTAAAAGCCGAAATAGAGAAGATCCAATCGAAGCATTCTGAGCAAGAGGCAAGATTTAAGAAAAGGAAGACCAAGATCCGGTCCCTGGAAGCTTTGCTTAAGGAAGCTAAGCAACTTTTCGAAGAAGCTTCCAAAAGAACTGAAGAAACTATCGAAGAGATCCGATCTCTAAAGGATCAACTGGGAGGGCAATAGAGGATTACAAAGTATCTCTAGCCTTTGAAGCCGAAATGATCGAAGCCAAGACTTACAGCTATAAAGGAGGCTTCAATGACAGAGTGGAGGAGGTGCAGAAGCTTTATCCAGACTTGGATATTTCAAGGATTCAACTGTTTGACCTTGAAAATCTGAATGAGCCCGAACCCCAAAAGGACCCTGAAGCACCAATAACGACCGAATAGGTGGTGAGTCCGATTGATCTTACTAACAATGTCACCGATGATACCCCAGTAGTAGATAACTTGTAATTTTTCCTTCTCTTTTTGGAAAGATGTAAGAAAAGTTTTATCAATGAAAACCTTTCTAGAATCTTCTGATTGCACGTGGATGGATAGAAACTTTTTTAAGTATGAAGTCTTTGGATAATTAAAAACTTTCGAAGCATATAATACCAAGTCTTTGGACTTAAGATAAAATCTTTCGGGAAACAGAATCCTTAAACCTGATCCAAGATTTAAGATGCCTGAGAACAAGAATAATTATGAATACACTATGTCTTTGAACTCAGGAAATAATCCTTTAGAGAAAATTGCCAAGTCTTCGAACTTGAAAATATGCTAAGTCTTCAGACTTAGGATAAAAGAATTCTAGATAAAAATCAAGTTTTCGGACTTGAAAATACACTAAGTCTTCGAACTTAGGATAAAAAAATTTCAGATAAAAATCAAGTCTTCGGACTTGAAAATACATTAAGTCTTCGGACTTAGGATAAAAGAATTCCAGATAAAAATCAAGTCTTCGGACTTGAAAATATACTAAGTCTTCGGACATAGGATAAAAGATTTTCAGATAAAAATCAAGTCTTCGGACTTGAAAATATACTAAGTCTTTGGACATAGGATAAAATAGACCTTGGGTCATTCATATTTGCAAGAATTAAGATAGGCTGATCGGGCCTACCTCAGCATTTCATAGAGTAGATCATGAAGATCATTCTCATGCCTTTTCATATTGGGACTAAGATAGGTTGATCATGCCCACCTCGACACTTCATGAGATAGATCCGAGGATCATCCTCATGCCTTTTTGATTAAGATGGACTGGCTTAAGCCCAACTCGGCACTTCGTGAGGTAGATCTGGAGATCATCCTCATGCCTTTTTGATTAAGATGGACTGGTTTAAGCCCAACTCGGTACTTTGTGAGGTAGATCCGAAGATCATCCTCATGCCTTTTTGATTAAGATGGACTGGTTTAAGTCCAACACAGCACTTCGTGAGGTAGATCCAAAGATCATCCTCATGCCTTTGAGAAAGAGATAAGATATGCTAGTTATGCTTACCTCGGTATTTCATATGGTAGAGCACAGAGATCACCGTTATGCCTTTAAGAAATAAAATTAATATAGATAGATTAAATCTGTATTGATGACCTTGAACAAAATCTTTATTGATAATATTTATGGAGGTTTTGCACATTCTAAGGTCGAGGTAAGAGAACACCTTCCAAAGTTTCCAACTGATAAGTTCCGGGTCAAACAACCTCTTTGATCCGGTATGGCCCTTCCCATGTAGGAGAAAGTTTATCTTGCTCAATCGGTTTGGATACCTCAGACTTTCGTAGAACTAGATCTTCCGGATGAAAAGTCCATTCTTTTACGTGAGAGTTGTAGTATCTCGCCATTTTCTGTTGAAATGCAACCATTCTTAACTGTGCCTGAAGTCGTGTGCGTTGCAGCAAATCCAGGTCAACTCTTCAGCGTTCATAATTTTTGGGCTCTTCATAGTGATCAATTCGAAGAGATTGCAAAGAGACTTCTATAGGAAGGACTGCTTCAGTACTATAAGAAAGATGAAATAGAGATTCATCAGTGGCGGTTCTAGGAGTAGTTCGATATGCCCAAAGAATTGAGTTTAACTCATCGGCCCATGAACCCTTAGCATTATTTAATCTGGTTTTAAGACCATGAAGAATAGTCCTGTTTATCACTTCAGCTTTTCTATTACACTGAGGATGTGCTACTGAAGTAAGCTTGTGAAGAATGTGATATTGAGTGCAGAAGCTCCTGAATTTTAGATTCTCAAACTATCTTCCTTTGTTAGTTATTATAGATAAGGAATCCCGAAATGGAAGATGATGAAATTCCTCACAAAAGTTTCAACTTTTGCTTCGGTAATCTGTGCCAATGCTTCACAGCTTTGACCCATTTTGTAAAGTAATTAATAGCCACTATAAGGAATTTTCGCTGCCCAGAAACTGGAGGAAATGGACCAAGAATGTCGATTCTCCATTGTGTAAAAGGCCAGGGAGCTGTTAATGGAGTTAACTGATTAGCAGGCCATCTTTGCACATTGGCATATCTCTGACAATGATCACATCTTCGAACAAATTCTATAGAATCCTTTTGGATGGTTGGCCAATAATAACCTTGACGGATTATTTTGTATGCCAAAGATCTGCCCCCCAGATGATCTCCACATATCCCTTCATGTACTTCTCTGAGTGCGTAATCTACATCGGATGGGCCTAAGCATTTCAGCAAAGGTTGTGTGAAAGACCTCTTATATAATGCTTCATCCAAGATAACATATTGAGAGGCTGTCCACCGAAGCCACTTAGCTTCTAGCTTGTCTTCAGGCAAGACACCTTCTTTTAAGAACTTGAGAATTGGATCTGTTGGGATATCCCGGTTCAGCTATGAACCGAACTCTAGCTCAACTGGACGAACCCCTTTTCTCCAGACCATGGACTTCGAACCAGGAAAAAGGCCAGGCCAACTGCAGGCAGCTTACTGCTTCTCACCGGACTACAACATCCAAATTCCAGTCCTACAAATAACGTCTTTGGCTTTGATCGAAGAACAGATTTCTTATCGACTTTCGAAGATGCGCTCTTTGGTCTCTGCCGTAGACACGATCTCCAGCCTCGGGGGGAAATACCAAGTCTTCAGCCCACACGAGGGGAAACCCGAAGATTGGACCATAATCTGGTCCAAATAGGCAACTGTAATCAACGGTTACAATCAGCATTCTCTATGCCATGATCATGGTGCGCAACTCCAGCTGCCACGCCTCCGATCTGGCCAGAACCGCTCAGTGACAACCCACGATCACCAATCATGGGAGAAATGGACTCCCCATGATCACCGAAAAAAGAGCGGGCTACAGGCCGGAGGCCTTCTTTTAAATAATGGTAAGAAGGATGGCTGGAAAGGTACGCACACATACGCTAACACATATTCTAAGAGCTCTTTCTCTCATACTCTCGATACCCTTCCCTATTCTATGGCTGGGATCTGCCACTGACTTAGGCATCAGAGTGTCCCTCGCTGGAACAACCTCGGCAAGGGACCTGTTTTGCAGGTGAACCAGGGAGCGGTCTTACGGTGCAGTAGCTCTGACCGGCCGATTCATGGACTCCATGCCAATAGATTGGCACGCCAGGTAGGGGGGATCAGCACTCTTTAGGCTCCCTCCTAGACCAAGGAAGACTAAGAAGTTCTTGATGGCAAGAGAAAAGACTCAAGTGGCTTCTACAAGTTGAAGTCATGCTCCATCCCAGGGGGGCGCATCCCCGGGAGAGAATAATGTCCCACCTCCCACGGTTGTCATGGGACTACAACAATTCGAAGCCCTTGTGAACCAGGTCACCAACCTCACAGCCATGGTTCAGGACTTCCAGAGCAGAGCCTTTCCAGTAGGAAGTCCACCGGTCGCCTCCAGACATAGCTCTCGGTCCCGAAGGAAGAGAGCCCCACGGAAGGATTCCATGCATCCCTCTCCCCATTCTCGGCCCTCTCCCGAAGGCCAAACTTCGAGGTTGCCTAGGTCCGCCAATTTCCCACAAAAAGGGAAAAGGCCTAGGCAAACTCCCTCTCTCTCCTCCGATGACTCCACTTTTATGGAGAGAGCATCGAAGCAGACCTTCGATTATGATGGAAGATTCAAAGCCATCGAATCAGAGATGGTGAAGGCACGAGAACAGAGAATGTGGGATCTAAAGGATCCCGATGACTTGATTGTGGGTGATCTATGCCCACCATACATCGATCGTATCATGGCCGAAGTCATTCCTTGGCACTTCAGGGTTTTCCAGATGGAATCATACGATGACACCTCCGACCCCCTCGACCATTTGGGCAGCTTCAAGGCCCATATGATGATCTAAGGAGCTTCGGATGCGATGTACTGCTTAGCATTCCCGGCTACCTTGAAGAAGTCCGCTCAGATGTGGTACTCGAGCCTGTGCCCAGGTACCATCGATTCTTTTTCCAAGCTAGAAAAATTATTTGTCTTGCATTTCAGGACCTGCCGCAAGACTCCATGGAATACGGACACACTGTTCCTTCTTTACCAGAACGAAGGAGAAAGCCTGCGAGATTACATCTCTAGGTTTAATGCGGTCATGCTTAAGATCCCCGATCTCAACGAGCACGTGGCCATGTCTGCATTGAAGAAGGGACTTCATACCTCTAGGCTTATTTTTTCCCTGGATAAGAAGTTTCCTAAAAGCTACGCTGAGCTCTTGTCAAGGGCTTAGAAATATGCCGATGCTGAAGAGCAAGCGGCAAAGAGCAAGCGGCAAATCGATGACTGATCGAAGGGAAACCCCCTTTGAAAAAGAAGAATAACAGGGGACAAGGTCCCCAAACTTCCAATAACAATGGCGACAAATATACAGACCACCGAAGAAGTCCTCCCAGGCCTAGAGCTTCGGGAGGAAGATTCGACTCTTACACCCCCCTCAATCTCCCTTGAGAGAAGATCCTCATGGAGATAGAAAAGGAGAACTATCTCTAATGGCCCCATCCTATGAAGGCCTCCAAATCCGTAAGGAATAGGAACAAATACTGCCGATTCTACTAGGACCACGGCCACAACACTGAAGAGTGCATCCAGCTGAAGGATGCAATTGAGGATCTTATCAAGAGAGGGTACTTGGGATGGTACATCGATCGCCAAGGCCCCCGGTCAGAAATAACTATTCCCTAGCCACCTCCCAAAGAGGCTAAATTGCCAAATCAAAGGCCCACCAATGGAGGTGTAGGGATGATACATCGACCCACCGACTGGAGAAGGGATGAGGATGACGCTCCAAAGCGACTTAAGGACAACAACTCTATCATCTTCTCTGATGATGACCTTACGGGAGTTCGGCTCCCGCATGATGATCCCCTTGTAATCTCGATCGTAGTGGCCAATTATGATGTACAGCGAATCCTTGTTGATAATGGAAGTTCGATTGATGTCTTGATGTACGATGCATTCTCTAAAATGTGTTTGCCTAGACATCAACTATGAAGATCCCCCATACCGCTCTCCGATTTTAGGGGCAACCAAGTTTATGCCGAGGGAAAAATAGTATTGCCTATAACCCTTGGCACCGAACCTCGACAAAAGATACTGTCGATCAACTTCATGGTGGTGCGGATTCCCTCAGCATACAACATTATTCTAGGATGGCATACCTTGAACAAATTTTGAATCGTGATCTCCTCTCATTACCTCTTGGTGCACTTCCCCACTAGGAACAGTGTCGGAGAAGTTAGAGGAAACCAGAGGACAGCACGACAGTGCCTAATGATAGAAGACAGGCTATTCAATGATCCAACAACTCCGGATCAGCTGGATCCGAGAGATGCAACCACAAACCTTGGTGAGCCCATAGAGAGGACCATCCCAGTACCTTTGACAGAGGAACATCCCTCCAGAGTTATATAGATCGGAAGCACACTTGATGAGGAAACCATAATAGAGTTGATCCATTTCCTCAGAGATAACGCCGACGTTTTCGCCTGGTCGGCTTCGGATATGCCAGGGATTCCTACCAAAGTAATCACTCATCGGTTGGAAGTTATCTCTATGTACAAGCCAGTACGGTAGAAGAAAAGGAGCTTCACTTCTGAAAGACAGCAAGCTATGGATGAAGAAGTTGGCAAGCTCCTTAAAGCAGGGCTTATCCGAGAGGCCCGCTACCCCGAGTAGTTGGCCAATGTGGTAATGGTCAAGAAAGCTAATGGCAAGTGGAGGATCTGCATCGACTATACATACCTCAACAAGGCTTGCCCAAAAGATAGCTTCCCTCTCTCGAAGATTGATCAGCTGGTCGACGCTACTGCCGGCCACCAGTTGCTAAGCTTTATGGGCGCTTTCTCCGGCTACAACCAAATTAGAATGGATCCACAAGATGAGAAGATGGCTTTCATCACTGATAAAGGTCTCTAGTGCTACATGATGATGCCGTTCGACCTCAACAATGCTGGAGCAACATTTCAAAGACTGATCAACAAGGTATTCGAAAAGTAACTAGGGAGAAACATGGAGGCCTATGTTGATGACTTGATCGTCAAGAGCCTCGTCCAGAAAGACCACATCCATGACTTGGAGGAATCATTCAGTGCTCTACGATACTACCGCATGAAGCTAAACCCAGCAAAGTGTGCCTTTGGGGTCACTTCGGGCAAGTTCTTGGGCTTCCTTGTTACCAAACGAGGGATTGAGGCGAACCCTGAGAAGATTCAAGCTTTGAAAGATATGCGACATCCCTCCTGCAAAAAGGAAGTCCAGTAGTTGATAGGGAGAATTGCCTCCTTCAGCAGATTCATTTCTCGGTCAGCCGAGAAATGCCTCCATTCTTCAAGGTACTCTGGCAGACAAAGGGCTTTGAATGGTCCAAACACTGTCGCACTGCCTTTAAGGAGCTGAAGAAGTACCTGGAGACCCCGCCATTGCTCTCCAAGCCACAAGAAGGCGAGGTCCTCTATCTATATCTCTCTGCTTCAGATGAAACAATCAGTTCAGTTCTTGTTCGGAGAGATAAAGACGGATCCCACAAGACAATCTACTATATCAGCATGGTCCTACATGACACCGAGACACGATATGCAAGGATGCAGAAGCTGATCTACTCTTTGGTGGTTGTGGCAAAGCGACTACGGCCATATTTCTATGCCCATGCCATTGTGGTGCTAACTGATCAACCTCTCAATGCCGTTCTCCAATCTCCAGACCCTCTAGAAGGATAGCCAAGTGGGCTATGAAGCTAAGTGAATTTGACATCAGCTTCTAGCCCCGAATGGCTATGAAGGCGCAGGTGCTCTTTGATTTTTTGGCTAAGTATACCTGGAAGTCCGAAGATGAAGCATCTTCGATAGAAGATGAAGTCCCGAAGGAGACGAAGTCCGTCTGGGTACTTCATGTGGACGGAGCTTCCAATGCTACTGGATGCGGGGCTGGACTTATGTTGGCCGAACCTGATAGCCACACCATAGAGTACGCACTCCGGTTCTCCTTCCATGCCTTTAATAACCAGGCCGAATACAAGGCCTTGCTCGCCAGACTTCGGATCACCTAGGATCTGGGAGTCCAGCAACTTTGAGCCTTCTCAGACTCCCAGTTGGTTGTGAATCAAGTTAACGGAGAATATGCAGCAAAGGATCCAACCATGGTGCAATACTTGGAGAAGGTACGGGCTTTATCCTCCCAACTGGAACATTTTGAGATCATCTATGTTCTACGATCAGAGAACTCCTAGGTGGATGCACTGTCTCGACTAGCAACTACGGCACCGGAATCTCTCGGGCGTACCTTTGTTGAACATCTTGAAACTCCAAGCATAGTCGAAGAGGCTGCGGAGGTGTGCTAGATCGATGCTGAGCCAAGCTGGTGCGGGCACCAGACTCAGAAGAAGACTTCAGGGCTCCATCTGGATCTCTGATTGACATTGCCCGAAGAATTAGGGTTTTCTGGTTTTGTAATAAGGGTTGACTTGGTCAACTCAATTTTAGTTTGCGTCTATATTTCCCTGCAATTTAAATTTTGTTGAGTCATGTTGACTCAATACAAGTCCTAGTAGTGGTCTAGGTCTTCTCCAAGGTGCCACATTTTCTCCCAGGACCAAGCAAGTGGGCGCCACACTCCCAGCCACACGCTAGAGTCCAGGAGGTGCCACATCTCCATCTAGTGTGCCTTGGTCCCCACACCACAAGAAAGCAGGTCCCTTCTTTCATGCGCCACTTGGGGGAGAAATCAATCAAGATACCTCAATCCAAGGAGGAGCCAACTTCTTTCCAGATAAACCCAAGCCAGGATGGCAAGAATTTTTCTTGAAGAGAGGATCAAGGAGGTGCCCCACAATGTTCCATAAAAACCCAAGTTATAAAAGGGAAGAGAGCATGTCTTGGGGAGAAAATCAAGGAGGCACCCAAAAGTTTCCTAAAGTGCCAAAGCCATGAAAGGAAGAAGCCTAAACTTGTGGAGCAAGACTAGGAGGTGTCCAAAAGAGCCAAACCATGAAGGGAAAATCCTTGATTCATGGAGAGATACTAGGAGACACCCCCATAACCTGCCATTTGGAGCTGATTTTCAAGTTTTCTTGGAGTTTTTGGGCTACCCACTCATGGAAGGAGTCTTGGGAAGAGAATTTGATGCCTAAAGTGTGGGTTAGTCCTATTAGTCCCACATGGGAAGTGTATGAAATTTTATTTCTTTGTTATGTCTATATATTCAACTCTATGTAACTCTTGAAAAGATGAATGAAATCAATTTCTTTGTGAGCAACTTTGTGTTTCACTCTTCCGCACTTGTATTCAGGTGTTGAGCTCCGTGAGGGAGTAAATCCGGGTTCCCTAGGAACCTTGAGGAGGTGTGAGATCTCCAACCCCAAAACCCTATCTTAGTCCACCCATCTCTACTCCACCACCACCAAACCCTAATTTTCCATCTTCATCCCACGGCCCCTCTCTTCCACATCGAAGCCGGTCACCAGCATCCAGGTTCAGATCAACTGTTTCAACTACAGAGCCAGTTCAAAGGAGAGTCAGATCAGTATCAAGATCTCCAGAACTTCTACATCCAACAATCTTCATTTAGTCCTCAGGTCAGTGTCTTTCTTTGAGTTTCTGGTTCTTTTTTTTGTTCTTCTTCTTCCAGATCCTGAGTTCGAGAAGAAGGCCAACCTTGCCATAGGACTACAATCCGAGGATCCATTGCGAAGATACCCCATCTCCAAGGATCCTACAATCTGTTCGAGAGTGTCCTTCAATTGAAGCAACGAGAGATATCACAGTCAGGTATAAAACCTTCTCTTCTCTCTTCGTCTGTTTCTTGAAAGATGAGTAAACCCTAGGTCTGGGGGTTTCTCAATCCCCAGCGATCCTACTTCTGAGTTACTCTGATAATCCACTCCTTTTAATTGTACTTTCTGTCATTTCTTAGTTTCTTTCAACATTAGTTTATCTTTCCTTTGAGTCAAAGCCGACTTCTGAAAATAAATAAATAAAAAAATACATTAATTTTAATTTACTTTCGCATTGCATTATCTCTTTTGTTCCGCATCATTTTTGGTATCAGAGCTTCCGTTCTGCATCACAAGCTGGATGGATCCCATCATCAAGTTCCTGAATGAAGGAGAGCTACCAGAAGATAAGGCAGAGGCCAAGAAGATCCGCTGGATGGCATCTCAGTACGTCATCTTAGATGAAACCCTCTACAAAATATCGTTCTCTCAGCCACTGCTAAAATGCTTAGGACCCACAGATACGGATTATGCTCTGAGAGAGGTCCACGAGGGCATATGCGGTAATCACTTAGGAGGCAGATCTCTAGCGTACAAGATCATTCGATAGGGGTATTATTGGCCCTCCATCCAGAAGGACTTGGCTGATTTCGTGTGAAAGTGCGACCAGTGCCAGAGGTACGCCAATGTACAGAGACAGCCTGTGAGTCACCTGACTCAATTGGCAGCCCTGTGGCCTTTTGCCCAATGGGGAATGGACATTCTTGGCCCATTCCTGCCAGCATCAGGGCAAAGGAACCTCCTCTTAGTGACCATCGACTACTTCACGAAGTGGGTAGAAGCTGAACCACTGGCCCAGATTACAGAAGGCAAGGTGAAAAATTTTGTAAAAAATTTCATCATATTCAGGTTCGGCATCCCACACATCATTATCACGGACAACGGGAGACAGTTCAACAATCCGAAGTTCAAAGACTTCTGCGCTCGGTATCATATCCAGCATCGACTGACATCCGTTGCTCATCCACAATCCATTGGAGAAGCCAAAGTCCTTAACCGGACCATTCTTCATGGTCTGAAGACAAGGTTGAATGCCGCCAAAGGGCTTTGGGCTGAAGAACTGACCTCCATGCTCTGGGCATACCGAACTACCCCTAGAATGGCCACCAGCGAATCTCCGTTCAACCTGGCATGCGGTACCGAAGTCATGCTACCTATTGAAGTCTCCCTAAAGTCCCTGAGAATTGACAACTATGAAGAGCCTGAGAAATCCGATCGAAGAAGGATTGATCTAGACTTGTTATCAAGCACTAGGCTCCAGGCCCAGATAAGGATGGCAGCGTACCAGCAGAAGGTCGCCAAATACTACAACTCAAGGGTGAAAGAGCAAACTTTCCACATGGGGGACATGGTATTGCGAAGGACAGAGGTATCCAGGCCAACGGAATAGGGTAAACTCTCTCCCAACTGGGAAGGGCCATATCAAGTCGAAGAAGTCATTCGACTAGGAACATATAGACTCAAGACCCTGGAGGGAAAGACCCTATCCCAGCCATGGAATTACAAAACCTTCGCAAATACTATCAATAAATGAGTTCCTAAAATTCTTGTGCAAAGCTACTCAACCCTGCTCAACTCAGAACGGCTAGGTGCATCGATTGAATGACAACAGCCTGAGTGACCCGATCTGAAAAATTGATCAACTGTGTAAAGGAGAGTCTGATCCACCCACCTTATCGGTATGCCCGACGATCACAATGGATGGCCTAACCAGGCCACCAAGAAGATCAAAGGCGCAGGGATGGTTTTCGTAACCTACCCTATGGTGAATCCGAAGATGCACCGAGGCGGGCCTGAACAGCCTACCTTAATCATGACAGAAGTGCACAGGGACGGTGTAAACACCCTACCATACGGTAAATTCGAAAACGTGCCTAAAAGGACCACTGTCATCCTTTCTGTCGACAACAGGACATTACAAGAACGGTCCAACCGACCTCATCTCTTCCCTGTAGACTGAAAATGGTCCATGGAGTCTATATTTCAGACAAAGCAACGATACAACATATCGCAAAAAATGCATGGGAAGAGGTAACAGAAAGATACTTCATTTCTTTTTTTCAATTTTTTACAAAAAAAAGAAAGGAAAAACTCTCACAAAGAGAACAAGAAAAGAAAAAGAAACTCTCATAAAAAGAGATACAAGAAAAAAGAAGTAGCACCGAAAAGATGTGGGAAATTTTCAATAACCCCCCACCGGATTTTTTCCGTACCGGCGGGGAGAGATCTGGAGGGACGACGAAGATCCCCAAGGATTCCTGTCCGAACCAGAATCCAACCCCTCATCGGAGTCGGAATCAAATTCATGTCCGGGAAAGGGGACGGAGGGCTTGATGTTGTCCAGGCCCTTCAAGTTGTAAAACTTGAAGGCCTTCCTCCTACATTCCCGGAACCCCTGGTGGAAGGAGTCCAGAGCCGCCTCGATGACTTCATCCTTAAAGGCAGTAGAAGCCCTAAAGTTTGAGATGGTGTTCGCTGCCTCCCTCCTTGCTTCCTACGCCTCCGTGGTTGCCACCGTGACCTGGGCCTGAGCCTCCCTCAGTTGGGCCTCCAACAGGCAAACCCTCTTTTCAAGACGGTCCTTGAGAGGCTCCTCATCGTCATCACCCGGCCCAAAGGACTCCAGACTTCTCTTCCTTTTTGGATCAACGGCCCTTCTTTTTGCAGTTTGGTGGAGTTCAAAAGTGCTGAACCTCATTTCTAATGGAAGGAAGGGGCCTACGAATATGATGGCCCTTGACAGCAGAAGGCAGGGTCCTATTTATAGAGACCCTGCACCCACGATCGACTACGGGGAGGCGTGCTCTACGTCCTTCCCAGCCGCATCAAAAAGTGCCACGTGTCCGGGCGACGCTTCGAGAACCATAAAGTCGCTTGGAAGACATCCCCAAGACAACAACTGCCATCGCTTCGAATCCGGAGAAATCCTCATCGTGCGATGCCAACATTAATGGCTTCTTTTTGGAAAAAGGAGATCTAGCGGCTCACAAGGCACAAGAAATCATGACTGTACAAATATCGACATGCCACATGGACAACAAAGATCATAATCAAATCTCTCTAATCACTAGTTGACGGGGAGATGATGCTTGTCCGCCCCAAAGGATAAATTTAATATCAAAAGGAAGGTGACACCGGACTGACCAGTCGTAAATGATCTTCGGTAGCAGAGTTCTGGTCTGTTCAAGAGTTCATCTTCATTAACTATCGATTAAATGGCCTTCGGCCATGACTGTTCGACTAAGCAGAAGAAAGAACAGTAAAACTAGTTCAAGCTACATATGAAGCATAACATAGCATATGCAAAGAAAGAAGAATTCATTTCAAAATCTGGAGAAATTATCATACAAAGTTCATTGATGATACAAAAAAGAAAGAAAGAAAATACATCCAAAGTGACTCAAGTCACTCAACATCGACAGGAGGAAACTCTAAACCACAGGACTGAAGCAACTTCTCAACCTATTCTGAGAGGACCCGTCAATCTGGGCCGGGACAGGAGAATCTTCGGCTTGGACTCCTCCAGCTTGAGCTTCTACCTGGATCGGGATCGAAATTAGGGTCACCTCCAGATTTTTGGCTGAGGTAGCAGCCTCCTCATCCGGACATGGCACCTCCTCGGCCTCTACTGTGGCTTCGGCCTCCTCCACTTCCTCTTCTTCTTCTCCAGCTATATCGAAGGGAGGAATACCGAAAAGGTCGAGTTAAGGGAAGGCCTCCTTTACCCTGGAGAGTCCGTCGTTAAAGCCGTGCTGGTAGCCGTACAAAGATGCTTCATTGATCTCGACCTAAAATTGTGAAGACACTCTAAAGTCTGTCACGGCATCGTCTACCTGCTTCCTCAAAGAAACGGACTCCCTCTTAGTGGTTTCAGACTCCAGGATCGCCTTTTCGGCCCTCCTGGAAGCCTCCTCCACCGCCTTGGTCAGGCTTTCTATCTTCTCCTGATTCTCCCTGGCAGCTTGCTCCAGGGAGTCGACTTGTTTCCTGCTCCTTCTCCACCCTGCCTCCTGTCCCGCCATTGTCAGATGGGCACTTTTCAGTTCGCCCTTCCATTTGCGAACTTCATTGTTCACCCGGACAAGGCGGTCCTCCATAGACTGCCTCAGCTCTTCGGCAACTTCCTTTGTAGTTCTGGCAATATGAAGCTCCTCCTTGAGACCATGGATGAGGCTGTCGACGTTTCCCAGGCCCTCCTTCATGAAGGTAAGGTCGTAGACCAACTGCATCAAAAGTGGGGGGTCATGAACCGAACAACTCTCAGGACAAAGAGAACGGCGAGGATCATACCTGTTGCAGGACGGAGAAGGAAGAATCGGACACCCTGGGAAGGTTTCAATTCTGAAGAACCGCCAAGTCATGACGCAGTAGCGTACCCTTCAATGCTTGCCTGGCTATGGCTGGGACCAGCAGTCCCCCCGTAGGTGAAAGTTCCGAGGAGTTCGTCGAACGCACTTCAGCTTAAGAAGCCCCGCAGGCGAACTCCCCCTCGACTTGCCGTGCTTTGCCCCTATCAACTGTAGGGGGGCAAAACGGTGGCACATTCACTCCCTGAGGTGGACTCCCCGTTGTGCGAACCGGGGAGGTAGCCACTGGAGGAGTTTCGACTGGGCATGGTCTCGACGGAGCCCCCTCCACGGCTGCTGCGTCTTCCCCTGAGGTGCCCCAGGAAGACGAAGTACTTTGGTCCCCCTCGGGGCCATCCCTTCGAGCCCTCTTTTGAACTGCATACCTGGTGAGAGGGGCTTACGCTACCCTCTTCTCCAAAGTCTGATGGAGCCAGCTCACACCGGGCTTCATCCCGCCACCTACAAGCAAAAGAGTCCACTTCAATTAACTGAGCCACAATGAAACCGGGAAAGGGGAGCAGAAATTCCCATTGCTATACCTAATGAGGGGAATCTGCTAATTCTCACCCGATGGAGATTTCTGTCCTCTAACAGTTCCCAGATAGGGGCAACTTCAGAGTTGACCAGAAGATCGTAATCCGACTGATCAGCTGCCAAGACCTTCTTCACGTCATTGGCGGTTAGATGAGGCTTCTTCCACACAGTGTCGAAGCCCCATGGATCAAAAGACAACACAAACACAAAGACTGGTTTCCACCCATGGATAGCGCTGGGCATGTCCTTGATGACCTTGCGGCCTGATCAAGGGCCAATCACCCACCACCCATTGCTGTGCAAATCCCTCTTGAGAACGAAGAGGGCCATGAACAAATTGGTCCTAGGTTCTACGTTTGCAATGCTGCACATGACCAGGAACCCGCAGATGTTCTGGATGCTGTTCGGGGTCAACTGCACTGGCACCACTTGGTACAAGCAGAAAATCTTGATGAAGAAGGGGTGAAGGGGAAACCGAAGACCAGCTTTTAGATGATCTTCGTATACAGCTAGACACCTAGGGGGAGGTTTGTTCACTCGTTCTTCGAGTGCGGGGCGAACGAAAGGGAACTCCCTGGGAATGCGATAGCGTTCCCAGAGAAGGGCCGCCTTAACTTAAGAAACTGAGCTGGGAATCGACTCCGGACCTACTATGTCACCGGCCCCCGAGGGCCCAACCTGATCCCCCTGACTCTACGATTTCTTCCATGACAAAAGAATGAAGCAAGGGAGCAGGAGGAAGATTCTACCTACGAAATAGACTGGTAGTCCGGAACAAGTTGGATGAAGGATGAGACGAGGTTGAAGAAGCTTCCTTAGCCGGACCTTCGCCCTTCCCCAAAAGAAAAGCAAGGGTCTCTGAAGCCCTGCCAGGGTTGATTTGACCCAAGGTTACCCTGGGAGGTAACCCGCCTTCAACTAACCGTCAGGATGAGGCGCACCCATCATCCAACAGACGGGGAAAAGCCACCACAACCATCCAAATCTCAACCAACAGATTGGCTTAACCATTGTGCAACAAGAAAAGGAAAGACGGCCCCAGGGCCACCCACTTTTTCCCTCTTCCCCAACCTAGGAGTGACAGCTGTCCACCATCTGATTCCCAGATCATGATGGACAATCCAATCAGAGATCCCGTAATCATCCACTACACTGTCTCCCGGGAGGAAAACGACAAAGCACTAATACTCTCACTTCTCGAGGCAAATCTTCACTTCGAAAACTAAGAGTGGGGGGCAACTGTTGGGATATCCAGGTTCAGCATGAACTGAACTCCAGCTCAACTGGACGAACCCCTTTTCTCCGGACCATGGACTTCGGACCAGGAAAAAGGCCAGGCCAACTACAGGCAGCTCACTACTTCTCACCAGACTACAACATCCAAAGGCCAGTCCTACAGATAACGTCTTCGGCTTTGACTGAAGACCAGATTTCTTATCGACTTTCGAAGACGCGCTCTTCGGTCCCTGCCGTAGACACGATCTCCGGCCATGGGGGGAAACACCAAGTCTTCGGCCCACGCGAGGAGAAACCCGAAGATTGGACCATAATCTGGTCCAAATAGGCAAATGTAATCAATGGTTACAATCAGCATTCTCCATGCCACGATCATGGCGCGTGACTCCAGCTGCCATGCCTCCGATCGGGTCGGAACTGCTCAGTGACAAGCCACGATCGCCAATCATGGGAGAAATGGACTCCCCATGATCATCGGAAAAAGAGCGGGCCACCGGCCGGAGGCCTTCTTTTAAATAATGGTAAGAAGGATGGCTGGAGAGGTACGCACACATACGCTCACACATATTCTAAGAGCTCTTTCTCTCATACTCTCGACACCCTTCCCCATTTTATGGCTGGGATCCGCCACTGACTTAGGCATCGAAGTGTCCCATGCCGGAACAACCCCGACAAGGGACCTGTTTTGCAGGTGAACCAGGGAGCGGTCCTGCGATGCAGTGGCTCTGACCAGCCAATTCAGGGACTCCATGCCAACAGTATCCATCCATGAAGGTTCATGTTCAACTTGACATATTTTAGCTGGGGATTCTGATATGCAGGGATCTTCAAGATATTCCATATAAGTCATCCCAAGAAAATTTGGTGCAGTAGTTGCAAGTCTTGAAAGGGCATCTGCCCGAGAGTTTTCTATCCTTGGCACATAAATAATCTCAAAATACTCCAACCCATATATCAGGCTTCGGACTTTTTCTAGGTATTGGATCATATTTGAATTTCGAGCTTCGAAATCACCTTTCACTTGATTCACCACCAGCTGTGAATCGGAAAAAACTTTGACCCTTTTAATCTCCAATTTTTGAGAGATTCTAAGTCCAGCAATGAGTGCTTCATACTCTGCCTGATTATTTGATGTTTGAAAAGAAAACTGAAGAGCATATTCAATAACCTGCCCATTCAGACCAGCAAGAATTAAACTCGCACCACAACCGTTGGCATTCGAAGCACCATCGACATGTAACATCCAAATAAAGTCCGGATTGTCTTTGGTACCTTCTTCTTTGGCTCTTGGCTGGTCCTCTTCAGATCCCCATGTGCACTCAGCTATAAAATCAGCCAAAATTTATGCCTTCATTGCTGATCTAGATTGATAATCAATATCAAACTCCCCCAATTTAACAACCCATTTAGCTATCCTCCCAAAAGTATCAGGACAATGAAGAATAGCCCTTAAAGGCTGATCCATCAAAATCATGATAGAATGAGCTTGAAAATAAGGCTGAAGACGCTTTGCCGCCACCACAAGTGAAAATATAATCTTTTGCACTCTAGGATATTGGACTTTTGCCTCATGTAATACTTTACTAGTGTAGTAGATCGGTTTCTGTACATGCTTGGTGTCTTTCCGCACCAAAATTGAACTAACTGCCTCATCAGTGGCTGACAGATATAAGTAGAGTGTTTCTCCTTCACAGGGCATAGAAAGCAATGGTGGGTTTTCCAAATATTTCATCAATTTGTCAAAGGTGATTCTGCAATCTTCTGTCCATTCAAAATTTTTAGTCTGACGAAGAACCTTGATGAAGGGTAAACACCTTTCTGCAAAGCGGGAAATGAAATGGCTCAAAGAGGCAATTCTTCCTGTTAGCATTTGAACTTCTTTCTTGCAAGTAGGATGCCTTGTAGTCTAAAGAGCCTGTATCTTTTCTAGGTTAGCTTCTATTCCTCGCTTGGTAACCAGGTATCTCAGGAACTTTCCAGAAGTCACACCGAAGATGCACTTGGTTGGGTTCAATCTCATCTGATGGCGTCTTAGAGCATCAAAGGACTCTTTCAAGTCTGCAATATGATCAGACTTATGAAGACTCTTTACTATCATATCATCAACATAGGCTTCTATATTTCTCCCAATCTGTTCTTTAAAGACTTTGTTGATGAGCCTTTGAAAGGTTGCCCCAGCATTTTTCAACCCAAATGGCATCACCTTGTAACAGTAGGTCATTTCTCTGTAACAAAAGCAGTCTTCTCTTCATCCTCAGGATTCATTCAGATCTGATTATAGCCTGAGAAGGCATCCATGAAACTCAGCATTTGATGACCAGCCATAGCATCAATCAACTGATCAATTTTTGGCAAAGGAAAATTGTCCTTTGGACAGGCTTTGTTAAGATCCGTATAGTCTATACAAATCCTTCACTTGCCGTTTGATTTCTTTACTATGACCACATTAGCTAGCCAATTCGAATATTAGACCTCCCTTATGAAGTTTGCTTCAAGGAGTTTATTAACTTCTTCATCAATTGCCTTCTGCCTTTCTGGAGCAAAATTCCTCTTCTTCTGCCATACTGGCTTATAGTTGGGAGATACTTCTAAGTGATGTGTAATCACTTCAGGCGGAATTCCAGGCATGCCTGAAGCTGTCCAAGCAAAAATATCAACATTATCTCGAAGAAAAGAAATTAGTTTCACCTTTGATTCCTCATCAAGTAATCTGCCAATTTGCAAAAACTTAGTTGGATCATCTTCGGATAATGGTATGAAAAGTATTTTTTCCACTGGTTCTCCAGAGTTTTCGGATTCGTCTCTTGGATCCAGCTGGTCAAGTGCCAAAGGCTTGGATGTTTGTTTATTTTGAATAATAAGACACTAGTGAGCGATCCTTTGATCTCCTCTTACTTCCTCAATGCCTGTAAATCGAACTAACAAATGGTATGTTGAGACTATGGCTCTAAACTTATTCAATGCTGGACGCCCCAAGATTGCATTATAAGCCGAAGATGTTCTAGCCATAATAAAATTGAATGGAAGGGTCCTTTGGAATGGTTCAGATCCAAAAGTTACGGGAAAAATCATTTCTCCTTCAACCCCAACTTGATTTCCACTAAAACCAGTTATAGGAATGAGAGATCTTCGTAATTCACGTCCAGACAATCCCATCCGAAGAAAAGCATCATACAGCAACACATCAACTGAGCTTCCATTATCAATTAATATTTTTTTACATCAAATTTGGCAATAATTTTCGAGACCACTATAGGGTCATCATGTGGAAGTTGTACACCCTGAACATCTTCATTGAAAAAAGTGATAGCATTTTTTCCTTTGAACCTCTTCGGGACATTTTCCTTAACTTCAACATCCCATGCTGATGACCGATGAAGCATCCTAACATCTCCACCAATTGGCTTTTGATAAGGCAAATCAGCTTCATTGGATATTCTCGGAAGGGCAGTTGCTTCGGCTAGAGATTCTGGACGGTTGACATACCTTCCCAGATATCCTCTCTTTATCAAATCCTCGATGGCATCTCAAAGCTGGAAGCATTCTTCAGTGTTATGTCCATGATCTCGATGATATCGGTAGTACTTGCTTTTGTCCCTTGCTTTTGCAGGTGTCTTCAGGGGATGTGGCCTTTGGAAATATTTTTCTTTTTCAATTTTCAGCAGAATCTTCTCCCTAGGCAAGTTGAGGGGTGTGTAGGCATCGAATCGGTTTTTCTGCTGTCTGGACTTGGGGCTGCGCCTAGAGACCAAAGCATTGTTAGAAGATGTTGGCACGTTCGGTTCTCTAGTACTTTTCTTCTTAGGAGGGAATCTCCTCTTCGCCAGTCTTCGGCTTGCCGCTGCTCTTCAGCGGCATCATACTTTTGAGCTCTTGCCAACAGCTCGGCATAGCTCGTTGGGAATCTTTTGTCCAGAGAAAAAGTGAACCTGGATGATTTTAAGCCTTTATTCAAGGCAGACATAGCCACATGCTCATTCAAGTTCAAAATTTTCAGAGTGGCCGAATTGAAATGGTGGACAAATCCTTTCAAACTTTCTCCTTCTTATTGCTGGAGAAGAAATAAACTGTCAGTGTTGCGTGGCATCTTCTGGCACGTCCTGAAGTACAAGACAAATTGCCGCTCTAACTCAGCAAAGGAATGAATTGAGTTCGGAGGCAGGCTCGAATACCATATTCGAGCGGATTTCTTCAAAGTGGCAGGAAAAGCAATGCAGTAAAGGGCGTCAGTTGCTCCTTGCACCATCATATGCACTTTATAACTCCCCAGATGGTTGAGGGGATCTGAAGTCCCATCGTAGGCCTCTAATTGTGGGATCTTGAAATGCCTAGGGATAACTTCATCCATAATTTCATCAGAAAAAGGGGGCTGAGAGTTGAAGGTCACAACCTCATCGTTTCTTCTCAGTTCTGAAATTCTTGCTATCTGTGCTTGCATAGCCTTGAACTTCTCCTGCACCTCATGATTGATCTCCTTTTGCCTTGAACCTTCTAGTACAAAGCTTCTAGAAGAAACAGAAGGAGAACGTCGAACCCACTTCTTCCCACCATGATCTTTTGCTTATCGATATGGCTGAGAGGTGTAGCAGCCATGAGATGATCGGATCTGTGAGAAGCTGGGGGTGATCTCTTGGCACTAATATTTCTCCCTCTTAGGTTGACGGCTAGATTGCGAAACAGGGGGAGGGCATTGGTTTTGAGCTGCAGCTTCATGTAAGTGCTGTACTAGTGCCGTCAAGGTCTTTACCTTGTTCACCAAACTTTCGAATTGCTGCTTCTCCACCATTATCATAGGAGGCTATGATTCCTGAACCGTCGGAAGAATGCTTACCGAAGGTTTGTTTGATGAAGGAGCCTACTGCTGCTGACTCACAGATGCGTTCTTGGTTTTCCCTTTCACCATTCTTGCCCAGCAGAAACTCTCCTTCAGAACAGAGGAAACAGACTTGCACCCCTTCCTAGCACGCCAATCTGTTGATGCTGAACCTCTGTCGATCGGATAGAGTGGTTCTTCTACTAGATCGCCTCGACCGGAACCTGTAAAACAGATCCCTGACCGGAGATTTTCCGATGGGGGACACTCCGATGCCTAAGTCAGATGAAGCTCAGGCAGCAGCAGAATAGAGAGTTTTTGAAAGCAGAGAGGGAAAAGAGAAATTCAAAAATGCAAGAAAGAGAAAAAAAAATGAACCCCCCTGAGTACCCCCTCTTAACAGTATTTATAGGCTCCAACGTAACTACTTACGGTTATGGGAATTGGCGAATGCAACCTCCTCATAACTGTAAGTAGTGGCTGTCGAAAAAATAATTACACTCAGAGTTTATCCAATCTTGAGATTTTGGACCATGTGGGTGGTTGCAACAACCAAAACAGATTTCAATTGTTTGTCCAAGAAACCCACATGTCCAAGAATCCTCCTTCTTTAAGCATAGATCCGAAGTTAGCTCCACATTCTCTTTAGTAGCGCTCCTGAAGGGAATGTTAGCTTCACACTTCGGATTCTTCTGGATGTAACAAAAGTAAACACTTATAGTCTTCGGATTATATTGAAGGAATAAAATCGAAGATATTCGCTTGGGAGGTCAAGTCTTCGGATCAAGGTAATTGTACGAAGCCGAAGACATAGAGTAAATAAACCTGGCTTAAAATCATAGATAAAGATGTTAGGCTAAGTCTTCGGATCAAGATGGATGTACGAAGCCGAAGACAGTAAACAAACTTATCTCCTGGATCATAGATAGAGATACAAAGCCATAGATATTAGGCATAGTCTTCGGATTGAGATAATAATACGAAGCCGAAGACCCAGAGTTAATAATATCTTCTGGAATAGACATAAATCCATAAATATTAAGCATGGTCTTCAGATCGAGACAATAATACGAAGCCAAAGATCCAGTGAAGACAAAAACCTTAGGCTAAGTCTTCGGATCAAGATGATAATACGAAGCCGAAGACCCTTTCCTTTGCCAATTGATTTGACCAATAAACCAAAAGAGAAAAATTGAAATTGGTTCAGAAAGCGGTCCAATAATTAATTGAAATAAAAATCGGGATATCATAACACTACATATTAAATCGTTGTCTAGTTATAACATATTATTTATGAGGTTAATAGTAAATTTCATTCACATCCTTTCAGGATTATATTATTTATTTAGTTTTGAATATTAAATTCCACTAAATAGCCAAGTTAGTTTAGAATAATATCCAATTTAATATTTAAAAAATATGGATCTCTATAACCATGGATATGCTTAATATTTGATTCATACCCATATCCATATGGAATAAACATAGATACTAATTTTGTTATGTATTTATATTATGTATCTATATTTATATTTTGATGAGACGTGGTTTTCATTTGTTTGATAGCACCATTCCATTGCAAAGCTCAAAGGTGAATGAGATGGCCTCAAATATACAAAGATCATCCTGGTCACATTATCCTCGAAGAAGACTCATCTAGTGTGATTGGTTGGATTTTAAGGGGCCCTTAGTGTGTGGACGATCATCTTTTACTGATTGATATTTGGTGGTTAGCTAGCCAATGTATTTCTTTTAGTGCCGAACATGTGTATCGAGAAGTGAATAGCACCATAGACTAGATGACCTCCTTTGTTATGGAATATTCCAATGTTACCCTATGGATGGCCTCATCCTACACTCTTTTACACTTTTATCATATTTTATTTTTTGATCTTGTTGGATATATTCGTACTACAATTATGTCAGTCATTAATTTCATTAAAAAAAATGATACAAATTAAATGTATCAGTATAAAAATATGGATATTAAAAAATATCATATTTGTAATACCCAAATCTAATCCAACACTAGAAGGCAGTTCAAATATTGATAGTGATATTTGCAGTAAATTTCCAATAGCATTAAAATGGCACCTATGCATGACTTGGTGATAGGAAATGATGCACATGGTCAAGTTAGGTCTCTTGGTATAAGCATGATGCCTTGTGTAGCTTTGATCCCAAAGCCATATTTGGTGTCGCTACCTCTTGAGTTTCATTAGTGCCTCGAAATTTGTAGCTTTAGATGCTTTTAAATGATCATAGTTATTTTAGTTGTGTAATATTGTAACATGTTTGATAAAACATTTGGATATAGTATTATATTATGTGAACTAATCATAATTTTAAATTTTATAATTATAATGAATAAAGTGATATTATACTATCATATAAATGGATTATTATTCAATAATTAGCATGGTAAAGCTTTATCATTATAAAATAACTTGATATTATGATATAAGTAGATATAATGTCATGATATCTATTACTATTTTAAAAAGTATTTATTATATGTTACTTATTGCAATATACTTATGCTTTTGATTAGTTTATATATAGAAAAGCATAATAACTATTTTGATATTACTTATAGTACATTTTTTATACAATTCTAAATTTTGTCCTCTTATTATTGTCATAAATATGCAAATTTGTAAAAATTTTATTAACAAGTGATAATTACTATGAAATATTATATAATTATGATAACTATAATAAATTTATCCTTTATAATACTAATAGTTATATTTCATTGATGGTTAGTTAATGTTACTATAATGCCAATAATAGTATGTATATACTTAATAAACTTTTTAGTATCATAGTCCAATAAAATTTATTCTGTAATATTGTCACTATTAAAAATCATTTTGATTTTCAATTTTTTTAAAAAAAAATAACACTAAGTTTTTCTTGGATTATCGTAATAACATTGCAATAGTAATTGGATAACTTTAGCTTGGTTCAATACCTTGAATCCCAAGCTAGCCTAAATGGAGTCATTGTCTTGCTAATAATTTTTCTAAGTGAGCAATCATAGTATTGTTAGATGTATGCCCTAAAAGCTAAGTTGGTTTGACACATTATATTTCTAGGGCATGAATTTTGTACTTAATTTTTTTCATTAATAAAAAGGATATTTACTTCATTCATATTGGTGTGTTTATGAATCGTCAATGGAGTTGATGGGCAACGACACATATTCTCATCAATTGAGAATCCGAGGCATGTGTCTTTATAGGTTAACTCCTAAAAGCTCCCGATCATTGAAACGTCATGAAGATGGTGATTGATCTGTTAAGATCGGTGCACAAATCACTTCCCTTTATGGGTAGATCAGTCTCTAATCTATAGTGTGGTGACACTGGAGTGAGAATGCAGGTAGTTGATAGAGATTAACGGTACTAAGCGTGACCAAGTACAGGAAGTTATACGAATGACTACTCACTCGTCAAAAACTTCTTGATGCTATAGTTGTGTGAATAGTTTTTTGATCTAGGATATCTCAGCTACTCATAGTAAGGTTGCTATAGTTTGACAGCACATAAACATAGTTCCTATCCATTCGAGACCTTGCAGTGTTTGTTGACTGCAGTAAGTTTATTATCGAAGTAGGGTGTACACTTGTAGGGATCTATCAGCCTTGGTAGTAAGGAATAATCCTATGCAACTTAGTGAGACCGAGTCCTTAAGTCTATGGCCATAACAAAGTGATAATGAAAAGGTGTTTTTATTAGTAACACATTCAGACTCAAGTCGATTAAGTATATGACTGATGGATTTGATGAGTTTTTGTGACCTGTATCATGTCAGGATTTTGATAGAGAAACCGAATCACATGATAACTATACCTAGGGGTTCCAATCTTATCCTACTAGGTTGCCACTACATACTGCTACGTTTCACTGGTGGATTATGAGAGCCCATTAGGATCATTTACGGATCGACGATCCTAATTAGGGTTGAGTTGAAATTATTTCAGCCCATCAAAAAGAGTTTCGATGATATATAATAGAGATTATAGCATATCTCATTACCAGATAGGGTAGGACTTGAGGGGTCACTCACATTAGGAGCTCAACTAACCAATCAGCAAATCAAAATGTTGCTAAATTTGGTACCTACCAATTTTAGTACATTTGGACCTAATTGTAAGTGTTGCAATTTATATTCGACCTAATTAAATTAAGGATCAGTCATTGATTGAATTAAATCAGATTTAATTTAATTAATTTGATTCTAATTGGGTTAGTTATTTAAATTTGACTCGGTTAACTAATCCTAATTGAATTAGGTCAACAGCCTTTTCAAAATAGGTTCGATCGGGCTTGAAATTGGCTTCGATTTGATTATCAAATCACTTTAATTGGACCTAAAACTCAGAGTCCCATTTGACTGGGACTCTCTCTCCTCTCCACACACCAAAAATGAGAATGGCACAATATTTTGTGTGGCAAGGAATAAGTTGGTGCAAGAAGAGAAGAGTCCTTCTATTTTGGGACTCTTAATTCATCCCAAACTCTATCCCATAGAATATGGATTAATTTAGAAATTTTATCTAATGTTAATCTAGATGGGACCCACCTTAATCCAACAAAAAAAATGTGGTGCAAAACACTTGAGGCGTGGAGGATTTTTATGTGAAAACTTTGTGGCGCAAATATGAAGAAAGAGTCCTTCTGCATTAAGTAACCTTCTTTACCAAAACTCTATCTAATAGATTATGGATTTAATTTGGTGTTGCCCAGGTGGCTTTTCCAAGAAGGGGGTGAATTGAAAATTTAAAAAATTAATCAGATATATGCTCTTTTAAATCTACTTTAGTGGTAGGTGTTGTGTTTCAAATAATTAAGAGCAGAAGCAAATGCAAACAGAAAAAGCACAATGCAAACATAGCAAATTTATAGTGGTTTGGAGTACCCTCGCTCCAACGTCCACTACTCAAGATACCACTTGAAATTTTCACTATATTCACTACCAGAATACAATCGAATTGTTTTACCAGGTTCACAATCCAAAACCCAATACTTGGTTTTAAACAGGATCACCAAGAACCCAACACTTGGTTTTGAACAGGATTACCAAAAACCTAACCTTGGTTTTGATCGGGCTCACCAAAAACCCTTATAATGTTAGTTTTAAAATGGGATCACTAACAACCCAACTTGGTTTTTAAACCGGGCTCACCAATAACCCAACAAACTCATAAAGAGTTAAAAGAAAGTAAGCAACTAAAGACAAACCCAAGTTGTTTGATGGTTGCAGTTGCAGCTCAAGTGAAGCCTTCTTAAATGGGTTTTAATGCACTTCAATGGCTTCCTCTTCTTCCTTAATAAGTGCTTCAAGCTTCTGGTAGGAGTTGGTGAAGACTTGAAGGTTGACTTGAATGTTCTTTTTGTGCTCTCTTGCTCATAAGCTCTTTTAATGTTCAATTAAGCATTAGCTTTTTCAAAGATTGTCCAAATCCCTCGTTTATAGAGTCTTGTACTCTTCTTGGATGGATATAGTCATTGTAGATCGTTGGGACTTGACATTTGACCATTAGAGCAATTTTTAAATTCAAAAATGAAGTTCTGGAACTACCTGTTACCTACCTGGAATCGACATTCCAGTCGGCTCAGATGCCTCAAGTTGGCTCGAATTCTTAGAGAGTTGATTCTTCACTCTGGTTGAGTCCGCTCGCCACAATCAAGTCAGCTCGCCACAATCGAGTCGGCTCGGATCCTCAGTGTTGATGATTCCTCACTCTAGTTGAGTCGGCTCACCTTAATTGAGTCGGCTCGGATTCTCAGGTATTCAAAATTATACTTCAGAGGAGTTGGCTCGGGTTCCTTCGAGTTGGCTCGCCTGGTTGTTCTCTCTGAACTGATTTTTCTAGACTCTGGAGGAGTTGGCTCGGATGCCTGAAGGGTCGACTAGGATGCCTGACTGAATGGATGAGTCAGCTCGGACTTCTTTTGGGTCGGCTCGCTTGTTTGATTCAAGAAATGATGTTCTGGATGACTTGGCTTGGGTTCCTCTAAGTCGGCTTGGATCTCTGCATGCCATAATCCTTCAACCATGCCACGGATTAGAGTCAGCTCTCTTCATGTGAGTCGGCTTGAGTGAATCTTCAATAAAAACTTTAACTCTTCTCCATAATTCATCCAGCAACTCTTCAATAATTAAAACTCTTCCCAACTCAACTAATAACAAATTCTAAAGAAATTAAGCTTGAAAAACTCATAGAAGTAATCCTTTTTCAAGAGTATTACATCAATCTTTCTTTGGGTTCTTCTTTACATGAAACACTTACAACGCAACACATAACATATAATAAGGTTGTAGGAGTTGCAATTGGGCATTAAGATCATCCTACAAAAACTTGTAATGCATTTGAAGAGTTGTTAGTAAAACAAATGCATGCTCCAATATTTTGTTATCATCAAAATCACTCAAGGGGTCAACAATCTTCCCCTTTTTGATGATGACAAAATACTTGGCATGGAAAAACTTTACAATTACATGTATAAATGTATTTGGAAATAAATATTAAAATGTATGAGCTGTATACTGAGAATATATTTGAAATCAATGTATCAGAGCTTGCATATAGATAATGTATCAGAGCTTTTGAAACAAGATCAGTATGTATCATAATAAACACTTATCAAAAGCCATTTTTGCCAGAAATCTATCAGAATTTTAGGTTAGCAAAAGGTATCAAATCTAGAGATATCAACAAAGCTTATAGCAAGTTCTAATCCGAGAAAATTTGCACATATTTGAGAGCTATTGTAAATAAATTTAAGTTATTCAACAAATTTTTCTTCCCCTTATTGTATGTTCTAAAAATTTTGAAACAACATGATTTTCATTAAAAACCATTCTTTTTCATTCCAATTTTCCATGCATTCAATATCAATATCATTCTCTCCCTTTTTGTCAATAATCAAAAAGGTATTCAATTAGAATCATTCTCCCCCTTTATTAAGTACATAAATCTTGATTTTTGATATAGAATGAGAAGATTGACAAGATTGTTTGAGATAATTTTACTTTCTCAAAAAAATTTTGATATTCTAATTTAAATTTATCTTGAGTTGCATACACAAATCACATTAATAATACCATTCATTCCACAAATCACATTGCAAACATAAGAGACATATAATTTCATTGCATTCAAGGATTTTCAATACAGATTACAAAAGTTTGAAAGCAGATATACAAACTTTAGTCTAGTCACTATCACTAGGCTCTTCTATAATAGGTTCTATCTTAATGTTTTCAGATCTACCTAGCCAAGATTTAGGTATACAAGAAGGTCCTCTAGTGCTAGTGGATGTTTTAGGTGGTGGTCTGGAAGAGATAGGTTCTAGGTCAAATAAACCAGGAGGAATAAAAGATGGTGGCTGAGTAGACTAAGATGGAGGCTATCTAAAGTGTGGTGCAGGCTGTATAGGATGAGGTGCAGGCTGACTAGGATGAGGTGCAGGCTAACTAGCTGTAGATCTAGCTGCTCCAAGAGCCTGAATGTCTGAAGATGGCTTGCCTAGTGGTGCGGGCACCAGACTCAGAAGAAGACTTCAGAGCTTCATCTGGATCTCTGATTAACCTTGCCCGAAGAATTAGGGTTTTTTTGGTTTTTAATAAGAGTTGACTAGATCAACTTAATTTAGCTTGAGTCTACATTACCTGCATTTTATTTTGTTGAGTCATGTTGACTCAGTAGTGGACTAGGGTTTCAAACTGGGATGTTACACTTTCTTCCAAGACCAGGCAAGTGGACACCGCACTCCCAGCCACACTCCCAGTCCAGGGGGTGCCATATCCACATCCAGCAGCTTTTGGTCCCCACTCCACAGATGGCAACCTCCTTCTCTCATGCGCTAGATAAGGAGAAGTCCACCAAGAGACCACCAATCAAGGGGGTGGCCAAGACTTTCCCAAGAATTCCAAAACAAAGAAGGGAAGAAATTCTCTTGGAAGAGAACTTCAAGGGGGCGCCCACTACCTGCCAAAAACAATCAAAACAAAGATGGGAAGGACCTTGACTTAGGGAGGAAGAAAAGGAGGAGTCCAAAAGAGTTGATCCAGGGAAGGAAGAAAATTTTTCTTGAAAATCCAAGCAAGGTGGCGCCATCTACCTGCCATTTATAACCCAAATCCTATTTTTTTGGTATTTTGGCCGACCATATGTAAGGGATTTGCCCTAATTTGGAGATCCCCTCCTTTAGTCCCACATGGGAAGATGTGAAACCCTCCTCCCTTGTAATGCCTTATAAATTAAACCCCTCTTGTAAGTTTACAACAATCAGATGAATGAAAGAAATTTTTTCTTGAGCAAACTTGTGTTTTCTCTTGTCCGCACTTGCTTCCAGGTGTTGAGCTCCGTGAGGGAGTAAATCCGGGTTCCCCTGGAACCTTGAGGAGGTGAGAGATCTCCAAAACCCCAAACCCTAGGTTAGCCACTCCACTCCCAAACCCTAGCCGCCATCACCCTTCTCTTTCCACCAAGCCCTAGTCTATTTCCCTTCTCACGGCCACCATCTCCAAGTCCAGGCCGACCACCAGCATCCAGCTCCAGTCCAGATACTGCAGATCTACAACAATTCTAAGAGGAAGTCAGATCGGCCTCCAGGAGAATTCGATTTCAGCAACTTCGGCTTTCAAGTTCTTCAACCTGGTAAGATCTTTTCTTGAGTTTCTGAATTCCTTCACTTGTTCCTCTTCTTTCCCAGATCTTGAGTCCAGGAGAAGCCGACCAAACCACGAGACCAGTATTGGAGGATCCATTGCGAAGATAGCCGACTCTGAGGATCCCACAATCTGCTCGAGAGAGTTCTTCCACCAAAATCCTGAGAAGATCACTGTCTGGTTAGTAAACCATCTCTTCTCTCTATTTCTGTTCAGTTGAAAGTTCAGAGCGAAACCCTAGGTCTGGGAGTTTCTCAACCCCCAGCGATCCATTACTTCTGAACTACTCTGATAATTTAGTTTCTTCTAAACTGTGCTTTCAATCCTTACCTAGTTTCCTTCAACGTAGTTTAGCTTTACTTTGAGTCGAAGCCAATTTCTAAAATATATATATATATATAAAAAAAGAATTAATCTTAATTTTACTTCCGCATATGCTTTCGTGCTGCATCACCTAGAAAGACCCACACTGTGCTCAACTCAGTCTGAATCTTCTTGTTCCCTTCTTGAAGAGCAATGAGCTCACTAGCTTGAGCTTTAGTGAAAGCCTCTGCTAATCCTCTCATTCTTCCAAACTCTGCTATGAGAATTTCTACTCCTTTTGTATAGTCATCTTCCATCTTTATGCTTTGCTTAATTGATCCCATCCTATAGCTCATCTCACGTAATTTCGATCTGAATTCATCAATACTGTGAGCTACAGTCTGTCGGATCTCATCTGATGCTATCTTGAGGGAGTCAGATAGTGCATGTATATCAATCTGTGGCTGTGGTCCAGTAGACTCAACACTGTTTACCCTGGAGTGCAGCTGTCTAATCTCACCATAGATCTCCTCAAGTTTGGTGTCAACTGTTTGGCGAAGCTCACCAAACATCGAACCAATGGAGCTGGTTAAAGTCTGAGATAGCTGTCTCATTTGCTGGGCAAAGAATGCATGAGACACTAAAGGTGTAGGAGTATCAGTAGATGGTCTCGAAGTATCAATAAATGGATCAGGAGCAGGTGTATCAGTCACTATAGGTGCTGGCACAGAAAGTACAGGTACTGAAGCAGGTGGAGATGCTGGTGCTGGTGGAGATCCAGGGAAACTCCTAGGACTCCTCTCTCTATTCTCTAACTCCTCAGCAGTAGTAGCAGTAAGCTCAACAGCAATAAAAGTAGTGGCAGTCTCCTCAAGTGTAGAAGGCTCAGCAGCAATCCCAATCTCCTCAGGTAGCTCTCCTCCTCATCATCATCTAAAGATCCTCCAGCCCTCTGATCTAATCCCTTCTTCAACCAAGCCCCTTCAACCTGATGATAACCCATATGTTAAAGTGATTTAGCTGAGTAGGTATCAGTATGGTGTAATAACCTGTTGTCCTCTCCATCAAGCATAACACCAAAATGTCTAAAAATAAGTGTGAAGGCCATACCATAGGGTAAGCATGCCTTGGCCTTCCTGACTGCATCTCTCATCTGGGTTAGCATAATGTATGGGAGATTGAGGGCCTCACCCTCAATCATATATCTCATGAAAACCAAATCTCTCTCGCTGACCCAGTCAAATCTACCAGTACGAGGTAAAAATATTCTGCTGACAATGTTATGAAGTAGCCTCATCTCTAGGGAAAGGACATTAGCTTTTACATTAGCAATTTCATCCATACTGTTGGTTTCCAATATCAGCCTCAAAGTCTTTTGTCTTTCCCTCATAACTAGATGGCAGCTTCCATTACTTGGCATATGCAGAACTTGGCTCAAACATTCCTCATTCACGGTCACTCTAACCCCGTTCACAATTGAAGTAACTCCATTTTCTTCTAGGGTTATGTTTTCATAGAAAGATCTGACTAGGCTAGGGTATGTAGGCAAATCCAAAGCGCAGAAAAATTCCCAGCCCTGAGACTCAATCCAATTACCAGTATGGAAACCCTGGTTTTCTAGAAATGTGAAATTGATTTTCCTACCAGTAGTCACCGTTCGGTTCCCCATCAAAATGATTGGTCGAGGCTGCATAGGGGATGGATTTCGATCTTCCTCATTGACTTCTTGTTCTTCCACTTCATCAGTCCGAGTTAGCTCTTCTTGCCGTCTCTTTGTTCTTCTTTCTCTTTCCACAGTGGGCTTAGCTCATTGAGATCTCTTGGCAACAGCTTTCTTCGGAGCCATTAGCACCAATTAGGTTAGGGTAGGATGGATTTTGGGAGAATGTAGGGTAGGAGTTCTAGAATCTAAGATTGGAGAGAGTGAGCAATAGCTCTGCTAGGGTTTAAGTGAACTTGAGGCTCTAAGAAGGGTTTTGCAATTTTTATATAAAAATGCTTAACTCGTAATTCGAGTCGGTTCGACTTGAGCACTATAGCTCGAGTTGACTCAAACCAACACTTTATTAAAGGTTCTAAATAATTCAAAATTGGTTTCAAATGAAAGGTATACACTAAGAGAACTAGTCATTATCCTTAATTTGATGTTGGAGGCTTTCTAGATAATTTTTCCTTAGTTTTGAAGAATTAGGTCAAGTTTTCTAAAATGGGTCACATAGACCTAATTCACCTTTAATCAATTGAAATCTATCTAAATTAAGAGGTTTAGTAAAAATATCAGCAAGTTGATTTTCAGTAGGAACAAATTTAAGCACAATATCGCCATTCAAAACATGATTCCTAATAAAATGATGTCTAATCTTTATGTGCTTTGTTCTAGAATGCTGAATTAGATTTTTAGACAAATTGATAGCACTTGTGTTATCACATTTGATAGAAATCTTGAATTGTATAACACCAAAGTCTTTTAGTTGTTGTTTAATCCAAAGTACTTATGCATAACAACTCACAGCTGCTACATATTCTGCCTCAGCAGTAGATAGTGCTATAGAGTTTTGTTTCTTATAATGCCATGAGATTAAATTCAATCCTAGAAACTGGCATGTACCACTAGTGCTCTTTCTATCTATTTTGTATCCACCATAATCAGCATCCAAAAAATTAATTAAATTCAATGAAGATTGCTTTGAATACCATAGAACTAAATTACTTGTGCCTCTTATATATTTTATGATTTTTTTTAAGCAAGCATATATGATTCTTTTGGATTAGATTGAAATCTAGCACAAATACATACGCTAAACAAGATATCAAGTATACTAGCAGTTAAGTACAACAGTGATCTGATCATATCTCGATGAGCTTTTGATCAATGTTGTTGCCATCTTCATCTTTATCTAACTGCAGGTAGGACTCATGGGTGTGCTTGCTTCTTTGCTTGTCTCCATACCAAACTTCTTGATGTTTTTTTTGATGTATTTGGCTTGGTTTATGAAGATCCTTTCCTTTGTTTGTTTCACTTGAAGTCTAAGGAAGTAGTTTAGTTCACCCATAAGGCTCATTTCAAACTCATCCTGCATCAACTCAGCAAATTATCTATAAAGTATTTCATTAGTTCCACCAAATATAATATCATCAACATAAATTTATACAACTAACATGTCATTATTTTTCTTTTTGATAAAAAGAGTTTTATCAATATTTTCTCTTACAAAATCATTTTAAAGTAAGAATTTGTTTAATCTATCATACCAGGCTCTAGCTGCTTGTTTAAGTCCATACAATGCTTTATTGAGTTTAAAAACATGATTTAGAAAAGCATGACTTTCAAAACCTGGTGGTTGTTCTAAAAGAACTTGTTTTAATATAAAACCATTTAAAAATATACTTTTTATATCCATTGGAAAAAGTTTGAAATTCATGTAGCAAGCAAATACAAGTAGTAATCTTATGGCCTCTAGTCTTGCTACGGGTTCATTGGTTTCATCAAAGTCTATTCCTCCCTCTTGGTTGTACCCTTTGCTACTAATCTAGCTTTGTTTCTAACTACATTACCTTGTTCATCTAGTTTATTTCTATAGACCCATTTGGTTCCTATAATGGGACGGTCTGATGGTCTATTAACTAAAGTCCACACATTATTTCTATCAAATTGGTTTACTTCTTCATGCATGGCCATCATCTAGTTTGGGTCATTTTCAACTTCTTCTAAACTATGTGGCTCTATTTGTGATACAAAAGCTAGGTAATCATGCGCATCTCTATGTGATGACCTAGTCCTAATACCTGGAGAGGGATCACCAATAATTAAATCTCTTGGATGAGAAGTTACATACCTCCATTCTCTTGGTAGATCAGCATGGTCTTTACTTATCATTTATTCTCTTTCTTGAGTTGGTCTCTCTTGAATGCTCATATCTTCCATTTCCTTTTGAAGTGTACCTGCATCATTATCATGCACTCTTCCTTCTTTGAAGGTGAGGGGTTAGTTTCATCAAATATAACATATACTGATTTTTCCATAGTCAATGTTCTTTTATTAAATACTCTATTTGCTTCGCTATGTGTTGAATAACCAAGGAAAATTGCTTCATCATATTTATCATCAAATTTTTCTAGATTATTCTTTCCATTATTCAGCATAAAGCATTTACAACCAAATACATGAAAATAGTTAATATTTGGTTTCTTTTCATTCCAAAGCTCATAAGGAGTTTTCTTTAAAATTAGATGAATCAAAACATGGTTCAAAATATAACAAGCAGTGTTGACCACTTCTGTCCAAAAGTATCTTGGAAGATTGCCTTCATATAACATTGTTTGGGCCATCTTTTCCAAAGTCCTATTTTTTCTCTTTATAATACCATTTTGTTGTGGTGGTCTAGGAGCGGAGAAGTTGTGATCAATGCCATTTTCTATGAAATAATCATCAAAAAATTGATTTTCAAATTCTGTGCCATGATCACTCCTAATAGAAATAATTGGAAGGTTTTTCTAGTTTAAAATTTTTTTGTAAAATTTTTGAAAGACTTTAAAAGTTTCATCTTTATGTGTAACAAAAAGATCCAATTAAATCTTGAAAAATCATCAACTATCACAAGAGCATATTTCATACCGCCTAGGCTTGTGGTCCTAGTTGGTCCGAATAAGTGATGGGGATCCAGGGCAGGTCTGGGTATTTTTTCAATTTTTCTCTTATTTTCTCGCATTTTTTTATTTTTCCTATTCCCGCTATTCCATTTATTCCCGCTATTCCACCTTTATCCCGATCTTATTCCCGATTTATTCCAACACTATTCCATCTTCTCTCGTGAATTTTTTTTAAAACTTCCGAATCCTAGCCGCCTCCCCCCTCCGACCCCAGATCCGGGCTGCCCGACCCCCGACCGCCCCTGTCGGACCGTCGCTGATGCTCGCCGGCCCCCGCCCTCGCCGGAGAAGATGCCGCTGCCACCCACGCCCATGGAAAGATGAACAGACATGGAGGCGTCCGCCCGCCATGGCCCACGGTCGCCGCTGCAGCCGTCGCCGCCGGCCTGCAACTCGTCGTCGTTCCCGCCGGCCGCCGGTGGGGTCTGCCGCTGCCCACGCCCGTGGGAAGATGAACGGACGCGGGAGGCATCCATCCACCCACGTGTGCCCCTGTGTCGCCGTCGCCATTGCCGCCTGTCGTCGTCGCCCGCACGTCCGCCGACCACCGTCCCGCCGGCCCCGGCCTTCCTCGTTGTCCATCGGCCACGCCGGCGCCCTGAGGTCTCCCACGGTCGTGGGAGACCAAATGGCACGCCCTGGGGCGTGCCGTGCCATTCTTGTGCCGCCTCGCCTGTAGCCCACCGCCCCCCGCTAGCCGTCTGCCACTCGCCATCCTCCGGCCCGTCCGCCAACTGCTTCCCGACCGTCTATTGGTGCCTTGCCGGAGACCATTCTTCCCTTCCACGATCGTGAGTTGGTGTTTGCATGGATTTCAAAGCAATCCCATTTTCAGAGTAGCACGCTTTCTGGAGCAGATCATCAAGCTGACATGCTTCTCAGAGCAGATCAGCACCACTTTTGATGCAACACAAATTTTGATGTAATTTATTTTTTTTTTTTAGTTTTCTTAGAGGCTAAGAAACTGAGGGTTTTGGTTTTTCTATATAAAGGCCCCCTCTCCCCCTGTAATAATCAGAGATGATTTGATATAAAATTTTGGTTCTCCATTGGTTCCGGTTCTGGTTCTAGATTGAGGCTCGTTTGCCTTCGTTCCCTGCTGTGTGCATTATGGGTTCGATGAGGGGTGTGAGGCGTTCCCTGCTATGTGCATTATGAGTTCGGTGAGCACCCTAGTTATCCCCTATCTCGTCTTCTTTATTCCCTCATGTCCTTTAAGAGTCATCCTAGCGCATCTATGTGAGAGCCCTACTATGTGCATTATGGGTTCGATGAGAACTCAGGGTAGCTGGTGCTGTGATCCTTCAGGAGGGTAGCTTTATGCTCAGGGTAGCTGGTGCTGTGATCCCTCAGGAGGGTAGCTTTAGGCTTTGACCCCTGACTTTCTGTGTGTGTCCCCCGCTAGAGTGAGTCTCAGGGCCATGAGTTCCACTTCCCGGTCCCCCATCTTCATCCTTCCTTCGCCACATCCATCCAGAAATTTGAAAACAAAAGAGATCAGCTGTCTTAGGATTTTAGTGTCAGTATGCCCTAGTCCCGGGAGGCTTCTTAGCCCTCCCATGATCCTAGTTTGTTAGATGTTTTTCCCTGTTTTCCAAATAACTAGGTTACATCGATTTCCGTCCTGCATCAATAAGTCTATGTGAAGTAGCTCAAGGGGTCTAGAAGTTGAAATCATATTTTTGGATTTGAAACTCTTCTTAGTTTGTTTACCTAATTTGTAAGCATCGCAAACATGTTCAAAATCTACTTTAAATTTGGGCAAACCTTTAACAAGATTCTTGGAAATTAATTTGGCAATAGTATGCATGCTAGCATGACCTAATCGTCTATACCAAAGTAAACAAGACTCCTTGATCTTAGCATTCATTGCTACTAGACTAGAACTACTAGACATGGCTAGATCATTCAGATCTACCACATAAATATTTCCAAGTCTATGTCTAATGAATTTGTTGCTAGAATCAAGTGAGTTTGTTACTATAAACATAGATGATTCAAAGACAACCTTGAAGCCTTTATCACATAATTGACTAATACTTAACAAATTATGCTTCAATTTATCTACTAGCAATACATTTTCAATAAAAGTAGAGGGGGTTAATTTGATATTACCAATATCGATTATTTTCTCCTTGCCATTATCTCCAAAGGTTACCAAACCTCCTTTCATCTCTAGGGTGATGAATTGATCCTTGTCACCTATCATATGTCTTGAATAGCCACTATCGAGATATCATCTTTTCTTTATTTTTTGGGCTGCAAGACATTCCTGCAAAACAATCAACAAGTTCTTTTAGGTACCCAAGCTACCTTGGATCCTTGCAGGTTAGCAGAGGTGGTTCTTTTAAGAACCCAAATCTTTCTAATTTTATTCTTTCCATTTACATTTTTCTTTAACATATTGCATTGGAGAAATTTATGTCCAACCCCATGACATGCATAATAAACAATTCTAGTCTTTTGAAAATATTTAAACTTTGAAGTTCTAGATGTAGAAGCATGTGATACAGATGTAGAAGCATGTGACACAAAAGCATTTTAAGAAACATATTTTGGTATAAATGCTTTTGAAGATATAAATGTAGTAGCTGAAATTCCATTTGAATTCAAAGAATTATAACTGATTCCAACCTTGTTACTTGAAATTCTTTGCTCTTTTAAAATTAACTCAAGCTTATTTAAACTTAAGATAAGCTTTTCAACCAAAGGCTTAAGTATTTCCATTTCCTTTTTCAAATCAGAATTTTCATCAACTAAAGCTTTGTTTTTCTCAAGATGTAGATTTCTTTCAATTTTCAAAGCTTTGTTGTTTTCAGAAAAGATAGTTAATTTCTTTTGTTATAATTTGTTCTTTTCTAAAATCTCTTCCTTTTCTTTTACTAAAGAATCATTAATGTTCTTTAAAGCTCTAATTTTGTTCCAGCCTTTTTAAATTCAGAAAGCAAATCATGAAATGCAAAGTTCAGTTCATCGAAAGTAAATTCAGCTTGTGGTTCAGGGGACATTATCTCATCTTCGAGACCCATAAGACATAGATTGGCAGTTTTTATGGTTTCTTCTTCTGTTGAAGTCGACTCCTCACTATCGCTCCAAGTTGCAACCATCACTTTCTTTTTCTTCTTCTTTAATATTTTCTTTAGTAAAGGACAATCGGGATGGATATGTCCTGGTTTCTTATACTCAACATGTGGGCATTTGTTCCTTCTCTTTTTCTCTTTCCTTGTCCTTATTGTGTTCACCTCTCTTGTAAAACTTTCTGAAGTATCTTCCTTTCTTTTTTCCCATAAATCTTCTAAATCTCCTTACAACCATAGCGATATCTTCATCATCTAAGTCATCTTCAGAGGAGGAGCATTCATCTTTCAATTTCTCATCTTGTTTCTTTGATTCCGATATAGCTTTGAAGGCAATTGTTTTCTTCTTTTTCTGATCATCTTCATTTATATGCTGCATGGCTAATTCATGAGTGATGAGAGAACCCAGTAGTTCATCCAGTGTTAGTGTGTTTAGATCTTTTACTTCTTGGATGGCAGTTACTTTGGGGTCCCATTTGTCCGGAAGTGATCTTAGAATCTTCTGTACTAAATTAGCATTAGAATAAACCCTACCAAGACTTTTCAAACTGTTATAATATCTATAAACTATGAAAACATGGCAGAGATAGTTTTAGTTTTCTCCATCTTAAATAATTCATAGATATTTATTAAAAGATTGATTTTGGAGGTCTTCCTCGAGCACTATGAGAGCCAAGTTATCCCACACTCGACAGGGTCGAGTTCCTCCCATCCCGGGAGAATTGGTGGGGGTACCAGGATTAGACACAGATTACTGGGCCCTATTTGGTTTACCTAGTCATGTATCAAATTTTGTAATCAACTAGAATTGAGTCCTGTAATAAGTTGAGGTTAGTTGATTTGTCTCAACCCTCAACTTAGTCAGTATTTTGAGTCATGTATATCAATTATGAGTCCAGTATGAGTCCGATTTTATACAAGAGAGGAGGTCACCCTATTTTAGAGTTCCACCAGGCCACATCCAAGAGTCAGAGGCCGCTACATCAGTCCATTGGATTTTGTGTGATAACCCAAGATCCAAGATGCTTCCAGAAATCCTGATTCTTTCCAGATGTCCTCCAAATGCCCAGATTCCTTCCTAGATGCTAGAGCTTATTCCTAAACTAGAGAATTCATGATTCTAGAGGTCCACCTACATCTCAGCCCAAAGAAATCAAGCCCAGGTGCCAAGTCCAAGCCTTTAAGAAGCAAGATTCCAGGGAATATTCCTGCTATCAGGCTACTAGGCCACCCCAGCTTCTAGAGGCCCAAACCCATGCACCCAAGCCCCTTTGGGCCGGCCCCTTATTACTCCTGGAGGCCCAACACGCCCCCTGGTATCCTTGAAGTGTTAACCACATCCAAAAAGGTTTGACCAAGTCCAAGTTGAAGAGAAGAAGGAGAAGACCAAGTTTATTCCTAACCTAGTTGGGATTTCTAATCCTTTTAAACTTTGTAATTCTAACATAGCTAGGAAAGGACATGTATTCCAATTGGGAAGAGGAATTGTAATCCAAGTGTAACCATGGTTAGTGAAGGCATGGAAACTCTATAAATACCCCACCCCTCCCCCTCTTGTAAGCATCTCTTTCTTATGAATACAACTTGCTGAAATTTTGAGTTATTGCCTTGTGTTGGTGTTTTATTTTGGTTCTTTGGTTGGTGTTCTTGTGCTTGGACGAATTCTTTGCTGCCCTAGCTTCCTTCCACACCCTAACTCACTACCATCCAAGCCTTCACACATCCAAGAAGGGGTGCCCTAGGCCACCAAGCAAGGAGATCTTCAACAAGCTTTAAACAGCCATCTTCTAACCCTAATCCTGATTCCTTTCAACCTATAGTTCCTTTTCTATTTTTTTAATTACTATTTTGATTAACCCTGACACTTGTAGGATCCCCGAGGTGTTTCCCCTCCCCTGAGAAGGCCTTCTTTGCTGCCCAGATCGCCTAGATCAGCCATCAGATTCAAGGAAAACAAGGCTTCTTCTTCTAGGCTTCGATCAGAGTTATGAGTGATCTCTTCTGCTATTGAATTTCAATCTCTGACTGGTAAGAAACCTTCCCAACTCTTATTTTCTGATAGAATGAAGAAAAGCTATCCTAAACCAGGAGTTTTTCAACTCTCGGGTCCTGGATATTTCATTGGTTTGCATGAGTATGCCTGCGACCCGATGATTCTTTGCACTGCTAGTCTTTCAGCTAGTTTTTACTTTATTTTGAGAATCTAGCCTGCAAATAAAATTATAAAAATTATAAAAAAATTATTCAACTATTTTTCATGCATGTTTAGCAGTCTTAGAGTCATCCAGCATCAACTTTGAGTTTGTCCCAGATTTCTTTTGCAGATGAGCAAATAAAAATTCGGGTTGAACTCATTTGTATCCAAAGCACAATATAGTAAGTTCATGGCTTTGGCATTTAATTCTTTCATTTTCATGTCCTATTCATCCCAATCCTTTTCAAGTTTTGGGACATCCATGTCATCAATTTTAATCATGGATATTTGTGGACCCTTAAAAATGACCTTTCATAACTGAAAATCAGTAGCTTGAATATATATCTTCATTCTAGCTTTCCAGTATGAATAATTTATGCCAGTGAATAGTGGAGGTCTATTAGTAGATTGGCCTTTGGCCAAGGAAGTACTCATGGGATGAGTCATTAATCTTTACTCTAAATAAGTTCAGAGACTCTGCTCTGATACCAGTTGTTGCCTAGTTGGCTTTTCCAAGAGGGGGTGAATTAGAAATTTAAAAAATTAATCAGATATGTGCTCTTTTAAATCTACTTTAGTGGTAGGTGCTGTGTTTCAAATAATTAAAAGTAGAAGCAAATGCAAACAGAAAAAGCACAATGCAAACATAGCAAATTTATAGTGGTTCGGGGCACCCTCGCTCCAACGTCCACTATCCAAGATACTACTTGGAATTTCTACTATATTCACTATCGGAATATAGTTGGATTATTTTACCAGGCTCATAATCCAAAACCCAACACTTGGTTTTCAATAGGATTACCAAGAACCCAATACTTGGTTTTGAATAGGATCACCAAGAACCTAACCTTGGTTTTAACTGGGCTCACCAAAAACCCTTACAATGTTAGTTTTAAAATGGGATCACTAACAACCCAACTTGGTTTTTAAATTGGGCTCACCAATAACCCAACAAACTCACAAAGAGTTAAAAGAAAGTAAGCAACTAATGACAAACCCAAGTTATCTGATGGTTGCAGTTGTAGCTTAAGTGAAGCCTTCTTAAATGGGCTTTAATGCACTTCAATGGCTTCCTCTTCTTCCTCAATAAGTGCTTCAAGCTTCTGGTAGGAGTTGGTGAAGACTTAAAGGTTGACTTGAATGTTCTTTTTGTGCTCTCTTGCTCACAAGCTCTTTTAATATTCAATTAAGCATTAGCTTCTTCAAAGATTATCCAAATCCCTTATTTATAGAGTCTTGTACTCTTCATGGATAGATATAGTCATTGTAGACCATTGGGACTTGATATTTGACCATTGGAGCACTTTTTAAATTCAAAAATGAAGTTCTTGATCGAGTCGGCTTGGATCCTCAATGTCGATGATTCCTCACTCTAGTTGAGTTAGCTCGCCTTAGTCGAGTCAGCTCGAATTCTCAGGTCTTCAAAGTTGTACTCTAGAGGAGTCAGCTCGGGTTCCTTCGAGTCGGCTCTCCTGACTGTTCTCTCAGAACTGATTGTTCTGGACTTTGGAGGAGTAGGCTCGAATGCCTGAAGGGTCGACTCGGATGCTTGATTGAATAGATGAGTCAGCTCGGACTTCCTTCGGGTTGGCTGACCTGTCTGATTCAAGAAATGATGCTCTAGACAAGTCAGCTCTGGTTCCTCTGAGTCAGTTCGGATCTCTACATCCCAGAATCCTTCAACTGTGCCATGATTTAAAGTCGGCTCTCTTCATGCAAGTTAGCTCGAGTGAATCTTTAATAAAAACTTTAACTCTTCTCCAGAATTCATCCAGCAACTCTTCAATACTTAAAACTCTTCCTAACTCAACTAATAACAAATTCTAAAGAAATTAAGATTGAAAAACACATAGAAATAACCCATTTTCAAAAGTATTAGATCAATCTTTCTTTGGATTCTTCCTTACATGAAACACTTACAATGCAACACATAACATATAATAAGGTTGTAGGAGTTACAATTGGGCATTAAGATTATCCTACAAAAACTTGTAATGCACTGAAGAGTTGTTAGTATGACAAATGCATGCTCCAATATTTTGTTATCATCAAAATCACTCAAGGGATCAACATTTAGACTCTCTCTTATCCTAATCCTGATTAAGATCCAAAATAATCTTGAAATAATAAGTGGCTAGACTCTATTATTAGGCATGGGTTATTTAAGGAGCATATTGGTGAGGAGAAAATAATAGTAACATATAGTATTGTTATTCCTCTTCTTCTTTACCTTTTTTTCATCCAAAAACCTTAGAGAAGGTCTTCAAAATCTTAGGAAAAAAAAAGGAAAAGAAAGAGAGATTAAAAGAGAAAATCAAAAGAGAGAGGTCCAAGATCTTATGACTTCGATTCATAAGATAGAAGCCATTCAAAAAGAAGAAAGGTCCAGATTTGCTGAAAGAGTAGAGGACTGCAAGGATTTAGCAGTCCAGTGCTCTCTACGATTCAGTTACACGAGCTCTGTGTGGATATTAGTAGAGGCCGGATGATTACGCGGCTCAAACAAAACCCTGAGAATCCAGTATTCGGTTCAGATCCGGATGGGCCTAATTTTCAAAGCAAGCCAGGATAGCGATCCAAGTATGTATTTCTTATTCAAAATAATTTTATATTTAGATCTAAATTATATACGATTAATTCCAGCATGTTTAAGAATTTATTATAAATAAATTAAATTTATTTATAAACTGCATGCTTACATATAAAATTATTTTATTTGTGATCTTCCGTTGCATCAGGCTTTGAACCCCGACTTTCTTGCAGCAATTTTGTTCGGAGAACCAACAAGTAATACATAGGAATGGTAGTCGGATGAATTTTTTTATGTATTTGATCCATCACAAACCCTAGTAGGACTTATTTAGCAAAATTCTATAGGATTTGGGATTTAAAATTAAATCCCATTAGGAATTTGGTATGGGTTTGAGATTTGACCCTTGAGTACCTAAACCCCATTATATAATATATATATATTTATTTAATAAAATTTTATGGAAAAATATATATAATAAAGGGGTGAGAGAACTTAAGCCCTAATTTATGGGGGACGAATTTAATGAAATGCGTGTATGGAGATGTGATCTACTTACCTAGCAACAACATATCAACATTAGAGCTCCATATATGGCCGGATTCATGGATAGAAGGGATGAAGAATTTCGAGCTAGGAACTAGGTGAATAGAAAATCTAACACCCTTGTGCAAGCTTCCTTTCAAAAAAATAAATGAGAGGATCTAAGGGCATAGAAACCCTTAAACTAGGCTAAGCTACCTTTAAGAACCTCAGATCTAAGGATTAAAAGGGTCTTTTTCCAACAATGAAGAGAAATCAAAACTCAAGGGGAAGGGAATCACTCACCACTCAAAAATTGAAGGCTAGAGACAAGATCTACACTCCTTTCTTGGATTCACCATTGGAGCTTTGATCTATGGCATGGATCCTTCATCATCATCTTCAAATCATCAAGAAGAACCTGCAAAGAGTCAAGGTAAGGTCGAATTTCAAAGAAATTAATGGAAAAAGGAAGAAATCAATAAGAGCAGTAAAGAGAGTTGCTAGAATTTTTGGGCAGCACTTCCTCTTCTTCTTGGACTATTTGGATCTTATGTATAAGAACTTGAAAATGGAACTATGGCTCTTCAAACTCAAAGCACTCACTCCAGTTTAAGATCAAACTCAACATTCCAAAGAAAACACTCAAAATTCTAGGAAGAACTCAAGAGAACTAGGCAAGGTGGAAGAGAACTCAAACAAAGAAACTTTCATTCATTCAAATCAATCAATCAATGCTTACAAGAGGGGGGCCTTGGTCCCTATTTATAGGCCAAGGGCAGCTCCTTTGGGTGGCAAGAAAGAGGATTAAAGGACCAACTAATTTAAGTTTAGTTGGTAGCTAATTACAAGATTAGTTCCTAGCAACTAATTCCTAGCAACTAATCCTAACAAGAGAATTCTTGAAACTCCATGTGGCACCATTTCCTTGTAACACTTGGCTTCATCTCATCCTTCCACATGTTCTTTAAGGTATGGTCTTCAATTAGGCTTCAAGGTAAAGAATTTCTTCATAGCTTGGTCGGCCCATGGGCTTGGAGAAGGAGTCTTCACTTGATTTTGTCTTGCTTCATAAAATTAGGGGTCTTCAAGAGATGCTTCATAATTTTGTGGGAACTTGAAAAAGGAAAAGAAATGGGACTACAATTAAAGATCATTAGTTTATAATTTCTTCCTCTTGCCAATGTCCTCATTAATTCTCCCAGGGTGAAAAGAACTCGGCCCTGACAAGATGAATCATTTTGGCTTTGGTAGTATTCAAGTATATCTAGATTGATCCTTTGTAGTTCTTCTTGAGTGATCCATGAATCTTTAGAATCAGGTATGCCTTGCCAATGGACCAAGTATCATTGATAATCTTTATTCCGGGTAGTGACAATCTTGTCATCTATGACCCTTTCAATTTTTTTCCCCACTTTGGTAGTGTGGCTGGTAGATACTCTAGGGTTGGTTCACTCTCAAGGGATGGATCAGGTTCTAGGAACTCACTGGAAAATATTGTGGGCTTCTTGTAACCTACCATATCTGAGATATTAGAAGTAGAGCTAATACCAAGTCAGAAGGTAGGTTTAGCACATAAGCATTAGGTCATATTCTTTTTATTATTTTGAAAGGACCTGCACCATGGGTGTGGAGTTTCTTCATAGTTCCCAGTAGAAACTGTTCAAGTTTTAGCCTGATCATCACAAAGTCCCCTACTTGGAATTCTTTAACCCTTCTATGAAGATCAACCATATGCTTGTAGCTCTCATTGCTTATTTGAATTTTCTTGCTAACTTCTTTGTGTAGATCCTTAACATGTTGTGCATATGACTCAGCAGAATTGGATGTTCGTGCATGCATGGGTAATGGAATGAGGTCGATTGGCTTTCGTGGTTTATACCCACGAAGAATCTCAAAAAGACTTTTTCTAGTGGATCTGTTAACTGAGCTATTATAGGCAAACTCTATACGTGGCAGCAATAGGTCCCAATTTTTAGTATGTTCTCCCACTAAACACTCAACATGTTTCCAAGACTTCTATTTACCACTTCCATTTGGCCGTCAGTTTGAGGGTGATAAGATATGGAAAAGTTCAGCTTGGTTCCTAAGAGATGCCATAGGGTCTTTCAAAAGTAATTGGTGAATTTCACATCCCTATCAGACACTATGGTTTTAGGTAACCCATGTAACCTAACCACTTCGTCTAGGAATAATTTGACCACTTTAGATGCATCAAAGGTCTTGGAACAAGGCAAAAAATGGGCCATCTTAGAGAATCGGTCAACTACCACAAAGATAGAATCATGCTTCCTTAAGGTCTTTGGTAGTCCCAACACAAAGTCCATACTGATATCTTGCCAAGGTTGATTAGGGACAGGTAATGGAGTGTATAGTCCAGTGTTTTGTTTTTGCATCTTAGCGATAGTACATGTTTTACACTAGGCTACAACTTGGGCAACGTTTCTTTTCAAGCTAGGCCAATAGAATTGTTCCTCCAAAGCTAGAATAGTTTTATTCCTCCCATAATGGCCTGCTAATCCCCTGGTATGAATTTCCCAAATCAAAAACTCTTGGGTAGACGTTTGGGGGATACACAACTTATTCCCTTTAAAAAGAAACCCATCATGAAGGACATAGTCTTGATACTCCTTAGATGGTCCTAGACCGATAGACTCAGAAACCTTGCTAAAGTCAGGGCAACTCTTGTACTCCTCTTTTAACTTATTAAACCCTGTGACTTTAGTACTCAATGAAGTTAGAAGCATGGAACGTCGACTTAAAGCATCAGCCACTTTATTTTCAATCCCAGCAAAGTGTTTCAGGACGAAGGTATAGGCTTCGATGTATTCTACCCATTTCCCGTGCCTGGGGTTTAACTTCTTTTGGGAGCTAAGGAAATGGAGTGCTTCATGATCAGAAAACAAAACAAACTCTTGTGGTAACAAATAATGTCTCCAATGTTTCAAAGATTGAACTATCGCATATAGCTCCTTATCATATATGGAATACTTCAATTTTGTTCCATTTAGTTTCTTACTAAAGAATACTACCAGGTGGTTTTCTTGACTTAGAACTCCTCCAATCCCTATTCTGGAAGCATCACAAGCAACCTTGAAAACTTTAGTGAAATCAGGTAATCTCAATATTGGTGCTTGGGTCATTTTCTCTTTAATTTCAAGAAAGGCTTTGCTAGCTTGTTTGGTCCACTCAAAATCTCCTTTCTTAATACAATCCATGATTGGGGCAACGATGGTACTAAAACCTCTTATGAACCTCCTATAGAAAGTGGCAAGGCCGTGAAAGCTATGGACATCATGTATACTCTTTTGTTCAGGCCACTCAACTATGGATCTAATTTTCTTAGGATCAGCAGATACCCTTTCAGCAGTGACAACAAATCCTAAGAAGATCACTCTATTGGTCAAGAAATCACACTTTTTAAATGGCATAGAGCTTCTCTTTTCTAAGGGTGCAACAAATTTGATGGAGGTGATCTAGATGGTCTTCCCTAGTTTTGCTATAGATAAGGATGTCATCAAAGTATACTACAACAAACTTCCCCATGAATGGCTTTAAGACTTGAGTCATGATTCGCATGAAAGTACTAGGGGTGTTAGATAGACCAAAAGGCATTACTAGCCACTCATAAAGACCATCTTTTGTCTTAAATGCCATTTTCCATTCATCTCCAGGTCTAAATCTTACCTGGTGATATCCACTTTTAAGATCTATTTTGGAAAACATAGTGGCTCCAGTCATCATATCTAGTAAGTCATCAAGATGAGGAATGGAAAATCAATATTTGACCATAATCTTGTTGATGGCACGACTATCAATGCATATTCTCCAACTGCCATTTTTCTTTGGGGTTAATAGGGTAGGTACGGCACATGGACTTAGGCTCTCCCTAATGAACCCTTTTTGGAGGAGGTCTCCTACTTGTCTTTGAAGTTCAGCATGCTCAGTAGGATTCATCCTATAGTGAGGTAAATTGGGTAAAGTAGCACCTGGGACTAAATCGATTGCATGTTGAACGTCCCTAAGTGGAGGTAGGTGGTCAGGTAAGTCTTCAAGGAATATGTCCTTAAAGTCTTCTAAAACCTTTGTGACTTCCTGAGGTGGCTCCTTAGGATCTTGTTCAAGTACTTCCCTAAGGGTTAAAATTCACATGGGTGATCCTTCTTTAATTTCTTTCTTCAAATCCTTGGCATCAATCAAATTCAAACTTGGCTTCTTTTCTATCAGTTCACTAGACCCTTGATATGATGTCCTTTGGTGGGGTTGAGTTAATGGTAAGTCTTTTTCCAAGATGGGTGAAGGCACAAGAATTGGATTGACCATATAAAGTTGCATCATGATCATATAGCTATGGTCTACCCAAAATGGTGCTACTTACCCCCATGGGTAGTACATCACACTAGACTTGTCCTGATAGGATTGAATTTGAATAGGAACTTGACATCTGGATTTGATTGGAATGGATGTTGCATCTATCCAAGAAACTTTGTACGGATTGGGATGAGAAACAAGGGTCAAACCTAAGGTCTGAAGGGCCTTAGTGGATATGGCATTTACACAACTTCCATTGTTTATGATGATTTTATAAACATTATCCCCTATTTTGATAAACGTTTGAAGTATATTTGTTCTTCTCCAATCCTCCTCCTTAATTTGGATTAAAATCCTAACAACACCCAAATTTTCTTCATAGTCAATTTCTTCTTCTTCCTCAATATACTCATTGATCAAGTAGCCTCATACACTTCTTCAATTTCTTAATGGGCTCATTCTCCTCATCAACTATCTCCCCTATGTGTAATGAATGGGTAGGGCATTGGTTGGAGTAGTGTCCCTTTTTGCTACATTTAAAGCATTGAACATTAGGGTTACTGCTCTTTTGAATTAGAGGGGCCTTACCTTTATCAATTGCTTGACCTATTAGGATACTAGGAATGGGTCTATTGGGTCGCATCTGATTGAATCCTGGTTTCTGAGTAGGGGTGCTAACCTTACTTGGTTCGGGTCGCTTGGTTATTGGTCCCCTATGAAGCCTCTCATAATCCCTGGCTATCTGATAAGCCTGATCTAGGTCTGTAATCTCTCTCAAAAATAATTTCCTTTTAATCTCTTCTCTCAAACTGGCTCTAAACCTAACAAAGTTACAGCTTATGATTCATCAATATTACACCTCATCGCAAATTCATCGATTTTGGTGATGTACTCCGATACAGTCTTAGTACCCTGATACAATCTTTGCCATTGGTCTAACAATCTCTGATGGTAGGACATAGGAAGGTATTTCTCTCTCAGCTTAGCTTTCATTGCTCTCCATGTGGTTATAAGCATGTCTCCCCTTTGTCTAATTATTCTCTCAACATTCTCCCAATATAACCTAGCTTGTCGAACCAATCTAAGCTTGGCAACTTTGTACTTCCTATCCTCGGTCATTTCATACCACTCGAAGTATTGGTCTATCTCCCCTTCCCAGTCAATGTAAACCTTAGGGTCCAGGCTTCCATCAAAAATAGGAGCCTCTAGTCTAATGCTTTTCATGACCCTCTCATCTTGGTCTAAGTAGTCCTGGTGGGGTCCCTAGGGGTGTGATCATGGGTGAACTTAGGTCGATAGGCTTGGTGAGTAGGTCTGGGTGACGCATGCTCGAAGTAGGCTCTCCAGGTCTCCTCCACAAAATCTGGGTGAAGTCTTCTAGGGTTGTACTCAGGGGTGTGCTCAAAATGTTGGGCTCTGGGTCCTCTTGGGATTGACCTAGATAACTCGGGTTCAGTGGGGGTCTTTTCAAGGGTCCCAACTCTCTCTTTGACATGACCTAGTTCCTTGTTAATTTGCCCTAATTGCTCAATTACATGATCAAATTTCTCAGTTAGGGTCCTCATGATGAATTCAAGATTGGGATCCATGGGTAACAACCAGATTGAGGGTGGATGGAGCTTATAGGACATAATACAAGGGTAATCAACTCAATGGACAAGCAAGCAAGACCTAATGCTAGGATTCCTAGACCTAGAGTTCAAGAATACAAGACTTAACTAGGCACTACTTAAGAATGTAATTGTCCTATCCACTGGCCAGGTAAGAGGTAGGGTTGTGGGAGGCTCCCCTCGCTTTCACGAGGTCCTAATTAAAAATCGCAAGTCCACTTAGGGCATTTACCATTTGACCTCTAGCCTTAGATACCAATTTCAAGGAATAAGTACAAACTCAAATAATGCTTTGTCTTACCTTGCACTTAAACCCGACTCGTGGGTGTCCCTAGTTTTGGTTCCTACTTGATTTTACTTTAGGGCTTAGGTCAATGCAAATGTGGGTGATTGTTTTGGGCTAAGGAAAGGTAATGACCTCCTTCCCTTATGTAATATTGAATGCCCTTAGGATATTTTGAAAAATGGATGCAAACAATTTCAGCATAACAATGAGTACAATCACTATACCTAGCACAAATGCATGAATTTTTAACCCAATTTCAAATTTTCAAAAATACAAATTTAAATTGGTTAGTTCAAATCTTGAAGTCTAAATCACAGTAACCAAATTTAAAATTTTAAATTTTAAAATTTGATTAAAAAATTCATCCTTGGAAGTAAAGTGGTTTAAATATAAATTTCAACTTCCAACTAACTTCCAGCTAACCTGAATTTGAAAATTCAAAATATAAAATTTTTAAATCCAAGAAAATTGAAATAAAACTGATTTGGTTAGCTCTCAAATATGTGATTTTGGATTTTAAATCTAAACTTCAAATTAATTCGAATTTTGGTTGAGAAGGTAGTTTAAAAACAGTTGCTAGAAGATTCCAGCAGTTCAGCTAACTCTTAACAACCTAAATTCAAATTTCGAATTACGAGCTATAAACCTATCTAAAATTCAAAAATCTAGTATAAAATAACAAAACTAGAGGTTTTAATCTCATATCTAAAATTAGAAAATTAAAAAAATATATTTTTGTATTTTTTTGAAAATTAAAGGAAATGGAAAGCAGAAACAGAATTCTGGACAGTACTGCAAAAATAACCTAAGAACTTATATTTTTAAGTCTAAAAATAAAGAGAAATATTTTTTTTAGATTTAATATTTAGAATACTAACACACAAAATCACTAAGAAAGTATTTTATTTTATTTTATTATTAATTTAAAAAATATAAAAAATCACTGGAACTCGGAAGACAGTGAGAGAATTTCAGCAGCCTGCAAAGCTTAACCTAGAACCAAAGCTCTGATACCAAAATTGATGGGAGATGAATTTGATGAAATGAGTGTGTAGAGATGTGATATACTTACCTAGCAACAACATATCAGCATTAGAGCTTCATATATGGCCAGATTCGTGGGTAGAAAGGATGAAGAATTCGAGCTAGGAACTAGGTGAGCAGAAAATCTGACACCCTTGTGCAAGCTTCCTTTCAAAAAAATAAAAGAGTGGATCTAAGGGCATAGAAACCCTCAAACTAGGCTAAGCTACCTTTAAGAACCTCATATCTAAGGATCAAGAGTGTCTTTTTCCAACAATTAAGAGAAATCAAAGCTCAAGGGGAAGGGAATCACTCACCACTCAAAAATTGAAGGCTAGAGACAAGATCTACACTCCCTTCTTGGATTCACCATTGGAGTTGTTGACACTGAATCCCCGCCAACCGGATGGAGTGGTTCATCCATTGGATTGCCATCGACCAAAACCTGTAAAATAGATCCCCTGACCGGAAATCTTCCGGCGGGGGACACTCCGATGCCAAAGTTAGAAGGAACTCAGGCAGTAGAATGGAGAGCTCGAAAGCAGAGAGGGAAAAGGAAGTATTCGAATTTCTGGGATTAGCCAAAAATTTACCTCGAGTGTCCCCTCTTACTAATATTTATAGGCTCCAATGTAATTACTTACAGTTATGGGAGTTGGCAAGTGCAACCTCCTCATAACTGTAAGTAGTGGCGATCAAAAAATTAATTATTTCGGAGCTTATCTAATATGAGGATTTCGACTATGTGGGTGGTTGCAACAACTAGAACAGACTTCAACTATTCTGGGATTGGAAAAGCTCACATGTTTATATGCCTCTCTTTTTTAGAGTAGATCCGAAGTGAGCTCAAAATTCTCTTTAGTAGCGCTCCTAAAGGGAATGTTAACTATACACTTCGAAGAAGTTTCTTTAGAAATAACAAAGAAAGAAAACACTTACAGTCCTAAATACGAGATAACATGCTCTTCAGATTATGTTGAAGGAATAAAGCCAAAGATGTCCAATTGAAAGGCTTGGTCTTCGGACCAAGATAACAATACGAAGCCGAAGACATAAGGTTAATAAGCTTGGCTTCTGGACCAGACAAGATATGAAATCCAAGATATAAGGTTGACAAGCTTAATCTTCGAACCAAGATAAAGATATGAAGTCAGAGATATAAAGACGTTAGGCATGGTCTTCGGACGAAGATAAAGATACAAAGCCGAAGATATAAAGATTGTTAGGCATGGTCTTCGGACCAAGATAAGGATACGAAGCTAGAGAGTTAAGGTTGTTGGGCTTACTCTTCGAACTAAGATAAAGATACGAAGCCGAAGATATAGAACATCCTTTTGTAGATCAGAATCTTCATCAAGTCCAAGAGATATTTTTCTTTGCATATTGATTTGACCAATAAACCAAAAAATTGAAATTGGTTCAAAGAATAGCTCAGCAATTAATTAAAATAAAAATAGGATATCATAATAGTTGGCCCCCACTTCCAAGTTCGAAAAGATTTAATTTCAAAAAATGTGAGTATTTAAAATTTGTCATATAGTAGTAACTAACAAGTAATGATGCACTAATTTCTTACATATCTTTCGTAATAACTGCTTGGTGGCGTGAAAGATGTGATGAAGACATGTGTCACCTTTTCATTTGTTGATTCGAAAAAGATGTTTCGAATCTTGAAAAATTCTGAGAAATCCCTTTTAACAAAAGGCTTTTATTTGATCGAGACAAGATACGTGGTAGCCATCTGAGGCTTGATCAAAGTTTAAAGATCATCATGGCCTTCCACGGCTTTTCATGCGGATCATAATCGCCGCCTTATTGATGAACAGTTATTAAGAAATTGTACCCATGATCGAGGCCGTTAATACAGCGTACGATCAAGAAGATCTTCAAATCGCCTCGAAATCCCACAACTTCACCTATAAAAAGGAGAGTTTTAGAAGGAGAACTTTCTTCGCACCCGTGTTCCTTCTTCCTTTCGCTCTGCACTACAGTCCATAATTTTCGTTTCTCTCGGAGGTAGAAGTCCTTCTCCCCTATTCCTTTTTGTTTCTTTACAATGTCGGAGTCCATTAAGAGTCCTTCCATTAGTAGAGGTTTGCCGGGAGGCGAAACCAGTAGAGGACCACTGGGAGATGAAACCAGTACAGGACCACCAAGAGATGAAACCAGTAGGGGTTTGCTGGGAGGTGCGACCAGTAGGGGAAGAAGTTCAGGTAGGAATAGGAGTCTGGAGAGATCTCCTGATACTGTTGCCTGTTCCTTGTCGCTTTCTAAATTAGAAAGTATTAAGCATCGCTTTCAAATTCCGCGAACTTATAAAACAATCCTCCCAAGTCCTGATGAAAGGGTAGATAACCCTCCTATAAAATCGGTTGCATACGAAGAACATCTCAAGGATGGTCTTCGTCTTCCGCTTCATCCCTTTTTTGTATAAATTTTTAACCTTTATCAGATAGTTCAGGCTCAACTGACTCCGAACAGCTTTAGAAATATTTATGGATTCCTAGTCCTTTATAAGCTTAGGAATGTGTAGCCAAAGACTTCCCTTTTTACCTCTTTATTTTTGCTAAAGAGAGACTTCCATGGTAAGGGATGGTAGGTCATAGGTCCTTGGCCAGGCTGAAGACTAATAAAAGGAACCCCTAGTGCCATACATGGGTGGAAACCCTGTTTCTTTTTTGTGTACTACACCATGTGGGGGTTTAATACTGAATGGAAAACTCCATGTTTGGATGCAAATGCTGGGAAAAGGGTTTTGAAAGCTAATTAGAAAGACTTTGAAACTTTATCAGAGCCAGAAGTTTCCCTGTTTAAAGAACTGCTGAAAGTAGAAAATCTTCATCGTGCCCATATCAGCGAAGTCCCGGCATTAGGTATAGAGATTGCAGTCTTCGGATTTTTCTTCATTCCATCTTTCTCCCTCTTTTTTGTTTTATGTATAATGAAATTCTTTCTTTGAACTACAGGTGAACCAATGAAGCTGAAGCTTGATAAGGTTTGGTAGGCTTCCAGGAAGAGGGTGGTGCCTGTTCCGTCGGAGTCTAAAGTCTGAAAGAAAAGAAGAGTCGAAGAGGGCTCGAGCACTCCTCCGATGAGGCCCACATCGGATAAAGAGATACCTCCCATTACTTTGCCAAATCCACCTGAACCTTCAAGGAGTCCATCCCCGAAGAGGCCCCCTCCGAAGAGTCATCATCCGATGCCACCTCCGGATCAACGTGACTTGGCATTTGATAGGGAATCCCTACTTGCATCTCCGAAGGAGAAAAGAAAAGAAAAGGCAAAGTATTGGTCCGAAGATGATCCCAGGTGGAACGCCTCTTCATAAGGAGGTTGCAACATGGATTTTACCATCTTTTTCGAAGCACAGGGCCTGGAGAACCTTGAACTAGCCAGGGAGCTGATGAAGTGTACGCTTCTTCCCAAGGACTGGGACAATACTAACTCCCGATGTATTGAAGATGTTTCTGACTCTGTATTCTCATCCGCGCTGAAGGTAAGCATCGAATCTTGTGTTTTCAAAGCATAAATATGTTGTTGCTAACCTTTCTATTTGTCAATGCAGATGATCCATGACATCACTATCATGGAAGAAAGTATCTTTGATTTCATAGACAATTACGAAAGAATGAAGGAAAAAGTGAAGGCGACTAAGACTGAAAAGACAAAAGCCAAGGAACAGAGGCAAGCTATGGAGGAGAAGCTTGCCCAAAGTGATGCCTTAGTTCAGAGCTAAAAAACTGATGTGGAAAAAATCCAATCAAAGAACTCTGAACAGGAGGCAAGACTCAAGAAGAGAAAGAATAAGGTTTGGTCTTTGGAAGCTCTACTCAAGGAAGTGAAAGGATTCCGGTGCAACGCAGCGGAAAGATAATTTCAAAATGATGAAATTTACTCCAAAACCCTTAGCCAGGATCTCCTTATTCAGGATTAAAACATATGAGAAACATGCAAACCTACACTATTAGAATTAGGGCACCAACCTGTTATCGCTAAACCCAATTTTGATGTAGGATCAAAACTTGATGTTGAATGACCCTTTTTGAATTCACCAGGCATCCAAATGTCCACCCTCCAATGGTGATCCATAAGAAAATTGATCAAGATGCTCGCTTCTTCAAAAGGTTCCTTCACTTGAATTCTTCTCCCAGAACTCAAGATGACTATGGTTGAAAAACTCCACGGCAGGGACTTCTTACTTCCTTTCTTTCTTCTTCCTCTCCCTTTCTTAAGACCTTGTCCTAAGAATACACTCTTGTCTTGAAGGAGGAGGAGGATTTAAGACACTAATGTCTTAATGTAAAGGAAATAGGAAACAGAGTATATCTTCTTTTCTTTTATCGTTCGAGAGATTCTTCCTATCTCTTGTTTTAGACTTGAGTTTCAACAGAGAAGAGAACTCTGTAAAAGGGAAACTCTTGTGTCCTAAACAAGCTAAGGAGGAATCAGTCTCCTGGAAAGGAAAGACAAATAAAAAAAAAAACTCTGTTATACATAAGCCAAAACACCCGAAGCCTCTGTTCCTTTAATAGATTTCAAAAAGATGTCTTCTCAAAAGAACACAACTCTCTGTAAACACCATTCCCTTTTTCTCACACCCCTTCCCTATTTTCTCATGCCCCATCCTTCCTTCTCACGGCCTTCTAGATAAATCCCACGGCCTTTCTTAAAGGAAAAGTCGTGATGTTTTTAAAAGAAAGGAGTTGCGAATTTAAATCTCCGAAGAGATGTTATTTCGCGCAACCGGGAAGCAACAGGCGCTTTCTTCCTTTCTTAAAAACCCATCAACCATTGGATTCCCATCCAAGGGGGCACATCTGAGGTGCTAATTCTAAGAAAGGAGGCCACCCCATCTTAATTCATCGGAGAATTAAGTGGGGCGCGCCAAGAGTCCATGCGCCATGGACTCTTCCAAATGGCGCGCCAAGAGTCCATTAGCGCATGGACTCTTGGCATTTTGGCATGAAAATGCTAAGGGGCGGGTGGGGGGCCAGCCTAGGTGCATGGTTAGCCATAAGCCATAATCCCTATAACCTCAATTAGGATCTAATTAGATCCAATTAGAACCCAAATAAATCAATCCGGAACCCTAATTTGAATCTAATTCGAATAGAAGCTAGGATTTGCAACACCTGCTAGAGTGTCATCATGCAAAATGATTTAATAACAAAATTAAACCCTTGATCAATTCTTTTAAGTGTGTGACCCATTGGGTTCCACATCTAGCCAGCAGTGGGTTCGAACACAAGTTGACCTAATTTGATTAGAACTCTTTCTAATCGATTTAGGTCAAATCAGGCTTACCTGATTATGATCAATTAGGACTCTTCCTAATAAGTGATCATTCAATTTAATCAACCCACAAGACAAGATTGACGTATAGCAATGTGTCATGTCTACCTGGAAGATATGGAAATTCTGGTGAAATACCAAAACTACCCTTCAGTAGAAAGTTACCGTATAATTAAATCCTTCGATCAGCCTACACCCATAATATAATTATGGATATGGATATATGTCAAATCCAATATTATATCTGTATCTAGCTCAATCTTATATTGATGATTCAATTATCTTGATATTAGAAACATCTCTAATATCATTACTTTGATCAAAGATTCCTTGAATCATCATCCGATTGATAACTAGCTGGATGTAATCTCCTCTTACTAAGAGTGATCGATTCCTTGTTGACCTACTCATTACCTTCATATCCAATTCACCATTCCCAGTATCAAACCTGTGCATGACTCAATGTCATGATTAGGATTGAACCAAAGCATGGGTTTATGTACATAAGGTACTTATGGCGGTCTCGGGTCAAAGGATTACTTGTACCACTCCCACTATGAGAACCTTCTATTGACATGTAGCTAAGACTCCATTAGATATTCTCAAGTTGGTCATATCAGTGAACTCATTCTCTAATAAGCACCCACATCCTAGTATTAGTATCATATACAAGTCACTGTGAGAGCAGTCACCCTATTCAGTATACATAGGATGTGCTAGTCTTACCGGAAAAACCCTGATCCCCTACTCAAGGTTCCTTTGACTAGGAATATTTTAGATTAAGGTTTTAAGATTTTAGGTCTCACTGGTATGATCTCATCATAACCCTAAAATAATAGCCCTAATCTATGGGGTTCATCATATAATAATAAACACAGCGTATGATAAAAAATAATGCCTTTATTGGAATATTGTCAATTACAATGGTTTGGGAGATACAACATAGATTGGCTTGTAGGGCATATCCTTTTCAGGAAGCCCATCAAAAGTCCGAAGAGGCTGTCAAGAAGGCCGAAGAGGCTGCTGAAGAGATTTAATCTTTAAAAGATCAGCTAATAGAAGACTATAAGGCATCTTCAGCTTTTGAGGGCGAAATGATCGATGTCGGGTCTTATAGTTACAAGGGAGGGTTCAATGATGGAGTGAAAGAGGTGCAAAACCTTCATCCAGATCTGGATATTTTGAGAATTCAAATGTTTGCTCTTGAAGATCCATGTGAACCCGAATCACAAGAAGGCCCTTTTGAAGCATCAACAATTGCCGAAGAAGTAAACGATTCGATCGACCTCACCCAAGCCATAGAGGGTGATTTGTAACTTCTTCCTTTTTCTTTCTCCTTTTGAAAAGAATGTAAAAGATCTTATCAATGAAATTCTTTTCCAATGAGATATTTCTCTGTGATGTACATATGAGTGAATAGAAATTATCCCAAGTATAAAGTCTTTGGATTAGAATACGATTGAAACCTTCGAAGTATATTATAATGCTAAGTCCTTGGACTTAGAATAATATTTTTTAAGAAACAGAATTCTCAAATTTGGTCCAAGATTATATTATACTGAATAACAATATCAAAATAAGAATGATCAAAATTTTAAGACATCAAGTCTCCAAAATATGCTAAGTCTTCGGACTTATGATAATTCCATAGAATTGAGATAAGAGAATTCCAAGTCTCCAGATAAGGAAGTCATGTCTTCAGACTGAAAAATATGCTAAGTTTTCAGACTTAGGATGATTCCATAGAATAGAGATAAGAGAATACCATGTCTCCAGATAAGGAAGTCAAGTCTTCAGACTAGAAGATTCACTAAGTCTTTGGACTTAAGAGAGTTTTAGATAATTGAGACAAAAAAGAATATCATCTTTAGATGAGAATACCAAGTCTTTGGACTTGAAAATTTGCCAAGTCTTCTGACTTAGGATAAAATAGATCATGTGGATCACCTACATCTTCATTATGAATGAAAGGTTGATTAACCTTTAGCATTTTTATGGGATGGATCGCTTGGATCATCCTTATGCCTTTTGATCAAAAGTTAAGATAGACTGATCGGGCCTATCTCGGCATTTCATAGAGTAGATCACGAAGATCATTCTCATGCCTTTTTGAGATGGAATTAAGACATGCTGATCATGCCCACCTCGGCACTTCGTGAGGTAGATCACAGAGATCATCCTCATGCTATTTTGATTAAGATAGACTGCTTAAGCCTAACTCAGTACTTCGTAGGATAGATAATGGAGATCATCCTTATACCTTTAAGAAAAGAAAACTTAAGATAGGTTGGTTAAGCCTACCTCGGCACTTTGTAGGATAGATCACAGAGATCATCCTTATACCTTTTTATAAATAGAATTAAGACAGAATAGTTAAATCTATCTTGATGACCTTGAATAAAATTTTTATTGATAATACTTATGGAGGTTTTGTACATTCCAAGGTCGAGGTAGTAGAATACCTTCTAAGGTTTCCAACCGGTAAGTCTTGGGTCGAATAACCTCTTTGACTCGGTATGGTCCTTCCCATGTAGGAGAGAGTTTACCTTGCTCAGTTGGTTTGGATACTTCAAACTTTCGCAGAACCAGATCCTAAGGATGAAAGGCCCATTCTTTTATATGAGAGTTGTAGTATCTTGCAATTTTTTGCTGATATGTAGCCATTTTCAACTGTGCCTGAAGTCATATACCTTGTAGCAAATCTAGGTCAACTCTTCGGTGTTCAGAATTTTTGGGCTCTTTATACTGATCAATCCATAGAGATTGTAAAAAGACTTCTATAGGAAGGACTGCTTTAGTGCCATAAGATAGATGAAAAGGGGATTCAGCAGTAGCTGTTCTGGGAGTAGTTCAGTATGCCTAAAGAACTGAGTTCAATTCATCGTCCCACGACCCCTTAGCATCATTCAATCTAGTTTTAAGACCATGAAGAATAGTCCTGTTTGTCACTTCAGCTTCTCCATTATACTGAGGATGTCCCACCAAAGTAAGCTTATGAAGAATGTGATATTGAGTGCAAAAGCTCTTGAATTTTGGATTATCAAACTATCTTCCGTTGTTAGTTATTTTAGAATAAGGAATCTCAAAATGGAAGATGATAAAATTTCTCACAAAATTCTCAACTTTTGAATCTATAATCTATGCCAATGCTTCACCTTAGACCCACTTTATGAAATAATCAATAGCCACTATAAGAAATTTTTGCTGCCCAGGAGCCAGAGGAAACGGATCAAGAATGTCCATTCCCCACTATGCAAAAGGCCAAGGAGCTGTCAATGGAGTTAACTGATTCGCAAGCTATCTTTGTACATTGGAGTATTACTGACAGTGATCACATCTTCGAACAAATTCTATAGAATCTTTTTGAATGGTTGGCCAATAATAACCTTGACGAATTATTTTGTATGCCCAGGATCTGCCCCCTAGATGATCTCTACATATTCCTTCATGCACTTCCCTGAGTGCGTAATCTACATCGGATGGACCCAAACATTTCAACAAAGGTTGCGTGAAGGACCTCTTATATAATGTTTCATTCAGAATCACGTACTGAGAGGCCATCCATCAAAGCCACTTAGCTTCTAACTTGTCTTCGGGTAAGGTGCCTTCTCTCAGAAACTTGAAAACTTGGTCCATCCATGAAGGTTCATGTTCAACTTGACAAACATCAATTGTTGGTTCTGATATGCTGGGATCTTCAAGATATTTCACATATGTCTTTCCAAGAGAATCTGGTGTAGTGGTTGCAAGTCTTGAAAGAGCATTTGCCTAAGAATTTTTCATCCTTGGTACATGAACAATCTCAAAATGCTCCAACCTAGATGTCAGGCTTCGGACTTTTTCTAAGTACTGGATCATATTTGGATTCTGAGCTTCGAAATCATCTTTTACTTGATTCACTACCAGCTATGAATCGAAAAAAGCTTTGATCCTTTTAATCTCCAATTTTTGGGAGATTCTAAGCCCAGCAATAAGTGCTTCATACTTTGCTTGGTTATTTGAAGCTTGGAAAGAAAACCGAAGAGCATGTTCAATAACTTGCCCATTCGGACTAGCCAAAATTAGACCTATGCCGCAACCGTTGGCATTTGAAGCACCATTTACAAGTAGCATCCAAATAAATTTCGGACCATCTTCGATACTTTCCTCTTCGGCTCTTGGTTGGTCCTCTTCGGATCTCCACGTATATTCTGCTATGAAATCTGCCAAAATTTATGCTTTCATTGCTGACCTAGGCTGGTACTCAATATCAAATTTCCCCAACTTCACAGTCCATTTAGCTATCCTTCCTGAGGTATCAGGATAATGAAGAATGGCTTTTAAGGGCTGATCTAGCATAACCATAATGGAATGGGCCTGGAAATAAGGCTGAAGATGCTTCGCTACCACCACCAGAGAAAAGATAATCTTTTGCACTCTAGGATATCAGATTTCTGCTTCATGCAATACTTTGCTAGTATAATAGATCGGCTTCTATAAATGATTGGCATCTCTTTGTACCAGTATCGAACTAACTGCTTCATCTATGGATGACAAGTATAAGTAAAGTGTCTCTCCTTTGTAGAGCTTGGAGAGCAAGGAAGGATTTTCTATGTATTCCTTCAGCTTATCAAAAGCAACTCTGCAATCCTCTATCCATTCAAAATTTTGAGTTTGACAAAGAACTTTGAAGAAGGGTAAACATCTTTCTGTAGAGTGAGAAATAAATTGGCAAAAAAGAAGCAACTCTTCCTGTTAACCTCTGAACTTCCTTCTTGCAAGTGGGATACCTCATTGTCCGAAGTACTTGGATCTTTTCTTGGTTAGCTTCAATCCCTCGCTTGGTGACCAAGTATCCCAGGAATTTCTCAAAAGTTACACCGAAGACACATTTGGTTGGATTCAATTTCATCCGATGGTGTTTGAGAGCATCAAAAGACTCCTTTAGATCTGCAATATGATCAGACTTATGAAGACTTTTTATAATCATATCATCAATAGAAGCTTCTATATTTCTTCCAATCTTACTCTTGAAGACTTTGTTAATGAGCCTTTAGAATATTGCCCCAGCATTTTTTCAACCAAATGGCATTATCTTATAACAGTAAAGTCCTTTTTTGTAATAAAAGTAGTCTTCTCTTCATCTTCAGGATCCATTTAGATCTGGTTATAGCTTGAAAAGGCATCCATAAAACTCAACAATTGATGACCAGCCATGGCATCAACTAACCGATCAATTTTTGATAAAGAGAAACTATCCTTTGAACATGCCTTATTGAGATCTGTATAATCTATGCAAATCTTTCATTTGCCGTTTGATTACCATAACCACATTTGCCAACCAATTCGGATATTGGACTTTTCTTATGAAGTTAGCCTCAAGTAGTTTATTAACTTCTTCATCAATAATCTTCTACCTTTCAAGAGCAAAATTTCACTTTTTTTGTCGAACAGGCTTATAGTTAGGAGACACTTCTAAGCAATGGATGATCACATCACATGGAATTCCGGGCATGTCCAAAGTTGTCCAAGCAAAAATATCAGCATTATCTCGAAGAAAGGAAATCAATTTTACCTTTGACTCTTCATCAAGCAAGCTGCCAATTTGTATAAGCTCGGTTGGGTCATCTTCGGATAATGGCACAAAAAGTATTTTCTCCACCGGTTCTCCACAGTCTTCGAATTCATCTCTTTGATCCAACTGGTCAAGTGTTAAAGACTTAGCTACTTGTTTATTTTGAATCATCAAACACTGGTGAGCGATCCTTTGATCTCCCCTCACTTCTCCAATGCTTGTCCTGGTAGGAAACCGAACCAAAAGGTGGTAAGTGGAAACTATGGCCCTGAACTTATTCAATGTTGGATGCCTCAAGATTGCATTATAAGCTGAAGATGTTCTAGCCACAATAAAATTGATGGGAAGGGTTCTTTGAAATGGTTCGGACCCAAAAGTCATCGGCAAGACTGTTTCACCCTCAACTCCAACTTGATTTTCACCAAAATCAGTTATAGGAATGAGAGATCTTGCAATTCACATCTAGACAATCCCATCCAAAGAAAAGCATCATACAGTAACACATCAATAGAACTTTCATTATCAATCAAAATTCTTTTTACATCAAACTTGGCAATAATAGCTGAGACTACAACAGGGTCATCATGTGGAAGTTGGATTCCTTGCAAGATTGGACAAGAATTTGGAGGAGGTTTCAACTTTGGCATCATGTTACATTTTTAATAAAGATTATCACCATTTGCTAATTTTCCATTCTTTTTCTTGGGTGCATAATCTCCTTGTATAGGTGTGTTTTTTAAAAAAGGAAAACATACCTTGTCCATCACTAGTTGTAGAAGTAACTTCTTATCTCTTATAGCAACCTTATTCTTTATATATTTTTCATTTAAAATAAAATATGTATTCATGATTTAGTATTATTGTTGCACCTATTTAAGCTTGATAAGCTGGATGTGCAAAAGTGGCTTTCAGGCTCTTGAGGGTTTGCAAGAAACTGGTTAATAATTTTGAAAGTAGACTCGATCAGCTCCTTGACCAACAAAAGAATTTCTTGATATTAGAGAAATTGATAGGGTTACTCCAACAAGAGAGCCTTCGATGCTTAAGTTAGCTTAGAGAGAGAACAATCATAAAAAATGAAGAATGTGAGTGTGCATGAGAAGTCCTTTAGAGTTTCTCTCGACCCCCTATTTGTAGAGGTATAGGGCTGAGTTGCTTAAGCAGTTATAACCATTTGTGAGGTGGTTACACTTTTAAGAAAGTTGTTAAGCCAGTTAAGTCATTAAGAGGTCATTTATGAAGTGGTTTGTTAAGTTCTCTATCATACTTCTTGATAACTATTTTACCAACCTTGTCATAACAACTCTAATAACCTTAAGATATATGCTTCATGTTAAATGAAGTTATAAAACTTCATACCTGGCTTAGGTAAGTGGTCAGCACCTATTTCATGAGTAGTTGAGTAACCTATGCTTGAAATAAGTGATTGGCTCTTTGTCGTTATGAAAGAATAGTGCCCTAAAAGCTAATCTTTGTATGGGCATTTCTATAATCTTCCAACTTATGCATGATATTTTTGATAAATGGAAAGGCATTTAGATTCATCATATTACTGCATCTTATTAAGATAATGATGAATCCCATAGGTTAGGGAAATGGAATTAAGATTATGATGGAGATCATAATGGTGATACCTAAGTTCTTATAAATCCTAATCTAAAATATTTCTAGTCGTTGGATCATCGATTCGGGGATTGATGTTTCTAGTAAGATTAGCACATCCTATGTATGCTCAAAAGGAGGGTGATTGGCCTTACAACCACTTATGTAGGGCACTAAAACGAGGATGTGGATGCTCATTAGGGTATGAGTTTACTGAACTGATCCACCTTGAGAACATCTTATGGAGGTCTTATTACTTGTCAAAAGATGGTTCTCATAGTGGGAGTTGTGCATGTGATCCTTAGACCGAGACTATCATAGTATCTTGTGCACATGAACCCATATTTTGGTGCATACTCATTCATGGTAACTAAGTCATGTACGAGGTACTTCTGGATATGATGGATTGTGTATGAAGGTAATGAGTAGGTCAACAAGGACTTGATCACTTCTAGTAAGAGGAGAACTTATCCCATGAAATCTCTTCGATTGTTGACTCAGGAAGTCTTTGATCAAAACAAGATGAGATTAGATAGGGTTTCTAATCTTTTATTAATCGAGTCTTCATTACCGAATTAAGATTCAAAAGGATTAAGTGCTAGGGTTTGACAAATCTCCATACCCATCACTTATTTGGGATAAAGGGAGATCAAAGGATTGATTGCATGGTAACTTTCCATTGAAGGGAATTTTAGTAATTTTTATTAAATTTTATATGTATCAGGTAGGCATGATACATTGCTAGATGTCAATCATGTCTTGTAGATTTTCATGAATCAAATTGATTGGATTCATGAGTCAATTGAGAAGCTGGTTCGAATTGGCAACTTAGGTCAGCTTAATTTGACCTAATTAGGTCAATCGGGTTCGATTGAATCGAATTGGCTTTGACCTTGACCTATTGTTGGCTAGATATGAAGTCTAAAGGATCACACATATTAGAAAATTGGCCAAGAAAGTTAATTATATTTTTATTAGGGTCATGGGATCCTAATTGGCTAGCTAATTGACATACTAGCATATGTTGGCTAGCCCAACTCATAACCAAATTGGATTGGATCTATTTGCTTGCTAATTGGGCTAACCAATTTAAGTAGAAATTAAATTGGGTTGAGTCCAAAGTGGGGTAGCCTAATTCAGATTTTATCTAGATTTTATTGGGACTTATCTTGGATTTATGAGAGAGTCCATGTTGACATGGACTCTTGGGTGCCATATGGTGTGCGACAAAAATAAGGGATGCAAAAGGACCAAGAGTCCTTTTACCAGTCAATCATAAAATCCAGATAAAGTTCCAAAGGACTCCTCATCTCCATGCCCTTTCATGTGGGCTTTGACCGATCATCATAATGATATGATGTGAACAGTGTTTTGCACACAAATTAAAAGTCGTGTCTCTTCATTTGGCGCTAATTAAAGAGGCCAAAAGTCCTTCTGTTTTAAGTATCTTAAAATCTCCAATGCCTTTTATTCAAAAGCCTTGTCCCTAGCCTTATTTTGACCGATTAATGCCATGTGGCAGATGGGAAAATGGGTAGAAAAAATTGAAGAGACATTTATATGTCTCTTGGAGCATGAAAGGGTGTTATTATGATATGTCTTATCATTGATAAGACTCCTCATTGAAGAGTCTTATCAGATGGTTGAGAAAGGGACATATCAGGCATCTTATTCCTCTCTATAAAATGCATTGGTGATTTGATGCCAAAGCACTTCATTTCCCATCCGAATACTCCAACCTGCTATTTTCTCTTCCTTCCCCCCTTAAGACAAGGTTTGTCTTTTTAAGACAAAGCTTGTTCTTTGGAGACAAGGCTAGTCTTTTAAGACAAGAGCCTAGGGAGAGAAACAGAGAAGATATTCAGGATCCGAGAGGGGATATATAGAGATATCTGAGTGCTCTACAAGAGGGTAGGGAGTCCAGTAAAGGAAAAAAGTCTGGAAGGCTGCCAGAAGAGTTCCAATCAAATAAGCAAGCTTGGTAGGAGTGCTTCCTTGGTCCGGCTCCTGTGTGGATCACCTTTGGAGAGAATTCACTTGTATGCCTTGTGGAAATAAAGGATTATAGCACTCTAGGTATTCTTCTATAACCTTAAAGTATTGATTTATTGATTGTCATGATCAAGTGGTCTTAGGGTTTAGGGTTCCGGCCAGCTAGGGTTTCAAAAATGAAAGTTTTGAAACCTGATCTTCTGCTGCACCCGGCCCAAGGAACCCAACAGTGGTATCAGAGCCATCTTGATGCATGCAATTAGTAGTCACTTTAGATTTGATTTCTTGCTATGATATGAATTAATGCATGATTAGTTCAAATTTCATATATGCGATATGTTATATCCTAGTAACTGCTTCGGATTGGATTAGTCACCATGGCCATCCAGTCATAGGAGCCAAGTAGGGTTTAAAGATCCTCTCTTTCTATTCAATGGGGTCTCCTATGGCATGTAGGGGTGCCGTTATGGCCTTATCCTATGAACAAGTGAGGTGAACGGATCGTTGTTTGAATTATGTTTATGTTATGCATATTAGGGTTAATATGCGTGTTTTGTTGGAATGAATGTTATGATAACATGATGAATTAGGATGTGTAAAAGACCATCAAAGCCCTCATAAAATCATATTTAGTCGTAGTATAAGTTAATCATGATGCAAGTCTGATTAGGGTATGATCAGCCAATTGGTGTCTAGCCAAGTGGTTCTGGAAAGGTAAAGGGAATAAGATTTTTAATTGGTTCCGTTGACTGACTTAGCCAATTTAATTGGTATCTAAGGAAAGCAACGGGGGACCCCCTCATCTCTTCCACTTACTTTGGCTAATTTGGTCACATCTAAACCCTAAGTTGGTAATGTTGATTAATTAAGCACACTACAAAATTGCCTTCCTTCATGCTAAGCCAAATCCATGTCAAAAACTATAGTAAATTTGTTATGTAACATAAGGTCTACTTTAGGATTTGATATGATATTTGTCTTGGTGCATGTTATGCTTTATAGCATGACTGATGGTGTTGCTTTGTTGTGTAACACAAGGGCAACATTATTTAATCATGGCTATATGGAAATGAAGGGTTTGACTAAACTAAGACATTATGGTTTGTTGTGTAACACAAGGCTATAAGTGTCTTAGAGGTAAGTGTTATGTTGAGATTTGCAAGGGATGTAATTGGAAAAGGGTTTTCCTATCCTTGAACTCATGGGTGTTTGTTGTATAACACAAGGCATTCATGAGGAATTGGGATCTCAACCCCACTAAGGAAGCCCTGGAAGGGTTTCTCGCTTACCATAGTTGATGGTTATGGTATTTGATAGAAAATAGTGGGAGATAATTAGGTACAAAAAGTCCTTGTCTAATTATGAATATTATCATGAGTGGTCTGCTTATAGTTGTTCTTTATTTAATGTATATTTTTATATTATGGCTTCTACTCTTTCAGTGCGGGACATCTTGGATGCCAATAAGTTAATTAACCCGAATTATATGGACTAGTTGAGAAACCTGAGAATTATATTAGCTCAAGAGAAAATTGCTTATATTCTCGATTCTCCTGACCCACTTTCGGTAGGAGAGGATGCTACCAAGGAAGAAAGGGTCATATATAAAATATGGTAGAATGACAGCATGACTGTTAAGTGCATCATATTGGCCTTAATGAGTTACAGAGGCAACATGTGGAAATGGAACCTCAGTCCATATTGCTCAATCTTAAGGATCTATATAAAGAGCATTGTTGGACTGCTCAATATGAAATATCAAAGCAGTTGTTCCAAGCATGCATGAGTGAGGGCTCTTCTATCCAGGCACATATCCTCAAGATGATTGACCTAATCACTCGATTAGGTCAACTAGGATTTGTGATGGATAGTGAGCTTAATCTGGACCTAATCCTGCAGTCACTCCCAGATTCTTTCTCGTAGTTTGTCATAAATTACCACATGAACAAATTGAACTTATCATTACCTGAGCTACTGAATATGCTCAAGATAGCAGAGAGCCATTTAAAAGGTGACAAGGCTCAACTTCTTCTGGTTGATGGAAAGAAGAAGCAAGCAATGAGGAAGGGTTCAAAAAGGAAGAAGAACCCTAAGAGTAGCTTCCAGAAGAGGAAGAAGGCAAGGAAGCCCTCTGCTGATGGGACCTACTATTATTGTGAGAAGCAAGAGCACTGGAAGAAGAATTGCAAATTGTATCTTGCAAGTCTGAAGCAGGATGCTGGTGGAGCATCTAAAGGTTTGTACATGATACAAACAAACCTCTGATTAAGTTCTTCAGTTTTTAATTCATGGATACTTGATACCGCATGTGGGTCTTATATCTACAAGTCATTGCAGGGGTTGTAGAGACCTAGAAACTTGAAGAGGGGTGACTTCAACCTATTTGGCACAAGTGGTGAACCCATTTATGTTGAAGCTATTGGCATCTATTTGATGTTATTGCCATTGGGCAATATTCTTGAATTGAAAGATTATTATTATGTACCCAACATTATCAAAAATATTATTTCTGTACCTTTGTTGTTAAAACAAGGTTATGAAATAAATTTAACGAGCCATGGGTGCTCAATTTTCTTTGAAAATAAATTTTTTGGTTATGGTACATTTGCAAATGGTCTTTTGATTCTATCACTCAATGATGAGGTTATGCTTGTTGAAAACAAGAAGAAAAAGAGAGATGATGTAAATGTCACTTTTCTCTGGCATTGCCATTTGGGTCATATTGGTGAGTCTAGGATAAACAAGTTGTACAAAGAAAACTTCTTTGCTCATTTTGATCTTGAATCATTAGGAATTTGTGAGTCCTGTCTTATGGGGAAGATGACCAAGTCTCCATTCACTGGACATGGAGAAAGGGCAACTTAGTTATTAGGTCTAGTACACACAGATGTGTGTGGTCGTATGACAACCTAGGCCAGAGGAGGATATTCTTATTTCATCAGTTTTACTAATGATTTATCAAGGTTCAGATATGTGTATCTTATGAAACACAAGTCCAAAGCCTTTGATAAGTTCAAAGAGTATCAAAATGAGGTTGAGAAATAAACTGGGTATAGTATTAAAATCCTTCGATCTGATTGAGGAGGAGAATACTTGTCAAGTAAATTTCTTGATCATCTGAAAGATAAAGACATTCTCTCTAAATGGACCCCTCCATACACACCACAGTTAAGTGGTGGAGCTGAAAGGAGGAATCGTACCCTGCTAGACATGGTACGGTCCATGATGTGCTTCACAGACCTTCCACTATCCTTCTAGGGTTATGCCCTAGAGATTGCTACCTATATACTGAACAGGGTGTGCCATCAAAGGTAGTTAAAAGCATTCCATATGAATTATGGAATGGGAAAAGGCCAAATCTTAAGTATTTTAAGATTTGGGGTTGCCCTGCTTATGTCAGGAATATTTTTGGACATAATTTAAGTGCTAGAGCTGACAAGTGCTGGTTTGTAGGATATCCTAAAGAAGGTATTGGCTACCTTTTCTACCACCCTACTGAGCAAAAAGTTTTTATCAGTAGGCGTGCCACATTCTTGGAAAAGGAGTTTATCCAAGAAGGGGGCAGTGAGAGGGTATTTGAACTTGAAGAATTTCAACCTAAATTCAATACAATTCCTTAACCGGATGTTCCTAAGGTTTAGGAACAACCACAATACACACCTCTCCGTAGGTCAGAGAGAGTGCTAAGTGCATCTCTTAGATATGGTTTTGTTATTAAAAATAATAATGAAGCCAGTGTCATACAGGATAATGATCCTATGACCTATACGGAAGCTGTCATGAGTAGAGACTCTGATAAATAGCTGAAAGCCATGAAATCTGAGATGGAATCCATGTACTCTAATCAGGTTTGGACATTAGTTGATCCACCTGAGGGAGTAAACCCAATTGGATGTAAATGGGTCTTCAAGAAGAAGATTGGAGCAGATGATCAAGTAGAGACCTATAAGGCCAGGCTGGTGGCAAAAGGTTTCAAACAAAAACATGGCATTGACTATGATGAAACTTTTTCACCAGTAGCCATGCTCAAGTCCATTCGGATATTGCTTGCTATAGTTGCATACTATGATTATGAGATATGGCAAATGGACATAAAGACTGCTTTCCTTACTGGATACCTTGAGGAAGAAGTCTATATGTCATAGTTAGAAGAGTTTGTCTCGAGTTAGAGACCAAACCAAGTATGTAAGTTTAAGAAATCCATTCATGAATTAAAGCAAGCATCAAGAAGTTGGAACATCCATTTTGATGAAATAATCAAGGAGTTTGGTTTCATCAAGAATGTGGATGAACCGTGTGTGCACAAGAAGACAAGTAGGAGTGTACTTGTTTTCTTGGTTTTGTATGTTGATGGCATACTCATCATTGGGAATAATATCCCAATGTTGCAATTGGTCAAATCTTGGCTGTCAAAACAATTTTCCATGAAGGATTTGGGAGAGGCATCCTATATACTAGGTATAAAGATCTATAGAGATAGATCTACAAGGATGCTGGGCTTATCCCAATCTTAGTACATTGACTTAGTATTGAAGAGATTCAACATGGAGGGAAGTAAGAAAGGTTACTTACCCATGAGTCAAGGCATACATTTCTCCAAGAAGATGTCTCCTAAGACACCAGAGGAGAGAGAAAGGATGAGTTCGATTCCTTATGCTTCGGATGTAGGTTCAATTATGTATGCCAAGTTATGTACTAGGCCTGATGTTGCTTATGCTATTGGGAATTGTGTCCCAAAGTCAATCGTCTAGGCTGTAGACGGTTGTGCTATTTTTATATAAATTTGATATAAATAAAAGTTATCTTTTGGCTGTTCATCACAGGTGCATTTTTCTTAATTTAAACTCTTTTGTGATGATGTCCTTTAAGCTACCTTGTATGCGATGTAGAGAGGATGCATCATGTAGTTTATAAATTAATTCGCGACCAAAGGATATGCTATTTCAGGATGATGGTGTATCGAGAGTAGGTCGTTGATGTCATATCTGTTGATTGTCTTTTAACCAAGTAGCATGAAGATGCTGGTATGATATCGGGTGTTGTGTTTGATACTTCACTGAATGTGACTCTCATGCGAGATTCTCTTGCTACCGAAGAAGAGTCTTGCATTAGAATGTGGACTTGTATTATTCCTTTGACTTGAGATCACTATGGCAGCTTGCAAGCAACTCGCTATGCTTAGGTGCCAAACTACCCAGATTTCTAATCGATGATGGAAGGTTGCTGGGTACAATCAAGTACTTGTGTAACGGTAATAGGATTGAGATAGGATTGACCTCTCCAAATGATTTGGATTGAATGCTTTATATGCCTCAATTGAGAAAGACCTTGGCCAGGGCATTCCTTATAAGGAGTTGTAGGGATTCTTTGAGACATATTCAGATGGACTACTTAGGGTTGGGTAGTTTAATCCTATGCCATTTGGAGCATTAGGAGGTTCAAGGAATAAGTTCAATGCTATTTCATATTCGATAGGTTGATGTTGCTCTGCATCCTTCAACCTATCCGGATGCCGGGTGTCATTGCTAGATGGTGACTTTGGCTAGTACTGGAAATATTCCCGTGCTATCAGTTTAGTGTTTGTGTTGTCCAAGTGGCTACCCAAGAGGGGGTGAACTATGTCAAATGTTTACCTTCGGTAAACCTTTGACCCGACTGTCTTGGCTTTGCACCATACCCCGATTCTGAATCAGTTCTCATCCGATCTTGAGTCCCGTCTTGATCAACTCTACCACTAACTAAAGATTCTAAGAGGTAGACAACCTGGTTTAAAAAGAATACCCGGGGATCCAAAAAATTTAAAAAACTTAAATAGATAATGTGCAGTTAAAAATCCCTTTTAAAGTGTTAGGTGCTGTGGCAGATTTATGATTTGCATAAGCTAAATGAGAATGAAGAAGCACAACACAAACACACAAGATTTATAGTGGTTCGGAGGAACCCAGCTCCTACATCCACTATGCAAGATACCACTTGGGATTTCCACTATATTCACACCCGAATACAGTAGGATTGTTTTACATGATTACAATCCAAAACCTCTACACTTTAGTTTTAATAGGATCACCAAACAAAACCCAACACCCTTTGGTTTTAAACATGATCACCAAAGAAACCCAACTTGGTTTTCATAGGATCACCAAGAACCTAACTTGGTTTTACCAGGATCACCAAGAACCCAACACTTGGTTTTTATTAAAGGCTCAATAATAACCTATTTAGTTTTTCAAACAGGCTCACCAATAACCCAACAATTCATAAATGAACTGAAATAAATGCAATAATAAATGCCAAACTCAATTTGTCGGATAGTTGCTGGTGCAGCTTGATAGAAGTCCACTTGAATGTGCGTCAAGGTGCTTTAATTGCTTCAGTGGCTTCTTTCCAAATTGCTTCAAGCTTCAAATCAGAGTTGGTGAAGACTTGAAGACTAACTTGAATGCTTTTGTGCTCTTTTCCTTGTTGGTGGGTAAGATATTCAATAAAACCTTTAAAACTTTGAGGAACTCTCTAATTATATCTTCAAGGAAGTTCCAAAACTCTCAAATATATGGTTTTCCATCACTCTAAGATAGTTTGAGATGTTGTAGACCATTGGGATGTGACATATGATCGTTGGAGGACTTTTTAGCATTCAAAAGGAATTTCTGGAACTAGCCATTATGTACCTGAAGATGATATTCGAGTCGGCTCGGATTCCTTCGAGTCAGCTCGGATCCTTCGAGTCAGCTCGGATCCTTTGAGTTGATAGGTCGAGTTGCAGTTCTTCAGTGCAGTCGGCTCTTTGTCTTAGTGTGTAAAACTTCACTCTAGACGAGTTGGCTCTTTATAGCTCGGGTCGGCTCGAACTTTCATCTTTGAAAATCTTGAACTCGAGGAGTCGGCTCTTTTGAACTTTGGTCTGCTCTTCTTCTCAGGTTCTGAAATCTTTACTCTGGAAGAGTCAGCTCATTGCAGTTCGGGTCGGCTCACTTTCTCAGGTCTTCAAAATTAGGTCTGGCAGAGTTGGCTCTTTCTGGTTTGGATCGGCTCGCATGGCTTGTTCTCAGAAAACTTCAAAACTGGACTCTGGAAGAGTCGGCTCAGACTTATTCTAGTTGACTCGGATTTACTAGAGTTGGCTTGGATTGCTGCATACCAGAATCCTTGTTGCGTGCCATGAGGTAGAGTCGGCTCTTCATTGTACTGGGTCGGCTCGAATGGCTTCTCCAGGATTTTTACAATTAAGCTTCAAGAAAACTCTTGCCAACACTCTTACACTTTTCATGTACACCAACTCAAAATGAATTAAAGGCATATAAACACATAGAAGTAACCCTTTTTATAAATTTTTCTTAACTTTTTCATTGGGTTCTTCTTTACAAAATTAGATTACAACACAACTCAAAATAAGAAGTAAAGATGTAGGAGTTGAAGTTTGAACAAATAAATCATCCTATAAAAACTTGTAAACCACTTGAAGAGTTGTTAGAAATAAATGTGCATGCTCCAATATTTGGTTATCATCAAAATCACTTATGGGGTCAACAGTTTGAACCTATAGGGTCACACACCGAGGATTTTTTCTTACTTTGTTGGCATGTAAATGATTGAAAATCATTCCAGACTCGTTTAACAAAGTGTTGTCAAACTTTTGTTCGAGCCGACTCTTCTTGAACGAGTTGACTCGAGCCGAGTCGACTCGAATGGTCGTGTCGACTTGAATGACGGACTCTAGCAAAAATGAAATTGCTTCATTAATTGCTGCAATCATTGTTGAAACTAATAGGGAGTTTCTGATTTTTATGCTGGGCGGTTGCTGAATTCCAAAGGTCCCAAGAATCCCAAGAGACTCAAAACTCCACATTAATCTCTCATTAGTCCTCTTAATGGTTTTGGGGACTATTTATTTCTACTGGGTAGATTGTTCTTTGACGGTAGATCAGATTTGCTGTTCCACCTATTCTGAGATCGAGACTCTCTCCATTCCTTGGGTTGGAGATCTTCTAAGACCTCTTAGAGATTGAGAGATTAGATCTCAGGGTTGATTGAGTTTGGGTGGGATCTCTGAGTGCATACCTTCTATTGAAGATTTGGAATAGAGTATTGGGAAAGGTTCTCGAGAGTCTTTGTTTCGGCACTGCTGCAGCAACCGAGACTTCAAGGAGTTGAAGATTCAGTCTGTCGTTGCCGATATTGTTTCGGAGAGGCTAGCCCTCGAAGAAAGGAGAAGGAATCCACTACACGGTATGAACCACCCATAGAGGCAGTACACGAGTGCTGCTTGCTGAGCCAAATTTTCAAAGGATAGTGGCATCCCTGGAATCACGATTGAGAGGTGGGTATTTCTGTAACTTTTGGTTCTTCCCAATGAACGTCACCAAGGTATGTGCTTATTTTATGTATGACATAATTGGCTATGCTGCATCATTATTTGATTTCTAGGAATTGTTCTATTTTATACAATGTTTGTATGATTTCATTTTTATATTACTTTAGATGTATCTAGATCCTGGTAAAGGGGTTATGTTAATTAGATTAACATCTTGATAAAATGGTTTTATCACTTTTTGCTGCTGTATGCTCTTAGAAAATTTTAAAATGTATGCATCGACCCTAGGAATTGTTTCCTTTCAATGGTATCAGAGCAGGTTGCGTATGCTCCTAGTTTAATATTGTTATGAAATTTGTTTGATTTCCTTCATGTAGTACTCAGATTAAGGTGGATTCGTCATGACCATCTGGTCATAGGAGAGAAGTATGGTTTAAAGACCATCTCTTCCCATTCCAAGGGGTTCTCCTATGGTGTGTAGGGGTGCCGATGCATCATGATCTTATGAAGAAGAAAGTAAGGAATTTAATGGATTAAAATTATTTTAATCTTTGATTTATATATCATAATTATGTTTAGATAAGTTCTAAAAAAGTTTGATCTAAAACCTTGAAAAGTTCATGTGAAATGTTTGAAGTTTTGGAAAAATTATGTTTTGGAAGAGCTGGCTCATTCAATAGAGCTGACTGAAGAGCTGGCTCATTCAATAGAGCTAACTAAAGAGCTGACTGAAGAGTCAGCTCGAGCAATAAAGCTGACTCGACCAGAAATCTGTGTTTTGGAAGAGTCGACTCGGGCAGAAGAGCGGACAGAAGAGCCGACTCGACTAGAAATGTGTACTCTGGAAGAGCTGACTCAATCTGTAAGAGCTGACTCGACCAGAAAATTATGAAACAGTAATTTTAAGCTTCAAACTTTTATGAAATTATTTCATTTCATTTTGAAAATGTTTCAAATAGTGAGATGCACTTAATTGTGAATTAAGATGTATAATTTTAAGATTTAGGATATGATTCTAATCTTAAGTCATGATTCATAAATCATGGGTTAAATGGGATGGGCTAAGAATAGATCCTTATTTGGGTTAGACTTATGTTTAGATGAATTAGATTAATTAGATATAAGAAATTAATCAAAAGTTGAATTAGGTTTCATTTCTTTATAGTTTCTAATAGTTAGAAAGTGTGATCCAAACATCTAAAAGGATCTATTGTGGCTTAGTGATTGATCTAATTCTTTAAGTCTGATCTGGTTGAGGAAGGTCAACTGAATTGGTGTCTAGGCAAGCAGCCTTATGGTTTATGGTTATGAGGGTACCTTTTACTTGGCTAGCTCCTTTGTAGCTAGTGATAAGGAAAGATGGTTAATGCGTAACTCATTCCTTGATCGTGCTTACCTGGCCAATACGGCTAACTGGAATTGACTCATGAGAAGCTCACTGAATTGGATTAACCCATGTCACCTAAGGTTAATCAGATTTGTTTGATTTCAGGTGCCCATGGACCAAGATGTTCATGGACCTTCTACAAGTTAGTGGGAAGATTCTTGATCATGGTCCATGTATTCTTCATATGTCATATTTTTTAAATCCTCTAAATTATTAGGTCCTTAAAAAGATGAAGTTATAGGGATAACTGAGTCTTAGCCTCCCATTAAGTTGGATTGGTAATGTGTCCTTTAGTTGGATGATCATCGGCAGTACCAAAGTACGGGTGGTCATCGGGCTATTAGAATTGCCATTCATAATATGATGGCTCAATGCAACTCTCTTAATGGTGTCAGGTAAGCCGGTCGAAGTCGGACTTGATCATTCATTAGTTAGAAGCACTGAATTTAATCATGTTAATGGTTGGACCTAACCAGGACCTTCTTTAGCAGGAAGCCCAAAGGCCAATTGAAGTGTTCATGGGGAAAATTTGAAATACTATAAATTGCTTGGAAGAAGCAATTGGTTAATTGAACCTACCTTTAGGTTCACGTGGGTGAGCCAGCCAAAGTTAGGCTCGTGTGGCACCTTTAGGATTCTAGTACCCACTAAGGAATTAAGTGTAATTCCTCGAATTGGAGATAGAGGCTACTAATATGAATAAAATATATAGGAGGACCTTTAGACTAAAGTCCATGTCTTTAGGATTAAAATTAAAATTCATATACTAATTGGTCTTATGGTTTTCCTTTCAGAAAAATGTCTGCCAACTTGTCCCTCCGATCATTACTTGATGATGAAAAACTTTCTGGCCCAAACTTTGATAATTGGTATCGAAGGCTCAAGATTGTCTTAGAGCATGAAAGGATCCTGTATGTTGTATCGGATCCGGCACCTAAGGTCCCCATAGTTAATGCTTATATATCTATCAGGGACACTTATCAGAAGTGGGTTTTTGATAGAACTACTGTATGTTGCATTATGTTGGCGACTATGAATGATGAGTTCAGTTTTAAATTCGAGGAGGCCCAACCGGAGGAAATATTTCAAAAGTTGCGGGAATCCTTCGGCATACATGACGATGTAGAGTGGTACATGACTTCCTGTGCCATCTATAATGCTCATATGCAAGATGGGGCATCAGTAACTGATCATGTATTGTACATGACCGAGTTATTTGAATGCTGGCCAAACTTGGATGTCCCCTGCATGAACAACTAGGGAAGGATGATATACTAAATTCTCTGCCCCCTTCTTACCTCGGTTTCCTTGATCACTTCCGGATGCATAGGCCTATAGTGAACTACCATAGTTTGTTAGGGTTGCTACAGAACTATGAGAAGGACCACAACCTCAATAAGGGGTTGGTGTTCTTGGTGGGAGGAAATAGGGCAGTGCATCATCCCCTTGGGAAGGGGAAGAAAGATAAAAAGATAAAGACCAAAAAGGTGCAGAGTGTTGGTGGGCCCAGTCAGGTCGGGAAGAAAAAGGTAGACCAGAGTCGAGCGGAGTGCTTCTACTATAAGAAGCAGGGTCACTAGAAGAGGAATTGTCCTTTGTATATTGCATCCCTTGACCCAAACAGGCCGAAGAAGAGGAAGCAGCAAGATGTTGCTGCTCAAGGTATTTATATGATAAATCCTTGTACCTATTCTTTTTGTGATACTACTAATTGGGTACTTGATACTGGGAGTCCTTACCATATTTGCAACAAATTGCAAGGACTTCAAATTAGTAGGAGGTTCGAGGATGGAAAAAGGTTTCTGAACATTGGAGATGGAAGTCGAGTTCCAGTACTGGTGTTAGGAGATTTCTCTCTTGTTTTTGAATCTTGTAAACTCATTTTACATGACTGTCATTATTGTCCTGCATTTCTTGTAAACATTGTCTCTGTAGGCTTGTTAGCCAATGAATGTTTTGAACTTTCAATAAAGAGAAATGTTTGCAACATTACTTTGAATGGTTCAGTTGAAATGAGTGGAAATCTGGTAAATGACATTTATTTGCTATCACAGCATGTGAGTGTAATGTACACAGCTAGCAAATGTCCTAGAATAGATTATGTCAGCAATGCTTATCTCTGGCACTGTAGGCTAGGTCATATAAACAAGAACAGGATAAACAAGTTAAGACAAGGTCTCTTAGAGGTAAATGATTTTGAATCATTACGTACCTGTGAATCTTGTTTACTTTGGAAAATGACCAAATCATCTTTTTCTGGAAAAGGTATAAGGGCCAAAGAAATTCTAAGTCTAGTACATACAGATGTATGTGGATTTATGAATGTCAGTGCTAGAAGTGGGTATAATTATTTCATTACTTTTACAGATGACTATCTAGATTTGGTTATATCTATCTTATGAGACATAAGTCTGAGTCATTTGAAATGTTCAAACAATATCGTAATGAAGTTGAAAAGCAAACTGGAAAGAGTATAAAGACTCTTCAATCTGATCAAGGAGGCGAATATCTTTCCAGTGAGTTTCTGACTTATCTTCAAGAGATTGGGATTCTCTCTCAATGGATACCTCCGAGGACACCCCAACTGAATGGTGTGTCCGAAAGGAGGAATAGGACTTTGTTGGACATGGTCCGGTCCATGATGGGGTTTGCTACTCTGCCTATCTTTTTCTGGGGTTATGCCCTGGAGTCTTCTTGTTATCTTCTTAATATGTCTCCTAATAAGTCTGTGGACAGGACTCCATATGAGATGTGGTCTAAACAGAAACCGGTGCTCTCACACCTTAGGGTCTGGGTGTGTCCAGCATATGTCAAGAGTTTGCAGACTGATAAACTAGGACCTAGGTCTGACCGGTGCCTATTCGTTGGGTATCCAAAAGAATCTAAAGTGTATTTCTTTTACCTGCCTGATGAACAAAAACTGTTTGTTGGTCTTAGGGCTATCTTTTTGGAAAAGGATTTCTTAGTGAAAGAATGTAGCCACTAAGATTGAACTTAGTGAAGTTCAACAGGTAAAATAACGACACATTTAGGAGACACCTCAGAACTAAATTTAACTAATTCAAATACAGAGCCCATTTAGCACCCATTAAGGAGATCCGCAGAGTACCGCATCAACCAGATAGATACTATGGTTTCTTAGTCCAGGACGGAGATCCCATTGAACTTGATGAAAACAATGAGGATTTGATCACCTATATGGATGCTCTACAAAGGTCTGACTCTGATAAGTGCTAGAAGCCATGAAATTCGAAATGGAGTCCATGAAATCAATAATGTGTGGACATTAGTTGATCCACCTAAAGGAATAAAACCCATTGGGTGTAATGGATTTTTAAAAGGAAATGGGGCGCAGATGGAAGGGTGGAGACCTACAAAGCCCATCTGGTTGCTAAGGGATATCGTCAATATTATGGTATTGATTATGACGAGGCATTCTCTCCTATGGCAATGCTCAAATCCATTCAGATTATGCTTGCTTTAGCTACATACTATGACTATGAAATCTCACAAATGGATGTTCGAACAGCCTTCCTGAATGATGAGCTGGAAGAGGAGGTGTATATGATACAACATGAAAGGTTTCTACATGAGTCAAAGGTTTGTAGACTTCAGAGGTCCATCTATGAACTGAAGCAGGCATCTTGGAGTTGGAACATGCGATTTGATAAGTGTATCAGTCGTATGGCTTCGTTAAGAATGGAGAATAACCTTGCATTTATAAGTGGGCTAATGGTTCTGTGGTTGTATTCCTTGTATTGTATGTGGATGACATTCTCCTAATCGGAATGACGTTCCAGCATTACAAGGAATAAAGTTCTGGCTTTCATCTTAATTTTCTATGAAAGACTTGGGTGAAGCCTCATTCATACTAGGTATGAAGATATATAGAGATAGATCGAAGAGGCTTCTAGGATTGTCCCAGTCAATATACATTGATACCGTGCTGAAATGGTTCAGCTTGGAAAATTCCAAGCAAGGTTATCTTCCGATAGGCCATGGAATTACTCTTTCCAAAAAGGATTGTGCATCAACTCCTGAGGAGAGAAAGCGTATGAGTAGAGTCCCATATGCTTCGGCAGTAGTATCTATTATGTATGCAATGTCATGTACTATACCAGATGTGGCATACTCATTAGGAGTAGTGAGCAGATACCAGTCTGACCCAAGTGAAGCGCATTGGAAGGTGGTAAAAACCATCCTAAAGTATTTGAGAAATACTAAAGACCAATGGCTTACTATGGAGAGCCTGACTTAAAACTTGTCGGTTATACCGATTCAAGTTTTCAGTCAGATAGAGATGATAGCAAAATTATGTCAGGCTTTGTATTTACCCTAAATGGAGGAGCCATCTGCTGAAAAAGTTCCAAGTAACACACTATGGCAGACTCGATTTGCGAAGCAGAATACATTGCACATCAGATGCAGCGAAGGAAGCTGTGTGGCTACGAAAGTTCCTAGATGAGCTAGGAGTGGCACCCTCCTTGGATGGCCCTGTTCCAGTATTTTGTGATAGCATTAGAGCCATAGCTCAAGCCAAAGAGCCAAAGTTCTATCAGTGCACCAAGCACATTCTGCACCGCTACCACCTCGTGCAAGAGATTGTGGCACGAGGGGACATCGACCTTCAAAAGATCGATGGAAAGGAAAATCTAGCTGACCCCTTCACTAAAGCAGTCAGAATTCAAGAGTTTAAAGATTGTAATTGAAAAATGGGAATGCGATTCTATTCTCATTGGCTTTAGTCCAAGTGGGAGTTGTTGGGAATTGTGTCCCAAAGCCAATCATTTAGGTTGTAGACGGTTGTGCTATTTGTATATGAGTTTTGATATAAATAAAAGTTATATTTTGGTTGTTCATCATAGGTGTATTTTCCTTAATTTAAACTCTTTTATGATGATGTCCCTTGAGCTACCTTGTATGCGATGTAGAGAGGATGCATCGTGTAGTTCAAAAATTAGTTCACGACCAAAGGATACACTATTTCGGGATGATGGTGTATCGAGTATAGGTCGTTGATGTCATATCTATTGGTTATCCTCTCAACCCAGCAGTATGGAGATGCTGGTATGACATCGGGTGTTGTGTTTGACACTTCACTGAATGTGACTCTCATGCGAGATTCTCTTGCTACTGAAGAAGAGTCTTGCATTAGAATGTGGACTTGAATTATTCCTTTGACTTGAGATCACTATGGCAGCTTACAAGCAACTCACTATGCTTAGGTGCCAGACTACCTAGATTTCTAATCCGATGATGGAAGGTTGCTGGGTATAGTCAAGTACTTGTATAGCAGTAGTAGGATTGAGATAGGATTGACCACTCCAAATAATTTGGATTGAATGCTTTATATGCCTCATTTAAGAAAGGCCTTGGCCAGGTTATTGCTTGTAAGGAGTTGTAGGGATTCTTTGAGACATATTCAGATGGATTGCTTAGGGTTGGGTAGTTTAACCCAATGCCATCCAGAGCATTAGGAAATTCAGGAATAAGTTCAATGCTATTCCATATTCGACAGGTGATGTTGCTCTGCAACTTCAACCTATCCGGATGCCGGGTGTCATTGCTAGATGGCGACTTTGGCTAGTACTGAAAATTTTTTCGTGCTACCGGTTTAGTGCTTGAACCTATGGGGTCGCACACTGAGGATTTCTTCTTGCTTTGTTGGCATGTGAACAATTGGAAATCATTTTGGACTCATTTGACAAAGTATTGTCAAACTTCTGTTCAAGCCAACTCTTCTTGAACGAGTCAACTCGAATGGTCGAGTCGACTCGAATGATGGACTCCAGCAAAAATTGAAATTGCTTCATTAATTGCTGCAATCATTATCGAAATTAATGGGGAGTTTTTGGTTTTATGCTGTGCAGTTGCTGAATTCCAAAGGTCCCAGGAATCCTAAGAGACTCCACATTAATCTCTCATTAGTCCTCTTAATGGTTTTGGGGACTATTTATTTCTGATGGGTAGATTGTTCTTTGACGGTAGATCAATTTGCTGTTCCACCTGTTCTAATCGAGACTCTTTCCATTCCTTGGGTTGGAGATCTTCTAAGACCTCTTAGAGATTGAGAGATTAGATCTTAAGGTTAATTGAGTTTGGGTGGGATCTTTGAGTGCATACCTTCTATTGAAGGTTTGGGATAGAGTATTGGGAAAGGTTCTCAAGAGTCTTTGTTTCGGCACTACTGTAGCAACCGAGACTTCAAGGAGTTGAAGATTCAGTCTGTCGCTGCCGATATCATTTCGGAGAGGCTAGCACCTCGAAGGAAGGAGAAGGAATCGCATTATATGGTGTGAACCACCTGTAGAGGCAGTACACGAGTGCTGCTTGCAGAGCCAAATTTTTACAGGATAATGGCATCCCTGGGATCGTGACTGAGAGGTGGGCATTTCTGTAACTTCTGGTTCTTTCTGGTGAACGTCACCAAGGTATGTGCTTATTTTATGTATGACATAATTGGTTGTGCTGCATCATTATGTGATTTCTAGGAATTGTTCTATTTTATACAATGTTTGCATGATTTCATTTTTATATTACTCTAGATGTATCTAGATCTTGGTAAAGGGGTTATGTTAATTAGATTAACATCTTGATAAAATGGTTTTATCACTTTTCGCTACTACGTGCACTTAGAAATGTTTTAAAATGCATGCATCGCCCCTAGGAATTGTTTCATTTCATATGCCTTGGGCATAGTAAGCAGGTTCCAGGCTGATCTAGGGGAGGATCATTCTAAAGTTATGAAAAACATCTTTAGTCCTTCTTAGGTACTTAAGAATGTATACCCTTCTTATGTTCCTGAGAAGGACTAAAGATGTTTTTCTTATATATGGTGGATCAAAGTTAAAACTAGAAGGGTATACAGATTCTAGTTTTCAATCAGATTCGGATGATAGCAAATCCATATCAGGGTATGTCTTCACCCTATATGGTGGTGTAGTGAGTTGGAAGAGTACTAAGCAACCAACTATAGCTGACTCAGTGATTGAGGCATAATACATAGCTACGAGTGAAGCCACAAAGGAAGATGTGTGGATGAAGAAACTCATCACAAAATTGGGCATAGTTCCTACTATAGAACAATCGGTGTCACTTTACTATGGTAACACTAGAGTTGTTGTGCAAGCTAAGGAACCAAGGTCTCATTAAATGTCCAAGCACATCCTAAGATGCTTCCACCTCGTTCAAGGATAAGATGTTGTCATCGAACGAGCAAATACAAAGAACAACATAGCAGACCCATTCACTGAAGCACTACCATAGCAGTAGTTTGATTGCCACTCAGATTGTATGGGTATAAGATACAAAGGTGATTGGCTTTAGTGTAAGTGGGAGATTGAAAGAATAGTGCCCTAAAAGCCAATCTTTATATGGGCATTTCTATAATCTTCCAACTCATGTATGATATTTTTTGATAAATGAAAAGGCATTTAGATTCATCATATTGCTGCATCTTATTAAGATTATGATAAACCCCATAGATTAGGGCAATGGAATTAGGAATATGATGGAGATCATAATGGTAAGACCTAAGTTCTTATAAACCCTAATCTAAAATGTACCTAGTTGTTGGATCATCGATTCGGGGATTGATGTTTCCGGTAAGACTAGCACATCCTATGTATGCCCAAAAGGAGAGTGATTGGTCTCACAACCACTTGTGTAGGGATATTAATACAAGGATGTAGGTGCTCATTAGGGTATGAGTTCACTGAACTGATCCGCCTTGAGAACATTTTATGGAGGTCTTACTACTTATCAAAAGATGGTTCTCATAGTGGAGTTGTGCATGTGATCCTTAGACCTGAGACTACCATAGTATCTTATGTACATGAACCCATGTTTTGGTGCATACTCATTCATGGCAATTAAGTCATGTACGGGGTGCTTCTAGATATGATGGATTGTGTATGAAGGTAATGAGTAGGTCAACAAGGAATCGATCACTCCTAGTAAGAGGAGAACTTATCCCATGAAATCTCTTCGATTGTTGACTCAGGAATTTTTGATCAAAGCAAAATGAGATTAGATAGGGTTTCTAATCTTTCAGTGATCAAGTCTTCATTATCGAATTAAGATTCAAAAGGATTAAGTACTAGGGTTTGATAATTCTCTATACCCATCACTTATTCGGGATAAAGGAAGATCGAATGATTGAATTACATGGTAACTTTTCATTGAAGGGTATTTTGATAATTTCTATCAAATTCTACATCTTTCGGATAGGCATGACATATTGCTTAACATCAATCATGTTTTGTAGGTTTTCATGAATCAAATTGATTGGATTCATGAGTCAATTCGGAAGCTGGTTCGAATTGGCAACTTAGGTCAGCTCAATTTGACCTAATTAGGTCAATCAAGTTCGATTGAATCGATTTGGCTTGGACCTAGACCTACTGTTGGCTAGATATGGAGCCCAAAGGGTCACACACATTAGGAAATTGGCCAAGGAAGTTAATTGGATCTTTATTAGGGTCATGGGACTCTAATTAACTAGCTAATTGACATTCTAGCATATGTCGACTAGCCTAACTCCTAACCAAATTGGATTGGGTCTATTTGCTTGCTAATTGGGCTAACCAATTTAAGTAGAAATTAAATTGGGTTGAGTCCAAAGTGGGGCAACCTAATTCAAATTTTATCTATATTTTATTGGGACTTATCTTGGATTTATGAGAGAGTCCATGTTGACATGGACTCTTGGGTGCCATATGGCATGCGACAAAAATAAGGGACGCAGAAGGACCTTGGTCCTTCTGCCAGTCAATCATAAAATCCAGATAAAGTCCCAAAGGACTCCTCCTCATCTCCACGCCCTTTCATGTGGACTTTGACTGGTCAATATAATGATATGATGTGAATAATGTTTTGCACAGAAATGAAGAGTCGCGTCTCTTCATTTGGCGCTAATTAAAGAAGCCAAGAGTCCTTCTATTTTAAGTATCTTAAAATCTTCGATGCCTCTTATTCAAAAGCCACGTCCCTAGCCTTATTTGACCGGTTAATTCCATGTGGTAGATTGGAAAATGGCTAGAAAAAATTGAAGAGACATGTATATGTCTCTTATAGCATGAAAGGGTGTTATTATGATATGTCTTATCATTAATAAGACTCCTTCTCATTGAAGGGTCTTATCAGAAGGCTGAGAAAGGGACATATCAGGTGCCCCATTCCTCTCTATAAAAGGCATCGGTGATTTGATGCCAAAGCACTTCATTTCCCATTCGAATACTCCAACCTGCTATTTTCTCTTCCTCCACCCTTAAGACAAGGTTTGTCTTTTTAAGACAAAGCTTGTTCTTTAGAGACAAGGCTAGTCTTTTAAGATAATAGCCTAGAAAAAAAAATAGAGGGAATATTCAGGATCCGAGAGGGGATATAGAGAGGTATCTGAGTGCCCTACAAGAGGGTAGGAGTCCAGTAAAGGAAAAAAAGTCCGAAAGGCTACCGGAAGAGTTCCAATCAAATAAGCAAGCTTGGTAGGAGTGCTTCCTTGGTCCGGTTCCTGTGTGGATCACCTTTGGAGGGCATGCACTTGTGTGCCTTGTGGAAATAAAGGATTATAGCACTCCAGATATTCTTCTATAACCCTAAAGTATTAATTTATTGATTGTAATGATCAAGTGATCCTAGGGTTTAGGGTTCCGACCGGTTAGGGTTTCAAAAATGAAAGTTTTGAAACCCGATCTTCTGCTGGTCCAAGGAACCTAACATGTTAGGCATCTTATACATTTCAAAAAAGTGATTGGCTCCCAGTCATCAAACATCCTGTATCTTGAATAAGTGATAGGCTCCTGACCTCTAGCATCCTATACCTCAAATAAGTGATTAACTTTTATCTATCTGGTATCTTGTACCTCAAATAAGTCTTATATATTAAACAAGTGACTGGCTTATAGCTGTCTAGCATCTTATGCCCCAAATAAATTATCGATTCCTGGCTATCTGGCATCCTATGCCTCAAATAAGTATATGTTGCCCAGGTGGCTTATCTAAGAGGGGGGCTGAATTGGGTATTTAAAATTTTTATAAGTATGTGCTCCTTTTAAAATAACTTAGTGTGGTGAGTGATATGAACTAAATATCAAGTGCGGAAGCAAATAAAGAACACAAGTAGCACAAGCACAAACACAAGCAACTTATAATGGTTCGGAGCAACCTCGCTCCTACGTCTACTATCTAAGGTACTTCTTGGGATTTTCATTATATTCACCCTGGAATATAGCCGGATTGTTTTTACAGGCTCATAATCCAAAATCTAACTTGGTTTTACACTGGGATCACCAAAAATCCAATACACTATTAGTTCTCACGGGCTCACAACAACCTACTCTTGGTTTTTAAAGGCTCGCCAAAAACTTATATAAACCATAAGTTACAACTCCTGTTGTACTTGGAACAACTCAGATAAAGAGTTAAAAATAGAGCAACTATAATAACAAACCAAACATTATCGGGTGGTTACAGTTGTTGCTCTTGAGAAGCCTTCTTGATTCCTTCCTTGAATGCTTTTAAGGCTTTTGATCTTCCTCAATAAATGACTTAAGAACCTGATGAGAGTTGGTGAAGTCTTGAGTGCTTGCTTGAAGGCTCTTTTGAATGTTCTCAAATATTCTTTAAAAGGTCATTCCTTTTTTTCAAAAGTTGTTTAAATCCCTTATAAATAGTACCTTTAACTGATTTCAAGTGAACATGATCGTTGTAGAACGTTGGGATTCGAAATATGGCCTTTGGAGTACTTTTTGGATTCAAAAAGATAGTTTTGGTACTAGCCATTATGCACCTGGAACTGGGATTCGAGTCGGCTTAGATGCTTCAAGTTGGCTCGGATTCTCAGACAGGTTGAAACTTCACTCTGGTCGAGTTGGCTCACCTGGTTGGTTCTTTAGAACTGAGATTTTGCAAACTCTAGAAGAGTCGGCTCGGTTGACTGTCGGGTCGACTCGATTATCTGACTGCATATTTGAGTCGGCTCGAATTCTGTTGGATCGGCTCGCTTTGACAAATTGAAGAATTTAAACTCTAGATGAGTCAGCTCAATTTTCTTCAAGTCGGTTCGGCTGTATGCATGCTAGAAAACTTAGTTCCATGCCAGAAACTTGAGTCGGCTCTTTTGCTTTAAGTCGGTTCGAGTGATTTTTGTCAAAAACCTTCCGAACTTCTCCATATTGCTTCCAAAAGCTTCCAACCAACTTCAAAGGCTTTCAAGCTCCTTCAAAGCCTAATCTAAATAATTTAAACTTGAAAAATATATTAAATTGGCCCATTTTCATGAATACATAAGTAGTTTTTCTTTGGGCTCTTCATTACATAATACTCTTTCAAAAATAAACTTGACATACATTAGAATTGTAGGAAGAGTAGTTGTACATTAAAATCATTCTACAAAAACTTATAAAATACTTGAAAATGGTTAGTAATCAAGTGCATGCTCCAATATTTTATTATCATCAAAATCATTCCAAGGGTCAACAATCTTCCCCTTTTTTATGATGACAAAACACTGGGCATGGAAAAACTTTACAGTTATGAGTATATAAATACTTAAACATATCAAAGTAACTTGTGTATGATTTTAAATTGATGTATATCTATATATATCAACATGTGTCAAGAATATATCAAAAAGTATCAAACCTTATCAAAAGAGTATCCGAGCTTTTGAAATAAATCTAATATGTATCAAAGTTAATATTTATCAAAAGCTATTTTTGCCTAAAATGTATTGAAGTCAATAATGTATTAAGGCAAATTGGATATCAAAATGTATCAGAGCTAGCAATAGTATTGGAGAATGTATCAGAGCTAGCAAAATGTATCAGAGCTATTAAAGTCAATAATGTATCAGAATGTATCAGAGCTACTTTTCATTTAACAGAGCTAATTTTCATTTAGTAACAAGATGTATCAAGGTTACTTGAGCATTCAAAAGTATCAGAGCAAAAAATCTTCTTTGATTTCCATACATAAAATGATTTCTCCCCCTGTTTTTATATTCTTTGAATTTTTCATGCACATCATTAATACCACTCCCCATTTTTGTCATTAATCAAAAAGATTTTCTTTGAAATATTCTGTGCGCAAACACTGAATTTTGAAATAGTGTAAGAATATTATTATGATTTGAGATAATTTCACCATCTTTTTATGTTCTTGATATTCTTATTAATATTCTTTTGAGGTGTTACACCCCATTTTTAGGTTAATTGATGAGATCATGCATAGAAACAACAAAGAGATAATGATAAGTAAGAAATGTGCACATTGATTTGAAAATAAGCATTTCATTACTTTTCATAAGAGGTACAATACATGATTTCAATACAGTCAAAATGTGACAAATCAAAAGGTAATACAAGAAAAATATCAAAAGTCTGAGTCGCATAGACTCTCGGACTTCTAATAGGTGGAGGGGTTCCTACTAAGTTCTTGGTCTTGGAAGCAGGTCCTGTCCTAGGCTTATAATGTGGTGGAGGCTATCTAGGAGGTGATGACCTATGTCTAGGTATACTTTGAGGTGGTGGGTGAGCAGAAGTCGAAGCTCCAGAAAGATGAAAAAGAATAGTGCTCATCCTAGACTGTATCGTCCGAACTCCCCCCAGAATGTGCTGTAGAGTAGCATTCTGCTATGTGACAAATGTATCTGCTGCTTCTCTAATCCTGCCAAGATCTGAGTGCAGGTCTCTGAGATCTCTCTGCTGATCATCCTACACCTGCTGTAGTCTCTCGATCGTCTCAACTCTGTGTGTTAGCTCTCTTAGAATCATTCCATTTCATCCCACATCACGAAGCTCATCAAACATCGATCTGAAGGAACTTATCAGAGTCTTGGTAAACTGAGTAAGCTACTCTGCAATGGAAGCCTGAGTAGCAATCGGGGGTGCTGGAGTCAAGGGTCCTAAATGGGCTACTGGTGCTGCTGATAGTGCTGGTGGAGTCTTGGGGCTGCTAGTCTATCCAGCCTGTAGATGGAACTCCTCATCATTGGAATCCTCATCAGAGTCACTGGAGCCACTATCACTCGCATCATCTGACTCCTCTCTAGAAGTCTTTGTATCTACAATGCCATGCTCTGCCTCCTCATCCTCATCTGATGACTGGTGAACCACTCTCTGACATGATACTTTCTTAGTCCAAACTCCCTCAACCTGGTGATATCCCATCCTCTATAGGGATTTCACTGAATAAGTATCAGTGTGGTGCAGTAGTCGACTATTCTCATCAACCAAATCAACTCCTGAATCCCTGAATAGTAGTGTGAATGCCATACCATAAGGTAAGCAGGCCTTAGCCTTTCAGGCTGCATCCTGCATCTGAGCAAGCATAATGGATGGCAGATTGAGGGCCTCCCCCTCAATCATATGTCTCATGAAGACCATGTTGCACTCACTGACCCAATCAAAGCAGCTAGTCCTAGGTAGAAAGATTCTGCTGATCATATTATGTAATAGTCTCATTTCTAATGATAAGATATTAGCTTGAATAGTTGAAATTTCACTAACATTTCTCCTTTCCAATATGATCCTCAAGGTTTTTTGTTTGTCCTTTGAAACCAGATGATTTGAACCTTCCCTGGGCATCCTCAAAACTCGACTAATCATCGCTTCATCAACTACGATTTCGATTCCCTTAACAAGTGATTCAACATAGTTTTCACCAAAAGATAAATTCTCAAAAAAGCTTCTAACAAGGCTCGGGCATGTGGGAATATCTAAGGAATAAAAATAAGCCCAACCCTGGACTTCAATCCATTCACCAATTCTCAGTCCTAATTTTTCAAGAAAAGTGAAATCTACCTTTCTTCCACTGGTAATGGGCCGATTACCCATGGGAATGATTTGCCTTTGAGGTGCTGGTGATAGATTTCTTGGCTCTTCAAGTTCTTCGGCTCAAGTCAACTCCTCTTCTCTCCGTTTGGTTCTTCTTTCTCTTTGGGAGCTCAATTCTACACGTCTAGGCCTCTTAGCAACTACTCTTTTCGATGCCATCTGGAGCAAATCGATGGTGGGAGAAAGTGGATTGAGTGGATCTAAGGAAAGTGGGGTAGAGGTGTGGTCCCAAGTTTTGAAAAGGGCTTTTCTATTCTCGACTATGGTTCAATAGGAAAGGTATACCCTAGGTTTGGGTCCTATGGAATATATATAAAAAAGGTCATCCCGACATCCGAGTCGGCTCGGCTAGAACCTAGTCTACTCGAGTCGGCTCGAGCAAGGTTCAACAAAAAAGCTCTAAAAACCAAATAAAAAGGTATCTAGCCCTAGGAACACACTAAATAAGGTGGTTATCTACTTCAAATTGGTTATGGAGGTTTTCTAGATAATTTTCCTTAATTTAGAAGAAATTAGGTCAAAAATTACTAAAATGGGTCACATAAACCTAATTCTTCTCTAATCATTTAAAATCTATCTTTATTAAGTGGCTTAGTGAAAATGTCAGCTAATTGATTTTCTATTAGAATAAATTCAAGTTCAATATTGCCAATTTGTACATGATCCCTAATAAAGTGATATCTAATTTCTATATGTTGTCCTAGAATGCTGAATTGGTTCTTTGTCAAATTTATAGTACTTGTATTATCACATTTAATTGAAATTTTAGTTTGAATAACACCATAGTCTTCTAGTTGTTGCTTAATCCAAAGCACTTGTGCACAACAACTCCCTGCAACCACATACTCTGCCTCAGCAATAGATAGTGCTATAGAGATTTATTTCTTACAGTGCCATGAAATTAAGTTTAACCCTAAAAATTGACAAGTATCACTAGTGCTTTTTCTATCAATTTTACATCCACCATAATCAGCATTATAAAATATAATTAAATTTAATGAAGATTGCTTAGAATACCATAGACCTAGATTACTTGTTCCTTTTAGATATTTTATGATTCTTTTAACAGCAAGTATATGTGATTCTTTGGGATTGGATTGAAATCTAGCACATATACATATACTGAATAAGATATCATGCCTACTAGCAGTTAAATACAACAGTGATCCAATCATACCTTGCTAAAGCTTTTGATCAATGTTGTGTCCATCTTCATCTTTATCTAGTCTGCAAGAGGGGCTCATGGATGTGCTCATTTCTTTGATTGACTCCATACCAAACTTCTTAATTATTTCCTTGATGTATTTTGTTTGGTTGATAAATATTCCTTCTCTTGTTTGCTTAATTTGGAGTCCAAGAAAGTAGGTCAGTTCACCCATCAAGCTCATTTCAAATTCAACCTACATAAGCTCAGCAAATTCTCTACACAAATCCTTATTAGTTGCACCAAAAATAATGTCATCTACATAAATTTGTATAACTAACATATCATATTCTTTTCTTCTAATAAATAAAGTTGTATCTACATTATCTCTAATAAAATTATTTTCAAGTAAAAATTTGCTTAATCTATCATATCATACTCTAGGTGCTTGTTTTAAACCATACAATACTTTATTAAGTTTGAAAACATGATTTGGAAGAGCATGATTTTCAAAACCTGGTAGTTGTTCTACAAAAACTTCTTATGAAATGAATCCATTCAAAAATATACTTTTTACATCCATTTGAAATAATTTAAAACTCATGTAGCAAGCAAATGCAAGTATAATCTAATAGCTTCTAATCTTGCTATGGATGCATAAGTTTCATCAAAATCTATTCCTTCTTCTTGATTATATCTTTAGCCTCTAATCTAGCTTTATTCCTAATTACTTGGCTTTTTTCATCTAGTTTATTTCTATAAACCCGTTTAGTTCCTATTACAAGATGATCTGAGTGTCTATTCACTAAGGTCCATCCATTATTTCTTTCAAATTGATTAAGTTCTTCAGCATAGCCATCATCTAATTAGGGTCATTTTCGGCTTCTTCTATACTATGTGGTTCTACTTGTGAGACAAATGCTAGGTAATCATGTGCATCTCTAAGTGATGACCTAGTCCTAACACCTTGTGAGGGATCACTTATAATTAAATCTTTAGGGTGTGAAGTTACATACCTCCATTATCTTGGTAGATCACCATGATCTTTGCTTACCATTTTTTCTCCTTCTTGAGTTGGTTTATCCTTTAGGCTCATGTCCTCCAAAGCTTTATCAATTGCACCTGTATCATTGTCAATGCACTCTTCTTTTCTAGAAGGTGAGGGGTTAGCTTCATCGAAAATAACATGCATAGATTCTTCAACAGTTAATGTTCTTTTGTTAAATACTCTATAGGCTTTGCTAGATGTTGAATAACCTAGAAAAACTGCTTCATCAGATTTAGCATCAAATTTTTCTAGGTTATCCTTTCCATTGTTCAACACAAAATATTTATAACCAAAAATATGAAAATAATGAATGTTAGGTTTTCTATCATTCCAAAGTTCATAAGGATTTTTTTAAAATTGGTCTTATCAAAACACGATTCAAAATATAGCATGCAGTGTTCACAGCTTCTGCCCCAAAGTACCTTGGAAGATTGCCTTCATATAATATTGTTCGGGCCATCTCTTCCAATATCCTATTCCTTCTCTCTATAGTACAATTTTGCTATGGTGTTCTAGGAGTAGAGAAGTTGTGATCAATGCCATGCTCAATGTAATATTCATCAAAGTATTGATTTTTAAATTATGTGCTATGATCACTGCTAATAGAAATAATTGAAAGATTTTTCTTGTTTGAAACTTTCTTGTAAAATTTTTGAAATACTTTAAATGCTTCATCTCTGTGTTCAATAAATAAAATCCAAGTAAATCTTGAAAAATCATCTACTATCACAAGTCCATATTTCATATCACCTAGGCTCGTAGTCCTAGTTGGTCCAAATAGGTCTATGTGGAGTAGCTCTAAGGGTCAGATGTTGAAACCATATTTTTTGATTTAAAACTTTTCCTAGTTTGTTTACCTAATTAGGATGCATCATAAACATGTTCAAAATCAACTTTAAATTTTGGTAAACCTCTAACTAGATCTTTGGAAATCAATTTAGCTATTGTATGCATGCTAGCATGACCTAATCTCCTATGCCAAAGTAAGCTAGACTCCTTGGTTTTAGCATTCATTGCCACAAGACTTGTACTACTAGCCATGGCTAGATCATTCAAATCTACCATATATAGTTTTCAAGTCTATGACCAATGAGTTTAGTGCTAGAATCAAGTGAGTTAGTTACAATGCACATTGAAGATTCAAAGACAACCTTGAAGCCTCTATCACATAATTGACTTATACTTAATAAATTATGCTTTAATTTGTCAACTAGCAATACAGAAGGGGAAATTCTGATCTTACTGATGCTAATGATCTTCCCCTTTCCATTGTCACAAAAAGTGACCAATCCTCCATCCTTCATCTCTAGGGTGATGAATTGTTCTTTGTCACCCGTCGTATGTCTTGAACAGCCATTGTCCAGATACCATCTTTTCTTAGTATTCTAGACTGCAAGACTTTCCTGCAAGACAATCAAGTAGTTCTTTTAGGTACCCAAGCTTTCTTGGATCCTTGCAGGTTAGTAGGAGTGGTTTCTTTGGAAACCCAAATCTTTATAATCTTACTTATATTATTTCTTTTTAAATTGCATTCAAATGCTTTATGACCAATCCCATTGCATGAATAACAAGTAACTTTTGATTTTTAAAAAGGTACAAATATTGAAGCTCTATATGCAAAAGATTTTGAGTTGAAAACTTAGGTACATATGATTTTGAAGGTATAAACTTTGTAGCTGAAATTCTATTTGTATGCAAAGGGTTATAACCAATTCCAGATTTGTTATTTGAGTTTCGTTGATCTTTTAAAATTTGCTCAAGCTTATTTAAATTCAATGTTAACTTTTCAACCAATGGCTTGAGTTTTTCAACTTCTTTTTGTAAGTTTATATTTTCTTCATGTAAAGCTTTATTCTTCTCAAGATACTCATTCTTTTCAACTTACAAAACTTTATGTTTTTCAGAAAAGCTATTCAATTTTTTTTTCAAAATTTTATTCTTTTATGAAATTTCATCTTTTTCTTTCATTAAAACATCATTGTTATTTTTCAAAGCTTTAGTTTTTAAACCAACCTTTTTGTATTTAGATAACAGCTCATAAAATGCAGTATTTAATTTCTCAAATGTAAATTCATCATGAGGTTCAGGAGACATTACCTCATCTTCGAGACCCATCAAACATATGTTTGTAGTTTTTATAGTCTCTTCTTCATTATTTGAAGTAGACTCGTCGCTATCGCTCCAAGTTGCAACCATTGCTTTTTTCTTCTTCTTTTTGTAAGTTTTCTTCAATGTTGGTCAGTCTGATAAAAAATGCCCTGGTTTCTTACATTCTTAGTAGATGGGCTGTTGCTCTTTATCTTTATCTTTATCTTTTTCCTTTTCTCTTTCTTTGTTGCATTCTCCTTTTCTATGATATTTCCTCCAATATCTTTCCTTTTTCCTGCCCATAAATTTCTTGAATCTCCTCACTACAAGTGCGATATCTTCGTCTTCGAGTTCTCTTTGGAGGAGGGGCTTTCTTCATCTATTTCCTCTTCTTGATTTTTAAATTTTGTTGTAGCTTTGAAGGCTATAGACTTTTTCTTCTTGCTATCATCCTCACTTCCATGTTGCATTGTAAGTTCGTGTGTAATCAGGAACCAATAGCTCATCCAGTGGTAGAGTATTCAAGTCTTTCACTTCCTGGATAGCAGTGACCTTTGGATCCCATTTGTCAGGTAGAGATCTCAAAATTTTCTGCATGAGGTCAGCATTGGAGTATATCCTGCCAAGACTCTTTAAATCGTTAATAATATACATAAACCTTGAGAACATGGCAGATATAGTCTCATTTGGTTCCATTTTAAACAACTCATAACTATGTACAAGAAGATTAATCTTAGATATTTTCACTTGGGAGGTTCCTTCATGGGTTACTTCAAGTTTATCCTAAATTTCTTTCATAGACATGCAAGTAGAAATCCGGTTAAACTCATTGGCATCCAAAGCACAATATAAGAGATTCATTGCTTTGGCATCTAGCTCACCCATTTTCATGTCATGTTCATCCCATTCATCTTCAGGTTTTGGGATGTCCATGCCATCAACCTTCTTTGTAGGTGTGTGAGGTCCTTTCAGAATGATTTTTCACAACTAAAAATCTACTACTTGAATGTAAATTTTCATTCGAACTTTTCAATAGGTGTAGTTAGTGTCTGTGAAAAGTGGAGGTCTGTTTGTAGATTGGCCTTCGACCAAAGAGGTACTCATAGGGTTTGCTATTTATGTTTACTTTAAGTAAATTTCAGAGACACTACTCTGATACCAGTTGTTGCCCAGGTGGCTTACCCAAGAGGGGGGATGAATTGGGTATTTAAAATTTTTTACAAATATGTGCTCCTTTTAAAATAACTTAGTATGGTGAGTGATATGAACTAAATATCAAGTACCGAAGCAAATAAATAATACAAGCAACACAAGCACAAACACAAGTAATTTATAGTGGTTCGGAGCAACCTCGCTCCTACATCCACTATCCAAGGTACCACTTGGGATTTTCACTATATTCATCCCGGGTGGCTAATATTTGTAGATTGGCCTTCGACCAAAGAGGTACTCATAGGGTTTGCTATTTATGTTTACTTTAAGAAAATTTCAGAGACACTACTCTGATACCAGTTGTTGCCCAGGTTGCTTACCCAAGAGGGGGGATGAATTGGGTATTTAAAATTTTTTACAAATATGTGCTCCTTTTAAAATAACTTAGTATGGTGAGTGATATGAACTAAATATCAAGTACCGAAGCAAATAAATAATACAAGCAACACAAGCACAAACACAAGTAATTTATAGTGGTTCGGAGCAACCTCGCTCCTACATCCACTATCCAAGGTACCACTTGGGATTTTCACTATATTCATCCCGGAATACAGCCAGATTGTTTTCACGAGCTCATAATCCAAAATCCAACTTGGTTTTACATCGGGATCACCAAAAACCCAATACACTATTAGTTTTCATAGGCTCATTAACAACCCACTCTTAGTTTTTAAAGGCTCACCAAAAACCTAAACAAACCCCAAGTTATAGCCCCTGCTGTAATTGGAACAACTCAGATAAAGAGTTAAAAACAGAGCAACTACAATGACAAATCGAGCATTATCGGGTGGTTGTAGTTGTAGCTCTTGAGAAGCCTTCTTGATTCCTTCCTTGAATGCTTATAAGGCTTCTGATCTTCCTCAATAAATGACTCAAGAATCTGATGAGAGTTGGTGAAGTCTTGAGTGCTTGCTTGAAGGCTCTCTTGAATGTTCTCAAATAGTCATTAAAAGGTCATTCCTTTTTTTAAAAAATTATTTAGATCCCTTATAAATAGTCCCTTTAACTGATTTTAAGTGAACATGATCATTGTAGAACGTTGGGATTCAAAATATGGCCATTGGAGCACTTTTTGGATTAGAAAAGATAGTTTTGGAGCTAGCCGTTACACATCTAGAACTGGGATTCAAGTTGACTCGGATGCTTCGAGTTGGCTTGGATTCTCAGATAGGTTGAAACTTCACTCTGGTCGAGTCGGTTCTTCTCCATTGAGTTGGCTCGCCTGGCTAGTTTTTCAGAACTGAGATTTTGCAAACCCTAGAAGAGTCGGCTCTGTTGACTATTGAGTAAACTCAATTGTCTAACTGTATATTTGAGTCATCTTGGATTCTATCGGGTTGGCTTGCTTTGATAGATTGAAGAATTTAAACTGTAGATGAGTCGGCTCGATTTCCTTCGAGTCGACTTGGATGTCTGTGTGCCAGAAAATTTAGTGCCATGCCAGAAACTTGAGTCGGCTCTTCTGCTTTGAGTCGGCTCGAGTGATTTTTGTCAAAAACCTTTCGAACTTCTCCAGATTGCTTCCAAATGCTTCCAATCAACTTTAAAGGCTTTCAAGCTCCTTCAAAGCCTAATCTAAATAATTTAAACTTGAAAAATACATTGAATTGGCCCATTTTCATGAATACATAAGTAGTTTTTCTTTGGGCTCTCCATTACATAATACTCTTTCAAAAATAAACTTGACATTCATCAAAATTGTAGAAAGAGTGGTTGTACATTAAAATCATCCCACAAAAACTTATAAAATACTTGGAAATGGTTAGTAATCAAGTGCATGCTCCAATATTTTGTTATCATCAAAATCATTCCAGGGGTCAACATGATCAATTCTTAGTATCTGGCACCCTGTACCTCAAATAAGTGATCAGTTTCTGGCCATCTAGCATCCTGTGCCTTAAATAAGTGATTGGCTCTTGGTTATCTTGCACCTTGTGCCTCAAATAAGTGATCAACTCTTTGCCATTTGACATCCTATGCTTCAAATAAGTGACCATCTCCTAGTCATCTGGTACATTATGCCTTAAATAAGTAATCGACTCCTAGTTATATGACATCCTGTGCCTCAAATATGTGTCAACTCCTGGCCATTTAGCACCTTGTGCCTCAAATAAATGATCAACTACTAGCTATTGGCACCCTATGTCTCAAATAAATAATCAGCTCTTGGTTATCTAGATCTTGTGTCTCAAATAAGTTATCGGCTCTTGGCTATCGGGCATCCTATACCTCAAATAAGTGATTAACTCCTAGATGAACACTTTTTTACATACATGTAGTTACTTATGACAGGTCATCTATCCTAAAATAGTTGCACTCCACTTTCAAGTTTGAGGTGATTTACTCAATTCAACTCAGAAATACAATAAAAAAATTTTCTAAGCCTTTTGATGGGGAAAAGATAATTAGTTACTTTTTACATTGCCATTTTGCTGTATGGCATTAAATGGGGTGTGCATGTTTTTATGAAAAATATTATTAAGCTTGGCAATGGGTAGTTATCGAAATGACAATGACCCTTCAATTTGCAGGGCTTGCCCCCTAACCAATAGGAGCATCCCATGTGTCAAGAAGAGAGTGGCTCGGACCTTGAGCCAGAGATCGAGCAATGGAGCTGGCAATCCAATGGTGTGGTGATTTAATCCAAACCTTTGAGTGACTTTATAAATAGCAATCTCTTCTTCAGTTTGGATCCTTTGTCTTCCATCTTTTTGCTTTTGTGTCCAGGTACACTACCAAGTAACCTTCGTTTAAAGCTTTTTTCAATTTGTTCGAGGTGATTTAGGGCTTCATCATCCTTAGTAAGAGGCCTTTAGCTCTAGCTTTTCTTCTACTTTAGACATCTCACTCGTAGTCATGGCTCCCAAGAAAAAAAGAGCCGTTAGGAAGGTAAAGACATCTAAGGTAGACCCCACCAAGACCATAATGAGTCCGGTCCCCATTAAGAAAGGATACCCTGCTTTTTTTGAGGTTCTTGCTAGGTGACTTAAGAGGGCCTTCCAAGGCCCTAAGCAAGAGAGGTTTAAGATCATAGAGGTAGACCTTGAAAGACTTAAAGATAAGTATTCTATCTTGAATAGCATTAGTATGACCGTTGCAGGCCCTGATGATAGCATTCTATCTCCTCTATCTGAATGCATTACTTTTTATAAGGAAGCATTCGATGTCAAATTATGGTTTCCCCTCCTTCCCTTCATCCAAATGTCTTGGACTTCTGTAAGGTAACCCCAATCCAATTTTCTCTAAATAGTTTCAGGATTATTATAAGATTCATCCTTATTTATAATTTATATAGAATAAAACCAAGATGCTCCTTATTTCAGACCATTTTTTTATTAAAATCTCACCCATATGACAAGTTATAGTTTTATTTTGCCCATAGTCGGGCTTGCAAATTTGTAGAAGGCATCCCCTCTTTCATCCATGGGTGGAAGAATAGGTTCTTTTACATATCTTTAGACTAGCCTCTATGTATTAGGTTCTCCTAGGGCAAAGACCAAATTGAACCTAATTTCAATAAGACTTCCTTGAGTGAAGACCTGGATCATTACAATAAGCTACTCGAGATCCAAGTTGATGGGGCATGGGATCGGGGGAAGGATCGTCGGCGAGCTGAGAAGTTACCAAAGATTAGGGTACTACTATTTTTTTTTTTATTTTTTTTTTATAGGGAGGTGGTGAAGGAACAATGAAGATGGAAGGCAGGAAAATTAGACTCTCATGGACTTTGGGACTTACATTCATGAAGAGACCTCTCACCTCTAGGGCATCTCACCCACCCCACTACATGTAGCCTAGGGCATCCCACCCATTTCACTACATATGGAGCCTAGGGCATCCCACCCAAATTGCTAACTGGGGCTGTGAAGGAAAATCTCTAAGTCCATAGTGGGGACACGATGGGAAAAGGGATAACTAGGGCCTCATGCCCCTCAATACTCGAAAGCAAAGGCATAGGGTCTCACACCCCTCAACGCCCAAAGGTGAAGGCAAGACGGGCCTCATGCCCACTCCTTTACGGAGGCAAAATGAAGAACCACTCTTCCCTAAAAACTCATCTTCATTAACTAATTTTTTACGAAGGATTGAGGGTGGTATTTATAGACCTTTCTAACCCTCATTTGAATTTGAATATAAGATAGAAAGATAAAGATGGTTCAAATTCAAATACAAGATAAGGCCTATCCATATCTCATCCTAACCAACCAAAACTAACTAAATCAAAATTCAAAATAATCGATAAAGATAAATCCTAAACTATCCTAAAAATTTGATAACTTATTCTTGAATTTAAATTCAAGAATGGTGCTGCTTCAAGATCCATGCTGCTTCAAGATCCATATTACTTCGGGATCCATGCTGACGATGTCTCCATCATTCTCCTGAGGTGGGGAGAACTCGACTCCATCGAGTTAAGCTCAGTGGGGACTTTGGTGAACCACATCCAATCAAAAAAACTCTGCTCTAAGAATTATGCAGCTCTGAAGTTCGTGTGGCATTAAGAATCGTGCAACTTTGAAATGCATGCAAGCTTAGAAGTCGGAAACAAGGAGGGTCGACTATGCTTTTTTGATCATGCCTGGGATCTCCTTCTCATGGGCAGAAGCAGAGTAGCATGGGAATGGCCATCCGACGGGGATCCGGTGGAGACGGCAGGGAGGACGTGGCAACGGATGAAGGGGTGGTGGTGGTGGAGATCTGGATGGGTCGAGATTGATCAGCAAGGCAGCGACATGGGCGGCACGGGCTCTAATTTGGAGGTGTCGGGCATCACGGCAGCAGGGCAACGGGGCAGGCCGTGACCTTGCATCAAAGAGGGGTGTCGGTGAGGCGACGCGACAGCAAGGGGCGTCGGTCATTGATTGCTGGCCGTGAGAAGACCCAATAGGAGGAGCTTGGCAGGAGATGGCGACAATAGTGTGTCCGGTTGGATCTGGCTTGGTGGTGGCATGATCTGATGGACTGGGGGTGGCGATTTGCCAGTAGTAGGCGAGGAGACGAGTGGCCATTGGTGTTCGGCGGAGACTGGGCTTGGCGGTGGATCTGGCGAATAGTGGCATCGAGCGATGTTTTTTTTTCTTTTTTACTGGTAGAGGAGAGGCGGTGGCTGACCTGGTTGGGGAAACGGCCGACGGTGGGTGATGGTCAGCTGTGGCATGGCTGTGCTCGGTGAAGGGCTCTCTGGTGAAGTCTTTCTCTGATCGGAAGGGAAACAATGGGATGCCTCGTGGGTGATAGCGGGCGGAGATGGGATTGGATTTGGGTGGAAGCTGTCGGAGGTGAGGTTGAAGTGGTAGGCGGCAGATCTGATGGGGCAGGAGGTGTTGGGCCAGGTTGCCAAGGTGGGCGCGTATGACGTATGTAGGGGTCTAGAGAAACTAATGGTCGAGGATGATGGCAATGGACTGGAGGGGAATTGGAGACTGGCAGTCATGGATCACTGATGATTGGGTGGTCGAATGGCTTGAGAAGCCAGGAGGTGGTTGTTGATGGCCTGGATCTGGTGGGTGGCAGACCAGGAGTGGGAGAGGAGGTCTTCTCCGCCAGTGGCTGGAGGGAGCACGGAAGAGGTAGCAGTGGTGGAGATCTGAAAGAGGATGGAGAAGTTGGGAAGGATAGAAAAAAGGAAAGAGACGGTGTCGAGAAGATCTCTTGAGGGATATAAACCATACCCTAATTTTCTAGCTCTGATACCAATTTGATGGGGCATGGGATCGAGGGTAGTATCGTCGATGAGCTGAGAAGTCACCGAAGATTAGGGTACTACTATTTTTTTTTGTAGGAAGGTGGTGAAGGAACAATGGTGATGTGGGACTATTCATGCATGCTAGTTATTTTTTTTTGCTAGGCATTAAGTTAGGAGTTTGTATCCCGAATTTCAAATCAAGATATTAAGTAGAAATTCTATAAAAAATTTGAAGCACAAGCATGCAGAAATAAATCCTAAAAGTGAAGAAACAGGACCGCCAAGGCTAAAAAGCCATGGTTAGGATTAGCTCTTCTGCAATACCGCTACCAGAGGAGTCTAGGGGGTGTGCCTGGTAGAGATTTGAAGATCGATCCATGAAGAGTTTGCTCTACACTCTCGGATGCGGCCTGAAAAATAAAGCTATAGACCTTGTGGATTCGTGGCTTTCAATCCGGTGGCCCGAAAGCTAGTCAACTGAAATCCTGGATTCGTGAACTCTGAGGGACCTGTAAATCACAATTCACAAGTTAGAAAAATAAGGAAAAGCTGGCTAGATGGCTGAAAGAAGAAGAAGGAGAAGAGGTTTAAGGAAGGTAGCTAAGTGATGAAGAAGACTGGTGGCTTGGAGGCAGGGTGCAGGGGTCACACAAAAATCCTGAGGGATCACATGGATACCTTAATCATACAGAATTTCATATAAAATTCACATAGAAAGTTGTGAAGAACTCAAGAGTTTTTTATATTCAATAGCATTAAAACATATAAGAGGGTGGGGTATTTATAGATGTTCCCATGTCCTCTCCTTGTTAAGATAGAATTATAAAATTAATTGGGAGAATGATTACAAGGTTGCTTAGAACTAGGAGTATACAATTTGTGTGGAAAATAAACACAATCTCCTTGTTTGAAATTGACTCCTCTCCTTCTTTGACTTCATCAAGGATGGTAATTCTAAGGGTGGCCGACCAAGGAAGGTGGCCATAAGGGTGGGGCCCAATATCCAAGAAGGCTTTGGGCTTTGGATGGCCCACTTCAATGCTGGGCTAGTTCTAGGGTTTCTCCTGGGCTCCATCTTCTCAGCAGGTTAATGATGCGAAGATCTTCAAGGTCCTTCTCATGCAATCCAAGGTGGTACATCCAAATATGACTAGGACTCCTTGAAGTTGGGAAGTTATCATTTGGACTGGGATCCATCAGTGTCTTGAATCTTCTCTTACTGGACTGGACTCAATATAAAACTTACAGGACTCATAGGACTCAAAATTGGCTCAACATGAGCTAACTGAACTTACAGGACTCCAAATAATAAATGTCTCAACTAAATTTGACTTGACTTATCTAAAACCCTAATGGTATGGTTGACTCTAAATACAGAACTCAAATGCAGAAAGGCCCAAAACAGGACTCAAGGGCCAAAATACAGGACTCAAGTGTAACAAGGCCTGAAAAACAAAACTCAAGGCCCAAATACAGGACTCAAATGGCTAATACAGCCATATTATTGGTCTCAAAGATAAAATTTAAACATAGCTAAGGGTCTCAAAACTCAGGGATCCATAATGAATTAGGGTTGACCTGATATCCCCATCAATTCTCTCGAGGTGGGAGGAACTCGACTCCATCGAGCAAGGGTCGCTTTGGCTCTGGTATCGCTCAAGGAGGTCTGGGTCGAGGTGCTGCAAGTCCTCTCGAGTAATCCATGAATCGTCGAATTCTGGTCAATCTTGCCAACGAACTAGGTAGTGTTGATAGCTGTAGCCTCGGGTCATGATAGCTTGATCGTCCAGGATATGTTCGATCTGTTTTCCTCTTTCAACCAAATTTAGTGGACACTCAGGTAAGGTTTCTCTCTCAAAGGATGGGTGAGGTCCAAAAGTCTTACTAGGAATCACTGCTGGTTCCCTATACTCAACCAAGTCCATAATATTGAAGGTAGAGTTAATGCCTAAATCCAGGGGCAGATCAAGCACATAGGCATTGGGTTCCACTTTCTTTATTACTCTAAAGGGTCCAACTATGCATACAAGTAGCTTCTTTGGGGCTCCAAGAGGAAACCACTCAGGTCTAGACCTAATCTTTACATAATCCTCTACATTAAATTCTTTGGCTCGATTTCGGGAATTAGCCATGTTTTTACCAGTGTTCATATGAATGTTAATGCCCTGATGCAGATGCTATGTAGAGATCTGTGCATGTGTGGACAGATGGATTAGATCCATGGATTTATTGAACTCAAAATCAACACCTAATAGACTCGACTAGGCATTCCTATCGAAGGAAATTTATTGAATTCTTTGGGCCAAAACCTAATAGACTATAGGCTCTCTAGGTTTGACCATAGCTTGGCATGCATATTAAAATTTACAATGGACTCCTAGCAAATGCCATAAGGTATACCAGAAGTAAGATGCAAAATGAATGTATGCAGTATGCTAATCTCAACAAAATGCAATCTGATGATCCTAAAAATGCTAGAGGTTTCTAGAAAGGACAGAAAATAAGAGGTGGGTTCAGGATTAGTCTGGTAGGGTAGGGAAAAAGGTTTAGGGGTAGTTAGATAAAGTTGGATATAAGAAAGGGTGTTAGGGACTAATCCTAGACTAATGAGGCTAACCTTATGCGGTTGAGGTATATCTACAAGGTTTGCATAATGGAAGAATGGGTCACTAATCTCAGGGAAGAGATCTTCAATAAGAACTACAGGAGGGGATTCATCCCGAGGGTACTGATAAGCCAAATCCTCAATAAATTCTTCTGGTTCATGAAATTTAGGACTGGGCTCTATAATTGGGCTTTCTTTTAGTGGCTCCTCAGGTAAGATTCTAACAGTAGTATTTGGGTTTTCTTTCTCTAACTGGTCTTTCACTATGGTTCAGTTTGAGTGTGGTCAGGGTAAACTAACTTTGGGTTGGCTTCTATCTGGGTATGGTCAGGGTCAACTAATTCTAGGTTGGCTTCAATCTAGGTATGGTCAGAGTCAGCTAACTCTGGGTTGGCTTTAGCTTGGGTATCTACTAGGTCAACTAATTCTAGGTCTTCTATAGGTATCTCTTCTTCTTCTTCCTCATACTCATCCACTAAGCTCATATCAGCTTCATATATCTCCTCTTCTAGGTCATCCTGGTGAACCAATGGGGTGGTAAGAGGGGGTTGACTAAGGAAAAACTGATTGATGATTAGGGTGGTAGGGGTGGGTTGGTCAGGATCTGGGCCTGGGCTAGGGGCACTAGTCCTAAAGGGTTTAGGTTGACTAAAGGGAAGTGGACTAACACTAGGCTTATATCTAGGGGTACTAATCTTATGGGATTCAGGTTGACTAGGGGAAAACTGATTGGCACAGGCTGATACCTAAGGATTATTGGTTCCTGGGGCTCATAGGACAAGGGTTCAGCTCTATAGGTCTGGGGCTTACTGGACTCATAGGATGTGGCTGCATAAGTTTTAGAGTCATAAGATCTATAGTCATAGGATCTAGAGTTATAGGATCTAGAGTCATAGGATTTGGGTGCATAGGCTTCTCTAAGTTTGTTCTTCATGGCTCTCCAGGTAGTTATGGGTGTTCCTTCTAGTCTAGCCATTCTCTCAACTTCATTCCAGTATATCCTAGCCTGGCGAACTAACTTAGGTTTGGCAAACATGAACTAACCTCTTTTAGAATAGAAACCATTATGACTTTCAAGATATAGATCCATATCTCTTTCCCACTTAAGATAATCCTCAAACTTAGGATCACCACCAAATTTATATACTTCTAACACAATGTACCTAGTGGCTCTCTTATCCTGGTCAAAGAAATCATGATTGGGCTCCTGGTATGGGTCAGAGTATTGGGCTCTCCTAGGGTTAGGAGGTATGGAGTTTGGGTCTAGTATGGGTCCTATGGGTTTCCTCTAGGGTTCCTAGCCGGTCATCTATCGGATCAAACCTATGGATCATCTGGTCTATTTGGGTGGTCAATTGGGCAGTCATTTGGTTCATCTGGGTGGTCAATTGAGAAATCACCTGGTCACTCATGGTCTTCATGAGAGTTTCAAGATTGGGCTCCATGGTTGAACTGGGTTGGGGTTTAGACTGCTGGTGGGGTTATACTCCTAATCTAGAGGTTATGTAATCAAGCACAGAAGAGTTATGATGCAGTCAAGCACACAATGGTTAATACGTACTACAGCTTGCTAGACCTAAAGCCAAAATTGAATGGGTCTACTCAACTTACACTTAACTCAACAGCTAATCCTTCCACTGGCCAGGTAAGAGGGGGGTGGTGGGAGGCTCCCCCTGCCTATGATAGGGTCCTAATTAAAAACCACCAGTCCACTTAGGATGTTTGCCTCTGGACCTCTAGCCTTAGACACCAGTTTTCAGTAATAGCTGGAAAATTAAGTGCACTAGTGTACCCACACAACTCAAACCTGACCTGTTGGTGTCCCTAAGTTCATTAGAACAATTAATTTGCTAATTGATTTTAGTTAAGGGTTTGGTTCTGATGCTGGGTGGTTGTTTTGGGCCTAGGACAGGTGATGAAATCCTGTCCTGATCTGAGATGAGAAATTGCCCTTAAAATTGATTGAATAAGATGATGACAATCGATGAGCCCTAATGCAACTAATAACAATCAGAAAATAAAAAATATTTTTTTATCTTTTAAGAGGTGGCAAATTAAGTTTAAGTTGATGAAGTTATCAAACAAAATTTGGGCTTGGGTGAGGTAGGGTTTGGAAGTTGAGTAGATTTGGTTTAGTCAGGTATGCATAACTGAAATTAAGGTTTGTTTGGAAGTAAAATTTGGTATAGTTTTCGATGTAGAAAAAAATCAAAAAAAATAAAGATAGAGGATGAATAGTGCATATGATCGCTACCAAGTTTGATATAGAACAAAATTCAGATGATAATGCAACACCTAGGGTTTCAGTCTATGTGCAAAAAATCAGAATTTCTATTGGGATTTCTAAGATATAGATTTTTTTAATATTTTTTTATTTTTATGAAAATAATTAAAAATTATGAAAATTATCAAGACTAAATAATGAGTATGTCATGCAAATCTCAATAAAAAATAAAATCCCTTAGATGATAAAATAGATTGAAAATCAGACCCCTAATGCAAAGATAGGATGCAGAAGTTTTCTAGGGTAAAAGAAAATAGGCGTCAAAAAATTATACATACTGAAATAAATCATGATAAAATTCTATAAAATACTATTACAAAAAATATAGAAAAATAAAAATCAGAATTTTTTGATCTACCTAAATGTAGAAACAGTAAAAATAACAGACAATGTATAAAAATTATGGGATGCAGAAACTAGCCCTAAACATGCTCTGATATCAAATGATGCGGGACTATTTATGCGTGCTAGTTATTTTTTGTTGTTAGGCATTAAGTTAGGAGTTTGTATCCCAAATTTCAAATAAAGAAATTAAGTAGGAAATTCTATAAAAAATCTGAAGCACAGGTATAAAGAAATAAATTCTAAAAGTGAAGAAATAGGACTGCCAAGGCTAAGAAGCCCTAGTTAGGACTAGCTCTTCTAGAATACCGCTACCACAGGAGTCTAGGGGGTGTACCTGGTAGAGATTTGAAGATCAATCCATGAAGAGTTAGCTTTATACTCTCGGATGCGGACTGAAAAATAAAGCTATTGACCTTACGGATTCGCGGCTTTCAATCTGATGGCCCGAAAGCTAGTCAACTGAAATCCTGATTCGTGAACTCTGAGGGACCTGTAAATCACCATTCATGGGTTAGAAAAATAAGAAAAAGTAGGCTAGATGACTGAAAGAAGAAGAAAGGGAAGAAGTTTAAGGAAGGTGGCCAAGTGATGAAGAAGGCTAGTGGCTTGGAGGCAGGGTACCCATTTGGTTCCTATTATGGGATGGTCCAGAGGTCTACTAACAAGAGTCCAAATATTATTTATTTCAAACTGTTTAATTCTTCATGTATGGCCATCATCTAGTTTGGATCAAATTCAGCTTCGTCTAAACTATGTGGTTCAATTTATGAAACAAAGGCTAGGTAGTCATGTGCATCTCTATGTGTAGACCTAGTCCTAACACCATAAAAAGAAACACCAAAAATTAAATCTTTAGGATGTGAAGTTACATACCTCTATTCCTTAGGTAAATCAGTTAGATCCTTGCTTACCACTTCATTTCCATCTTGTGTTGGCTTGTCTTGTATGCTTAGATCTTCCATCTCCTTTTGTAGTCTACCTACATCATTGTCTACGCACTCATCTTTGCTAGATGGTGAGGGGTTAGCTTCATCAAAAACAACATGAATTGACTTTTCTATAGTAAGAGTCCTCTTATTAAATACATTATATGCTTTGCTGTGCAGTGAATAACTAAGGAATATAGATTCATTAGATTTTTGCATCAAATTTTTCTAAGTTATCTTTACCATTATTCAACACAAAGTATTTACACCCAAAAATATGAAAATAGTTAATGTTCAGTTTTCTTCCATTCCAAAGATCATAGGTGGTTTTCTTTGAAATTGGGTATATTAAAACTCGGTTTAATATGTAACAAGCAGTGTTCACTGCTTCTGCCCAAAAGTACCTTGGAAGATTGCCTTCACACAACATGGTTCAGGCCATTTCTTCCAAAGTCATATTCTTTCTCTCTACAACACTATTTTGTTATGGTGTTCTAGGAGCGGAGAAGTTATGATCAATGCTATGCTCAGTGCAATATTCATCAAAAAATTGATTTTGAAATTCATTCCCGTTATCACTTCTTATAGAAATAACAGAAATATTTTTCTCATTTGAAACTTTTTTATAAAATTTTTGAAATACATCAAATGTTTCATCTTTATGTGCAATAAATAATATCCATGTGAATCTAGAATAGTCATCTACAATCACAAGGCCATATTTCATACCTCCTAGGCTTGTAGTCCTAGTTGGTCCAAATAAGTCCATGTAAAGTAGCTCAAGGGGTCTAGTGGTTAAAATAACATTTTTCGATTTAAAACTCCCCCTAGTTTGTTTGCCAAATTAACAAGCATCACATACATAATCAAGATCAACTTTAAAATGTGGCAAATCTCTAACTAGATTCATTGAAATTAATTTGGTAATTGTATGTATGCTAGCATGACCTAATCGTCTATGCCAAAGTAAATATGACTCCTTGGTCTTAGCATTCATTGCTACTAGACTGGAACTACTAGTCATGGCTAGATCATTTAGATCTACCATATAGAGGTTCCCAAGTCTATGACCAATGAATTTGTTGCAGAGTCAAGAGAGTTAGTTACTATACACATAGATAATTCAAAGATAACCTTGAAGCCTTTATCACAAAGTTGACTAATACTCAATAAATTATGCTTCAATTTATCTACTAGCAGCACCTCTTAAATAAAAGTACAGGGGGTTATCTTGTCTTATCGATTTTGATTATTTTTTCCTTGCCATTATCACCGAAAGTAACAGATCCTCCTTCTTTCATTTGTAGGGTGATGAACTGATCCTTGTCACCCGCCATATGCCTTGAACAACCACTGTCAAGATACCATCATTTCTTAGTGTTTAGTGCTGCAAGACAATCCTGCAAAACAGTCAAGGAGTGATTTTAGGTATCCAAGCTAAATTGGGTCCTTTTGGGTTAGCAAAATTGGTTTCTTTTGGGACCCAAATAGTTCTATATTTTGATGCATCAATCTTGGATTTTTCAAGGAATTACATTGATGAGATTTATGCCCAAATCTATGACATGCATAGCAAACAATTTTATTATATTTGAACAATGCATGCTTTGAAGCTTTACAATATGCAGAAATGGATATGTTTGGTTTGAAAGATTTTTGAGCAGAATTCTTAGGAATATACTTTAAGCCATTTGAAATAGAATTTGATGGAAAAGCTTTTTGAAATTTTGTATTTGAAGCTGAAGCTTTTGAAAATACAAATTTTGTTGCTGAAATTCCTTTGGCATTTAAAACATTAAATCCAATTCCAGCTTTGCTTTACGAATCTCTTTGCTCATTCAAAATTAGCTTAAGCTTATTAGAACTCAAAGTAAGTTTTTCTACAAGAGGCTTAAGCTTTTCAACCTCCTTTTTCAAATCATTATTTTCGGTAACTAAAGCTTTGTTTGTCTCAATTGAAACATTCTTTTCATTTTTCAAACCAATAACATTATCAGAAAAGACATTCAGTTCTTTTTGCAAAGTGTTATTCTTTTCAAAAATTTCATCCTTGTCTTTTACTAAAAAATCATTTTGTTTCTTCAAAGATTTGAGTTTAACCCCAGCTTTCTTGAATTCAATAAGCAGATCATGAAATGTAGAATTTAATTTATCATAAGTAAATTCAGTTTGAAGCTCAGGGGATGATACCTCATTCTCAAGACCCATTAGACATAAATTTTTAAATTTTATGGTATCTTCTTCTTCAGTAGATGAGGATGCTTCACTGTCGCCCCACATCGCTACCATAGCTTTCTTTTTCTTTTTCTTGAAATCCTTTTTCGATAAAGGGCAATCTAGTCGGATGTGCCCTGATTTTTGCATTCATAGCATACAGGCACTTCTTTTTCCTTCTCTTTTTTCTTGTCCTTTTCTTTGTTGTATTCTTTGTTCTTGTGGAATTTTCTATAGTTTCTTCATTTTTGTCTTCCTAAGAACCTTTTAAATTTCCTAACGACCATGGCAACATCTTCATTTTCCATGTCGCTTTCAGCAGAGGAACAATCTTCTTCTGATTCATCATCCTTTCTTGAATCCATAGCAGCTTTGAAGGCAATAGATTTCTTCTTCTTTTGATCATCCTCAATTCTGTGCTGTATGGTCAGTTCATGAGTGATGAGAGATCCTAGCAGTTCATCCAGTAGTAAGGTATTCAAATCTTTTGCTTCCTGGATGGTGGTCACTTTTGGATCCCACTTGTCCGGAAGAGATTTTAGAATCTTCTACACAAGGTCAGCATTGGAATATACCCTGCCAAGACTTTTTAAGCCATTAATAATATCAGTGAAACATGAAAACATGGCAAAGATTGTTTCATTAGGTTCCATTTTGAATAATTCATAATTATGCACAAGAAGATTAATTTTTGAGGACTTCACTTGGGAAGTTCCTTCGTGGGTCACCTCATGTTTGTCCCAAATTTTCTTTGCCGAGGAGCAAATGGAAATTCGATTAAACTCATTACTATCCAAAGAGCAATATAGCAAATTCATTGCGTTGGCATTTAACTCACCCATTTTCATATCATGTTCATCCCAATCCTCTTCAGGTTTTGGAATGTCCACTGCATCAATTTTAACCATGAAGATATATGGACCCTTCAGAATGACCTTCCATAACTAAAATCAACTGCTTGAACATAAATTTTCATTCTAGCATTCTAGTATGCATAATTTGTGCCAGTGAAGAGTGGAGGTCTATTGGTTGATTGGCCTTCATCCAAGGATGTACTCATTGGAGGAGCCATCAATCTTTACTCTTATGTATTTAGAGACACTGCTCTGATACCAGTTGTTGCCCAAGTGGCTACCTAAGAGGGGGTGAATTGGAAATTTAAAAAATTTAAGCAGCTAATGTGCACTTAAAAATCCCTTTTAGAGTGTTAGGTGCTGTGGCAAAATAATAACTTGCAGAAGCTAAATAAGATCAAAGAAGCACAACATAAACACAAAATTATAGTGGTTCGGAGCAACCCAGCTCCTACGTCCACTATCCAAGATACTACTTGGGATTTTCAATATATTCACACCCGAATACAGTAGGATTGCTTTACAAGCTCACAATCCAAAACCTCTACACTTTAGTTTTAACGGGATCACCAAAGAAAATCCAACATCCTTTGGTTTTAAACAGGATCACCAAAAAAACCCAACTTGGTTTTACCAGGATCACCAAGAACCCAACACTTAGTTTTTATCAAAGGCTCACTAAGAACCTATTTGGTTTTTCAAACAGGCTCACCAATAACCCAACAATTCAAGAATGAATTGAAAATAAATGCAACAATAAATGACAAACTCTAGTTGTCGGATAGTTGCCGGTGCAGGTTGAGAGAAGTCCACTTGGATGCACTTCAATGCGCTTTAATAGCTTCAGTGGCTTCTTTCCAAAGTGCTTCAAGCTTCAGATCAGAGTTGGTGAAGACTTGAAGACTGACTTGAATGCTTTTTGTGCTCTCTTTCTTGTTGGTAGGTTGGATATTCAATAAACCCTTTGATCTTTTAAAAACTTTCTTACTTTTCTTCTTTCTTACTTCAAGGAAGTTTAAATCCCTCAAATATATGATATTCCATCACTCCAAGATAGTTTAAGATATTGTAGACCATTTGGATGTGATATATGACCGTTGGAGCACTTTTTGGCATTCAAAAAGAAATTATGGAACTAGCCATTGTGTACTAGAAGACGATATTCAAGTCGGCTCCGATTCTTCGAGTCGGCTCGGATCCTTCGAGTCAATAGGTCGAGTCGCCATTTCTTCAGTAGGGTCGGCTCTTTGTCTCAGGGTGCGAAAACTTCACTCTAGATGAGTCGACTCTTGATAGCTTGAGTCGGCTCAAACTTCCATCGTTGAACACATTGAACTTGAGGGGTCGGCTCGCTTCAATTTGGGTTGACTCTTCTTCTCATAATCGAAAAACTTTACTCTGGAGGAGTTGGCTCGTTGCAGATCGGGTCGGCTCACTTTCTCAGGTCTTCAAAATTAGTTATAGCAAAGTCGGCTTTTTCTGATTGGGGTCGACTCGCCTGGCCGTTCTAAAAAAATAATAGAAATGGACTCTGGACGAGTCAGCTCGGTTCTACTAGATTCGGCTCAGATGCTGCATGCCAGAATCCTTGATGCGTGCAATGAGGTGGAGTCGACTCTTCTTCAGGTTGGGTCGGCTAGAGTGACTTCTTTAGGATTTTTACAATTAAACTAAAGAATACTCTCATCAACACTTTTATAATTTTGATACAAACCAACTCAAAATAAATTTTAGGCATAGCACACATAGAAGTAACCCTTTTATATGATTTTTCTTAACTTTTTTATTGGGTTCTTCTTTACAAAATCATATTACAATACAACTCAAAACAAGAAGTATAAATGTTAGAGTTGAAGTTTGAACAAATAAGTCATCCTACAAAAACTTGTAAATCACTTGAAGAGTTGTTAGTAAAATAAATGCATGCACCAATGTTTGGTTATCATCAAAATCACTTATGGGGTCAACAATCTCCCCCTTTTTGATGATGACAAAATACTAGGCATGAAAAAGTAAGATAAAACTTTACATTTACAGATTTACTTGTATAATTATATTTGCAAGAGTGTAAGAACAAGTAAAAAAAATTGACTTTAATTAGTGTCAAACCATGGAAGGATAAATAGAGTAGTGAGAGGTAATCTCCCCCTCAATAAGATACTCCATGTTTTTACAAACTTTTCATGTAAGTTCACAGCCCAAAAGTTTCTAAGAGAACATTATGTATTAAAGCTTAAAACATTATATATTAGAGATTAAAATATTTGAAACATTATGTATCAAAGCTTAAAAGGATCTTTATACATCATAGCATATTGAGTTTCATGTATCAGAGCATAAGCAAATAGATTTTATCCTTTTCAAGCTTTATGTATCAGAGCAAAAAAAAAACATCTTATCCTTTTCATGCAAGAATATCTTCATAAATTTCTTTCCCTTTTTATCAATCAATCAAAAAGGTGAAGTTAGAATGAATTACAGATTTTAAAATAGAATGAGAAAGTATTTAAAATTTGTTTGAGATAATTTCACTTTCTTAATTTCATCTTGATATTCTATTTAAAATGTATCACAGTTGTATGAAGGACATCGCATAAGCACAAGAGTAATTCAAGAGACAAAATACAAACTTTCATTACATTTCAATCAGAGATTTTCAATACAAAGTACAAAATGAAAGAAAGTACATCTAGTCACTAACTATATCTATTCTAGGGTTGGTAGATCAACCAGGAATTTGGATGCTAGGAGGCATAGAGGCTATTGGGTCAGGATCTAACACATCAGATGGTAGAGTAGTATAGGATCCATGAGGCCTAAGATGAGGACCTGGCTATCTGGGATGAGTAGACTGACTAGCAAAAGATGAGGGTTGTGGCCTAGGTCTAGACCGAGGAACACTAAATGCAGCAATGACTCAGCTTGATAATTGATCTAGCTTGAATTGAATTATGTCCACTTCTTCATCCACCTTCTTTAGATCTTTATGCAGTTGAACCAATTCTGATGCTTGCTTATTAGCAAATGCTTCAATAGATCCTCTCAGTCTTCCGAACTCAGCTCTCAGTATCCCAATTCCTTTTGTATAATCCTCTTCCATCCTTCTACCTTCTTCTACTGAACCCACTTTGACTCTCAAATTGTCCATTTCAACTTTGTATGCCTCAAATGTTTGACTGACAGAATTTTTAAGAGTTTCAGAGCTGGATGAGATCAATTGAAGAATAGGTTGAAGGTTTGGCTCAGTTGCACAGGTTGTATTTTTTGAGGCTTCAAGAGTATCTATTCTGCTGTGCAGATCATCAATCTGCCCTCCAAACTGATCAAGTCTCATACTAACTGACTGGTGAGATTCGCCAAACATTGTAGCCATTGTAGAATTGATTGAGTCAGTTAAATTACCCATTTGTCGTGTAATGAAGTCTTGCAATGTTGAAGTATCAACAACAGGTGCAGTAGCAACTGAACTAGGAGTAGGAATGTCAGTAGTTGTTTAAGCATAAGTAGGTGTAATAGGAGGCATGTCAGGTTCAGCATCAACAGGAATATCAAAGCCAGTGAGATCAGTGAACCTGGTTGAGGTTGTGACTCAGAAATGGGCATAATAGTGTCTTCATCAGCTCGTACCTCACCTCCTTCTCCTTCAACTTCTTCAACCTCAGCAGTACTATCAGATTTCTTTTTCCAAACACCATCAAAAAGTATATACCCCATCCTTTGTAATGTTTTTGCAGTGTAAGTATCTGTGTGTTGTAGGGGTCTACTGTCTTCATCACTTAGATCCACATGTGTTTCTTGGAAAAACAAAGTTAATATCATTCTATAAGGCAAACAAGCTTTCACTTTCCTTATGGCTTCCTTCATCTGTGATATCATTATTGCTGGAAGGTTGCTTTATCTCCATGTATTATTAGTTCCATAAGACATAGGTCACTTTCACTCACCCAATCAAAACTACCTGTTCTTGGTAGGAAGATTCTACTTATAAAGCTGCGGAGAAGTCTCATTTCCATTGAAAGTGAGCTAGCCTTCAGTGTTCCTATTTCATTTACACCTTCTTGTTCTAGAATAGTCTGAAGAGCTTTTGTTCTATCTTTGAGAACCAAATGTTTTGTTCCTTCATGTGGCATTTCAAGCGAAATAATGATTCTCTTTCCCTTTACCACAAATTCTATATGTTGTTCTCCAAATCTTAGATTTTCATAAAAAATTCAGACAAGGTTGGGATAGGTATTAACATTCAATGAGCACATGAAATCCCAGCCCTGATTTTCAATTAGGTCACCCACAATCAAACCAATTTCCTTTAGAAATTTGAATAAGATCCGTCTACCTGTAGTGATGGGCCTCATCGCAAGAGAAATTTGGTGACGAGGAAAGGGTTGGCTAGGTGCTTCAACTATTTGAACCAGAACCCTTGAAGAGCCTTCTTCCCAAAATTTTGAACGTATTTCCAGTGGAGCTTGTTCAACATCCTGACAAGATCTTTTACCAACAGACTTTCTAGGAGCCATTCCCACTGAATGTAGTGTTCCAAGGATTTTGGAAGGGAAGGAATTTTTGGAATATATGCCTCGGAGGGAAAGAACAAAGAGTCGATGAAAAAACTGGAAAGTAATAACCCTAAGGCTCGACATAAGGAGTCGGCCCGACATCCAAGTCAGCTTGACAAACAAGTCATCTGCTCGAGCCGGCTCGAGCAGAGGGAGCACAAAAGTTAATTTAAGCCTTTACCCAAAGTCTTTTTACAAAAAAAATGAGATGAGAAGGTCACCTAGATAATTTTTCCTTAAGTTTGTAGGGAGATTTCTAGAGTGGGTCACATAAACCTAGTTCACATCTAATTATTGCAAATCTATCAAAATTTAAAGGTTTAGTAAAAATATCAGCAAGTTGGTTTTCAGTTGGTACAAATTCAAGTACAATATCATTATTCAATACATGATCTCTTATGAAATGGTGCCTAATTTCAATGTGTTTCGTTCTTGAATGCTGAACAGGATTCTTAGTTAAATTTATAGCACTTGTGTTATCATATTTGATTGGAATTTTGAATTGTGTAATACCAAAATCTTCTAGCTGTTGTTTAATCCAAAGAACTTGAGCACAACAACTACCAGCAGCAACATACTCTGCCTCAGCAGTGGATAATGTTACGAAGTTTTTTTTCTTTTACTGCCATGTGATTAAATTCAACCCTAGAAATTGGCATGTGCCACTAGTGCTCTTTCTATTAATTTTGCAACCAGCATAATCAGCATCAGAAAAACTAATTAAATTTAAACATGATTCTTTGGAATACCAAAGACCTAAATTACTTGTACCTTTCAGATATTTGATAATTCTTTTAACAGCAAGCATGTGTGTTCCTTAGGATTTGATTGAAAATGAGCACATATACATACACTATATAAGATATTAGGTCTACAGGCAGTAAGATATAATAGGGATCCGATCATACCTCTATATAGCTTTGGGTCAACATTGGATCGATTTTCATCTTTATCCAATCTGCAGGTAGGGCTCATGAGTGTGTTAGCTTTTTTACTTGTCTTCATGCTAAACTTTTTGATTATGTCATTGATGTACTTGGCTTGGTTTATAAAAATCCCTTCCTTTGTTTGTTTTACTTGTAGTCCAAGGAAGTAGTTGAGTTCACCCAAAAGGCTCATTTCAAACTCGCCCTGCATTAACTCAGCAAATTCTTCACAAAGATTTTCATTAGTTGCACCAAATATGATATTATCATCAACGTAAATTTGTACAACTAACATATCATTACCTTTCTTTTTAATGAAAAAAGTTTTGTCACCATTTCCTCTTTTGAAATCATTTTCAAGCAAAAATTTGCTAAGTCTATCATACCAGGCCCTAGGTGCTTGTTTCAAACTATATAAAGCTTTATTTAATTTAAACACATGGTTTGGAAAAGCATGATTTTTAAAACCTAGTGGCTGTTCTACAAAAACTTATTCAAAAATAAATCCATTTAGAAAAGTACTTTTTACATCCATTTGAAATAGTTTAAAATTTATGTAGCAAGCAAATGCAATAAATAATCTAATGGTTTCAAGTCTTGCTATGGGAGCATATGTTTCATCAAAATCAATGCCCTCTTCTTGATTGTACCCTTTTGCTACCAACCTTGCTTTATTTCTCATAACCTTACCATTCTCATCTAGTTTATTCCAATAGACCCATTTGGTTCCTATTATGGGATGGTCTAGAGGTTTACTAACAAGAGTCCAAACATTATTTCTTTCAAACTGGTTTAATTCTTCATGCATAGCCATCATCCAGTTTGGATTAGATTCAGCTTCTTCTAAACTATGTGGTTCAATTTGTGAAACAAAGGCTAGGTAGTTATGTGCATCTCTATGTGCAGACCTAGTCCTAACACCATGAGAAGGATCACCAATAATTAGAACTTTAGGATGTGAAGTTATATACCTCCATTCCTTAGGTAAATCAGTATGATCCTTGCTTACTACTTCATTTCTATCTTGTGTTGGCTTGTCTTGTATGCTTAGATCTTCCATCTCCTTTTGTAGTGTACCTGCATCATTGTCTATGCACTCATCTTTTCTAGATGGTGAGGGGTTAGCTTCATCAAATACAACATGAATTGACTCTTCTACAGTAAGAGTCCTCTTATTAAATACTCTATATGCTTTGCTATGCAGTGAATAACCAAGGAATATAGATTCATCAGATTTTGCATCAAATTTTTCTAGGTTATCTTTACCATTATTCAACACAAAGCATTTACACCCAAAAACATGAAAATAGTTAATGTTCGATTTTCTTCCATTCCAAAGCTCATAGGGGGCTTTCTTTGAAATTGGGCATATTAAAACTCGATTTAATATGTAACAGGCAATATTCACTACTTCTATCCAAAAGTACCTTGAAAGATTGCCTTCACACAACATGATTCGGGCCATTTCTTCCAAAGTCCTATTCTTTCTCTCTGTAACACCATTTTATTGTGGTGTTCTAGGAGTAGAGAAATTGTGATCAATGCCGTACTCAGTGCAATATTCATCTAAAAATTGATTTTGAAATTCAGTTTCGTGATCACTTCTTATAGAAATAATAGAAAGATTTTTATCATTTAAAATCTTTTTGTGAAATTTTCGAAATACATCAAATATTTCATCTTTATGTGCAATAAATAATACCCATGTGAATCTAGAATAGTCATCTATAATCACAAGGCCATATTTCATACATCCTAGGCTTGTAGTCCAAGTTGGTCAAAATAAGTCCATGTGAAGTAGCTCAAGGGGTCTAGTGGTTGAAATAATATTTTTTGATTTAAAACTCTTCCTAGTTTATTTGCCTAATTGACAAGTATCACATATATAATTAAGATCAATTTTAAAATGTGGCAAACCTCTAACTAGATTCTTTGAAATTAATTTGACAATTGTATGTACACTAGCATGACCTAATCGTCTATGCCAAAGTAAACATGACTCCTTGGTCTTAGCATTCATTCCTACTAGACTAGAACTACTAGTTATGGCTAGATCATTTAGATCTACCACGTAGATGTTTCCAAGTATATGACCAATGAATTTGTTGCTATAGTCAAGAGAGTTAGTTACTATACACATAGATGATTCAAAGATAACCTTGAAGCCTTTATCATAAAGTTAACTAATACTCAATAAATTATGCTTCAATTTATCTACTAGCTCACATCTTCAATAAAAGTACAGGGGGTTATCTTGATCTTACTAATTTTGATTATTTTTTTCTTGCCATTATCACCGAAAGTAATCGATCCTCCTTTCATTTGTAGGGTGATGAACCGATCCTTGTCACCCGTCATATGCCTTGAACAGCCATTGTCAAGATACCATCATTTCTTAGTGTTCAGTGCTGCAAGACAATCCTGCAAAATAGTCAATGAGTGATTTTAGGTACCCAAGCTAACTTGGGTCCTTTCGAATTAGCAAAATTGGTTCCTTTTGGGACCCAAACAATTCTATATTTCGATGCATCAATCTTGAAATTTTTCAAAGAATTACATTGATGAGATTTATGCCCAAATCTATGACATACATAGCAAACAATTTTATTATATTTGAACAATGCATGCTTTGAAGCTTTACCAGATGCAGAAATGGATATGTTTGGTTTGAAAGATTTCTTAGCAGAATTCCTAGGAATATACTTTAAGCCATTTGAAACAAAATTTGATGGAAAAGCTTATTGAAATTTTGTATTTGAAGCTGAAACTTTTGAAAATATAAATCTTGTTGCTGAAATTCCTTTGGCATTTAAAACATTAAATCCAATTCTAGCTTTGCTTTTTAAATCTTTTTGCTCATTCAGAATTAGCTCAAGCTTATTAGAACTCAAAGTAAGTTTTTTTACAAGAGGCTTAAGCTTTTCAACCTCCTTTTTCAAATCATTATTTTCGGCAACTAAAGCTTTGTTTGTCTCAATTAAAACATTCTTTTCATTTTTCAAATCAATAACATTATTAGAAAAGATATTTAGTTCTTTTTGCAAAGTGTTATTTTTTTTAGAAATTTTATCCTTGTCTTTTAGTAAAAAATCATTTTGTTTCTTCAAAGATTTGATTTTAACCCTAGCTTTCTTGAATTCAATAAGCATATCATGAAATGCAGAATTCAATTCATCATAAGTAAATTCAGTTTGAAGCTTAGGGGATGATACCTCATTCTCAAGACCCATTATACATAAATTCATAGATTTTGTGGTCTCTTCTTCTTCAGTAGATGAGACGCTTCGCTGTCGCTCCACATCGCTACCATAGCTTTTTTTTTCTTTTTCTTGAAACCCTTTTTCAATAAAGGATAGTTTGGTCGGATGTGCCCTGGTTTTTTGCATTCATAGCAAACAGGCACTTCTTTTTTCTTTGTCCTTTTCTTTGCTGTATTCTTTGTTCTTGTGGAATTCTCTATAGTTTCTTCATTTTTGTCTTCCCAAGCACCTTTTAAATTTCCTAACGACCATGGCAACATCTTCATCTTCCATGTCGCTTTCAGTAGATGAACAATCTTCTTCCGATTCATCATCCTTTCTTGAATCCATAGCAGCTTTAAAGGCAATAGATTTCTTCTTCTTTTGATCATCCTCAGTTCTGTGCCACATGATCAGTTCATGAGTGATGAGAGATCCTAGCAGTTTATCCAGCAGTAAGGTATTCAAATCTTTTGCTTCTTGGATGGCGGTCACTTTTGGATCCCACTTGTTTGGAAGAGATCTTAGAATCTTCTGCACAAGGTCAGTATTGGAATATACCCTGCCAAGACTTTTTAAGCCATTAATAATATTAGTGAAACGTGAAAACATGGCAAAGATTGTTTCATTAGGTTCCATTTTGAATAATTCATAATTATGCACAAGAAGATTAATTTTTGAGGACTTCACTTGAGAAGTTCCTTCGTGGGTCACCTCAAGTTTGTCCCAAATTTTCTTTGCCGATGTGCAAATGCAAATTTAATTAAACTCATTACTATCCAAAGCACAATATAGAAAATTCATTGCTTTGGCGTTTAACTCACCCATTTTCATGTCATATTTGTCCCAATCCTCTTCTGGTTTTGGAATGTCCACTCCATCAATTTTAATCATGGGGATATATGGACCCTTCAGAATGACCTTCCATAACTGAAAATCAACTGCTTGAATATAAATTTTCATTCTAGCTTTTCAGTATGCATAATTTGTACTAGTGAAAAGTGGAGGTCTATTGGTTGATTGGCCATCAGCCAAGGACATACTCATTGGATGAGCCATCAATCTTTACTCTTATGTATTTAGAGACACTGTTCTGATCCAGTTGTTGCCCAGGTGGCTACCCAAGAGGGAGGTGAATTGAAAATTTAAAAAATTTAAGCAGTTAATGTGCACTTAAAAATCTCTTTTAGAGTGTTAGGTGCCGTGGCAAAATAATAACTTGCAGAAGCTAAATAATATCAAAGAAGCACAACACAAACATAAAAATTATAGTGGTTCGGAGTTACCCAGCTCCTACGTCCACTACCCAAGATACTACTTAGGATTTTCACTATATTCACACCCGAATATAGTAGGATTGTTTTATAGGCTCACAATCCAAAATCTCTACACTTTGATTTTAACGGGATCACTAAAGAAAACCCAACACCCTTTGGTTTTAAACAGGATCACCAAAGAAAAACCTAACTTGGCTTTGCCAGGATCACCAAGAACCCAACACTTGGTTTTTATCAAAGGTTCACCAAGAACCTATTTGGTTTTTCAAACGGGCTCACCAATAATCCAACAATTCATGAATGAATTGAAAATAAATGTAACAATAAATGACAAACTCTAGTTGTCGGATAGTTACCAGTGCAGCTTGAGAGAAGTCTACTTGGATACACTTCAATGTGCTTTAATAGCTTCAGTGGCTTCTTTCCAAAGTGCTTCAAGGTTCAGATTAGAGTTGGTGAAGACTTGAAGACTGAGTTGAATGCTCTTTGTGCTGTCTTTCTTGTTGGTAGGCTGGATATTCAAGAAACCCTTTGATCTTTTAAAAACTTTCTTACTTTTCTTCTCTCTTACTTCAAGGAAGTTTAAATCCCTCAAATATATGGTCTTCCATCACTCCAAGATAGTTTGAGATGTTGTAGACCATTGGGATGTGACATATGACCGTTGGAGCACTTTTTGGCATTCAAAAAGAAATTCTGGAACTACCCATTATGTACCTGAAGATGATATTCGAGTCGGCTCGGATTCTTCGAGTCGGCTCGGATCCTTCGAGTCGATAGGTTAAGTCACCATTTCTTTAATAGGGTCGGCTCTTTGTCTCAAGGTACGAAAACTTCACTCTGGATGAGTCGGCTCTTGATATCTCGGGTCGGCTCGAACTTCCATCGTTGAACACATTGAACTTAAGGGATTGGCTCACTTCAATTTGGGTCAACTCTTCTTCTCAGAATTGGAAAACTTTACTCTAGAGCAGTCGGCTCATTGCAAATCCGGTCGGCTCATTGTCTCAGGTCTTCAAATTAGTTCTGGCAGAGTCGACTCTTTCTGATTGGGGTTGACTCACTTGGCTGTTCTCAGAAAATAATAAAAATGGACTCTGGACGAGTTGGCTCGATTCTACTTGAGTCGGCTCGGATGCTGCATGCTAGAATCCTTGATGCGTGCCATGAGGTGGAGTCAGCTCTTCTTCAAGTTGGATCAGCTCGAGTGACTTCTTCAGGATTTTTATAATTAAACTAAAGAATACTCTCACCAATATTCTTATACTTTTGATACAAACCAACTCAAAATAAATTTAAGGCATAGCACACATAGAAGTAATCCTTTTACATGATTTTGCTTAAATTTTTCATTGGGTTCTTCTTTACAAAATCAGATTACAACACAACTTAAAATAAGAAGTATAAATGTAGGAGTTGAAGTTTGAACAAATAAGTCATCCTACAAAAACTTGTAAACCACTTGAAGAGTTGTTAGTAAAATAAATGCATGCATCAATGTTTGGTTATCATTAAAATCACTTATGGGGTCAACAGTCCCTTTCCAGCTGCGTCCGGTCAACAGAAATTTTTGATTGTGGCCATTGACTACTTCACCAAGTGGGTCGAGGTCAAACCTTTGGCCCGGATCACGGAGGTGAAAGTCCAGTCCTTCTTTTGGAAATCTATAATCTACAGATTTGGTCTCCCGCACATAGTCATTATTGATAATAGGAGGTAGTTCGATAACCGGGCTTTCGAAGAGTTCTGCGCTCACCTCGGCATCCAGCATCGCTTCACTTCGGTAGCTCATCCCTAAACTAATGGGGAGGTCGAGATGACTAACCGGATCATTTTGCAAGGGCCTGGTACGAGGTTGGATGAGGTCAAGGGTTAATGGGTAGATGAACTGCCCAGTGTGTTGTGGGCTTACCACACCACACCCCGCACTGCTACTGGCGAGATGACCTTCAACCTCGTCTTCGGCATAGAAGCTGTGATTCCAGTAGAACTTGGCTTACCCATGCTATGAATAAAGCAGTACAATGAAGCTGAGAATCCAGCCTACCTCCTCCTCAACTTGGACCTACTGGGTGAGAGAGGGACAAAGCTCGACTCCAGATGGCCACCTATCGATAGTGGGTGGCACGGTACTATAACTCCCGTGTAAAGCCCAAGGTATTCCACCTGGGCGTTCTTGTTCTCAGACGGGCAGAGGTGTCCCAGCCAGGGGAATGTGGAAAACTCTCCCCAAACTAAAAAGGCCCCTACAAGGTGGTCAAGGCCCTGCCAGGAGGGGCCTACTACCTTGTCAGGCTTAACGGCACTCGATTCACATGGACATGGAATGCCAGCAACCGAGGATGTATTATCACTAATGTAAGGATATCTTCTCAATAATTAAAGTTCCTTTATGGTGCAACCTTTGGTAGGGGCACCAGGATCAAACACAAATCACTGGATCCCATATGGTTTATCGATTAGGATTTTAGAATCTTAGTCATGTATCACAATTTTATAAGCAAGTAAGATTGAGTTTTGTAATAAGTTGAGACTAGTTGATATGTCTCAATCCTAGTCAGTCATTGAGTCCTGTACTTGAGTATTAGTCCAGTGAGAGTCCAATTTTTGAACAAGAGAAAAGGTTACCCTATTTTGGAGTTCCCCCAGGCCTCACCCAGGAGCCAGAGATATTTACATCAGCTTATGGGATCGTGTTTGACACCCTAGAACCCTAGATACCCTCCAGATGCTCTCTAGATGCCCTGATTCGCTCCAGATGCCATTCCATATGCCAGATTCCCTCTAGATGCTCTGGAATATGCCAGATGCCAAGCACCCCATGATTCCATGAATATGCCAGTATCCTAGGCCAAGAGATTCCAAGCCCATAAGTCAAGCCCAGGAGTCAAGCCCATGAGCCCCAAAGCCAAGATTCCAAGGAATATGCTAATACAGGGCACCCCAGCTTCCAGGGCCCAAAGCCCATGGACCAATCCAAAGGAGGATGCCCCTTGCTGCCCTAAAGCCAAGCCCAACTCTATATTGGTGCCCTAGCCCAAAGAGAGCCCTTGGACCAAGTCAAATGAGGAGAGAAATCCAGGTAGAATAAGGAGAATTAGTTTTATTTTCATTCAAAGTGTATTTCCCTAGTCTTAAGCAAACTTGTAATCCCTCTCCCTCTCAACTTTGTAATCCTATCCCAACTAGGAGAGGACTTGGAGAACATTTATAAATACCCCACCTCTCCCCCTCTTGTAAGCAATCTTTATTCATAAATTAAAACCCTGCTGAAATTTTGAGTTAAGTTTTTGTGTTCTTGTGTTTGAGGTGTGTGAGTTGTTTTGTGTGCCTTTGTTCTTCCAAGCCTTGGCCAACCAAGCACCATCATTCAAGCCCTAAGACGCCCAAGGAGAAGCAGCCATTAGCCATCCAAAGCAAAGAGCCTTCTTCCCCCTCCATTCGCCAGCAAATGAAACCCTAATTCCTTTTTTTCAAACCCTAGTTCTCTTTTTTTGCTTTCTTGTTTGTATACTTGCTGATCTCTGATGCTTGCAGGATCCCTGTGGTATTTCTCCTCCAAGGAGGAAGCCCTCTTTGCCTCCAGGACCATCCAATATAGCCTTCACATCCAAGGAACTAAAGGCTTCATCTTCCAAGCATTAATCTGAGAGCTATGTGACCCCTTCATCAGCAAGTTCTTCAATCCCTGACTGGTACAAACCATCCCACTCTTAATTTCTATTTTGATTGAAGGTTAGCTATCCTAAGCCAGGAATTTCTCAGTTCTCGAGTCCTGGCTTTTATTATTTTGCATGAGTATGCCTGCGATTATGATGATTCTTTTTATTGCTATTCATTTTGCTACCCTTTACTTGATTTTGGAAATTTAGCCTACAAATTAAAATTATAAAAAATACAAAAAAATTAGTTCACTATTTATCCTGCATGTTTAGAAATCTTATAGTTGTCCAGCATCAGTTTAGTATCAGAGCGGGTTTAGGATAGCGTTCATCTGCATTAAGATCACAAATCCTAATTTCTGCATCCTGCTAGCTACATTAGGGGTCTATTTTTCATCTGATTTTGATCACCTAGGAATGTTATTTTTCTATGAGATTTTCATGTCATGTCCTTTGTTTTGTCTTGATAATTTTCATAATTTTTAATTAATTTTATAGAAACCCTAATTTCCTAAAATTTGGCATATTAGAAACCCTAACTAAAATCCTGATATTTCTGCATCAGTCCAAAAACCCTAGGATTTGCATCATCATCTGATTTTTGTTTTGAATAAAATTTGATAGAGTTCATCATCACCGTCCATCCTCTGTTTTGTAGTTTTTTAGACTTTTTTCTGCATCGGTAACTATGTCAAAACCTGCATCATCTGAAACCCTAATTTTCTGAATTCTGCTATTTCTATATTTTGACTCAAACAAACCTAACCAACTTCCACACACCCCATTTCCAAGCCCAATTTGTTTGCTAACCTAATCAACTTAAACCTAATTTGCCACCTCATAAAATACACATAAAATATTTTTATTTTTCTGGTTATTTTAGATTGCATCAGGACCATCGATTGCCATCATCTCTTTAACTTAATTTTAAGCATAATTGCTATCTAACATCAGGGCAGGATTTCATCCCCTATCCTGGGCCCAAAACAACCACCAACATTCTGACCCGAGCCTAATTCAAATTAATTAGACCTAATTTGCCCTAGAGGGCTAGGTGACACCAACAGGTCGGGTCCGAATTGTGTGGACCAACTAGTGTATTCAATTCATCAACTATTACTAAAATCCGGTGTCTAAGGCTGAGGGTCCAAGTCAAATGACCTAAGTGGTGTTATGGTTTTTAATTGGGTCCCTGCGAAAGCAAGGGGGGCCTCCCACACTCCCACCCTCTACCTAGCCAGAGGAAGGATTAGTTATTGAGTTGGATGTAAGTTGAGCTGATCCACTCAGTTTTAGCTCTAGGTCTAGGAAACCCTAGATTGTACTAACCTTTTTCTTTTTTGCATGCTTGGCTGCACCATTCCACTTTGATTGATTGTTTGTTGCATGACCACTAGACTAGGAATCCAATACTAGAAGTCTACACCCCAACCCAACTCAGCCATGTATTCCAAGTTCGAGGCTTTTATGAAAGCCATGACTAATCAGTTTGCTTAGATGAACACCCAATCCCAAAACCAGTTTGACTAGATGCACACCCAAATTTAAAACTAGTTTAACCAAAAGATCCAATCCAATTACCAAGCAACCCATAGGTTTGATCTATTAGATGACCAAGCAAGAACCTTAGGCAAGACCCATAGTCAGAACCCTAGTATTAATCAGGAACCCCTTAGTCAACCCATCCCTGCTACCCCAATTATTAGCTTGTTTTCCTTTAGCCAAACCCCTCCTACTACCCCATTGGTTTACTAGGATGACCTAGAGGAAGAGATATATGAGGCTGACCCAAGTTTGGTAGAGGAGTATGAAGATGATGAGTCTATTGAAGATTTAGAAGAAGAGATACCTATAGGCGACCTAGAGTTAGAAGCCAACCCAGAATTAATCGACCCAGTAGAAACCCAGATAGAAATCAACCCGGAGTTAATTGAGTTGGAAGTCCAGTATAACCCACCCAGTTCAAACATGGACTTTAATTTTGAGGCTTTTATGAGAGTCATGACTGATCAGTTTGTGCAAATGAATATCCAAACCCAAGCCCAGTTTGCCCAAATGAATTTTAAGCTTGATCAATCCAACACCCAGATGACCCAGATAAATAATAGATTAGACCTAATGACCCAAACAAACCATCAGGCAACCAATAGGATGGATCAGTTAGCCAATAGGTTGGACCAAGTAGAAGACCACCAAACATTAGTTGAACCTGACCATACCCAAGCTGAACCTGTAGTGGAAGACCAGCTAGAGGAAGATAACCTAAATACTACTATTAGAATCTTGCATGAGGAGCCACTAAAAGAAAGCCCAACTATATAGCCCAGTCCTTTGGTTTGTGAGCCAGAAAAATTTATTAAGGACCTGATCTCTTCAAATCAGTATCCTCAGGATGAAGTCATTCCTTTAACTCCAATTGATCTCTTCCCTGAAATTAATGACCCATTCTTCCATAATGCAAACCCTATAGGAATACCTCAAACCCATAAGGTAAACTTCATTAGTCTAGGACTAATTCCTGACGCCCCTTCTTACATCCTACTATATCTGATTAATCCCGAACCCTTTTCTTACTTCCTACCCTATCAGACTAACCCTGAGCCCACTTCTTATTTCCTACCCTTTTCTAAAACTTTTCATGATTTTCTAATCCTTAGATTGCATTTTATAGGGGTAATCATATTGCATTCATTCATTGCATAGGTTAGATTTGCATCATATTTCTGGCATACTCTGTAGCACCTAGTAGGAGTACATAGTAAATTTTAATGTGCATGCCATGCTAGGGTCAAACCTAAAGAGTCTATAGTCTATTAGGTTTAGGCCCAAGAGAGTCCAATAAAACTTCCTTCGATAGGGATGCTTAGTCGAGTCTATTAGGTGTTAGTCTTGAGTCCAATAAATCTATAGCCCTAAATCATCTGTCTGCACCTACACTAGCCTCTGCACAGCATCTGCATCTGGAAATTAGTTAAAAGTTGAACATAAGTAATGAACTAAATAAAACTTGGCTAATTCCCGAAAAGAAATAAAGAATTTTTTGCAGAGGATTGTGTTATTGTAAAGAAATTTCATACTCGCAAAGCTGGCCCATTCAAAATAATGAAGAGAGTTGGACCCAATGCCTATGTGCTTGAGATACCACCTGATTTAGGTATTAGCCCAACCTTTAACATTTCAGACTTTATGGAGCACAGGGAGCCAACAGTAATACCTAGCAAGCACCTTGAGCTTATCCCTTCCTTTGAGAGAGAACCCACCCGTGAGAGTCTACTTACAAATCAGCCTATTGGTGAGGTAAAGATTGAATGCATCCTAGATGATCAAGCCATAAGTATCCAAGATAGAGGCTATCAGCGGTATTTAGTCCGATGGCAAGGTTGGCTAGAATTTGAGGACTCGTGGATCACCTGTGAGGATTTGCAGCACCTCAACACAGACCTTCTTGAACACTACGAGAGCCGAGTTGACCCTTACTCGACTGGTCAAGTTCCTCCCACCCCGAGAGAATTGGTGGGGACACAAGGATCAAAGACAGATCACTGGATTCTATATGGTTTACTGATTAGGATTTTAAAACCTTAGTCATGTGTCACAATTTTATAAGCAAGTAAGATTGAGTTATGTAATAAGTTGAGACTAATTGATCTGTCTCAACCCTAGTCAGTCATTGAGTCCTGTACTTAAGTATTAGTCCAGTGAGAGTCCAATTTTTATACAAGCAAGGAGGTTACCCTATTTTGGAGTTCTACCAGGCCTTACCCAGGGGCCAGAGGCATTTAAATCAGCTTATGGGATCATGTTTGACAACCTAGAATCCTAGATACCCTTCAAATGCTCTCCAGATGCCTGATTCCCTCTAGATGCATTCTAGATGCTAGATTCCCTCCAGATGCTCTGGAATATGCTAGATGCCAGGCACCCCATGATTCCAGGAATATGCCAGTACTACAAGCCAAGAGATTCCAAGCCTAGGAGTCAAGCCCATGAGCCCCAGAACCAAGATTCCAAGAAATATGCTGATACCAGGACACCCCAACTTCCAGGGCCCAAAGCCCATGCACAAATCCAAAGGAGGATGCCCCTTGCTACCCTAAAGCCAAGCCCAACTCCATATTGGCGCCCAAGCCTAAAGAGACCCCTTGGACCAAGTCAAATGAGAAGAGAAATCCAAGTAGAATAAGGAGAACTAGTTTTATTTTCATTCAAAGTGTATTCTCCTAATCTTAAGCAAACTTGTAATCCCTCTCCCTCTCAACTTTGCAATCCTATCCCAACTAGGAGAGGACTTGGGGAACATCTATAAATACCCTACCCCTCCCCCTCTTGTAAGCAATCTTGATATGGCATACTTATGGGAAATATGGCATGAATGACTAAGCAATTAAGGTAATTAAAACTCTAAAACATATTATCTAATTTCAGTCATAGTGGAGTCATTAAGATGTATTAAAGAAGACTAAACTAGAAGGCCCACATGCTTCACAGTGCAAATCTGAATTAAGTTAAAGAACTAGGACCTACATAGCTAGAAGAACCATCTAATTAGGACTATACCCTATTCAAAAGTTCAGACCACAAGAGAAAAGGAAAGGGTTTAGATACCAATAATGACTCTCCAATAACCTTACACTAAGTTCACTCCTTCACACTCAAGATTGGCGTCTAACTGATCAAGCTAACCCACCCGTTGAAAGTAGAGGCTCATGCTGCTGAGTTGAAGGCAAGGGAGACTTCATCCTGGACTGGATACTCCTTAGGATCCTGCAAGAACAACCATAAGTATTGTGGAGGAGATGGAAGATAGTATGGAATAGAAATAATTGAAGGGAGGGAAGTAGAGGATTGTTGGTGATCTTGGTGGAGTGTGGCTGGAAGCTCTTGAAGATGAGGTAGGTGTCAATGGAAGAAGAACCTTTGCTAGAATTTAAGAGCTAAAGCACTTGGTTGAGCCTCTCACTCAATCCCTCATGGATGGCATTTGCAAACACAAATGGAGATAAGGAAATTCTGGATTTCATTCATTCAAAAAGCATCCTTTTACAAATAGATTAGGGGCCTATTTATAACCTTCTAGGCCCCATTTGAAATTCAAATTTTACATGAAAAGAGGGGGAAATATAGTTATAAATTTGAATTTCAAAATTTTTGAAAAGGCGGGCACCAAATCTGAAAATCTGCATGCATGGGTGCCAAGTGTCTAAATCTGAAAATCTTCATATATGGGTGCCAAGTGTCCAAATCTGAAAATCTGCATGCATGGGTGCCAAGTGTCCAAATCTGAAAATCTTCATGTAAGGGTGCCAAGTGTCCAAATCAGAAAATCTTCATGTATGGGTGCCTAGTGTCCATTCTCTTGGATAAGGTGTCTTGGTGAGGTGGCTTCAATCAAAGCTTCATTCCATCCAATGGCTCTTATTTCATGCACCCTTGATTTGAAGATTTACTTGATGTAGCTTTGGCTCATCCCTTGGTCCAATTATATGCTCCCTTTGTTGGGAATTGTGTCCCAAAGCCAATCGCCTAGGTTGTAGGCGATTGTGCTCAATATTGTAATTTGTATATAAATTAATAAAACTTTATTTTGGCAGCTCATCACATTATTCATTTTCCTGTAATGAACTCAATTTATGTGATGAAGTCCTTAGGACTGCACTGACTTCAATATAGAGAGGATATATCGAGTGGTCCTTTAAAAAGGTTAACAACCAAAGAATACATTGTACAAGACGATAATGTATCAAGTGTAGGTTGTTGTGGTTCACATCGTTTGGTTGTCCTCTTGACCAAAGGAGTGTGGTGACACTGATGTGATCTGCAAGTGGGATGTGTGACATCTCATTGAACGTGACTCCATGGATCTCCTTTTTGCCAAAGGATTGTTCGTGATTGGATATGGGTATATGTGTCCCTCCGACCTGAGGTCACCATGGTAGCTTGCAAGCAACTCCCTGTGCTTTAGTGCCGAACTACTTGGATTTCTAATCCGGTGATGAAAGGTTTCTGGGTACAGGCAAGTACTTGTGGAGCAGTGGTGGACCAAGATGGAATTGACCTATCCAAATTATTTGGATCGAATGTCTTGCAATGTCTCAATTTAGCAAATCCTTGGCCAGGATAGTCCTAGTGAGGAGTCACTAGACTTGCGACATTGAGACATGTTATGGATTCACTCAGTTAGGGTTGGCAGTCTAACCCTAGGTCATCTTGAGCATTGGAGGTCAAAGAGATGAATTATACGGTAACCATATACCAGAGGTTCGATAGATTGCTCTCGCATCTTCGGCCTATCCGGATGCCGGGACCCATTGCTAGATGGTATCTTGTACTGGTACTGGAAGTATTCCAGTGCTACCATTTAGGTTCGAACATATGAGGTCACCACCAAAGAGGATTTCTTCCTGATCCGGGAGCCGATCAATGATTGGAAATCGTTTCGGTATTAAGGTCAAACGGTCTAATTAAGCACACATTGGATTTTTTCTAGTCTAGCTGGTCTGATTTGGATCAACCAGGATTGGTTTGGGTCAACCAGGAAATGCTCCTGGTAGACCAAGACTGGACCCAATTTTCTTATTGATCGGGTTTGGTTGGACTGGGGTTTAATGAACTGGTTTTTGGTTTTTGTTGAACCGGTTTTAATCATGGGACGTTTACACAACTTTTTTTCCTTCCTCTTTCCTTGCTATCCGTTGCTCTGTTTTTATCATGTTTTTTGGATTGTTGAAATGGTTTGTTTCTTGGCAAGTCTTCATGGTATTTTTTTCTCCTAGAAATTTTAAACACCGGCTTGTTGACTTGCATGGCTTCCCCTGCTTCTTATTGCCTTGTTTCATCGATTGTATGGATGAGGATTGCATGGTGATCGACTGCTATTTGGGAATTCAGATAATATCCTTTGCACTGTGAACTTGTAGGAGTCTCATCACATTTTCTCCCGCATGTCTCTCTTTCTCGATCGTAGTTTACATGGTGATACAGCCAGCGGTTCCTAGATTCTCCTATCGATTAAGAGTCTTTCAAATGGTTTTGATTTGATCTGGTCTTCTCTCACGCGTCTTTCCTCCTTCACGGGCTTTATCAGCTGATGTCCTCCATTTCCCTCTTGCATTTTTTTAGCATCTTATATTTCTAGGTTTCACGATCATGAGGTGCATGATGAGAGAAGGGTACAGGGCATTTGAGAGAGGCCATGAGATTCGAAGAGGGGGAAGAACAGAGTATGCGATTAGCAAGGAGTAGTGAGCGATTCATTGTAAGAGAGCTTTTAGGAGAAAAATCTGAGTGTAGGAAATTTGTTCTGCATCCCGTATATCCTTCCCTGGTTTTTAGATTTCCTTTGTGTGCTCTTTGTGGAGTTTGGGCTGTCTTGGAGAAGATCGTCGGTGGGGAATTGTTTGGTCTTCCCTGCTCCACACGTTCGTGACCTGTTCGTTGATTCCTGGAGGACTAGCATCCTTCTAGGAGTTGGATCAGCGAGAGCCCATGCATGGATTCTCTAAAGGGTGGACACTTGGACACCTCGAGAGATTGGATCGATCTCTTCTTCTTGCTGTTTGCATATCTGTTTTGCTGTTGAAGGAGTTCAACCTGCTGCCTTAATTTGCTGTTGATCTATTTAGAAGACTGAGGGAGTTGGCTTCTTCCTGCTTCGATCAGGTATATCATTTATTTTTGTTATCATGCATGCTTTGATCTAGATTTTATCATGTTGTTTATAATTATTACACTTGTCTTTACATGCCTCTGTATCTATTTCATGCATCAAGTTTATGTTAGATCCTGTGCATAAGTAGGTTTTTTCGTATGCATGTTTAAAAAGTTTAATTATGCAATACCTATTTCCTAGTGTAGCATGCCTAGGGTAGGCGTTCGATGCACTGGTTTCCCTTCAGTGGTATTAGAGCACGATTCCCGTGTAGCATATCATGATTTTGGATCTGTATCTAGATTTTGGATTACTTTTAGGAATCTAGTTGAGACCTTCACCATGGCCGTGTGTCTGTAGAGATTAATTAGGGTTTAAAACCCCTAAGTTTCTATGGCACGAGGCGGTTCATCAGTGTTGGCCTTTTCAGAATGATCCTTAAAGGAAACCTATGGTATTAAAAATGTTTTAATCCTGATACATATACATTGGCATGTCTAAAATGTTTAAGGCTTGCAATATTAAAAATTAATATGATAGAACTAGATATGATGCATGAAAAATGTAAAAGGGTTTTACATGAATTTAATTAAAAAGGTTTTAATTAAAAGTTGGCTTATAATCTAACAATTATGAATTGAAAGATTAATTAAATGATAAGCCAGATTAGGGTTTATGAAACCTAATGTCATTTGAATAAGCCATCCGGGTTAATTGGGTTGGCTGTCTGATTGGGTCCATTTATTGGGTTAGACCTAAGGTTAGTTGAATTGGTCTTAAGAGAACTAATCAAATGTTGATTAAGGACCTTCTTTTTAGTATCTATCTAAAAGTTAGATGGGTTAATCCATTCTTCTAAAATGGATCTAATTAGTGGCTCTATGATAAGTCCGAGTTCTTAGGCTGATCTAGTCAAGTCTGGTAAATCGATTGGTGTCTAGGCAGATTTGGCATTTTTGATCATGGTTGCATGAGGCTATCTCTTTCATGGCCAACTTGGTTGGTGTCTAGGAAAGATGGTTAATGGCGGATACTCACCCATGATCTCAGCTACCTGGCCAATTCGATCAACCAGAACTGATTAGAAAAGCTTATTGATTCAAGTTAACCCATGTCACCCAAGTTGATCAGCCTGTCTGATCTTTAGGTGCCCATGGACCAACTTGTTGAATTTAATTCAACCCTCCTAAGAATTGATTTGTTCAGTGGGAGGTTGATCCATGTTCTTCTCTCTATTCTTCTATCATAATTTAATTAAAATCCTCTAAAATTATTAGGTCCTAAAAAAGACTAAGTCAATGAGTTGATAGTGTCTTAGCCTCCCATTAAGTGGGTTAGTAATGAGTCCTTTAGCTTGGTATACATCGGCAGTTCTAAAGAATGGGTGTGCATCCGGTTACTAGGATTACTCTCCCATAGATGATGGTTCAGTGCAACCTTCTTAACGGTGATCAGGTGGATCAGCCAAAGTCAGGCTTGGTCATTCGTTAGATGGAAGCATCGGATTTGTCATATTAATGGTTGGAGCTAACTAGAGACCCACAATAGGAGGCCTCAAGACTGATTGGGGGTTATGTGGGGCAAAATTTATTACATGAAGTTGCTTAGGGAAGCAACTGGTTAGAGAACCTACCTTTAGGCATGTATGGGTGAGCCGGCCAAAGTCGGCTCATACATGGTCTATTGATTTCAGTACCCACTATGAAATGATGATTTCACGGATTGGAGTTAGAGGCTCCCAATCTAAAAAATTTAGTGGGAGGTTTTAGAGGTTGTCGTCCCTTTAAGAAAGGGAAGAAGAAAGGTAAGAGAAAGAAGGTGCAGAGTGCTCCTGGCCCAAGTCAGGCCAAGAAAGTGAAAGCTGATCAAGCTAGTGCAGAGTGCTTCTATTGTAAGAAGCAGGGACACTGGAAGAGGAACTGTCCTCTTTATCAGGCATCCTTAGACCCGAACAGGCCAAGGAAAGGAAAGCAGCAGGGTGCTGACAAGGTATTTAAATGATAAAACCTTATAATTTCTTATTTGTGACACTGCTAATTGGATATTGGATACTGGTAGTCCCATTCATGTTTGCAATTCGTTGCAGGGACTACAGGTTAGCAAGAGATTTAAGGATGGGGAGCAGTTCTTGAGTATCGAAAATGGAAATCGTGTTCCAGTATTGGTGGTTGGAGTTCTGAGTCTTGTTTTTGAGTATAGTACTGTTGAATTAGTCGACTGTCATTATTGTCCTAGTTTCATTAAGAGCATTATCTCTATAGGCTTATTGGCCAATTGTGGTTTTGAACTTTCAATAAAAGGATATTTTTGCCAAGTTATTATGAATAACTCTGTGATAATGAAAGCTAAGTTAAATAATGGCATTTATGTTTTGTCATAGCCTGTTAATGTATTGTACATGTCTCGCAAATGCCCAAGGATAGAAAATGTCAGTGACTTGTATCTATGGCACTGTAGGCTAGGTCATGTTAACCAGAATAGGATAAACAAGTTACGAGGAGAAGGCCTCCTTGAGGTCAGTAATTCTGACTCATTGCCACTTGTGAATCCTGTTTGCTTGGTAAAATGACCAAGTCACCTTTTACTGGAAAAGGTGAATGAGCTACAGAACTTTGAGTCTTGTATATACTGATGTATGCGGACCCATGACAGTTAGTGTCAGAGGTGGATATAGATATTTCATTATATTTATAGACGATATTTCCAGGTATGGTTATCTTCTTGATGAGACATAAATCTGAGTCGTTTGAAATGTTGAAACGATATCGTAATGAAGTGGAGAAACAAACTGGAAAGAGTATTAAAACACTTCGATCTGATCGAGGCAGTGAATACCTATCTGGTGAGTTCATGACATAGCTTGAGGAGAATGGGATTCTCACTTAGTGGACTCCTCTAGGAACACCCTAGTTGAATGGTGTGTCCGAAAGGAGGAATCGAACCCTGTTGGACATGGTTCGATCCATGATGGGCTTTGCATCTCTGCCACTGTCCTTCTAGAGATATGCACTTGAGTAGCTTGTTACTTGCTGAATGATGTTTCAAGTCTGTTCTCTCCACTCTATATGAGTTATGGACTGGATGTAAGCCCTCAATTTCATACCTTCGGGTCTGAGGAAGTCTGGCTTATGTAAAGCATTTAGACTCAGATAAACTTGGTCCTAGGTCTGATCGGTGCCTGTTTATTAGGTACCCTAAGAAAACAAAAGGGTATTTCTTCTACTTGGAGGACAAACAGAAGGTGTTCGTTGCTCTTAGGGCTATCTTTTTGGAAAAGGAGTTCCTTGGAGAAGGAACTGTAGCCTCTAAGATTGAACTTGGTGAAGTTCAACCAGTGGAAGAACCTACACACTCTAAGGACATCATAGAACCGGCTATGGTTGGATCACACCTGGAACCCATTATTAAGAGATCCATTAGAGTACCGCATCAGTCGGACAGATACTATGGTTTCTTGGTCCGGGACGGTGATCCCATTGAACTCGACGAGAATGAGGATCTGATCACCTATATGGATGCACTTCAGAGATCTAACTCTGAGGCGTGGCTTGGAGCCATGCGATCCGAGATGGAGTCCATGGAGATTAACAATGTATGGAAATTGGTTGATCCACTTGAAGGGATAAAACCCATCGGGTGCAAGTGGACTTTTAAGAGAAAAAGGGACATAGATGGGAAGGTGGAGAGCTACAAAGCCCATCTGGTTGTCAAGGGATATCATCAGCGATATGGTATTAATTATGACGAGACATTCTCCTCTGTGGCAATGCTCAAGTCCATTTGGATCATGCTTGCTTTGGTAGCACATTTTGACTATGAGATTTGGCAGATGGATGTTCAAATCGCTTTCCTAAATAGGAGCTGGATGAGGAGGTGTATATGATACAACCTGAAGGGTTCACATCCATAGACGAGTCAAAACTGTGCAAATTGCATAGGTCCATTTATGGACTCAAGCAAGCATCTTGAAGTTGGAACATGTGATTTGATAGGTGTATCAAATCATATGGCTTCATTAGGAATAGAGAAGAACCCTGTATCTATAAGTGGGTTAATGGTTTTGTGATTGTATTCCTGATACTGTATGTTGATGACATTCTTTTAATCGGGAATGACATCGTAGCATTGCAAGGAATAAAGGTCTGGTTGTCATCTCCGTTCTCTATAAAGGACTTGGGTGAAGCTTCTTACATACTAGGTATGAAGAACTATAGAGATAGATCTAAGAGGCTTCTGGGATTGTCCCAGTCTATGTACATTGATACCGTGCTGAAATGGTTCAGCATGGAAAATTCTAAGAAAGGATATCTTCTAATAGGTTCTGCAATTACTCTTTCCAATAAGGATTGTGTGACAACTCCTGAGAAAAGAGAGTGCATAAGTAAAGTTCCTTATGCTTCAGCAGTGGACTCTATCATGTATGCTATGACAAGTGCTAGACCAGACATGGCATACTCATTAGGAGTAGTGAGCAGATACCAGTCTAACCCAGGTGAGGCACATTGGAAGGTGGTTAAGTCTATCTTAAAGTATTTGAGAAACACTAAGAACCAATGGCTAATTTATAGAGAACCTGAGTTGAAACTTGTGGGGTATACTGACTCCAGTTTCCAGTCAGACAGAGATGATAGCAAGAGTGTGTCAGGGTTTGTGTTTACCCTGAATGGAGGAGCGATCTGCTGGAAGAGTTCTAAGAAGGGAACAGTTGCAGACTCGGTATGCAAAGCAGAGTACATTGCAGCATCAGATGCAGCAAAGGAAGCCGTGTGGTTGCGAAAGTTCCATGGAGAGATAGGGGTGGCACCTTCCCTAGATGGTACTGTTCCTATGTATTATGACAGCACAGGAGCCATTGCTTAAGCTAAGGAGCCAAAGTCTCACCACCGCACTAAGCATATTCTGTGATGCTATCACCTCGTGCGAGAGATCGTGGAACGAGGTGACATCAATCTTATGAAGATCGATGGAAAGGAGAATCTAGCCGACCCCTTCACTAAAGCCCTTGGAATCAAAGAGTTTGACTATTGTAAAAGAAAAATGTGTATTAGATACTGTTCTGATTGGCTTTAGTATAAGTGGGAGTTGTTGGAAATTGTGTCCCAAAGCCAATCGCCCAGGCTGTAGGCGATTGTGCTCAGTATTGTAATTTATATATGAATTAATAAAACTTTATTTTGGCATCTCATCACATTATTCATTTCCTTGTAATGAACTCAATTTATGTGATAAAGTCCTTAGGACTGCACTGACTTCGATATAGAGAGGATATATCGAGTGGTCCTTTAAAAAGGTTCACAACCAAATGATACATTGTACAGGATGGCAATGTATCAAGTGTAGGTTATTGTGGTTCACATCGTTTGGTTATCCTCTTGACCAAAGGAGTGTGGTGACACTGATATGATCTGCAAGTGGGATGTGTGACATCTTATTGAACGTGACTCCGTGGAGCTCCTTTCTGCTAAAGGATTGCTCGCGATTGGATATGAGTATATGTGTCCCTCTAACCTGAGGTCACCATGGTAGCTTGCAAGCAACTCCCTATGCTTTGGTGCCGGACAACCTGGATTTCTAATCTGGTGATAGAAGGATTCTGGGTATAGGCAAGTACTTGTGGAGTAGTGGTGGACCAAGATGGAATTGATCTGTCCAAATTGTTTGGATTGAATGTCTCGCAGTGTCTCGATTTAGCAAATCCTCAACTGGGGTAGTCTCAGTGGGGAGTCACTGGATTTGCGAGGTTGAGACATGTTGTGGATTGACTCAGTTAGGGTTGGCAGTCTAACCCTAGGTCATCTTGAGCATTGGAGGTCAAAGGGATGAATTATATGGTAACCATATGCCAGAGGTTCGATAGATTGCTCTCGCATCTTCGACCTATCCGGATGTCGAGACCTATTGCTAGATGGTATCCTGTGCTGGTACTAGAAGTGTTCCAGTGCTACCATTTAGGTTCGAACCTATGAAGTCACACGCTATAGAGAATTTCTTCCTGATCTGGGAGCCGATCAATTATTGGTAATTATTTCAGTATTAAGGTCAAACGGTCTAATTTAGCACACATTGGGTTTTTTCTGGTCCACCTGGTCTGATTTGGATTGACTAGGATTGGTTTGGGTCAACTAGGAAATATTCCTAGTAAACCAAGACTGGACCCAATTTTCTTATTGATCGAATTTGGTTGGACCGCAGTTTTATGAACCGGTTTTTGGTCTTTGTTGAACTGGTTTTAATCATGCGATGTTTACACGATTTTTTTCCTCCCTCTTTTCTTGCTATCCATTGCTCTGTTTTTATCGTGTTTTTGGGATTGTTGAAATGGTTTGTTTCTTGGCAAGTCTTCACGGTGTTTTTTTTTCTCCTAGAAATTTTAAACACTGGCTTGTTGACTTGCGTGGCTTCCCCTGCTTCTCATTGCCCTATTTCATTGATTGTATGGATAAGGACTGCATGGTGATCGGTTGCTGTTTGGGAATTTAGATAATATCCTTTGCACCATGAACTTGTAGGGTCTCATCGCATTTTCTCCCGCACATCTTTCTCTCGGTTGTAGTTTACATGGTGATACAGCCAGCGGTTCCTAGCTTCCCCTATCGATCAAGAGTCTTTCAAATGGTTTTGATTTGATCTGGTCTTCTCTCACACATCTTTCCTCCTTCATGAGCTTTATCAGCCGATGTCCTCCGTTTCCCTCTTGCATTTTTTTAGCATCTTATATTTCTGGGTTTCACGGCCGTGAGGTGCATGTTGAGAGAAGGGTACAGGGCATTTGAGAGAGGCCGTGAGATTTGAAGAGGGGGAAGAACAGAGTATGTGATTAGCGAGGAGCAGTGAGCGATTCATTGTGAGAGAGCTTTTGGGAGAAAAATCTGAGTGCAGGAAATTGTTCTGCATCCCGTATATCCTTCCCTGATTTTTAGATCTCCCTTGTGTGCTCTTTGTGGAGTTTGGGCAGTCTTGGAGAAGACCGTCGGTGGGGAATTGTTTGGTCTTCCCTGCTCCACACGTTCGTGACCTGTTCATTGATTCCTAGAGGACTAGCATCCTTCCGGGAGTTGGATCAGTGAGAGCTGGCATGTGGATTCTCTAGAGGTTGGACACTTTGACACCTTGAGAGATTGGATCGATCTCTTCTTCTTGCTGTTTGTAGATCTATTTTGCTATTGGAGTTCAACCGGCTGCCTTGATTTGCTGCTGATCTATTTTGAAGACTGAGGGAGTCGGCTTCTTCCTGCTTCGATCAGGTATATTATTTATTTTTGTTATCGTGCATGCTTAGATCTAGATTTTATCATGTTGTTTATAATTATTGCACTTGTCTTTACATGCCTCTGTATCTATTTCATCCATCATATTTATGTTAGATCCTGTGCATAAGTAGGTTTTTCCGTATGTATGTTTAAAAAGTTTAATTATGCAATACCTACTCCTAGTGTAGCATGCCTAGGGTAGGCATCCGATGCACTAGTTTTCCTTTCACCCTTGGTTGGACTTGACTCAAGCTCAAAAGATAAAATTACAACTCAATTTGAAATTGAGTACATTTGACTCTTATAACTCAATTGACCCAAGGCTTCAAGACCTAATACTTAGCAAGACTCAAACATAAAATTCATGATACAAGAAGACTTAACTAGACTCAAGACTCTGACTAGGAATAAGTTAACAAGGTTGGAACTCAATTTACAATCCATAAAGAATTAGTATTGACTAGGTTTGATTGAAGTCTTCTTTTAACCTTGGTGCCCGCACCAATTCTCCCGAGGTGGAAGAACTCGACTCTATCAAGTAGGGATCTATTTTACTCTGGTAGTACTCTAATAAGTCTGGGTTGATTCTTTATAGATCCTCTCGAGTAATCCACGAGTCTTCGGACTCAGGTCAACCTTGCTAATGAACTAAATAGCGTTAGTAACCTTTATTTCAGGTGGTGATGGCTTGGTCATCCAGAATACGCTCAATCTTATCTCGCTATTCTGGTAGAATTGCTGGTGGACACTCAGGGATGGATTCACTCTTATTAACTGGCTCCGGCTTAAATGGCTTGCTAGTATCATTATTGGCTTCTTATACTCTACTACGTCTGAAACATTGAAAGTCGAGCTGATACCTAAATCAGATGATAAGTCTAGCACATATGCATTAGATCCTATTTTCTTTATAACTTTAAACAGACCTGCACTGCGAGCATGCAATTTTTTTAAGGTTCCTGGTGGGAACCGTTTTGGTCTAAGCCTTATCATAACATAATATCCTTCAGTGAATTCTTTGACTCTCTGATGTGAATTCACCATATGCTTATAAGTTTCATTGCTCAATTGGATCTTTTTGTTAATTTTTTTATGTACATCCCTAATATGCTATGCATATGATTCAGCTGATTCAAAAATTTGAGCTTATATGGGTAAAGGAATAAGATCTAAGGGCTTCCTAGGTTTGTAACCATGGACCACTTCAAAAGGACTCTTCCTAGTAGATCTATTGACTGAGCTGTAGTAAGCAAATTCAGCACGAGGGAATAAGAGATCCCAATTTCCTGTATTGTCACCAACTAAACATCTTAGCAGATTTCCTAGACTCCTATTGACTACTTCAGTTTGGCCATTAGTTTGAGGATGATAGGCAGTGGAAAATTTTAGTTTGGTTCCTCGCATATGCCAGAGGGTCTTCCAAAAGTAGCTAGTAAACCTAACATCTCTATCTGATACAATGGTTTTGGGTAAACCATGTAGTCTAACCACCTCGTCGAGAAAAAGTTTGGCCATTCTAGAAGCATCCAGGATTTGAGAACATGGGATGAAGTGAGCCATCTTAGAAAATCGATCAACTACAACATAGATGGAATCATGTCTTCTTGAGGTCTTTGGGAGTCCTAGTACAAAGTCCATACTAAGATCCTGCCATGGACAATCAGGGACTGGTAAGGGAGTGTACAGACCGGTGTTTTGCCTTTGCTATTTGGCAACAGCACATATTCGACATTGAGCTACAACTTGGGCCACATTCCTCTTGAGGCCAGGCCAAAAGAATTGGTTTTCTACCGCTAAGATGGTCTTGTTTCTACCAAAATGACCTGCCAGGCCTCCAGCATGAACTTCCCAAATCAAAAACTCTCTAATAGAAGTTCGGGGAATACACAGTTGATTTCCTTTGAAAAGGAATCCATCTAGGAGAGTATAGTCAATATGTACACTAGATGGTCCTTGTTGGAGGGATTGATAGATATCACCAAAGTCTAAACACTAGGATACTCTTCTTTCAGTCTATCAAACCCTACAACCTCGGTACTAACTGAGGACAAAAGCATGGATCGTCAGCTTAACGCATCGGCAACCTTATTTTCAGAGCCAGCATGGTGTTTCAAAACAAAGGTGTATGCCTGAATGAATTCTATCCATTTCCCATGCCTTGGGTTCAATTTCTTTTGGGAATTAAGGAATTGTAAGGCTTCATGATCGGAATAAAGAACAAATCCCTGTGATAGTAAATAGTGTCTCCAACACCTCAAAGCCTGAACTACTGCATACAATTCCTATCATACGTCGAATATTTCATCCTTGCCTCATTCAATTTCTCACTAAAGACTGCCATTGGATGACTCTCTTGACTCAAAACTCCTCCAATTCCTACTCCAGATGCATCACAAGCAACCTCAAATACCTTTGAAAAATCGGGCAACCTCAAAATAGGTGCTTGTGTCATTTTTTTCTTTATTTCTAGGAAGGCTCTATCGGCAGGTTTTGTCCATTCAAAGGTTCCCCTCCTAATGCAGTCGGTAATGGGTACAACTATTATGCTAAATCCTCGAATGAATCTCCTATAGAAGGTAGCTAAACCATGAAAACTATAGACATCGTGGATGCTTTTGGGTACGGGCCACTCGACTATGGACTTGACCTTTTCAGGATCGGCAGACACCCCTTCAGTGGTGACAACAAATCCTAGAAAGATAACTTTATGGGTCACAAAGTCACACTTCTTGAGGTTGGCATAGAGACTATCTTGTCTAAGGGCTTGGCAAACCTGTTTCAGATGGTTCAAATGGTCTTCCTTAGTTTTACTGTAGATAAGAATGTCATCAAAGTAGATCACTACAAACTTTCCAATGAATGTTCTTAAAACCTGGGTCATGATCCTCATGAATGTACTAGGTGCATTGGACAGGCTGAAAGGCATCACTACCCACTCATACAAGCCATCTTTGGTTTTGAAGGCAGTTTTTCATTCGTCCCTGGGCCTGATTCTTACTTGATGATAGACACTCTTAAGGTCAATTTTGGAGAATATTTTGGCTCTAGCCATCATATCCAACATATCATCTAAACGGGGAATAGGAAAACGATACTTAATGGTAATCTTATTTATGGTCCTGCTATCTACACACATTCTCCATGTGCCATCTTTCTTAGGGATCAGAAGGGCTGATACTACACATGGGCTTAGGCTCTCTCTAATCAATCCTTTTTGGAGAAGCTCTCCAACTTGACGTTGTAACTCAGAGTGTTCTGTAGGGTTCAATCTATAATGGGGAAGGTTTGGTAAAGTTGATCCTAGGATCAAATCTATGGCATGTTGAACGTCTCTCAAGGGTGGAAGATGATTAGGAAGGTCTTCAGGAAAGATGTCTTGAAACTCCTCTAGAAACCTTAACACTTCTTGGGGTTTTTTCTTATGGGGCTGGTCCTGATTTTCCTTAGTTGCTAAAACCCAAACAGGTGAACCATTACTAAGCTCTTACTTTAATTCTTTAGTAGTGATCATGTTTATCCCTTGTTTCTTGTCCCTCAAGTGACTTGATCCCCTCTTAACTTGGTCCTTAGGTGGTGAGGAATTGATTACAATCTTCTTCTCATTATTGCTGAAAGAACATGAATTAGATCGACCATAGAGTATAGCATCATGATCATACAACCATGGTCTGCCTAATATGATGCTGCTAACTCCCATTGGAAGAACATCGCACCAAACCTTTTTTTGGTATGATTGGGCACCTAGACTTAATGGGAATTGAGGTTGAATCTATCTAGGATACCTTATATGGATTAGGATGGGGCACAGGGTAATTCTAAGTTCTTGACTGTATTGGTTGATATGGCATTGACACAACTACCACTATCTAAGATGACCTTGCACACCTTTTCTCCTATCTTGATAAAGGTTTGTAGAATACTAGTCCTACGCCAATCTTCTTGCTCCTTACTCTGGGTCAAGATACATCTCACAACTCTTAGGATTTCTGATGAGTCTATGATCTCTTCATCCCTTTCATACTCATCAGCTAAACTCACACTTGCCTCATATACCTCTTCTTCCTCCTCATAGTTTTCTATGGGTTTAGTAACTTCTTCTTCTAATTTTCCTATGTGTAATGCTCTAGTGGGACATTGGCTTGCATAGTTTTCTATGGGTTTAGTAACTTCTTCTTCTAATTTTTCTATGTGTAATGCTCTAGTGGGACATTGGCTTGCGTAGTGACCTATCTTGTGGCACCTAAAATAATGGATATTTCCTTCTCTTCTAACCTCAGGGCTCTTTCCATTATCTTCTCTTTGAACTAATGGAGTAGCAGGACTGGGTCTATTGGCTAAACTTGGGCTTGGACTTAGTCTATTTCCAGGAGGATTAATCCTAGTGGGTTCAGGTCGATGAAATAAAGGTCTCCTCTAGAATCTCTCACAGTCCCTAGCAACTTGATAGGCTTGGTCTAGGTCATGGACTTCTCTCAAAAATAGTTCTCTCTGGATCTCCTCATGTAGACCTGCTCTAAACCTAGACAAGGTTGTTACCCCAAACTCAACAACATTGCATCTTATCATGAATTCATCAAACTTGGCAACATATTCAGACACTATCTTATTCCCTTGAGTTAATCGTTGCCATCGATCCAAGAGTCTTTGTTCATAGGACATTGATAAATACTTTTTCCTAAGTTTCACCTTCATAGCTCTCCAAGTGGCTATAGGTATGTCACCCCTCTGTCGACTCATGCGCTCAACATTATCCCAATACAATCTAGCTTGACGGACCAATCTAAGTTTGGCAAACTTAAATTTCCTATCTTCTGACATTTCATACCAATCAAAATATTGGTCCATATCACCCTCCCAGTCTATATACACCTTAGGATCCAAAGTTTAATCAAATGTCGGTGTATCTAGACGAATGTTTCTAAGGGCTCTCTCATCCTGGTTAACATAATCATGGTGAACTCTCCTTGGATGTGGGTCAGGAGTATATTCCTGGCATTGGACTCTAGGATGGACAAGTGGCAATCTGGGTGATTGTGGCTCAGTAGGGGCCAAATGGGCATCTTCAAGGATCCCTATTCTCTCTTCCATTCGATCAAACCTAGTGTTCAATTGCTTTAACTACTCAATCATAGTTCTCATCATGGTTTCTAAATTAGGGTCGATGGAAGAACTAGGATGGTCAAGTGAATGTTGATAGGGAGTTCCTGATCTAGTAGTCATTCAATACAAAGACTCGCTCTAGGGTTTGTTAGACCTAGAGTCCAAACCAAATGTTAGGTCAAGATGACAATCTTGATTGTAGTAACTTGGCACCTAGCCAGGTAAGTCTAAGGTTGGTGGAGGTCCCTCTTTGCTTGCCTTAGACACCAATTTGAAACTGGCCAGTTAAGCGAACCAACCCACCTTCCTTCGGGCTATTGTCCCTGAACCACTTACCTAGACACCAGATACACAAGCACACACAAACAAGTTGTCTAAATTAGCTTGACACTTGGTTCGACCCGACCTTGTGGGTGTCCTTAGCTCACTAGAGCAAATTACGTGTCTACTCAGTTTTAATTAAGGGTTGCGTCCGATATGCAAGGTGGTGATTTTGGGCTAAGGGCAGGTGATGAAATCCTACCCCCATGTCATATTGATGCCCTTAGATTGATTTGCCATGAGATGGTGCAAACATGCATATGAACCCTAATCTTAGCAACAGAAATTTTGTGTGTTGCAGTTTAAAGTGGGGCTGAGAAGTGCTATGTAACAGTCTTAGAGAAATTCAAAAAACTCACAGAAGACTGCTAACTTACAGATGATATGCCATATAAAGAAAATCTAAAAATAAAATCTGTGCTGTACTGAGCAGATCCTGAAATTTAGACAATGTAAAAAGGACCAGAACAGAACATACAGGAATTTCAGTAATAGTGATGGAGTGCAGGAATTTTCATTTTTTCTGTGATTTATTTTTGAGGATAAAATTATGCATGCTGATAAAAACTTAATATGGATTAGGAAAAAAATACTTTAATAAAAGATTAACTACTTTTTTCTAGAGTTTTATATGAATTACAGTCAGCCTCTCAAAAATACAGCAAGCAGAAAATAGAAAGTCCTAAGTGCAGAATTCGAAAATGTGACCTACCATGCTCTAATACCAAATATGATGTGGCATACTTATGAAAATATGGCATGAATGACTAAAGCAATTAAGCTAATTAAAACTCTAAAACATATAATCTAATTTCAATCATAGTGGAGTCATTAAGATGCATTAAAGAAGACTAAACTAGAAGGCTCATATGCTTCGCAGTGCAAATATGAATTAAGTTAATGAACTAGGACCTACGTAGCTAGAAGAACCATCTAATTCGGACTATACCCTATTCAAAAGTTTAGACCATAAGAGAAAAGAAAAGGGTTTAGATACCAATAATGACTCTCCAATAACCTTACATTAGGTTCACTCCTTCACACTCAAGATTGGCGTCTAACTGATCAAGCTAACCCACCCGTTGGAAGTAGAGGCTCCTATTGCTGAGTTAAAGGCAAGGAGGACTTCATCCTGGACTGAATACTCCTTATGATCCTGCAAGAACAACTTTAGTATTATAGAGGAGATGGAAGATAGTATGGAATATAAATAATGGAAGGGAGGGAAGTAGAGGATTGTTGGTGATCTTGGTAGAGTGTGGCCGGCTGCTCTTGAAGATGAGGTAGGCGTCAATGGAAGAAAAACTTTTGCTAGAATTTGAGAACTAAAGTACTTGGTTGAGCCTCTCACTCAATCCCTCATGGATGGCATTTGCAAACACAAATGGAGATAAGAAAATTCTGGATTTCATTCATTCAAAAAGCATCATTTTACAAAGAGATTAGGGGCCTATTTATAACCTTCTAAGCCCCATTTGAAATTCAAATTTTACATGAAAAGAGGGAAAATGTAGTTACAAATTTGAATTTCAAAATTCATAAAAAATGGGGCACCAAATCTGAAAATCTGCATACATGGATGCCAAGTATCTAAATCTGAAAATCTTCATATATGGGTGCCAAGTGTCTAAATCTAAAAATCTGCATGCATGGTGCCAAGTATCCAAATCTGAAAATCTTCATGTATGGGTGCCAAGTGTCCAAATCTAAAAATCTTTATGTATGGGTGCCAAGTGTCCATTCTCTTGGATAAGGTGTCTTGGTGAGGTGGCTTCAATCAAAGCTTCATTCCATCCATTGACTCTTATTTCATGCACCCTTGATTTGAAGATTTACTTGACGTAGCTTTGGCTCATCCCTTGGTCCAATTATATGCTCCCTTGGTTGGACTTGACTCAAGCTTAAAAGAAAAATTACAACTTAATTTGAACTTAATTACATTTGACCCTTACAACTTAATTGACCCAAGGCTTCAAGACCTAATACTTAGCAAGACTCAAACATAAAATTCATGATACAAGAAGACTTAACTAGACTCAAGACTCAGACTAGGAACAAGTTAATAAGGTTGGAACTCAATTTGCAATCCAAAAGGAATTGGTGTTGACTAGGTTTGATTGAAGTCTTCTTTTAACCTTGATGCCCGCACCAAATCTTTATTCATGAATTAAAACCCTGCTAAAATTTTGAGTTAAGTTCTTGTGTTCTTGTGTTTGAGGTGTGTGAGTTGTTTTGTGTGCCCTAGTTCTTCCAAGCCTTGACCAACCAAGCACCATCATTCAAGCCCTAAGATGCCCAAGGAGAAGCAGCCATCAGCCGTCCAAAGTGAAGAGCCTTCTTCCCCCTCCATCAGCTAGCAAACAAAACCCTAATTCCTTTCTTTCAAACCCTAGTTCTCTTCTTTTGCTTTCTTGTTTGTTTACCTGCTGACCTCTGATGCTTACGAGATCCCCGTGGTGTTTCCCCTCCAAGGAGGAGGCCCTCTTTGCCTCTAGGACCACCCAACATAGCCCTCACATCCAAGGAACTAAAGGCTTCATCTTTCAGCATCAATCTGAGAGTTGTGTGACCCCTTCATCAGGAAGTTCTTCAATCCCTAACTGGTACAAACCTTCCCACTCTTAATTTCTATTTTGATTGAAGGTTAGCTATCCTAAGCCATGAATTTCTCAATTATCGGGTCCTGGCTTTTATTATTTTGCATGAATATGCCTGCGATTATGATGATTCTTTGCATTGCTATTCATCCTGCTAGCCTTTACTTGATTTTGAGAGTTTAGCCTACAAATTTAAATTATATAAAATACAAAAAAATTAGTTCACTATTTTTCCTGCATGTTTAGCAATCTTAGAGTCATCCCACATCAACCTTGTTTTTCACCTGTGGAGGAACTCGTCCGTTCGACTCCAAGTCTAGTGGATCAAGCTCGGAAACTTATAAAGCACGGCACCATAAGCCCAAAAACTTACAAAGCTTGGCACTCTAAGCCCAGAAACTTACGAAGCCCGGCACCATAAGCTCGAAAACTTATAAAGCCTGGTACCATAAGTCTAGAAACTTACGAAGCCCGACACTCCAAGCCCGAAAACTTACGAAGACCAGCACCATAAGCCCGGAAACTTATGAAGCTCGACACCTAAGCCTGAAAACTTACGAAGCTCAGCACCATAAGCCTAGAAACTTATGAAGCCCGGCATTCAAGCTCGAATGATTATGAAGCCCAGTTCTCCTAACCTGAAGTCTCACCTCTGAGGCCAGAAGACTCCCAGTCACCTTGCTCATAGTCTGGAGATGCCGATGGGAACCCCAAGAAGGTTCCACCATCTGTCGTCAGACTCACAGCTGGGCAAAGCAGAAAGAGCCGAAAGCCCTGCATTTAGGCTCGCATGATCCCAAAAGAAGGGTACGAGGGGCCCCTGGGAGCCTCTATACCAATTCTAAAGCCTCAATGGAACTTGGAGCAATCAATGCCCGAGTAAAAATTTTTACAAAGGGATCGGAAAGAAAGAAAAAGACCATGTAGGATTTGCCAGTTGAACCGACTTATCCCCTCACTACAAAGGCAAGATCCCATGTACATTTTAAAGAGTTTTCGGAAGGACTTTGCAGGAAAAGGGGGGAAGAAGGAGGAAAAAGAGGAGTTATCCTAAAGGGAGGAAAGTGATGTGGCATGCAAAGATGTGTTCTAACTTAGAGGATTAATTAGTTGTTTGAGCAATGAATCTTACTAGGATTAACAAATTCATCTATAAGATAGCAAGGGATTCACATGAAAGAAAACTAAATAAGGGATAGCTCAAACTAGGGCTTCATGTTTAATCCATGAAGATTGGACCTAATGGTTAGGAAACCATTCTAACTAGGGCTTAGACCATTTAAATATTCAAACCTAAGAATAAAGGAAGGTTTACTTACCAATATTGAAGTCCCACACTTGTAATGGTGAATCAATTTCAGCACTCTTTGGATAGGACTTGAAACTATACACCATGGGATGAAGACTTCTAGTTTAGATGGTTCCAAAGGCAAGATTAACCTCCTCTTCAACTCGCAATCCTGGTGGATCCTGGAAAGGAAAGGGATTAGTGACTTGGAATGGCAAGAAGAGGAACATGTAAGGGGTTTTAAGAAATAATGAAGTTGGTGGATTGGTTCAAGTTGTAGGGGATCATAATAGTTGATTTAGCACCTTGGATGTGTGCTGGTTGGAACTCCATTTGTTGAACTTAGGTGGCAACTCTTGAAGGACAAGAAGGCACTTTGAGGTGTTGTAGAAGGCTTCCTTGGAGGATGAAGTAGGTGGCCTTAAAGCTTGAAAATGTTGGCTGCGTGGTTGATGGATGGGGAGAACACTTTGGTTGAAAGACTAGGCAGCACCTTGATGGAATTGTGGAGGATGGAATTGTGGAGGAATTTGGAAGTGGCTAGGTCAGCTAAAGGAAAAGCTTTTGGGCCTCTCACCCTCTCCCTCTCGGAGGACACTTGCTTAACACAAATGGAAGAAGAACTTTGGAAATTTTCATTCATCAACAATGTCTTTACAAGAGGGGTTTGGAGGGCTATTTATAAGCCTCCAATTCAATTTGAAAATTCGAAATACAAGAGAATCTTATGGGATGTTGCTAGCTATGTGGAAGGGGAGTTGAACCATGCTTGATATGGGAAGAAAATGTTGGCCCTTTTTGAATTTGAATTCACTTCTTGGCCGCCCAAAGCTAGGTGAGGTGTCATGCTTGGGTGTCTTCCATGTAGACTTTGAAAATAACATGGTCTCCAAGTAAGTTTGATGATGTGGCGTCCACCTTGGCATGGTTGGTTGGAGTGTCTTGTGGCACTTAATCTTCAAACCCTCTTACTTTGATTTGAACCCAATTCAAATCTATCTTGGACTCAACTTAAAATTCAACTAGTTACACGGTCAAATTGAACCCAATTTGACTCAAAAGATCAAATTAACATGGATCTAATCCTGACTCAAACTTAATCAAAGAAATAAACTTTCCTATTTACATGACTCATGTTCAATAAAATTGAAATACAGGACTCAAACTTAATCAAAGAAATAAACTTCTTTATTTACAGGACTCATATTTAATTAAAGAAATAAAATTGAAATCAAAAGTAGATTAAACTTACTCTACTGAGATCCATAATGAATCTTGCTTGATTAGATTGGTTGAATTCTCTTTCGAGCTATGGTGCCCGTACCAAAAAGGGAACCGTGGAGGAAAGGCATTTCATTGATTAAACTTCATTTACATTCACTATGAAGGTCCCAGACAAACCAAGAACCCTTCCAAAATCTTGAGTATAAAAGGAAGCAAAAAAAAAGTCTATGCATCGCCAGATCCTCGCCGGGCCGGAAAACACCCTCGATGGCCTCAACCCGCAAAGGAGAGTCATAGGCAGCCTCAGGTTCAGCTTCGACCTCAAGGAAAAACCATTGCCTACCCTAGTTATGCTATACTAGGAAGTAGTATTGCATAATTGAAAATTTTAAAATGCATATGGAAAAACTTACTCATGCACAGGATCTAACATAAACATAATGCATGTAAAACATAGGCATGTATAGGCAATTGCAATAATCATAAACAATATGATAAAATCTAGATCTAAACATGCATGATTAACAAAAGGTATATTACATACTTGTAGAGCTTCCTTTAACAGCAAATCGAAGCAGCCGGTTGAACTCTTTCAATAGCAAATCAGATCTGGAAGAGATCGATCCAATCTCTCAAGGTGTCCAAATGTCTACCCTCTAGAATATCCATGTACGGCTCTCGCTGATCCAACTCACAAAAGGATGCTAGTCCTCCAAAATCAAAAAATAAGTCACCGAAAAATGGAGCAGGGAATGCCAAAAAATTTCAAAGGACGGTCTTCTCCAGGACCGCCCAAACTCGACCGATGGCACACAAAAGAAAACAAAAACAGTGGAGAAAGACACGGACGCCCAACAAATTTCTGCGCTCAAAAATCCATCCCAGAAGTCTCTCAGATCCTCACTTATGCCCTGTTCTTTCTGGAATCACCACCAGCGCCCTCTCGAACTCCTTGTCCTCCATCCGTGTCCAAGGGCTCCTCCCGGGCAACTGCACCGCGATCAGCGACCACCGATCTAGTGCTCCCTCCTTTCCCTCTACCTCTCACATGCTCTATTTGCTTTTTTATCTCCCCCAAAATGCATGGCCTTTTTCTCTCTGCCGCAAGCGACTATCATCCCTCTCTCGCTATCTCATGGCCTGCAACCTAGATAAAACCGAGACAGAGAAAAAAAAATGTGAAGGCAGCAAACACACGGTGAGAGAAGGCAAGAAAAAATCAAAACTCCTTTTGAAAAGGTTTTTGGATCGGTGGAAAATCTGGCAACTCGCTGGCGAATGGAGAAACACCGCGTGAAGAGGAAGACGCGCGGGAGAATAAAAACCACCGAGAGACTCATCCAGTTCACGGTGCAAATGGATAACAATCGGATAAACCAAGCTTCATTCCATCCGACCAACAGGTAATGCTTATCCAATCACACGGTAAAATAGCAGGGCATTCAAAATAACAGGGGAATAAACACCGAGCAAGGGAAGAGGGAAAACACCGTGTAAAAATTCCTTTGTTTGAATCGGTTCATTAAAACCAAAAACCGGTTCATGAAACCCCCGGTCCGACCAAACCCAATCAGTAAGAAAAGCGGGTCCAGTCCTGGTCCACCAGGAATAATTCCAGGTTGACCCAAACCAATCCTGATCGATCCAAATCATACCAGATTGATCAGAAAAAATCCAACGTGTACTCAATTAGACCGTTTGACCTTAATACCGAAACGATTCCTAATCGTTGATTGGCTCCCAGATCAGGAAGAAATCCTCTATGGCATGTGACTCATAGATTCAATCTAAATGGTAGCACTGGAACACTTTCAGTACCAACACAAGATACTATTTAGCAATGGATCCCGATGTCCGGTTAGACCGAAGATGCGAGAACAATCTATCGAACCTCTGGCATATGGTTACTATATAATTCATTCCTTTGACCTCCAATGCTCAAGATGACCTAGGGTTAGACTGCCAACCCTAACTGAGTCAATCCACAACATGTCTCAACCTTACAAGTCCAGTGACTCCTCACTAGGACTGCCCCGGTCGAGGATTTGCTAAATTGAGATACTGCGAGACATTCAATCCAAACAATTTGGATAGATCAATTCCATCTTGGTCCACCACTGCTTACAAGTACTTACCTGTACCCAAAAACCTTCCATCACCGATTAGAAATCCGGATAGTCCGACATCAAAGCATAGGGAGTTGCTTGCAAGCTACCATGATGACCTTAGATTGGAGGGACACATATACACATATCCAATCACGAGCAATCCTTTAGTAGAAAGGAGCTCCACGAAGTCACATTCAATGAGATGTCACACATCCCACTTGCAGATCATATCAGTGTCACCACACTCCTTTGGTCAAGAGGACAACCAAACGATATGAACCATAACAATCTACATTTGATACATTGCCATCCTGTACAATGTATCATTTGGTTGTGAACCTTTTAAAGGACCACTCGATATATCCTCTCTATATCGAAGTCAGTGCAGTCCTAAAGACTTCATCACATAAATAGAGTTCATTACAGGAAAATGTATAATGTGATGAGCTACCAAAATAAAATTATATTAATTCATATACAAAATACAATACTAAGTACAACCGCTTACAACCTAGGTGATTGGCTTTGGGATACAATTCCCAACAACTCCCACTTATACTAAAGCCAATCAGAATAGTATCTAATACTCATTTCCCTTTTACAATAGTCGAACTCTTTGATTCTGAGGGCTTTAGTAAGGGTCGACCAGATTGTCCTTTCCATCAATCTTCATAAGATTGATGTCGCCTCATTCCATGATCTCTCACACGAGATGATAACACCGCAGAATGTGCTTAGTGCGGTGATAAGACTTTAGCTCCTTAGCTTGAGCAATGGCTCTTGTGCTGTCACAATACACAGGAACAAGACCATCTAGGGAAGGTGTCACCCCTAGCTCTCCAAGGAACTTCCGTAACCACACGGCTTCCTTTGCTGCATCTGATGCTGCAATGTACTCTACTTCGCATACCGAGTCTGCAACTATTGCCTGCTTGGAACTCTTTCAGCATATCGCTCCACCATTCAGGGTAAACACAAACCCTGACACACTCTTGCTATCATCGCTGTCTAACTAGAAACTGGAGTCAGTATATCCCATAAGTTTCAAGTCAGGTTCTCCATAAATCAGTCATTGGTCCATAGTATTTCTCAAATACTTCAGGATGGTTTTAACCACCTTCCAATGCACCTCACCTGGGTCAGACTGGTATCTGCTCACCACTCCTAATGAGTATGCCATGTCTGGTCTAGTACATGTCAAAGCATACATGATAGAGCCCACTGCAGAAGTATAAAAAACACTACTCATGCGCTCTCTTTCCTCAGAGTTGTTGCACAATCCTTCTTGGAAAGAGTAATTCCAAAACTTATCTGGAGATAGCCTTTCTTGAAATTCTCCATGCTGAACCGTTTCAGCATGGTATCAATGTACATAGACTGGGACAATCCTAGAAGCCTCTTAGATCTATCTCTATAGATCTTTATACCCAGTATGTAAGAAGCTTCACTCAAGTCCTTCATAGAGAACTGAGATGACAACCAGACCTTTATTCCTTGCAATGTTGCGATATCATTCCCGATAAGAGAATGTCATCAATACAGTATCAGGAATACAATCACAAAACCATTAACCCACTTATAAATCCAGGGTTCCTCTCCATTCCTAACGAAGCCATACGATTTGATACACCTATCAAATCGCATGTTCCAACTTCGAGATACTTGCTTGAGTCCATAAATGGACCTTTGCAATTTGTACACTTTTGACTCATCTATGGATGTGAACCCTTCAGGTTGTATCATATACACCTCCTCATCCAGCTCCCCATTTAGGAAAGCAGTTCGGAATCCATCTGCCAGATCTCATAGTCAAAATGTGCTGCCAAAGGAAGCATGATTCGAATGGACTTGATCATGGCCACAGGGGAGAACATCTCGTCATAATCGATACCATATCACTGACGATAGCCCTTGGCAACCAGACGGGCTTTATAGGTCTCCACCTTCCCATCTGCATCCCTTTTTCTCTTGAAAACCTACTTACACTCAATGGATTTTATCCCTTCAGGTGGATCAACCAATGTCCATACATTGTTGATTTCCATGGACTCCATCTTGGATCACATGGCTCCAAGCCATGCCTCAGAGTCAGATCTCTGAAATGCATCCATATTGGGATCACTGTGCCAGACCAAGAAACCATAGTATCTGTCTGGCTGACACAGTACTCTATCGGATCTCCTATTAATGGGTTCCTGATGTGATCCAATCATAGCCAGTTCTATGATATCCTTAGAGTGTACAGGTTCTTCTACTGGTTGAACTTCACCAAGTTCAATCATAGAGGCTACAGTTCCTTCTCCAAGGAACTTCTTTTCCAAAAAGATAGCCCTAAAAGCAACGAACACTTTCTGTTCATCCTCCAAGTAGAAGAAATACCCTTTTGTTTCCTTAGGGTACCCAATAAACAGGCACCTATCAAACCTAGGACCAAGTTTATCTGAGTCTAAATGCTTTACATAAGCCGGACAACCCAAGACCCGAAGGTGTGAAATTGAGGGCTTACGTCCAGTCCATAACTCATATGGAGTGAAAACAACAGACTTACTCGAAACATCATTCAACAAGTAACAAGCTGTCTCAAGTGCATATCCCCAAAAGGACAGCAGCAGAGTTGCAAAGCCCATCATGGATCAAACCATGTCCAATAGGGTTCGATTCCTCCTTTCGAACACACCATTCAATTAGGGTGTTCCTGGAAGAGTCCATTGAGAGAGAATCCCATTCTCCTCAAGATATGTCATGAACTCATCAGATAGGTATTCACCACCTCGATCAAATCAAGGGTTTTAATACTCTTTCCAGTTTATTTCTCCACTTCATTACGATATCTTTGACATTTCAAATGACTCAGATTTATGTCTCATCAAGAAGACATACCCATACTTGGAAAGGTCGTCTATAAATATAATTAAATATCTGTATCCACCTCTGGCACTAATTGTCATGGGTTCGCATACATCAGTATGTATGAGACTCAGAAGTTCTGTAGCTCGTTCACCTTTTCCAGTAAATGGTGACTTGGTCATTTTACCAAGCAAACAGGATTCATAAGTGGGAAGTAAGTTAGAATCATTGACCTCGAGGAGGCCTTCTCCTCGTAACTTGTTTATCCTATTCTGGTTAACATGATCTAGCTTATACTGCCATAGATATAGGTCATTGACATTTTCTATCCTTTGGCGTTTGCTAGACGTGTACATTACATTAACAGGCCATGACAAATATAGAAAATTACAAGATTTTATCATATAAATACCTTATCCAGCACCTTGCTGTTTTCCCTTCCTTGGCCTGTTCGGGTCTAAGGATGCCTGATAAAGAGGACAGTTTCTCTTCCAGTGTCCCTACTTCTTACAATAGAAGCACTCTGCACTAGCTTGATCAGCTTTTACTTTTTTGATATGACTAGGGCCAGGAGTACTTTGCACCTTCTTTCCCTTACCTTTCTTTTTTCCCTTTCTTAAAGGGATGATGACCTCTAAAACCTCTCACTAAATTCACCACCCCCTTATTCAGTTGGTGGTCCTTCTCGTTGAAAGAAAAAGGGTGCAGGTAGTTTGACATAATCCTACGCTAGGCATGCAAACAGCTACGGGAGCAGAATGGATTTTAAAATAATTTTTAAAAATTACGCAGCGGAAAACTGCTCCGCCTAGAATCTAATCTATTCAAGTTGCATGTATTAAAAATAGACATGTAACAAGGCATATAATATTTATAAAATATATTAACAATTAGATCTAATTATGCATGATTTAAATAAAATATTTCCATACCTTTATTCCACCTGGAATAGCCCTGGAATAAAGCTGGAATAGGCTGGAATAGCAGGGATAAATCTATTCTAGTCTTCTTCCTCCTTGGACATTGAATACTCTGTTTTTGGACTTTGAAAACAGTGACCAAACGGGGACTTCCGAACCTCCGTTTCCTCCCGAATCGAAGCAGCGACAAGGTGATCGATTCTTCTTTGATTTTCAACAAAAATCTGCAAGAAAAAGTTAGCTAAATTGGGTATACAAATCACCCAAAACCTTGCTACCAGAATTTCTGTTGTAGAAAAACCAGCAGCCTTCTTTGTTGCGTTTGGAGCTGCAGCAACGAATCTAGCTCGACCCTCTTGCTCCCAGGAGTAAAGGGATACTCCCTCTAGAGGGGAGACATGGCCGGGGCTCTCAGATCCACCCTCACGTGCGGTGCTAGCCGCTGGAAGGAGTTTCGGTCACGTTAAGTAGCAGCAACACAGGTTTGCTGCAGAGGTTGAATGAGCACTACAATCAACAGGGAAAAGGGCTTTATTTCTCTCCCTAATACACACCAAATCCCAGCCCTACTAGCACTCAGTGGAAGCAAGGATAAAGCTCTCAAACGGGAAGAATTTTTCAGCCTCTCAATGGGAAAAGACAACGCCCAGAAAACCCTTGGATTTTTCACCGTTCACTGAAACAGAGGAGGGCTTAGGTTTAAATAAAATAGCAGGGAGAGGGAGTTAGAGAGGCTGCGAAGATGAAGAGCTAGAGGCTGCATTACATCCATTAAATCAACCATAAAACAGGGACTAAACAGCAGTGGGTGGAGGAGAGGAAGGGATGGCCAGCACTCGGTCGAATGGTCTTCTTGGTCGTTTGGCCTCATGGGACGCTAGGTGTCCAACCAGCAACGTGTAAACATTTACATGGTGAAAATGGTTCAAAAGAAACCGGTCCAAACAAATTTTTTCAAACCCATTTAAACCCAGCGATGGTTCAATCCAATTGAACCGGTCCGAGCCCAATTAAATTGGTCTAAATGATTACAATTGGTTCACAACCAATTGGAGGTCGAAACGAGCTCCGAATCAGTTCAAAACTATTCAGAAAAAACCTGGTGCAGTCCTGGTCAGCCCAGAATAATTTCTGGTTGACACAGACAAGGATAAGACAGGGAAAAGAGTGCTCAAAAAATACTGTGACCATAAAATTGAGATGATTCCCAATCGTAATCGGTATCCGGATCAGAGAGTAATCCTCTATGGCGTGTGACCTCATAGGTTCGAACCTAAATGGTAGCACTGGAACAATTCTAGTACTAGCACAGGAAACCATCTAGCAATGGGTCCCGGCGACCGGATAGGTCGAAGATGCAGGAGCAAACTATCGAACCTCTGGCATATGGTTACCGTATAATTCATCCCTTTGACCTCTAATGCTCAGGACGACTGAGAGATTGGGTTGCCAACCCAGACAGAGTCAGTCCACTACGTGTCTCAACCTCGCAAGCCCAGTAACTCTTCACTAGGGCTACCCCGACCGAGGATTTGCTAAATTGAGATACTGCGAGACATTCAATCCAAACTATTTGGATAGGTCAATTCCATCTTGGTCCATCACTGCTCCATAAGTACTTGCCTGTACTCAAAAACCTTCCATCATCGGATTAAAAATTCGGATAGTCCGGCACCAAAGCACAGGGAGTTGCTTGCAAGCTACCTGATAACCTCACGTCAGAGGGACACATATATCCATATCCAATCGTGAGTTTCCTTTGGCAGAAAAGGGGCTGCACGGAGTCACGTTCAATGAGATACCACATATCCCACTTGTAGATCACATCAGTGTCACCACACTCATTTGGTCAAGAGGACAACCAAACGATGTGAACTATAATAACTTATACTTGATATATTGCCGTCCAGTACAATATATCCTTTGGTTGTGAACAGGGTTTAAGGACCACTCGATACATCCTCTCTGTATCGAAGTCAGTGTAGTCCTAAGGACTTCATCACATGGAAAGAGCTCATTTCAGGAAAATACAATATGTGATGAGTTGCCAAAAATAATATTTTATTAATTCATAAAATGAATACAATACTGAGCACAACCGCCTACAACCCAGGCGATTGGCTTTGGGACACAATTCCCAACACTCCCACTTGTACTAAAGCCAATCAGAAGAGTATCTAATACCCATTTCTCTTTTACAATAGTCGAACTCTTTAATTCCGAGGGCTTTAGTGAAGGGGTCGGCAAGATTTTCTTTTCCATCGATCTTCAGAAGATTGATTTCGACTCGTTCTATGATCTCTCGTACGAGGTGGAAGCACCGTAGAATATGCTTGGTGCGGTGATGAGCTTTAGGCTCCTTAGCTTGAGCAATGGCTTCAGTGCTGTCACAGTACACCGGAACAGGACTATCTAGGGAAGGTGCCACCCCTAGCTCTCCAAGGAACTTCTACAACCACACAGCTTCCTTTGCTGCATCTAATGCTGCAATATATTCTATTTCGCATACCGAGTCTGCAACAGTTGCCTGCTTAGAACTTTTCCAGCAGATCGCTCCTCCATTCAGGATAAATACAAACCCTGACACACTCTTGCTATCATCTCTATCCGACTGGAAACTGGAGTCAGAGTACCCCACAAGTTTCAAGTCAGGTTCTCCATAAATCAGCCATTGATCTTTAGTATTTCTCAAATACTTAAGGATGGACTTAACCACCTTCCAATGCGCCTCACCTGGGTCAGACTGGTATCTGCTCACTACTCCTAGTGAGTATGCCACGTCTGGTCTAGTACAAGTCATAATATACATGATAGAGCCTACTGCAGAAGCATAAGGTACTCTACTCATGCGCTCTCTTTCCTCAGGAGTTGTCGCACAATCCTTCTTGGAAAGAGTAATTCCAGAACCTATCGGGAGATAGCCTTTCTTAGAATTTTTCATGCTGAATCGTTTCAGCACGGTGTCAATGTACGTAGACTGGGACAATCCCAAAAGCTTCTTAGATCCATCTCTATAGATCTTCATACCTAATATGTAAGAAGCTTTACCCAAGTCCTTCATGGAGAACTGAGATGATAACCAGACCTTTATTCCTTGTAATGCTGCGACATCATTCCCGATTAAGAGAATGTCGTCAACATACAGTACTAGGAATACAATCACAGAACCATTAACCCATTTATAGATGCACGGTTCTTCTCCGTTCCTAACGAAGCCATATGATTTGATACATCTATCAAACCGTAAGTTCCAACTTCGAGACGCTTGCTTGAGTCCATAGATGGACCTCTGCAACTTGCATACTTTTGATTCATCTATGGATGTGAATCCTTCAGGCTGTATCATATACACCTCATCTTCCAGCTCCCCATTTAGGAAAGTGGTTCGGACATTAATCTGTCAGATCTCGTAATCAAAATATGCTGCCAAAGCAAGCATGATCCGAATGGACTTGAGCATTGCCACAAGGGAGAAAGTCTCGTCATAATCGATACCATATCGCTGACGATACCCCTTGGCAACCAGACGGGCTTTATAGGTCTCTACCTTCCCATCTGCACCCCTTTTCCTCTTGAAGATCCATTTACACCCGATGGGTTTTATTCCTTCAGGCGGATTAACCAATGTCCAAACATTGTTGATTTCCATGGACTCCATTTTGGATCGCATGGCTCCAAGCCATGCCTCAGAGTCAGATCTCTGAAGTGCATCCATATAGGTGATCGGATCCTCATTGTTCTCATTGATATCAATGGGATCGCCGTCCCGACCAAGAAATCGTAGTATCTATCTGGCTGACGCGGTATTCTACCGGATCTCCTAATGGGTTCTGGGTGTGATTCAATCACAGCCGGTTCTACGATGTCCTTAGAGTGTGCAGGTTCTTCTATTGGCTGAACTTCATCAAGTTCAATCTTAGAGGCTATAGTTCCTTCTCCAAGGAACTCCTTTTCCAAAAAGATAGCTCTAAGAGCAACGAACACCTTTTGTTCATTCTCCAAGTAGAAGAAATACCCTTTGGTTTCCTTAGGATAACCAATGAATAAACACCATCAGACCTAGGACCAAGTTTGTCTGAGTCTAAATGCTTTACGTAAGCCGGACAACCCCAGACCCGAAGGTGTGAGATTGAGGGTTTACGTCCATTCCACATCTCATACGGAGTGGAGACAACAGACTTACTTGGAACATTATTTAATAAGTAACAGGCTGTCTGAAGTGCATATCCCCAAAAGATAGTGGCAGAGTTGCAAAACCCATCATGGATCGAACCATGTCCAACAAGGTTTGATTCCTCCTTTCGGACACACCATTCAACTGTGGTGTTCCTGGAGGAGTCCACTGAGAGAGAATTCCATTCTCCTCAAGATATGTCAAAAATTCACCAGATAAGTATTCACACCTCGATCAGATCGAAGGGTTTTAATACTTTTTCCAGTTTGCTTTTCTACTTCATTACGATATCTTTTGAACATTTCAAACAACTCAGACTTATGTCTCATTAGAAAGACATAACCGAACCTTGAAAAGTCATCTGTAAAAGTAATGAAATATTTGTATCCTCCTCTAGCACTAACTGTCATCGGTCCACATACATCAGTATGTATTAGACTTAGAAGTTCTGTAGCTCGTTCACTTTTCCAGTAAAAGGTGACTTGGTCATTTTACCAAGTAAACAGGATTCACAAGTGGGCAGTGATTCAGAATCACTGACCTCGAGGAGTCCATCTCCTCGCATCTTGTTTATCCTATTTTGGTTAATATGACCTAGCCTACAGTGCCAAAGATACAAATCCTTGACATTATCTAATCTTGGGCATTTGCTAGAAGTGTACATTACACTAACAGGCCTTGATAGTACATATATGCCATTATTTAATCTAGCTTTCATTATAACAGAGTTATTCAAAATAACATTGCAAAAATCTCCTTTTATTGATAGTTCAAAACCACAATTGGCCAAAAGGCCTACAGAGATTATGCTCATAATGAAACTAGGATAATAGTGACAGTCACTAGTTCGACAGTACAAGACTCAAAGACAAGATGCAAGACTCCGACCGTCAGTACTGGAACACGATTTCCATTCCCGATGCTCAGAAACTGTTCTCCATCTTCAAATCTTCTGCTAACTTGAAGTCCCTGTAATGAATTGCAAACGTGAATTGGACTACCAGTATCCAATACCCAGTTAGCAGTATCAACAATTGAGTAATTACAAGGTTTTATCATATAAATACCTTGTTCAGCAGACTTCTACTTCCTCGGCCTGTTCGGATCAAGGGACGCAATATAAAGAGGACAGTTCCTCCTCCAGTGTCCCTTCTTCTTGCAGTAGAAACACTCTGCAGAAGATTGATCAGCCTTATACTTCCTGGTCTGACTAGGGCCAGGAGCATTCTGCACCTTCTTTCCCTTTTTATTCATTTTCTTCTTCCCTTTCTTATTAAAGGGACGACGACCTCTACTTCCTCCCACTAAATTCACCACCCCCTTATTCAGTTGGTGGTCTTTCTCGAAAGTCTACAGCAACCCCAAAAGACATGGTAGTTGACTGCAGGCTTGTTCATTCTATAATGATCAAGAAAGTCAAGATAGGAGGAGGGAAGAGAATTCAGAATCGCATCCTTACCGAGCTACTCGTGCAAGGGGCATCCGAGTTTGCCCAACTTTTCAATCAGCTCGATCATGTACAATACATGATCAGTGACTGAACCACCATTCGGCATCTTGGAATTGTAGATGGCTCAAGACACTTTGTACCGTTCTACATCATCCGGGGTGCCGAAGGATTCCTTCAACTTTTGAAGGATTTCATCAGGTTGGGCCTCCTCGAATTTGCGACTGAACTCATCGTTCATCGCTACTAACATAATGCAATGGACAGTAGTCCGATCAGAGACCCACTTCAGATAAGTGTCTCTGACTGCACTTCGTGCATTAGCGGGAGGGATTTCAGGTGCCGGATCCGTTATCACATAGAGGATCCGTTCTTGCTCCAGAACGATTCTCAATCTTCGATACCAACTATCGAAGTTGTGACCCTTTAACTTCTCATTATCGAGAAGTGACCGGAGCGATAAATAAGAAGACATCTGAAAAGAAAATAAGACCAAATCAGTGTATGAATTAATAATTTAACCAAAAGACTTGGACTTTAGTCTAAAGGTTTCTCCCACTAATTTTTCAGATTGGTAGCCTCTAACTCCAATCCATGAAAACACTTTTTCAAGTGGGTACTGAAATCCAATAGGCGTCGCATGAGCCCGACTATGGCCAGCTCACCCATACAAGCCTAAAGGTAGGTTCGTAAACCAATTGTTTCCCTAAATAATTTTCAGTATTTTATTTTGCCCTAGAGAACACCCCAATCAGCCTAAGGGCCTCTTATTGCGGGTCTCTGGTTAGGTCCAACCATTAAAATGACATGTCCAATGCTTCCAACTAACTAAAGACCAAGCCCGACTATGGCCGGCCCACCTAGTCCCGTTAAGGAGGTTGCACTGAACCATCATCGATCAGATAGAAATTCCAGTCGCCGGATGTACACCCGTTCTATGGAACTGCGATGCACACCAAGCTAGTGGACACATTTCTAACCGACTTAATGGGAGGCTAAGACACTGTCAACTCCTTGACTTAGTCTTTTTAAGGACCTAATAATTTTAGAGGATTTTTAGTTGTGACAGAAAAAAAAGACAAGGACATGGATCATCCTCCCACTGAAACAATCAGATTTCAGGAGGGTTAAATAAATCAACAAATGATCCATGGGCACCTATAGATCAGTCAGACCGATCAACCTGGGTGACATGGGTTAACTCGAGTCATTGAGCTTTTCCAATCAGTTCTGGTCGACTCGACTAGCCAGGTAGGTGAGATCATGGGTGAGTATCCGCCATTAACCATCTTTCCTAGACACCAACCAAGTTGGCCAGGAAAGAGGTAGCCTCATACAACCATGATCACAATGCCAAACCTACCTCGACTTCAGTCGGTTTACCATACTCGATCAGACTAGCCTAAATACTCGGGCATCCACTGAGCCACTAATTGGATCCATTTTAGATGAACAGATCAACTAATCTAACTATTAGATAGTTCTAAAGAAGGGCCTTAAACAACTTTTGTTTAATCTTCTTGTTATCCGATTCAACTAAACTTAGGTCTAACCCAGTTATGGACCCAACTAGTCAGCTAACCCAATATGACCCAAAATGGCTTATGCAAGTGTTTTAGATTTCATAAACCTAAAAGATTTCATAAGCCAAAGATTTAATTAAAACAATTTTTTTAATTAAGTCACAATGTAAAACATTTTTACATAACCATATCATGCATCAAGATACAATATTTTACAAATATTTCATATCCTATAGTAAACATGCCCAAAACCATGTATCATTAAATTAAAACATTTTTAATTTTAATATTCTTTAAGGATCCTTCTGAAGAGGCCAACACAGACGATCCGCATCGTGTCAAAGACACACGGTCATGGTGAAGGTCTCAACTAGGTTCCAAAAAGAAATTTTGATACATCATTAGATTAAACCAATTTTAATCTACATACATGCAAACATAAATAGATTACACATGCAACCTGGCTCTGATACCAATGAAAGAAAAATGGTGCAGGTGGTTTGACATGATCCTACGCTAGGCATGCAAACAGCTACGGGAGCAGAATGGATTTTAAAATAATTTTTAAAAATTATGCAGCGAAAAACTGCTCCGCCCATAATCTAATCTATTCAAGTTGCATGTATTAAAAATAGGCATGTAACAAGGCATATAATATTTGTAAAATATATTAACAATTAGATCTAATTATGCATGATTTAAATAAAATATTTCCATACCTTTATTCCACCTGGAATAGCCTTGGAATAAAGCTGGAATAGGCTGGAATAGCAGGGATAAATCTATTCTAGTCTTCTTCCTCCTTGGACGTTGAATACTCTGTTTTTGGACTTTGAAAACAGTGACCAAACAGGGACTTTCGGACTTCCGTTTCCTCCCAAATCGAAGCAGCGACAAGGTGATCGATTCTTCTTTAATTTTCAACAAAAATCTGCAAGGAAAAGTTAGCTAAATTGGGTATACAAATCACCCAAAACATTGCTGCCAGAATTTCTGTTGCAGAAAAACCAGCAGCCTTCTTCGTTGCGTTTGGAGCTGCAGCAATGAATTCAGCTCGACCCTCTTGCTCCCAGGAGTAAAGGAATACTCCCTCTAGAGGGGAGACATGCCCGGGGCTCTCAGATCCACCCTCACGCGCGGTGCTAGCCGCTAGAAGGAGTTTCGATCATGGTAAGTAGCAGCAACACAGGTTTGCTGCAGAGGTTGAATGAGCACTACAATCAACAGGGAAAAGGGCTTTATTTCTCTCCTTAATACACACCAAATCCCAGCCCTACTAGCACTCAGTAGAAGCAAGGATAAAGCTCTCAAACGGGAAGAATTTTTCAGCCTCTCAATGGGAAAAGACAACGCCTAGAAAACCCTTGGATTTTTCACTGTTCACTGAAACAGAGGAGGGCTTAGGTTTAAATAGAATAGCAGGGAGAGGAAGTTGGAGAGGCTGGGAAGATGAAGAGCTAGAGGCTGCGTTACACCCATTAAATCAACCATAAAATAGGGATTAAACAGTAGCGGGTGGAGGAGAGGAAGGGACGGCCAGCACTCGGTCGAATGGTCTTCTTGGTCGTTTGGCCTCATAGGACGCTAGGAGTCTAACCAGCAACGTGTAAACATTTACATGGTGAAAATGGTTCAAAAGAAACCGGTCCAAATAAATTTGTTCAAACCCATTTAAACCCAGCGGTGGTTCAATCTAATTGAACCGGTCCGAGCCCAATTAAATTGGTCTAAGCGATTACAATTGGTTCATAACCAATTGGAGGCCGAAACGAGCTCCGAATCAGTTCAAAACTGATTCAGAAAAAACCTGGCATAGTCCTGGTCAGTCCGGAATAATTTTCGGTTGACACAGACAAGGGCAAGATGGGGAAAAGAGTACTCAAAAAATACTGTGACCATAAAATCGAGATGATTCCCAATCGTAATCGGTATCTGGATCAGAGAGTAATCCTCTATGGCGTGTGACCTCATAGGTTCGAACCTAAATGGTAGCACTGGAACAATTCCAGTACCAGCACAGGAAACCATCTAGCAATGGGTCCCGGCGATCGAATAGGTCGAAGATGCAGGAGCAAACTATCGAACCTCTGGCATATGGTTACCGTATAATTCATCCCTTTGACCTCTAATACTCAGGACGACTGAGATTGGGCTGCCAACCCAGACAGAGTGAGTCCACTACGTGTCTCAACCTCGCAAGCCCAGTGACTCTTCACTAGGGCTGCCCCGGCCGAGGATTTGCTAAATTGAGATACTGCGAGACATTCAATCCAAACTGTTTGGACATGTCAATTCCATCTTGGTTCATCACTGCTCCACAAGTACTTGCCTGTACCCAGAAACCTTCCATCACCGGATTAAAAATCCGGGTAGTCCGGCACCAAAGCACAGGGAGTTGCTTGCAAGCTACCGTGATGACCTCAAGTCAGAGGGACACATATACACCCATATCCAATCGTGAGTTTCCCTTTGTAGAAAAGGGGCTGCACGGAGTCATGTTCAATGAGATACCACATATCCCACTTATAGATCACATCAGTGTCACCACACTCGTTTGGTCAAGAGGACAACCAAACGATGTGAACTACAACAACCTATACTTGATATATTGCTGTCCAGTACAATATATCCTTTGGTTGTGAACAGGGTTTAAGGACCACTTGATACATCCTCTCTGTATCGAAGTCAGTGTAGTCCTAAGGACTTCATCACATGGAAAGAGCTCATTTCAGGGAAATACAATATGTGATGAGTTGCCAAAAATAATATTTTATTAATTCATAAAATGAATACAATACTGAGCACAACCGTCTACAACCCAGGCGATTGGCTTTGGGACACAATTCCCAACACTCGTAAGTCTGTAGCAACCCCATCAAACCATGGTAATTGACTGCAGGCTTATTCATGCTATGATGATTGAGAAAGTTAAGATAGAAGGAGGGTAGAGAATTCAGGATTACATCCTTGCTGAGTTGCTCGTGCAAGGGACTCCGAGCTTGTCCAATCGTTCGATCATCTCAATCATGTACAATACATGATCAGTGACTGAACCGCCATTCCGCATTTTGGCATTATAGATGGCACAAGACACTTTGTACCGCTCCACATCGTCTGGCATGCCCAAAGATTCCTTCAACCTTGGAAGAATCTCGTCTAGTTGGGTCTCCTCGAATTTGTGACTGAACTCGTCATTCATCACCACCAACATTATACATCAGACAGTAGTCCGATCAGAAACTCACTTCACATAAGTATCCCTGACCAAACTCCAAGCATTGGCAGGAGGGATTTCTGGTGCTGGATCCGTTATCACATAAAGGATCCACTCGTGCTTCAGGACAATCCTCAATTTTTGATAGCAGCTATCGAAATTGGAAATCTTTAACTTCTCGCTATCGAGAAGTGACCGGAGTGAAAGGTTTGAAGACATCTAAAAGGAAATTTAAGAGCAAATAAGTATATGAATTAATCAATTTGTTGCCCAAGTGGCTTCCCAAGAGGGGGGTGAATTGGGATTTGAAAAACTTTTTACAATTATGTACACTTTGAAATTATTTTGTATTGTGGTGCAATATGCAATGCGGAAGCAAGTAAATAAAAGCAATAAAGTAAGTAATGCACAATCACAAACACTAAGAAATAGAGTGGTTTAGAGCAACCGGCTCCTACGTCCACTACCCAAGCACCACTTGGGATTTCTATTATATTCCCTAACCGGAATACAGTCGGATTGTTTTACTAGGCTCACAATCCAAATCTATACACTTTGGTTTTACTGGGATTACCAAAGAAACCCAACTCCCTTTGGTTTTGAATGGGATCACTAAAGAAAACCCAAACACTTGGTTTTAAACTAGGAAAACCAAGAACCCAACTTAGGTTTTACAAGGTTCACCTAAAAACCTTCAATCCTCTCTTAAGACACAACCCCTTGCTATTCTTAGAGAGTAAACAGGGATAAATGAATGATAAAAATGCAACTACAACAAATCAAGTTTGTATAATTGTTGCTGATGTAGATTAAGATGAAGTCAAGTCCTGAATGCTCTTCAATGCTCATCAAGCTGCTTCTTCCCTTCTTTAATGAGTAGATTCAATGATGGAGTAGAGTTGGTGAAGCTTTGAATCCAACTTGAATGCTCTTTGAGGTAGGTAGTTGAGTGACTTGAAGGCTCTTTGATTTCTTAAGAAAATTCAACAATAAAGCTCTAAATGTTCTTTAATCATTCAAAAATAATCTTCTTTATAGTTTTCTAAGAGATATGTCTGTTGTAGGGCCTTGGGATTCGTGAAATGGCCGTTGGAGATGAAATGGAATTCAAATTTCAACTTCAGCAACTAGTTGTTGGAGTATAGAAAATGGCTCCACGAGTCGGCTCGAGTTCCAGGAGTCGGCTCGAAGTCTCAAACAGCCCAAAACAATTTTCTGTAGGAGCCGGGTCTTCTGGCTGGAGTCGGCTCTTGCTTTCAGACACTTCAAAATCATGAATGCCTAGAGTCGGCTCTTAGAGGTAGAGTCGGCTCAAATTCTCAGAACTTCAAAATACCTAACTCTAGAAGAGTCGGCTCTTGTGGCAGGAGTCAGCTCGATATCTTAGGCTTCAGAAAAATACTTTCTTCCATGAGTCGGCTCTTAGGATGGGAGTTGTCTCTTGATACAGAAATACTGAAACTTCCTCCGTGCCGTGCCACCATGAGTCAGCTCTTAATCCAAGAGTCAGCTCTTGCAAATCTTCAAAAAATGCTTCAAGCTTCTCCAAGAATCTTCAACATTGAATCAAAAAGAAGCTAATCTACATACCTTATAATTTTTGCAATTTTTCAGCCCTTTTACAATATTACAAGATTGATAAGTTTAGGGCTTTTACAAGTTCAAGCTCATAAATCTTTATACATAATTGAATTATCTTCCAATCAGTTTGAAAACCATTTTATTCTTAAGATAACCAATTTCTAGCAAAACTTCTTAAATAGTTGAAAAGAATTAGTATCAAATACATGCTCCAATGTTTTGTTATCATCAAAATCATTCCAGGGGTCAACAATCTCCTCCTTTTTGATGATAACAAAATACTGGGCATGATAAAAATTAAAGCACTTTACAATTGCAGTATATTCAAATTTGTTTGTATTATCAACACTATGTGCCACAATGTATCAAATGTATCATATGTATAAAACTGAACACTATAAAGTATCATATATATTAATACATTGAATTTTTCATATCAAATGAATAATGTGTATCGAAACATGATGTATCGATATAGAATATTTCAAGGATATCAGTATGTATCAAAACTTATGAAACTGCCAAACATTTGAAGTGAATTTCATGAAAATATTTGAAGTAAAGCTCCCCCTTACTATTTGCAATATCATTCTTTCTAAATTTCATCAAAATTTCATGAATTATTCCAACTTTCATTTCAACATTCATATTTTCATAACAATTAACATCCATATATCGTTTTCATATATACAATCTTCAAAGTAGCATAACCTTTTCAAATTTCCAATAAAATTTGTAAATTAACCATTCATAAACATTCATATTATAGCTTTTTTTTTCTTTTTATTCATGCACACTCTCCATTCTCCCCCTTTTTGTCATCAACAAAAGGCATACAAGAGAACATTCATTCACAATACTTTAAGATGTGTAACATAAAAGAATAGACATGTAGCATAAAAGTAATCTCGATATATATATATATAAGAAGTTAGTACAAGCATGATACATTACATAAGTGCCTCGGCACGATAAAATTGTATCACAACAACCAAAACATAACAACATAGAGTCTCAAAATAACAAGATAAAAGCCTAATACATCAAAATGATGCGCTAGGATCATCACTATTTGGTTCTTCCTCATCAGAGGAGGAACCAACCTCTAGAATACTTGGACTAGGTTTGAACTTGGGGAACCTAAGACGGATATCCCTAATCCTAGTCCTAGTAGGAGTAGAAGTCCTAGTCACTTTAGTTTTAGCTTTGGCTTTGGACTCTGACGATATAATGATAGGTGTAGGTCTGACAGAGGGTGGATCAAAAGATAGTGCCAAGGTGCTGGTGGTTGAAAGTATCTGGGTAGCCGGAGTCTGTCCAACATCAGCAGATCTAGTACCCTCTACACCAACCTCGGGCTCAACATCGGTAGGAACATCAGTAAACTGTGCAGGCTCTCCCTGCTCATGATCAGTGCCAGGTGCTGTGGAAGTCGAAGGTGCGTGCTGGCTGGCCATAGAAAGTTGTCTCAAAATGATCATGATCTCCTGAAATCCATGCTGCATTTCAGACTGAAGTGAACTAATCCTCCTGTCAGTGTCAGTCCTGAGACAAGAAATCTCCTCCAAGACACTCTGAAGTCTGTCATCTGTATCATGTTTAGCAGCAGTAGGATTCCTGACTGGTGAGTAAGGTGTAGTAGGAGCTAGCTCGGATGGTCTAGCCTCATCAGTTTGTGCCTCAGTCTCCTCACCATGTCCCTGAGCAGCCTGTGCATCATCATCTGAATCCTCTATATATGCTACAGGAACACCTGATGTCTTCCTGATCCAACTACCATCAACTTTAATAAATCCCATCCTGGTAAGGGATTTAGCAATGTACCTGTTAGTATGCAGCAACAGACGGCTATCCTCTCCAGTAAGATCAACATGAGCATCCTGGAATAGCAGTGTAAACACCATCCCGTAAGGCAAACAAGCCCGTGCCTTACGTGCTGCCTCCCTCATATGAGAAATCATAATAAATGGCAGGTTGAGGGGCTCCCCCTCAATCAGTCGCCTCATAAACATTAGGTCACGCTCGCTGTTCCAATCAAATCTCCCCGTCCGGGGTAAGAAAATCCTGCTAATGATATTGTGCAACAGCCTCATTTCCAATGAAAGCTGATTTGCACTTACATGTATAATGCCCTTCACATTAGATCTTTCCAATATAAGCCTAAGGGTCTTCATCTTCTCTTTTATAACCAAATAACACTCTCCTTCCTTTGGTATTTTAAGTAGACTTGAAAGCTTCTGCTCACTTACCTCTACGTGCTTCCCTTTTACTGTTCCTTCCAAATGAAAAGCTCCCAATGACATGTTCTTAAAAACTGATGAACTAGGTTTGGATATGTTGGAACATTTAGCAAACAAAAGTCCTTCCATCCTTGTTTTTCAAGCCAATCACCAATATGAAGTTGTTCTTGCTCCAGAAAGTTAAAATCTATACATCTACCCGGGGTTACCTATCGATTTCCCATAGGGATTACTTGCCAGGGTGCTTGAAGCTCTTCTTCCTGCTCAATCAGTTGCTCTTCTTCCAAAATAGAAGTATCTAACCGCCTCTTGGTCCTCCGTTCTTCCGTTACAGACCGAACTACCCTTCTTGCTTTATTTGCCATAGCCTTATGAGGTGCCATTGTGCTTGGATTGAAGGATTGGAGAGATTTGAGAGGGTTTTTGGAATGTTTCCTAGAGTGGAGTAAGGAGTCGGCTAGGAGAGAATGGTCAAAACCTAAAAATACAATGAATAGGAAACCTTGAAACCCTATTTAAAAAGCTTCGGCCCGACCTTCGTGTCGGCTCGTCGAGCGCCTAAATAACTTGAGTCGACTCAAGCGAAAATCCAATCTAAAGGTCAAAATAGGTCAAACTTGGTTTCTAAAGGTTTCTTGAACCTAAAATAGGTTGTTCTATGCTCTAAAGAAAATTTAAAATTTCTAGATAATTTTTTCTTAATTTTCAAAAATTAGGTCAAATAGGTTTAGAATGGGTCACATAGCCCTAATTCTTCTCTAATTTTCTCAAATCTATCTAAACTTAATGGTTTAGTAAAAATGTCTGCTAGTTGGTCTTCAGTAGGTACAAATTCAAGTTCCACAATATTGTTTAAAACATGATCACGAATAAAATGATATGGAATTTCAATATGCTTAGTTCGTAAGTGCTGAATTGAATTTTTAGATAAATTAATAGCACTGGTATTGTCATATTTAATAAGAATTTTAGATTGAACAACATCATAATCTTCTAGTTGTTGCTTGATCCATAACACCTGAGCACAATAGCTCCCAGTAGCTACATATTCTGCTTCAGTAGTAGATAGTGCCACAGAGTTCTGTTTACGACAGTGCCAAGAAATCAAGTTAATACCTAGAAATTGACAAGTGCCACTTGTGCTCTTTCTATCTATTTTACATCATCCATAATCAGCATCAAAATAACTAATTAATTTCAAAGATGTATGTTTAGAATACCATAAGCCTACATTACATGTACCTTTTAAATATTTAATAATTCTCTTAATAGCCATGATGTGTGATTCTTTAGGATTAGATTGAAAACATGCACACATACAAACACTAAATAGTATATCAGGTCTACTAGCTGTCAAATATAGGAATGAACCGATCATACCTCGGTACATCTTTTGATCAACAGCTATACTATTTTCATCTTTATCCAGTCTGCATGCAGGACTCATGGGTGTTCCACATACTTTGCTTGATTCCATGCCAAATTTCTTGATTATCTCTTTGATATACTTGGCTTGGTTGATCAGGATACCTTCTTTAGTTTGTTTGATTTGAAGTCCCAGAAAGTAACTCAGCTCACCCATCAAGCTCATTTCGAATTCCCCCTACATTAGCTTAGCAAAATCTTAACACAAAGATTCATTAGTAGATCCAAAGATAATGTCATCAACATATATTTGAATAACTAAAATATCATTCTTCTTTCTTTGAATAAATAATGTGGTGTCAACACTACCTCTTACAAATTCATTTGTAATTAAAAATTTACTTAGTCTATCATACCAGGCTCTAGGTGCCTGTTTCAGACCATACAAAGCTTTATTCAGTTTGAAAACATGATTTGGAAAAGTATGATCGATAAAACCAGGAGGTTGCTCAACAAAAACTTCTTCAGATTAAAAACCGTTCAAAAAAGCACTCTTTACATCCATTTGAAATAACTTGAAAGTCATAAAACATGCATAAGCTAGTAGCAATCTAATGGCTTCTAATCTAGCTACTGGTGCATAGGTTTCATCAAAATATATTCCTTCTTCTTGATTATATCCTTGTGCAACCAGTCTAGCCTTATTTCTAATTACATTACCATTTTCATCTAGTTTATTTCTAAAAACCCATTTAGTGCCTATAATAGGATGATCATTGGGTCTTTCTATTAGGGTCCAAACATTATTTCCCCTAAATTTGTTTAATTTATCATTCATTACTAACATCCAATTAGGATCAGTTTCGGCTTCTTCTGTATTATGTGGTTCTACATGTGAAACAACAGCAATTAAATCATGTGCATCTCTATGTAACATCTTGAGATGAGTCTCCTATAATTAATTCTTTACGGTGTGATTGTACATACCTCCATTCTTTAGATATATCATCATGCTTTTTACTTACCTCTATGTAACATCTTGAGATGAGTCTCCTATAATTAATTCTTTAGGGTGTGATTATACATACCTCCATTCTTTAGATATATCATCATGCTTTTTACTTACCTCTTCTTCATATGATTCACTTGATTATTTGTCTTTGAGGGTCAAGTCTTTCATTCCATGTTGTAAAGTACCTGCATCATCATCAGCAAAATCTTCCTTTCTCGAAGATGTAATATCAGATTCATTGAAAACAATATAAACAGATTCTTCAACAGTCAAAGTTCTTTTATTGAAAACTCGATAGGCTTTACTATTTAAAGAATATCCAAGAAAAATAGCCTCATCGAATTTTACATCAAATTTACCAAGATTATCTTTACCATTGTTAAGAACAAAACATTTGCATCCGAAGACATGAAAATATTTAATATTTGGTTTTCTATTGTTCCAAAGCTCATAGGGGGTTTTTCTGATAATATGTCTAATCAAAACTCTATTTAAAATATAGCATGCGGTATTCACAACTTCTGCCCAAAAGTATTTTGAAAGATTTTCTTCACAAAGCATTGTTCTGGACATCTCTTCCAAAGTGCGATTCTTTCTCTCTACAACACTATTTTGATATGGTGTTATAGGTGCAGAAAAATTATGATCAATATCGTGCTTTGTGCAAAAGTAATCAAAATACTGATTTTCAAATTCGATGCTATGATCACTACGAATTGAAATGATAGATAAATTTTTCAAATTTGTAACTCTTTTGAAAAACTTTTTGAATACATTAAAAGTTTCATCTTTATGTGCAATAAACAAAACCCATGTATATCTTGAAAAGTCATCTACAATCACAAGTCCATATTTCATATCACCTAAGCTGGTAGTCCTAGTAGGTCCAAATAACTCCATATGAAGTAGCTCTAAGGGTCTAGTTGTAGAAACAATGTTTTTGGATTTAAAACTTTCTTAACTTATTTTCCTAATTGACAAGCATCGCAAACATAATCAAAATTAACTTTAAATTTTGGCAAATCTTTGACTAAATCTTTTGCAATAAGTTTAGCTATTGTGTCCATACTAGCATGACCAAGTCGCCTATGCCATAGTAAACTTGATTCCTTGCTCTTGTTATTCATCGCTACAAGATTTGTATTACTTGACAGCTAGATCATTAAGATTTAATACATAAATATTACCAAGTCTGTGTCCAATGAATTTAGTACTAGAGTCAGGTGGATCAACTACTATACACATTGATGACTTGAAGAATACATTAAAACCAATGTCACATAGCTGACTAATACTCAAAAGATTATGCTTTAACTTTTCTACAAGTAACACATTTTCAATAAATGTAGAAGGAGTAATTTTGATTTTACCAATACCGATTATCCTTCCTTTTCTATTGTCACCAAATGTTACCATTCCACCATCTTTTTGTTTAGAGTAAAAAAATGATCAGCATCACCAGTCATGTATCTTGAACAGCCGCTATCCAAATAACATATTTTCTTTATACTTGTGGCTACAAGACATCCCTGCAAAACAATCATTTAATAAATTTAGATATCTAAGCTTTCTTGGGTCCTTGCAAGTTAGTGAAAATGGTTCCTTTTGAAATCCAAACTTTCTTAATTTTCTTTTTGTCATTATATTTCAAATGACATTCAAAAGCTTTATGACCAATGTTATTACATGCATAGCATACAATCTTTGAATTTGAATAATAACCATGAGATGATGCAAATTTAGGTCTAACATGTTTTGAACTGATGAATTTAGGAGCATATGAAGTAGAAGCTAAAAATTTGTTTGAAATAGAGCCTTTATAACCAATTCTAAATTTATTATTTGTTTCTTTTTGATCTTTTAAAATTAATTCAAGTTTGTTAGAACTTAGGGTTAATTTTTTAACTAAGGGTTTCAATTTTTGAACTTCTTTCTTTAGGTCATCGTTTTCATTTCTTAAATCCTTATTTTTCTCAAAAAGCTCTTCTTTTTCAACTTGAACAATCTTAAGTCTTTCACAGACCAAATTTAATTCTCTTTGCAAGATTTTGTTTCTTTCACAAAATTCATTTTTGTCTTTTTCAAATACATCACATTGATTTTTTAAATCCCTCATTTTTAAACCAGCTTTTTGGTACTATATAATAGTTCACAAAAAGTATTATGCAATTCATCATAAGTGAATTCTAAATTAGGTTCAGAAGTGCTTACCTCGTCCTCCAAACCCATAAGACAGATTTGTGCTATTTTTGTTGTCTCTTCATCTTCTTCAGTAGACGTGGTTTCATCACTATCACTCTAAGCAGCTAGCATTGCGTTCTTCTTCTTTTTAGGGAATATTTTTTTTTTCCCTTCAAGACAATCAGGATAGATGTGTCCTGACTTCTTACATCCGTAGCATATAGGAACTTGATCTTTATCTTTTTCTTTATCTCTTTCTTTTTCTTTTCCAAAATTACCTTTTCTATAATGCTTTCTCCATCTGTTTGTTTTTCTTCTGCCCATAAACCTTTAAATTTTTTCATGAGTAGGGCAATTTTATCATTTCCAAGATCATCATCATCTGATGATTCTGATTCTTCATTCTTATCTTCTTCAGTAGCTTTAAATGCAATGGCCTTCTTTCTTTTTGTGTCTTCCTCGGTCCTTTATTGCATAGCCAATTCATGTGTGATCAAAGATCCAAGCAGTTCATCCAAAGGCAGTGTATTTAGGTCCTTTACTTCTTGAATTGCTGTCACTTTGGCTTTCCACTTATCTGGCAAAGATCTTAAAACTTTTTGGACAATATCAGTATTAGAATAAGTTCTACCAAGACTCTTGAGATCATTTATGATATCAGTAAAACGATTATACATTACATATATAGTCTCACTAGGATCCATCTTAAATAGCTCATAATTATGCACAAGAAGATTATTTTTGATATTTTAACTTGAGAAGTGCCTTCGTGTGTGATTTCTAATTTGTCCCAAATTTTTTTAGCAGAATTGTATGTTAAAATTCTGTTAAACTCATTTGGATCCAAAGCATAATACAATAAATTCATTGCTTTGGCATTCAGTTCAACTAATTTCATATCATTCTAGTCCCAATCCTCTTCTGGTTTGGGAACCTCTACATCATTTACTTTAATTATGGGTGTGTGAGGTCCTTTCATGATAATCTTCCATAAGTGAAAGTTTATGGCTTGAATGTATATCTTCATTCTTGCCTTCCAATAAGTATAATTTGTTCCGGTGAAAAGTGGAGGTCTATTTGTGGATTGACTTTCGGCCAATGAAGTGCTCATGGGATGTGCCATATGTCTCTACTCTAACTAACTTTTAGAGACTCTGCTCTGATACCACTTGTTGCCCAGGTGGCTTTCCAAGAGGAGGGTAATTGGGATTTAAAAAACTTTTCATAATTATGTGCACTTTGAAATTATTTTGTATTGTGGTGCAATATGCAATGCGAAAGCAAGTAAATAAAAGCAATAAAGAAAGTAATGCACAATCACAAACACCAAGAAATAGAGTGGTTCGGAGCAACCGGCTCCTACGTCCATTATCCAAGCACCACTTGGGATTTCCACTATATCCCCCAACTGAAATACAGTCGGATTATTTTAGGCTCACAATCCAAACCTATACACTTTGGTTTTATCAGGATTACCAAAAAAACCCAACTCCCTTTGGTTTTGAACGGGATCACCAAAGAAAACCCAAACACTTGGTTTTAAACCAGGAAAACCAAGAACCCAACTTAGGTTTTACAAGGTTCACCTAAAAACCTTCAATCCTCTCTTAAGACACAGCCCCTTGCTGTTCTTAGAGAGTAAACAGGGATAAATGAATGATAAAAATGCAACTACAACAAACCAAGTTTATATAAGTGTTGCCGATGTAGATCAAGATGAAGTCAAGTCTTGAATGCTCTTCAATGCTCTTCAAGCTGCTTCTTCCCTTCTCTAATGAGTGGATTCAATGATGGAGTAGAGTTGGTGAAGCTTTTGAATCTCACTTGAATGCTCTTTGAGATGGATAGTTAAGTGACTTGAAGGCTCTTTGATTTCTCAAGAAAATTCAATAATAAAGCTCTAAATGTTCTTTAATCCTTCAAAAATAATTCCCTTTATAGTTTTACAAGAGATATGGCCGTTATAGGGCCTTGGGATTCATGAAATGGCCGTTGAAGATAAAATGAAATTCAAATTTCAACTTCAGCAACTAGCCGTTGAAGTGCAGAAAATGGCTCCACGAGTCGGCTCAAGTTTCAGGAGTCGGCTCGAAGTCTTAGACATCCCAAAATAATTTTCTGTGGGAGCTGGCTCTTTTGGCTAGAGTCGGCTCTTGCCTTCAGACACTTCAAAATCATGAATGCCTAGAGTTGGCTCTTAGAGACAGAGTCGGCTCGGATTCTCAGAACTTCAAAATACCTAACTCTGGAAGAGTCGGCTCTTGTGGCAGGAGTCTGCTCGAGATCTCAGGCTTCAGAAAAATACTTTCTTCCATGAGTCAGCTCTTGATACATAAACACTGAAACTTCCTCCGTGCCGTGCCGCCACGAGTCAGCTCTTAATCCAAGAGTCAGCTCTTGCAAATCTTCAAAAAATGCTTCAAGCTTCTCCAAGAATCTAAAACATTGAATTAAAAAGAAACTAATCTACATACCTTATAATTTTTGCAATTTTTCAGCCCTTTTACAAAATTACAAGATTGATAAGTTTAGGGCTTTTACAAGTTCAAGCTCATAAATCTTTATACATAATTGAATTACCTTCCAATCAATTTAAAAACCATTTTATACTTAAGATAACCAATTTCCTACAAAACTTCTTAAATAGTTGAAAAGAATTAGTATCAAATACATGCTCCAATATTTTGTGATCATCAAAATCATTCTAGGGGTCAACACAATTAAACCAAAAGATTTGGACTTTAGTCTAAAGGTCCCTCCCACTAATTTTCTAGATTGGGAGCCTCTAACTCCAATTCATGAAATCATCATTTTATAGTGGGTACTGAAATCCAATAGACCACGTATGAGCCCGACTATGGCCGGCTCACCCATACGCGCCTAAAGGTAGGTTCTCTAACCAATTGCTTCCCTAAGCAACTTCCAGTAATAAAATTTTGCCCCACAGAACCCCCAATCGGCCTAGGGACCTCCTATTACGGGTCTTTGATTAGGTCCAACCATTAATATGACAAATCCAATGCTTTCAGCTAACGAATGACCAAGCCTGACCATGACCGGCCCACCTGATCATTTTAAGAAGGTTGTATTAAACCATCATCTATGGAAGAGTAATCCCAGTAACCGGATGCACACCCGTTCGATGGAACTACCGATGTATGCCAAGCTAAAGGACTCATTGCTAACCTACTTAATGGGAGGCTAAGACACCATCAACTCATTGACTTAGTCTTTTTTCGGGACCTAATAATTTTAGAGGATTTTAATTAAATTGTGATAGAAGAATAGAGAGAAGAACATGGATCAACCTCCCACTGATCAAATCAATTCTTAGGAGGGTTGAATTAAATTCAACAAGTTGGTCCATGAGCACCTAAAGATCAGACAGGCTGATCAACTTGGGTGACATGGGTTAACTCGAATCAATAAACTATTCTAATCAGTTCTGGTTGACCGGATTGGCCAGGTTGGTAAGATCATGGGTGAGTATCCGTCATTAACCATCTTTCCTAAACACCAACCAAGTTGGCAAGGAAAGAGGTAGCCTCATGCAGCCAAGATCAAAACTACCAAACATTCCTAGACACCAATCGGTTTACCAAACTTGATTAGACCAGTCTAAGAACTCGGGCTTACCACAGAGCCACTAATTAGATCTATTTTAGAAGAATGGACTAACCCATCTAACTATTAGATAGATACTAAAGAGAAGGTTCTTAATTAACATTTGATTAGTTCTCTTAAGTCCAATTCAACTAACCTTAGGTCTAACCCAATAAATGGACCCAATCAGACAGCTAACCCAATTAACCCGGATGGCTTATTCAAATGACATTAGGTTTCATAAACCCTAATATGGCTTTGTCATTTAAATAATCTTTTAATTCATAATTGTTAGATTATAAGCCAACATTTAATTAAAATATTTTTAATTAAATTCATGCAAAACCCTTTTACATCTTTCATGCATCATATCTAATCATATCATATCAATTTATAATATTGCAAGTCATAATAATTAGAGATATGCCAATGTATAATCATGTATCAGGATTAAAACATTTTTAATACCATAGGTTTCCTTTAAGGATCCTTCTAAAAAGGCCAACACAGGCGAACCGTCTCATGCCATAAAAAATTAGGAGTTTTAAACCCTAATTAATCTGGATATATGGCCATGGTGAAAGTCTCAACTAGGTTCCTAAAAGTAATCCCTAAACTAGATACAGATCCAGCAATACATGCAATCATTATATGCTATACATGAACCTGTAGCTCTGATACCACTGAAAGGAAAACCAGTGCATGGATGCCTACCGTAGGCATGCTACACTAGGGAGTAGGTATTGCATAATTAAAGTTTTTAATATGCATACAGAAAAACCTACTCATGCACAGGATCTAACATAAATATGATGCATATAACTGAAACATATATAGGCAATTGCAATAATCATAAATAATATGATGAAATCTAGATTTAAACATGCATGATTAATAAAAGGTAAATCACATACCTTGTAGAGCTTCCTTTAACAGTAAATCGAAGCAGCCGGTTGAATTCTTTTAATAGCAAATCAGATCCGAAAGAGATCGATCCAATCTCTCGAGGTGTCCAAATGTCCATCCCTTAGAATATCCACGCGCACAGGCTCTTACTGATCCAACTCCCGGAAGGATGCTAGTCCTCTTGAAATCAAAAAATAGGTCACCAAAAAATGGAGAGAGAATGCCAAAAAATCCTCATGGATTGTTTTATCTGAGACCACCCAAACTCCACCAATAGCACACAAAAGAAAACAAAAACGGGAGAGAAGACACGGACGCCCAACAAATTTCTGCGCTCAAAAATCCATCCCAAAAGTCTCTCACAGTTCCTCACTTATGCCCTGTTCTTTTCGGAATCACCACCAGCGCCCTCTCGAACACCTTGGCCTCCACCCGTGTCCAAGGGCTCCTCCCGGGCAACTGCACCGTGATCAGCGACCACCGATCCGGTGGTCTCTCCTTTCTCTCTACCTCTCACACGCTCTATTTGCTTTTTTATCTCCCCCAAAATGCACGGCCTTTTTCTCTCCGCCGCAAGCCACGATCATCCCTCCCTCGCTATCTCACGGCCTGCAACCCAGATAACATTGAGACGAAGAAAAAGAAAATGTGAAGGCAGCGAACACACGGTGAGAGAAGGCAAGAGAAAATCAAAACTCCTTTTGAAAAGGTTTTTGGATCGGTGGAAAATCTGGGAACTCGCTGGTGGATAAGGGCAGAAACACCGCGTGAAAATCGAGGAAGACGCGCGGGAGAATAAAAACCACCGAGAGACTTATCCAATTCACGGTGCAAATGGTAACAATCAGATAAACCAGGCTTCATCCGATCCGATCAACAGGTAATGCTTATCCAATCACACGGTAAAATAGCAGGGCATTCAAAATAATAGGGGAATAAAAGATAAACACAGAGCAAGGGAGGAGGGAAAACACCATGTAAAAATTCCTTTGTTTGAATCAGTTCATTAAAACCAAACACCGGTTCATGAAACCTCGGTCCGACCAACCCAATCAGTAAGAAAAATGGGTCCAGTCCTAGTCCACCAAGAACAATTCTTGGTTGACCCAAACCAATCCTGGTCGATCCAAATTAGACTAGATTGATTAGAAAAAATCCAATATATGTTCAATTAAACCGTTTGACCTTAATACCGAAACGATTTCCAATCATTGATCGGCTCCCGAATCAGGAAGAAATTCTCTATGGCGTATGACCTCATAGGTTCAAACCTAAACGGTAGCACTGGAACACTTTCAGTATCAGCACAAGATACCATTTAGCAATGGGTCCCGGTATCCGGATAGGTCGAAGATGCGAGAGCAATCTATCGAACCTCTGGCATATGGTTACCATATAATTCATCCCTTTTACCTCCAATGCTCAAGATGACCTAGGGTTAAACTGCCAACCCTAACTGATACAATCCACAATATGTCTTAACCTTGCAAGTCATTCATCCCTTTTACCTCCAATGCTCAAGATGACCTAGGGTTAAACTGCCAACCCTAACTGATACAATCCACAATATGTCTTAACCTTGCAAGTCCAGTGACTCCTCACTAGGACTACCCCGGTCGAGGATTTGCTAAATTGAGACACTGCAAGATATTCAATCCAAGCAGTTTGGATAGGTCAATTCCATCTTGGTCCACCACTGCTCCACAAGTACTTGCCTATACCCAAAATCCTTCCATCACCGGAATAAAAATCCGGGTAGTCCGGCACTAAACCACAGGAAGTTGCTTGCAAGCTACCATGGTGACCTCAGGTCGGAGGGACACATATACCCATATCCAATCACGAGCAATCCTTTAGCATAAATGAGCTCCACGAAGTCACATTCAATGAGATGTCACACATCCCACTTGCAGATCACATCAATGTCACTACACTCCTTTGGTCAAGAGGGCACCAAATGATATGAACCATAACAACCTACACTTGATACATTGCCGTCCTATATAATGTATCCTTTGGTTGTGAACCTTTTAAAGGACCACTCGATATATCCTCTCTATATCGAAGTCAGTGCAGTCCTAAGGACTTCATCATATAAATAGAGTTCATTACAGGAAAATGTATAATGTGATAAGCTACCAAAATTAAATTTTATTAATTCATATACAAAATACAATACTGAACAAACTGCTTACAATCTAGGCAACTGGCTTTGGGACACAATTCCCAACACGACCTCGTCGTCCTCCGATTCTGGCTCTGTTTCCACCTTGATGATTAGCTCATCTTCCTGTTTGGGAAAAGGAAGAGAAGGCTACTTTCAGCCCATAGAAGTGAAAGGCTTTGCTCTTGAAGTCCCTGAATCCTTGGTGGAAGGAATCCAGAACCGCCTTGGCGACCTCGTCCTTAAAGGCCTGAGATGCCATGAACTTTGAGATGGCCTTGGCAGCTTCCTTTTTGGCCATCTCCATCAACGCGATGGCCGCCATCACCTTCTCGACCATCGTCATGGCTCCGGTTGCCTCCTTGTCCAGTTGAGCCTAGAGGGTCTGAACCCTCCCCTCTAAGTGGGCCACCTCCTCAGCCCAGCAGGAAGTAGCCCCTTTCTCCTCGGTGAGGGCTGCTTTAAGCTCTGCCGCCTTGGCTTGGGCGGCGGCCACCGGGACCTCCAACTCTCGGGCCTGGCTAGTCAGACTCCGGGATTCGTTCCTCTCCTGATAGAGGTGGGCCTCACACATTAGCGGTGCTCGGTTGGCATCCCGCAAGAGCTGGACATTCATCGCCATCTACACAGAAAGCAACTATCAACATTCCTCACAAAGAAGGAGAGGTGGGGAAACAACCACGGGAGATAACTCACTGACATCAGTTGAGGAAACACCCCCTGGCAACTTCCAATATCGGCTTCCCAACCCGATCCTAACGGTTCGATGACTGGATAAGGGAATTCAGAATGTCTTCCACCATTTTTCCATCCTGGGTTATCATAGAACCTGCGGGCAGGGTGACAGTGAACGTTTGGCCCTCCTGGCTTAACACCTTGGGCAACTGGGAGAGACCCGGTGTGGCCCCCAGTGAAGGTGCCACCTCATTCAGGTTGGCACCAGCAGCTCCGGCCCTGAATGGTGGGGGCGGCATGGCAGCAGCAGCAGCATCACCCGCCACCCTGCCTATGGCAGACTATCAACATGTGGAGGGGTGTTGGGGCTGACAGTGAAGCCCCCTCCGTGGTCCTAGCGGCATCCCTCCTGTCATGCCCATCATTGGCCCCCTACCTCTCTTCCTCTCTGGCCTTCTTCCCGGGCTCTCCCCAGGGCCTTGCAATAGCGGCCCTCTTTCGAGACATCCTCTGAAGTTTCTCGAAGCTAAATTTCATCCCTACGATATGAGGTAGACCAATCAGTCCCACCCCTGGACTGGACCCACAACTAAAGAAAAGGAAGCCCAGCACCGAGTCTTACCCTGGGGCTAGGCCTGGGTGACCCCAGCTTCAGCAAGGTTCCGCTTACATAGCAAGACCCGAGGGGCTGGGACTCATGAGGAGACAAGCCAATTGAACACTTCCTTATTGGATGGTTTGACTGTAGATTGCCGGTTCGGAGAAGTGTCTGCGTCGCTCCAGACACAGTCCACCCCCTCGGTCAAAGCAAAAACGAACCTACGCTTCCACCCCTTGATGGAGGTAGGTAGATCAAGTTTTTGACCCCCCTTTCAAGGGGATATGGACCACCACCCGCTATCAAAAGGGTGGCATTTCAAGGTAAACAAAGCCTTGAAGAGGGAAAAGTGGGTGACAATCCCTTCATGGCTATAGAGGACTATGAAACAGTAAATAGTCCGGACGGCATTAGGGGTGAGCTGGGCCGGAACCAAGTGATATTTGAGGAGAAGGGAAGAGAAAAGACATGGAAGAGAAGACGAAGACCCGCAGAAAAGAAGTCTTCGTATAGGGCTACCCGGCCCGGGGCAATAGAAGTGGCCCGATCCTGCGACCCAGGAATGGAAAGTCGAATGGAGTCAGGAACCCTGAATGACCTCCTGACATAAAGGAGATCCTTGTTGGTCATCACCGAAGCAATGCCGGCAGGACCGCTAAACTCCCTGGTAGGGGGAGTAGATTGTGAAGGAGCCGTAAGGGGTCCGATAACAATCCCCATCCTACGGGCGCTGCCATTGGACGTGACTAGAACTTCCTCCTCCTCGTTGTCTGAGGTAGGAGGCCTCGGTTGAGAAGGCCCTACACCATTAGGGGATCCTTGGTGGCGGTGCCCTCAGCCGGAAGGATTCATTAGAAGCAATGGAAGATAAGCAAAAGGAAAGACCTAAAGGGCCTAGCAAGAGTACCCCTCCAACACAAAGAAGGGGGGAGCAAGAAGAAGAAAGGAGGGAAGGAAGAAACCCAACCTACCGGAACTTCATAATCTCGCCCGAGAGAGTGCAAGAGGATCACCTTGAGAAAGAGGTTTTGCTTGCCTGCCTCCTGAGGAAACCCTCAAGAGACATAGAGACGGCTCCTTTTTCAAAATGACTAGGAGCTCCGTCACCTCGTACCAGCTGAAGATGTGAGCCACATCCTTCTCCCAGGCCAGTCATGGAATGCCACGTATTGCGAGAGATATCCCGAATCAGAGGTGATCCCCTCGGGCCTGACGCGATAGTTATGGACACTCTTAGAAAGAAGTGAAGTGGCATCACCCAATTAGCACGGAGGTTCGATTTCTGGAATATCGGTGCATAAGGCATTGATGGTGCCAGAAGTATGCCCCCTCCATGTCAGCATGACCATTTCTCCCATTGTCCGGAGCACCGCTTCATTCTCTGGGCTCGAGAGTGGGGGCATCTGATGGGGTACACCCATTGATGTGGAGCCTCTGCTAACGTAGAGCCCCTGTTGACAGCCACCCGAGCGATGCGCCCACCATCTGGGCATGATGATCAAGCTCCCAATTGAGGCTAGGCTCATTGGGCGAGCCCCCCATCTGAGGTCAAGCTCCTAGCCAAGGCCGGGCTCATCTAGCGAGCCCCCCGTTTGAGGTCAAGCTCCTAGCTAAGGTCGGGCTCATCGGGTGAGCCCCCTGTCCGAGGTCAAGCTCCCAGTCGAGGCTAGGCTCATTGGGCGAGCCCCCTATTTGAGGTCAAGCTTTTAGCCTAGCCCAGGCTAATTGGGCGAGCCCCCCATCCGAGGTCAAGCTCCTAATCGAGATTGGGCTCATTGGACAAGCCCCTTGTCTGAGGTCGGCTCCCAACCGAGGTCAAGCTTACATTATCAGGGGGTCCTTTGACTGAGGTCAGCTCCTCCCATCCTATGAAGATCAAAGTTCCCACCAATGGTATAAGGAGGGAAGAAATAGAATTTCAAAGTTATGTCAAGGGAGAGCCTGGTCACCCACAGCCCCTGAGAGGTGGTGCATCCCCTGCCATGAACGCAGGTCCTGCGATGCACCTTGCGCATGACCTGCATGATTTGAGCACCATCAGGCTCCCAGTCCTGTAGTGTGCCGCCATGTCGATGACCGCATGACTGAGAGACTGCAAATACCACGACAGGATGCCTAAACCTTCCTAAGAAGGACATCCCACTCAGGCCCCAGGTCTTGTAGCACTCCGACGGTTCCCCCTAAAATGGAAATATCCCATCGTGGCTCGAGGTTGAGCAGAAAATCGGCCTGACAGGGAGGCAACAGCAAATAACAGAAAGCCCTTTCCAAAAAGGAGGACCTAGAAATCGACAAAGCCATTCACTTATATAAGACCCACAAGGGAAGGTCAGTGAAGGTAAGGAAGCAAACATGCTTTCTATTTTTTGATTATCTTCTTCTATAGAATTCTTATTACTCTCTCGTCACAGAGAGTCCCCCAAGCTCTCTTCCATAGAGGTTCTGTTCCCCTTGATCATCTCACTAATTTGATCGTCGAGTGTCCTCGTTGAAATCCCCGGCCAAGGTCTCCTCTATCTTGCAGGACTTTCAAACGAGCGAGTCAACCACAAAGCAGGAGGACGAGCACCCAGCTGGAACCTGATGCATCAAAGCTACAGGCCATGATGATCTTGGCAGCAACAATCCTGAGTATCATTGATTTGGTGGTGGAGGTAGCAATGGAGGTGCATGATGCCGATGCACAGGCTGACAGCCCTCCTCCGACCATTTTTGAAGCTGCAACCATTGCTGAGGCACCGGAACCTCCTATGGACGCCCTTCTAAAAGCTTCAACTCATCAAGTGATGGAAGTATGAAGGCCTTTTTGTATTTTATTTTTACTTTTCATTCTATTTAATTCTTATCTCTCCCACTAGGAGTTTGAGAAATTTTATAAAAATATTTAAAGTAATGAGATTTCTGTTTTTCAATCAGTGTCTTCATTTTCTTATTTCTCTGATACTTTGAATGTATGCAGTTATATAAGATCACTTGCATAGCCTGCAGTAATACAGTGGCTGTTATTATAGATAAAGTGGTAAAAGTTTTACTTGAGGACTTAGGAAAAGAGATCGAGGGCCCTTCAAGAATAGTGGATTTGATAGAGGGTCCAACTGAGACACAGATCAAAAAGAAGGTGAGCACTTTTGAGATGACAAGGATGGCTCCAGAGGTATCCAGTGTCGATGCGATAAGATATAAAGCAGTTGTTGAGAAAATAGGTGTCTTCTTTTTTGCCTTTGTATTAGGTTTCAACTAGTGCATTCAAAAGGCAAATGAATTCTTGCTAAGTATAGATACAAACTTTCTCACCTTAATAGACTTGGATGCTCAGTCCTTAATAGAAAAGATATTGAGGGGAGATCCATACTCCTTTATAATCACTGTAGGCAGTGATTTGGAAGCGAGAATGGAGGTAGTAGCTTCTAGTTCTCTAGTCAAAGATGATCCTCCTATAGAATGCATAGGAGATTCAAGTGGCGAGAAAGATAAAGGTCTCAGTCCCTCATTTGCCAAGCCTCCAAGGGCTCCAAGGTCAAAGAGAAGTAAAAGATAAATGTATATATATATATTTATTAGCATAATACATGAAAGAATCTCATCAATATACTTCTGTAAGAATTCATTTGAGATCAATGAAAGAGTTTTGTATTTTTGTTTTCACCATTTCTATGTATGAAAAATGTGTACCACTCCCTGAGCTTTAAGATGTTTGTTTTAAAAATCTGCCTAAAATTTAGATTTAGCTGCATTCCTCCAACTAATTTTAAGGGATGAATCTTGGGCTTTCTAAGATATAGAAGTTCCATATGCTTCATATAAGCTTTTTCCAACCACTTTTTGGAGAATATATAGGCTATCCAAGCTTTTTCTAACCACTTTATTTAAGAAAACTTGATTGAGAATTTGCACAATGCGTGCCTCAACTGATCACTTTAAAAAAGAATAATTGATTGAAAATTTAGGCAAACTTGTATCCTCTATCCAATCACTTTGATAGAGAATACCTGATTGAAAGTTTGGGCAAACCTATACCCTCTACCCAATTACTTTGATAGAGAATATCTGATAAAAATTTACAAGCCTGTGTCCTCTACTAATAACTTTGATAAAGATACCTGATTAAAAGTTTGGACAAACTTGTGCCCTCTACCTGATTACTTTGATTGAGAATACTTGATTATAAGTTTGAACAAACTTATGCCTTCTACCCGATCATTTTGATAGAGAATATCTGATCGAATGTTTGGACAAACCTGTACCTTCTATCCAATCACTTTGATAAAGAATACCTAATCAAAAATTTGGACAAACCTATGCCCTCTACCCGATCATTTTGATAGAGAATAAAGAGACGTCTTCTTGAAAAAAAATAATTTATTGATAATATTTGCTCAAATTATTAGAATTTTATAATCTTAGAATTGGAGTTCCATCCAATTTCTTAAATTATAAGTCCCAGGTCTGATGACCTTTGATACTTTATAGGGCCCTTCCCAATTAGGTACAAGTTTCTCTTATTCCATTGGCTTTGAGACTTCAACTCATTGAAGGACAAGATCTTCTTATTAGAAGACTTTGGTTTTGATTCTAGAGTTAGTATTGGGCAACCTTCTATTTAAAAGCTGCCATCCTGATATAGGCTTTCTCCTAGACTTTTTCTAAAAAATTAAGACTTACTTATAATTTTTTCTGATTTGTACTTTATCATACTCCTTTAATCGATCGAAAATCAATTTGAATCTCTAAGGGAATGACTACTTCTATTCCGAAAAAAGCCAATTTGAAAAGTATTTTACCAATTGAGATATGAGAAGTTATTCGATAGGACTAAGGAATGTTGTCCAACATCGATCCATAGCTCTTTCACCCAGTCAAGTCTGGACATTAAGCCTTGAAGAATGGTTTGATTAGTTACTTCTACCTCCCCATTGGATTGTGAGTATCCTACTGATATGATTTTTTATTCAATATATATGTTCGAGCAGAATTCTCGAAATCTTTTGTTGTCAAATACCTTTTGTTATTGAAGATAATACATTTGTGCAATTTGACTTGATAGATGATGAATTTTCAGATGAAGTCTTGAACTTTTTTCTCAGTTATCTAGGCCAAGGGTTCAGCTTCTATCCATTTAGAAAATTAGTCGATTACCACTAATAAGACTTCTTTTGCTCAATTATTATTAGAAAATGTTCAAGTATATCAATTTCCTATATATCAAATGGTCAGGGAACTATAATCTAAGTGATTGACACAGATGGCTTTCATTGGATATTAGCAAACTTTTAAAATCAATCATATTTTTGAACAAAGTTCATAGCATATTGTTAAATAGAAAGCCAGTAAAATCCTTGCCCGAAGACTTTGTAGGCTAATATTCTTTCTCCAATATGATTTCTATAAATGCCTTCATGAACTTCTCGAAGGACATATTCAACTTCTAAAGGATACAAGCATCAAAGTAGAGCATTGTAAAGGATTTTTTATAAAGCTGCTAATTTAAGAGGACATAACATAGGACTTGTCGTCTGACTCCTTGGGCTTCTCTTTCATTTATTGAAAGATATTCTTTATCAAAAAATCTGACAAGCAGGTCAACCTAGCTTCACTCATGTTCTACTCATACAATAATAGGAGCTTCTTCTATACTGGAAGCTTTTAAATATTCGATAAAGACTCCTTTTGGAAGATTTGAGCAGTTCAAGGTGAAAAGATGTAATAAAGCATCTGCTTAGACATTTTGGTGTGTTTTGGATGTTAAAAGTTAACCCTGGAATAGGGATAGTAATTTTTGGGAATTAGTTGGTATTCTTGTTTTCTGTTTGGTTGGAAGTATGGAATAAGGGGTTATTCCCATGCAATTAATGCAGTCTTATTTCTATTTGTGTTTGGTTGACATGAGAATAAGTCTTTATTCTTGGAGGATAGTGGATGAATTTTATTAAAATGAAAATTACCTTGAAGATTATATTGTAGAAAATGTTAATTATTTTTTTAGTAAATTATATTTAAGTTGGCAAATTTTCATGTTAACATGGATAGGGATATCAATTTAGATATGATTATCTCCAATAAAATATTATAAAATTGTTAATATTTTTATTAAAAAAATTATTATCAATAAAATGAATAAAAATAATTTTAGGCATTAATTTTAAGAAAAGTAATATTAATTAATAATATTTTTTATTAGTTATTTTGATAATAATATATTATTAAAAACATATGATCAAATAAATTTCACAAAATACAATTTACATGAATGCCCTTGGAATACCAAATCACGAATAACGTAATTCCATGGGGACCCATGGAATTAGATTCGTGAATAAGAGACGGTTGACCGGAATAAAAAGCCACCCCATTTCTCCCTCGTTAATTGGCTGTTTGGTATTTTAACCACGAATAAGCCCTTATTCCAAGGGGCTATTCCGTTACCAAACACTACCTTTTAGATTTGGATTCTCTTAGATTTCTAGAACTTTAAAATTTAAAGATAATTTTTTAATCTTTTAAAATATTTAATCATGATCGGCTCTTTAGCTCTATATTCTTCTTGTACTTATCCGATGGCCAGTTGAATTGGAAAGGACTTTGATTTGATTGATACCAATCTCTTTGGTTATCTTTAGCCGCAATTAGAACTCATATTTAGTCAATTATTAGTTGTGTAATTATAAGTCTTACAAACATAATGATAAAAGTATCAATTTACATACTAATTAATCTTTTATTATTAAAAATTGATAACTTTCTATCCTTTGTAGAAAGAATATCACTGTACAAAGAGCCCAATCTGCTGTCAAAAAGGATCAAATCGGATCTTAATGAGTGCTCGGATGAGCCTAAAATCTATTAAAATGAACCTATACAATTTAGAGTAGCTATCATTAACTAGTTGCTTGGTCTATAATACTTATTCCATGGACCGCCACCATCCCCCTCCTAGCCTGCTCCATCTTCACCCATGTTGAGTCGCCGCCCATGCTCGTCCCTAGCCTGTCACCATCCTTTACCCATCACCACATCATTGTCGGACTAAGATGCTGGCCACTATCCTCCCCTGTATGCTTGATGCCATTGTCGCCTCCTTCCCGCCGCCACTACCTCTCTATTGCCAGCCATTGCTTCCTTCCCATTTCCATCAAGCCATAGCCCGTACTCCCGCCGTTGCCTCATTGTTGCCGGACCGTTCACTACCATCATGGTTCGTCGCCTTGCCTCCTGAGTTACCGCCTTCTGCCCATCTTCCCCATCACATATCTATTTGTTGTCCTTATCCCGAGAAGCCACCAGCAATGCCATCATCACTGCTCTTCCCCGATGTCGGCATGCCCATCATGGCTACCATTATTGCCACCTTCATCCTCTCTATCGCCCGAGCTACCACATTTCTGCCCTCCTCACGCCATTAGTGCCACCTTCATCCTCTCCACTTGACACCACCTCCTACCTCCCATGCTGCTCCTGCTACTTGCGGTCGCCACCCCAGTCCACTGCCAACATCTTCTCTAGCCTTGTCACCATCTCCCTTGATGTCGCCACCCCTTGCTATCACTCGATTGATTTAGGAAACAAGGCATGAAGGGGTGTTGCTGTGTTTTTCCTGTGATGCCCCAGCTAGTTACCCTCACAAAGCTTAATGTAGCGTATAAGGTTTCTCAATGCAGTCTACATGTTTATCTCGGTCTATAGCACGGTCTAGCACTAACGAATGATTGATGTGATAATTGGGCAGAAGATCCAAAGGCTGGGAATAACTCCAACATAAAGAAGGAATTTTTGCCTGATTTAAGGTCATGAAAGGCACAATCCAGTAGCCAAAAAATCAGATCGTGCGGTCAGCACCTATTCTGATTACAACAGGGACCTATGTGATGGATTTGGACATGGTTTTAGGTGTTTGGCCTGCATCCAATGGTTTAGCAAACTCATAGGGAATCAAATAACAATTGTAAAGGGATTGTTCTCCTATTTTGAATGGGATTGGGCTTGTTCTGAGGCCTATTTAAGGGCAGCTGCGGGGAGTCAAGCATGAATCAACTAGCAAGGAAGCAACAGAGCAACCAGAGAGCTATAGAACTCTTATATTTTTCTTTTCTTTAATTCTGTATGGGGTCTTGAGGAAGAAAAGAGTGATAGCTGAAAGGTGTTTCTTCTTCATCTTTTTTCCATGATGATGATGCTCGAAACATCATGCATGGCTAAACTTTTAGTCTTCAGGAAAGTAGAGAAGTCTTGTAATATGTATATTTTAATTTTTTTTATGTAATTAATCTTGAATGTAATGATCTTGTCCTTCTTAATAAATTATATTCTTCATTTTTTAATTGGTGTGCTTTTTCTTTGAATTATAATTGAGATCTTTGAATAGCCTATGGCTATATAGATTAGTCGTAATCCAAGGATATGATGCATGCTTAGTGAGATAGGCTATGATTAGGATCTGATTAAAAGATATTTGATTTATTTTGATAATTTGATTTTTAGAATAAACTGACTATGAAGTGGTGGGTCAAGGTACTACGATTTGTACCCAACGAGATTGATTATGATTGGGGATTAATCATAATCTTAATAATTACATGATTAAGAATTACTTTATACTTATTAAAAGAATCGAATGGAAACCTTGGGATGTCTTTCCTACTTGCTTGCTCATTAATTTTAGTTTCCATTTACTTTGAACTTTTGCTTTCTTTCGATCATCTTTTTTTTTTCTTATTTTTAATATTTGCAATTTAACTAAATATTTTATCCTCTAAATGAACTAATTCCAATTGATTCCTGTGGAATCAACACCCGACTCAACCTTACTTCTTTATTGTCGAATCAATTTATTTATTTAATTTTGGTGTTATTGATGACATGTTAATTAAATTTTAGTACCATTGCCAGGATCATTGGCACGATTAGTTCACACAAATAATTTGATTATTTATTTTTATTACTTTTAATTTTTAATTTTCCTTCATATTTAGTTGCTTTTTATTTACTTAAATAGTAGATATGGTTCCTTGCTTTAATAGTACGAGATCTAGTTGCTTTACATTTCCAACCTGATTTAATTCTCTTATACCTAATTAACCAATTTAAAACCTACTTATTCTTTTAACTAAAACAACATAACATAAAATAAACAAGGATACCACACAATACTTAAAAAATAAAAAACCTAGTTAAACCTTAAAAGCTAATTACTTGCATTGGATATCTTCTTTTTTTATATTGGACATCTCTATAAAATTTTTTAAGGGCACTAACCCCTAAATAACATAAGGTGAGGATTTAATCATCCTTTTTTGGTCCACAGACTATCACCCTACATATTTTATCGACACAAACCTTTAACTTAAAATTAATTAGATATTAGTCCGTAGGATTTTCTCAAGCTCATTAGGACAAGGGACCCTAAAAATTGGACTGGGTTAGGATTAGTCAGTTACCTAGTGATGTGGCAGGATCGCTAATGTAGAGCCCATGTCAGATCTAGTCAGATGCCACGTCGGAGGAAGCTGCCATATCGGATATCTCTCTTTGGACTCTTTCGCCTGGTGGCTCCCTCGAGATCGAGATGCCCTGACCGAAGTCAAGCTCCGCCTCTCTTCGGACTCCTTCACCAGGCGGCTCCCTTAAGGTTGAGATGCCCTGGCCGAAGTCAAGCTTCGCCTCTCTTCGGACTCCTTCGCTAGGTGGTGAAAGGATGCGGGTGTTGCAGGTGCCTACACTAAGTATGCAACAACGTAGGAGCAGGTAAGTATTTTAAAATAATTTTAAAACAACTGCAGAAAACACCTACTCCGCACAGGATCTAGCATATACAAGATGCATGTACAGGCATGAAATAGGGCATATATTTATAAACAATTTAATAAATCCAGATCTACACGCACGAAAAATAAAACCATAATCTACCTTATTCTTGCTTGGAATAAACTAGGAATAATAGTGGAATAGCTGGAATAACTTTATTCCTGTCTTCTTCTTCCAGCACCTTTTAGAACGTTTTTTTAGCTCTTCTCCAAGAACAGCAAAAACCAAACCAAATGGCTACACTTTGATCTCTCCACCAGCAGCAACAGCAAGGGAATACTTGATTGACTTGCTTCATGGATAGCCTTTGGATCATCCAACGTTTGGAACTTTTTCTCTCTTCCAATGCTGCAACAAAAGTTCCTGCAACCCAAAAACAATAGCAAAAGCATAGCAATGGCGATCCGAAAGCTCTCAGGTGCTGATGGGAACCCTCTAGAGGGGGACATGCCTGGGGTTCACCTAGTCTGGGTTCTCCGCGCGATGCTAGTCATGGGAAGCCTTCAAACGGTGAGGGGTGGAAGGAAGAACAGAACTCCAAGTTCTGAAATTAGTTTTCTCTAAAACAGATTTCCTTCCACACTATGAGCACCAGCAATAACAGGGATCAAGAAGATTATTCTCTCCCATCACTCACCAAACCCCAGGCCAAATAACACCGGTGGAAGCTCTCTTAAGAAGAATTATCTTTTTCATTTTTCAGCCACCCAGAATTATAGCAGTGTGAACAAGTAACCGGTGGTTAAAGGGAGCGGAAGAGACCAGCTGGGAATACCAAGGGCAGCGTTAACCGAATGAATCAATTCGTTCCCAAACGCAGCAATTAAAAGGCCCTTTAATGGTGGTAATCTCAGCACAAATCGAGTGCAATGGGAGAAGAAATGTCGCCTTGAATGCCCTGTTCGCTAAGCCATCTCAGCGTGTAAATGGGTTCAACAACAGTTCATAACCAGCTCAAAAAACCCAAACCAATTCTAAATTGGTTGACAATCCAATTAGATCAAAGTCTAATTGATAAAAGGCTTGGTCAAGTCCGGTCACCCAGAAACATTTCCGGTGGACCCGAACAAATTCTGATTGACCCAAAACCGGGTCAGTCCAATATGTGCTCAATCAAACCATTACCGAAATGATCTTAATCATAAATCGCGCACCTGGATCAGGGAAGATCCTTTATGGCATGTGACCTCATAGGTTCGAACCTAAGCGGTAGCACTGGAACAATCCAGTACCAGTACAAGATACAATCTAGCAATGGGTCCCGGCATCCGGATAGGTCGAAGATGCGAGAGCAAGCAATCGAACCTCTGACATATGGTTACTGTATAATTCATCCCTTGACCTCCATGCTCAGGATGACCAAGGGTTAGACTGCCAACCCCAGCTGAGTCAATCCATAACATGTCTCAACCTTGCAAGTCCAGTGACTCCTCACTTGGACTACCCGGCCGAGGATTTGCTAAATTGAGACACTGCGAGACATTCAATCCAAACTATTTGGACAGGTCCATTCTATCTTGGGTCCACCACTGCTTTACAAGTACTTGCCTGTACCCAGAAACCTTCCATCACCGGATTAGAAATCCGGGTAGTCCAGCACCAAGCACAGGGAGTTGCTTGCAAGCTACCATGATGACCTCAAGTCGGAGGGACACATATACTCATTCCAATCGTGAGTATCCCTTTGGCAGAAAGGGGCTACACGGAGTCACGTTCAATGAGATATCATATATCCCAATACAGATCACATCAGTGTCACCACACTCCTTTGGTCAAGAGGACAACCAAACAATGTGAACCACAACAACTTACACTTGATACATTGCCATACAATACAATGTATCTTTTGGTTGTGAACCTGGTTTAGGACCACTCGATATATCCTCTCTATATCGAAATCAATGTAGTCCTAAGGACTTCATCACATGAAAAGAGTTCATTACAGGAAAATGTAAGAATGTGATGAGCTGCCAAAATAAAATTTATTAATTCATACAAAGAGTACAATACACATTTCACCGCCTACACCTAGGCGATTGGCTTTGGGACACATTCCCAACACCTCCCACTTGTACTAAAGCCAATCAGAACAGTATCTATAACCATTTCCCTTTTACAAAAGTCGAACTCTTTTATCCGAGGGCTTTAGTAAAAATGTCAGCCAGATTTTCCTTTCCATCGATCTTCATAAGATTGATGTCGCCTCATTCTACGATCTCTCGTATGAGGTGGTAGCGTCTCAAATGTGCTTGGTACGGTGATGAGCTTTCGGCTCCTTAGCTTGAGCATGGCTCCAGTGCTGTCACAGTACACTGGAATAGGACCATCTAGGGAAGATGCCATCCCTAGCTCTCCAAGGAACTTCTACAACCACACGGCTTCCTTTGCTGCATTTGATGCTGCAAGGTATTCTGCCTCGCATACCGAGTCTGCAACTATCGCCTGCTTATAACTTTTCCAGCATATCGCTCCTCCATTTAGAACCATTAACCCACTTATAGATGCACGGTTCTTCTCCGTTCCTAACGAAGCCATACGATTTGATACACCTATCAAACCGTAAGTTCCAACTTCGAGATGCTTGCTTGAGTCCATAAATGGACCTCTGCAACTTGCATACTTTTGATTCATCTGAGGATGTGAACCCTTCAGGCTGTATCATATACACCTCCTCTTCCAGCTCCCCATTTAGGAAAGCGTGTCGGACATCCATCTGCTAGATCTCATAATCAAATATGCTACTAAGCAAGCATGATCCGAATGGACTTGAGCATGACTCCATTTCGGATGTATGGCTCCAAGCCATGCCTCAGAGTCAGATCTCTGAAGTGCATCCATATAGGTGATCGGACCCTCATTGTTCTTGTCGAGCTCAATGGGATCACCATCCCAAACCAAGGAAACTTAGTATATGTCCGGCTGACACGGTACTCTACCGGATCTCCTAATAATGGATTCTGGGTGTGATCCAATCACAGCCTGTTCTATGATGCCTTTAGAGCGTGCAGGTTCTTCTACTAGTTGAACTTCATCAAGTTCAATCTTAGAAGCTACAGTCCCTTCTCCAAGGAACTCCTTTTCCAAAAAGATAGCCCTAAGAGTGGCGAACACTTTCTGTTCATCCTCCAAGTAGAAGAAATACCCTTTGGTTTCTTTAGGATAACCAATAAATAGGCACCGATCAGACCTATGACCAAGTTTATCTGAGTTAAAACTTTACATAAGCTGGACAACCCCAGACCTGAAGGTATGAGATTGAGGGCTTACGTCCAGTCCACATCTCATATAGAGTGGAGACAACAGACTTACTCGGAACATTTTAACAAGTGACAAGCTATCTCAAGTGCATATCCCCAAAAGGATAGTGGCAGAGCTGCAAAGCGCATCATGGATCGAACCATGTCCAACAGAGTTCGATTCCTCCTTTCGGACACACCATTCAACTGTGGTGTTTCCGGAGGAGTCCACTGAGAGAGAATCCCATTCTCCTCAAAGATATATCAAAAACTCACCAGATAGGTATTCACCGCCTCGATCAATCGAAGGATTTTAATACTTTTTCTAGTTTGTTTCTCTACTTCATTACGATATCGTCTGAACATTTCAAACGACTCAGATTTATGTCTCATTAAAAAGACATAACTGAACCTCGAAAGGTCATCTGTAAACGTAATGAAATATATGTATCTACCTCTGGCACTAACTGTCATGGGTCCGCATACATCAGTATGTATGAGACTCAGAAGTTCTGTAGCTCGTTCACCTTTTCCAGTAAAAGGTGACTTGGTCATTTTACCAAGTAAACAGGATTCACAAGTGGGTAGTGATTCAGAATCACTGACCTTGAGGAGGCCATCTCCTCTCAACTTGTTTATCCTATTCTGGTTAACATGACCTAGCATACAGTGCCATAGATACAAATCATTGACATTTTCTAACCTTGGGTGTTTGCCAGATGTGTACATTACACTAACAGGCCATGACAATGCATAAATGCCATTATTTAACTTAGCTTTCATTATCACAGAGTTATTCAAAATAACCTGGCAAATATCTCTTATTGATAGTTCATAACCACAATTGGCCAAAAGGCCTACAGAGATAATGCACATAATGAAACTAGGATGTAATGGCAGTCGACAAACTCGACACACAGGACTTAAAGACAAGGCTTAGAACTCCGATTACCAGTACTGGAACACGATTCCATTCCCGATGCTTAGAAACTGTTCCCCATCATCGAATCTCTGGTAACTTGTAGTCCCTGTAATGAATTACAAACATGAATAGGACTACCAGTATCTAATACCTAGTTAGCAATATCACAAATAGAGAAATTACAAGGCTTTATCATATAAATACCTTGTCCAGCACTCTACTGCTTTCCCTTCCTTAGCCTGTTCGGATCTAGGGATGCTTGGTAAAGAGGACAGTTCCTCTTCCAGTGTCCCTGCTTCTTGCAATAGAAGCACTCTGCATTAGATTGGTCAGCTCTCACTTTCCTAGTTTGACTCGAGCCAAGAGCATTCAGCACCTTCTTTCCCTTTCTTTTATCCTTTCCTTTCTTAAAGGGACGACGACCTCTAGAACCTCCCACTAAATTCACCACCCCCTTGTTCAGTTGGTGGTCTTTCTCGAAAGTCTGCAGTAATCCCATCAAACCATGGTAATTGACTGTAGGCTTGTTCATTCTGTAATGATCGAGAAAGTCAAGATAGGAGGAGGGTAGAGAATTCAAAATCTCATCCTTGCCGAGCTGCTCATGCAAGGGATATCCGAGCTTGCCAACTTTTCTATCAGCTCGATCATGTGCAACACATGATCAGTGACAGAACCACCATTCGGCATCTAGGCATTGTAGATGGCACAAGATACTTTGTACCGCTCTACATCATTCGCTGTGCTGAAAGATTTCTTCAACTTTTGAAGAATCTCATCTGGTTATGCCTCCTCGAACTTGCGACTGAACTCGTCATTCATTGCCGCTAGCATGATGCATCAGACAGTAGTCCGATCAGAAACCCACTTCTGATAAGTTCCCTGACCGAACTCCGAGCACTGGCAAAGCGGATTTTAGGTGCCAGATCCGTTATCACATAAAGGATCCGTTCATGCTCCAGGACAATCCTCAACTTTCGATACCAACTATTGAAGTTGTGACCCTTCAACTTCTCGTTATCAAGAAGTGACGGAGCGAAAGATTTGAAGACATCTGAAAGGAAAAACAATACCATATGTGTATGAATCAAATAATTAACCAAAAGACTTGAACTTTAGTCTAAAGGTCTCTCCCATTAATTTTTCAGATTGGGAGCCACTAACTCCAATCCATGAAATCACTATTTCATAGTGGGTACTGAAATCCAATAGACCACATATGAGCCCGACTATGGCTAGCTCACCCATACGCGCCTAAAGGTAGGTTCACCAACTAATTTGCTCCAAGCAACATCCAGTAATTAATCTTGCCCCAGAGAGCACCCTAATCGGCCTAGGGGCTCCTATTGTGGATCTCCGGTTAGGTCCAACCATTAACATGATAAATCAAATACTTCAGCCAACGAATGACCATGCCCGACTATGGCCGGCTCACCTGATCACCGTCAAGAAGGTTGCACTGAACCATCATCCATGAGAGAGCCATTCCAGTAACGGATACACACCCGTTCTATGGAACTGCTGATGAAACACCAAGTTAAAGGACACATTACTAACTCACTTAATGGGAGAATAAGACACCATCAACTCCTTAACTTAGTCTTTTTCAGGACTAATAAATTTTAGAGGATTTTAGGTTGTGACAGAAGAATGAGACAAGAAACATAGATCATCTTCCCACTGAACAAATCAGTTTCCAAAGGGTTGAACCAATTCAATAATTGATCCATGGCACTACCAATAGTCATACTACCTGGGGACATGGGTAACTCGAGTTAATGAGCTTTTCTAATCAGTTTGGTCGACTCGATTGGCCAGGTAGGTGAGATCATGGGTGAGTATCTGCCATTAACCATCTTTCCTAGACACCAACCAAGTTGGCCAGGAAAGAGGTAGCCTCATACAACCATGATCACAAATGCCAAACCTACCTCGACACCAATCGATTTACCAGACTCAATCAGATTAGCCTAAAGACTCGGGCATCCACGAAGCCACTAATTAGATCCATTTAGATGAATGGACTAACCCATCTAACTATTAGATAGATCTAAAAGAAGGACCTTATCAACTTTTGATTAGTCTTCTTGTTATCCAGTTCAACTAAACATAGGTCTAACCCATATAATGGATCTAATAGACAGCTAACCTAATTAACCCATTGGCTTATTTAATGACATTAGGTTTCATAAACCCTAATATAAAATGTCATTAAATTAATCATACAATTCAAAATTGTTTGAATATAAGCCAAAATTTTTAATAAAATAATTTTAATTAAAACCATGTAAAACTCTTTTAACATCTCAAATCATGCATCATATCTAGATTTATTCTTTTATAAAAATTACATGACCTAAATAACAAATTTATAAGTCATACCAAAAATGTATCTGAATTAAAATAATTTTAATTTCTTCGATTTCCTTAAAGGATCCTTCTGAAGAGGCCAACACAGACGAACCACATCGTGCCAAAGATACACGACCATGGTAAAGGTCTCAACTAGGTTCCTAAAAGTACTCTCTAATCATCCCTATGATTAAGATATGGATACATATAACAAGATTAAATAGTTTAATCTACTATACATGCATCAAGATATGTTACACCAGAACCTGGATCTGAAACCATTGAAAGGAATACGGGGTGTCGCAGGTGCCTACACTAAGCATGCAACAACGTAGGGAGCAGGTAAGTATTTTAAAATAATTATAAAAACAACTGCGGAAAACATCTACTCTGCATAGGATCTAACATATACAAGATGCATGTGCAGGCATGAAACAGGGCATGTAATATTTATAAACATTTAAATAAATCTAGATCTATACATGCACGAAAATAAAACCAGAAATCATACCTATTCTTGCTTGGAATAAACCAGGAATAATAGTGGAATAGCTGTAATAGCAGGAATAACTTTATTCCTCTTCTTCTTCCAGCACCTTTTGGAACATTGTTTTTAGCTCTTCTCCAAGAACAGCAAAAACCAAACCAAATGGCCACACTTTGATCTCTCCACCAGCAGCAACAGCAAGGGAAATACTTGATTGAACTTGCTTCAATGGATAGCCTTTGGATCATCCAACGTTTTGGAACTTTTCCTCTCTTCCAAATGCTGCAACAAAAGTTCCTAAAATCCAAAAACAGAACAGCAAAAGCAGCAGCAATGGCGATCCGAAAGCTCTCAGGTGCTGATGGGAACACCCTCTAGAGGGGGACACACCTGGGGTTCGCTTGATCCAGGTTCTCACGCGAGAGGGGGACACACCTGGGGTTCGCTTGATCCAGGTTCTCACGCGATGCTAGTCGCGGGAAGCCTTCAAACGGTGAGGGGTGGAAGGAAGAACGGAACTCCAAGTTCTGAAATTAGTTTTCTCTAAAATAGATTTCTTCCACAATATGAGCACCATCATAATAGGGAACAAGAAGGTTATCTCTCCCAATCACTCACCAAAACCCAGGCCAAATAAACACCGGTGGAAGCTCTCTTAAGAAGAATTATCTTTTTCATTTTCAGCCACCCAGAATTTATAGCAGTGTGAACAAGTAACGGTGGTAAGGGAGCGAAAGAGACTAGCTGGGAATACCAAGGGGCAGCGGGTACCGAACGAATCAAATTCGTTCCCAAACACAGAAATTAAAAGACCATTTAATGGTGGTTAATCTCAGCAAAAACCAAGGGGAATGGGAGAAGAAATGTCACCTTGAATGCCCTGTTCGCCCAAGCCATCTCAGCGTGTAAATGGGTTCAACAACGGTTCATAACCGGTTCAAAAAACCCAAACCAATTCTAAATTGGTTCACAATCCAATTAGATCAAAGTCTAATTGATACAAGGCTTGGTCAAGTTCCGGTCATCCAGAAACAATTTGGTGGATCCAAACAAATTCTGAGCGACCCAAAACCAGGTCAGTCCAATGTGTGCTCAATCAAACCGTTACCGAAATGATTCTTAATAATAATTCGGCACCTGGATCAGGGAGAGGTCTTCTATGGTGTGTGACCTCATAGGTTCGAATCCAGATGGTAGCACTGGAACAATTCCAGTACCAGCACAAGATACCATCTAGCAATGGGTCCCGGCATCCGGATAGGTCGAAGATGCGAGAGCAATCAATCGAACCTCTAGCATATGGTTACCGTATAATTCATCCCTTTGGCCTCCAATGCTCAGGATAACCAAGGGTTCGACTGCCAACCCTAGCTGAGTCAATCCACAACATGTCTCACCTTGCAAGTCCAGTGACTCCTCACTTGGACTACCCCGATCGAGGATTTGCTAAATTGAGACACTGCGAGACATTCAATCCAAACTATTTGGACAGATCAATTCCATCTTGATCCACCACTGCTCCACAAGTACTTGCCCATACCTAGAAACCTTCTGTCACCGGAGTAAAAATTCCGGTAATCCGGCACCAAAGTATAGGGAGTTGCTTACAAGCTACCATGATGACCTCAAGTCGGAGGGACACATATACCCATATCCAATCATGAGTATCTCTTTGGCAGAAAGGGGCTACACGGAGTCACGTTCAATGAGATATCATATATCCACTTACAGATCACCAGTGTCACCACACTCCTTTGGTCAAGAGGACAACCAAACAATGTGAACCACAATAACTTATACTTGATACATTGCCGTCCAGTACAATGTATCCTTTGGTTGTGAACTTGGTTTAAGGATCACTCGATATATCCTCTATATATCGAAATCAATATAGTCCTAAGGGCTTCATCACATGAAAAAGAGTTCATTACAGAAAAATGTAAGAATGTGATGAGCTACCAAAATAAAATTTATTAATTCATACAAAGAGTACAATACTCAATTCAACCGCCTACAACCTAGGTGCTTGGCTTTGGGACACAATTCCCAACAACTCCCACTTGTACTAAAGCTAATCAGAACAGTATCTAATACATATTTTCCTTTTACAAAAGTTGAACTCTTTTATTCCAAGGGCTTTAGTAAAAATGTCGGCCAGATTTTCCTTTCCATCGATCTTCATAAGATTGATGTCGCCTCATTCTATGATCTCTCGTACGAGGTTATAGCGCCGCAGAATGTGCTTGGTGCGGTGATGAGCTTTCGGCTCCTTAGCTTGAGCAATGGCTCCAATGCTATCACAGTACACTGGAATAGGACCATCTAGGGAATATGCCACCTCTAGCTCTCCAAGAAACTTTTGCAACCACACGGCTTCCTTTGCTGCATCTGATGTTGCAAGATATTCTGTGTCGCATACCGAGTCTGCAACTGTCGCCTGCTTGGAACTTTTCAGCATATCGCTCCTCCATTCGGGGTAAATACAAATCTGGACACACTCTTGCTATCATCTCTGTCTGACTAGAAATTGGAGTCAGTATATCCCACAAGTTTCAAGTCAGATTCTTCATAAATCAGCCATTAGTCTTTTGTATTTCTCAAATACTTCAGGATGGACTTAACCACCTTCCAATGCACCTCACCTGGGTCAGATTGGTATCTGAATCAGCCATTGGTGTTTAGTATTAGTTGGAGGGTTGTGGGGTAATAGAATATGGCTTCAATCTCTCCATAAAACTCTTGATATAGTGTCCTTCCTCCTCCCAAAATGTGCTTGATGTGGTGTCGACCAATTGAGGAAAATGGGCTTCAAGTAGATGGCATCCAAGTGAGGAAAATGGGATTCAAGTAGATGTTATCCAAGTGAGGGAAGTGGGCTTCAAATGGATGGTGCCAAGAGAGGAAAATGGGCATTGAAAAAGTGGCCTCATACCCTGCTTGAATCTAGGTTGAGTCGCCTCATGAATCAGCTTAAGTATTTGCTGAAAGAAAAGATAGGCTCAAACCTTTTATTAGATTTGTCTATTTTAACTGCAAAACAAAAGTGAGTTAGTCCAAAAAATTTCTTTCTTGTTGATGTCCCCATCAATTCTTCCAAGATGAAAAGAACTCGATTCTATCGAGTAAGAATCAATCAGACTCTGGTGATACTCTAGTAGGTATGGTCGATTCTTGTAGGTCTTCTCAAGTAATCTATGAGTCCAGGGCATCCTTGCCAATGAACCAAGTAGCGTTGATAGTCCCTGTTTCAGGTAGTGATAGTCTTATTGTCTAAGATTTGCTCAATTTTATCTTGCTGCTTTGGTAACTTGGTTGGTGGACACTCATGGGTTGGCTCACTTTCAAAAATAGAATCAGGCTCAAAAGGCTCACTAGGTATCATTGTTGGTTCCTTTACCCTTCTAGATCTGAATTGTTGAAAGTGGAACTGATACCAAAGTTAGATTGTCATCTAGCACATATTAGGTCCAAATCTTTCTTACTATTTTGAAAATGACCTACACCACGGGCATATAATTGTTCAGGTTTGGCCTTACCATAACATAGTCTCCTTCCTGAAATTCTTTGGCTCTTTTATGTGAGTTAAACATATGCTTGTTAATTTCATTGCTCAAATTTTCTTACTAATCATGCTATGCATATGACTCTCGCAGTCATGGACACTTATGCATAGGAAGGTCAAATGACATCAAATGACAAAACATAAATGACACTAAAATAAAACAAGCTCTAATAGACTTTATTATTTATGAACTAAATTTTATTGTTGGGCTTGGAAATAAAAGTTCCTGATTTCCAATATTCTCCTAAATGGCTTTGAAAACTCTGGCACACAACTTTAGGTTGGTGGCAGTGAATCTAATTTGGTGCCCAATATATGCCATAATGTCTTCCAAAAGTAACTGTTGAATATTATTGGAACCTGATCAATGGTATGGTGGATGTCCTAACTAGGTGGATTAAGATTGGGAATGTTCCAGAAGGGTGAATCAGGCTTAGGGCAATTATTAGGGAATACAATTTCCATCTTCCTTCTCTTGCACTTCCATCTTTCAATTCCTACCATCTCTCACTTCTAATCCTCATGTTAAATTCTTTTGTAGGTTCTACAATTTCTTGGGGTTGATCCTTTGGAATTGGTTCTAGATTTTTTTTGATGGTCAATACCCCATTAGGTGATCATTCATTAATCTCTAGATGTAAATCCTCAACATTGATTAATTCCAGGTCCTCTATTATCTCCTCGAATTGTTCTTCATGACTTTGTTCTTGGACTTCATTTGATCATCCCTGTTGTTGATTTCTTTAGGCTGGGTAATTATTTTATCTTCAAGTAATTGTTCTTGATCATATTCATCGATAAGGTTACACCCAGCTCCATAAACTTCTTCCTTAAGTTCTTCAACGGGTTTAGAATTTTTTCTTTCTAGCCCTTTATTTGGACAAGACTTTGACTCTATTTCATCCTTAAATTCTTCAATAGGTTCAGAAGATTTTTTCTCTAATTTTTTCATGGATTTAGTCTCTTCTTCATCTCTCTCATACTTATTAAATTTGACAATATAATCAGATACAATTGTATCATCTTATCTCAATTTGTACCATTGGTCTAAAAGTTTTTGCTCATAATATTTACCTAGGTACTTTTCTCTCAGTTTACCCTTCATTTCTTTCCAAGTATTTATTTTATTCCCACTATAACAATTTTTTGCTCAACTTCCTCCCAATATGCTTTAGCATGTCGGATTAACTTTGATTTGGCAAATTGACACTTTGTTACTTCTAACATCTCATCAAATTCAAAGTATTGATCCATTTTCTCTTTCCAATCAACATACACCTCAGAGTATCCATCAAAAGTGGGTGCATAGGGTCGATTGCTCCTAAAGACTCTCTCCTCCTGATATACAAAGTCTTGGTAGAGGTATCTATGGTTATACTCAGGGGTGAGATCATGACATTGGGCTCTTGGACCAAGGGGAGGTGGATTAGGTGATTCAGGCTCAACATAGATCCTATGGACTTCTTCTATGAAGTCATGGTGAAGTCGTCTTGAATTGTATTCAGTAGTGAATTCATGATGATGGACTCTTGGACCTCACGGAATTGACCTAAGTAACTCAGGTTCGGTGGGGGTCATAGGGGTCTCTTCATGTATCCCAACATGGTCCTTCACTTGACCTAATTCCTTTCTCATTTACCCTAATTACCCATTTTATTGAGTCTCATGTGGTACATCCAAGGCATCTGGAGTCAAATTTTGGGTCTTTGTCATGTTGGTCATGATGTAACTAGGGCTAGGAGTGAGTCCGGTAAGAGTCCTAGGTGATAGACTGTGTTACAATGGTTATTGCTCAGTCTGTCTGTTCGAGTCGGCTCGATGGTCCTTCGAGTCGACTCGGTTTCTAGGAGTTGACTCTAGTTCTCAGGGTAGGTATGAAGACACTTTGGTCTAGTCGGCTCGGATGGATTAGAGTTGGCTCAGATGCACAGTCAGGAAACCTATTGTCTGGATGAGTTAGCTCGGATGGATTAGAGTCGGCTCGGATGCACAGTCAGGAAACCTATTGTCTGGATGAGTCAGCTCGGATGGATTTGAGTTGACTCGGATGATGGGTTAGCTGTTTTGACGATGTGCTGGTTGGGAGTTGGTTCAAGGGGCTAGGTTTGGTTTAACCTAGGTATATATATATTGTACGGCCTTGAGAGAGAGAGGTTCGAGTCTTTCAAGAGATCCTGTAAGCTATTCATACAGGATATAATATAAACCCTTGTTTTCTCCCTAAACTTCTTCTTAATCTTGATATATTCTTTGGTTGATCTTCTTTACCCCGATCTCCTAAGATTTGTGGTATAGTGTTCACGTCAGGCTTGTTGCTTCTACTATTGTTTCTTCACGGTGCTTCATGTTTGAGATGGTGCAAGTGGTCCGGACGGGGTGATCTCATCCAGTGTGTCACGATAGTTTGGTATCAGAGCCTGGGTTGCACGAAGGAAAGAAGATCACTACTGGGATTAGGTGCGGAACTGTTTTTGATCAAAATATCAAGGTGAGTAGTTGGTGTTGTTGATTTGATAAAATCTGTTGATATGGCATCTAGTAGTATCAAGGCAGACTTTAGAAAATTTGATATCAAGGGAAACTTCACCCTTTGGCAGCAAAGGATGAAGGATTTACTCGTACAGAACCGGATCTATAAGGTGTTAGTACGAGAGAAGCCAGAAAAGTTAGTTTGGAAGAATGAGAGAAACTAGAAGAGATAGCTTTCAGCACAATCAGGATGTGCTTGGCTGATCAGGTTCTACCTGAGATCAGTGGAGAAACCATGGCGAAGGGTCTTTGGAGGAAGTTGGAGAACACATACTTAGACAGGAATATGACGAACAAGTTATGGTTAAAGAAACAGCTGTACAGTTTGTGGATGCCTGAGGTAGGAGATCTGATTGCTCATATCCAGAAATTCAATCAAGTGTGCTCGGATGTTATGAGTCTTGATGTGAAGATAGATGAGGAGGATAGAGCTCTCCTGTTACTATGTTCACTTCTATTATCATATGACGGTCTCATTACAACTTTGGTGTATGGAAAGGAGACATTAAACTTTAAAGAGGTGGTTGGAGTTCTCAGGTCTAATGAACAGTGGGAAAAGCTATGTAAAGGGAGTTCAAGTTCAGAGGTTCTTGCCATGAATGAAAGACAAGGAAGGCTAAGGGATAGGACTCGAGGAAAATCAAAAAGTATGTCCAAATCTTGAGGTAGTCAGCAGGATTGGAGGTGTTTTAAATGTCATCAGCCTGGTCATCTGAAGAGGAACTGTCTACTTTTGAAGAATGAGAAGGGGAAGGGCTTTTCCAAAGGAGATTCGACCAGTGGGAGTGGTGCACATTCATCTGACGATAGTGACGGCGATTTACTGGTTGTATCAGATGGAGCCATGGAGTATGACAGTGAATGGATATTGGATTTAGCCTGCTCTTTTCATTATACTTCACACAAGAATTGGTTTGCTTCTTATGCCAAAGCAAATGGTGGAAGTGTGAGTCTCGGGGATGATCACCCATGTAAGGTTGCTGGTGCTGGTACAATCAGGGTAAGAATGTATGATGGAGTCATACAGATGCTTACCAATGTCAAGCATGTGCCGGAGCTGAAGAAGAACCTGATTTTTCTCTAGGTTATTTGGAGAAGCAGGGGTATGCCTTTAGCTGTTCACCGGGTAGTGGATGCTTGAAGATAACCAAGGGCGCCTTCGTGGTGATGAGAGGAAGGAGACTGAGCAACAACCTTTATAGGATGGAAGGCTCAGTTGTGATAGATAGTGCGGAAATCCTTGCTGCAGCACAGGAAGAGCAGCTTACCTACCAGCTATGGCACTATCGGATGGGTCACATGAGTGACAGAGGACTCATGGAACTCTCTAAGAAGGATCTAATTCCAGCACTTAGGAAAGAGGGAGATGATCTATGTGAGCCTTGTATTTATGGCAAACAGCATAGAGTAATGTTTGCCAAGAGTACCAAGCTGAGTGAAGGAGTTTTGGAGTTAGTTCACTCAGATGTTTGGGGGCTAGCACCCGTATCAGCTAGGGGTGGAGCAAAATACTTTGTTACCTTCATCGATGACTTCTTCTAGAAGGTGTGGGTATATCTGATCAGGAAAAAATCAGAGGTATTTGCCCGATTCAAGGCCTAGAGAGCTGAAGTGGAAAAGGAAACAGGAAAACCAGTCAAGTGCCTGCGGTCTGATAATGGAGGAGAGTACATAAGCTTTGAGTTTAGAAGTTACTATGAGGAGAATGGCATTAAACACCAATTCACAGTGAAGATGACTCCCCAACAAAATGGTGTAGCTGAAAGAATGAACTGGACATTGACAGAGAAGGCCAAGAGCTTGAGGCTGCAAGCATCACTACCCAGGGTTTTTTGGGGTGATGCTATAACCTTTTCTTGTTTTCTTGTAAACAGGTCCCAAAATAGAAGAATCGATGGAGGCATCCCAGAGCAGGTCTGGAGTGGGAAGAAGGTGGAGCTTGGTCACCTAAAAGTTTTCGGCAGTCCAGCATATGCACTAGTGGAAGGAGCCGAAAGGAATAAATTGGACCCAAAGTCATGCAAACTGGTATTCATTGGATACCCAAGGGGCGTGAAAGGATACCTACTGGTGGATCCTCACTCTCAGTGGTCCACAATTAGTAGAAATGTTATCTTCGATGAAAGGAGCCTTCTAAAGAAGCCCAGTGTTGCAACTATAGTTGATAGGTCTATGGAGGATAACAGATCTCGATTTCTATAGTCAGGAGATGAGCCATCAATTTCAGCCTCAAAACAGGTTCACTTTGAGGCGGTAAGTCGCAGTCACATTCCCACACATGTGGAGGAACAGCAAGGGGAGACTTTCGACCAGGAGGATGTGCAGGAGGAGCCGGAAAATGTAGATTTGCAAGATAATCTAAGAGGTGTAGCACTGCACAAGCCCAAGAAGAACATCTAGAAACTGGTGCATTACGGTATAGATGAGACCACCTCATATGCTCTCATCTCTGCCAGTAGAGATCTAGAGATATTTGAGGAGGCCATGGATAGTTCATATGCGAGATCATGGATGCAAGCCATGATGGAGGAGATGGACTCTCTTCGGAAGAACAGGACATGGTAGCTTATGGATCTATCAAGAGGGAGTCGACCCATTGGCTCCAAATGGGTCTTTACAAAGGAGGGAAATTTAGAACAAGGTGGAGTGAGGTACAAGGCTAGGTTGGTAGCCAAGGGGTGCTCACAGAAAGAAGGCATTGACTACTCTGAGATCTTCTCTCCTGTTGTCAGGCATACGTCTATCAGGGTGTTGTTAAGCATTGTAGCAGCTCAGGATTTGGAGCTGGAGCAAATGGACGTGAAGATAGCATTTTTTCATGGACATCTTGAGGAGAGTATCTACATGGAGAAGCCACAGGGGTTCAGAGAACCTGGATCAAAGGAGAAGGTATGCTTGTTGAAGAAATCATTGTATGGGTTGAAGTAGTCACCAAGACAATGGTTCAAGCGGTTTGATACTTTCGTGAGAAGCATTGGACTTTCCAGGTGCAATTTTGATCCATGTGTGTATATAAAATCTCTGGAGGATGGATCCAAGGTATATCTACTCTTGTATGTAGATGACATGCTGATAGCATGCAAGAGTAAGAGGACAGTGCAGGATTTGAAGGCAAGCCTATCTTGGGATTTTGAGATGAAGGACTTGGGGGCTGCACGGAAGATTTTGGGCATGGAGATTTTCAGAGATTGAGCCAAGAAGTTGCTGCATTTATCTTAGGGAGGATACATTCGAAAGGTGCTAGAGAGGTTTGGAATGAAGGAGGCCAAACCAGCGGCGCTGCCACTTGCAGGACATTTCAAACTTTCGAAGAGTATGTCACCATAGATTGAGGTGGAGGCTCAGGAAATGGAGAGGGTGCCTTATGCATCTGGAATGGGAAGCCTAATGTACGCTATGGCGTGTTGTAGGCCGGATCTAGCCCATGCAGTGAGTCAGGTGAGCAGATTCATAACGTAGCTTGGCAAGGAACATTGGCAAGTACTGAAGGAGATCTTCAGATACTTGGTGGGGTCAGTTGGAGTGGGCATCTACTACGGATAGCATGGAGGTGCTGTGGAACACTCTAACATAGTCAAGGTTGCCAAGGGGTAGATGGAAGGCTTTGTGGATGCAGACTTTGGTGGAGATGTGGATACCTGTCATTCCACAACAGGTTTAATATTCAGCATGAATGGGGGACCTGTGTCTTGGAAGTCTTGTTTGCAGGCTATAATGGCGTTATCCACCATTGAAGTAGAGTATATTGGCATCACGAAGGTAGCAAAGAAGACTTTATGGCTGAAGGGATTGGCTATGGAGATGGGCTGCAAACAGGAGGCTATCAAGGTATATTGTGATAGCCAGAGTGCATTGTTACTTGCACAGAATTCAGTATATCATGCCAGGATGAAGCATATTGACATCAGATACCATCGGAATAGAGAGCTGGTGGAGGAAGGTGAGGTAGAGCTGGAAAAAGTTTATACCAAGGAGAATGTAGCTAATGCACTGACGAAGGTTCTTCCAAGGGACAGCTTTCACAAGTGTATGGGACTAATGCAGTTGATAGACAAAATGGAGTTGACCGAAGCCTTGAAACACCAAGGTGGAGATTGTTGAGTCTCGTGTGGTGTATCCAAGGCATCTGGAGTCAAGTTTTGGGTCTTTGTCATGTTGGTCATGATGTAACTAGAGCTAGGAGTGAGTCCGGTAAGAGTCCTAGGTGATAGACTGTGTTACAATGGTTATTGTTCAGTCTGTCTGTTCGAGTCGGCTCGATGGTTCTTCGAGTCGGCTCGATGGTCCTTTGAGTTGACTCAGTTTTCAGGAGTCGACTCTAGTTCTTAGGGTAGGTATGAAGACACTCTGGTCGAGTCGGCTCGGATGAATTAGAGTCGGCTCGGATGCACAGTTAAAAAACCTATTATCTGGATGAGTCAGCTCAGATGGATTAGAGTCGGCTCGGATGCATAGTCAGGAAACCTATTATCTGGACGAGTCAGCTTGGATGGATTTGAGTCAGCTCGGATGACGGGTTAGCTATTTTGACGATGTGCTGGTTGGGAGTTGGTTCAAGGGGCTAGATTTGGTTTAATTTAGGTATATATATATTGTACGGCCTTGAGAGAGAGAGGTTCGAGTCTTTCAACAGGTCCTGTAAGCTATTCACACAAGAGATAATATAAACCCTTGTTTTCTCCTTAAACTTCTTCTTAATCTTGATATATTCTTTGGTTGATCTTCTTTACCCCGATCTGCTAAGATTCGTGGTATAGTGTTCACATCAGGCTTGTTGCTTCCGTTATTGTTTCTTCAAGATGCTTCGTGTTTGAGACGGTGTAAGTGGTCCGGACGGGGTGATCTCATCCGGTGTGTCACGACACATTTATGGTATCAAACTTTTTAGACAGGGTTCTCAAAAAGAACTCAAGATTAGGATCCATGGGTAAAAAATAGACTGTGTGGGACTATTGGTATGGAGCTTCAAAACAAGCAGTAGAAACCTAACTTCTAGGGCTCCTAGACCTAAAAGTTCAAAATACAGGAATTGACTAAATACTAGTTAAAGTTGTAATTACATTTTTCCACTGGCCAGGTAAGAGATGGGGTTACAGGAGGCTCCCCTCACTTTCATGAGGTCCTAATTAAAAATTGCAAGTCCTTTTATGGCGTTTGCCATTGAACCTCTTGCCTTAGACACCAATTTCAAGAAGTAAGTACAAACTCAACTAATATTTGGTCTCATCTTGCACTTGAACCCGACTTGTGGGTATCCCTAGTTTTAGGTTCCTACTCGATTTTAATTATGGTTTAGGTCAATGCAAACATGGGTGATTGTTTTGGGCCAAGAAAAGGTAATGACCTCCTTCTCTTATGTTATGATTGAATGCCCTTAATTAGATTTAGGAATGGATGCACAAACAATTCACCAACTAGTTAACACAATAACCAGTATTAGCACAAACATGTGATTCAAACCTGAATTTTTTAAAAAATTAAATTTTAAAAATTAATTTGAAAAATTTAGATATTGAAGTCCAGATTTCAGAAATCAAATTTTAAAATTTAAATCTCGAATTAGGATTAAAATTCATTCTAGAAGTTAGAGTTGTTGCAAGATAGTTTCAGCCCTAACAACTTCTAATCAACTAGTTTTAAAAAATTTGAAATTTAAAATTTAAAATTTTTAAAAAATTAAAATTAAATTTGAATTGTTATATCCCTTAGTGAAGATTCTAGATTCTAAATTTTGAAATTTAATTCCTAGAATTTGGTTAAGAAATTCATTTTGAAAGCTTATTATAAAAGAAAATTTCAGCAGGAAACAACTTTCAACAAGCTAGTTTTAAAATTATAAATTTATTTTTTTAAAAATTTAAAAATTTAAAATAAAACTGATTTGGTTAACTCTCAGATAAGAATTCTTAGATTTTAAAGTTTTAACTTCAGATTAACTCGAATTTTGATTGAGAAGATAGTTTGAAAGCACATTCTAGAAGGTTTCAGCAGTTTAGCTAACTCTTAACAACCTGAATTTAAATTTTAAATTCTTAACTCTAAATCCTTCTAAAATTCAAAATATCAGTGGGAAATAACAAAAATAAAAGTTTGAATCTCATATCTAAAAATTAAAAATTTAGAAAATTTATTTTTATATTTTTTTGAAAATTAAATGAAATGAAAGGCAGAAACATAATTCTGGACAGAACTTCAGAAATGATCTACAAACTCATATTTTTAAATAAAGAAATCAATGGAAAATATCTTTTTTAATTTTATATTTCGAATCCTAACATACTAAGGTACTAGAAAAGTATTTTTTTGGATTTTCTTTGTAATTTAAAAAAAAATTACTAAAATTTGTGAAATCTTGGGTGAATACTAGAACAGAAATTTCAGCAATCAAACACTTGACCTAGTAGAATCTTAAGCTCTGATACCAAAAAGTTGATGGGGGATGAAAATAAAATGATGAATGGAGAGTTTTAGAAAGCTAACCAGCAAGCAAACTTGAGCAATTAATTATCAAATAAACAGTCTAAATTAATTCAAGAAAAGAATCATCATAAGGAGACTAGTTGATCTAAATTACAATACCTGAAATGTATATCTAGTTCAATATAGAGATTAGGATCTTCATGGCAAGGAAACCATCACTACTAGGATAAGTTAACCTTCAAATGATCAGATCTAATAAAGCTTAGGAAGAGTTTCCTACCAACAATGATGGTTAAATATTTGGTGGAAGAAGGAGCTCTCATCACTCAAGGATTGAGGCCTAAACTATAAGACTAGCACTCCCTACCTTTAGGACTCACCTTGGCCATGATCCTTGGCTTGGAGATCTTCATCTTGCACCTAGAAAATCAGAGAAAATCTGCATCAAATCAGAAATTAGGCATGGAAGGAGAATTCAAAATTGGAATTGAAATAAGAAGAAGAAGAAAGGGAAACAAGGAAGTAGAAGCCAGTGACTTCAAGAAATGATGCTTGTATCTTGGATCAAGCAAAGAGCACTCCACCTTTCAAACACTCAAGGGTATTCTACCCTTCAAATACTCATTCAAGAACCTCACACTCTCTTTTCAAACCTATCTTCTAACTCTCAAATTCAAGAACTTTTCACTCCAAATAAGAGAACATAGGGGAACTAGAATAAGAAAGATAGCTTTCTTCATTTAATCCAAAATAGAATGAATATAATGGGGGGGGCTTATGGTGCGGGCACCAGACTCAGAAGAAGACTTCAGAGCTCCATCTGGATCTCTGATTAACCTTGACCGAAGAATTAGGGTTTTTGGTTTGTAATAAGAGTTGACTAGATCAACTCAATTTAGCTTGAGTCTACATTACCTGCATTTTTATTTTGTTGAGTCATGTTGACTCAGTAGTGGACTAGAGTTTCAACCGGGGATGTTACATTTTCTCCCAAGACCTGGCAAGTGGACACCACACTCCCAGTCCAGGGGGCGCCATATCCACATCCAGCAGCCTTTGGTCCCCACTCCATAGATGGCAACCTCCTTCTTTCATGCACTAGATAAAAAGAAGAGCACAAATCAAGGGGGCGGCCAAGACTTTCCCAAGTGACTCCAAGCAAAGAAGGGAAGAAGTTTTTCTTGGAAGAGAATATCAAGGGGCGCCCATTACCTGCCAAAAACACCTAAAACAAAGATGGGAAGAGCCTTGACTTAGGGAGGAAGAAAAGGAGGAGTCCAAAAGAGTTCATCCAGGGAAGGAAGAAAATTTTCTTGAAAAAAATCAAGCAAGGTGGCGCCATCTACCTGCCATTTATAACCCAAATCCTAATTTTTTGTATTTTGGCCAACCATATGTAAGGGATTTGCCCTAATTTGGAGATCCCCTCCTTTAGTCCCACATGGGAAAATATGAAACCCTTCTCCCTTGTAAAGCATTATAAATTACATCCCTCTTGTAAGTTGAAAAAAATCTATGAATGAAGAAAAATTATTTTTGCTATTCTCTTGTGTTGAGTAACCTAGGTTTCTCTTCTTCCGCACTATTCTAAGTGTTGAGCTCCGTGAGGGGGTAATCCGGGTTCCATTGGAGCCTTGAGGAGGTGAGAGATCTCCATCTTTATCCAAAACCCTAGGTTAGCCACTTAAAAATCCAAAACCCTAGCCGCCCTTCATTATTTTCAATCCATCGACCCTAGCTCCTTCCATCTCCCACGGCCTCTCTCTCTCTACAAGTCCAGGCCGTCCACCTTCATCCAGATCCAGTCCGGCTACTTCAGATCCAGAGCAAGTTTCAAGGAAAATCACATCAGCTTCCAGGAGAATCCAGTTTTCAGCAATTTCAATCTTCAAGTTCATCAACCTGGTAAATTCTTCCCTTGACTCTCTGATTCCATCAATTGTTTTTCTTCTCTTCCAGATCTTGAGTTCAGGAGAAGCCAACCCGCCAAATGACCAGTACTGGAGGATCCATTGCGAAGAAATCTGAATCCGAGGATCCAACAATCTGCTCGGGAGAGTTCTTCCACCAAAATCTGTGAAGATCATTGTCTGGTTAGGTAAACCATCTCTTCTCTTTATTTCTGTTCTGTTGAAAGTTCGGAGCGAAACCCTAGGTCTGGGAGTTTCTCAACCCCCAGCGATCCGTTGCTTCTGAACTACTCTGATAATTTAGTTTCCTTAAAATTGTGCTTTCAATTATCATATTAGTATCTTTCAATGTTAGGTTAACTTTTCTTTGATTTGAAGCCAACTTCTACAAACATATAAAAACAACAAAAAAATTAGTTAATCTTAATTCACTTCCGCATCGCATCCCTTTATTTGTTCTGCATCATTTTTGGTATCAGAGCTTTCGTTCTGCATCATTTTTGGTATCAGAGCCCAGTCTAGGGTTTCTGATTTGCTTGCTTGCTTGTTTTGATTGTTTTCTCTTTTTATTTTGTCTGCTCGAAGTAGACTCCCCAGGACGTCCGGTCCTAGGAACTAAGCAAGGCGCAAGCCTCCTCCTCCCATTCCACGGGGTGTTCTTAGGGCGTGTAGGGGATCCATTGGGTTATAACTTCGTAGCAGGGATTATAAACGGGGAAGACAATCTAGTTGCAGCCCGTAATTACCCTGTTTTCTAAATTATTTCTCCCTGCATAAAACTCCGAATTGTATGATTTTTGCTTCGTTAAAACCAGTATAATTGAACCTATTTTCCATAATTTTTCTGTGATTTATTGGTTTCTGTAAAAATTCTGAGCATTAAAATACAACTACTCTATTTTTTGTGTTCTGCAATTCAATTCTTTTTGGAGTGATCATCTCATAATTTACTTAAGGGCAATTGAGCATCTAAGATAAGGGGAGGAGTTGATTACCTCTCCTTAGCCCAAAACCACCATCCAATCATTCGAACCTAGACCTAATTTAAAATCAGTTAGACCTAATTTGCCCTAGTGGGCTAGGGACACCAATTGGTCGGGTCTAGGCTAGTGTTGAGTCAGTTTGCCGAGTTATTCTGTGTGTGCTTAGCACTCAGTGTCTAGAACGGTGGTTCAGGGATCCATTCCCGAAGGGCTTGTGTGCTGGTCCGCCTACCTGGCCAATCACTGATTGGTGTCTAGGATTGGCAATCAGGGACCTAACACTCCCCTTACACCTGCCTGGCTGAGTCCTGAGTTACTACAGGCTAGCTTGCCACTCTGATTGGGCATCTAGTTTGGACTCTAGGTCTAGTGATCCAGTAGTCGATTTAGTCTAGTCTCATTTTGTGTGCTTGCTTGAATCATCATGTCTACCAGAAACGGAGTGCCATATCAACCTGGTCAAACCCAACCTGATTTAGAGGCCATGGTTAGAGCTCTTACTGAGAGCATGAACAAGTTAAGCCAGGATTTGACTGCTACTGTTACCCAGTGTAAAGAACAAGTCCATGAGAATTTTACCCAGCTTAGGGATCAAGTCCAAGTCCTTGAGAAACGTAGACATCAAAATTGGATCCCTGATCCAAAATTTAATAGGCCCCAACCTCATCCATACCAGGAGCCTAGGAGGACCTTATACCGTGATCCCGAGCATAACCTTAGGAAGCCTAACCATGATATCTATAGTGTGGATCGTGTCTATGAGAGGTCCTTACAATATTCTAGACCAGTCACTCAACAACCCAAGTCTTCTAGATCAAACCATTTAGATCCACACCCATGCCCAAGTAAGGTCTCTACTAGCTTGAAACCCAGTGTGACCCAGGTTCCTATATCGCAAGAATGTTTGTTTTATGGAGAAAGAGGCCATAAATCTAGTCAGTGCCCATGCATAGGACTGGCTTGTGCACAGCTAAGTGGTAAGAATCCTAAGGATGACATTAATGAGGGAGAACCCAAGCCTACCAATGAGGAAGAAAGGTTAGGTATGACAAGCCTAGAATCAGTTGACCCGATTACCACTGACCCGAAACCCATTGAAGATGGCATCGAGGAAGTATATGATGCTGGCTTGAGTCTAGTTGATGAATATGAGGGGGAAGAACTTGAAGAATATGACATCGATACTATTGGTTCCTTACCTGAGGAGACCTTAGAGAGCAACCAAGTGGTGGGACCTAGTTCAGAAATTCAAGAGATTTGTGAGAATCAGGTTCCTTTAGTCAAATACCCCCAGGAAGAACTCATAGTGTTAGCCCGAGCTATCAGTTCGTACCCTCTAATGATAGTCATTCTCCAAGTACCAATTGAAGATCTTTGCACTGAATAGTTTAAGTTTGCCCACCCTATGGTAGATCCTCTCCTTAGGATGACTGAATCAAGCCTCTTACAATTGGACCTTGTCCCATGCCCAGCCACTAAGGTCTCTCCCGTAATCTCAGTTGAACATCCTTGTCTTGAGCGGATTGATTCTCCCAGTCCTGTAGAAGTCCTCCTTATGACCCCAGACCCCTTCCTTCGCATGACTGACCTACCCTTCTATAGAGTATACCTTTCCTCACCCATAGGTCAAATTTCAAGTCTTGAGGTCATCATCCATAGGTCCTTCCATGAATCATTCTTTAATCCATTCTTGAGAAAGTGGATCATTGTTTGCTTAGAGAACAAACCTTAACTATTGCAATCACATCTCCTAGGCTACTTCTCGAACCATCTCTTGATCCATTCCTAGGAATAGCAAACTTTTCCTTTCGTAAGGATGACCAGTTGACACTCATAGATCACCATTCAAACCTTCAGGTCACCACCTTTAATCAGCAGGTAATTCAAGACTCCACCTCATATTCCTCCCTTTCTCTAGGACTTCCAATGCTTCTTACACCATCCAAGTATACTTTGTCGAAGTCTTTAGAGTGAACCACGTGTCAGAACCTATTAGGTTTGCCACCTACTTCTGGAAGACCTTATGGCACCTACTAGGTACCCATGATAAGTTTTCATGCTCTGCATGCCATCCTCCGACCCAAGGTCAAACCTAGAGAGCCGTAGTTTGTTAGGTTTAGACCTAGGGTTCCTTTGAATAAAGTCCATTCTTTAGGAATGCATCGTCGGTCGAGTTTAGGTCATTGTCTCAGATTTTGGTTAAGTGAGAATACCAGGAGTTGGGATTTATACCTACCAAGGGCAGAATTTGCGTACAATGACTCGGTCAATAGGTCTACGGGTAAGAGTCCATTTGAAATTGTACATGGGTACAAACCCCACACACCTCTTGACCTAGTCCCTTTACCTGTCCACACTCGAGTCTCCGAGTCTGCTGAGAATTTTGCACAGCATGTAAAAGACTTGCATAAAGAAATTCATGCCAAAATAAATTTAAGTAATGAAACTTATAAGAAGTTGGCTGATACTCAAAGGCGAGTCAAATCTTTTGTTGAGGGAGACTATGTGATGATTAGGTTAAGGCCTGAACGGTTTCCTCCTGGAACCGTTAGAAAGTTACATGCTAGGGGAGCTGGACCATTTAGAGTGGTAAAGAGAGTAGGATCCAATGCCTATGTGCTCGAGTTGCCTCCAGAACTAGGCATTAGCTCTACTTTCAACATTACAGACTTAGTAGAGTACAGGGAGCCAGCTGTGATTCCTAGTGAACCTTTTGAGCCTAACCCTATCATTGAGAGTGATCCCGACCCTGTGTGTCCACCAACAAACTGGCCTGTGAGGAAAGAGCAGATTGAAAAGATCCTGGATGATCAGGTTATCTCTACTCATAATCGAGGATACCAAAGGTACCTGGTCCGCTGGCAAGGAAGGCCAGATTCTGATGACTCTTGGATCTCCCGAGAAGAATTACAAGAATTGGACCCAGACCTCTTGGAGAGATACCAGAGCCAACTTGAGCCTTACTCGACAGGGTCGAGTTCCTCCCACCCCGGGAGAATTGGTGCGGGCACCAGACTCAGAAGAAGACTTCAGAGCTCCATCTGGATCTCTGATTAACCTTGACCGAAGAATTAGGGTTTTTGGTTTGTAATAAGAGTTGACTAGATCAACTCAATTTAGCTTGAGTCTACATTACCTGCATTTTTATTTTGTTGAGTCATGTTGACTCAGTAGTGGACTAGAGTTTCAACCGGGGATGTTACATTTTCTCCCAAGACCTGGCAAGTGGACACCACACTCCCAGTCCAGGGGGCGCCATATCCACATCCAGCAGCCTTTGGTCCCCACTCCATAGATGGCAACCTCCTTCTTTCATGCACCAGATAAAAAGAAGAGCACAAATCAAGGGGGCGGCCAAGACTTTCCCAAGTGACTCCAAGCAAAGAAGGGAAGAAGTTTTTCTTGGAAGAGAATATCAAGGGGCGCCCATTACCTGCCAAAAACACCTAAAACAAAGATGGGAAGAGCCTTGACTTAGGGAGGAAGAAAAGGAGGAGTCCAAAAGAGTTCATCCAGGGAAGGAAGAAAATTTTCTTGAAAAAAATCAAGCAAGGTGGCGCCATCTACCTGCCATTTATAACCCAAATCCTAATTTTTTGTATTTTGGCCAACCATATGTAAGGGATTTGCCCTAATTTGGAGATCCCCTCCTTTAGTCCCACATGGGAAAATATGAAACCCTTCTCCCTTGTAAAGCATTATAAATTACATCCCTCTTGTAAGTTGAAAAAAATCTATGAATGAAGAAAAAATTTTTTTGCTATTCTCTTGTATTGAGTAACCTAGGTTTCTCTTCTTCCGCACTATTCTAAGTGTTGAGCTCCGTGAGGGGGTAATCCGGGTTCCATTGGAGCCTTGAGGAGGTGAGAGATCTCCATCTTTATCCAAAACCCTAGGTTAGCCACTTAAAAATCCAAAACCCTAGCCGCCCTTCATTATTTTCAATCCATCGACCCTAGCTCCTTCCATCTCCCACGGCCTCTCTCTCTCTACAAGTCCAGGCCGTCCACCTTCATCCAGATCCAGTCCGGCTACTTCAGATCCAGAGCAAGTTCCAAGGAAAATCACATCAGCTTCCAGGAGAATCCAGTTTTCAGCAATTTCAATCTTCAAGTTCATCAACCTGGTAAATTCTTCCCTTGACTCTCTGATTCCATCAATTGTTTTTCTTCTCTTCCAGATCTTGAGTTCAGGAGAAGCCAACCCGCCAAAGGACCAGTACTGGAGGATCCATTGCGAAGAAATCTGAATCCGAGGATCCAACAATCTGCTCGGGAGAGTTCTTCCACCAAAATCTGTGAAGATCATTGTCTGGTTAGGTAAACCATCTCTTCTCTTTATTTCTGTTATGTTGAAAGTTCGGAGCGAAACCCTAGGTCTGGGAGTTTCTCAACCCCCAGCGATCCGTTGCTCCTGAACTACTCTGATAATTTAGTTTCCTTAAAATTGTGCTTTCAATTATCATATTAGTATCTTTCAATGTTAGGTTAACTTTTCTTTGATTTGAAGCCAACTTCTACAAACATATAAAAACAACAAAAAAATTAGTTAATCTTAATTCACTTCCGCATCGCATCCCTTTATTTGTTCTGCATCATTTTTGGTATCAGAGCTTTCGTTCTGCATCAGCTTAGGCCCTATTTATAGCCCTTCATAACCCACATGGGTTGGCCCAGGAGAGAGAGAGAGAGTGCAGGTTAGGTCTAGCTAACTCTAGTTGGGTAGTTTCTAGAATTAGTTTTTTATAACAATTTATGGGTAGAAGGTTATAACCAATTGACATGTGGCAGTGACTTGGCTTAATTTGCTGATGTGGAGCTCTATGTGTCATGTGATATAGCATCCCACATGGCAAGTTAGTTGGAGGGTTGTTGGGGTAATAGAACATGGCTTCAATCTCCCCATAAGATTCTTGATGTAGTGTCCTTCCTCCTCCCTAAAAGGTACTTGATATGGTGTCAACCAATTAAGGGAAATGGGCTTCAAGTAAATGGAATCCAAGTGAGAGAAATGGGCTTCAAGTAGATGGCATCCAAGTGAGGGAAGTGGGCTTCAAATGGATGGCGCCAAGTAAGGAAAATGGGCATTGAAGAAGTGGCCTCATATCCTACTTGAATCTAGGTTGTGTCGACTCATGAATCGACTCAAGTATTTGCTGCAAGAGAAGATGGGCTCAGATCCTTTATTAGATTTGTCTATTTTAACTGCAAAACAAAAGTGAGTGAGTCCAAAAAACTTCTTTCTTGTTGATGTCCCCATCACGGCTTCCTCGAGGTCGAGATGCCCTGGTCGAAGTCGAGCTCTGCCTTTCTCCGGACTCCTTTGCCAGGCGGCTCCCTCGAGGTCGAGATGCCCTGGCCGAAGTCGAGTTCTGCCTCTCTCCGGACTCCTTCACCGGGTGGCTCTCTTGAGGTCGAGATGTCCTGGCCAAAGTCGAGCTCCGCTTCTCCAGACCAGCCTCACTTTGGATGAAGGGACCAGTAGTCGAGGGACGTCGCCGCTTTCCTTGGGCGGTGGTAGGCCAACTAAGGACCACGAAGAGGCACCCACTAGGTAGCAATAATTGCCGCAGCTACCACTTACACCGAAAAGAAAGGGGTCCCCCGATCGAGGCACTGCTCTCCAGACTGATCGCCTACACCACCCAGAAGAGGAAGTCAACTCAGAAGATTCAAATCTTGGGGATGGCTGCCCCCCGATCGAGGCTCTGCCAGGTTTCCCAAAATGAAGCGACCAGAAGGAGGGTCAGAGCGCATGGTAAGTTTCTTTTTCCTAATGAGGAAAGGCACCTTGTGGATGGCACGGAACAACGTCACATGCCCCTGCAAGCATGGGGAGGGTCCCAAGGCAGGCGGGGCGTAGCAATCCTAGTTTAAGAGAGATCTTAAAGGTTTCAAGAAAAAGGTAAGCGAGCTAATGGGCAAAAAGGGTGGCATATAGGAGAACGATTGAGAGGTTACCAGAGACTCATCGGAAGAGTCTTGACGGACATAGCCATCTAGCTCGTATTCTCCTCCTCTACCACTTTCCCCGCTCTACACTCAGCTCTTTCATACTCTCCCAGAATATTGCTTTCTCCTCTTAGCATGGAGTCCACCTATGGAGCTCGACCAGGAGGATCTGTTCTCCTGGATCGTCTCTGACTTGAGCATCGGAGTGCCCCCACCAGGATCACCAGCCCGGGTCTCTTCTGTTTTGCAGGTCCAGGTGCACGAGCAAGATCTAGGGCGACAAGGGCACAATCTGAAGTTCGTCTCTAGTTATAGTTGATGACAGTTTAGGCGACAACAAATTGACATGCAAGGAAGGGGGTAGGACATATTTTGATCTAAGCTAATCCCCTCACGAGAAAAACCACCAGGAGCATGGTGATGACCCATGCAAGGGAGGTCTCTACTAGCCGTACGGGAGATCCCCCTTCGCATGAGGACCCGCATAGTCCAGAAAGGAAGCTCCCCGCTCCATCGCAACCACCTCTAACGGATATTCAGCTAGCTGCACTCACCTAGCAAATGCAGCTTCTAACTATGGTGGTGTGCCAGTTGCAGCATCAGCACCGATTCCTGGACACCCACCAACAGCCAGGGACTCCTGCAGCCCAAGACGTCGCACCCCATGATAGCCTACATTCCTTCCAAGGAAGGCCTTCGTAGCCGTGGGCCATAACAGACCACCGGGGAAGCAATAGGACCCCGATGATGAGATAATGGACTGGGTCTGCCGACCAGGAGAGCCGATCTCCGACCTTTGAGCAGGCTACTGTTAAGCACCACCGAGGTCATAGAGGCAAGGCCCCACATCGCGACCCTCCTCAGATACCACCTTCTCCTCTCCCGTCGATCTTGGTGGAGGGCTCAACCGATGAGGCCATCAAGCGCATGGCAAAGAGGCGCCAGGAGGAACAAGAGTGCAAGTTGGTGGAGCTATCCCGCCAATTTGCAAACTTGTAGGGCTCCCCCAGTAAGCCTGCAGGCTATGACGCCCGTCCTCCTTTCTCCCGAGAGATCCAAGAGGAACCAATCTCGAGCTGGTTCCACATGCCACAGGTAGATCTCTACGACGGGACCACCGACCCCCTAGACCACCTTGAGAGCTACAATGCCCTTATGAGAGTCCAAGGGGTGACCAACGCTCTTCTCTACATTGCTTTTCTAGCCACCCTCCGGAAGGTGGCTCGAGTCTGGTTTACCCACCTCGAGTCTGAGAGCATTAACTCATTCGCTTAGCTAGAGTAGAATTTCATGGCTCATTTCGATGCTTGTCAAAAAGTGCCACGGGAGGCAGACAACCTCTTCTCCATCAGGCAACAGGACCACGAGCTCCTTTGGGACTACGTGCCCCACTTTAAGGTGACTGCACTGGAGATCTATAACCTGGACGAGTCGGTGGCCATGATGGCACTGAAGAGAGGGCTCAGGACTTTCTGCCTGACCTACTCACTATATAAGAAGCCATCGAAGATGTACTCCGAGCTTCTCCTTCGTGTTCATAAGTACATCCGCACCGAGGAGGCGGACCGTACGAGGAGGGAGTTGGACGGGAAGCCACTGAAGAAGCCAACCCTTGGTGAGACGTCCGGGGTGCAAAAGCCCAGACTTGCCACACCAAACTTTCACTAGGGGCCAAAACCGAAGAGTGGCCCCATCCCGGAAGAAAGATATACTCTTCTCCTTACTCCGAGGATGAAGATCCTCATGGAGATTGAGAGCGAGTGCTACCTGCATCGCCCACCCCCAATGAGGCTATCTAATGGTCGCGACAAGATGGAGTACTGCCAGTTCCACCATGACCACGACACTGAGGACTGCGATCACCTCAAGAGAGAGATTGAAGACCTCATAAGGAGGGGCAACCTCAGGAGGTTTGTAGGGGGCAAGACCCTAGCGGAACCTCAGGCACTTGTTTCTCTCCCTCCAATCTCCAAAGTCAACAACCGACCCACCGAGAAGCCTATGGGGATGATATGTTGGGGAATCGAGCGCACCCCCAAGAGGGCCCGGGGAGGAGAAAGTTCTGAAAATGTACTTCCATTTATGAGGGAGAGGAAGTCTGGGGTTGATAATGTTAATAACGATGCCGTGGTCATCGAGATGATGATCGCAAAGCATCTTGTAAAATAGATTATGGTCGATAGCGAAAGTTTGACTGATGTCCTTTTCTATGATGCTTTGTCCAGGATAAATCTATCCTCTACTCAACTTAGGCCTATACACACTCCTCTCATCGGCTTTACAGGGGACTCTATGAGAGTCAAAGGGAAAATCACTCTCTCTGTTACTGCCGAGGTGCCACCTTGGCAGAGCACCGTTATGATGACCTTCATGATTATTAGGCTTCCTTGACGCGGGACGACTCTAAGATTATAGGAAAATAGTAAACTAATTTTTTTTATGATTTTTATAATTTAGGTTTATAGGCTTAATTCTCAATATAAAACAAGAACTAGCAGGAGATTCAGCAATGCAAAGAATCATTGTATCGCAAAATAACTCATGCAAGGTAATGAAATAGCTAGGACCCAAGAGTTGAGAAACTCTCAGTTTAGGATAGCTATTCTTCATCAAATCAGATATCAAGAGTAGAGAAGGATGTTACCAATCAGTGATTTGAAGAACTTCTGACGAAGAGATCACACAGCACTCTAATTGGAGTCTGGATGATGAAGCTGGGTTCCCTTGAATTTGATGACTGATTTTGGTGGTCCTGAAGGCAAAGAAGGCCTCCTCTAGGGAGGTGAGACACCTCGAGGTTCTTACAAGCATCAGGGGTCAATCAAAATAGCAACAAAGTAGTAAAAGGAGATCAGGGTTAGTAGAAATCTGAAATTTGGTTTCTTATGTGGCAGCTTGAAGAAGAATGTTGCTCTTCGCTTTGGGCGGCCTAGGGCACTCTTCCTTTGGGCGTGTGATGGCTTGGATGGTAGCAAGCTAGGGCTTGGAAAGATTATAGGGCAGCAAGGATGATTAGGGTACAAAAAGTAACCAAAGAAATACAGAAACTCTAACACCCATACAAGAACACAAGTTCTTAAACCAAAATTTTAGCAAAGATTTAATTCATATGAGAAAAGATAGTACAAGAGGGGGAGGGGGTGGGGTTTTTATAGAGTTCTCATGTCCTCCCCTAACTAGGGTTACATTTAGGTTAACAAGACTTTTCCTAATTAGATTACAAGTCCTTCTCCTAGCTAAGTTAGAAGTACAAATCTTAAAATAATTAGGAACATAAATCCTAACTAGGATAGACTAGTCTTCTCCTTCTCATTCAAGGACACTTGGACTTGGTTAACTCTTCTTTTCTTGGGCTTGGACACCTCTTGACTTGGACTTGGGCTCTTGGGCAGCAATTGGGGAGTCCAAGGATGGGTTGGGCGCATGGGCTTTGGGCCCTGGAGGCCTGGGATGCCTGGAGCAGGAATATTCTAAGTATCTTGGTTCTAGGCTGGAATATACCCGGAATCTTCGTTCTTTATGGACCCGGGCCTTGCATTCACTTGGGCTGGGATGCAGGTGGACCTCTAGAATCATGGATGCCCTGGTTTGGGAATATGCTCTAGTATCTGGGAAGGAATTTGGGCATCTGAAAGGAATTTGGAAGGAATCAAGATTTTTAGAAAGCATTTTGGATCCTGGGGTGTTACACAAAATCCAATAAGCTGATGTAGTGACCTCTAACTCCTGGATGTGGCCCGGTGAAACTTTAAAATAAAGTAACCTCCTCTCTTATACAAAAATTGGACTCATACTGGACTCATAACTGAAGTACAGGACTCAATATACTGACTAGGATTGAGGGTTGAGACAAATAAACTAATCTCAACTTATTACAGGACTCAATCTTAATTGATTACAAAATTGTGACACATGACTAAGGTTCTAAAATTAAAATCCTAATCAATAAACCATATGGGATCCAGTGATCTGTGTCTGATCCTGGTGTCCCCACCAATTCTCCCTGGGTGGGAGGAACTCGATCCCGTCAAGTAAGGGTCAATTTGGCTCAAGAAGGGTCTGGGTTGAGGCATTGCAGATCAGCACCAGCATTCCACAAGTCCTCAGATTCTGGCCAACCTTGCCATCGGACCAAGTACCACTGATAGTCTCTATCCCAAGTACTGATAGCTTGATCATCCAGAGCTCTCTCAATCTTTTCCTCACCAAAAGGCCAAATTATATGTGGTCGCTCGGGGATGGGTTCACTTACAAAGAAAGGGAGTGGCTCAAGGGGCTCGCTAGGTATCACTGCTGGCTTCCTAGACTCTATAAGATTTGAGATGATGAAGGTGGAGCTAATATCTAAATTAGGTGATATCTCAAGCACATAGGCATTGGGTCCATTACTCTTCATTATTTTGGATGGGCCAGCTTCACGAGCAGAAAATTTCTTTATCAGCACATATTTCTCTGCATAAAATTCTTTATCTCTCTTTTGGAAATTAGCCACATTATTATTTAGTTATTTAGTTATGTTTAGCTCTTGACTAATTTCATGATGCAAAGGCTGTGTAGAGGTAAGTGTAGGTGTAGACATGTAATTCAGGCTATGATTTTATTGGACTCAACTAATACCTAATAGACTTGACCAGACATCCCTATTAAAGGACATTTTATTAGACTATAAGGGACAAAACCTAATAGACTATAAACTCTTTGGGTTTGACCCTAGCATGGCATGCACATGAGAATTTACTATGTACACTTACTAAATGCTAGTGGGTATGCAAGAAGTAAGATGCAAACCTAATATGCACAATGTATGTATGCAGTATGATTACTTCTACAAAATACAAATGAATGGTTAAAGAAACATAAGAGAATTCATGAAAAGGTAAAAAATATGAGGTGAATTCAAGGTTAGTCTAGTAAGGTAGAAAGTAAGAAAAGGGGTTGGGATTGATCGGGTAGACTAAGAGACAAGGTGTTTCAGGGATGAGTCCTATACTAATGAGATTTACCTTATGGGTATTAGGTATTCCTATAGGGCCGGCTTGATGGAAAAATGTGTTATTGATTTCAGGGAAGAGATCAATTGGGGTTAAAGGAATGACTTCATCCTAAGGGTACTGATTTAATTAGATCAAGTCCTTAATAAATTCTTCTGGCTCTTGAATCAAAAGACTGGGCTCTATAGTTGGGCTTTCTTTTAGTGTCTCCTCATGTAAAACTCTAATAGTAGGATTGGGTTCCTCATGGTCTTCTTCCTTTAAGGGTTCTTCCACTACATGGTTAGCTAACTCTATGTTGGTTACTGTCTGGGTATGGCTAAGGTTGGCTAAATCTAGACTGGCACCTACTTGGGTATGGTCAGGGTCAACTATTGTTGGGTGGTCTTCTACTATAGGTTGAATCTGGGTGAGGTTAGGGGCAACTAACTCTGGATTGGTTTCTACCTGGGTATCTACAAAGTCTAGGTCTTCTAGAGGGACTTCCTCTTCTTCTTCTTCATAGTCCTTCGCTAAGCTCATGTCAGCTTCATATACTTCCTTCCTCTTCAATGTTAGCTTTCTGAACTAGTGGGGTGGTAAGAGGGGATTGACTAAGGAAAAATGGACCAATACTTGGCTCACGGCTAGGGGTACTAATCCTATAGGGTTCAAGTAGATTAAGGGATAGTGGGTTACTATTGGGTTCATATCTAGGAACTATGAGTTCCTGGGGTCTATAGGGCAAGGGTTCAACGCTATGGGTCTTGCCTAGGGTTTCTAATTGGTCTCCACTTGGTCAAAACTATGAATTGCTTGAGTACTTGATTGGGTCAGTTGGTCAAGCTTGTTATTAATTTGAGTGTTGGATTGGTTTAGTTGGGCAAACTGGTTTTGGGATTGTGTATCGGCTTGGTTCATTTGGGTAGTTAATTGGGCAAGCTATTTCATGATGGCCTCAAAATTGAGATCCATGGCTGAGTCGGTTTGGGATTTAGACTTCTGGTATTGGGTTTCTAATCTAGTGGTCATACCTCAAACAATCAGTCAGAATGAGATGGTGCAGCCAAGCATGCAAAACGGGTTAGCTTAATCTAGGGTTTCCTAGACCTAAAGCCAAAACTAGGTGGGTCAGCTCAACTTACACTTAACCCAGTAGCTAATCCTTCCTCTGGTCAGGTAGAGGGTGGGAGTGTGGGAGGCCCCTCTGCTTTCGCAGGGATCCAATTAAAAACCACAACACCACTTAGGTCGTTTGACTCTGGACCCTCAGCCTTAGATACCATATTTCAGTAATTGCCACAGGATTAAATGCACTAGTTGGCCTACATAATTCAGACCCGACCTGTTGGTGTCACCTAGCCCTCTATGGCAAATTAGGTCCAATTGATTTTAATTAGGATTGGGTTAGAATGTTGGTGGTTGTTTTGGGCCCAGGACAGGTGATGAGATCTTGCCCTGATGTTAGATAGTGATTGCCCTTAAGATTAGGTTAAAAGATGATGGCATTCAATGATCTTGATGCAATATAAAACAATCAAAAATAATTTTTTTTTATTAATTTATGAGATGTCAAATTAGGTTTAAGTTAACTGGGATTTTCAAACAAATTTTGGCTTGGGATTGGGGGGTCTGGAAGTTGATTAGGTTTGGTCAAGTAAGTGCAGAAATTCATGAAATTAGGATTTCAGATGATGCAGATTTTGACAAAGATATTGATGCAAAAAAAATCAGAAAAATTGTAAGACAGAGGATGGATGGTGATAATGATACCTAGCAAATTTAATGTAAAAATAATCAAATGATGCTGCAAATCCTAGGGTTTTCAGACTACTACAGAAATCTCAGGATTTTTGTTAATGTTTCTAATATGCTGAATTTTAATGATTTAAGTTTTTTATAAAATTAATTAAAAATTATGATAAATCATAGGACAAGATAGAAAATAATTTATGCAAATTTAATAGAAAAATAAAATTTTTAGGTGATCAAAATCAGATGGAAAATAGACACTTAATGTAGTGGACAAGATGCAGAAAACTCAGAAATTAGGATTTTATGAATCTAATGCAAATGAAAACTATCCTAAACCCACTTTAATACCAAACTGATGCGGGACGACTCTAAGATTACAAGAAAGTAGTAAACTAATTTTTTAATGATTTTTATAATTTAGGTTTGTAGGCTAAATTTCCAACATAAAACAAGAACTAGCAGGAGATTCAGCAATGCAAAAAATCATCATATCGCAAAACAACTCATTCAAGGTAATGAAATAGCCAGGACCCAAGAGTTGAGAAACTCTCAATTTAGGATAGCTATTCTTCATCAAATTAGATATCAAGAGTAGTGAAGGATATTACCAATCAGTGATTTGAAGAACTTCCGATAAGAGATCACACAACACTCTGATTGGAGTCTAGATGATGAAGCTGGGTTCCCTTGAATTTGATGACTGATTTGGGTGGTCCTGGAGGAAAAGAAGGCCTCCTTTAGGGAGGTGAGAAACCTCAGGGATCCTACAAGTATCGGGGTCAATCAAAACATCAACAACAAAGTAGTAAAAGGAGATTAGGGTTAGTAGAAATCTAAAATCAGGTTTTGTATGTGGCAGCTTGAAGAAGAATGTTGCTCTTTGCTTTGGGCGGCCTAGGGCACTCTTCCTTTGGACGTGTGATGGCTTGGATGGTAGCAAGCTAGGGCTTGGAAGGATTCTAGGGAATCAAGGATGATTAGGGAACACAAAGTAACCAAAGAAACATGGAAACTCCAACACCCACACAAGAACACAAGTTCTTAAACCAACATTTTAGCAAAGATTTAATTCATATGAGAAAAGATAGTACAAGAGGGGGAGGGGGTGGGGTATTTATAGAGTTCTCATGCCCTCTCCTAACTAGGGTTACACTTAGGTTAACAAGCCTTTTCCTAGTTAGATTAGAAGTCCTTCTCCTAGCTAGGTTAGAAGTACAAATCTTAAAACAATTAGGAACATAAATCCTAACTAGGTTAGACTAGTCTTCTCCTTCTCATTCAAGAACACTCAGACTTGGTCAACTCTTCTTTTCATGGGCTTGGATGCCTCTTGGCTTGGACTTGGGCTCTTGGACAGAAATTGGGGCATCCAAGGATGGGTTGGGCGCATGGGCTTTGGGCCCTGGAGGCCTGAGATGCCTGGAGCAGGAATATTCCAGGTATCTTGGTTCTGGGCTGGAATATACCTGGAATCTTGATTTTTTATAGACCTGGGCCATGTATCCACTTGGGCTGGGATGCAGGTGGACCTCTAGAATCATGGATTCCATGGTTTGAGAATATGCTCTGGTATCTGGGGAGGAATCTGGGCATCTGGAAGGAATCAGAGTTTCTGAAAAGCATTTTGGATCCTGGGGTGTTACATAAAATCCAACAAGCTGATGTAGTGGCCTCTGACTCCTGGATGTGGCCGGGTGAAACTCCAAAATAGGATAACCTCCTCTCTTGTACAAAAATTGGACTCATACTAGACTCATAACTAAAGTACAGGACTCAATATACTGACTAGGGTTGAGGATTGAGACAAATCAACTAACCTCAACTTATTACAGGACCAATCTTAATTGATTACAAAATTGTGATACATGACTAAGATTCTAAAATTAAAATCCTAATCAATAAACCATATGGTATCCAGTGATCTATGTCTGATCCTGGTGTCCCCACCATTCCTTTGGCCTACAACATGATCCTTGGCCGCCTCGTGCTCAACCTGCTCGATGAAGTCATTTCCACCAAACATCTACTGGTGCAGTTTCCCATACCTTATGGTGTTGGAGAGATGTGGGGGGCACCTCATCCGATCCAACACTATCTCCAAGTCATCCCCGGGGCTGGTAACTCCGAGGAAGACCCCAGTGTCGATGACCTCGACCAAAGGGTGCAGGACCCCAGAGGTGGCCTGGTCGAGCACCTGCTGTCATATCCACTCGGAGCCGACCCAGTGAAGATGGTGCAAATTGGGGCCCAGCTACAAGAGGAGGAACGGGCCCACCTATTGGAACTCCTTCGAGCGTATGAGGATGTGTTTGACTAGAAGGCAGTAGATATGTCAAGGATTCCCCTTGACATCATCACCCACAAGTTGAACATCAATCCGAAGCACCGTCCTGTTTGACAGAAGAAGAGGAGCTTCACCCCGGAGAGGCAAAAGGTGATCAATGAGGAGGTGGACAAGCTCCTCGTAGCTGACTTTGTCCATGAAGTGCAATATCCCAGTTGGCTAGCGAATGTGGTCATGGTCAAGAAGAACAATGGGAAGTGGAGGATCTGTGTGGACTACACCGACCTCAACCAGGCCTATTCGAAGGATAGCTTCTCTCTGCCTAAGATTGACCAACTGGTAGACGCCACCTCGAGACACTGCTTCTCTCCTTCATGGATGCATTCTCCAGATACAACTAGATCCAAATGCATCCCGAGGATGAGGAGCACACTACTTTCATCACCAACCGAGGGACGTACTGCTACAGGATGATGCCTTTTGGCTTAAAGAACACTGGCGCCATGTACCAGTGGCTGGTCAATCATGTCTTCAAGGATCAGATTAGTCGAAACATACAAGCATATGTGGATGATATGCTCGTCATGAGTAAGCCAAAGTTGGACCACGTCACAGACCTGGCAGAGGCCTTCCATAACCTCTGGATGCACAAGATGAAGCTGAACCCAGTGAAGTGCGCCTTTGGCATAGTAGCAGGAAAGTTCCTGAGTTTCATGGTCACCTAGAGGAGCATCGAAGTGAACCCGGAAAAGGTCCAGGCAATTATCGACATGGAGCATCCCATCTCTAAGAAGCAGGTCCAGCGCTTGACCGATCGGATTGCCTCATTGAGCCGGTTCATCTCGAGGTCGACTAACCGCTGCTTAACCTTCTTTAAGGTGCTGTGCAAAGTGCACTGCTTCACTTGGACCGAATAATGTAAAGTAGCCTTCGAGGAGTTGAAGAAGTTCTTGGCATCACCGCCACTGCTCTCTAGGCTGGAGGAAGGAGAGGAACTCCTGCAGTATCTGGCAGTCTCCCTAGGGGTCGTCAGTTCGGTCTTTGTCTACATAGACGAGGATGGATCCCAGAAACTGGTATACTATGCCAGTAAGATCCTCCGAGATGTAGAAATTAGGTACACCCATTCATAAAAGTTAATTTTTGCTTTGATAATGTCTGCCCAGCACCTTAGGCCAAACTTTCAAACACACCCAATTACGGTCATGACAGACCAACCGCTGAGGGCAATACTTAGCTACCTTGAGACCTCTGGGCGCTTAGCTAAATGGTCTTTAACACTAAGCGAGTTTGACATCTTGTACCGGCCGAGGCCATCTTAGAAGGCACAAGTGCTGACAGATTTCCTAGTCGAGTGCGCTACTGTTGACCCCGTAAGTGATTTTGATGATAACCAAACATTGAAGCATGTACATTTATTTCTAATAACTCTTCAAGTATATTACAAGTATTTGTAGGATGAGTTAATTGTTCAAACTTCAATTCCTACACCTTTGTTTCTTGTTTGAGTTGTGTAGTAATTTGTTTTTGTAAAAAAGAACCCAATGAAAAAGCTAAGAAAAAATCATGTAAAAAGGGTTACTTCTGTGTGTGTGTGCCTTAAAAATATGTTGAGTTGGTTTGCATGAAAGATGCAAGAGAGTTGGTGAGAGTTTTCTTTGAGTTCAATAGTAAAAGTCCTGAAGAAAAATACTCGAGCCGACCCAGGATGTTGAAGAGCCGACTCTACTTCATGGCATGCAGCAAGGATTCTGGTACGTAACAATCCGAGCCGACTCGAAGGCAACCGAGCCAACTCCAGTGAATCCGAGTTGACTGGAATATGTCCAAGCTGACTCTTCCAGAGTCCAGTTTTTGAACATTTCTGAGAACAGCCAAGCGAGCCGACCCGAACCAGAAAGAACCTACTCTACCAGACCTAATCTTGAAGACCTGAGAAAGCGAGCCGACCCGAACTACATCGAGCCGACTCTTCTAGAGTGATGATTTCAGAACCTGAGAAGAAGAGTCGACCAATGATCAATAGAGCCAACACCTCAAGTTCAAGTTTTTTCAAAGATATAAGTTCAAGCCAGCCCGAGCTATCAAGAGCCAACTCGTCCACAGTGAAGTTTTATGCCCGAGACAAAGAGCCGACTGCACTGAAGATTTGGTGACTCGACCTATCGACTCAAAGGATCCGAGCTGACTCGAACATCGCTTTCAGGTATCCAATGGCTAGTTCCAAAATTTATTTTTGAATGCCAAAAAGTGCTCCAACGGTCACAAACCACTTCCCAACAGTCTACAACGGTTAGAATTGCCTTGAAGTGATGGAAGACCTTATATTTGAAGGATTTGAACTTCCTTGAAGTAAGAGATTGAAAATGTTCTTCAAAGTTTTGAGAGCCACATTGAATATCCTACCTACCAAAAAGAAAGAGAGTATAAGAGCATTCAAGCAAGCTTTCAAGTCTTCACCAATTCTGATATGAAGCTTGAAGCAATTTTAGAAGAAGCCACTGAAGCAATTAAAGCTCATTCAAGTACAAGTCAAGTAGACTTCTATCAAGCTGCACCGACAACTATCCGACAAATTGAGTTTGTCATTTATTGTTGCATTTACTTCAATTCTTTTTTGAATTGTTGTTGGGTTATTGGTGAGCCCGTTGAAAAACCAAATAGGTTTTTGGTGAGCCTTGTTAAAAACCAAGTGTTGGGTTCTTGGTGATCCTGGTAAAACCAAGTTAGGTTTCTTTGGTGAGCCTATTCAAAACCAAAGGGTGTTGGGTTTTCTTTGGTGATCCTGTTAAAACCAAAGTATAAAGGTTTTGGATTGTGATCTTGCAAAACAATCTGATTATATTCAGGTGTGAATATAGTGAAAATCCTGAGTAGTATCTTGGATAGTGGACATAGGAGCTGGGTTGCTCGGAACCACAATAAACCTTGTGTGTTTGTATTGTGATTCTCTGATTTCCTTTAGCTTCTGTATTTAATTTTTAATCACAACACATAATACTTTGAAAAGGAATTTTAATTGCACATTATTGCTTTAAATTTTTTAAATTCCCAATTCATCCCCCTCTTGGGTAGCCACCTGGGCAACAACTGCCATGAGCGAAGAGCCCGAGGAGACCACCTCGACCTCAGAACACCAGTTGGAACCCATAACCGAGGAGGAGACATGGGTCCTCCATGTCGACGGTGCATCCAACTCAGAAGGAAGTGGAGCGGGACTCATCCTCACCAACGGGGATGGGGTCATGGTTGAATGCGCTCTTCGCTTCCGGTTTGCGGAAACCAAAAACCAGGCGGAGTATGAAGCACTCCTCATGGGGCTCAGATTGTCCCGCGAGCTGGGTATACCCAACCTGAAGGTCTTCACCAACTCCCAGTTGGTGGCTAGACAGGTCTTAAGAGAATATGAAGCCCAAGATCTCCAGATGATGAAGTACCTGGAGCGGGTCTGCTCGAGCATGATAGGCTTCCGGTGCTTTAGCATCTCCCATATCCCTTGTGGAGACAATGCTCACACCGACGCTCTGTCAATACTTGCAACCCTGCCGGACTCATCGCTGGGGTGCGCCCACATCGAGTACTTGGAAAGTCCAAGCCACGAAGCTCCCAGAGAGGTCTAGCAAGTCACCCGGAGCCTAGCTAGATGGACCAGTACATCAGATACATCACTGACGGTACCTTACCGCTAGATCGAACAGAGGCCCACCTCATCAAGAAGAAGGTCACACGATTTATCCTGATAAACGGGTAGCTCTACCACAGGTCCTACTCCTATCCGCTCTTGAAGTGCTTGAGGCCGCAGAGGTAGCCTTTGTGCTCCAAGAAATACATGAAGGCCTCTGTGGTAACCACGTTAGCGAGAGGAAGCTAGCGTACAAGGCACTCCATCAAGGGTACTACTGGAAAAATATGAGGGTGGACGCGGCCAACTTCGTGAAGAAGTACGATCGTTGCCAGTGCCATGCCCATATACAGCATCAACCCTCGACGTCGCTCTCCGAACTCTCCATACCCTGGCCATTCGCCTAGTGGGGGATGGACATCCTTGGTCCTTTTTCTCTTGCATCTGGACAACACAAGTTCCTGATAGTGGCTATCAACTACTTCACTAAATGGGTGGAGATGAAGCCGCTAGCATGGATTACCGAAGCCAAGGTCCGTGAGTTCTTCTAGAAGTCGATCATCTGCCAGTTCGGACTCCCCCACAACATCATCACTGACAATGGATGACAGTTCGATAACCAAGAGTTCGAAGAGTTCTGTACCAACCTCGGCATTCAACATCGCTTCACCTCGGTGGCTCACCCCCAGACCAACAGAGAGGCCGAGGTGATCAACTGAACGATCCTCCAGGGACTTCGAATAAGGCTGGAGCAGGCCAAGGGTAGATGGGTAGAAGAACTCCCCAGCATCCTTTGAGCTTACCACACAAAGCCTAGGATGGCCATGGATGAGATGCCTTTCAGCCTCATCTTTGGCGCTGAGGCCATCGTCCCTGTCGAACTTGATGTACCTACACTACGGGTGGAACAGTATGATGAGATAGAAAATTTGGCTCGCCTTCTTCTTAACTTGGACCTCCTCGAGGAAACCAGGGACAAGGCTCGACTCTGGATGGTGGCCTACTGACAGTGCCTAGCTCGGTACTACAACACGTGGGTAAGGCCAAAGATCTTCTGCCCAGGTGACCTGGTGTTGCACCCAGCTGAAGCCTCGCAACCTTGGGAGTGTGGGAAGCTCTCATTGAACTAGGAGGGTCCCTATAAGGTGGTCGAGGCTCTTGCCCACGGAGCCTACAACCTAGCAGAGCTGGATGGTGCCAGATTCCCACGGGCTTGGAACGCCGATAATCTAAGAATGTATTATCAGTGATGTAAGGCCTTCCTCCATTAATAATAAAGACCCACTTTGTGCAAATCACCTTTGCCTTGCAGGAATACCACTTCTCGACCCTAGGTCTGGCAATCTAAGCCTAGAAACTCCTGAAGCCCGGTACTCTAAGTCCAGAAACTCCTGAAAGCCGGCACTCTAAGCCCAGAAACTCCCGAAGCCCGACACTCCAAGCCCAAAAATTCTTGAGGCCCAGCTGGTGCGGGCACCAAGATCAGGAAGAGACTTCAACCAGTACAGATAAAGCTAGACCCCTTAGGGATAGAAGATTGAGAGTCTAAATCCTGTAATAAGTTTAATTGAATCCTGTTTTTATTTTATTTGGATAACTAAGTCCTGTATTTACCTCAATTAGGTTCTTTATTGCAATTGAGTCAAGAGTAGTTTAGTCCAAGTCAAATCTGGTTTCAGCACAACAAGTTCAAACTGGTTTCAAGCACAAGTCCAAATTAGGAAAGTGGGCGCATGGACCATGGGATCACCACCTTGCAAGCCACTTCATCACTCCACTTCGCCACATCACCTGGACACCTCATCTTTGATTGGCGCCCAAGAGAAGAAGGAATTCAAATTTCAAATGAAGCTTCAATCTCCTCCATATTCGGCACTTCACATCAAGGAATCACCCATTATTCTCTCCTCCCAAGAGAAGAAGGAATTTGAGTTTCAAATGAAGCCTCAATCTCCTCCATATTCAGCACCCCACATCAAGAAATCACCCATTATTCTCTCCTTCATTTGATGTAATTCAAATTTTGAATTTCAAAAAAGGATTGGAAGTCTATAAAAGAGACTCCACACCTTCTTGTAAGAACAATGCTGAAATTTAATGAGAAGAAGTTTTCTTGAAAGAAAGATCCCTTGCTCGAATGCTTGGTCCCCTGTGAGAGGGTGGGCGTGAGGCCTAGAGTACTCTTCTTCTTCCAACTTCCCTCTTCATATCTACCTCCCACTCTTCCCTCTTAGTTCATTCGGCCAACACAAAGAGCCTACAAGAGTCTACAACTCCACCTCTTTGATGAAATCGACCATCCCAGGAGATTCCCCAAGTTCCTGCCGAGAGTCATCATCCGAATGAAGCCAAAGAGGATCTTCAACAAGACTACTCCGAGCTTCTTTCCACTTTTCCCTTCTCTATCTCAACCTTTTCCTCTAATCCTCCCCTTCATCTTTTTTTGTTGTAGGATCCTTGGGTTTCTAGACTCCTAAGAAGAAGGTCTCCTGTGCCAAGGAACCGGATACAAGAAAACCTTGCAACCTAAGAAATCTCCCCGTCATTCTGGATTGTTCTTCTTTGAGTGTTCCCAGTGCAAAGATTGTAGCTATTAATTGCCGGATAACCCTCTTTAAATATTTTTTTTAGATCTGCAATTATTAGAATACTAAACCTTAATCTGAGTGGTTTCTTAACCACGAATGTCCTCCTCCTTATTTTCTTTGATTGGTTTCATTCTATTTAAGTTTAATATTTAGATTCCCATCTTTAAATTCTTATTTCATTACTTGAGTTGCTGCATTTATTTACTTCATCTTTCATTTGATTGTTATTGATTTCTTATGAAATGCATCATCTCATAATTGACCACCATCATCTTGGTATCAGAGCATGGTAGGTTAGGGTTTTGCATTCTCTTCAGTACCTGAATTTGGTGCTTCACCAGGCCGTCCGGTCTTAGGAGAAAAGTAGGGTTTCAAGACCCTCTCCTCCCATTCCACAGGGATCTCCTAAGGCGTGTAGGGGTGCCATTGTGATAGGCCTTTGAAGGGGAACATAGGACTTGCATTTTATTTTCAGCATTTTAATTTCTGCTGTTCTATTTTTTTCTGCACTATTTGACTTCCAGGAATTATCCAGAAAAGCATAGATTTTATTTTTTTATTTCCTTTCATATGGTATATCCTCTGCAAGTTTGGAGTGTTTGGTGATTTTCTCAAAATTTTCCAAGATTAGTTCATAACACTTTTCTTCCCCACTTCAAACTGCAACACACAAAAAAAATTCTGCACCTAAACTGAGGGTTCATTTGCATGCTTGCATTCATTTCATGATAAATCATCTTAAGGGCACCAATTTGACATAGGGTCAGAATTTCACTACCTGTCCCTAGCCCAAAATTTTCCAAGCTACATAACGAACCCAATCCCTAATTAAAACAGATTAGACGATTAACTTGCTCTAGTGAGCTAGGGACACCCACAAGGTCGGACAGAACCAAGTGTCAAGCCAACTTTGACTACTTGTTTGTGTGTGCTTGTTTATCTGGTGTCTAGGCAAGTGGTTCAAGGACAAGAGCCCGAAGGAAGGTGGGTTGGTTCTCTTACCTGGCCAATTTCATATTGGTGTCTAAGGCAAGCAAAGAGGAACCTCCATCAACCTTACACTTACCTGGCCAGGTGCCAAGTTACTACAACCAAGGTCATCATCTTGACCTGATATTTGATTTAGACTCTAGCTCTAGTAAACCCCTAGCCCGAGTTCGAGTCTGTGTGTGCATGGCAACAAGATCAGGAGCACCTTACCAGCAAACCCAAGCTCAAACTAGTACAACCATGGACCAAATCTTTAAGACCTTTATGAAGACTTTGAATGATCAAATGGCCCGACTGAAGGATGACATTGAAAAGGAATTAGGTATGGCCGACCTAGGATTAGTTGACTAGAATGAAGCCATACTGAAAGAACAATTAAAGGAGGAAGAATTAGAACCCATGATAGAAGTATATGAGGCTGACATGAGTTTGGTAGACGAATATAAAGGAGAAGACTTCGAGAAGAACAACTCTAATACCTTACTTGAGGAAATCCTTGTAGAAGATAAGAGTGTTGAGCCTAGTCCTAAAACATCAGAACAACAAGAAATTAGTGAGGACTTGGTTCCTATAAGTTAATGCCATCAGAAAGAGCCTACTCTTTTAGCCTCAACCCAAGATCTCATTCAGTTCCCTTATAAAGAGTTCATTCCTCTAACCCTAGCTGATGACCTTTTTCTGGAACTAACTAAGTCATCCTTTCTTGAAAACCCTGCACTTACAATGACCGAATTCTCCATCTATCACTTTGACCTTATGATACCCATAGATCAATATTCAAATCTTAAGGTTATCCGGGTAACCAAGGTCTATTTCATGTTCCCAATAGGATTATCCCAAGACTTCAATTTTTATATCCTATCGTATCCTAAGGCTTCCAATGTTCCCCAAACTATCAAATTACACTTTATTGGGGTCATTCAGTTGCACCAATGCTGTGAGTATGTTAGGTTTGCGACCTACTTTTGAAAGACCTTATGTTATTTACTAAGGATCTACTATAAATTTTCTTGTGCATGCCAGACCAGGGTCAAATCTAGAGAGTCAACAATCTATTAGGTTTAGGTCTAAGAGAGTCCAATAAAATCTTTATCAATAAGAATGCCTAGTTAAGTCTGCATTTTGTAGGTGTCTATCTCAGAGTCCGCAAAGTCATGTGCACAGCATATTAAGAAATTCATAAGGAAATTAGTAAAAAGATTCAAATGAGCAATGAAGTCTATAAGCATATGGCTAATTCATGCAAACGAATGAAAGAATTTAATGAAGGGACTCTGTAATGATTAAACTTAGACCATAAAAGTTTTCACCGGGAACTTTTAAAAATTGCATGCCCGGGGAGTTGGACCTTTCAAAGTTACTAAGAGAATTGGACCTAATGCATATGTGTTAGAGTTACCTTCAGATTATGGCATTAGTTCTACTTTTAATATTGCTGATCTGGTAGAATATAAAGAGCCGACATTAATTCCTAGCGAGCCTTTTGGGCCTTATCCCACCTTTGAGAGTGAAACCATACCCGAGTGCCTAACTACAATTTCACCAGACCGGAGAGATAAAGTTGAATGTATCTTGGATGACCAGGTGATTACCACTAGAAATAAGGGTTATCAACGTTATTTGGATCATTGGCAAGGCCGACTAGACTCCGAGGACTCCTAGATCACCTGAAAGGATCTGCAACAAATGGACCCGGACCTTCTAGAAAGATATCACAGTCAGGCCAATCCATACTCGACAGTGTCGAGTTTCTCCCACCCGGGGAGAATTGGTGCAGGCACCAAGATCATGAAGAGACTTCAACCAGTACAGATAAAGCTAGACTCCTTATGGATAGAAGATTGAGAGTCTAAATCCTATAATAAGTTTAATTGAGTCCTATTTTTATTTTATTTGGATAACTGAGTCATGTATTTACCTCAATTAGGTTATTTATTACAAATGAGTCAAGAGTAGTTCAGTCCAAGTCAAATCTAGTTTCAGCACAACAAGTTCAAACGGGTTTCAAGCACAACAAGTCCAAATTAGGAAAGTGGGCACATGGACCATGGGATCACCACCTTGGAAGCCACTTCATCACTCCACTTTGCCACATCACCTTGACACCTCATGTTTGATTGGCGCCCAAGAGAAGAAGGAATTCAAATTTCAAATGAAGCTTCAATCTCCTCCATATTTAGAACCCCACATCAAGGAATCACCCATTATTCTCTCCTCCCAAGAGAAGAAGGAATTCAAATTTCAAATGAAGCCTCAATCTCCTCCATATTCAGCTCCCAACATCAAGAAATCACCCATTATTCTCTCCTTCATTTGATGTAATTCAAATTTTGAATTTCAAAAAAGGATTGGAAGTCTATAAAAAAGACTCCACACCTTCTTGTAAGAACAATGCTGAAATTTAATGAGAAGAAAGTTTTTCTTGAAAGAAAGATCCCTTGCTTGAATGCTTGGTCCCCTGTGAAAGGGTGGGCATGAGGCCTAGAGTGCTCTTCTTCTTCCAACTTCCCTCTTCATATCTACCTCCCTCTCTTCCCTCTTAGTTCATTCGGCCAATACAAAGAGCCTGCAAGAGTCTATAATTCCTCCACCTCTTTGATGAAATTGACCATCCCAGGAGATTCCCCAAGTTCCTGCCGAGAGTCATCATCCGAATGAAGCCAAAGAGGATCTTCAACAAGACTACTCCGAGCTTCTTTCCACTTTTCCCTTACTTTCTATCTCAACCTTTTCCTTTAATCCTCCCCTTCATCTTTTTTTGTTGCAGGATCCCCGGGTTTCCAGACTCCTAAGAAGAAGGTCTCCGTGCCAAGGAACCGGATACAAGAAAACCTTGCAACCTAAGAAATCTCCCCGTCATCCTAGAATGTTCTACTTTGAGTGTTCCAGTGCAAAGATCGTAGCTATTAATTGCCGGATAACCCTCTTTAAATATTTTTTTCAGATCTACAATTATTAGAATACTAAACCCTAATCTGAGTGGTTTCTTAACCATGAAGGTCCTCCTCCTTATTTTCTTTGATTGGTTTCATTCTAGTTAAGTTTAATATTTAGATTCCCATCTTTAAATTCTTATTTCATTACTTGAGTTGGCATTTATTTTCTTCATCTTTCATTTGATTGTTATTGATTTCTTATGAAATGCATCATCTCATAATTATCCCCCATCACTGGCACCCAAAGCCTGGAAACTCCTGAAGCTTGACACTCTAAGCCTGGAAACTCCTGAAGCCCAGTAATCTAGCTCAAAAACTCTTGAAGCTCGGTAATCTAAGCCCAAAAACTTTTGAAGTCCAGCACCTTAAGCCCAGAATCTTTCGAAGCCTGGCACCTCGTTTCCACCTCGCTACTCATGAGGTGGAAATGACTCACCAAGTCAAAGGCTTCCTTCCTGACTATCCTGCATACCCGAGCTTGATGAGAAAGAGCCCGAGGACTCAGAACTTCAGTGTGGGGTGACTTAGCAAGGAAGTGCACGTGGCTAGTTGAGAAGAAAAGGAAGGAAAGTCGCAAGAACACTGAAAATACAAAATGACACAAGTGAATAAAAGAAGGAAACTTCATTAATAATTCTTCAAGTCCTTACACTTTCTCTAGGCCCTGATAGGCTGGGCGGCCCAAACAAAAATAAAAAGGAAAAAAAAAGTATAAAAAAAGGAGGTCCCTAAGCTACTCAGTCGGCTCCTTCCTGGGATGGTGCACACTCGGGACGTCATCTTCTGGGACCTCCGGCAATGGGGGCACGTCCAAGACCTCCACTGGCGGGGCAACGTCGACGACAACCACGAGCTACTATGGCTTGACCAAGGCCAAGTTCAAGCTCCCGCACGGAATAGCCAGAAGGCGAGCCCATCCAGGTTCATGTCCGGGAGGAGCTCCACCACCTTGGTTCAGCAGAATGCAAACCCTTTGAAAAAGGAGTTCGTGGCTAGCTCATGGAACTCGGCGTCGAACTCTGGCAAGGCCTTGTAATTGGCAACTACCTTGATAGCCTCCTTCCTCGTGGCCTCCATCGAGTTGACTACTGCCGTGGCCATCTCCTCAGCGGCTGTGGTGGCCCACCCCTTCGCCGCCTCCAGCTGAGCCCGGAGGGATCGTACCTGCTTTGATGTGGGATGACTCTAAGACTGCTAAGCATGCATGAAAAATAGTAAAATAACTTTTTTTGTGATTTTTATAATTTTATGTGCAGGCTAGATTTCCAAAATAAAGCAAGAACTAGCGAAAAGACTAGTAGTGCAAAAAATCATCGGATCACAGGCGAACACATGCAAACTAATGAAATAGCCAGAACCCGAGAGTTGAGAAACTCCTAGTTTAGGATAGCTTTCTTCATCAAATTCAGATAATAAGGGAAAGGAAGGTTTCTTACCAGTTAGAGATTTGAATTTGTAATTGTAGGGATCACATAGCTCTCAGATTGAAGCCTGGATGAAGAAGCTTCAGTTCCTTGAATCAGATGGCTGATCTGAACCCCATCTGAAGCCAAGGAAAGCCTCCTTAGGGGAGGTGAAACACCTCGGAGATCCTGCAAGCATCAGGGTCAATCAAAATAGCAAATAAAAAATAAGAAAAAGAACTATGGATTGAAAGGAATCGGGATTAGGGTTAGAAGATGGCAGCCGGGGAAGAAGAAGCTCCTGGGCTTGGATGATAGCAAGGGCTTCTGTTCCTTAGGCATGGCTGATCTCCAGGGATGCAAAAGGGTGCTAGGGAAGCAGGGATTTGACCGGGGTATGCAAGGAGAGCACTCAAAATAAAGAACCAATACAAAGACACCAATCACAAGGCAATAGCACAAAATTTCAGCAAGTTGTATTTATAAGAAAGAGATAATACAAGAGGGGGAGGGGGTGGGGTATTTATAGAGTTCCATGCCCTCTCCTAAAGGGATTACAAGTCTTCCCCTAGTTAGAATAGGTTTACATAATTTAAGTGGGAGAAAGACTATAAATAAACCTAGAACTAGGAGTATACAAGTTGAATGAAATAAGAACTCAAACTCCTTCCTGTATTTGAACTCTTCCACCATGTTGGACTTGGTCAACTCATGGAGGACGCCTATCCTAGGTGTGTTGGGCTTCAAGGGGCAGCAAGGGGTCATCCTCCTTTGGATTGGTGCATGGGCTTTGGGCCCTGGAAGCTAGGGTGCCCTGGTATCAGCATATTCCTTGGAATCTTGGTTCTTCATGCCTGGTCTTACTTCCTGGGCTTGGAATTTTAAGGCTTAGATAATTTAACCTGGCTTGAACATGGGCTCATGGCATAATAAAATATTCCTCAATTTCAAGCATTTGGAGGGAATCTGGCATTGAAATGGCATTTGGAGGGAGGGAATCAGGGAGAACTATAAGCTTATGTAATTACCTCTGGCTCCTGAATGAGTATGGTAACTCAGAAGTGAACTCATACTAGACTCATACTAGTGTACAGGACTCAATGTACTAGACTAGGTTGAGGGTTTGGACAAATCAACTAACCTCAACTTATTATAGGACTCAATCTTAATTGATTACAAAATTTGACACATAGCTAGGTAAACCAAATAGGGCCCAACAATCTGTGTTTGATTCTAGTGCCCCCACCATGCTCCCTCTCCTAGGCCACCTTGGTGCTAAGCTCTTCTATCTTGGCCTCCTTGGCCTTGAGCTCCTCAACCCTATTTTTGGCTTGGTTCCTTTCCTGATCCAGGGACTCTTCCAGGCCCTTGATGCACCTCTTAGCACCCAACACCTTGACGCTCAGCTCCTTATTCTTCTTCTCGACCTCCCAGGCCTCGTCTATCTTCTACTTGGCCTCAGCTTTCAACGAGTCAAGTTCCAACACCTTCTGCTGGTCCCTCTTGGCCCAGCTCTTGCAATAGTTTCGTATCAGCAGAAGGTCTACCCCAAGCTACACCAAGGAAATGTCAGCCAAAAAAATAATAGAAGAAGAGGGAAGGAAAGTTAGAAGTACTTACCGAGAAGAGTTGCGGGAAAGTGCCGAGGACGGCGTCGACTAGGAGCCTTCCCGCCTTCTCCTGTCAATCGACGGTTGGACGGCAAAGTCCATCATGCGCTCGGCGAGAGCCCGGTCCCGAACCAAGGAAGCATCTGGTGCCACCTCGAATGGCAGCTTATCAGAAGTCTTCTTCTTCTTCTTCCTCGCTACCTCGGCATCGCCCTCATGGCTAGCCAAGGTGCTTTGTAGCCTCCGTGGGGGCTCATTGCCACTCCGGACGGGGCTGCTGGCGGTGGCTCCCTCCTCTCTTGCTCCTCTTCCACCTCTACCTCGATAATTTCTGGGGGGGGGGGGGGGCGCCACAGCAACAATAGCGACAGCGGACCTGGCCCGGACCACCACTTCTGGCTCCCGAACTGGGGGTGGGTCCTGCTGCCTCGGTGGTTCGGGGACGAGCTCGACTGCTCTGCTACTCAGCTCAGATGGCATGACAGGTGCGTCCCTCGCACTCTCTTCATGCTGAGCCCTTCTTGACGGGGACTCGCTGACCCCCGCCAATGCACTCCTCTTCCGAGATAGTGCAAGGAGTTTATCAATGGATTACTTCATGCCTACACGATGAGGTCAGTTCTGAACTTGAAAAGACAAGCAGAAGATAGATACAAGTAAAGATCATGCCGAACTCACCCAACTCCCGAATTGGGCCAACCCCGGCTTCGTGTAGGTTCTGCTCTGATAGCAGAACCTTAAGAGAAGGTATTTAGTCAGGCGGAGCTGGTCGTAAACTTCCCAATCAGCTACCTCGATGGTAGCATTCCGGTTCGGGGTCTGGTCTGGGTCACTCCAAACCCAGTCGACCCCCTTGACCGAAGCAAAGAAGTACTTACTCTTCCATTCTTTTATGGAAGAAGAGAGCTCAAATTTGATGCCCTTCAAGCACGGAGAAATGAACTACCACCCCTCCTTGGATGGGTGGCATTTCAGGGTAAAGAAAACCCTGAGAAGAGAAAAATGGGCAATAATCCCGTGAAAATGGCAGGGGATGATGAAGCAGAAAATCGTCCTAACTGCATTGGGTACTAGCAGAGCCGGAACTAGACGATAGCGACTCAGCACTGAAAGGAAGAAAAAATGAAATTGAAATCGGAGGCCCCCTGCGAGGGTTTCCTCATAGAGGGCAATCCGGCCTGGGCTACTAGAGGTGACCCATTCTCTCGATCGTGGGACTGAGAGCTGGATGGAATCCAGGATACCAAAGGTCTCCTAGATGGTCAAAAGCTCCTCAATGGTGATCATCGAAGCAACCCCGTCGGGACCAGTCGACTGAGAGGGTTCCAAAGAAGGTTCAGGAGGAGGAGCTAGGAGACAGACCCTAGGTGTCCCTATGACTATTCCCGTGGGGCAAGGCCTTCTACAAATCTCGAAGCGCACCTCTTCCTCCTCATCGAAAGAAGAAGGTGTCTTCGGCCGAGAAGGCCCAGCCTCAATGGGATTGGTCGAGGGGCGAAAGTTCCGACCCCAGCAAGACATTTCAAAAAGGAAGATAAAGAAGAAGGGATAGAGAAGTAGGAGGATGGGAATGGATAAGGTCCAAGAAGATCCTAGCCCTGAGAAAGAACTCTACCCAACCTACCAAGAAAGGGGAATGAAGGAGAAGAACAAACCTGGATGGACTTGGAGGAAAAAGATGGCCGAGGGGAAGAAGGAGACTCTCTGGTTCACTAGCGGGCATGAAAAATTTAAGAAAGAAACTATCCTTCCTTTCAAAGTGACCAGACCGTAGCCATCCCATCACCAACATCGGACTCTTGCCATGTGTCAGCAATTGACAAGGGCAAGCACTTCATTCCACCCATGACCGTTTTGAATTCCGTGTCAGCCATTAAGCCTTCTTAGATGAGTGCACATGTCATCTCCGTATTGGCTTGGAGGTCTGCCTCATGAGGCGATGACGATTGTGGCAATTATGGTGCCAGATTTTTGCCTTTCCATGTCAGCACCACATTTACTCCCTTAGCCCCAAGCACCATGCACCAACAGGACTTGAGAGTGGGGGGAAATGATGTGGCGGGATCATTGATGTGGAGCCCATATCAGATCCAGTCAGATGCCACGTCAGAGGCAGCTGCCACATCGGATGTCTCTCTTCGGACTCCTTCGCTAGGTGTATCCCTCGAGGTCGAGATGCCCTGGCCGAAGTTGAGCTCCACCTCTCTTCGAACTCCTTCACCAGGTAGCTCCCTCGAGGTCGAGATGCCCTGGCCGAAGTCGAACTCTGCCTCTCTTCAGACTCCTTTGCCAGGCGGCTTCCTCGAGGTCGAGATGCCCTGGCCGAAGTCAAGCTCTGCCTCTCTCTGGACTCCTTCACCAGGAGGCTCCCTTGAGGTCGAGATGCCCTGGCCGAAGTCAAGCTCCTTCTCTCTTCGAACTCCTTCGCTAGGCGGCTCATTCGAGGTCAAGATGCCCTGGCCGAAGTCGAGCTCTACCTCTCTCCGGACTCCTTCACCAAGTGGCTCCCTCAAGATCAAGATGCCCTTACCGAAGTCGACCTTCGCTTCTCTCTGGACTCCTTCATCGGGTGGCTCACTTAAGGTCGAGATGCCCTGGCCGAAATCGAGCTCTACCTTTCTCCGGGCTCCTTCGCCGGGCGGCTCCCTCGAGGTGAAGATGTCCTAGCCGAAGTAGAGCTTCACTTATCCGGACCAGCCTCGCTTCGAATGAAGGGACCGGTAGCTGAGGGATGTCATCGCTTTTCTTGGGTGGCAGTAGGCCACCCAAGGACCATGGAGAGGCACCCGCTAGGCCATAATAATTGTCCAAGCTACCACTTACATCGAAAAGGAAGGGTTCCCCTGATCGAGGCACTGCACTCCCGACCGATCGCCTGCACCACCCAAAAGAAGAAGTCAACTCAGAATATTCAAATCCAGCGGGTGGCTACCCCTTGATCGAGGCTCTACCAGGTTTTTCTAAATGAAGTGACCAGAAGGAGGGTCAGAGTGCACGGTAAGTTCCTTTTCATTAATGAGGAAAGGCACCTCGTGCATGGCACGGAACAATGTCGCATGCACCTACAAGAATGGAGAGGGTCCCAAGGCAGGCGGCGCATAGCAATCCAAGTTTAAGAGAGATCTCAAAGGTTCCAAGAAAAAGGTAAGCAAGCTAATGGGCAAAAAGGGTGGCATACAGGAGAACGACCGAGAGGCTATCGGAGACTCATCGGAAGAGTCTCGATGGACACAGCCATCTAGCTCATATTCTCCTTCGCTACCACTTCCCCTGCTCTACACTCAACTTTTTCATACTCTCCTAGTACATTGCTTTCTCCTTCTAGTATGGAGTGTGCCTACGAGGCTCGACCAGGAGCATCTGTTCTCTTGGATCGTCACTGACTTGAGCATCAGAGTGCCCCCGCTGGGATCACCAGCCTGGGTCTCTTTTGTTTTGTAGGTCCGAGTGTACGAGCAGGATCCAGGGCGACAAGGGTATGATCCGAAGTTCGTCTCCAGCTACAGGCCACGGTGGTTTAGGTGGCAACACCTAGTATCTAGGAAAGTGATTCAGGGACAAGATCATGAAGAAAGGTGGTTATTTAATTGGTTTCATTGACTAACTTGGCCAATTTATTTGGTATCTAAGAAAAGCAATGAAGGGACCCTCACTGATCTTACACTTATCTGGCCAGTTGGCTGGTTAGCCTCCTAACTTGAGGGATCAAAAGTGACCTTGGAATAGTTAGGAGCTATTTAGATTTAGATTAATCTTAAGATAGAGAGTCCAATTTTTGCTAACTTGATTGCAAATCAATACTCAATCCTAACTAATTTTGCTCTATCACTCTTAGCTTTAGGGCTCCTTAGGCCTTCATCTTTAGCACTCTTTTCTCTCTTTCTTCATTCTTCTTCTCACTTATCTCAAAAAAAAAAAAAACTTAATAGACTAGGGTTGTTCTACATAGACCTTTTGGTTTCATGCTAGGTTGACAATTGCTACAACTTAACTTGCAACCACTAGATGAAGAGCTAAAAAAGACCCTTAAGATAATCCGGGCTACAAAGATAGCTGCACCTGGTGATGCTAACCCTTTGTGCCTATTAAAAAAATATTTTATCTCATCCTCATACTCATATTCACCATGTAATCAAGCACCTCTTGTAAAGGCCACCTAATATGAAATCAAGTCCAACATTATTCATAAGCTACCATGTTTTCATGGATTGAGTAACAAGAATCCTTATAGGTACCTAGATGAATTTCTTAAGATTTGCACCATAATAAAACTCCAGGACTTCTCTGATGATGCTCTTAGGTTAAAACTTTTTTCATTTTCATTTAAGGACAAAGCCAAATATTGGCTAAGCTCCTTAGATTCAATAACCATCTCAACCTGGGACCAACTTCAAAAAGAATTTCTTAAGAAATACTTTTTTCATAGAAAAAATCAATTAAATTAGAAAAGCTATAACCACTTTTTTTCCAAATAGAAGGAAAAAATGTTCCACAAAATATGGGAGAGGCTAAAGGATCTAATTAGGAAGTTCCCACATTATGCAGTTCCAAAATGGCAATTAGTCTAGTATTTCTATAATGGTCTATTAGAGAAACACAAGCAAATGGTCGATATCTCATGCAGAGAAACTTTTATGCTAAAAAGTGAGGATGAGGCATGGTAGTTATTCGAGACATTGAGTGAAAACTCTCTACAATATATGTTTGCATTGTGTAATGATAGGCTCATCACTTAGGAAAAAGGATAGAACCTATAAAATTGGAAACTACATAGATATTCACAGCAAGATGGATGAGCTATCCCAGAGGATGGATCATAAAGTAGATGAATTAGCTCAGAGGATGGATCGCATGTTGAGTATGGGACACTCTCCTACTCTAGCCATGTATAGTGCACAATAAGAAGTTTGCTTAATTTGTTCTAGCTCCATCCATTATACAACTAAATGCCTAGCTGCAGCCCAGTTTTCTAAATTTGTCCATGACCAAGTTCAATAAGCTCAAGCTCAACAAACTAATAGATCAGGAAATGATCCATATTCAAACACATATAACCTAGGCTAGCAAAACCATCCTAATTTTTCATGAAAATCATAACCAACTGTTACCCCAGTTCCACCAAGACCTAATTATCAAAAAAAGGAACACACCCTACCTGTAATACTAAAATCCTCCTTAATCATTTATGATTGGCTATAGCTCAAGTTTTGAGGAGAATGTTAGGAAGTTACTAGAATAGATAAACATCAACACCTAGACCCTTAACTCCACTCACAATCTATCAGCTCCCACACATAATCTATCATTAGGATAGAAACCCAAATTGGGCAACTAGCATCAACCTTGGGGAGGAGGGAAGGAGGTAAATTGCCTAATCAATTTGAAAGCAACTCGAGAAGGCAATTCATGGCTGAGAGTTTAAACATCTTAGATATCTTTCTTGAACATGCAAAATTAGTTATGACTCTCAGGAATGGAAAGGTAGTCGAACCACCTAGAAAAATTTCTAAAACCATCAACACTTTGACTACACCGAAATCAATAGAAGAAGACCTAAACCAAGGGGATAAACCAACATTATCAGCACTATCATACTTGCCTAAAGTACCTTTTCCTAATGTACTAGAATCCCCAGCTCCTTTGACAAGAAGGGAGGATGAATGGATGAGATGATGGAATTGTTTAGACAAGTCCACATTAACCTCCCTCTTCTTGATGCAATCAAATAGGTTCATGCTTACGCCAAATTTCTGAAGGATTTGTGCACACAAAAATTCAAAAATAAATCACAAATCTCTAAGAAAGTTTGTCTTACCAAGTAAGCAAGCTCAATATTTTAACACACTACCCCTCCCTAGCTTAAGGACCTAGGAGACCCTCTTATCTCTTATGTTTTAGGGGATATATATATAAAAAAATCTTTCCTAGACTTAGGGACAAGTGTAAATCTCCTACCTAGCTTAGTATATGAACTCTTCTAGATTGGCGAGCTTAAACCCACAACGATTACCTTGCAATAGTTGATAGATCTGTTAAGGTGCCATGGGGCATGTTAGAGGATGTACTTATCAAAGTTGATGATTTTTGCTCCCTAGTTGACTTTCAAGTCCTCAATATGGAGTATTCTAGTATACCAAAACAAATTTCCATAATTTTAGTATGACCCTTCCTATCTACAGTGAACACTTGCATCAATTATAGGACGAGCATCATGGATGTACCATCTAGGAATAAAAAGCTGAGGTTGAACATATTCAACACCTCGCACAGTCCACAAACTAATGATTATTTTGAAATAGATATATTAGAGAACTTGATAGAAGAAGCATTGATCATAACTTTGTACCATGATCCATTATAGACTTGCCTAGCTCAGTTTGGGGTAGATGACTTTAATCTAGAAGGGGGTGTTAATGAAGTAAGAACCCTATTAGACACACCCCTCTCTAAAACGACCCCACCATGGACTAATAAGTGTGAGCCTTTATCTAATTTAGTAGCTACTCCAATAGTGCCCTCTTTAGAAGTCGCTCCTAAGCTAGAACTCAAACCACTTCCAATCATACTCTAAAATGACTCCAGAGCTGGCATTTCTAGCGGCAGGGCATCGTCAGTTTCCTGCAGGGGAGGGGGGCATCGGCTACTGGCAGTGGCTTCATGGATGGACAATGCCCATGGGGCGTTGGGGTCACGGGAGGGAAGCGGATGCTAGGCCATTGATGGACCGGAGATGGAGGCTGGTGGCTGACTTAGGTTTGAGGAGTCTTGCATAGGGGGAATCTGGATGGGAGAAAGGATGTAGAGCCAGGGAGGAAGAGAAAACCCTAATCCTTTGGCTCTGATACCAAACTGATGGAGGACGGGATGGGGGGATGGATCGTTGGTAAGCTAAGAAGTTACCAGGGGATTAGGACTTGTTTGGAAGAAGAAAGAAGAGGGCGGCTAGGGTTTTGTTGGAGGACTAGGAGGCAGGTGGTAGGGATCACATAGATACCCTTAGGGATCACACAGATACCCTTAAGAGGACAAATCACATAGCAAATCATATAGAAAAGCACACAGCAGGTAGGGATCACATAGATACCCTTAGGGATCACACAGATGCCCTAATCACACAGCAAATCACACAGTAATTGAGGAAGAACTCAAGAAATTTTATTCATAATTCATTCTAGCATGAAAAAATATAAGAGGGAATGGGATATTTATAGATTCACCCAGGTCCCTGGACTCCCTGATAAACTGGGACCACAAAACTTGAGGGCCAAGAAAACACTCTTGGGCCTTGGACTGGGCACTAGGCTGGGGATGGCACCAACTGAACTTGGACTAGGAAAGGTGCCAACCTTGTGGGCTTGAGTAGGGGCCCAGGTGCATGAATGCCACCTCTGGTTGGGGAGGCCTGGTGAATCTTCGGGTCTACTGACTCTTCTCTTAAGCATGACTTGAATAAAAACTATATGGACTCGATTGGACTTGACTGGGCTGAAAACAATTGGACTTGACTAAGTGGACTTAATTGGACAGGACTCGATCTTTATTATGGGACTCAATAAACTCAAATGGAATTAAATGGACTACAGGACTCGAATAAAATAAAATAGACTCTCGGGTCCCCATCATATTGGATGTCCACTACCAATTTAAAAGGTATTGACCCCTTCATCTACATGCATCACATCCATTGTGAAGAAAATGCTGAACCACATAGGACATGCAAAGGAGACTAAACCCTAATATATGGAAAATAGCTAAGAAGGATGTTATCAAGTGGTTAGATGCAGGATCATCTATCTAATATCGGATAGTAAATAGGTCAGCCACACTCAAGTAGTACCTAAGAAGTCAAGTATTACGGTAGTGGAAAACAAAGAAGGTGAATTAATCGCTACTTGCATAACATCTAACTTATGGGTATGTGTTAATTATCATAAACTAAACTCTATCACCACAAAAGATCACTTTTTATTATTGTTTATTGATCAAATCCTAGAACGGTTGGTAGGGCAAAGTTTTTTTTGCTTCTTGGATGGTTATTTGGGATACAATCAAATACATGTCTTTCTTAATGATCAAGAGAAAAATACCTTCACCTATCCCTTTGGCATGTTTGCCTTTTGGTGCATACCCTTTGGCCTCTGCAATGCACCCACGACATTCCAGTGGTATGTGTTGGTCATATTTCTCGATATGGTAGATAAATTCTTTGAAATTTTTATGGATAACTTCTCTATATTTGGTACTACATTTGAGGATTTTCTCCATAACCTATCTAAAGTGTTAGAATGATGTAATGAGACAAACCTTATCTTAAGTTAGGAAAAGAGCCACTTTATAGCTCAAGAAGGGATCATATTGGGCCATATTGCATCTAAAAGGGGGATTGAAATAGATAAGGCTAAAGTAGAGGTAATATCAATACTACAACCTCCAACCTTGGTTTGATAAGTTTGATCTTTTTTAGGTCATACCAGGTTTTACAGATGCTTCATTAAAGATTTCAGCAAAATTGCTCGACCCTTGTGCAATTTATTGCCCAAGCACATTCCTTTTGTCTTTGATGAAGAATGCTTACAAACCATCCACACACTCCGCAATGCCCTGACTGTAGCACCAGTAATCAAACCACTAAATTGGTTTTTCTCATTTAAAATCATGTGTGATGCATCCGATTTCGTGATAAGTACAATTTTAGGCCAACAAATTAATAAGGAGCCATGCATGATTTATTATACTAGTAAGACTTTATCCGATGCTCAGTTGAATTACACCATAATAGAAAAAGAATTACTAGCTATGTTATTTGCCCTAGACAAATTTGATTAAACCTTCTAGGGTCTAAGGTTCTAGTGTACTTTGTCATGCAGTCCTAAGGTACTTACTCTCCAAAAAGATACTAAGCTATGACTGATTAGATGGACCCTTCTTTTGCAAGAGTTGGACATGGAAATTCGTGATAAGAAAGAATTTGAAAACATGGTAACTGACCACCTTTCTAGAATCATATTCAAACACCTAAGAAACACCGATGGAGTCATGGACCAATCCTGGACGAGCAACTTCTCACTGTATCTACCAACCCCCCTCCGTGGTTTGCCCACATTGTCAATTACCTGGCCATAGGATAAATCCTTCTCCATTGATCAAAATAGGAGCATAAATGATTCCTTTCACATGTTAAGCATTACTATTGAGAGGAACTTTAACTATTCAAATACTATCCTGACTATGTAAATTATCAATGTATCTCCAAGAGTGAATTTCAAAGCATTTTCACTTTTGCCTCACTCTCGCATGTGGGGGATACTTTAGTAGAAAGAAAACTATAGTAAAAGTGCTGCAAAGTGGGTTCTACTAGCCAACATTGTTCAAGAATGCACATGATTTTGGCCATAATTGCCTAAGGTGTCACCAAATAGAAAATATATCTTGGAAGGATATGATGCCACTAATCCCAATTGTAATAGTAGAAATTTTTAATGGATGAAAAATAGATTTTAAAGGACCGTTTCCAGTTTCTCATGGGTTCAAATATATTCTAGTGGCTATAGATTATGTCTCTAAATGGGTGGAGGCACTAGCAACCAAGACCAATGATCACAAAGTCATGATCAAATTTATAAAACAATATATATTTAGTCATTTTGGCTTTCCACGAGCAATTATTAGTGTTGGAAGCACTCACTTCATGAATTGGTACTTTGAAGCACTAATGAAGAAATATAACATTACACACAAAGTAGCCACCCCATACCACCCCCAAACGAGTAGTCAGGTGGAAGTCACAAATAGGGAAATAAAACCTATCTTAGAAAAGATGGACAGGTCCAATAGAAAAGATTGGTCCCTTTGATTAGATGATGTACTATAGGCTTACCGCATCACTTTTAAAACCCCTATTGGCATGTTACCCTATAGGTTGGTCTTTGGAAAAGTATGCCACTTACCGGTAGAATTAGAACATCGTGCCTTTTGGGTTGTAAAGAAGTTTAACTTTGATTTGAAGAGTGTGGGTTCTAATAGGAGGCTACAACTAAATGAAGTAGATGAGCTATGAAATGAGGCATACAAAAGTTCACACATCTGTAAGGCTCAGATGAAAGCTTTTCATGATAAGTATATTTCTAGGAAGTCATTCGAACCTAATAAAAAAGTATGGCTCTTCAACTCACGATTATGCCTCTTCCTTGATAAATTGTGCTCTCATTGAGATGGACCTTTTATTGTCATCCAAGTATTTCCACATGGAGCAATTGAAATTCAGGATCCCCAAAATAGTGATATATTTAAAGTAAATGGTCAATGCCTAAAGCCATATGTAAATGGAATTCAGAACAAAGAATTAATCAATACTATCTACTTGGTGGATCCATTATATGACCAATAATGAGCTGCATTGAGTATGACTGAAGATGTTAAACTTAGTGCTTATTGGGAGACAATATAATTTTCTTAATTTCTTTTCTTATCTTTTTAATTTTTTAGATTTACAGCCAAAGTTACTATATCTTGAAGATTTGGAAAGACATCTAGAAGTCACCCTTCTCCTAGATTAATTTTAACTCTAAAGCAAACTAATCCAAGAAGACATCTCTCCTTTCTACCCTCTATACTTTATTTTTCTTTCTCCATTAATGATAATGTTGGTTAAGTTAGAAGAAGAAAAATTAATTAAGTTCTCAACTATGGTCAAAAAAAATAGTTTTGTATACTCGACTGTTGTCTAGATTTGAAGTTAAATAGGCACCCTAATTAATTTATGATTAATATCTAGATAATTTTAGAGATATAGAGGGGCAAATTATTAAGGAAACTCAATAAATGGTAAGGTTTAGACCAGAAATTTTTTTTGGAGCAATCCCAGAACCTTCTGACCATTGATTTTAATGAAGAATCTACTTCATGGGAATATGGATGGAAAGGTCGAGGTATGCAGAAGTCCTCCTTAGAATATCAAAAAGAAGATTTCAGCATTATTTCACTGAGTAACTAGGCCTCTTCATTTAAGTAAGCATAGTGGTACGCATCAAAAAGATGGAGATGCCAAGAGACCTATTAGAGATTAGTCTCACCTCATAGTTTTTCTTGAACTCTTACTAAGTAACTAGGTCCCTTCATCTAAGTAAAAATTATGGTTCCCATCAAAAGGTAGGAATGTCAAGAGATCTACTAAAGTATGGTACCTCATTGATTAGCAGTGCAGTAAGCAATGGAGGAGAACCAAGGTGCTTTTTTAAATCTTCAAAAAAGATCTATTAAGATACTTTTTTAACCTTTGAGATCTAGAATAAATATAAAGTTGCTCACCTTCTCTCAGTCTTGATAGTAATGGAAGAGATAAATTGGTTGAGCGAAGCGATCCGATCAATTAGACATTAAACTTTCTTTTAGTTCTAAGAGTGCTTCATTTTCAAAAATTCTCGGATCTTTATAGGATTGCCTTCAATTTCTCTCCGAGTTACCATGAAGTTCAAGAATTTTTCAAATATGATATTGAGTGTACACTTGTTTGGATTGAACTTCATCTGATACCATTTTATTTCATCTTTCAAATCGGCTATGTGATGGTTAGCTTTTGTATTCTTGATTAGCATATTATCTACATAGATGTTTATATTCCTTCTAATCTGATTCTTGAAGATTTTGTTGACCAGGTGCTGATGAATAGCTCCAATCTTCTTTAACCCAAAAGGCATCATGTTGGAACAATAGAGATCTCTTTCCATAACAAAGGTTGTTTTCTTTTCATCTTCTTCTGCAACCCAGATCTGGTTATATCCTGAGAAAGCATTCATGAAGCTGATTAATTCATGCCCGGATGTGGCATCCACTAGTTAATAAATTCTTGGCAGAGGGTAGCTATCCTTTGGATAGGCTTTATTCAGTTTAGTGTAGTCTATGCAGATTCTCTATTTATCATTTGCCCTCTTGACCATTACCACATTGGCTGTCCAATTTAGGTAATGAGTTTCTTTGATGAAACCTGCCTTTATAAGTTTATCCACTTTCTCTTTAATGGCCCTTTGTCTCTCTAGAGCAAAACTTCTCTTTTTTTGCTTAACGGGGGGATAGTGAGGATCCACACTAAGTTTATGGATGATGATATTAGTAGGAATGCCTGGCATATCAGCAGCTATCCAAGCAAAGATATTGGTATTGGCTAGAAGGAAGAGGATTAGTCATTCTCTGACTTCAAGGGCCAATAGAGCATGATCTATATAGCTTTATCTAGGTCATCTCACAAGAGAATGCTTATCAACTGTTTGGCAGGCTCTCCTCTATTTATGATGACATCTTCTCTGACATTTAGCTCATTTATCGGTGGATTCATAATTTGTTTCAAGATTTTAATAGTTACAAGGAAACACTGCCTTGCCAACATCTAAATTCTTCTAGTTTTTTAAATTTCATGCTAGGTTAGGAAGTGAACGATCAAATGATAGGTAGAGACTATAGTATTTAATGCATTTAACCCTGGTTATCCAAGAATAGCTTTGTAAGCTGATGGTACTCGAACTACCAGGAAATTTAGTTGGACTGTTACTTGTCTTGGTGGCTGGCCTGTAGTTACTAGTAAAAGGATTTCTTCTTTCATGATGATGGAGTTTCCAGAGAATCCAATGAGTGGAGTATATACCATCTCTTGTCTTTTGAGTGGTAGTTTCATTTTCTAAAAAGCATCATAGAATAAGATGTCGGTAAAGCTTTCATTATTAGTAAATTTTTTTTACATTATATTTGGCCATTGTCATGGAGATGACAACTGCATCATTATGTGGGATTTGAATTCTCCTTACATTTTCATTACAGAAGGTGATGGCATTCTCATTTTGAGAACAAGTTGACTTTGCTCAATGCCTCTTATTTTATGGCTCCTCATCTTGCCTCCCTGCCCCTAGTCCTTTGAGATAAAAGAGATCAAGCCAACTATCCCCTCACTTGGTAGGTTACTTAGCTTAGCTCCATGCTCAGGCTATGTTCGAGGGTCTCTTCCTTCTTTTGATTGTTAATGTACTTGTTGAGTTAGCCCTTGCAAATCAAGTTCTTAATCTCCTGCTTTAACTATCGACAATCTTTCATATCATGACCATGATCCCTGTGGCAGTGGTAGTTTTGTTCTTGTCTCTTTTCTCTAGTAGACCTCTCATGGGTAATAGTCAGTGTAAAAAATTCTTGTTCTCGATCTCTATCAGGATCTAAGATTTAAAGGTAGTCAAGGAGATATAGTTGGTGAATTGCCGAGTAGGATGGTTTAGCTTTGAACTCTTTATGGATTTGGTAGCTTCTAGCTAAGCATGAGTTTCTTCCTTGTGAGGCTTTTCTTTCTACTTCCCTTCTTTCCTTCATCCTGGAGGAAGAACTATCCTTCTTTAGCTTGAGTATACTTTTTTGCTCACTCAAGAAGTTCAGCATAACTTCTTGAAAAATTTTTATCCAAAGAGAAACTTAGGCAACTATTCTAGAATCCTCGCTTCAAGGTTGACATAGCAATAGACTCATCAAGGTCTTTGACATCTAATGTGGCTACATTGAAGCACTTTGGAGTGTCTCTCATTCTTCTTGCTTGATGGAGAAGAAACTATTATTATGCTTTGACGATGGTCAATGATGATCGAAATGGATCACTAGCTGAGTGCTTAGGTGCTAGAAAGAATGGGTGGATCTAGGTAACAAGCTTAAAAACCATATCCTGATAGCTTTCTTCAGAGTTATCAGAAAGGCAAAGCATAATAAGGCATTGGATGCATCTTGGTACCTTATGAGGGCTTTATTTCACTCTAAATGGTTAACAGGATCAGTAAAAGATAGGATTTGATCGATGGCATCTTGAACCGATGAAAAATCGGCTCATTTATGGTTTTCTTAGAAAAAGGGGACTGAGCATTGAAGTCATAAAAATTATTTCGATGGTGATCTCCTATATAGATTTCTTTAACTTTTCCTTCCAACTCTTGAATCTTCTTTTCTATATCATCCCTTCACTGAGAGTGATGATTCAAAGGGTGCACTAAAGTTGAATCCTATTGGAAATCCTCCAAGATATGATGGTAGTTATTTCTTTCTTCTTGAGGAGGAATTAATCACCAGATTTTTTCTCCCTATAAGGAGGTTGATGACTTCTATCACCTCCATTAGACTGATATTGGTGGTTCTACTGAGATGATTCAACAGGCTGAGTAGAAGGCTAAATAGTAGATTGTTGAAGAAGATGGATGTCACTTGCTAGCAGCTAGACCTGCTTAATCAGAGTGTCTATTATTGGATCAGTAGCAAAAGTAGGTCGAGGATTTCTTATCTCAACTTCTATTATATTGAGAGCATTTCAAGAAGATCATCATTGAGAAGTAGGGTTGAGTGGAGGTCTTCCACTCATCATTTTCTTAAAAGATTTGGACAAGACCCTTCCTTTAGTACCAATATGTTGCTACACCTCTCCATACTTGATAAGCTAGATGTGTAAGAGTGGCTTCTGAGCTCTTAAAGGTTTTCAAGAAACTGGCCAATAACTTTGAAAGTGGACTTGTTTAGCACTTTGACTTGAATAGAAATCCAAGATATTGGATAAATTGATGGGGTTCTCTAACAAGAGACCCTCCGATGCTTAAGTTAGCTTAAAGAGGGATAACGGTTAAAAAAATGAAGAAAGAGCATGAGTTTATATGAGAAGTCCCTTGGAATTTCCCTTGACTCACTATTTATAAGGATTTAGGATCGAGTTAATTAGATGGTGTAATCTATTACACTTCTTGATAGCCACTTACCAACCTTGTCGTAGTAAATCTAATGACTTTAAGATATATGCTTCATGTTAAATGAAATTATAAAACTTTATACCTGGCTTAGATAAGTGGTCGATTCATATTTGATGAGTAGTTAAGCAACCAATGCTTCAGATAAATGGTCGGCTCCTAGCCATCAGGCATCTTGTGCCTTCAAAGAAGTGATCGATTCCTAGCCATCAAACATCTTGTGTCCCGATTAAGTGATCAGCCTGACTATTTAGCACCCTATGCCTTAAATAAGTGATTGGTTCCTGGCCATCTAGTACCCTGTACCTCAAAAAGTGATCAGCTCCTATCTATCTAGCATCCTATGTCCTAAATAAGTGATTGGCTCATAGGAATTTGGTATGCTATGCCTTGAATAAGTGATCAGCTCCTAGCCATATGGCATCCTATGCTTTAAATAAGTGATCAGCTCCTGACCATCTGGCATCCTATGCCTTAAATAAGTGATCGGCTCCTAGCTGTCTAATATATTATATCTCAAATAAGTGATCGGCTCCTAGCTATCTAACAACTTGTGTCTCAAATAAGTGATCGACTTCTAGTTATTTAGCACCCTGTACTTCAAATAAGTGATCAGCTCCTGGCTTTCTGGCATCCTATGCTTTAAATAAGTGATTGGCTTCTAGCTATCTGACATACTGTGCCTCAAATAAGTGATCAGCTCCTAGCCATTTAGCATCCTGTGCCTCAAATAAGTGATCAGTTCTTAACCATCTAGCATCCTGTGCCTTGAATAAGTGATCAGTTCTTGACCGTCTGGTACCCTGTATCTTAAAAAGTGATTGGCTTATGACCATCGGGTACCCTATGTGTCAAATAATTATCGACTCCTAGCCATCTGGTATCCTATATCTCAAATAAGTGATCGACTCTTAGCTATCTAGCATCCTATATCTTAAGTGATTAGCTCCTAGCTATCGGGTATTTTATACCTCAAATAAGTGATCGACTCTTAGTTGAATCTTTTCTATATACCAACAGTTACTTATGATAAGTCATCTATCCTATAACAACTACTATCCTATTTTATAAATATTTATTGATCTTTTATTCTATTTTTGAAATTGTTAGTTGCAATTGCAACAATTACACCACACCATTTGCCAGGCATAGTTGTTTCTTATATGACATACATATCTACCAGCCTAAGTGTCTTGAATCTTTTGTTGTTTCTAATTTTTAGTTGTTTTCTATTCATAGCATCATGCCATTCTTGAAATTGGCAAATTTTTGGATTCAACAAGAAATGTTGAGAAAGGAAGGACCAATTTAACAAAATTAAGGGTGAAAGTGGATCAGATAATATCATCTGAATCTATTTTCATATCCAAATCTAATCAAATATGGATATAAATTTGAGCATTCAACTAATATCCATATCCATTAAAAAAATGAGTATGAATAAACAACTATTCGATATGTATCTGACTATCCAATTCTATTTATAATTTTATATAATACTCGAATTTTTAAGAGAAATATATAACCACATTAGTATACTATTAATTTGATTTACTATCCATTTAGTAATATCTTTAATTTTGTTGTCATAAAGTTTAGTTATCCAATTTATATCCATATTTTTAGATTTGTATCTATATCTATTTAAAGTAAATATGGATATGAATTTTTATATCCAACTAACATCCAACTAACATCTGTATTTGTCAAATAAAATAAATATAGAGATAGATATACTAATATTTGATCCATTTTTAGTCTTAAACAAACTGCAAGAAACAAAGAAGGACTGATAATTTAGAAACATAGCATTAGGCGATTAGAACAACATGAACATCAAGAAGGTGGAAGTTTAGCACTAATTTAGAGCTTGAAAAACTAAATGAAGCTAGGCATAGTTGATTGATAGATTACGATGTTGTTGTTAAGATACCATGATTATCAATTTAAAATCTTACTTCTAATTAATTAAAATTACATAGAAAATAGTGAGTTGGGTCGAATCCATAGAGAAGGTAGTATGTAAGATAAATTAAAATCTTTGCTATTAAAAGAAAATGAAAAATATTTCGAAGTTAGGGAATATAAATTTAAAGTATAAAAAATAAAAATTAATTTTGGTATATTTGATCTGCTAATCAGATCTTAGCATCTGCTTGCAAGAAAAATAAAGGATATAAATTTAAATTACATGAAAATAAATTTTATATAAATTAAAACTAGAATTTAATTATAAAGAATTAAAAAGAATAAATAAATAATCTAAGAAAGCAATAACAAAGCATTCGAAGTTGATTGGCATAGCTTCGTTGGAAAGTTGGTTGATGCCATTTCGCCTCTTCCATCATACTCAGATTGAATTGAGCTTCCTTGTCTTATTCCTCTTTGGATCTTAATCTTGGAGATGGAATAGGCTTGAAAATGATGTAGAGACAAAACTCTCATCTAAGAAATCTCACTCTTAGGGACCAACCCACAACCTAAGTTATGCCTTCTATCCTGTACCATACCCTCTCTCCACGATGCTTTTCTCTTGTAATTTGTGATCCTTTAAATAGAGATTGGTGAAGGCCAAATCGGTATAGGACTGGGATTAGACTCCTGATGGAACTCTTGAAATTATTTTAGGCCATCAGATTACATCAAATCTATTAATCATCATTTAAATTGATTGATCTTAGTGAGGGCTGTCAGATTGGCTTAAATCATGCTCGAATCTAGCTCAAATTCCATGCATCAGAATTGATTATGTTTGGCCCTCAGATCACACTCAATGGGAACATCATCATCATGGACCGTGCTAAGAAGATTATGGACTGAGTGGCTTGGAACAAGGAGGAGGAAGGTAGCTCAGAGATGGCAGTAATGGGGCGAAAGGATGACATTGATGACATGGGAAGATGAAGATGTGAGTTGAGGGACGACCGGGTCTTGGAAGGAAGAATGGCCAGTGATAATGGCAGCTCTCAAGGAGGAAGACTTGGCACTTTGCAGATCTTGGTTGATGGACGGTGGCTTGGGTAGAGGGGAGGGGGCGATGGACATGGCAGATCTCAGGTGGGCGGTGGCATCTTAGGCATAGGTGACGGGGCGATGGACATGGCGGATCTCAAGATGGGTGGCAGCATCTTGAGTAGAGGGGAGGGCCATATCATTGAAGAGAGGCAAGGTGGTGGATTGGTGGCTTCGAGCGACGACTACGAGCAAATTGGGCGACAGCTTGGTGGCTCCGAGTGGTGACTGTAGGTAGATCGGGTGATGGCTTGGTGGCTTCGAGTGGTGACTACGGGTAGATTAGGCTAGGGAAGATGACCAGTGGTGATGGGGACACTGGTTGGCAAAGGGATGGCTAGTAAGGGAGGTGGGTGGTGGTGCCATTGGTTCTTGCGGCTGAAATCCTTCTACAATCCATGACACTAAGCCATGGACTGAAAACAATGGCTACCAGTGGACTACTTTGAATCTTGTAAACCAAGTGATTAGTTTATGGTGGACCGGCTACTTTAAAATTTATACATAATTTGATTATTTTGATTTTTTCTTGATTCTGGGTCCATTTGAACTCCGATTTGAGTACCATTTAATCCATTGAATTCTACAAATTAAGCTCCTTATATTAGCAAGCTTCTAAATCAGTAATTATACTAACTTTCTAGGATGGTTCTGGGGTTCCAAATATTTCTATTAATCTTAATGTACTTGTCGAAAAGGAGGAAACATGAATTAAACTTTCCATTAAATATTTTAATGGATGTGTGGTACTTCGGCTCAATATTTACTTTTCATAATTCTGCTCTAATGTCATCTTTTTCAAAGATATTTTAAAAATAGTTAACTTTACAAGAAGATCCCATTTAACTATAAAATTAAAATTTTGAGAAGATGCTAGTACCATTAATTAACTAAAATACTTAAAATAAATGTATAAATATAGGATTTATCATTGACCTAAATTCTACCTTCCTATAACACTATCAAAGCAGTTACTTTTATGATAGATGGCTGTTATTACAACTTAGAGCTTGTTTAAAAGAGATAGGATTGGTCCAAATTCTATAGGATTTGAAAATCCTAGGAATAAAAATCTGATTTTCTTTGCTAGTCATTGTTTGGTTGATTAAACTAGAGAATTAAAAAATAATGGAAAGTGATATGGCAATATCCGCTGACGTGGAGCCTACACAGTCGCTAGCCAGTAGTCGCATGGGTGGGGATTGCCACCTGGATGCGGCTCCCGGGTGGAAGGCCAAGGGGAGCCCTCCTACCGAGGTTAACTCCCAGCCAGGGTCGAGCTCATGGGGTGAGCCCTCCATCTAAGGTCAACTCCCGGCCAGGGTCATGCTCATGCTATCGAAGTAAGCCCTCCTACCGAGGTCAGCTCCCAGTCAGGGTCAAGCTCATAAAGCGAGCCCTCTTGCCGAGGTCAGCTCCTAGTCGGGGTCGAGCTCATAGGGCGAGCCCTCCGTCTAAGTTTAGCTCCCGGCTAGGGTCATGCTCATGCTGCCAAAGGTGGACCTCCCGAATGGAGGTCCTTCCCTGCCATACGAAGGCCAGAATTCTTGCCAATGGTGAAGGATGGAAAGATCAACATGAATTCAAACCACGGCACGGAGGTCCCTGTCCACCTGCAACCTTCGGAAGGTGGCGCATGCCCTACCACCAATGCCAGCTCTGCGACACGCCACCCGCATGCTTTGCACAAGGTAAGCCCCGTCAGACCCAAGGCCCTGTAATGTGCCGTGTTACAGCCGTGACAGTGACGTGGCCAGGCTTAGATACCGCCGAATGCGATCGAGCCACGTGGAGGTTTCTCCGGCCGAGTCAGCGCCACGTCTTCAAGACCAGGTTCGGCAAGACTACAGCTCCCGGCAATTTTCTAAGGCAAACTGCCCTCGTCGAGGTCGAGCTCGATCGGAGTTCCTCTACCACCTCGATGGCGCCCAAGCCCGGAGGGGTCTGCCTAAGTGAGGTCGGCCAAAGCCAGGAGACCTCCTGTCACCTCGCCAGGTGTCCACCCAGGAGGGGTCCGCCTGGGCCAAGGTCGGCCGACCCTTCGCCCTTCGCCAGGTGGCCCCCCGGAGACGGGCCCACCTCGACCGAGGGCAGGCGACCTCCTGCCACCTCGCCAGGTGTCCACCCAGGAGGGGTCCACCTAGGCCGAGGTCGGCCGGTCCTTCGCCCCTTTGCCAGGTGGCCTCCCGGAGACGGGCCCACCTCGGCCAAGGCCAGGCGACCTCCTGCCACCTCGCCAGGTGTCCACCCAGGAGGGGTCCACCTAGGCCGAGGTCGGCTGGTCCTTCGCCCCTTTGCCAGGTGGCCTCCCGGAGACGGGCCCACCTCGGTCGAGGCCAGGCGACCTCCTGCCACCTCGCCAGGTGTCCACCCAGGAGGGGTCCACCTAGGCCGAGGTCGGCTGGTCCTTCGCCCCTTTCGCCAGGTGGCCTCCCGGAGACGGGTCCACCTCGGTCGAGGCCAGGCGACCTCCTGCCACCTTGCCAGGTGTCCACCCAGGAGGGGTCCACCTAGGCCGAGGTCGGCTGGTCCTTCGCTCTTCGCCAGGTGGCCCCCGGAGATGGGTCCACCTCGGCCGAGGTCAGGCCGCCCGTACGGAGAAGGTCTCAGGGAAGAGGCGCGGGCCCCGAGGCCATCCCTCGGGCTGTACGAATCCCAGACGGTGCCCCGTACGGAGGGCGGCGGCACGCGGAACATCACTTGCATCAGCCCGACAAGTTCCACAGCCGAGGGACATGATTCTGACAGAACATGCCCTATAGATGGATGGCACCCATGCTTGGGAAAGAGAGCGCTCTCGCTGGGCCCGAGGCCTGACCGGCCGCCTTACCAGCGCCGCCCTCCCTCTTTCTCTTCTGTCTTTGCCTTTTCCCTGCTGGGCTCGGTGGATGAGGTCGGAAAGTCGCCTAGCCCCCCTTCACCGAAAAGGGAAAAGAGAAGAGGACGGGGGAGGGGAGTCTCCCAGGAGGAAAAGACAAGCACACGACGAAAGGAGATAAAGAGGGAGGAATCTGGGGACGACAAGGTAAGCAAACAAGCCTGGGGACAAAGGAGAAGCAGCGGCAAAAGGCCTCGCTCCGGAGAGTGAAAACCAGAGATCCCGAGAGGGAATCACTGGGCGTGAGCTCGGCAAGGAGGCCCGGCCGAGATTCTGGTCCCCAGAGCGTCTCTCTCACCAGTAAACTCTCTAAGTCTGGAACCCTTTCGGGGGTCCGTCTGGAGAGTCTGTTCCTTCTCGTCATTTACTGACTTGACCGTCGGAGCTCCCTCGCCGGGATCCCCGGCCAGGGTCTTCTAACCCTTTTTTGCAGGTTAGCCGCAGCCAGGGAGGCTCCTTCGCCAGGCGGTCAGGAGGGATCGGCGGATCCGTGGCATGGGCGCGACGACGGGAGCGGCAACAGATTGGCGCGCCAGGTAGGGGGGCAGGACACCAAACCCGAGCGGGGGCCAGGACACCAAACCCGAGCGGGGGCCAGCTTTCTGCAGGTGTCGCGCTCTCTGACGATGGTGGTCACTCGCGGCCGCGAGGCATCCACCAACCGCGTGGGGGAGGTTCACTCCACTCCAGGGGCCCGCAGCCCGGAGAGGGAGCTTCCGGCTCCCCCTCCTCTTCCACCACAGCCTACCCCAACGGACGGACCCCTTGCGGTTGTCATCCAGCAGCTGCAGACCTTGACCTCGGCGGTCCGGCAGCTTCAGCATCAGCAGCGGTCCCTGGCCACGCAGCCACAGCCAGGGACCCTCGTGGCCCGAGCCGCGGGGCAGCGTGGGAGCCTGCGCTCCATCCAGGGCAGGCCATCCCATCTGAGGGCCGTCTCCAACCCCCGGGGGAGCCACCAAGCTCCCGCAAAAAGAAACTACTCCGGTTCGGAGGATCGTGAGAGTCGATCCCCGACCGACGAGGCCGAAACGGTGCATCGCAGCAAGCGACACCGAGGCCTGACTTCGCGCCGAGACCGATCGGTGCCCCCTTCACCAGCAGCCTCGGTGGAAGACTCCACCGACGAAGCCATCAGGCGCCAGGCCGAGAGGCGCCTGAAGGAGCATGAGCGCAAGCTGGCGGAGTTCGCCCGCCGATTTGCCGACCTGCAGAACTCGTCGGCAGACCCAGCGGGCTACGACTCCCGCCCCCCTTTCTCTGAAGAAATCCAGGTGGAACCGATCCCGAAACGGTTCCGCATGCCGCAGGTGGATCCCTACGATGGGACCACCGACCTCCTGGACCATTTGGAGAGCTATAAAGCTCTCATGAGGGTCCAGGGTGCCACCGACGCTCTTCTGTGCATTGCCTTCCCGGCAACCCTCCGGAAGGCCGCTCGAGTCTGGTTCACCCGCCTCGAGCCCGGATCCATTTGCTCCTTCCATCAGCTGGAAGGAAGGTTCGTGGCACACTTCGACACTTGTCGAAAGGTGCCGAGAGAGGTGGACAGCCTCTTCTCCATCCGCCAGCAGGACCAGGAGCTGCTCCGGGACTACATCACCCGGTTCAAAACCGCAGCTCTGGAGATCTACAGCTTGGACGAGCCCGTCGCCATGCTGGCTTTGAAGCGCGGGCTCAAGACGTCCCGCCTAACCTACTCCCTGGACAAGAAGCCGCCCAGGACGTACTCCGAGCTCCTCCTCCGCGCCCACAAGTACATCCGAGCGGAGGAGGCCGACTGCACCCGTCGAGAGTTGGACGGGAAGACTCCGAAGAGGCCGCCCCCGAGAGAAACCCCGGGAGTTCGGAAGCCCGGGCCGTCTGCCGACCCTCGCTCGAATCCAAGGCCGAGGGGCGAGGCCACTCCCGAGAGGAGGTACACCCCTCTCCTCGCACCTCGGACGAAGATCCTCATGGAAATCGAGGGCGAGCGCTACCTCCGCCAACCTCCTCCTCAGAACCCGAGAGCCGTCCGAGATAAATCGAAGTACTGCCAGTTCCACCGCGAGCACGGGCACGACACAGAGGAGTGTCGCCACCTGAAGCGGGAGATCGAGGAGCTGATTAGGAGGGGTTACCTTAGGAAATTTGTCAAGAACGAGGCCCCCTCTGAAGGGCAGCTGCTCATGACCTTGCCGCCCGTCCCTGCGATCGACAACCGCCCAACGGAGAAGCCCATGGGCATGATCTCGCGTGGGTTTGGTCGAGCGATGAAGAGAGCCCGGGAAGTCGGGAACCCGGAGAATGTAATCCCCCCCAAGGGGGGGAAGCTAATGATAATGTAAACAACGATGCCGTGGTGGTCGAGATGACCATCGTGAAGCATCCTGTACATCGAATCATGGTGGATAGTGGAAGCTCGGCTGATGTACTTTTTTACGATGCTTTCTCTCGGATGAACTTGTCCCCCGATCAGCTGAAACCGGTGCACACACCCCTGGTAGGTTTTACGGGGGACTCCGTGGGGGTCGAGGGGGAGATCACTCTCCCGGTCACCGCCGGATCCCCACCCCGGCAGGCGACCGTCCTAATAACATTTACCGTCGTCAGGCTCCCCTCGCCTTACAACGCCATTCTTGGGCATCCCGGGCTCAACCAACTGGACGCCACCATCTCCACGAGAAGGCTATTGGTACAGTTCCCCACGCCTTCCGGGCTCGGGGAGATGAAGGGACGACCCAGCCAGTCCCACTTTGCCTTCAGACGGTCCCGGGTGCCAGGGGCGCGGAGCTCGCCCATGATATCGATGACCTCGATCTGAGAGAGAAGGAACCCAGGGGAGGGCCCGTAGAGCGCCTGCTGACTTTTCCCCTCGGTTCGGATCCCCTGAAGACGGTGCAAGTCGGGGCCCAGCTCCCTGAGGAAGAACGAACCCGCCTGCTGGAGTTCCTCCGCGCCAACACTGACGTGTTCGCCTGGTCAGCAGCTGACATGCCGGGCATCCCGCCCGAGGTCATCATGCACAGGCTAAACGTGGACCCAAATTGCCGCCCGGTCTGCCAGAAGAAGAGAAGCTTCGCCATGGAAAGGCAGAAGGCGATCAACGAGGAAGTGGAGAAGCTCCTCGTCGCCGGTTTTGTGCGGGAGGTCCAGTACCCCAGCTGGCTGGCAAACGTGGTCATGGTAAGAAAGAGTAGTTGTAAGTGGAGGATCTGTGTGGATTACACCGACCTCAACCGAGCTTGCCCAAAGGACAGCTTCCCTCTTCCAAAGATCGACCAGCTGGTCGACACCACCTCGGGGCATCGCCTCCTGTCGTTCAAGGATGCCTTCTCCGGATACAACCAGATCCGAATGAGCCCGGAGGACGAAGAGCACACCGCCTTCATAACTGACCGCGGAACTTTTTGCTACAGGATGATGCCATTTGGCCTCAAGAATGCGGGGGCAACGTACCAGCGCCTGGTCAATAGAATTTTCAAAGACCAGATCGGCCGCAACATGCAGGTGTACGTGGACGACATGCTGGTAATGAGCAAACCCGAGTCAGACCACATGGCTGACTTGGCAGAGACGTTCGGCAACCTCCGACGCCATCAGATGAAGCTGAACCCGGCAAAGTGCGCCTTTGGCATCTCCGCCGGGAAATTCCTAGGATTTATGGTGACCCAAAGAGGAATCGAGGCCAACCCGGAGAAGGTCCAGGCCATCTTGGATATGGAGCAGCCCGCCTCCAAGAAGCAAGTGCAGCAACTAACCGGCCGAGTTGCGGCCCTCAGCTGTTTTATCTCCAGGTCGGCGGACCGCTGCCGTCCCTTCTTCAAGGTACTGAGGAAGATGAATGACTTTGCTTGGACCGAGGAATGCCAGCAGGCCTTCGAGGAGCTGAAGAAGACCCTCGCATCGCCACCGCTGCTGTCCAGGCCCGAGGAGGGAGAGGAGTTTATCCTCTACCTAGCGGTTATCCCGGAAGCCGTCAGCTCAGTCTTGGTTCGAACCGACGGCCAGGGGGCCCAGCGGCCGGTGTACTATACCAGCAAACTTCTCCGTGACGCGGAGCTCAGGTATTCTCGGCCCGAGAAACTCGTTTTTGCGCTAATAGTGTCTCCCCAGCGTCTCAGGCCTTATTTCCAAGTGCACCCCATCGCTGTCCTGACGGATCAACCGCTGAAGGCAGTGCTCAGCCGACCCGATACCTCGGGATGATTGGCAAAGTGGGCACTGAAACTCAGCGAGTTCGACATTATGTACAGGCCGAGGTCGGCCATGAAGGCACAGGTGCTAGCCGACTTCTTGGTTGAATGTACAGGCTTGGGCAAGGAGCCCGAGGAAGGCCCCTCAGGCCGGTCGATGGAGATAGGCACCGACGAGCCAGGAGAGGATGCCTGGATCCTCCATGTAGACGGAGCCTCAAACTCCGGCGGGAGCGGGGCTGGGCTCATCCTTGCCAACAGCAACGGGGTCGTCGCCGAATGCGTACTCCGTTTCCAATTCCCCGTGACAAATAACCAGGCGGAGTACGAAGCACTTCTTGCCGGACTGAGAGTCTCCTGCGAGCTAGGCGTAACCAACCTCAAGGCTTTCACTGATTCCCAGCTCATGGCGGGGCAGGTGTCCGGGGAGTACGTCGCGCACGACCCCCAAATGGCGAGATACTTGGAGCTCGTCAAGGAGGGCGCGTCCAGATTCCGATGCTTCAACATCTTCCATATCCCCCGCGGGGAGAACGCCCGCACGGATGCTCTCTCTCGACCGGCGACCCTGCCGGACACGATGCTGGGACGCACCCATGTGGAGCGCCTTGAGATCCCAAGCCTCGAGGCACCGGTGGAGGTCCACCAGGTCGGCCATGAACCCAGCTGGATAGACAAGTACACTGCATACATCACCAATGGCACCCTGCCAGAGGACCGCGAGGCGGCTCGCCTCATCAGGAAGAAGGTCGTGCGGTTCGTCCTAATGGACGGCCAGTTGTATCGAAGATCCTACTCCTACCCCCTCCTCAAGTGCGTAGGACCCACGGAAGCCAAGCTTGTGCTCCAGGAGATTCACGAAGGCGTCTGCGGGAACCACGTGGGGGGCAGGGCATTGGCATACAAGGCCCTCCGTCAGGGCTACTTCTGGGAGATGAAGAAGGAAGACGCCGCCGACTTCGTGAAGAAAAGCGACCGGTGCCAGCGTCACGCCACGGTGCAACGGCAGCCCTCCAACCCAATCTCCCAGCTCTCAGCCCCCTGGCCGTTCGCCCAGTGGGGGATGGACCTCCTGGGCCCATTCCCGCCGGCGTCTGGACAGCGGAAGTTCTTGATAGTGGCCATCGATTACTTCACGAAGTGGGTCAAGGCCGAACCCTTGGCGAGGATCACCGAAGCAAACATCGCCAAGTTCTTTTGGAAGTCCATCGTCTGCCGCATCGGCCTCCCCCACACCGTGGTCACTGACAACGGGCGCCAGTTCGACTGCCGGGAGTTCGAAGAATTCTGCAGCGACCTCGACATCAAGCATCGCTTTACCTCGGGGGCGCACCCCCAGACCAATGGGGAGGCCGAAGTCACGAACAGGACCATTCTTCAGGGCCTCCGCACGCGGCTGGACCAGGCCAAGGGCAGGTGGGCCGACGAGCTCCCCAGCATCCTCTGGGCATACCACACCACCCCGAGGATGGCTACCGACGAAACCCCGTTCAACCTCGTCTTCGGAGCCGAGGCAGTCATCCCGATCAAGCTCAGCCTACCCACACTGCGTGTGGAGCAATATGACGAGACAGAAAACCCAGCCAGGATGATGCTCAACTTTGACCTTCTCGAGGAAACGAGGGACAAAGCATGAATTCGAATGGCGGCATACAGGCAACGCGTGGCCAGGTATTACAACTCCCGAGTGCAGCCGAAGGTTTTCCGTCCTAGAGACTTAGTCCTCCGGCGCGCTGAAGCTTCCCAGCCACGGGAATGCGGCAAGCTCTCACCCAACTGGGAAGGCCCATATCAGATGGCAGAGGCCCTCCCTCATGGCGCATACTACTTGGAGGAATTGGGAGGTGCCAGGTTCTCCCGGACGTGGAACGCCTCGAACCTGAGGATGTACTATCAGTAATGTAAGGTTCCCTGCTCCTGTAATAAAGTTCCCCCACTTCAAACACTCCCTTCTCACTTCGACAAGAAAGCCTACGGCATCGGGTTCAGTCCGGAGATCCTAGGCTTCGGCCTGGAAGGCGGCGCAGAACCCAGTTCGCCCACGAAAGCCCGGAGAATAGCTCGGCAAGCCGTGCAAGGCTTGAGAAAGCCTGCGGCATCGAGCTCACTCCGGAGATCCTGGGCTTCGGCCTGGAAGGTGGCGCAGAACCTAGTTCGCCCACGAAAGCCCGGAGAACAGCTCGGCAAGCCGCGCAAGGCTTGAGAAAGCCTGCGGCATCGAGCTCACTCCGGAGATCCTGGGCTTCGGCCTGGAAGGTGGCGCAGAACCCAGTTCGCCCACGAAAGCCCGGAGAACAGCTCAGCAAACCGTGCAAGGCTTGAGAAAGCATGCGGCATCGAGCTCACTCTGGAGATCCTGGGCTTCGGCCTGGAAGGTGGCGCAGAACCCAGTTCACCCACGAAAGCCCGGAGAACAGCTCAGCAAACCGCGCAAGGCTTGAGAAAGCCTGCGGCATCGAGCTCAGTTCGGAGATCCTGGGATTCGGCCCGGAAGGTGGCGCGGAACCCAGTTCGCCCACGAAAGCCCGGAGAACAGCTCGGCGAGCCGCGCAAGGCTTGAGAAAGCCTGCGGCATTGAGCTCAGCCCGGAGATCTTGGGCTTCGGCCTGGAAGGCGGCGCAGAAACCCTGTCGCCTGTGCAAGTATGAAGGCGATCCCAAAGACGGGCCCGCTTAAGGCCTGCTCTGCCGCCACGCGATCCGGGAGGCCCCAACCTTCGATTTGAGCCATGGAAGGACCGGGCCTGCGATCATTTCAGCATTCCATACCAACATCTCAAAAACAAAAAAAAAAAAAAAAAAAAGAAAAAAAAAAGAAGGAAAAAGAGGAGAACTCGAGGTTTTGTCAAACTAAGGCTTTCATTAATACAAGTGGCCAGTACAAGCTGGGAGTCCCGACAGCCCGGGAGTCCCCAAAAAGAAAAAGGAAAAAACACGACTACGACGACAAAAGCAGGTAGGAAGGCACCGGGCTCAGTGTGGTGCAGGGTCGGAGCCCTCTACCGGGGGCGCAGGCGCTGCATCCTCGACTTCGGCGGCAGCCGGATCTTGGGGCTGCTCCGGAGCCACAGCTTCGCTAGTCGACGGCGCCGCAGGAGTTGCGTCGGCCGCACCGGAGGCCCTGCTCTCGACTCCTTGCCTCCTGCCTCCGATCACCACCCCGCTAAGATCGAGCTCGGGGAAGAAGGCCCCCACCTTCTCCCGGCACATCCGGAACCCCTTCAGGAAGGAGTCCACGGTGGCCTCCCGGACCTCCGACGTGTACTCGTCGGAAGCCCAGAATTTTGGGATGGCTTCCTGCGCCTCCCGCTTCGCGGCCTCCAGGAGTCCGTTGATGTACGCACTCTGGTCCTTCGCCGCGCTCGCATCTCACCGGGCCTCCTCCAGCTGGCGCTCCAGCCACTGGGAATGGGCCTGCAGGCGGGCCTTCTCCACCGCGTCCTCCTCCGTACGGCGCTGGTAGGAGATCCTCTCCTCCGATAAGGAGGCCTCCAGCTCCTTGTTCCGCCCCTCGGAACGCGCCAGGTCGGACTGGAGGGCTTGGTTGTTGGCTCGCAGCTCGACCCCCTTCTCCATGAGGTCTTTGACATTGGCCGCGAGCTTGCCGAGCTTCTTCTCCTTCTCGGCGTCCCTTTGTGCGTTCCCTACGAGGAAGTTCCTCAGTAGGAGAACGTCATTCCCGATCTGCACCAACGAAAACAAACCAGGTCAGGAGAAAAGAAGTTAGATCTTGAAAGAACAGAAAGGAAGGAGCTCGGGCTTACCGTGAAGAGCTGCGGGAGAATCCCGAGCAAAGCATCTGCGTAGTCCCGGCCGCCCCGAGCTCGGCGGTCCCGGGCGGTGGAGGCGTACTCCATGATCCTTTCCATGAGCCCTTTATCGTGGATGACCGAGTCTCGGTGGGTGATCACCGGTGCCGGAGCTGTCAGGCCGGCTCCTGCACCGGCCGCCCCCTCAGCTGTTTTCGCGGTCGACGGGCCGGTGGTGGCCACCGGCTGTGCTGTCGAGGCAGCGGCGACGACGGGACCGGCGCTGGACGGAGCTGCAGGAGGTGGAGCCCTCTCAGCGGTGTCACCACCAGGTCGCGCAACCGAGGAGCCGGTGGCCCCGCCCTGAGGCAACCTGGGCGGGGGAGCGGCGGTCATCGGGCTGGGCACGGTCGCCGTCACGACCTCCTGGCTCGCCTCCGTGCGAGCCCTCTTTGCCGCGGGCTCATCCACCTCGACGACATCTCTCCGGGCTGCGCCCTCCAAAAGGCTCTCCAGTGAGAACTTCATCCCTGCAACACAAAGGAATAGAAAGTCAGCTGGCTCGGTCATGAAGAAAAAGGGAGCGGGAGTCAAAGTGGGGCCGAATCTCACCCGTCTCACGGATGGGACTGATCCCAGCCTCAAAAAGATTCTGCTCCGAAAGCAGAACGTCGAGTGCCGGGACCACGTCGCTCAGGAGCTGGGAATAGGCCTCCTGGTCCGCCGACTCAACCCGAGAGTTCCGGTTCGGAGCCCGATCCGGTTCACTCCAGGCCTAGTCGACATCTTCGACTGAGGCGAAGAAAAACTGGCTCTTCCAGCCCTTGACCGAGGAAGGGATGTCGAACCGGAGACACCTGGGCCGGGGCGAAATGTACCCCCAACCATCATCGGTGGAGCACTTCTTCAGGGTGAACATGGCCCTGAAGAGGGAGAAACGGGCAACGAACCCGTGGAAGTGACAAAAGACAATGAAAGAGAAGATGACCCGGATGGCGTTGGAAGCCAACTGGGCCGGGACAAGCCGAAAATGGCTGAGAAAAGAAAGAAAGAAGGGATGCAGAGGAAACCGAAGACCCTCGAGGAGGAAGTCTTCGTAGAAGGCTATGCGGCCGGGGCCACTCATGGTGACGCGCTCCCCGGACCGTGGAACAGACAGACGAATGCACCCCGAGATACCGTAAGCATCCCGGAGCAGAGAAAGATCGCCTTCGATCATGGTGGAAGCATGACCGGAGGGACCAGCGGGAAGAGAAGGCGGAGCAGGAAGAGAACGAAGGGATATGGCGGGAGCAACCGGGGGAGGCCGGATCCCCCTAGGGATGCCAATGGTGACACCCCCGGGTTGCAGACGCCGGCGGATCTCCTCCAGGATCGTCTCCTCATCTGAGGAGGAAGAAGATGGAGTCCTCGGCTGGGATGGACCGGCCTCATCCGGGTTGGAAGAGACATGGCGACGGCGTGCCATGGAAAAGAGAAGGACGGAGGATCAAAGAGAAAAGAAAAAGAAAGAGAAGGAGGGGAGTTGGAGAAGATGAAGGCACTCACCGAAAATATGCCAGACGAGCGCAGGGCAACAGGAGTTAGCCTACAGCAAACTGCCCACGAAGCAAGGGGAAAGGCCTCGTTCTGGAAAGTCACCTCCCTTTCAAACTCAGCGGACAGTGGCCGTACCCGTCATTCCGCCTCGGGCCACTGGACGATCGCCACGTGGGCGCACGCCCGACATCGATGCCTCGTTAGCAGAGCAACGGCCTCTGCCTCGAAGCGACGCATTTATTGCGGGCAAGTGGGCGACGCGTGGCGGCTCCCCAAAGGTTTTTAGCCGCATCGAGCCACGGCGACGAGGATCGTGGCAATTATGATACAAGATCTTCACCTCCCCACGTCATGTCCGCATTTAATCCCGACGTTCCGTTCTACGGTGCCCCGACGGAACGGCGGGCTGGGGGGCAACTGTTACAGCCGTGACAGTGACGTGGCCAGGCTCAGATACCGTCGAATGCGATCGAGCCATGTGGAGGTTTCTCCGGCCGAGTCAGCGCCACGTCTTCAAGACCAGGTTCAGCAAGACTACAGCGCCCGGCAATTTTCTAAGGCAAACTGCCCTCGCCGAGGTCGAGCTCGATCGGAGTTCCTCTACCACCTCGATGGCGCCCAAGCCCGGAGGGGTCCACCTAAGTGAGGTCGGCCAAAGCCAGGAGACCTCCTGTCACCTCGCCAGGTGTCCACCCAGGAGGGGTCCGCCTGGGCCGAGGTCGGCCGACCCTTCGCCCTTCGCCAGGTGGCCCCCCGGAGACGGGCCCACCTCGATCGAGGGTAGGCGACCTCCTGCCACCTCGCCAGGTGTCCACCCAGGAGGGGTCCACCTAGGCCGAGGTCGGTCGGTCCTTCGCCCCTTTGCCAGGTGGCCTCCCGGAGACGGGCCCACCTCGGCCAAGGCCAGGCGACCTCCTGCCACCTCGCCAGGTGTCACCCAGGAGGGGTCCACCTAGGCCGAGGTCGGCTGGTCCTTCACCCCTTTGCCAGGTGGCCTCCCGGAGACGGGTCCACCTCGGCCGAGGCCAGGCGACCTCCTGCCACCTCGCCAGGTGTCCACCCAGGAGGGGTCCACCTAGGCCGAGGTCGGCTGGTCCTTCGCCCCTTTCGCCAGGTGGCCTCCCGGAGATGGGTCCACCTCGGCCGAGGCCAGGCGACCTCCTGCCACCTTGCCAAGTGTCCACCCAGGAGGGGTCCACCTAGGCCGAGGTCGGCTGGTCCTTCGCTCTTCGCCAGGTGGCCCCCGGAGACGGGTCCCACCTCGGCCGAGGTCAGGTCGCCCGTACGGAGAAGGTCTCAGGGAAGAGGCACGGGCCCCGAGGCCATCCCTCGGGCCGTACGAATCCCAGACGGTGCCCCGTACGGAGGGCGGCGGCACGCGAAACATCACCTGCATCGGCCTGACAAGTTCCATAGCCGAGGGGCATGATTCTGACAGAACAGGCCCTATAGATGGATGGCGCCCACGCTTGGGAAAGAAAGCGCTCTCGCTGGGCCCGAGGCCTGACCGGCCGCCTTACCAGCGCCGCCCTCCCTTTTTCTCTTCTGTCTTTGCCTTTTCCCTGCTGGGCTCGGCGGACGAGGTCGGAAAGCCGCCTGGCCCCCCTTCACCGAAAGGGGAAAAGAGAAGAGGACGGGGGAGGGGAGTCTCCCAGGAGGAAAAGACAAGCGCACGACGAAAGGAGATAAAGAGGGAGGAATCTGGGGACGACAAGGTAAGCAAACAAGCCTGGGGACAAAGGAGAAGCAACGGCAAAAGGCCTCGCTCTGGAGAGTGAAAACCAGAGATCCCGAGAGGGAATCACTGGGCGTGAGCTCGGCAAGGAGGCCCGGCCGAGATTCTGGTCCCCAGAGCGTCTCTCTCACCAGTAAACTCTCTAAGTCTGGAACCCTTTCGGGGGTCCGTCTGGAGAGTCTGTTCCTTCTCGTCGTCTACTGACTTGACCGTCGGAGCTCCCTCGCCGGGATCCCCGGCCAGGGTCTTCTAACCCCTTTTTTGCAGGTTAGCCGCAGCCAGGGAGGCTCCTTCGCCAGGCGATCAGGAGGGATCGGTGGATCCATGGCACAGGCATGATGACGGGAGCGGCAACATGCCGCTACTTCCACTACCATACGACTGAAGGATGATGACCCATGCGGCGCAAGACCTAGAATTCCCACAGAAGAATAATCCTATCAAAGCCATAGTCCCTGCAATGCTCAAACAGTCCCTCCAGGAATGGAAACTTCCCACCATGGCACGGAGCTCAGTGGCACAGCGCCTGCCCCTCTTATGGAAAACAACACCCCCAACAAAAGGGAGCTAGAGAGAAGAAAGGGGGGAGCTCCGGGAGGCCCACGGATGGCCTCCTCCTTCGAAAGGATCAGTCTAAGAGGGGGGAAGAAGGAGAAGCCGCGAGCAGTGGCAAGCCCCTTCGAGGAAGACACCGCAAGAGGGCATACTAAGAAGGACACTAGGATGCAGCCAGAAAGGGGAGGAAGGTAAGTAAGAAGGTAAGTGAGCGAGAGGGGGAGAGAGGTAAGCAAGCAGCCAAAAGCTCAGCAACCAAGGGACTGGCCGGAGGGATCCTCCTTGTTCCCCGCTCTCCATTCCCTCTTTCTTTTTGGTATTTGATCACTATCATCTTGTCACCTCTGGGGTGAGGGAGTCCCCCAAGCTCTCCACCTCAGAGGTTCTATTCTCCTCGATTGTCCCACTGACTTGATCGTCGGAGTATCCTCTCCAGAATTCCCGGCCCGGGTCTTCTTTATTTTGTAGGCCAATCGGATCGATGTGCCGACCCCTGAAGAAAAGGGAGCACTCCTGGCAGGAGGAGGCACCCGATGTAGCGGCAACATGCTGGAGCTACAGGCCACGATGATCTAGGTGCCAATAGATTGGCATGCCAGGTGGGGGGTGACAGACGATTAAGGAGCTAAAAGGATCTCGGCCAAGGCTGAGAATCCAGGCTCTGCAATCGAAGGAATGATAGTAGCTGCTTCCTTGGGGGGCAGGGGAGGGACACGAGAGCTCCCTTTCAGGGGCCCGACCAAAGAATGAGTAGAGAAGGGTTTGATGATAGCGGAGAGAGGGGCTTGTATTTGTGGGTTTTTCGAACACCTGCCACCTTTCACAATACTCTCCGTTCTACAGTAGAAGCCCCTGCATCACCATCAATGGCAAGCACCACCACCTCGCTCACAACCCAGTGGTGGCAACGGGATGCCACCCACTGCATGACTCACAACAGGGCAAACAAATAAGATACGGGGCTTGATCTCGGGGGGCTGCCTGCCAATAAAGGATGGCGCGCTACTACAACCCCCATAAAGGACCCTAGCGAGGGGGTCGAACATAGGGATGGTAACAAAACCCAAACCCATGGGTAGCCAACCTGGCTTGACCTGATTGGGCCGGGTAGTCAACACTTTGACTGGGTTTGGGCCGGGTTTGGGTAAAACCTGAATACTTAACTTTGGATTTGGACCAGGACTTGATAGATATACACCCAACCCGAACCCGACCTGAATTATTTCAATATATATATAATTAATATATATTATATTTTTATTTATTTCAGAAGTATTGAATCAAGTCTTGTTAAATTTTATTTATTTAAGATAATTTAAATTTTATTTTGAATATGAAACTAAATGCTGTTGAACTAAAATTGTATTTAGATTTTATTTGCTTAATGTATGTATGATTTATAAAATGATAGAAGATTTTAAAGTTGATAAAAATGAAAGAAAATATTTAATATGACTCAATTGGGTTTGGGCCGGGTAAACCTGAATTACCCGATACCTGATTGAGATGGGTTTGGATAAAAAAAACCAGTCCCAATAGTGTTTGGGCCGGGTTTGTGTAGTTTATTAAGTATTCGGGTTTGGGTCTGGATAGTTATGCACCAGGCCCGAACCCAGCCCATTGCCATCCTTAGTCGAAGCCCACCCGAGCCCAGCCTACTACCTCGTCGATCCCGACACCATCCGATGCTCGTGAACTGGAACACAAGCAATTTAAAAGAGCACTGCCGGTGATGTAAAACTTCTTCTCGATTATCTAAGTCCCCTTTTTGCACAACTTTATCTTTCACCTATGTAGGGACATCTCCATCCAACTTAAAATCTGGCAGACTCAAGCTGGGACCCTCGGCAGGCCTGCACTCCTCGTCGTGCTCATAGACCAGAGGTGGTGGTAGGGCAACCCGCCATATACTGCATGACTCACAGTTCGGCATCCTCACCAACAAGGAGGGCCCCTCCATCAGGCTTGCCCTCATTAGCCGAGCTCACAGCCCAGAGGTGGCGGCAGGGCAACCCGCCATCTACCACATGACTCACAGTTCGGCATCCTCACCAACAAGGCAGGCCCCTCCATCAGGCCCGCCCTCATCAGCAGAGCTCACAGCCTGAAGGTGGCGGCAAGGCAACCCGCCATATACCACGTGACTCATAATTCGGCATCCTCACCAACAAGACGGGACCCTCCATCATACCCGCCCTCATCAGCCCAGCTCACAGCCCGGAGGAGGTGGCAAGGCAACTCGCCATCTACTGCGTGACTCATAGTTCGGCATCCTCACCAACAAGGTGGGCCCCTCCATCAGGCTCGCCCTCATCAACCAAGCTCATAGCCCGGAGGTGGCGGTAGGGCAACCCACCATTTACCATGTGACTCATAGTTCGACATTTTCACCAACAAGGCGAGCCTTCCATCAGGCCCACCCTTATTAGCCGAGCTCACAACCCGGAGGTCATGGCAGGGGAACCCGCCATCTACCGCGTGACTCATAATTCGGCATACTCACCAACAAGGTGGGCCCCTCCATCAGGCCTGCCTCTTTAACCGAGCTCATAGTGTAGAGGTGGAGGCAAGGCAACTTGCCATCTACCGCTTGACTCATAATTCAGCATCCTCACCAACAAGGTGGGCCCCTCCATCAGGCCTGCCCTCATCATCCGAGCTCACAGCCTGGAGGTGGCGGCAGGGCAACCCACCATCTACCACGTGACTCATAGTTCGGCATCCTCACCAACAAGGAGGGCCCCTCCATCAGGCCCGCCCTTATCAGCTAGCTCATAGCCCGAAGGTGGTGGTAGGGTAACCTTCCATCTTTCACGTGACTCACAGTTCGGCATCCTCACCAACAAGGCGGGCCCCTCCATCAGGCTTGCCCTCATCAGCCGAGCTCACAGCCTGGAGGTGGCGGCACGGTAACTCGTCATCTACCGTGTGACTCAGTTCAGCATCCTCACCAACAAGGCAGGTCCACCATTAGACCCGCCCTTATTAACCGAGCTCTTAGTCTGGAGGTGGCGACAGGACAACCCTCCATCTACTGCATGATTCACAGTTTGGCATCCTCACCAACAAGGTGGTCGCCTCCATCAGGCCCACCCTCATCAACCGAGCTCACAACCCCAAGATGGCGACAGGGCAACCCGCCATCTACCGTGTGACTCACAGTTTGGCATCATCACCAACAAGGCGGGCCCCTCCATTAGGCCTGCCCTCATCAGCCGAGCTCATAGCTCGGAGGTGGTGATAGGGCAACCCACCATCTACCGCATGACTCACAGTTCGGCATCCTCACCAACAAGGCAGGCCCCTCCATCAGGCCCGCCCTCATCAGCCATGCTCACAGTCTGGAGGTGGCACCAAGATGCCATATACTGCGAGACTCACAGCATGGCAACTCCTCATCAACGAGCTGGGCCCACCCATCAGGCTTGTGCTCATCAGCCGAGCTCACAACCCGGAGGCAGTGACAAGGTGCCATCTATCGCATGACTCACAGCATGGCTCACCTATAAGTCTGGCACCCCACAACCTCATGTTAACGCTCACAGCCCGGAGGCGGCTCCAAGATGCCGTCTATCATGTGACTCACAACATGGCGAATCGAGAAGCTCGACACACCCAGCCTTGCTCACAGCCCAGAGGTGGCACCAAGTTGCCGTCTATCGCATGACTCACAGCTTAGCTCACCTATAAGTCCGATGCCCCATAGCCTCATGGCCGTGCTCATAGCCTAGAGGCGACACCAAGATGCCATCTACCGCATGACTTACAGTGTGGTTAATCGAGAAGCTTGGCACCCCCAACCGTGCTCATAGCCCGAGGCAGCACCAAGATACTATCTACCACGAGACTCATAGCATGACAACTCTTCATTAGCAAGCTGGGCCCACTCCATCAAGCCCGTGCTCATCAGTTAAGCTCATAGCCCAGAGGCGGCGACAAGGTGCCGTCTACTATGTGACTCACAGCTTGGCTCACCTACAAGTCCGGTGCCCCACAGCCTCATGGCTGCACTCACAACCCGGAGGTGGCACCAAGATGCCATCTACCACGTGACTAACAATATGGTGAATCGAGAACTCGGTGCCCTCAGCCTCACTCATAGCCCGGAGATGGCAACAAGGTGCCGTCTACCGCATGACTCATAGCTTGGCTCACCTATAAGTCTGGCACCCCATAGCCTCATGGCCATGCTCATAGCCTGGAGGTTGCACCAAGATGCTGTCTACCGCGTGACTCACAGCATGACGAATTGAGAAGCTCGGTGCCCCCAGCCTCGCTCATAGCTTGGAGGTGGCAACAAGGAACCGTTTACCGTGTGACTCACAGCCTGGCTCACCTATAAGTCCGGCACCCCATAGCCTCACGGTCGTGCTCACAACCTAGAGGCGGCACCAAAATGCCGTCTACCACGTGACTCACAGCATGGCAAATTGAGAAGCTTGGCACCCCCAGCCTCGCTCATAGCCTGGAGGTGGCAACAAGGTACCGTCTACTGTATGACTCACAGCTTGGCTCACCTATAAGTCCGGCACCCCACAGCCTCATGGCCATGCTCATAACCTGGAGGCGACACCAAGATGCCATCTACAGTGTGACTCATAGCATGGCGAATCAAGAAGCTCGGCACCCGCAGCCTCGCTCATAGCCCGGGGGCAGCACCTAGATGCCGTATACCGCGTGACTCATTGCATGGTGAATCAAAAAGCTCGGTGCCCCTAGCCTCGCTCACAGCCCGGTGCCCCCAACCTCGCTCACAGCCTGGAGGTGGCACCAAGATGCCATCTATTATGTGACTCACAGCTTGGCTTACCTATAAGTCTGGTGATCCACAGCCTCATGGCCGTGCTCATAACCCGGAGGTGGCACCAAGATGCTGTCTACTGCATAACTCATAGCATGGCGAATCGAGAAGCTCAGCACCCCCAGCCTCGCTCACAACCCGGAGATGGCACCAAGATGCCATCTACCGCATGACTCATAACTTGGCTCACTTATAAGTTCGATGCCCTACAGTCTCATGGCCATGCTCATAGCCCGGAGGCAGCACCAAGATGCCATCTACCACGTGACTCACAACATGACGAATCAAGAAGCTTAGCACCCCCAGCCTCGCTCATAGCCCAGAGGCAGCACCAAGACACCATCTACCACATTATTCACAGCAAGGCAACTCCTTATCAGTGAGCCAGGCCCACTCCATCAGGCCCATGCTCATCAACCGAGCTCATAGCCTAAAGGTGGTGGCAGGGCAACCTGCTATCTACCGTGTGACTCATAGTTTGGCATCCTTACCAACAAGGCAGGCCCCTCCATCAAGCATGTTCTCATCAACCAAGCTCACAGTCCGGAGGTGGCGACAGGGCAACTCGCCATCTATCCTTGACTCACAGTTTGGCACTCTCAAGCTGAGCCCACTCCATCAGGCCTGCACTTTTCAGCCAAGCTCACAGTCCAGAGGTGGCGGCAGGGCAACCTGCCATCTGTCGCTTGACTCATAGTTTGGCACTCTCAAGCTGAGCCCACTCCATCAGGCCCACACTTTTCAGCCGAGCTCATAGTCCGGAGGTGGCGGTAAGGCAACCTGCCATAGGAGAACCTCTTGGAATGGAAAGAGATGGTCTTTAAACCATACTTCTCTCCTATGACCGGATAGCCATGGCAAACCCATCTTAATCCGAGTACTATGTGAAAGAAATCAAACCAATTTCATAAAAACATTATACTAGATGCATACACAACCTAGCTCTGATACCATTGTAAGGAAATATTCCTAAGGGCGATGTATACTTTTTAAAACTTTTCTAAAAGTATGCAGTAGCGGAAAGTGATAAAACCATTTTATGTTAATGTGTTAATCTAATTAACACATGCCCCTACCAGGATCTTGAGGCATCTAAAGTGATGTAAATATGAAATTATACATCCATGGTATGAAATATGGAACTATTCGTATAACCATACATTGATGCAACAAAGAATAATATGTCATACATAAAATAAGCACATACCTTGGTGATGTTTACCAGGAAGAACGAAAAGTTGTAGAAATGGTCGTCTCTCAGTTGCGATCCCAGGGATGACACCGACTTGTGGAAAAAGACTGGCTCTACAAGCAGCACACGGGTGCCGCCTCTATGGGTGGTTCACACCATGTAGTGCAATTTCTTCTCCTTCCTTTGAGGTGTTAGCCACTCTGGAAACAATGTCGATTTTTTCGGACTGGATCTTCAACTCCTTGAAGTCCCTGTAGCAGTGCTAGAGTAGAATAAGGACCCTCCTAATTCTCTCTATCTCAGACCTTCAATAGAAGGTATGCACTCAGAGATCCCACCCAAAACTCACTCTATCTAGGAGATCCAATCTCACAATCTCTCAATGATCAAGGAGGATATCTATCCTAGAATTTTGGTAGAGTCTCAACCTTGATCTAGATGGAACAGGAAATCAGATCCTTCAATGTCAACTTTTGACCTTCTCCATCCCTGCTTTTATAATAGTAGCAGCCCTCAAAATAATTAAGAGGGATTAATGAGAGATTATTGGAGAGTTATGAGTCTCTTGGGATTCCTGGGACTTTTGGGTTTCAGCAACCACCCAGCATAAAAAATAGAAATGCCCCTCATTAATGTCCATAATGATTGTAGAATTAAATGGAACAGTTTTGATTTTTGCTGGAGCCCGTCAGTCGAGTCGACTCGACTGCTCGAGTTGACTCGGATGACTTGAGTCGACTCATCCAAATGAGTCGGCTCGAGTTTTTGACAACTCTTTGTCAAAAGAGTCTGGAATGATTCCCAATCGTTCCGAAGCCAACAAAGCAAGAAGAAACCCTCGGTGTGTGACTCCATAGGTTCAAACACTAAATCGGTAGTATGGGAACATTTCTAGTACCAGCCAAAGTTGCCATCTAGTAATAACACCTAGCATCCGAATAGGTTAAAAATTGCAGAGCAACACGAACCTATCGAATATGGAATAATAGTGAACTTATTCCTTGAACCTCCTAATGCTCCGGATGGCATAGGCTAAAACTGTCCAATCCTAATCAATCCATCTCAATATGTCTCAAACAAAGAATCCTTGTAACTCCTTACAAGGAATGCCCTGGCCAAGGTCTTTCACAATTGAGGCATACTAAGCATTCAATCCAAACCATTTGGAGAGATCAATCATATCTTGATCCTACTACTGCTACATAAGTACTTGACTGTACCCAACAACCTTCCATCACCAGATTAGAAATCCTGGTAGTCCAGCACCTAAGCATAGTGAGTTGCTTACAAGCTGCCATAGTGATCTCAAGTCAAAGGAATAATTCATATCCACATTCTAATGCAAGACTCCTCTTTGACAGAAAGAGAATCTTGCATGAGAGTCACGTTCAGTGAAGTGTCAAACACAATACCTGATGTCACACCAGCATCTCCATGCTACTTGGTTAAGAGGATAACCAACAGATATGACATCAATGACCTACTCTCGATACACCATCATCCTATAATAGCATATCATTTGGTCATGAACCAGTTTATGAACTATACAATGCATCCTCTCTACATCGCATACAAGGTAGTTCAAAGGACATCATCACACAAGAGTTTAATTAGGAAGATAACATATGATGAACAACCAGAATAAAGTTTTTATTCAATTTAATAATTCATATACATATACATGAGTTGCACAACCATCTATAGCCTAGATGATTAGCTTTGAGACACAATTCCCAATAGGTTGAGAGACCTCCTGAAATTTTAAGTTACAAAAAAAGAAGAGACAAGCTCAGGCCTCCATTGCCATCCCTCGCTCGACCAATGGGCTAGTACTCTAGCTCTGGACTTCGTCCTCGAGATCGAACAGAGCATTCCTATCCCTTCTACTCTAGGAGGTGGATACCCTTCCTCAAGCGAGCCTACTAGGAAGGAGAACAGTAATGCATCCACCTCTACCACACCGTCCTCCTTGGAGTTTACCGATCCAGTGATTCCAAGGATAGCTACAGCAGCTCCACATCTGGATACTCTTATCGGCACCATAATGGTCGTGGCCCTTTCTGCAGTGACCACAACCGGGGCCACCACCTCCTCCTATAAGATCTTCGATCTTGTGAACCGGGAAGTGGCTCCAGACACTCCTTGTCTTTGAGGTAGCCTCTTTCTCTACCCTAGTTGCATGACCGGAGGCTCTCCCCCTTCACATCCTTTGGGGAAGCTTCGAGCTCAGCAGATTTCTTCTCTGAACCAGACACCCTCACCTTGACACTGGCCGGTCACTCCTGGAGAGCCTTTATTTGGCCCTCCGGGTCTTAGGCTGAAATCCTGAAATCTACAAACAGTCCTCTCTCAGCACAGGTCGAAGGAGAGGGATCGAAGAAGGAGAACATGAAGGCCAATGCTGGAATGAGAAGGGGGTTGAAGGAGGAAGGAAGATTTGCAGAACCCTAGCCGCCTATGCCTGAGGTTCTTTAAAAGCTACATAGCCAACTGGAGGCCACCACGTGTTGGCACCAGGTGCCCCCCTATGCTTTGGTTCGTGGAATGGACACCTTGATCCAGCCAGGGAATTGATGATCCCTCCTTTGAAAAACTGAGCACAACACCTTATTAATGCAAAGGTGCAGTCTTCGGGGCATGGCCAGTTAAAGCATTGATGGCGCAGAAGGTGCATCCCTCCATGTCAACATGGTCGTTACTCCCTTCACCCCGAGCGATGCTTCATTTCCCGGGCTTGGGAGTGGGGGGCATCTAATGTGGCAACATCCACAGGCATGGAGCCTACACAGCCATCAGCTGGCAGCCACATGGGTGGGGACTGCCACCTAGATGCAGTCCCTGGGTGGAAGGCCGAGGGGTGCCCTCCTACCAAGGTCAGTTCCCAGCCGCGGTCGAGCTCATGGGGCGAGCCCTCCATCTGAGGTCAGCTTTCGACCGGGGTTGTGCTCACACTACCGAAGCAAGCCCTCCTATCGAGGTCAGCTTCTTGTCGGGGTTAAACTCATAAAGCAAGCCCTCCTGCTGAGGTCAGCTCCCAACTGAGGTCGAGCTCATGGGACGAGCCCTCTGTCTAAGGTCAGCTCCTGGTCGGGGTCATGCTCATGCTGTCGAAGGTGGACCTCCCGAATGGAGGTCCTTCCCTGCCATATGAAGACCAGAATACCTGCTAGTAGTGAAGGAGGGAAAGATCAACAAAATTTCAAACCACGGCATGGAGGTCCCTATCCACTTGCAACCTCCGAAAGGTGGCATATTGATGCAGGATGGAAAGAGATCATGCATTCATGATGGATGGAGATTCAAGCAAGATAATTAATAAGCTAAATTGAGCAATAAACCGACACACAAATGAGCTAAATTAATCAAAGAAAAGAATTTTTTTGAAAGAGACTAGTTGATCTAAGTTACAACACCCGTAATGTAGATTTAGCTCAAACCAAGAATATGATCTTCATGGCAAAGAAACCATCATTAATAGGGAAAGTTAACCTTCAAATGATCAGATCCAAAGATCTTAGGAATGGTTCTCCTATCAACAATGATGGCTAAAATTATTTGGTGGAAGTGTTCACTCAACATTCTAGGAAAGAGGCTTGGATCATAAAATCTACACTCCCTAACCTTGTGGACTCACCTTGTAGATGGCTCATAGCTTGGAAACCTTCATCTTCAATCCGAGATCCTTGAGAGAACCTATAAAGAACCCATCATGAGGCATGGAAATGAAATCAAAAAGAGGAAATGAAGAAGGGAAAGAAAGGAAGAGAAGAAGAAAGCTTGGCATGGAGCTTGATGGACTTGAGCTTGGAACCAGATCAAGGGCATCCCACCCTCTTCAAAATGAAATCAAGGGCATCCCACCCTCTTCTCACACAAGGGCATCTCACCCTTATCAAAATGAGGCTTCACACCTCAAGCAAAAGAAGGCATCTCACCCTCTCCACACAAGAGAACTTAAGAGAACATTTAGCAAGAAGAAAATCCTTTCATTACTCAACATAACATGCTTTACAAGAAAGGCTTGGGGTCCTATTTATAAGCCAAGCAAATCATAATTTCGGCCAAACTAATCCCCAACTAATCTCTTGATAAGTTATACTAATTGATAGATTAGGTAGATCCAACTAAAAGTGGTTCCAACAATATTTTCTTCTAGAATTTGTTAAAACTAATCTCATATGGTGCCTAAGTGTCATCCATATGGCTTTTTTGCTGATGTAGTGGTCTTGGTGACTGATGAAGTGGAGGGCCATGTGGCATCCCACATGTCAAATTAGTTGGAGATTTGTTGGGAGAAAGTTGTAGGTAGTTTATTCCTTCCATGTAACCCCCAAAATAGTCTTGATGAAGTGGCCTCCATGGGCACCCAAGGAGGGGTTGTGTTGGCTTCATGAAGGCTTCCAAATGGCTTTCAAAGAGTGCTTTTAAGTAGCTTCAGTGGAGGGCTTATAAGTGGCATAAGAAAAAATTTTGCTTGACCAATGGGTCGGCTTAAGAACAGGTTGAGCCGACTCAAAGAGCTTGAGTCGACTCATGAGGTTGATACCTTTTCTTCTTGAGTCGACTCATGAAAAAATAGGCTTCCTTCATTGACACATTGGGCTTAATCCCTTTAGATGTCCTCCTTGATTAATCCTTCTGGGCTTCAATGTTTAGTCAACTTCCATCCAAATGGCCCTCGTCCTCTTGACTTATTCCATAAGGAACTTGGTTGAAGCTTGAATTCTCTTTCCAATGCTGATGTCTCCATCAATTCTCCCGAGGTGGAAAAAAAACTCAACCCTATCGAGTAAGGTTCAACTTGACTTCGGTGAGGTTCTAGTAGGTCTGATTTGTTCTTTTGTAGATCCTCTCTAGTGATCCACGAGTGTTCCGATTCAGGTTGACCTTGCCAATGAACCAAATAGTATGGATAGTCCTTATTTTGGATAGTGAAAGTCTTATTATCCAAATTCTCTCAATCCTATCTCACCATTTTTGGTAGTGTGGCTGGATGATGCTCAAGGGTTGGTTCACTCTCAAAAATTGGATCAAGTCTAAATGACTCAGTAGGTATCATTGTTGGTTCCTTTACTTTACTAGGTCTGAAACTTTGAAAGTGGAATTAATACCAAAGTTAGATGGTAATTCAAGCACACGAGTACTAGGTCCAAATTTCTTTAGTATTTTAAAAAGGACCTACACCACGGGTATGCGACTTTTTTCATATAGTCTTTTTCATAAAAGTTCTGACTCTCTTATAAAACCTAGCCATATGCTTGTTAGTTCTATTGCTCAAATTTTCTTACTAATCATGCTATGCATATGACTCTCGTAGACTTGGACACCTATGCATGGATGACAAGATCAAATGACACCAAATAACGAAACAAACTCAAATGATACCAAAATTAAAGACAAGCTCAAATGGGCTTTATTACTTAATGACTGAACTTTATTATTGGCTAGGAAATAAAAATTTTAATGTCCAATATTTTTCTTAAAAAGCTTCTAAGACTCTTGCACATAGCTTCAGGTAAGTGGCAGTAAATCTTAATTTAGTTCTTAACATATACCATAGAGTCTTTAAAAAATTACTATTGAATATCACTGGGACCAGGTCGATGATATGGTGGATGTCCCAAAAGAATGAAATGGGATGGGGAAAATGATCGGGGGGTACATTTTGAAAGTCCTTTGCAAATTCTACAACTTCTTAGGGTTGATCCTTTTGGATTGGTTCCTGGGTTTTCTTAGTGGTCATTACCCCAATTGGTGATTCCTCAATGATCTCTTTTTTTGAACCCTTAACATTGATTAACATTAATTCTGTGTCCTCTTCTTTTATGAACTGTATTATCTTCTCAGGTTGCTCTTCATGATTTTGTCCCTAGACTTCATTTTCTTCAAGTTGACCATTCCCATTTTTAATTTCGTTAGGCTGGGTAACTATTCTAAGCAATTGTTCATGTTCATATTCATCCACTAAGTTAGACACAGTTTCATAAACTTCTTCCTTAAGTTCTTCAACGAATTTAGGATCTTCTCTTTCTAGCTCTCTATTTGGACAAGATTTTGATTCTGCTTCATCTTTAAATTCTTCAATAGTTTCAGGAGATTTTTCCCCTAATTCTTCAGTGGGTTTAATCTCTTCTTCATCTTCTTCATATTCATCTATTAAACTTGGTTCGGTTTCATATATTTCTACTTTTGGCTCTTCAATAGATTCAAGGATTTCTTCCTTACAAACTAGTGGGATAATAGAAGTTGGCTTGTTTGAAGGAATCTGACTAGAACTAGGCCTATGTCTAGATGTGTTACCCCTATTGGACTTAGGTTAAGTGATCAAGAGTTCCCTCTGATATATCTCGAATTCCCTAGTAATTTGGTAGGCTTCTTCTAGGTCATGAATTTTCCATTGAAATAATTCCTACGAGATGTCTTTTTGTAGGCTAGCTCGAAATCTAGATATAACCATTGCCTCAGATTCGGCTGTGCTACATCTCTTGACAAACTCATTGAATTCGGCAATATATTCAGACATGATTTTATCATCTTGTCTCAATCTGTACCATTAGTCTTAAAGTCTTTGCTTATAATATCACCTAGGTACCTTTCTCTAAGCTTACTCTTCATATCTCTCTAGATAATTATTTTATCTCCACTATAATAACATTCGTGCTCAATATCTTTCCAATATAGCTTTGCATGTCGGACTAACCTAAGTTTGGCAAATTGGCACTTTCTTTTTTCCGACATTTCATCCCACTCAAAGTATCGGTCCATTCTTTTCTCCCAATCGATTTACACTTTAGGATCTAAATTTTCATCAAAAGTGGGTGCATAAGGTCGACTGTTACTAAAGGATCTTACCTCTAAATTATCAAAATCTTGGTAGGGGTGTCTAGGGTTGTATTCAGGGGTGAGATCATGATAATGGGCTCTTGGACCAAGGGAAGGTGGACTAGGTGATTTAGGTTTAGTAAGGGTCAAGCGATTTTCTTCGAGGTTCCCAATTTGATTATCCACTTGTCCTAACTCTTTGTTCATTTGTCCTAATTATTTAGTCAGGGTATCAAACTTTTTAGTCATGGTCCTCATAAAGAATTCAATATTGGGTTCCATAAGTAAACCAAACTGAGTGTAGGACTATTAGTATAGAGCCTCTGACATGCAGTACAAACCTAACTTCTAGGGCTCCTAGACCTAGAAGTTCAATGTAATAGGACTTGACTAGGTACTAGTTAAGAATGCAATTACCCTTTCCACTAGCCAGGTAAGAGGTGAGGTTGTGGGAGGCTCCCCTTACTTTCACGAGATCCTAATTAAAAATCGCAAATTCGCTTAAGGCATTTTTCATTGGATCTCTAGCCTTAGACACCAATTTCAAGGAGTAAATACAAACTCATACAATACTTTGCCTCATCTTGCACTTGAACTTGACTCGTGAATGTCCCTAGTTTTAGGTTCTGACTTGATTTTAATTATGGCTTAGGTCAATGCAAATGTGGGTTATTGTTTTAGGCCAAGGAAAGGTAATAACCTCCTTTTCTTATGTAGATATTGAATGTCCTTAAGTTGATTTAGAAATGGATGCACAAACAATTCACCAACTAGTTAGCACAACAATTAGATTAACACAATCAAATGATTCAAAGTCCAAATTTTAAAATTTCAAATTTTAAAATTTAAATTGAAAATTGTAGATCTAGAAATCTAGATTTTAAAACTCAAATTTTAAATTTTAAATTTCAAATTTTATCTAGAAAATTCATTCTTGGAAGTAAAAGTTGTAAGAAAAATTTCAGCCACTAACAAACTTCTAACTAACTAATTTTATAAATTCAAAATTAAAATTTTAAAATTTCAAAAATTATAATTTTAAATTGTATTTATCAGATTTAAAAGTCTAAATTTCAAAATTTAAAATTTAATTTTCAAATTTTGGTTAGGAAATTCGTTTATGAAGGCTTGTAACTAAAGTTTGTTGCAAGAAGCTTCCAACTAACAAATCTTTAACCATAAAACACTCAAAATTCAAAATTCAAATCCAAAAAATTTCAAAATTCAAAGCTTCCAACTAATAAATCATTAACCATAAAACACTCAAAATTCAAAATTCAAATCCAAAAAATTTCAAAATTCAAATCCAAAAAATTTCAAAATTCAATTTTTTTGTGGTGGAGATCTCAGATTTCAAATTTAGAATTTTTAAATTTTGAATTTATGGTTAAAAATTCATTTTGGAGGGATGTAACCCAAAGTTGTAAGAAACCTCCGACTAACAACCTTCTAACCAAAAATTCGAAATTCAAATTTTAAATTCTTAAAATTTCAAATTTTAAGTTGTAATAATTAGATTTCAAAGTTTAGACATCAGATTTTAAATTTTGAATTTTAAAAGTTTGAATTTCAGCAACTAGCAAACCTCCAATTGACTATATTTAAAATTCAAAATTCAAATTTAAAAATCTTAAAAATTTAAAATTTAAATTAGAACTTTCAGATCTCAGAGTTAAAATTTTAGATCTCAAATTTTAAAATTTAAACCTCAAATTCTGGCTTTGAATTTCGAACTTGAAGATAAGCAACATACAAAGGAACAAAATTTTAGCAACTTGACCTAGTAAACCATAAGCTTTGAAACTAAAAATTGATGCGGAACGGAAAGAGATCATGCATTCATGATGGATGGAGATTCAAGCAAGATGATTAATAAGCTAAATTAAGAAATAAATCCACACATAAACGAGCTAAATTAATCCAAGGAAAGAATTTTCATGAAAGAGACTAGTTGATCTAAGTTACAACACCCGTAATGTAGATCTAGTTCAAACCAAGAATAGGATCTTCATGGCAAAAAAATCATCATTACTAGGAAAAGTTAACCTTCAAATGATCAGATCCAAAGAGCTTAGAAATGGTTCTCCAATCAACAATGATGACTAAAATTATTTGGTGGAAGGGTTCACTCAATACTCTAGGAAAGAGGCTTGGATCAAAAGATCTACACTCCCTAACCTTATGGACTCACCTTGTAGATGGTTCATGACTTGGAAACCTTCATCTTCAACGTGAGATCCCTGAGAGAACCTGTAAAGAACCCATCATGAGGTGTGAAAATCAAAAGGAGGAAATGAAGAAGGGAAAGAAAAAAAGAGAAGAAGAAAGCTTGGCATGGAGCTCGATGGTCTTGAGCTTGGAATCGGATCAAAGGCATCCCACCCTCTTCAAAATGAAATCAAGGGCATCCCACCTTCTTCTCACACAAGGGCATCCCATCCTTTTCAAAATGAGGCTTCATACCTCAAGCAAAAGAAGGCATCTCACCCTCTCCACATAAGAGAACTCAAGAGAACATTTAGCAAGAAAAAAATCCTTTCATTACTCAACATAAGATGCTTTACAAGAGAGGCTTGGGGCCCTATTTATAGGCCAAGCAAACCATAATTTCAGCCAAACTAATCCCTAACTAATCTCTTGATTAATTATACTAATTGATAGATTAGGTAGATCCAACTAAAAGTGGTTCCAACAACATTTTCTTCTAGAATTTGTTACAACTAATCTTATATGACACCTAAGTATCATCCATGTGGCTTTCTTGCTGATGTAGTGGTCATGGTGGCTAATGAAGTGGAGGACCAAGTGGCATCCCACATGTCAAGTTAGTTGGAGATTTGTTGTGAGAAAGTTGTAGGTAGTATATTCCTTCCATGTGACCAGCAAAATAGTCTTAATGAAGTGGCCTCCATGTGGCGCCCAAGGAGGAGTTGTGTTGGCTTCATGAAGGCTTCTAAATGGCCTTCAAAGAGTGCTTCTAAGTGGCTTCAAAGGAGGGCTTACAAGTGGCATAAGAAAAGATTTTGCTTGACCAATGGATCAGCTCAAGAATAGGTTGAGCCGACTCAAAGAGCTTGAGTCGACTCATGAGGTTGATGCCTTTCTTCTTGAGTCGGCTCATGGAAAAATAAGCTTCCTTCATTAACACATTGGGCTTAATCCCTTTAGATGTCCTCCTTGATTAATCCTTCTGGGCTTCAATGTTGAGTCAAATCCCATCCAAATATCTCTTGTCCTCTTGGCTTATTCCATAAAGAACTTGGTTGAAGCTTGAATTCTCTTTCCCATACTAATGTCCCCAACACGTATGCCCTGCCACCAATGCCAGCTCTACGACACGTGCCCGCATGCTCTGCACAAGGTAAGCCCTATCAGACCTAGGACCCTATAACATGCCTCCACGTCCACTACCGTACGGCCAGAGGATGTTGACCCACACGGTGCGAGATCCAGAATTTCCCCAAAAGGAGAATCCTATCAAAGTCATAGGCCTTGTAATGCTCGGACGGTCCCTCCAGGAATGGAAACTCCCTACCATGGCATGGGGCTCAGTGATAGTGCCTGCCCCTCTTAACGAAAACAACACCCCCAATAGAAGGGGGCTGGAAAGAAGAGAGAGGGGGGCCTCCAGGAGGCCCACGGATGGCCTCCTCCTCCGGAAGGATCAATCCGAGAGGGGGGAAGAAAGAGAAGACATGAGCAGTGGCAAGCCCCTTCAAGGAAGACACTGTGAGAGGGCACACTAAGAAGGACACCAGGACATGGCCAGAAAAGAGGAGGAAGGTAAGTAAGAAGGTAAGTGAGCGAGAGGGGAAGAGAGGTAAGCAAGCAGCTAAAAGCTCAGTGTGTAAGGGACTGACCGAAGGGAACTTCCTCATTCTCCGTTCCTCGCTCTCCATTTCCTCTTTTTTTTTGCTATTTGATCATTATCATCTTGTTACCCCCTGGGGTGAGGGAGTCTCCTAAGCTCTACACCTCAGAGGTTCTATTCCCCTCAATCATCCCACCGACTTGATCATCAAAGTGTCTTCGTTGGAATTCCCGGCCCGGGTCTCCTCTATTTTGCAGGCCGATCGGACCGAAGAGTTGACCCCCGAAGAGGAGGGAGTGCTCCTGGTGGGAGGAGGCACTCGACACAGTGGTGATGCATCAGAGCTACAGGCCATGATGATCCAGGCGCCAACAGAAAGTGACTAATCTTATGAGAAAAAAAAACCTCTAGAGGACATCATTTTTTCCTATAGTTATTGGGTTCTACCTTCCCCTCCATCCTGATTGTATCCAACTCATCTTTGCCCGCATGCTCTCCTCTCCCCTCTTTCACCCTCTTCGACTCACCCTCTTTCACCTCCTTCTCTCCTTCTCTCCAACTCGCCCTTTTCTTTATTGACCCTTAAAATGATTTTGATGATAACCAAACGTTGGGAGCATGTGTTTGATTACTGACTATCTTTCAAGTATTCTCAAAGTTTTTGTAGGTTGATTTCATTGAACAACCCTCCTTCCTACAACATTGTAGTATGTTAAGTTATATTTTGTTAAAACTCTATGTAAAGAAGAGCCCCCAAGTAAAATCAATTGTATACTCATTTAAAAGGGCTACTTCTATATATGTTTCTAGTTTAACTATCTCAAGTTCAATCTTTGAATGAGCTGGAAAGGTTTTGAGTTGTTTGAAAACCACTGGAAGAAGTTTGGATAAGTTTTGGACCTAAGTCACAAGAGCTGACTCAAACAAGGAGAGCCGACTCAAAGTCTGGCATGGTACCTTGTTTTCTGTCATGCAGACATTTGAGCTGACTTGAGTCAGAAGAGCCGACTCGGGCAGAGTTCAATTTTAAGGTTCTGAAAATTCGAGTCAACTCAAGGAGATCCGAGTTGACTCATCCAAAGTGCAATTTTCTTAGACAGACATCTGAGCCGACTCGAGTATTGAAGGGCTGACTCGTCCAGAGTTCTGAAAATCTCAATTCTGAAGAACCAACCAGGCAAGCTGACTCGAAGGAGAAGAGCCGACTTGACCATAGTGTTATTTTGACCTACCTGAGGATCCGAGCCGACTCGAGCTATCCAAGCTGACTAGAGTGACTGTTTCAGGTAAGTAACGGCTAGTTATAAAACTCTTATTTTGAATCCAAAATAATCTCTAACAGCTATATTTTGAATTACAACGGTCTACAATGGCTATAACCATCTGAAATCAGTTAAAGAGAATATATTTAAGGGATTTGAATCACTTTTGGAGATAGAGATGGAAAGTTAATGTGAGATTGAAGAGTTTTCATTGAACATTCAAAAGTACACACTAGAGAGCATTCAAAGCAAGCACTCAAGACTTCACCAACTCTTATCATAATCTTGAGACATTTATTGAAGTAGTTAAGAAGCCTTGAAGAGGATTCAAAGTGCAATCAAAAGGGCTTCTCAAGTGCTGCAACTGTAACCATCCGATAATTTTGGTTTGTCATATTGTTGCTTTATACTTTAACTTATCTTTTAAGTTGTCCCAAGTATAGCAAGGGGCTATAACTTGGAGTTTGATAGGTTATTGGTGAGCCTCAAAAATCAAGTGTAGTGGGTTGTTAGTGATCCCGTTCAAAACTAACTTTGTATTGGGTTTTTGGTCAACCCGGGATAAAACCAAGTTTGGGTTTTAGATTGGAGCCCGTGAAAATAATCTGGCTATATTCCGAGAGTGAATATAGTAAAAATCCCAAGTGATATCTTGGATAGTGGACGTGAAAGGGATATGCCCTACAAGCCAATCTATGTTGTATCTCCCAAACCATTGTAATTGACAATTTTCTAAATAAAGGCATTATTTTTCATCATACGCTGTGTTTATATTATATGATGAACCCCATAGATTAGGGCTATGATTTTAGGGTTATGATGAGATCATACCAGTGAGACCTAAAATCTTAAAACCTTAATCTAAAGTATTCCTAGTCAAAGGAACCCTGAGTAGGGGATCAGGGTTTTCCCGATAAGACTAGCACATCCCGGGTATACTGGAAAGGGTGACTGCTCTCACAGTCACTTGTGTATGATACTAATACTGGGATGTGGGTGCTCATTGGAGAATGAGTTCACTGATATGATCCAACTTGAGAACATCTAATGGAGTCTTAGCTGCATGTCAATAGAAGGTTCTCATAGTGGGAGTGGTACAAGTAATCTTTTGACCTAAGACTGCCATAAGTACCTTATGTACATGAACCCATTCTTTGGTTCAATCCTAATCATGACACTGAGACATGCACAGGATTGATACTGGGAATGGTGAATTGGATATTAAGGTAATGAGTAGGTCAACAAGGAATCGATCACTCTTAGTAAGAGGAGATTGCATCCAGCTAGTCAACAATCGCATGATGATTCAGGGAATCTTTGATCAAAGTGAAGATATTAGAGATGGTTTCTAATATCAAGATAATCGAATCATCATTATAAGATTGAGATAGAAATAAATATAATATTGGATTTGACATATATCCATATCCATAGTTATATTTTGGGTGCAGGCTGATCAAAAGATTTAATTGTACGGTAACTCTCTACTGAAGGGTAATTTTGGTATTTCACCAGAATTTTCATATCTTCCGGGTAGACATGACACGTTGCTAGACGTCAATCTTGTCTTGTGGGTTGATCAAGTTCAAAGATCACATGTTAGGAAGAACCCTAATTGATCAAATCGGGTAAGCCCGGTTTGACCTAAATCGATTAGAAAGAGTTCTAATCAAATTAGGTCAACTTGTATTCGAACCCACTGCTGGCTAGATGTGGAACCCAATGGGTCACACACTTAAGAGGATTGATCAAGAGTTTAATTTGGAATTAAATCATCTTTGCAGGATAACACTCTAGCAGGTGTTGCAAACCCTAGCTTCTATTCGGATCGGATTCGAATTAGGGTTCCGGATTGGTTCAAATTGGGTTCTAATTGGACCTAATTAGACCCTAATTGAGAAAACAGGAATATGGCTAACCCTATTGGCTAGCCATGTAGCTTGGCTAGCCTCCCCACCCGCCCCCTTTATTTTTCCATGCCAAATGCCAAGAGTCCATGCGCTTATGGACTCTTGGCGCGCCATTTGGAAGAGTCCATGGCGCATGGACTCTTGGCGCGCCCCAAATATTTCTCCGATGATTTTATTTGGGGTGGCCTCCTTCTTAAGCAAGTAGCACACCATCTCTCCCCCCTTGGATGAGAATCCAATGGCTGATGGGATTTTGAGAAAGAAGGAATGCGCTAACTCTTCCCGGGCGCGCGAAATAACACCTCTTCGGAGATGAAAAGTCGCGACTTCCTTCCTTTTAAAACACCGCGATTTTTCCTTTAAGAAAAGCCGTGGGATTTAATCTGGAAGGCCGTGAGATGGGAGGATAGGGCATGAGAAATAGGGAAGGGGCATGAGATAAAGTGGAATGGGGTTTACGGAGAGTTGTGTTCTTTTGAGAAGACATCTCTCTGTGATCTATTTAAACAACAGAGGTCTCGGGAGTTTAAACTAATGAACGATAGATTTTATTTATTGTCTTTTCTTTCCAGGAAACTGATTCCTCCTTAGCTTGTTTAGGACACAGAGAGTTTTCCTTTTACAGAGTTCTCTTCTCTGTTGAAACTCAAGTCCAAAACAAGAGATAGGAAGAATCTCTTGATCGGTAAAAGAAAGGAACTCCTACTCTGTTACTATTTCCTTTACTTTAAGACATTAGTGTCTTAAATCCATCTCCTCCTTCAAGACAAGAGTTTCATTCTTAGGACAAGGTCTTAAGAAAGGGAGAGGAAGAAGAAAGAAAGGAAGTAAGGAGCCCCTACCCTGCAGTTTTAAAGCCATAGTCCTCTTGAGTTCTAGGATAAGAATTCAAGTGAAGGAATTTTGAAGAAGCTTGCATCTTGATCAATCATCTTGTGGATCACCATTGGAGGGTGGACATTTGGACGCCTGGTGAAATCAAAAGAAGCATTCAACACCAAGTTCTGATTCTACATCAAAATTGGACTTAGCGTTAAAAGGTTGGTACCCTAATTCTAACAATGTTAGTTTGTATGTTTTAATTCTGAATAAGAAGATCTTGGTTAAGGGATTTTGGTACCAATTTCATCATTTTTGAAATTACACTTCCGCTGCGGTGCACCGGAAACCCCAACATTGGTATCAGAGCCATCCTTATTACAGTTAAAACATATGAAAATTATTTATATGCATTTTTGTTGTAGTATCGCAATTAGGATTTTAAACCCTTGAATGCTGATACACTTAGCATAATTTAATGAATGCATATATGATAATTAATGTTTTGATGTATGCCACTAATTAGGGTTTTTCACTCAAACCCTAATTATTATAGAGATATGATTAGTTTTGAAGTCATCATACTGAAATAAGGTTGCCCTGGCATAATGGTGGATCCATTATGTGATAAATGGTTGTCCTAGTATGATGACACACTTAGCACATATATATTTATCATAGTGATATCATTATGATATGTTTTTATATAAGAATGTGCTGGCAATTTTATAAAGCCCTCTTCTTAAAATCATATTAAGTCATAGTATATTTAACTAATAAGCATCACTAGTCATGATGAACAATTGATCATTCGGTGTCTAGAAAGGTGGTTCTGGGAAGGTAAAGAGAATCGTGGTTTTTAATTGGTTCCGTTGACTAACCTGGCCAATTTTTATTGGTGTCTAGGAAAGCAACGGGGGGACTCCCACATCTCTTCCACTTGCCTGGCCGATTTGAATATATTTAAATCTTGACTTATATGCTTAGTGTTAAAAAATGCTATATGTTGGCCTTCCTTCATGCTGGATCATTACTGTGTTATGAACCACATTAGGTTTGTTGTGTTATCTGCAAGACCTAATAGGGTGATTAACATAATATTGGTCTAGTGCAAAAATATGCTTACAGTATATTCAGTATAATGCCTTGTTGTGTTATCTGCAAGGGCATTATATTTGAATACTGACTGTATAGAAATGAAAGGGTCTTGACTTAACTAGAACATTATGGTTTGTTGTGTTTTCTGCAAGACTTATAATGTTCTAGAGGCCAAGTTATTTTTGAGAATTATATGAGATATAATTGGAAGAGTTTCCTACCTTTGAACTTATAAAAGATTTATTGTGTTATCTGCAAGATCTTTTATAAATTATAAGGATCTCGATCTCACTAAGAAAACCGATCAGGGTTCTTCTCGATTATCATAGTGAGGGCTATGATTTTTGATAAAATAGTGGGAGACATAATTAAATTGAAGACCTAATTTAATTATGTAAGTCATTTCATGGTTGTTTGCTTATGTATTATTCTTAATTAAATGTAGATAAATGGCATCTTCATTATCACTGAGAAGCATCTTAGATACTAACAAATTGACTGGTCCAAACTATGTGGACTGGTTGAGAAACTTAAAGATTGTACTGAGTTCAGAAAAACTTTCTTATATTCTTGATACCCCTAGTCTTAATCCACTAGGGGATGATGCCACACAGGAAGATATGGCCATATATAAAATGTGGCAGAATGACTCCCTCACTGTCATGTGTATCATACTGGCCTCTATGACCAATGAGTTACAGAGGCAGCATGAAAGCATGGATACTCAATCCATAATGCTCAATTTAAAGGAGCTTTATGGAGAACAAAGCAGAACTGCTAGATACGAAATATCTAAGCAGTTATTCCGTGCTAGGATGACAGAGGGTACATCTGTTCAGGATCATGTCCTGAAGGTAATTGACTTAATCACCAGATTGGGTCAATTAGGGTTTATTATGGATGGGGAGCTGAATCAGGATTTAATCCCGCAATCACTCCCGGAGTCATTTTCTCAGTTTGTCTTGAATTATCACATGAACAAACTAAACACTTCCTTGCCTGAGCTGTTAAATATGTTAAAAATAGCAGAGAGCCACGTTAAGAAAGAAAAGGCTCCACTTCTTCTTGTTGATAAGACCAATAAGAAGAAATCGGGCAAAAAGGGTTTTAGTAGGAGGCTAAACCCTAAGGGTGGCATCAATAAGAACAAGAAAGGAAAGAAGGCCTCAAAACAGTCAACCTGTTTCTTTTGCGGCAAAGCGGGACATTGGAAAAGGAATTGCAAGGCTTATCTTGCAACTGTGAAGCCTGGTGCGGCAGACGCACCAAAAGGTATGTATGAGATGCATACTATATTGACATTAAATTCGTCTATATCAAATACTTGGGTATTGGATACCGCTTATGGTTACCATATATGCAAATCTTTGCAGGACCTCCACAAGCTTAAAGTATTGAAGGAAGGTGACTTCAATCTCTACGGTGCTGGTGGTGATATCATCCAAGCAGAAGCTGTAGGAACATATATTCTGAAGTTGCCTTCAGGGAAGATCTTGGAGTTAGAAAATTGTTACTATATGCCAAAGATTATTAGGAACATTATATCTATTCCTTTGTTATTAAAACAAGGATATGTAATGGATGTAACGAGCACTGGTTGCTCGATAATGTTATCTAATAAAATTATTTGTTCTGGCATTTTTAGCAATGGGCTCTTAACTGTTTCTTCCAATGATAGTATTTTTCATGTCAATACTAAAAGGAAAAGAAAAGACTTTAATGATACTTTACTTTGGCATCACAGACTTGGTCATGTTAATGAGTCTAGGATTAGCAAGTTATACAAGGAAAAATTCCTTGTTCCTTATGAGTATGAATCATTAGGAACTTGCGAATCATGTCTCATGGGTAAGATGACAAAAACTCCATTTACTGGACATGGGGAAAGGTCAACTGAGTTATTAGGACTTATACATACTGATGTATGTGGTCCAATGACAACTCAGGCCAGAGGAGGATACTCATATTTTATCACTTTTACAGATGATTTATCTAGGTTCGGATATGTGTATCTTATGAAACACAAATCTGAAGCCTTTGATAAATTTAAGGAGTATCAAAGTATGGTCGAAAAACAAACCGGGAAAAGTATTAAAGTTCTTCGTTCTGATCGAGGAGGAGAATACTTATCCACGGAGTTTTTAGACTATCTTAAAGTTAATAGAATCCTTTCTGAATGGACCCCTCCTTATACACCACAGCTAAATGGTATAGCTGAAAGGAGGAATCGTACCTTATTAGATATGGTACGATCCATGATGTGCTTCACAAATTTACCCATTTCCTTCTGGGGTCATGCCCTAGAAACTGCTATTTACATTCTGAACAAGGTACCTTCTAAATCCGTTGTTAGTACTCCATATGAAATTTGGAGTGGAAAGAAACCATATCTTAAATATTTCAAGGTATGGGGATGTCCAGCTTATGTTAAAAGAAATTTTGGACATAAGTTGGAACCTAGAGCGGATAAATGTCTATTTGTAGGATATCCTAAAGAAGGTAGAGGATATCTATTCTACCATCCTACTGAACAAAAGATTTTTGTCAGCAGGCATGCCACTTTTCTAGAAAAAGAGTTCATTTTAGAAAAGGGCAATGGTAGAACTATTGAACTTGGAGAAGTATAAGAAATACAGATAGATAATTCTCAACCATTAGAACATATAGTTAGGACATAACCAGAACACAAAACTCCTCCTCGTAGGTCGACAGAGTGCCACGGGCACCTGAGAGGTATGGGTTTATTATTGAAAATAATGAAGCTCAAGTCATTCAAAATGATGAACCTCTGACCTATATGGAAGCTATCTTGAGCACTGACTCAGATAAATGGCAAGAAGCCATGGAATCCGAAGTAGACTCTATGTATGTAAACCAAGTATGGTCTTTGGTTGATGCACCAGAGGGTGTTAATCCTATTGGGTGTAAATGGGTCTATAAGAAAAAGATTGGGGCTGATGGCCAAGTTGAAACCTATAAAGCCAGGTTAGTGGCTAAAGGTTTTAGACAAAAACAGGGAATTGATTATGATGAAACATTTTCACCTATTGCCATGCTGAAATCAATTCGGATTTTACTTGCTATAGCAGCATACCACGATTATGAGATATGGCAGATGGATGTAAAGACTGCATTCCTCAATGGTTTTCTTGAGGAAGAAGTCTACATGTCACAGCCAGAAGGTTTTATTTCAAAGAATAAACCTAATCAAGTATGCAAGCTAAAGAAATCCATTTATGGATTAAAGCAAGCTTCCAGGAGTTGGAACATCCGCTTTGATGAAACTATTAAAAAGTTTGGTTTTATCAAAAATGTGGATGAACCCTGTGTTTATAAGAAGACTAGTGGGAGTGCCATAGTCTTCTTGGTTCTGTATGTAGATGACATACTCCTCATTGGGAATGATATCCCAATGTTGCAATCAGTCAAGGTTTGGCTATCAAACCAGTTTTCCATGAAAGATTTGGGAGAAGCATCCTATATACTAGGTATTAAGATCTATAGAGATAGATCTAAGAGGATGCTAGGTTTATCCCAATCTAGGTACATTGACTTAGTGCTGAAAAGATTCAGCATGAAAGGAAGTAAAAGAGGTTATCTTCCTATGAGTCAAGGCATACATCTTTCTAAAAGGATGTCTCCTAAGACACCTGAAGAAAGAAATAGAATGAATTCTATACCCTATGCTTCGGCAATAGGGTCCATAATGTATGCCATGTTATGTACCAGGCCTGATGTGGCATATGCTTTAGGCATTGTCAGTAGGTTTCAGGCTGATCTAGGAGAGGATCATTGGAAAGCAGTTAAAAATATTCTTAAGTACCTAAGAAGGACTAAGGATATTTTTCTGGTTTATGGTGGTTCTGATCTTAAACTAGAAGCTTATTCTGATTCTAGTTTTCAATCAGACCCTGATGATAGCAAATCCATTTCAGGATATGTTTTTACCCTAAATGGTGGAGCAGTGAGTTGGAAGAGTACCAAGCAGCAGACTGTAGCTGACTCAACCATAGAGGCAGAATACATAGCTGTTAGTGAAGCTGCCAAGGAAGCAGTCTGGATGAAGAAGTTCATCACAGAGTTGGGTGTTGTTCCTCAAATTGAAAACCCAGTGCCACTTTACTGTGACAACACTGGGGCTGTTGCTCAAGCTAAGGAACCAAGAGCTCATCATAAGTCCAAGCACATTCTGAGATGCTTCCATCTCGTCCGAGAAATAATAGAGAGACAAGATGTCTACATAGATAGAGTTGATACAAAGAACAATATAGCAGACCCGTTCACTAAGGCTCTACCACAGCGAGATTTTGATCGCCACCTCGAATGTATGGGATTAAGATTCAAAGGCGATTGGCTTTAGTGCAAGTGAGAGATTGAAAGGGATATGCCCTACAAGCCAATCTATGTTGTATCTCCCAAACCATTGTAATTGACAATTTTCTAAATAAAGGCATTATTTTTCATCATACGCTGTGTTTATATTATATGATGAACCCTATAGATTAGGGCTATGATTTTAGGGTTATGATGAGATCATACCAGTGAGACCTAAAATCTTAAAACCTTAATCTAAAGTATTCCTAGTCAAAGGAACCCTGAGTAGGGGATCAGGGTTTTTCCGATAAGACTAGCACATCCCGGGTATACTAGAAAGGGTGACTGCTCTCACAGTCACTTGTGTATGACACTAATACTGGGATGTGGGTGCTCATTGGAGAATGAGTTCACTGATATGATCCAACTTGAGAACATCTAATGGAGTCTTAGCTGCATGTCAATAGAAGGTTCTCATAGTGGGAGTGGTACAAGTAATCTTTTGACCTGAGACTGCCATAAGTACCTTATGTACATGAACCCATTCTTTGGTTCAATCCTAATCATGACACTGAGACATGCACAGGATTGATACTAGGAATGGTGAATTGGATATGAAGGTAATGAGTAGGTCAACAAGGAATCGATCACTCTTAGTAAGAGGAGATTGCATCCAGCTAGTCAACAATCGCATGATGATTCAGGGAATCTTTGATCAAAGTGAAGATATTAGAGATGGTTTCTAATATCAAGATAATCGAATCATCATTATAAGATTGAGCTAGAAATAAATATAATATTGGATTTGACATATATCCATATCCATAGTTATATTTTGGGTGCAGGCTGATCGAAAGATTTAATTGTACGGTAACTCTCTACTGAAGGGTAATTTTGGTATTTCACTAGAATTTCCATATCTTCCGGGTAGACATGACACGTTGCTAGACGTCAATCTTGTCTTGTGGGTTGATCAAGTTCAAAGATCACATGTTAGGAAGAATCCTAATTGATCGAATCGGGTAAGCCCGGTTTGACCTAAATCGATTAGAAAGAGTTCTAATCAAATTAGGTCAACTTGTATTCGAACCCACTGCTGGCAAGATATGGAACCCAATGGGTCACACACTTAAGAGGATTGATCACTAGTTTAATTTGGAATTAAATCATCTTTGCAGGATAACACTCTAGCAGGTGTTGCAAACCCTAGCTTCTATTCGGATCGGATTCGAATTAGGGTTCCGGATTGGTTCAAATTGGGTTCTAATTGGACCTAATTAGACCCTAATTGAGAAAACAGAAATATGGCTAACCCTATTGGCTAGCCATGTAGCTTGGCTAGCCTCCCCACCCGCCCCCTTTATTTTTCCATGCCAAATGCCACCATTTGGAAGAGTCCATGGCGCATGGACTCTTGGCGCGCCCCAAATATTTCTCCAATGATTTTATTTGGGGCGACCTCCTTCTTAAGCAATTAGTGCACCATCTCTCCCCCCTTGGATGAGAATTCAATGGCTGATGGGATTTTGAGAAAGAAGGAATGCGCTAACTCTTCCCGGGCGCGCGAAATAACATCTCTTCGGAGATGAAAAGTCGCGACTTCCTTCCTTTTAAAACACCGCGGTTTTTCCTTTAAGAAAAGCCATGGGATTTAATCTGGAAGGCCGTGAGATGGGAGGATAGGGCATGAGAAATAGGGAAGGGGCGTGAGATAAAGTGGAATGGGGTTTACGGAGAGTTGTGTTCTTTTGAGAAGACATCTCTCTGTGATCTATTTAAACAACAGAGGTCTCGGGAGTTTAAACTAATGAATGACAGATTTTATTTATTGCCTTTTCTTTCCAGGAAACTGATTCCTCCTTAGCTTTTTTAGGACACAGAGAGTTTTCCTTTTACAGAGTTCTCTTCTCTGTTGAAACTCAAGTCCAAAACAAGAGATAGGAAGAATCTCTTGATCGGTAAAAGAAAGGAACTCCTACTCTGTTACTATTTCCTTTACTTTAAGACATTAGTGTCTTAAATCCATCTCCTCCTTCAAGACAAGAGTTTCATTCTTAGGACAAGGTCTTAAGAAAGGGAGAGGAAGAAGAAAGAAAGGAAGTAAGGAGCCCCTACCCTGCAGTTTTAAAGCCATAGTCCTCTTGAGTTCTAGGATAAGAATTCAAGTGAAGGAATTTTGAAGCTTGCATCTTGATCAATCATCTTGTGGATCACCATTGGAGGGTGGACATTTGGACGCCTGGTGAAATCAAAAGAAGCATTCAACACCAAGTTCTGATTCTACATCAAAATTGGACTTAGCGTTAAAAGGTTGGTGCCCTAATTCTAACAATGTTAGTTTGTATGTTTTAATTCTGAATAAGGAGATCTTGGTTAAGGGATTTTGGTGCCAATTTCATCATTTTTGAAATTACACTTCCGCTGCGGTGCACCGGAAACCCTAACAGGACGTAGGAGCCGGGTTGCTCCGAAGCACTATAAATCTCTTAGTGTTTGTGCTGTGATTTCTGTGTTGTGCTTTTACTTCTGCTATTTACTCATTTAATCGCTTCACTCACCACACTCTAATTTCAAAAGAGCACATACTTGAAGAAAATTTTTAAGTACCTAATTCACCCCCCCTCTTGGGTAAGCCACCTGGGCAACAACTGCTATCAGAGCAGTGTCTCTGAACTTGTTTGGAGTAAAGATTGATGGCTAATCCCATGAGTACCTCCTTGGCCGAGGGCCAATCTACCTATAGACCACCACTCTTCACTGGCGCTAATTATGACTATTGGAAGGCCAGAATGAAAATATATATACAAGCTATTGATTTTCAATTATGGAAGATAATTCTAAAGGGACCTTATATACTTATAAAAAAAGTTAATGGCATGGATGTCCCAAAACCTGAAGAGGAATGGGATGATCATGACATAAAAATGGGTGAGTTAAATGCCAAAGCTATGAATGTTCTATATTATGCTTTCGATGTAAGCGAGTTTAATCAAATTTCTACTTGTCTATCTATAAAAAAAATTTGGGATAAACTCGAGGTTACCCATGAAGGAACTTCACAAGTGAAAACTTCTAAGATTAATCTTCTTGTACATAATGATGAATTATTTAAAATGGAACCAAATGAAACTATTTCTACCATGTTCTCTAGAATTACAGATATTATTAACGGTCTTAAGAGTCTTGACAGGATATATTCAAATGCTGACCTTGTATAGAAGATTTTGAGATCTCTACTAGATAAATGGGACCCAAAAGTGATTACCATCCAGGAAGTAAAAGATTTAAATACATTACCTTTGGATGAACTCTTGAGATCCCTGATTACTCATGAGCTGACCATGCAGCATAGGAATGAAGATGATCTGAAAAAGAAAAAGACAATAGCATTTAAAGCTGCATAAAAAATGAAGAAACAAGAAGAGGAATCTAAAAAAGAATACCCCTCCTCTGAAGATGACTTAGAAGATGAAGACATAGCACTGGTCATGAGAAGATTTAGAAAATTTATGGGCAAGAAAAAGGGAAGATACTTTAGAAAATTCTATAGGAAATGTGAATACAGCAAGGACAAGGAAAAGGATAAAGAGCAACAGCCCATCTGCTATGAATGCAAGAAACCTGGGCACTTTAGATCTGATTGTCTGAATTTGAAGAAAACTTTTAAGAAGAAGAAAAAGAAGGCTATGGTTGCAACTTGGAGCGACAGGGAGCAGTCGACTTCAACTGAAGAGGAAGAGACCACAAAAACTACAAACTATATCTAATGGGTCTCGAAGATGAGGTAAGATCTCCTGAACCTCAAGATGAATTTACTTTTGAAGAGTTGAATTTTACATTTCATGATTTACTATCCAAATGCAAAAAGGCAAGACTGGTGCGTACACTAGGGCCAGAAGAAAATGACAGGTCGAACCCACATCCCTGTGGATCACCTATGAATGAAGCCCTAAGCCCAAACCCTAACCCCAGATCACTTGTAAATAATTATCTTAAATTTTATCATTTTAGCTTAGTTGGGTTTAGCCTTAAATCCCAAAATTGAATCCCTGTAAAAACCCCTAGATCCAAAGTTGAGTTTGTAAAAAAATTTAATTGGGACATAAATTTTGTTATAATGATCCAATGTTAGCGCTGTTTACCAATTAGGGTTTTGTATGTAATCCTATTTATCAGGTTATGTCAAAACCTATTTAAACCCTTTTGGGCAAAACCCTATTTACCAAGATATTTAGTTGGTTATGCCTTTTGATAAATTTGATCAAGTGGGGCTTTAATTAATTAGTTGGTTGAGTCCTGTAATTGTTAGTTGAGTCCTGTAATATAAGAGGGGATCCAAGTCAAGACCCATGTGACTCCATATGCTAGCTCAAATCAAGTCATGTGACTCCATGTGCAACCCAAGTCAAGCCATGAGCCACTTCATCTTGGATGCCCAAGTCACTCGCCATATGTTATCTTGCTACCATGTCATGCCACATCATCAGCCTATGTCACATGCCACAAGTTTGGACATCATCACATGACATGTTTGGACATTACTTGCAACCTCATCAGGACAACATCACATGCCATGTCACTTACCTTGGTCGGCCATATGAGAGAAAAATTAACACCATTTATTTTTAAGATGAGTAAAGCAGAAGGAGTCTAAGCCTTAGCACCACCCATCCTTTTTTTTATCGCCAAATCCAAGAAGTAGTCGGCCAAGAGTCCATCTCAAAGGGACGCCCATCAAGGAGAAGGTTTAAAGGAGTTTCTTACTTTAAGAGTCCCATTTGAATTTCAAAGGAGGATGAGATGCCATATTCATCCACATTGTTGCCTAATTAAGAAGTGATTTGTCACTGATTTTGAGAGGAGTTAGCCAGAAAGACTCCTCACTTCATCGCCCAAATTCCAAAGGATTGTCACCCATCTCATCATCCAAGTTGTTGCCCACCTGGTGGAGTCTTATCTAGTGTTGTCACCCAAGCATGGATGAAGTCCACGGAAGATCAAAAGCTAGAGTTCATGATTCCAAAATCAAGGATTCAAGGAGTTGTTGCCCAAGGGAAACCAATGCAAGACTTTGTAACCCATACAACTCATGTTGGTGGTCTATAAATACCACCTTTAATCTCTTTTGTAAATACAATTATTATTCATCAAATAAAGTCAACAATCTATCAAATTTCCTTTACTGTGTGCATCGTAGGGTGTAAGGCACTTCCTTTGTTCTTCGAAGAATCATGGGGTGTGAGGCCCTATATATCCAACAATCAGAAAACCCTAGCTGCCATCTTCCATCCCTTTCCTTCCTCCTTTTCCATCTTCTTCCTTTTCTTTCTACAACCATCTAAATTGAGTTTCTTTTGAGTGATTGCAGGTGATCAAGGATTTGAAGTCAGGGTGTTCTTGCCTTAGAACCAACATCACGGAAGTTCGAATCCTGAAGATCGATCTTCTTGAAGCCCTGCCACAAGTTCCTTGAGAGTTTTATTGAATCCACACCAAAGGGTTATAATCATCTTTGGTAAATTTAAATACCCAAATCTACTCTTTAATTTATGATTCCTTGATAAGTAGAACCCTAGTTTAAGGTGGTTTCTTAACCACCAATTCCTGGTTTTTCTAGTTTATTTTGTTAGATCCACTATGCGGGTAGATAACTAGTGACTAGTTTTTCCTTTGTTGATCTCTTCGAGTCTTTTAATCTGAAAATCTAGAAAAAGTTAATTGCTGTTAATATCTAATAATTAGTCAATTAATTTGTAGTTTAGTTTTTGCATATTTTCCTACATCATCTTTGGTATCAGAGTGAAGGTTAAACTAGGTTTAACTTCTAGTTCTGAAATTTCTGCATATCTAAAACTAGACTGAAATTAAACTGCATAAAAATTATCCTAAAAAAATATAAATAAATTATAAATAAATTTGATGTTTATCCTATATTAATCCTCTACTAATATTATAAAAAAAATTTAAAAAAAAATTATTTACTTTTTTTTCTGGTGGAAGGAAATCACGCCTCCTGAGCGGGTATAAGCAAGTATACTGTCATGATCCATGGAAGTAATGAGCTACGACTAGACGTGATATCCTGAGATTAGAAATCTAAAAATTAATTAGATCTAAAATTTAATAATTAATTTTTTTAATTATTTTTTACTATTTTTAATTATTTTAGCTTCATTGTATATTAGGATTTCATATCGTGTGATTGCATCATCCAGTAACCTAATCTTAAGGGCACTTGACCATCTCAGATCGGGACAGGATTTCATCACCTATCCTGGGCTCACAACCACCATCTTTGTATCGATCCTAACCTTAATTAAAATTAATTAGAAACCTAAAGCAATTTAGGGACACCAGTAGGTTGGGTTCCAAGTATTATGTGAAAGCTAGTGCACCCAATCCTTTGATTATCACTTGAATCTAGTGTCTAAGGCTAGAGGTCCAAAGGCAAATATCCTAAGTGATTTTGTGGTTTTTAATTAGGACCCTGCTAGAGCAGGGGGAGCCTCCCATGACCCCACCTCTTACCTGGCCAGTGGATAGGATAATTGCTGAATTGGCTATAAATTGAGCTGACCCATTCTACTTGAGCTCTAGGTCTAGGAAACCCTAGGTCGAGTTTTGTGTATTTGCATTACATGGCTACTAGGTCAGGCACACCCTATTGGCATACTCAAACCCAACCCAATTTAACCATGGACCCCAATTTTGAAACCTTTTTAAGGTTCATGAATGAACAATGTGCCTAAATAAATAATAGGTTTGACCGACTAGACGAACGATTCAAAAACCTAGAGAGAACCCGTAAGACCCGCACTAACCCTGGTTCACTCAAACCAACTACCCTTGACCTCAAAACCCATCAACTCGAAACCACTAGGATCAGTGGCCATAGTCAAAACCCAGGTACTATTCAGGTTTCTCTTAGCCAACCCTTTCCTACTAGCCCAGATCCTAGCCAATTTTCTTTTAACCAACCTACTCCTACTACCCTATTGGTTCACCACGATGACATTAAAGTAGAAGTGTATGAAACTGAGGTGAACTTAGTGGATGAGTATGAAGGAGAAGAAGAGATACCTATGGCTGACCTAGAATTAATTGACCCTGACCATATCCAGACAGAAGCCATATTGGAAGTACAAGTGGAAAAAGAGATCCATGAGAAGTCTAACTTTATTATTAGGACCTTACCTGAGGAAACACTAGAAAATAGTCAAGCTATAGAGCTTAGTCCTGAAGTAATTGGTGAGGACTTGGCTTATTTAGTCCAGTACCCTTAGGAAGACTTCACCCTTGTGGTCCCAATTGAAGATCTTTTTCCAAAAATCACTGACTCATCCTTCCATAAGGCTGACCTTTATTTACCTGTTCATGTAACCCAATGCCCAAACCTTAAGGTCAACCCCATTAATCTAGGACAAATCTCCGAACCCTTTTCTTATTTCCTACCCTACCAAGTCACCCCCGAATCCACTTCTTGTTTCCTACCCTTCCCTAAAGTTTCCAATCTTTCTAGAATCATTAGGTTACATTTTGTTAAGTTTAGCATTTTCATCAATCCTTTGACCCTGTTAGATTTGCCACCTATTTCTGGAGAACATCATGGCATCCATTAGGAGTGCATGTCAAATTTTCATTTGCATGTCACCCGTCAACCAAGGGTCAAGCACAGAATTAAAATTAAGGACTTAAAAAATAAATAAATAAATGAATTTCCTTCACTAGGAATGCATAATTGAGTCTATTAGACATTTGCAGAGTCATATGCTGAACACATTAAAAGATTTGCATAAGGAAATAAGTAAAAAAATGAAAGCAACGAATCTTATAAACATATGGCTGACCCAAGAAAAAGAGTCAAAGAACTCAATGAAAGAGACTTTATCATGGTCAGGCTATGACATGAACGATTCCCACCCAGAACTGTAAAAAAGTTACATGCCCGTAATAGTTGACCATATAAAATAATTAGGAAAATCAAATCTAATGCTTACATGCTTGAGTTACCACCTAAACTAGGCATTAGTTCTACTTTCAATGTTTCAGACCTTATAGAGTATAGGGAGCCAATGTTGATTCCTAGTGAGCCTTTTGGGCCCGATCCAATCCTTGAGAGTAAGCCAATCCATGTGTGTCCACCTGCCATACTACCAGCCCAGAGAAACAGGATTGAGCGGATCTTGGATGATAAGATTACCGCTACTTCAGAGCAAAGATTATCAATGATATATAGTTCGTTGGTAAGGATGACCCGAGACTGATGATTCTTGGATCACTAAAGAGGATTTGCAAAAAATTAACCCAGACTTACTAGAGCACTATTACAGCAAGGTTGATCCATACTCGATATGGTCGAGTTCCTCCCACCCGAGGAGAACTGGTACGGACACCAGGGCCAGAAAAAAATGACAGGTCGAACCCACATCTCTGTGGATTACTTATGAATGAAGCCGTCAGCCCAAACCCCAATCCCAGATCACTTGTAAATAGTTATCTTAAATTTTATCATTTTATCTTAGTTTGGTTTAGCCCTAAATCCCAAAATTGAGTCCCTGTAAAAATCCCTGGATCCAAAGTTGAGTTTGTAAAATATCCCAATTTCAATTGGATCATAAATTATGTTATAATGGTCTAGTGTTAGTTAGCCCTTTTTTATCAATTAGGGTTTTGTATATAAATCCTATTTATCAAGTTGTGTCAAAACCTATTTAAACCATTTTGGGCCAAACCTTATTTATCAAGTTTATTTAGTTGGTTATGCCTTTTGATCAATTTGATCAAGTGGGGATTTAATTAATTAGTTGGTTGAGTCTTGTAAGTTGTTACTTGAGTCTTGTAGTTATTAGTTGAGTCCTGTAATACAAGAGGGGATCTAAGTCATGATAGAAAAATGCCCTAAGTGCCGATCATTGTTTGGGCTATTTTTCTTTTGTAAACTTCCAACTCATGTATGATATCATTATTTATAATAAAGGCATTTGATTTATTCATATACTACTGTGTCATGTTTTTGACTATGATGACCCCATAGAGTAGGGCAATGGAATTAGGGTTATGATAAAATAATAGTGAGACCTAATTCCTATAAACCATATTCTAGAATGTTTCTAGTCATTGGACCATCGATTCGGGGATCGATGAATTCGGTAAGACTAGCTTATCCTATGTATGCTCAGTTGATGAGGGTGGTTGGTCTCACAGCAACTTGTGTAGAGACACTAATACAAGGATAAGGGTGCTAATTAGGTTATGAGTACACTGAACTGATCCACACCGGGACTATCTTATGGAAGTCTTACTCCTTGTCAAAAGATAGGTCCTGGAGTAGAAGTTGTGCATGTGATCTTCAGACTTGAGGTCACCTTGGTTCCTTGTGCACACTAAGCCATACTTTGGTTCATACTCATTCATGGCATTGCGACATGTATGGGGTGTTCTGGGTACGGTGGAAGGTGTACAAAGGATGTGAGTGGACCAACAAGGAATTGATCAATCCTGGTAAGAGGATATGTTATCCCATGTAATCTCTTCGATGAGTGACTCAAGGAATCTTTGCAAAATGGGATGAGATTAGAAGTGGCTTCTAATCAGTCATCAGTTGAGTCCTCATGATCGAGCTAAGATTCGATATGATTAAGTGTTAGGGTTTGACATTTATCCATACCCATCACTTAATCTGGATAATGGGAGATCAAAATATTGAATTGCACGGTAACTTACTACTAAAGGGTATTTTGGAGATTTCTCTCAAATTTCTCATCTTCCGGGTAGGCATGACACGTTGCTAGACATCAATCTTGTCTTGTGGATTTTCATGAACTAATTGGATTGGTTTCATGAGTCAATTCGATGTGTGATTCGAATTGGACAATTAGGTGAGCCGATTTGACCTAATTAGGTCAATCGGGTTCGATCGGATCGAATCGGCTCAAACCTAAATCTACTGCTAGCTAGATATGGAACCCAATGGGTCACACACAATAAAGAGTAGGTCAAGGAAGTCACTCATGGTTTAATTAGGGTCATGGGATCCTAATTGGTTAGCCAGATTGCATACTAGCATATATAGGCTAACCCAATTGGATTGGGTCCAGTTGCTTGCTAATTGGGCTAACATAATTAAGGGAAACCTAAATTAGGTTGAGTCATGTTGGCGTGGAGTCCCTGGATCGGCCGGTCGGAGTCGCTGCATTGCAGGACCACTCCCTGATTCACCTGCAAAACAGGTCCCTTGTCGAAGTTGTTCCGACGGAGGACATTCTGATGCCTAAGTTAGTGGCAGATTCCAGCCACAGAATAGGGAAGATGTCGAGAGTAGAAGAGAAAAAGAGTTCTTAGGGATTGAAAGTGTATGTGTGCAAGATCGTTCGTGCGTACCTCTCGAGCCATCTTTCTTACCCATATTTAAAAGATGGCCTCCTGTCTGTGGCCCCTGCTCTTTTCACGGAGATCATGGGGAGCCAATCTCTCCCATGATTGGCGATCGTGGGTTGTCAACGAGCAGTTCCGGCCAGATCGGAGGCATGGCTACAGGAATTACGTGCTATGACCATGGCATGATGAGTGTCAATTGTAACCATTGGTTATAGTTTCCTTTTTGGAACAGATTGTGGTTCAAGCTTCGGGTTTCCCCTTGCGTGGGTCGAAGGTTTGGTATTTTCTCGAGGTCAGAGATCATGTCTACGGCGGGGATCGAAGTTCGTGTCTTCGAAAGTCGATGAGTAGTTCAGACTTCGGCTAAGACCGAAGGTGCTACCCGAAGGACTGGCCTTCGGATGTTGTAGTTCGGTGTGAAGCCTTGAGTTGCTTGCGGTTGGCCTTCGCTTAGTCCGAAGTCCGTAGTATGAAGAACTGGGACTTCGATAAGTCAAACCGGAGCTTGGCTCGTAGCTGAACCAGGATATCCCAACAGTTGCCCCCTACTCTCAGTTGTCAAAGCGAAGATCTGCCTCGAGAAGTGAGAGTATTATGGCTTTGTCGTTTTCCTCCTGAGAGACGGTGCAGTGAATGATTACGGGACCTCTATTGGGCTGTCCATTATGATTTGAGAATCAGATGGTGGACAGGTGCCATTCTCGGATTGGGGAAAAGTAGGTGGCCCTGAGGCTATCTCTTCTTGTCCCATTGCACAGTGGTTGAGGCAATCTTTTGGGTGGGATTTGGATAGTTGTGGTGGCTATTCTCCGCCCGTTAGATGAAGGATAGATCTTATCCTGGCGATCAGTCGCAAGTGGGTTGCCCTAGAGCCTCTGCCGACCGGAGTCGGACTTTCAGAAGTGGGCTGCCCTAGAGCCTTTGTCGACTGGAGTCGGACTTTTGGAAGTGGGCTGCCCTAGAGCCTTTGCCGACTGGAGTCGGACTTTCGAAAGTGGGCTGCCCTAGAGCCTTTACCGACTGGAGTCAGACTTTCGGAAGTGGGCTGCCCTAGAGCCTTTGCCGACCGGAGTCGGACTTTCGGAAGTGTGCTGCCCTAGAGCTTTTGCCGATCGAAGTCGGACTTTCGGAAGTGGGCTGCCTTAAAGCCTTTGCCGACCGGAGTCGGACTTTCGGAAGTGGGCTGCCCTAGAGCCTTTGCCGACTGGAGTCAGACTTTCGGAAGTGGGCTGCCCTAGAGCCTTTGCCGATCGGAGTCGGACTTTCGAAAGTGGGCTGCCCTCTCTTTTTTTATATATATATATCTCTCTTTCGGAGAGTTTCTTTCTTTCTTTTCTCTTTCTTTTTGTAAAAATCTAAAAGAAATGAAAGATCTTTTCTTTTACCTCTTCCCGCGTATTTTCTACGATGTGTTGCATCACGATTTATCCATAATATAGACTCCGTAGACCACTTGTGGTCTGTAGGGAAGAAATAGGATCCGTTGGATTGTTCTGAGAGTGTTTGTTGTTGACAGAGAGGACAACAATGGTCCTTTTAGGCACGTGTTCAGATTTTTCATAAGGTAGGGTGTTTATACCATTCCTGTGCGCTTTCTGTCATGATTAAGGTAGGCTGTTCAGGCCCACCTCAGCGCGTGTTTGGATTCACCGTAGGGTAGGTTACGAAAACCATCCCTACGCCTTTGATCTTTTTGGTGGCCTGGTTAGGCCATCCATTGCGCTCGTCGGGCATACCGATAAGGTGAGTGGATCAAACTCTCCTTTGCACAGTTGACCGATTTTTCAGATCGGGTCATTCGGGCTGTTGTCGTTCAGTCGATGCAACTAGCCATTCTGAGTTGAGTAGGGTTGAGAAGCTTTGCACAGGAGTTTTTTGGAACTTTTTTTCATTGATAGTATTTGCGAAGGTTTTGCACATTCCATGGCCAGGATAGGGTCTTTCCCTCCAGGGTCTTAAGTCGATATATCCCTGGTCGAATGACTTCTTCGACTTGATATGGGCCTTCCCAGTTGGAGGAGAGTTTACCCTGTTCCGTTGGCCTGGACACCTTTGCTCTTCGCAATACCATGTCCCCCGTGTGGAAAGTTTGCTCCTTCACCCTTGCGTTGTAGTACTTGGCGACCTTTTGCTAGTATGCCGCCATTCTTATCTGGACCTGTAGCCTGGTGCTTGATAGCAAATCCAAATCAATCCTTTTGCAATCGGAATTCTCAGGCTCTTCATAGTTGTCAATTCTTAGGGACTGTAGGAAGACTTCGATAGGTAGCACGGTTTCGGTACCGTAGGCTAGGTTGAACAGAGATTCGTCGATGGCCATTCTCAGGGTAGTTTGGTATGCCCAAAGAACGAAGGTCAGTTCTTCGGCTCAAAGCCCTTTGGCGACGTTCAACCTTATCTTCAGACCATGGAGAATGGTCCGTTTGGTGACTTCGGCTTCTCCGTTGGACTGTGGATGAGCAACGGATGTTAGCCAATGCTGGATATAATACCGAGCACAGAAGTCCTTGAACTTCGGATTATCGAATTGTCTCCCATTGTCTGTGATGATGACATGTGGGATGCCAAATCTGAAGATGATGGAAATTTTCACAAAACTTTCCACCTTGCCCTCTGTGATTTGAGCCAATGGTTCAACTTCCACCCACTTCATGAAATAGTCGATGGCCACTAGGAGAAACTTCCTTTACCCTGATGCTGGTGGGAATGGGCCAAGAATATCCATCCCCCACTGGACAAAGGGCCATGGGGCTACCAACTGAGTCAGGTGACTCACAGGTTGTTTTTACACATTGGCATACCTCTGGCATTGGTCGCACTTCTGCACGAAATTAGCTGAGTCATTCTGGATGGAGGGCCAGTAATACCCTTGTCGAATAATCTTGTATGCTAGTGATCTGCCTCCCAAGTGATCCCCGCATATGCCCTCGTGGACCTCTCTCAATGCATAATCTGCATCAGTGGGTCCGAGGCATTTCAGTAGTGGTTGGGAGAACGATCTCTTGTAGAGGGTTTCGTCTAAGATGATGTATTGAGACGCCATCCAGCGGATCATCTTGGCCTTTGCCTTATCTTCGAGCAGTTCTCCTTCATTCAAGAATCTGATGATAGGATCCATCCAGCTTGGCTCAGTATCAATCTGGCGCATCTCTGCAGCCTCTTCGGCAATACTTGGAGTTTCAAGATGTTCAACAAAGGTATGCCCGAGAGACTCTGGTGCTGTAGTTGCTAGTTGAGACAGTGCATCCGCTCGGGAGTTCTCTGATCGGGGAACATGAATAATTTCAAAATGTTCCAATTAGGAGGATAAAGCCTGAACCTTCTTCAGGTATTGCTCCATGGTTGCATCTTTGGCTGTGTACTCTCCATTGACTTGATTCACAACCAGTTGAGAAATCGAAGAAGGTTTGGAGTTGCCGGACTCCCAAATCTTTGACGATCTGAAGTCCGGTGAATAGGGCCTCATATTCGGCCTGATTATTGGAGGAGTGGAAGGAGAAGTGGAGTGCATACTCTATGACCTGGCCATCAGGTTTGGCCAACATGAGTCCAGCCCCGCACCCGGTAGCATTGGAAGCTCCGTCCACATGAAGCACTCAAACGGACTTCATCTCCTTCGGGGCTTGTTCTTCTTTCGAAGAGGCTTCATCTTCGGACTTCCAGGTGCACTCAGCCAGGAAATCGGAGAGCACTTGGGCCTTCATAGCCGCTCGGGGTTGGAAGCTGATGTCAAATTCACTTAACTTCATAGCCCACTTGGCTATCCTTCCAGAAGTGTTCGGAGATTGGAGAACGGCCTTGAGAGGTTGATCAGTCAGCACTATGTTAGCATGGGCCTGGAAATATTGCCGTAGTCACTTTGCCGCAATCACTAAAGAGTAGATCAGCTTCTGCATCCTTGCATATCGTATTTCTGCGTCATGCAGGATCTTGCTGATATAGTAAATCGGCTTGTGGGACCCATCTCCTTCCTTTCGGATAAGAACTGAACTCACTGCTTCGTCTGAAGAAGAGAGGTACAGGTAGAGGATCTCGCCTTCTTTTGTCTTGGAGAGTAATGGCGGGGTCTCCAAAAACTTTTTCAATTTCTCAAAGGCAATGCGACAGTCTTTGGACCATTTAAAGTCCTTTGATTGCCGAAGTACCTTGAAGAACGGAAGACATTTCTCGGCTGACCGAGAGATAAATCTGCTTAGGGAGGCAATCCTCCCTGTCAACTGTTGGACTTCCTTTTACAGGAGGGATGTCTCATATCCTTCAAGGCATGGATCTTCTCGGGGTTGGCCTCAATCCCTCGTTTGGTGACAAGGAAGCCCAGAAATTTACCCGACGTGACCCCGAAGGTGCACTTCGCCGGGTTTAACTTCATGTGGTAGCACCGGAGAGCGCTGAATGACTCCTCCAAGTCACAGATGTGGTCTCTCCGGTGGAGACTCTTGACGATCATATCGTCAACATAAGCCTCCATATTTCTTCCTAGTTGCTTTTCGAACACCTTATTGATGAGTCTTTGAAATGTTGCTCCAGCGTTCTTGAGACTGAACGGCATCATCTTGTAGCAGTAGAGACCTTTGATAGTGATGAATGCCGTCTTCTCCTCATCTTGCGGATCCATTCTGATTTGGTTGTAGCCGGAGAAGGCGTCCATAAAGCTCAGCAACTGGTGGCCGGTGGTAGCATCGACCAGTTGATCAATCTTTGGGAGAGGGAAGCTATCTTTTGGGCAAGCCTTGTTGAGGTCTGTATAGTTGATGCAGATGCTCCACTTGCTGCCAGCTTTCTTCACCATTACCACATTGGCAAGCCACTCGGGGTAGCGGGCCTCTCTGATGAACCCTACCTTGAGGAGCTTGCCAACCTCTTCATCAACAGCTTGCTGTCTTTCGGGGATGAAGCTCCTCTTCTTCTATCGCACTAGCTTGTACTCAGGGGTTACTTCCAGCCGATGAGTAATCACTTCGGCGAGAATCACGAGCATGTTCAAAGCCGACCAGGAGAAGACATCGGCATTGTCCCTGAGAAAATGGATCAGCTTCGTTCTGGTTTCCTCATCAAGGGCGCTCCCGATCTACACAACTTTGGAGGGATCTTCCTCTTTCAAAGGTATCGGGATGGTCCTCTCCATGGGTTCACCAAGGTTTATGGTCGAATCCCTCAGATCCAACTGATTCAGAGTAGTCGAATCCTTGAAATGCCTGTCTTCAATCATTAGACATTGTCGTGCCATCCTCTAGTTCCCTCTAACTTCTCCAACACCATTCCTGGTGGGGAAGAGTACCAAGAGGTAGTAAGAGGAGATCACGGTCCGGAACCTGTTCAAGGCAGGCCTCCCCAGAATAATGTTGTATGCTGAGGGGATCTGGACCACCGTGAAGTTGATCGGCAATGTCTTTTGTCGAGGCTCGGAGCCGAGGGTTACAAGCAACACTATCTCCCCTTCGGCATAAACTTGGTTGCCCCCGAAACCGGAGAGTGGTTTGGGGGATCTTTGTAGTTGATGTCTAGGCAAACACATTTTGGAGAATGCATCATACATCAAGATATTAGTCGAACTTCCATTATCAATAAGAACTCTCTGTACATCATAATTGGCCACTACGGCCGAAATTACAAGAGGGCCGTCGTGCGGGAGCCGAACTCCCGCAAGGTCATCGTCGGAAAAGAGGATGGAGTTGTTATCTTTCAGTCGCTTTGAAGCTTCATCTTCATCCCTTCTCCAATTGGTGGGCCGGTGTATCATCCCTACACCTCCATTGGTGGGCCTTTGATTTGGTAATTCGGCCTCTTCGGGAGGTGGCTAGGGAACAGTTGCTTCTGATCGGGGTCCATGGCGACCGATGTACCACCCCAGGTATCCTCTCTTGATGAGATCCTCGATCGCATCCCTCAGCTGGATGCATTCTTCTGTGTTGTGGCCGTGGTCCCGGTGGAATCGGTAGAATTTGTTCCTGTTCCTTGCGGAAGAGGAGACCTTCATGGGACGGGGCAGTTGGAGATAGTTTTCTTTTTCTATCTCCATGAGGATCTTCTCTTGAGGAAGGTTGAGGGGGGTGTAGGGCTTCTTTAGCGGTCTGCATATCTGTCGCCATTGTTATTGAAAGTTTGGGGGCCTTGCCCCCTGTTATTCTTCTTCTTTGAAGGGGGTTTCCCTTCAATCAAACGTTGATTCGCTGCCTGCTCTTCAGCATCAGCGTATTTTTGAGCCCTTGACAGGAGCTCAGTGTAGCTTTTAGGGAACTTCTTGTCTAGGGAAAAAGTAAGCCTGGAGGTTCAAAGCCCCTTCTTCAGTGCTGACATGGCCACATGCTCATTGAGATCGGGGATCTCAAGCATGGCCGCATTGAACCTGGAGATGTAATCTCTCAGGCTCTCTCCTTCATTCTGGTGAAGGAGGAATAGTGTGTCCATATTCCGAGGAGTCTTATGGCAGGTCCTGAAATGCAAGACAAACAATTTTTCTAACTCAGAAAAGGAATCGATGGTACCTGGATGCAGGCTCGAGTACCACATCCGAGCGGACTTCATCAAGGTAGCCGGGAATGCCAAACAATACATTGTGTCCGAAGCTCCTTGGATCATCATATGGGCTTTGAAGCTGCCCAAATGGTTGAGGGGTTCGGAGGTGCCATTGTAGGGTTCCATCTGGGGAACCCTGGAGTGCCGAAGAATGACCTCAGCCATGATGTGGTTGGTGTAGGGTGGGCGTAGATCACCCACAATCAAGTTATCGGGATCTCTCTGATCCCGCATTCCATGTTCTTGCGCCCTTGCCATCTCTGATTCGATAGCTCTGAACCTCCCGTCATAATCGGGAGTCTGCTTGGGCACTCTCTCCACCGGAGTGGAGTCTTTGGAGGAGGAGGATGTTTTCCTAGGCCTTTTTCCATTTTGCGGGGAATCGGCAGACCTAGGAAGTCTCAAAGTTTGGTCTTTGGGAGAGGGCCGAGAACGGGGGGAGGGATGCGCTGAATCCTCCCGTGGTGCTCTCCTTCTTCAGGATCGAGAGCTATGTCTAGAAACAGCCGGTGGGTTTGCCACCGGAAAGGCTCTATCTTGGAACTCTTGAACCATGGCCGTCAAGTTGGCGACCTAGTTCATAAGAGCTTCGAACTGCTGTGCTCCCACAACAATTATGGGAGGTGGAACATCATTCTCCTCCGGGGGTGCACCCCCCTGAGACGAAGCACGACTCCGGCTTGTAGAAGCATTTTGAGCTTTTCCTCTTGCCATCAAAAACTTCTTTGTTTCTTTCCCTTGTCTAGGAGGGAGCTTAACAAATATTAATAATATGCTCCCCCTACCTGGTGCGCCAATTTGTTGGTGTGGAGTCCCTGGATCGTCCGGTCGAAGCCGCTGTGTCGCAAGACCGCTCCCTGGTTCACCTGCAAAACAGGTCCCTTGCCGGAGTTGCTCCAGTGGAGGACACTTCGATGCTTAAGTTAATGGTGGATTCCAGCCACAGATTAGGGAAGATGTCGAGAGTGGAAGAGAAAAAGAGTTCTTGGGGATTGAAAGTGTATGTGTGCGAGATCGTTCACGCGTACCTCTTGAGCCATCCTTCTTACCCATATTTAAAAGATGGCCTTCGGTCTGTGGCTCGCTCTTTTCCCGGAGATCATGGGGAGCCAATCTCTCCCATGATTGGTGATTGTGGGTTGTCAACGAGTGGTTCTGGCCAAATTGGAGGCGTGGATGCAGGAATTGCGTGTCATGATCATGGCATGATGAGTGTCGATTGTAACCATTGGTTACAGTTTCCTTTTTGGAATAGATTATGGTTCAAGCATTGGGTTTCCCCTTGCATGGGCTGAAGGCTTGGTATTTCTTCGAGGCCGGAGATCATGTCTACGGCGGGGACCGAAGTTTGTGTCTTTGAAAGTCGATGAATAGTTCAGACTTCGGCCAGGGCCGAAGGTCCTACCCGAAGGACTGGCCTTTGGATGTTGTAGTTCGGTGTGAAGCCTTGAGTTGTTTGCGGTTGGCCTTCCTTAGCTGAAGTCCATAGTCCAGAGAACCGAGGCTTCGATAAGTCAAATCGGAGCTTGGTTCGTAGCTGAACCAGGATATCCCAACAAGTCCTAAGTGGGGATAGCCAAATCAGAGCTCGATCTGATTTTATTTTGGACTTTTGGATGTTTTATTGAAGAGTCCATTTGAGTTGGGACCCTAGACGCCAAAATGATATCTTGGCATTCAAAAAGGTCTAAAGGAGTCTATAGTCCTCTTATCTGAAATATTTTTATATGGATGGAAAGAGGATTTAATGCTATTTCTTTTGACACCCATATTGCATATGCTTTGACTAGTAAAAGGTTGCATGGGATGTAGATAAAGTTGACCACAACATAAAGGGTTTCTTGGCGCCTCTTGGCGTGCACGGGAAATGAAGGTGCGCATAGAAGGACAAATGTCCTTCTGCAGATGAAACACTTGAGTGTTTCATTTCAGTGGGCACCTTCTCATCTTATCCCATGCCTCTTGGATATGTTTGACCGGTCAAAGCTTTTTGAAAGGGAGTGAAAAATGGATGGAAGCAAAAGCGCGCATGAAGAGACGCGTCTCTTCATGTGGCGCACACCCTGAAGCAGAGTCCTTCTGCTTTCAGGACTCTTCATATTCTCTAGTGTTTGAAGATTGAAGAGGTGTCCCTTGGCTTCCCAGGGATCGGTACTTGCCATGTGGCAAGTCACAGATTATCTAAGAAAATGGATGGATGCCAATATATCTTTTGGTGCATGAGGAGACATATTGGATATGATTTTTCAATCTTGAAAAATCATATCTGATAAGCTGTTGGAGGACATATCACACACCCCTCTTAAAACTATAAATAGGGGTGGTGATAGGAGTTTCAGATCGTTTTCTTTTCACCGTAAAAAGATATTGAGTGTTCTTCCACTTCTCTCTCCCTCCTTACTTTAGGACAAGACTTGTCTTGTTAAGACAAGATTTTTTCTACTAGGACAAGGCTTAGTTTTAGGAAAAAAGCCTAAGAGGTCCTAGAGGAGGGTTGTCCTAAAATCAAGAGTGGTTTAGGACTGTGTCCAAAGAGCCCTACAATAGGACAGGGTGTCCTACAGTGGTCAAAGGTCAAAAGGCTGACAAAAGAGTCCTGTTGAAGCAAGCAACCCCGGTAGGGATTCTTTCTTGTTACCATTCTCGTGTGGATCACCGTTGGAGGGCTTGCACTTGTGAGCCTCATGAAAAAGATTGGATTTCAGCGATTCAGGTATGTATTCTGATTTCATTTATGTTTCGTTGATTGGTATTGCATAAGGGGTTCCTAGGAATTAGGGTTTTCTAGCCATATTAGGGTTTCATGCTTAGAATTTTGTTTTGAAATTCACTTCCGCATGCTGCATGATTCCCGGCACCCTGGAAGAATTCCCATCAAGTCAAGACCCATGTGACTCCTTGTGCTAGCTCAAATCAAGTCATGTGACTCCATGTACAACCCAAGTCAAGCCATGTGCCACTTCATCTTGGAAGCCCAAGTCACTCGCCACATGTCATCTTGCAACCATGTCATGCCACATCATCAGCCTATGTCATATGCCACAAGTTTGGACATCATCACATGACATGTTTGAACATCACTTGCTACCTCATCGGGACAACATCACATGCCATTTCACTTACCTTGGTTGGCCTCATAAGAAAGAAATTAGCACCATTTATTTTTAAGATGAGTAAAGTAGAAGGAGTCCAAGCCTTAGCACCACCCATCCTTTTTTTTGTTGCCAAATCCAAGAAGTAGTTGGCCAAGAGTCCATCTCAAAGGGACGCCCATCAAGGAGAAGGTTCAAAGGAGTTTTTTACTTCAAGAGTCCCATTTGAATTTTAAAGGAGGAGGATGAGATGCCATATTCATCCACATTGTCACCCAATTAAGAAGTGATTTGTCACTAATTTTAAAAGGAGTAAGCCAGAAAGACTCCTCAATTCATCACCCAAATTCCAAAGGATTGTCGCCCATCTCATCATCCAAGTTGTCGCCCACCTGATGGAGTCTTATCCAGTGTTGTCGCCCAAGCATGGATGAAGTCCAAGGAAGATCAAAAACTAGAGTTCATGATGCCAGAAGCAAGGATTCATGGAGTTGTTGCCCAAGGAAAACCAATGCAAGACTTTGTAACCCATACAACTTATGTTGGTGGTCTATAAATACCACCATTATTCCCTCTTGTAAATACAATTAGTGTTCATCAAATAAAGCCAACATTCTATCAAATTTTCTTTGCTGTGTGCATCACGGGGTGTGAGGCCCTTCCTTTTTTCTTCAGAGCATCGCGGGGTGTGAGGCCCTACATATCCAACAATCAGAAAATCCTAGCCACGATCTTCCATCCCTTTCCTTCCTCCTTTTCCATCTTCTTCGTTTTCTTTCTATAACCATCAAATTTGAGTTTCTTTTGAGTGATTGCAGGTGATTAAGGATTTGAAGTCAAGGTGTTCTTGCCTTGGAACCAACATCGTGAAAGTTCGAAGCCCGAAGATCGACCTTCTTGAAGCCCTGCTGCAAGTTCCTTGAGAGTTCTATCGTATCTGCACCAGAGGGATATAATCATTATTGGTAAATTTAACTACCCATCCCTACTCTTTAATTTTTGATTCCTTGATAAGTAGAACCCTAGTTTAAGGTGGTTTCTTAACCACTAATTCCTGGTTTTTTTAGTTTATTTTGTTAGATCCACTTTGCGGGTAGATAACTAGTGACTAGTTTTTGCTTTGTTGATCTCTTCAAGTCTTTTAATTTAAAATTTTAGAAAATAATAATTGCTATTAATATTAGATAATTAGTTAATTAATCGGTAGTTTAGTTTTTGCATATTGTCCCGCATCAAGGACTCAAAATCAGAAGTTTGAAAAATAGCAATGATATTTTGATAAAAGAAAAAGAAGAGATTTCAGAAAAGAATAAACTTTTGCAAAAAGATCTAAATGGCTTTTCTGAGAAATTCAAAGTATTGCAAACTGAGAAAAATGATTGTCTTAAGAAAAACCAAGCTTTACATGAAGAAAATATTGGTTTACAAAAAGGAGGTTGAATAACTCAAGCCTTTGGTTGAAAAATTAACATTAAGTTCTAACAAGCTTAAGTTGATTTTGAAAGATCAAAGAGTATCTGGAAATAAAGCTAGAATTGGTTATAAATCTTTGAATACAAATAGTGTGTCAGCTACAAAATTTATGCCTTCAAAATCTTATGTTCCAAAATTTTCAGCACCCAAACTTTATGCACCAAAGTTTACAAATCAAAGGTCATTTATATCAAATGTTTATGCATATGGATTTATAGCTTCAACTTTTGTATCTTTGCAAAATTTGAAAGTTATTTATTAAGCATGCAAAGGGGTTGGACATAAAGCATTTTAATGCAATATCAATAGAAGTGTTAAAAGTAAAATTAGAAAGATCTGGGTTCCCAAATGAACCAGCTCCACTAACCTGTAAGGATCCAAGAAGACTTGGGTACCTAAAAGAACTCCATGATTATTTTGCTGGAATGTCTTGCAGCCAAGAATTCAAGCAAAAGATGGTATCTAGATAGTGGTTACTCGAGACATATGTGATGCGGGATAATTATAGAAACTTAAACTACTGATTATTGACCTAATTAATAGAGAAAAATAACGATTAAAGTTTTTTAGAATTTTTAGTTTTTTATAGATTCAAAGGAGATAATTAAGGAAACTAGTCTACTAGTTAATAACCCGTAGAGCAAATCTACCAAGTAACTTGAAAAACAAGATTTGGTGGCTAAGAAACCACCATAAACTAGGGTCTACTTATCAAGGCTCAGAAACTAAAGAGTAGGGAAGGATTTTTTGAATTTTACCAATGAAGATGTTTCCCTCTAAAGTAGATTGAACTGGACTCTCAAGAATCCATGACAGGGCTTCAAGATCTCGATCTTCAGGCTCCGGTCTTCCACGATTCTCGTTCTAAGGTAAAAACACCTCAACTTTAGTTCCTAATCACCTGCAATCACTCAACAAAGAAAGATCTCTCAGTTAGAAAGCAATAAAGAAAGAAAGAGGATGAAAGAAATGAAAGGAAAAGATGGAAGTGGACAGCTAGGATATCTCGGTGTTTGGATATGTAGGGCCTCACACCCCGCGATATTCTGAAGAACAAAGGAAAGGGCCTCACACCCCATGATGCATACAACAAAAGAAAAGAATTGGACAAAATGTTGCTTTATTTCATCAAAATCATTAATAATATAGGGGGGTTGATGGGATATTTATAGACCATCAACTAGTGGTGTAAGGGATACAAAGACTAGCACTGGTGTCCCTTAAGCAACAACTCCTTAAATCCTTGCTCTGGGCATCTTGGACTCCTGCTCTTGGGCTAAACTGGTGCTCTCTCCAAGGTGGGTGACATCATGGGATTTCCATCCAAGTTGGGTGCCAATGATGAGGATAGGTGAGGTGTCATGATGAAGGGCCAAGATTGCTTCATGGATTGGCCTTGATTGCTGGACTCTGGAGTCTGGATGATGTGGACTCCTGCAGGATAGTGGACTCTTCAGTCTAGATAGAAGAAGACTTGAGAGTTTTTTCTAGATTCTTGAGTTTGGAACTTGAGTAGCATGAACTCTGAAGTATGAAGTTTTCTTGGTCTTCTCCTTGATTGGTGTCCCCTTGAGACAGAATTACATTGAGATGGGTAATGAGAAGCTAGGTGGCATCCTCCCTCTTGGAATTGGTGACAACTTGAGAAGAGTGGGTGATAACTTGGTAGACTTTCTTCTGCTTCTCTTAAGAAAATAAGTGGTGCTAATTCATAAATGTATGTGGCCGACCAAAGTAGGTGAGGTGGCTTGTTGTGTTGTCCCGATGAAGTGGCAAGTGATGTTGTCTCAATGAGGTGGCAGGTGATGTCTAAACATGTCATGTGATGTTGTCCAAAATCTTAAAAAGGTGGCGCCAAGAAATGGTTGTCATGTAGCAAGTAACTTGGGCTAGTATATGGAGTCACATGGGTTGTCTTGAGCTAGCACATGGAGTCACATGGGTCTAGACTTGGGTCCTCCTTATATTACAAGACTCAACTAATAATTACAAGACTCAAAACTAACTAAACCAGCCAAATAACTAAAGCCCAACTTGATCAATTGGAATCCAATTGATCAAAAGGCAAGACATGTAAACAAATGGTTCAACTTGGTAAAAGGAGTTTGGCCCAAAAGTCTAAAATAAAAAATCCTAATTATAGTTAGTAAAAAGGGCTAAACCCAGCTAAGCCTAAATAACAGAATTTAAAATAAAATATTTACAGGTAAAAAGGGTTTGGGTTCAGGGCTTTATTCACATGTGATCCACAGGGATGTGGATTTGACCTGTCGATCTTTTCTGGCCCTGGTGTCCACACCAATATGATAGATGACAAAGCTCAATTCAACACCCTAAAATTGAAAGATGGAGAATGGTCACTTTTGGTGACAATGGTAAGGGGAAGTCATTGGAATTGGTAAGATCAAAATAACCCCTTCTACATTCATTGAAAATGTATTGCTAGTTGACAAATTGAAGCATAATTTATTAAGTATTAGTCAATTATGTGATAGAGGCTTCAAGGTTGTCTTTGAATCTTCAATGGGCATTGTAACTAACTCTCTTGATTCTTGTACCAAGCTTATTGGACATAAACTTGGAAATATATATGTGGTAGATTTAAATGATCTAGCCATGTCTAGTACTACAAGTCTAGTGGCAATGAATACTAAAACCAAGGAGTCATGTTTACTTTGATATAGAAGATTAGGTCATGCTAGCATGCATACTATTGCCAAATTAATTTTCAAAGACCTAGTTAGAGGTTTACTTAAATTCAAAGTTGATTTTGAACATGTTTGTGATGCTTGTCAACTAGGTAAATAAACTAAGGGGAGTTTTAAATTGAAAAACTTGGTTTCAATTTCTAGACCTCTTGAGCTATTTCACATGGATCTATTTGGACCAACTAGGACTACAAGCCTAGGTGGTATGAAATATGGACTTGTGATTGTAGATGACTTTTTAAGATTTACATGGATCTTATTTATTACTTATAAAGATGAAGCTTTCAAAGTTTTTCAAAAATCTTATAAGAAAGTTTCGAATCAAAAAGGTCTTTCTATGATTTCAATTAGAAGTGATCAGGGTACAGAATTTGAAAATCAATATTTTGATGATTACTGCACTGAGCACAGCATTAATCACAACTTCTCCGCTCCTAGAATACCATAACAAAATGGTGTTGTAGAGATGAAGAATAGAACTTTGGAAGAGATGGCCCAAACAATGTTATGTGAAGGCAATCTTCCAAGGTACTTTTGGGCAGAAGCTATGAATACTGCTTACTACATTTTGAATCATGTTTTGATAAGACCAATTTTGAAGAAAACCCCCTATGAACTTTGAAATGAAAGAAAACCTACTATTCATTACTTTCATGTATTTGGTTGTAAATGCTTTGTGCATAATAATGGAAAAGATAACCTAAGAAAATTTGATGCTAAATCTGATGAAGCTATATTTTTGGGTTATTCAATTAATAGCAAAGCTTATAGAATTTTTAATAAAAGAATATTAACTGTAGAAGAATCAATGCATGTTATTTTTGATGAAACTAACCCCTCATCATCTAGAATAGATGAGTGCATAAATAATGATGCAGGTACAATTGATAAAGCAAAGGAAAATATGAGCTTGAAGGATAAACCCACTCAAGAAGGAGAAGAAATGGTAAGTAGAGATCATGGTGATCTCCCAAAAGAATGGAGGTATGTTATTTCACATCCTAAAGATTTAATTATCGGTGATCCCTCTCAAGGTGTTAGGACTAGGTCTTCACTTAGAGATGCACATGACTATCTAGCCTTTGTCTCACAAGTATAACCATGTAGTATAGAAGAGGCTGAAAATGATCTTAATTAGATGATGGCCATGTATGAAGAACTTAACCAATTTGTTGCCCAGGTAGCTATCCAAGAGGGGGGGTGAATTGAGACTTTTTAAAAAATTAAAGCATGTAATGTGCAATTAAAAATCCTTTGCAAGTGGTAGGTGCTGTAACAAAGAAGTAAATTGCAGAAGCTAAGTAAAAGCAAGGAAGCATAACACAAACACACAAAGTTTATAGTGGTTAGGAGCAACCCAGCTCCTATGTCCACTATCCAAAATACCACTTGGGATTTTCACTATATTCACACTCGAATACAGTAGGATTGTTTTACAGGATCACAATCCAAAATCTCTACACTTTGGTTTTAACGGGATCACCAAAGAAAACCCAACTCATTTTGGTTTTAAATAGGCTCACCAAAGAAACCTAACTTGGTTTTCACAGGATCACCAAAAAACTAACTTGGTTTTACCAGGATCACCAAGAACCCAACTTGGTTTTACCTGGATCACCAAGAACCTAATACTTGATTTTTATCAAGGCTCACCAAGAACCTATTTGGTTTTTCAATCGGGCTCACCAATAACCCAACAATTCAAAAATGAATTGAAATAAATGCAACAAAAATGACAAACTTAATTTGTTGGATAGTTGCCGGTGCAGCTTGATGGAAGTCCACTTGAATACACTTGAATAAGCTTTAATTACTTCAGTGGCTTCTTCAAAAGTTGCTTCAAGCTTCATATTAGAGTTGGTGAAGACTTGAAGGCTAACTTGAATGCTCTTGTGCTCTTTTGTTGTTGGTAATTAGGATATTCAATGAAGCTCTCTTCTCTTCCAAAAAACTCTTCCTTTTAGGATGTTCAAATCCTTCAAATATAAGGTCTTCTATCACTCCAAGGCAGTTCTAGCCGTTGTAGACCGTTGGGGAATTTGTGATCGTTGGAGCACTTTTTGGCATTCAAAAATAATTTCTGGAATTAGCTGTTAGATACCTGAAAATGATGTTCGAGTCAGCTCGGATTCCTTTGAGTCAGCTCGGATCCTTCGAGTCGATAGGTCGAGTCACCAAATTCTCAGTGCAGTCGGCTCTTTGTCTAAGGGCATAAAACTTCACTCTGGACGAGTCGGCTCTTGATAACTTGGGTCAACTCGAACTTCTTTCTTTGAAAAACTTGAACTCGAGGAGTCAGCTCTTTTTAGCTTGGGTCGGCTCTTCTTCACATATTTTGAAATGATCAATCTGGAAGAGTCAGCTCGATTCAATTCGGGTCGGCTCACTTTCTTAGGTCTTCAAAATTAGGTCTGGCAGAGTTGGCTCTTTCTGGTTCGGGTCGTGGCTCGCCTAGCTGTTCTTAGAAATCTTCAGAAACTAGACTCTAGAGGAATCGGTTCGGACATAATCCAGTCGACTCGAATTCACTAGAGTTGGCTCGGTTACCTTCGAGTCGGCTCGGATTGCTGCGTTCCAGAATCCTTGCTACATGCTAGTAAGTGGAGTCGGCTCTTCATCATGCTGGGTCGGCTCGAGTATCTTCTTCAGGATTTTTGTACTTGAACTCAAAGAAAAACTCTCACCAACTTTTTACATTTTCAAGCATACCAATTCAAAATAACTTTTATGATATACACACAGAGAAGTAACCATTTTCACATGATCTTCTCTTAGTATTTTCATTGGGTTCTTCTTTACAAAAATAAATTACAACACAACTCAAACAAGAAACAATAGTGTTGGAGTTGAAGTTTGAACAAATTAAACCATCCTACAAAAACTTGTAAAATACTTGAAGAGTTATTAGAAATAAATATACATTCTCCAATGTTTGGTTATCATCAAAATTACTTATGGGGTCAACAATCTCTCCCTTTATGATGATGACAAAACACTGGGCATGAAAAAGCAAGATAAAACTTTACAATTACTTGTATAACTGTATTTGCAAGAATGTATGAACAAGTAAGAAGAATTAACTTTAATTAGAGTCAAATTATGGAGAAGAATTAGGGCTTAGAGAGATAATCTCCCCCTCAATAAGATACTCCATGTTTCGGCTCACTTTCTATGTATTTTTAGAGCTCAAAATGTTTCAAAGGAACTTTAAGTATCAGAGCTATTAAAAGTCAAAACTTAAAACATTATGTATCAAAGCTTAAATATGTATCATTATGTATTAGAGCCTCCTAAATATGTATCATGATGTATCAGAGCTTAATTTGAGCTTAGCTTTCAAGCTTTATGCATCAGAGCTTTCAATCTATATGTATCAGAGCAAATATATGAACATGAATATATTTTAACCTTTTCATGCAATAATTTCACAACTTTCTCCCCCTTTTTATCAATCAATCAAAAAGGTGGTTTCAAATAAAGCTCAGATTTTGAAATAGATTGAAAAAGTCTTTAAGATTTATTTGAGGTAATTTTACTTTCTTAAATTCATCTTGAAATTCTAATTAAAAAATCAGTCATTGTATGAACATAAACATTCATTTACATAGAGAAATAGAACAATTTAAGAGATAAAAAGTGTACTTTTCATTTCATTTAACAGATATCAATACAAAGTTCAAAGTGAAGGGCAATACACTTAGTCACTATCTAAGTCTACTCTAGGATATGAAGGTTGACCAGGAATTTGAATGCTATGTGGCAGAGAAGCAATTAGGTCAACAAATTATGGAATATTATGGGTTCCTTGTGGCCTAAGGTGTGGAGCAGGTTGTCTTGGATGAGCAGATTGACTAAGAAAAGGTGTAGAAGAGGGTGGAGCACATTGAGCAACTTGGATATCTTCAATTTTAGTCATCATTTTCCATAAGAAGCTGTTCATAGATTTTAATTCAGCTTCAACTTTCTTTGTACTTTTAGAAGCAGCTAAATCTTCTATTGCTTCTTATATTTCTGCCACTTCCTTTTGCATTGTAAACATTTCTAAGGCTTGAACATTTGCAAAGGCTTCAGCCCAGCCTCTCAGTCTCCCAAACTCACTTCTAATGATCCCAATACCCTTGGTGTAATCTTCTTCTATTCTTTGGCCTGCTTCAACCGATCCCATTCTTATTCTTAAGTTGTCCATCTCAACTCTGTAAGCTTCAAGTACTAGTGTAACAGATTTCTTAATCTTTTCAGAACTTGAAGTAATCAGCTGTAAAATTGGTTGCATATTTGTATCAGTTGTATGTATTGTAGTCTTTGAGGTTTCAAGAGATTCAATTTTGCTTTTTAGATAGTCTATCTATCCTTCAAATTGACTGAGTCTCTCATCAACTAATTTGTGTAATTCTTTAAACATTCCAACCATAGAAGACTTTATAGTTTCAGTCATGTTATTCATTTGTTATGTAATGAAGTCTTGTAACAATGAAGTGTCTACAGCAGGAGTAGAGTAGCATGACTGTGAACTGGAATATCAGTAAACTGAGTAAAAATAGGTGTACTATATGGCATATCAGGCATATCTGGTACTGAGACATCTGGGAAAGAAGTGTCAAAGTCTATTTGGACTAGCTGTGGCTATGGTTCTGGAATTTGCATTGTAGTGCCTTCACCAGCCTCTATTTTTGCTTGCTTTTGAACCTCTTCAGTTTCTTCAACCATAGGAGCATCAGTCTTCTTTTTCTAGGTGCCATTTGACAATAAATATCCCATCTTTTGAAATGTTTTTGCAGTATAGGTATCAGTATGTAAAAGTGTCTTGCTATCCTCTCCTATCAAATCTATATTTGCATTTTGAAAGAATAAAGTGAGGACCATTCCATAAGGCAGGCAAGCCTTGACTTTTCTCACTGCCTCCCTCATCTGGCTGATCATGATAGCTAGCAAATTAACCTTATCACCATTAATTAGAAGCTCCATGAAGCACAGATCCTGCTCACTAACCCAATCGAAGTGGCCTATTCTGGGCAAAAAGATCTTGCTGATAAAACTATGTAGAACTCTCATTTCAATGGATAACATGCTGGCCTTGAGAATCCCTATCTCACCAACTTCAGTTCTTTCTAAAACAATTTGTAGTGCTTTAGTTTTGTCTTTCAATACTAAGTACTCAGTGCCCTCAAATGGCATTTCCAAGACATTTCCAAGAATTTCGGTAGAAATGATAATTCTCTTTCCCTTAACAGATGATTCAACAAAATTCTCACCAAATCTTAAAATTTCATTGAATCTTCTAACCAAATTAGGGTAAGTTTTAACATCTATAGAACAAAGGCCTCTCTAGCCTTGATTCTCAATAAGGTCACCAATGACAAAACCAATTTCTTTTAGGTACTCAAATGAAATCCGTCTGCCAGTGATAATTGGTCTCATTCCTAAAAAGATCTGGTGGGTAGGAGAAACTGGGCTTGGCTCTTCCTCAGACTGGTGGATTTCAAGAAGCACTGTCTTCTTGAAACTTAGTTCTCCTTTCTTGCAGAGTAGCTTCACTATCTCGTTTTGATTTCTTTCCAACTGTCCTCTTTGGTGCCATTGTACACAAACACTTAAATTTAGAAATAGTTTTTGAAAATTGGAAGTATTTGGAAGGTTTCTTGGTGGGAAAGAGAGTAGGGTTTAGGAATAGAAATGGAAAAGAAAAATCCTATGGCTTGGATTAAAAAGAGATGACTCGACATCCGAGCCAGTTCGACCAATAGGTCATCTGCTTGAGTTGGCTCGAGCAGAGGGAGCATAAAATATTTTTTTTTGGATTTCAATCAAAGCTCATTTATCACACAATTTAGGATTAGGAGATCTCCTAGATAATTTGTCCTTAAGATTATGAGAGTATTTCTAGAGTGGGTCACATAATCCTAGTTCATTTCTAATCATTACAAATCTATCAAAATTCAAAGGTTTTGTATAAATATTAGCAAGTTGGTTTTCAGTTGGCACGAATTCAAGTACAATATCATTATTCAAAACATTATCTCTTATAAATTGGTGCCTAATTTCAATGTGCTTGGTTCGTGAATGCTGAACAGGATTTTTTGTCAAATTAATAGCACTTGTGTTATCACATTTGATTGGAATTTTAGATTGTGTAACACCAAAATCTTCTAGCTGTCGTTTAATCCATAACACTTGAGCACAACAACTACCAGCAGCAACGTACTCTACCTCAGTAGTGGACAATGCTATGGAGTTTTGCTTCTTACAGTGCCATGAAATTAAATTCAACCCCAGAAATTGGCATGTACCACTAGTGCTCTTTCTATCAATTTTGCAATGAGTACAGTCAGCATCAAAAAAACCAATTAAGTTCAAAGATGATTCTTTAGAATACCAAAGACCTAAGTTACTTATACCTTTAAATATTTAATGATTATTTTAATAGCAAGCATATGTGTTTCTTTAGGATTATATTGAAATCTAGCACATACGCATACACTGTACAAGATATCAGGTCTACTGGATGTAAGATATAATAGGGATCCGATCATACCTTTATATAGCTTTTGGTCAACAATGGATCCATTTTCATCTTTGTCTAGTCTGCAGGTAGGGTTCATGGGTGTGTTAGCCTCTTTGCTTGTTTCCATGCCAAATTTCTTGATTATCACTCTGATGTACTTGGCTTGGCTTATAAAGATTCCTTCCTTCATTTGTTTGACTTGTAATCCGAGGAAGTAGTTGAGCTCACCCATAAGACTCATTTCAAACTCACCTTGCATTAACTCAGCAAATTCTCCACAAAGATTTTCATTAGTTGCACCAAATATTATATCATTAACGTAGATTTGTACAACTAGCATATCATTCTCTTTGTTCTTAATAAAAAGAGTTTTGTCAACATTTCCTCTTTTAAAATTATTTTCAAGTAAAAATTTGCTTAATCTATCATACCAGGCCCTAGGTGCTTGTTTCAAACCATATAAAGCTTTGTTCAATTTAAACACATGATTTAGAAAAGCATGACTTTCAAAACCTGGTGGCTGTTCTACAAAAACTTGTTTAGAAATAAATCCATTTAGAAAAACACTTTTGACATCCATTTGAAAGAGTTTAAAATTCATGTAGCAAGCAAATGCAAGAAGTAGTATAATGGCTTCTAGTCTTGCAACAAAAGCATAAGTTTCATCAAAATCAACACCCTCTTCTTGATTGTACTCTTTTGCTACCAACTTTGCTTTATTTCTTATAACCTTGCCATTCTCATCTAGTTTGTTCCTATAAACCCATTTGGTTCCTATAATTGGATGGTCTGTAGGTCTACTAACTAGTGTCCGAATATTATTTCTTTCAAACTGGTTTAATTCATCATGCATGGCCATCATGCAGTAATGATCAATTTCAGCTTCTTTTAAACTAGGTGGTTCAATTTGTAAAACAAAGGCTTGGTAGTCATGTGCATCTCTATGTGCTGACCTAGTCCTAACACCATGAGAAGGATCACCAATAATTAAATCTTTGAGATATTAAGTTACATACCTCCATTCCTTTGGTAAATCAGTATACTCCTTGCTTACCATTTCACTTCCATTTTGTGTTGGCTTGTCTTGAATTCCTAGATCTTCCATTTCTTTTTGTAGTGTACCTGCATCATTATCTATGCACTCATCTTTTCTATATGGTGAGGGGTTAGCTTCATCAAAAACAATATGAATTGACTCTTCTATAGTAAGAGTCCTCTTATTAAACACTCTATATGCTTTGCTATGAAGTGAATAACCAAGGAATATATATTCATCAGACTTTGCATCAAAATTTCCTAGGTTATCTTTACCATTATTAAGTACAAAGCATTTACACCCAAAAACATGAAAATAGTTAATATTCAGTTTTCTTCCATTCCAAAGCTCAAAGGGGATTTTCTTTGAAAATGGTCAAATTAAAACTCGATTTAATATGTAACAGGTAGTGTTCACCACTTCTGCCCAAAAGTATCTTGGAAGATTACCTTCACACAACATGGTTCGAGCCATTTCTTCCAAAGTCCAATTCTTTTTCTCTACAACATCATTTTGTTGTGGTTTTCTAGGAACGAAGAAGTTGTGATCAATGCCGTGCTCAGTGCAATATTCATTAAAAAATTAATTTTGAAATTCAGTTCCATGATCACTTCTTATAGAAATAACATAATGATTTTTCTCATTTGAAACTTTCTTATGAAATTTTCGAAATACATCAAAAGTTTTATCTTTATGTGCAATAAATAATATCCATGTGAATCTAGAAAAGTCATCTATAATCACAAGGCCATATTTCATACCTCCTAGGCTTGTGATCCTAGTTGGTCCAAATAAGTCCATGTGAAGTAGCTCAAGGGGTCTAGTTATTAAAATAACATTTTTGGATTTAAAACTCTTCCTAGTTTGTTTACCTAATTGACAAGCATCACATATATAATCAATATCAACTTTAAAATGTGGCAAACCTCTAACTTGATTCTTTGAGATTAATTTGGCAATTGTATGCATGCTAGCATGACCTAATCGTCTATGCCATAATAAACATGACTCCTTGGTCTTAGCATTCATTACTACTAGACTGGAACTACTAGTCATGGCTAGATCATTTAGATCTACCACATAGATGTTTCCAAGCCTATGACCAATGAATTTATTGCTAGAATCAATAGAGTTAGTTACTATACACATAGATGATTCAAAGATAACTTGAAGCCTTTATCACAAAGTTGACCAATACTCAATAAATTATGCTTCAATTTATCTACTAGCAGCACATCTTTAATAAAAGTATAGGGAGTTATTTTGATCTTTCCGATTCCGATTATTCTCTTCTTTCCATTATCTCCAAATGTAACCAATCCTACTTTCATTTGTAGGGTGATGAACTGATCTTTGTCACTCATCATATGCCTTGAACAGCCGCTGTCAAGATACTATCTTTTCTTTGATTTGTGGGCTACAAGACAGTCCTGCAAAACAGTCAAGGAGTATTTTTAGATACCCAAGCTAACTTGGATCCTTTCGGGTTAGCAAAATTGGTTCCCTTTGGAATCCAAATGGTTCTATATTTCAATGCACCAATCATGAAATTTTTCAAAGAATTACATTGATAAGATTTACGTCCAAATCTATGACATGCATAACAGATAATTTTGTTATTTTTGAATGATGCATGCTTTGAAGCTATAAAAGATGCAGAAACAAAAATATTTGGTTTGAAAGATTTTTTCATAGAATTCTTAGGAACATATTTCAAGCCATTTGAAATAGAATTTGATGGAAAAGCTTTTTGAAATTTAGCATTTGAAGCTAAAGCTTTTGAAGATACAAATTTTGTTGTTGAAATTCCTTTAGCATTTAAAGCATTAAATCCAATTCCAGCTTTACTTTTTGAATCCTTTTGTTCTTTCAAAATTAGCCCAAGCTTGTTAGAACTCAAAATAAGTTTTTCCACTAAAGGCTTAAGCTTTTCAATCTCCTTTTTTAAATCAAAATTTTTGGCAACTAAAATTCTGTTTGTCTCATTTAAAGCATTTTTGTCATTATTCAAAATAATAACATTTTTAAAAAAGTTATTCAATTCTTTTTGCAAAATGTTATTCTTTTCAGAAATCTAATCCTTGTCTTTTAATAAAACATCATTTTATTTCTTCAAGGATTTAATTTTAATCTCAGCTTTCTTGAATTCAATAAGTAAATCATAAAATGCAAAATTCTATTCATCATTTGTAAATTGAGTTTGAAGCTCAGGGGATGATACCTCAATTTCAAGACCCATCAGACATAGTTTTGTAGATTTCATGGCCTCTTCTTCTTCAGTGGATGAGGATGCTTCACTATTGCTCCATGTCGCTACCATAGCTTTATTTTTATTTTTCTTAAATCCCTTTTTCAATAATAGACAATCTGGTCGGATGTGCCCTGGCTTTTTGCATTCATAACAGGTGGGCACTACTTTTTCTTTCCCTTTTTCCTTGTCCTTCTCCTTACTGAATTCTTTGTTCTTGCAGAATTTTCTAAAATACCTTCCTTTTCTTCTTTCCAAGAACTTTCTAAATTTTCTGACGACCATGGCAACGTCTTCGTCTTCCAAGTCGCTTTCAGTAGAGGAGCTTTCTTCTTCCGATTTTTCATCCTTTCTAGAATCCATAGCATCTTTGAAGGTGATTGAACTCTTTTTCTTTTGATCATCTTCAGTTCGGTGCTGCATAATCAGTTAATATATGATGAGAGATCCTAACAGTTCATCCAGTAATAAGGTATTTAAAACTTTCACTTCCTGGATGGCAGTCACTTTCAGATCCTATTTGTCCGGAAGAGATCTCAGAATCTTCTGTACTAGATCTACATTAGTATATACCCTGACAAGACTTTTTAAGCCATTAATAATATCAGTGAAATGTAAAAACATGTCAGAGATTATTTCATTAGGTTCCATCTTAAACAATTTGTAACTATGCACAAGAAGATTAATTTTAGAAGACTTCACTTGAGAAGTTCCTTCATGGGTCACTTCAAGTTAGTCCCAAATTTTCTTTATAGAGGAGCAAATAAAAATTTGATTAAACTCATTACTATCCAAAGCACAGTATAAGAGATTCATTGCTTTGGCATTTAACTCACCCATCTTCATGTCATGTTCATCCCAATCCTCTTCAGGTTTTGGAATGTCAATTCCATCAATTTTAATCATGGGGATATAAGGACCCTTTAGAATGACCTTCCATAACTGAAAATCAACTGCTTGAATATAAATTTTCATTCTAGCTTTCTAGTATGCATTATTTGTACCAGTAAAAAATGGAGGTCTATTAGTTGATTGGCCATCCGCCAAGGACGTACTCATTGGATGAGCCATCAATCTTTACTCTAGTGTATTCAGAGATACTGCTCTGATACTAGTTGTTGTCTAGGCGGCTACCTAAGAAGGGGGCGATTTAGGACTTTTTAAAAAATTAAAGCATGTAATGTGCAATTAAAAATTCTTTGCAAGTGGTAGGTGCTGTGACAAAGTAGTAAATTGCAGAACCTAAGTAAAAACAAGGAAGCACAACACAAACACACAAAGTTTATAGTGATTCAGAGCAACCCAGCTCCTATGTCCACTATCCAAAATATGACTTGAGATTTTCACTATATTCATACCCGAATTAGTAAAATTGTTTTACAGGATCACAATCCAAAACCTCTACACTTTAGTTTTAACGAGATCACCAAAGAAAACCCAACTCCCTTGGGTTTTAAACAGGCTCAACAAAGAAACCTAACTTGGTTTTCAAAGGATCACCAAGAACTTAACTTGGTTTTACTAGGATCACCAAGAACCCAACTTGGTTTTACCAGGATCACCAAGAACCTAACACTTGATTTTTACCAAGGCTTACAAAGAATCTATTTGGTTTTTCAACCGGGCTCACCAATATCTCAACAATTCAAAAATGGATTGAGATAAATACAACAAAAATGACAAACTCAATTTGTCGGATAGTTATCGATGCAGCTTGATGGAAGTCCACTTAAATGCACTTGAATAAGCTTTAATTACTTCAATGGCTTCTTCAAAAGTTGCTTCAAGCTTCAGATCAGAGTTGGTGAAGACTTGAAGGCTGACTTGAATGCTCTTGTGTTCTTTTGCTGTTGGTAGTTAGGATATTCAATGAAGCTCTCTTCTCTTTCAAAAAACTCTTCCTTTTAGCGAGTTCAAATCCTTCAAATATAAGGTCTTCTATCACTCCAAGACAGTTCTAGCCATTGTAGACTGTTGGGGAATGATTTGTGACCGTTAGAGAACATTTTGGCATTCAAAAATAATTTCTGAAACTAGCCGTTGGATACCAGAAAATGATGTTCGAGTTGGTTCAGATTCCTTCGAGTCTGCTCGGATCCTTTGAGTTGATAGGTCGAGTTGCCAAATCTTCAATGCAGTCGGCTCTTTATCTCAGTGTGTAAAACTTCACTCTGGACGAGTCGACTCTTAATAGCTCGGGTCGCTCGAACTTCTTTCTTTGAAAAATTTGAACTCGAGAAGTCAGCTCTTTTTAACTTGGGTCGGCTCTTCTTCATAGATTTTGAAATGATCACTCTGGAAGAGTCAGCTCGATTCAGTTCAGGTTGGCTCGCTTTCTCAGGTCTTCAAAATTAGGTCCGATAGAGTCGGCTCTTTCTAGTTCGAGTCGGCTCGCTTGGCTGTTCTCAGAAATCTTCAAAAAATGGACTCTAGAGGAGTCGGCTCGGACATAATCAAGTCGACTCGGATTCACTAAAGTCGGCTCGGTTACCTTCGAGTCGGCTCGAATTGATACATTCCAGAATCCTTGCTGCATGCCAGTAAGTGGAGTCAGCTCTTCATCATGCTGGGTCATCTCGAGTATCTTCTTCAGGATTTTTACACTTGAACTCAAACAAAAACTCTAACCAGCTTTTTATATTTTCAAGCATACTAACTCAAAATAATTTTTATGGCACACATGCAGAGAAGTAACCCTTTTCACATAATCTTTTCTTAGCTTTTTCATTAGATTCTTCTTTACAAAAATAAATTACAACACAACTCAAACAAGAAACAATAGTATAGGAGTTGAAGTTTGAATAAATTAAAAATCTTACAAAAAATTGTAAAACACTTGAAAAGTTGTTAGAAATAAATATACATGCTCCAATATTTGGTTATCATCAAAATCACTTATGGGTTCAATACAATTTGAAAGAAATAATGTATGAACCTTAGCAATTAGACCATCAAACCATCCTGTCATAGGAACCAAATGGTTTATAGAAATAAACTAGATGAAAAAGGAAATGTAATTAGAAATAAGGCAAGATTAGTGGCAAAAGGATATAATCAAGAAGAAGAAATAGATTTTGATGAGACCTATGCACCCGTAGCAAGACTAGAAGCCATTAGACTATTATTTGCATTTGCTTGCTATATGAATTTCAAGTTATTTTAAATGGATGTAAAGAGTGCATTTTTAAATGATTTTATATCTGAAGAAGTTTTTATTGATCAACCACCAGGTTTTGAAAGTCATACTTTTCCAAATCATGTTTTCAAACTCAATAAAGTATTATATAGATTGAAACAAGCACCAAGAGCCTGGTATGATAGATTAAGCAAATTCTTACTTGAAAATAATTTTGTTAGAGGTAATATAGATACAACTTTATTTATCAAAAAGAAAAAGAATGATATGTTAGTTGTACAAATTTATGTTGATGACATTATTTTTGGTGTAACTAATGAGAACTTTGCAAAAATTTGCTGAGTTAATGCAGGATGAATTTGAGATGAGCTTGATGGGTGAACTAACTTACTTCCTTGGACTCTAAACTAAGCAAACAAGAGAAGGAGTTTTTATCAACCAAGCAAAGTATATCAAAGAAAATTATGAAGAAGTTTGGTATGGAGTCATCCAAAGAAATGAGCACACCCATGAGCCCTACATGCAGATTAGACAAAGATGAAGATGACAACAACATTGATCAAAAGCTTTATCGAGGTATGATCAGATCACTGTTGTACTTAACTGCTAGTATGCTTGATATCTTGTTTAGTATATGTATATGTACTAGATTTCAATCAAATCCTAAAGAATTGCATGTAATTACTATTAAAAGAATTATAAATATCTTAATGGAACAAGTAATCTTGGTCTATGGTATTCTAAGCAATCTTTATTAAATTTAATTAGCTTTTCTGATGCTGTTATGGTGGATGTAACATTGATAGAAAGAGCACTATTGGCACTTGCCAGTTTCTAGGGTTGAACTTAATTTCACGGTACTGTAAGAAACAAAACTCCTAGCACTATCTACTACTGAGACAGAATATGTGGCTGCAGAGAGTTGTTGTGCACAAGTGTTATTGATTAAGCAATAACTATAAGATTTTGGTGTTATGTAGACTAAAATTCCTATCAAATGTGATAACACAAGTGCTATTAATCTTACAAAGAATCCAATTCATCATTCAAGAACTAAGCATATTAAAATTATACATTACTTTATTGGAGAACATGTACAAAATGGTGATATTGAACTTAAATTCATTTCCACTGAAAACCAACTTGCTGACATCTTTATTAAGCCACTTAATGAAGAAAGATTTGAGATGATTAGAAGTAAATTAGGTTTGTGTGATCCCTTTTAGAAGTTTTGACCTAAATTCTTCTAAATTAAGAAAAATTATCTAGAAGACCTCCAATATCAAATTTAAGGACAATGACCACCATATCTAGTGTGCAACTATCCTTAGGAATCCTTTTGCTAGCTTTTTAGAGCTTTTTCGAGCACTTTTTCTCAAGCCGACTCGAGCAGACAAGGCTCTAGCTGAGTTGACTTGATTGTCAGGTTAGGGCTTTTTATATAAAACCCGTAAGACCAAGCTAAGGCTTATTTCACTGTTGAACCTTAGCCAAAATCCCCAAAAATCCTTTCAAACCTTAGAAACCTCTCTTCCTTTCCATTTTTCTTGAGTTCCAACCTCTTTCCATCCTTGATTTTCAGAATGGCTCCTAAAAGGGTATTAAGGAAGTGACTCAGGAAATCGACTTGAGTGTTCAAAGGGAAAGAAGGAGTAAGAGAAGAGAAGAGGATGAGTCAGCTTGAAGGCAACAAGAGGAAGAAGAAATGGAAGAAGAATCTCCTTCACCACCAAGACAAGTTATCTCTATGGCCAATCGGCTAGTCACTAGTGGTAGAAGGATCATATTTTCCTTTTTGGATGGTTTAGGAGTAAGAATAGGGGAATGGATTGAAAAATAGGGCTAGACATTTTTTTTGTTCTTTAGACACCCCTACTTACCCTAACTTGGTGAAAGCTTTCTTTGAAAATCTTACTCTTGGGAAGTACCATATTGAGTCAACTGTGAAAGGGGTAAGAATAATTGTGAATAAAGAGAAGTTGAGTAGCATTTTACAGATGCCCACAGATGGCTTAAATCACTTGGTTCTGAAAAACAAGCAGAAGACTTTAAGGTTTATATTGGGATGATCAGATGTGGATTCAATCAAAAATGTGCAGGTAAAATGCTTTCATTAGAAATGAGACTATTGCATAACATTATTAGTCAGATTTTCTTGCCTAGGACCGGTCGCTTTGACTGGGTAAGCGAATGGGACCCAGTATTCATGAGACATTTGATTAAGGGGGAGGCCCTCAATCTACCATATATTATGCTTGTGCATATGAGGGAGGCAGCAAGAAAGGTAAAGGCTTGCTTGCCCTACAGAATGGTCTTCACACTGTGTCCTTCATCTGGCTGATCATGATAGCTAGCAGATTAATCTTATCACCATTAATTAGAAGCTCCATGAAGTACAGATCTCGCTCACTAACCCAATCAAAGTGGCCTGTTCTAGGCAAAAAGATCCTGCTGATAAAACTATGTAGAACTCTCATTTCAATGGATAACATGCTGGCCTTGAGAATCCCTATCTCATCAACTTCAGTTGTTTCTAAAACAGTTTGCAGTGCTTTAGTTTTTCTTTCAGTACTAAGTATTCAGTGCCCTCAAATGGCATTTCCAAGATATTTCCATGAATTTCAGTAGAAATGATAATTCTTTTTCTGTTAACAGATGATTCAACAAAATTCTCACCAAATCTTAAATTTTCGTTGAAACTTCTAACCAAATTAGGGTAAGTTTTAACATCTAAAGAACATAGGTCTCTCCAGCCTTGATTCTCAATGAGGTCTCCAATGACAAAACCAATTTCTTTTAGGTACTCAAATAAAATTCGTCAGCCAGTGGTAATTGGTCTCATACCTAAAGAGATCTGGTCGGTAGGAGAAACTAGGCTTGGCTCTTCCTCAGATTGTGGTGGATTTCGAGAAGCACTGCCTTTTCGAAACTTGGTTCTCCTTTCTTGCGGAGTAGCTTCACTATCTCATTTTGATTTCTTTCCAACTATCCTCTTTGGTGCCATTGTACATAAACACATGAATTCCGAAATAGTTTTTGGAAATTGGAAGTATTTGGAAGGTTTCTTGGTGGGAAAGAGGGTAGGGTTTAGGAATAGAAATGGAAAAGAAAAACCCTACGGCTCGGACTAAAAAGAGACTGCTCGACATCCAAGCCGATTTGACCAATAGGTCATCTACTCGAGTTGGCTCGAGCAGAGGGAGCACAAAATAAATTTTTTTGGATTTCAATCAAAGATCATTTATCACACAATTTGGGATTAGGAGGTCTCCTAGATAATTTGTCCTTAAGATTATGAGAGTATTTCAAGAGTGGGTCATATAATCCTATTTCATTTCTAATCATTACAAATCTATCAAAATTCAAAGGTTTTGTAAAAATATCAGCAAGTTGGTTTTTAGTTGGCACGAATTCAAGTACAATATCATTATTCAAAACATGATCTCTTATAAAATGATACCTAATTTCAATGTGCTTGGTTCATGAATGCTGAACAGGATTTTTTATCAAATTAATAGTACTTGTGTTATCATATTTGATTGAAATTTTAGATTGTGTAAAACCAAAATCTTCTAGCTGTTGTTTAATCCATGACACTTGAGCACAACAACTACCAGCAACAATGTACTCTGCCTCAGTAGTGGACAATGCTACGTAGTTTTACTTCTTAGAGTGCCATAAAATTAAATTCAACCATAGAAATTGGAATGTACCACTAGTGCTCTTTCTATCAGTTTTGCAACCAGCATAGTCCGCATCAGAAAAACCAATTAAGTTCAAAGATGATTATTTAGAATACCAAAGACCTAAGTTACTTGTACCTTTTAAATATTTAATGATTCTTTTAACAACAAGCATATGTGTTTCTTTAAGATTACATTGAAATCTAGCACATACACATACACTGTACAAGATATCAGGTATACTAGATATAAGATATAATAGGGATCCGATCATACCTCTATATAGCTTTTGGTCAACAATGAATCTATTTTCATCTTTATCTAGTCTGTCGGTAGGGCTCATGGGTGTGTTAGCCTCTTTACTTGTTTCCATGCCAAATTTCTTGATTATCTCTTAGATGTTGTTGACTTGGCTTATAAAGATTCCTTTCTTTATTTGTTTGACTTGTAATATGAGGAAGTAGTTGAGCCCACCCATAAGGCTCATTTCAAACTCACCCTGCATTAACTCAATAAATTCTCCACAAAGATTTTCATTAGCTACACCAAATATAATATCATCAACGTAGATTTGTACAACTAGCATATCATTCTCTTTGTTCTTAATAAAAAGAATTTTGTCAACATTTCCTCTTTTGAAATTATTTTCAAGCAAAAATTTTCTTAATCTATCATACCAGGCCCTAGGTGCTTGTTTCAAACCATATAAAGCTTTGTTCAATTTAAACACATGATTTGGAAAAGCATGAGTTTCAAAATCTGGTGATTGTTCTACAAAAACTTGTCCAGAAATAAATCATTTAGAAAAGCACTTTTCACATCCATTTGAAAGAATTTAAAATTCATGTAGAAAGCAAATGCAAGAAGTAGTCTAATGGCTTCTAGTCTTACTATAGGAGCATAAGTTTCATCAAAATCAATACCCTCTTCTTGATTGTACTATTTTGCTACCAACCTTGCTTTATTTCTCATAACCTTGCCATTCTCATCTAGTTTGTTCCTATATACCCATTTGGTTCCTATGATTGGGTGGTCTGTAGGTCTACTAACTAGTATCCAAATATTATTCCTTTCAAACTGGTTTAATTCATCATGCATGGCCATGATGCAGAACAAATAAGGGACGCGATGCGGAAGTAGATTAAGATTAACTAATTTTTTTTTTGTTGTTTTTATATGTTTGTAGAAGTTGGCTTCAAATCAAAGAAAAGTTAACCTAACATTGAAAGAGACTATATGATAATTGAAAGCACATTTTAAGGAAACTAAAGTATCAGAGTAGTTCAGAAGTAACGGATCGCTGGGGGTTGAGAAACTCCCAGACCTAGGGTTTCGCTCCGAACTTTCAAAAGAACAGAAATAAGAGGAGAGATGGTTTATCTAACCAGACAATGATCTTCACAGATTTTGGTGGAGGAACTCTCCCGAGCAGATTGTTGGATCCCGGATTCAGATATCTTCGTAATGGATCCTCCAATACTGGTCCTTTGGCCGGTTGGCTTCTCCTGAACTCAAGATCTGGAAGAGAAGAAAAACAATTGATGGAATCAGAGAGTCAAGGAAAGATTTACCAGGTTGATGAACTTGAAGATTGAAATTGCTAAAAACTGGATTCTCCTGGATGTTGATGTGATTTTCCTTGGAACTTGCTCTGGATCTGAAGTAGCCGGACTGGATCTGGATGAAGGTGGACGGCCTGGACTTGTAGAGAGAGAGAGGCCGTGGGAGATGGATGGATCTAGGGTTTGATGGATTGAAAATAATGAAGGGTGGCTAGGGTTTTGGAATTTCAAGTGGCTAACCTAGGGTTTTGGATAAAGATGGAGATCTCTCACCTCCTCAAGGCTCCAATGGAACCCGGATTACCCCCTCACGGAGCTCAACACTTAGAATAGTGCGGAAGAAGAGAAACCTAGGTCACTCAAACAAAGAGTAGCAAAAAAAAATAATTTTCTTCATTGATTTTCAAGTTACAAAGAGAGGTCTATTTATAGACCTAAAATTTTCTCCTAGCTTGTACAAATTCTCATGTGGGACTAAACTCTTCCAACCTCTAGATTAGGTAGAAAACCCCCCTCTCTGGGTCGACCAAGACTTCAAAAAAAATTGGGACGGCATAAAGGAATTTTTTTGGAATTTTTATGGCGCCTCCTTTGGAGTTGGATTTGGATTTGGAGTCCTCCTCTTCTTATGGCATTTCTTCTTTTCTTCCACTCAAGTTAGCTCTTTGATTTTGATTTGAACTTCAATTGGATGTCTTTCTTTGATTTCTTCTCCAAGAGAAGTTTTCTTCTCTTCTTTGCTTAGGTAAATAGGCAGGTATGGGCGCCTCCTTTAAATTAGCTTCCAATTTGATTTTTTCTTCTTTGGGTGTGGGGACCATGACACTGGGATGCCTCTGTGGCGCCACCTGGACCCTGGCGTGTTGCTCGGAGTGTGGCTGGGCGTGTGGCTTGGAGTGTGGCCTCCACTTGCTTGGACCTTGGTTTGATTGGAAGACAATGTGGCAACCATTTTGGACCAAATTGAAACCACATTGGGACTTGCATTGAGTCAACAGACTCAACAAAATTTAAATGGTGACTCAAGAAATAAATAAAATAAATAAACTGGTTGACCAGGTCAACTTTATTACAAATCCTAATTCTCGGGCAATGTCAATCAGAGATCCAAATGGAGCTCTGAAGTCTTCTTCTGAGTCTGGTGCCCGCACCAATTCTCCCAGGGTGGGAGGAACTCGACCCTGTGAGTAAGGCTCAGTTGGCTCTGGTATCTCTCCAAGAGGTCTGGGTCCAATTCTTGTAATTCTTCTCGGGAGATCCAAGAGTCATCAGAATCGGCCTTCCTTGCCAGCGGACCAGGTACCTTTGGTATCCTCGATTACGAGTAGAGATAACCTGATCATCCAGATCTTTTCAATCTACTCTTTCCTCACAGGCCAGTTTGTTGGTGGACACACAGGTCGGGATCACTCTCAATGATAGGGTTAGGCTCAAAAGGCTCACTAGGAATCACAGCTGGCTCCCTGTACTCGACTAAGTCTGTAATGTTGAAAGTAGAGCTAATGCCTAGTTCTGGAGGCAACTCGAGCACATAGGCATTGGATCCTACTCTCTTTACCACTCTAAATGGTCCAGCTCCTCTAGCATGTAACTTTCTAACGGTTCCAGGAGGAAACCGTTCAGGCCTTTACCTAATCATCACATAGTCTCCCTCAACAAAAGTTTTGACTCGCCTTTGAGAATCAGCCAACTTCTTATAAGTTTCATTGCTTAATTTTTTTGGCATGAATTTCTTTATGCAAGTCTTTTACATGCTATGCAAGTGCATCAAGAGACTTGTGTGTGTGGACTAATAGTGAAATCAGATCAAGTGGTGTGTGTGAGCTTGTATCCATGAATAATTTCAAAGGACTCTAGCCTATAGACCTATTGATCGAAACATTATATGCAAATTTAGTCCTGGGTAAATACAAATCCCAACTCTTGGTATTCTCACTTAACCAAATCTGAGACAATGTCCTAAACTCGACTGACGATGCATTCCTAAAGAATGGACTTTATTCAAAGGAACCCTAGGTCTAAACCTAACAAACTACGGCTCTCTAGGTTGACCTTGGGTCGGAGGATGGCATGCAGAGCATGAAAACTTATCATGGGTGCCTAGTAGTGCCATAAGGTCCTTCCAGAAGTAGGTGGCAACCTAATAGGTTCTGACACGTGGTTCACTCTAAAGACTTCGACAAAGTATACTTGGATGGTGTAAGAAGCATTGGAAGTCCTAGAGAAAGGGAGGAAATATGAGGTGGAGTCTTGAATTACCTGCTGATTAAAGGTGGTGACCTGAAGGTTTGAATGGTGATCTATGAGTGTCAACTGGTCATCCTTACGAAAGGAAAAGTTTGCTATTCCTAGGAATGGATCAAGAGATGGTTCGGGGAGTAGCCTAGGACATGTGATTGCAATAGTTAAGGTTTGTTCTCTAAGCAAACAATGATCCACTTTCTCAAGAAATGGATTAAGAATGATTCATGGAAGGGCCTATGGATGATGACCTCAAGACTTGAAATTTGACCTATGGGTGAGGAAAGGTATACTCTATAGAAGGGTAGGTCAGTCATGCAAAGGAAGGGGTCTGGGTCATAAGGAGGACTTCTACAGGACTGGGAGAATCAATCCGCTCAAGACAAGGATGTTCAACTGAGATTACGGGAGAGACCTTAGTGGCTGGGCATGGGACAAGGTCCAATTGTAAGAGGCTTGATTCAGTCATCCTAAGGAGAGGACTACCATAGGGGGGCAAACTTAAACTTCAGTGCAAAGATCTTCATTGGTACTTGGGGAATGACTGTCATTAGAGGGTACGAACTGATAGCTCGGCTAACACTATGAGTTCTTCCTGGGTATTTTGACTAAAGGAATCTGATTCTCACAAATCTCTTGAATTTCTGAACTAGGTCCTACCACTTGGTTGCTCTCCAAGGTCTCCTCAGGTAAGGAACCAATAGTATCGATGTCACATTCTTCAAGTTCTTCCCCCTCAATTCATCAACTAGACTCAAGCCAGCATCATATACTTCCTCGATGCCATCTTCATGGTTTTTCGGGTCATGGTAATCGGGTCAACTGATTCTAGGCTTGTATACCTAACCTTTCTTCCTCATTGGTAGGCTTGGGTTCTCCCTCATTAATGTCTCCTTAGGATTCTTACCACTTAGCTGTGCACAAGCAGTCCTATGCATGGGCACTGACTAGATTTATGGCCTTCTCTACAAAACAAACATTCTTGCGATATAGGACCTGGGTCATACTGGGTTTCAAGCTAGTAGAGACCTTACTTGGGCATGGTTGGATCTAAATGGTTGATCTAGAAGACTTGGTTTGTTGAGTGACTGGTCTGCATATTGTAAGGCCTCTCATAGACACGATCCACACTATAGATTCAACATGGTTAGGCTTCCTAAGGTTATGCTCGGGATCACGGTATAAGGTCCTCCTAGGCTCCTGGTATGGATGAGGTTGGGGCCTATTAAATTTTGGATCAGGATCCAATTTTATTCTACGTTTTCAAGGACTTGGACTTGATCCCTAAGCTGGGTAAAATTCCTAGACTTGTTCTTTACACTGGGTAACAGTAGCAGTCAAATCCTGGCTTAACTTGTTCATGCTCTCAGTAAAAGCTCTAACCATGGCCTCTAAATCAGGGTGGGGTTGACCAGGTTGGTAGGGTACTCCATTCCGGGTAGACATGATGCAAGCAAACACACAAAATGAGACTCAACTGAACGACTAGTCTTACTATCGGAGCATAAGTTTCATCAAAATCAATACCCTCTTCTTGATTGTACTATTTTGCTACCAACCTTGCTTTATTTCTCATAACCTTGCCATTCTCATCTAGTTTGTTCCTATATACCCATTTGGTTCCTATGATTGGGTGGTCTGTAGGTCTACTAACTAGTATCCAAATATTATTCCTTTCAAACTGGTTTAATTCATCATGCATGGCCATCATCCAGTTATGATCAATTTCAGCTTCTTCTAAACTATGTGGTTCAATTTGTGAACAAAGACTAGGTAGTCAAGTGCATCTCTATGTGCTGACCTAGTCCTAACACCATGAGAAGGATCATCAATAATTAAATCTTTGGGATGTGAAGTTACATACCTCCATTCCTTGGTAAATCAGTATGATCCTTGCTTACGATTTCACTTCCATTTTGTGTTGGCTTATCTTGAATGCCTAGATCTTCCTTTTCTTTTTGTAGTGTACCTACATCATTATCTATGTACTCATCTTTTCTAGATGGTCAGGTGTTAGCTTCATCAAAAACAACATGAATTAACTCTTCTACAGTAAGAGTCCTCTTATTAAACACTCTATATGCTTTGCTATGAAGTGAATAACCAAGGAATATAGATTCATCATACTTTGCATCAAACTTTTCTAGTTATCTTTACCATTATTAAGCATAAAGCATTTACATCCAAAACATGAAATAGTTAATATTCGGTTTTCTTCCATTCCAAAGCTCATAGGGGGTTTTCTTTGAAATTGGTCGAATTAAAACTCGGTTTAATATGTAATAGACAATATTCACTGCTTCTATCCAAAAGTACCTTGGAAGATTACCTACACACAACATGATTCGGGCTATTTCTTCCAAAGTCCTATTCTTTCTCTCTACACACCATTTTGTTTTGGTGTTCTGAGAGCGGAGAAGTTGTGATCAATGCCATGTTCAGTGCAATATTTATCAAAAAATTGATTTTAAAATTTAGTTCCATGATCACTTCTTATAAAAATAACATAAAGATTTTTCTCATTTAAAACTTTCTTATGAAATTTTCGAAATATATCAAGTTTCATCTTTATATGCAATAAATAATATCCAATGAATCTAGAAAAGTCATCTACAATCACAATGCCATATTTCATACCTCCTAGGCTTGTGGTCTTAGTTGGTCCAAATAAGTCCATGTGAAGTAGCTCAAGGGGTCTAGTTATTAAAATATATTTTTTGATTTAAAACTTTCCCTAGTTTATTTGCCTAATTAACAAGCATCACATACATAATCAATCAACTTTAAAAGTGGCAAACCTCTAACTAGATTCTTTGAGATTATTTGGCAATTGTATGCATGCTAGCATGACCTAATCATCTATGCCATAATAAACATGACTCCTTGATCTTAGCATTCATTGCTACTAGACTAGAACTACTAGTCATGGCTAGATCATTTAGATCTACCACATAGATGTTTCCAAGCCTATGACCAATGAATTTATTTCTAAAATCAAGAGAGTTGGTTACTATACACATAGATGATTTAAAGATAACTTGAAGCCTTTATCACAACTTGACTAATACTCAATAAATTATACTTCAAATTATCTACTAGCAGCACATCTTCAATAAAAACACATGGGGTTTTTTTGATCTTACCGATTCCGATTATTTTTCCTTGCCATTAGCTCCAAATGTAACCAATCCTCCTTCTTTCATTTGTAGGATGATGAACTGATCTTTGTCACCCATCATATGCCTTGAATAGCCGCTGTCAAGATACCATATTTTCTTTGATTTGTGGGCTACAAGAGTCCTGCAAATAGTGAAGGAGTGTTTTTAGGTACCCAAGCTAACTTGGAATCTTTGGATTAGCAAAATTGGTTCCCTTTGGAATCCAAATGGTTCTATAGATTATGTCCAAATCTATGACATGCATAACAGATAATTTTTGTCATTTTTGAATGATGCAATTCGAAGCTATAAAATGCAGAAACGAAAATATTTGGTTTGAAAATTTTTTCATAGAATTCTTAGGAACTATTTCAAGCCATTTGAAATAGATTTGATGGAAAAGCTTTTTGAAATTTAGCATTCAAAGCTGAAGCTTTTGAAGATACAAATTTTGTTGATGAAATTCCTTTAGCATTTAAAGCATTATATCCAATTCCATCTTTACTTTTTGAATCCTTTTGTTCTTTCAAAATTAGCTCAAGCTTGTTAGAACTCAAAATAAGTTTTTCCACTAAAGGCTTAAGCTTTTCAACCTCCTTTTTAAATCAACATTTTCAGCAACTAAAATTATTTTGTCTCTTTTAAAGCATTTTTCTCTTTATTCAAAACAATAACATTTTCAGAAAAGTTATTCAATTCCTTTTGTAAAATGTTATTCTTTTTAGAAATCTCATCCTTTTCTTTTAATGAAACATCATTTTGTTTCTTCAAGGATTTAATTTTACCCCAACTTTCTTGAATTCAATAAGTAAATCATGAATGCAGAATTCAATTCATTATATGTAAATTCAGTTTGAAGCTCAGGGGATGATACCTCGTTTTCAAGACCCATCAGACATAGATTTACAGATTTCATGGTCTCTTCTTCTTCAGTAGATGAGGATGCTTCGCTATCGCTCCACATCACTACCATAGCTTTCTTTTTCTTTTTCTAAATCCCTTTTTCATAATGGATAATCTGGTCATGTGCCCTGGCTTTTTGCATTCATAACAGGTGGGCACTTCTTTTTCTTTCTCCTTTTCGTTGTCCTTCTCCTTACTGAATTTTTTGTTCTTGTGGAATTTTCTAAAATACTTCCTTTTCTTCTTCCCAAGAACTTTCTAAATTTTCTGATGACCATGGCAGTGTCTTCATCTTCCATGTCGCTTTCAGTAGAGGAGCTTTCTTCTTCCGATTCTTCATCCTTTCTAGAATCCATAGCAGCTTTGAAGGCGATCGATCTCTTTTTCTTTTGATCATCTTCAGTTTGGTGATGCATGGTTAGTTCATGTGTGATGAGAGATCCTAACAGTTTATCCAGTAATAAGGTATTTAAATCTTTCACTTTTGGATGGCAGTCACTTTCGGATCCCATTTATCTGAAAGAGATCCCAGAATCTTCTGTACTAGATCTGCATTAGTATATACGCCACCAAGACTTTTTAAGCCATTAATAATATCAGTGAAATGTGAAACATGGCAGAGATTATTTTATTAGGTTCCATCTTAAATAATTCATAACTATGCACAAGAAGATTAATTTTAGAAGACTTCACTTGAGAAGTTCCTTCATGGGTCATTTCGAGTTGGTCCCAAATTTTCTTTGCAGAGGAGCAAATAGAAATTCGATTAAACTCATTACTATCCAAAGCATAGTATAAGAGATTCATTGCTTTGGCATTTAAATCACCCATCTTCATGTCAAGTTCTTCCCAATCCTCTTTAGGTTTTGGAATGTCAGTTCCATCAATTTTAATCATGGGGATATAAGGACCCTTTAGAATGACCTTCACAACTGAAAATCAACTGCTTGAACATAAATTCTCATTCTAGCTTTCCAATATGCATAATTTGTGCCAGTGAAAAGTGGAGGTCTATTGGTTGATTGGCCTTCCACCAAGGATGTACTCATTGGATGAGCCATCAATCTTTACTCTAATTATTCAAAGACACTGCTCTGATACCAGTTATTATCTAGGTGGCTACCCAAAAGGGAGATGAATTAAGATTTTTTAAAAATTAAAGCATGTAATGTGCAATTAAAAATCCTTTGCAAGTGGTAGGTGCTGTGACAAAGTAGTAAATTGCGAAAGCTAAGTTAAAGCAAGGAAGCACAACACAAACACACAAAGTTTATAGTGATTCAGAGCAACCCAGCTCCTACGTCCACTACCTAAGATACCACTTAGAATTTCCACTATATTCACACCCGAATACAGTAGGATTGTATTATAGGATCACAATCCAAAACTTCTATACTTTGGTTTTAATGGGATCACTAAAGAAAACTCAACTTCCTTTGATTTTAAACAGGCTCACCAAAGAAACCTAACTTGGTTTTCACATGATCACCAAGAACCTAACTTGGTTTTACCAGGATCACCAAGAACCCAACTTGGTTTTACCAAGATCACCAAGAACCTAACACTTGGTTTTTATCAAGGCTCACCAAGAACCTATTTGGTTTTTTAACCGACCTCGCAATAATCCAACAATTCAAAAATGAATTGAAATAATGCGACAAAACTGACAAACTCAATTTGTCGGATAGTTATCAGTGTAGATTGATGGAAGTCCACTTGAATGCACTTGAATAAGCTTTAATTATTTCAGTGGCTTCTTCAAAAGTTGCTTCAAGCTTCAGATCAGAGTTGGTGAAGACTTGAATGCTAACTTTAATGCTCTGTGTTCTTTTGCTGTTGGTAGTTAGGATATTCAATGAAGCTCTCTTCTCTTTCAAAAAACTCTTCCTTTTAGCATGTTCAAATTCTTCAAATATAAGGTCTTCTATCACTCCAAGGCATTTCTAGCCATTGTAGACTATTGGAGAATAATTTGTGACCTTTGGAGCACTTTTTGGCATTCAAAAATAATTTCTGGAACTAACCATTGGATACCAGAAAACGATGTTCGAGTCAGCTCGGATTCCTTCGAGTCGGCTTGGATTCCTTTGAGTTGGCTCGGATCCTTTGAGTTGATAGGTCGAGTAGTCAAATCTTCAGTGCAGTCGGCTCTTTATCTCAGGGCATAAAACTTCACTCTGAACGAGTCTACTTTTGATAGCTCGGGTCGGCTCGAACTTCTTTCTTTGAAAAACTTGAACTCAAAGAGTCAGCTCTTTTTAGCTTGGGTTGGCTCTTCTTCATAGATTCTGAAATGATCACTCTAGAAGAGTCGGCTCGATTCAATTCGGTCGGCTCACTTTCTTAAATCTTCAAAATTAGGTATGGTAGAGACGGCTCTTTCTGGTTCGAGTCAGCTTGCTTGGCTGTTCTTAGAAATCTTTAGAAAATGAACTCTAGAGGAGTTGGCTCGGACATAATCCAATCGACTTGATTTACTAGAGTCAGCTCGGTTACCTTCGAGTTGGCTCGGATTACTGCATTCCAGAATCCTGCTGCATGCCAGTAAGTGGAGTCGGCTCTTCATCATGCTGGGTCGGCTCGAGTATCTTCTTCAGGATTTTTATACTTGAACTCAAAGAAAACTCTCACTAACTTTTTACATCTTCAAGCATACCAACTCAAAATAATTTTTATGGCACACACACAGAGAAGTAACCCTTTTCACATGATTTTCTTAGCTTTTTCATTAGATTCTTCTTTAACAAAAATAATTACAACACAACACAAACAAGAAACAATAGATAGGAGTTGAAGTTCGAACAAATTAAATAATCCTACAAAAACTTGTAAAACACTTGAAAAGCTTTTAGAAATAAATATACATGCTCCAATGTTTAGTTATCATCAAAATCATTTATGGGTCAACACAATTTGAAAGAAAGTCATACTTTTCCAAATCATGTTTCAAACTCAATAAAGTATTATATAGATTGAAACAAGCACCTAGAGCCTGGTATGATAGATTAAGCAAATTTTTACTTGAAAATAATTTTATTAGAGGTAATATTGATACAACTTTATTTATCAAAAGAAAAAGAATGATATGTTAGTTGTACAAATTTATGTTGATGACATTATTTTTGGTGCAACTAATGAGAATCTTTGCAAAGAATTTGCTGAGTTAATGCAGGGTGAATTTGAGATGAGCTTGATGGTGAACTAACTTACTTCCTTGGACTCTAAATTAAGCAAACAGGGAAGGAGATTTTATCAACCAAGCAAAGTACACCAAGGAAATTATGAAGAAGTTTGGTATGGAGTCATCCAAAGAAATGAGCATACCCATGAGCCCTACATGCAGATTAGACAAAGATGAAGATGACAACAACATTAATCAAAAGCTTTATCGAGGTATGATCGGATCACTATTGTACTTAACTGCTAGTAGGCCTGATATCTTGTTCAGTGTATGCATATGTGCTAGATTTCAATCAAATCTAAAGAATTGCACATAATTACTATTAAAAGAATTATAAAATATCTTAAAGGAACAAGTAATCTTGGTCTATGGTATGCTAAGCAATCTTCATTAATTTTAATTAGCTTTTCTGATGCTGATTATGGTGGATGCAACATTGATAGAAAGAGCACTATTGGCACTTGCCAGTTTCTAGGGTTGAACTTAATTTCACAGCACCGTAAGAAACAAACTCCTAGCACTATCTACTACTGAGATAGAATATATGGCTGTAGAGAGTTGTGCACAAGTGTTATGGATTAAGCAACAACTAGAAGACTTTGGTGTTACACAGACTAAAATTTCTATCAAATGTGATAACATAAGTGCTATTAATCTTACAAAATCCAATTCATCATTCAAGAACTAAGCACACTAAAATTAGACATTACTTTATTAGGGAACATGTACAAAATGGTGATATTGAACTTGAATTCATTCCCACTGAAAACCAATTGCTAACATCTTTACTAAGCCACTTAATAAAAAAGATTTGAGATGATTAGAAGTGAATTAGGTTTGCGTGATCCCTTTAGAAGTTTTGACCTAATTTCTTCTAATTAAGGAAAATATATAGAAGACCTCCAATATCAAATTTAAGGACAATGACCACCTTATCTTGTGTACACTATCCTTAGGAATCCTTTTGCTAGCTTTTAGAGCTTTTTCGAGCACCTTTTCTCGAGCTGACTCGAGCAAACAAGGCTCTGGCCGAGTCGACTCGATTGTCAGGTTAAGACTTTTTATATAAAACCTGTAATACCAAGCTAAGGCTTATTTTCACTGTTGAACGCTAGCCAAAACCCCCAAAATCCTTTCGAACCTTAGAAACCTCTCTTCCTTTCCATTTTTCTTGAGTTCCAACCTCTTTCCATCCTTGATTTTCAGAATGGCTCCTAGAAGGGTATTAAGGAAGTGACTCAGGAATCGACTCGGTGTTCAAAGGGAAAGAAGGAGTAAGAGAAGAGAAGAGATGAGTCGCTTGAAGGCAACAAGAGGAAGAAGAAATGGAAGAAAATCTCCTTCACCACCAAGACAAGTATCTCTATGGCCAATCGGCTAGTCACTAGCGGTAGAAGGATCATTTTCCTTTTTGGATGGTTTAGGAGTAAGAATAGGGGAATGGATTGAAAAACAGGGCAAGACATTTTTTTTGTTCTTTAGACACCCCTACTTACCTAAACTTGGTGAAAGCTTTCTTTAAAAATCTTACTCTTGGGAAGTACCATATTGAGTCAACTGTGAAGGGGTGTGAATAATTGTGAATGAAGAGAAGCTGAGTAGCATTTTACAGATGCCCACAGATGGCTTAAATCACTTGGTTCTTAAAATAAGTAAAATACTTTGAGTATATTGGAAGGATCTGTGGATTCAATCAAAAATGTGCAAGCAAAATGCTCTCATTAGAAATGAGACTATTGCACAACATTATTGTCAGATTTTTCTATCTAGGACCGGTCGCTTTGACTAGGTAAGCGAACAGGACCCAGTATTCATGAGATATTTGATTAAGGGGAGGCTCTCAATCTACCGTATATTATGCTTGTGCAGATGAGAGAGGCAGCAAGAAGGTAAAGGCTTGCTTGTCCTATAGAATGGTCTTCACACTGCCTCCTTCATATGGCGATCATGATAGCTTGCAGATAATCTTATCCATTAATTAGAAGCTCCATGAAGCACAAATCCCGCTCACTAACCCAATCGAAGTGGCCTGTTCTGGGCAAAAGGATCATGCTATTAAAACTATGTAGAACTCTCATTTCAATGGATAACATGCTGGCTTGAGAATCCCTATCTCATCAACTTCAGTTCTTTCAAAATAGTTTGCAGTGCTTTAGTTTTGTCTTTTAGTACTAACTCAGTGCCCTCAAATGGCATTTCCAAGACATTTCCAAAATTTCAGTAGAAATGATAATTTCTTTTTCCTTAACAGATGATTCAACAAAATTCTCATCAAATCTTAAATTTTCATTGAACTTCTAACCCGATTAGGGTAAGTTTCAACATCTAAAGAACATAGGTCTCTCCAGCCTTGATTCTCAATGAGGTCACCAATGACAAAACCAATTGGTATGGAGTCATCCAAAGAAATGAGCACACCCATAGCCCTACATGCAGATTAGACAAAGAGAAGATGACAAAACATTAATCAAAAGCTTTATCGAGGTATGATCGGATCACTATTGTACTTAACTGCTAGTAGGCTTGATATCTTGTTCAGTGTATGATATGTGCTAGATTTCAATCAAATTCTAAAGAATTGCACATAATTTACTATTAAAAGAATTATAAATATCTTAAAGGAACAAGTAATCTTGGTCTATGGTATGCTAAGCAATCTTCATTAATTTTAATTAGCTTTTCTGATGCTGATTATGGTGGATGCAACATTGATAGAAGAGCACTATTGGCACTTGCCAGTTTCTAGGGTTGAACTTAATTTCACAGCACCGTAAGAAACAAAACTCCTAGCACTATCTACTACTGAGATAGAATATATGGCTGTAGAGAGTTGTGCACAAGTGTTATGGATTAAGCAACAACTAGAAGACTTTGGTGTTACACAGACTAAAATTTCTATCAATGTGATAACATAAGTGCTATTAATCTTACAAAGAATCCAATTCATCATTCAGAACTAAGCACACTAAAATTAGACATTACTTTATTAGGGAACCTGTACAAAATGGTGATATTGAACTTGAATTCATTCCCACTGAAAACCAAGTTGCTAACATCTTTACTAAGCCACTTAATGAAGAAAGATTTGAGATGATTAGAAGTGAATTAGGTTTGCGTGATCCCTTTTAGAAGTTTTTGACCTAATTTCTTCTAAATTAAGGAAAATTATATAGAAGACCTCCAATATCAAATTTAAGGACATGACCACCTTATCTTGTGTGCAACTATCCTTAGGAATCCTTTTGCTAGCTTTTTAGAGCTTTTTCGAGCACCTTTTCTCGAGCCGACTCGAGCAAACAAGGCTCTGGCCGAGTCGACTCGATTGTCAGTTAAGACTTTTTATATAAAACCCGTAATACCAAGCTAAGCTTATTTTCACTGTTGAATGCTAGCCAAAACCCCCAAAATCCTTCGAACCTTAGAAACCTCTCTCCTTTCCATTTTTCTTGAGTTCCAACCTCTTTCCATCCTTGATTTTCAGAATGGCTCCTAGAAGGGTATTAAGGAAGTGACTCAGGAAATCGACTCGGGTGTTCAAAGGGAAAGAAGGAGTAAGAGAAGAGAAGAGGATGAGTCAGCTTGAAGGCAACAAGAGGAAGAAGAAATGGAAGAAGACTCCTTCACCACCAAGACAAGTTATCTCTATGGCCAATCGGCTAGTCACTAGCGGTAGAAGGATCATTTTTCCTTTTTGGATGGTTTAGGAGTAAGAATAGGGAATGGATTGAAAAACAAGGCAAGACATTTTTTTTGTTCTTTAGACACCCTACTTACCTAAACTTGGTGAAAGCTTTCTTTGAAAATCTTACTCTTGGGAAGTACTATTGAGTCAACTGTGAAAGGGTATGAATAATTGTGAATGAAGAGAAGCTGAGTAGCATTTTACAGATGCCCACAGATGGCTTAAATCACTTGGTTCTGAAAAATAAGTAAAATACTTTAAGGAGTATATTGGAAGGATCTGTGGATTCAATCAAAAATGTGCAGGCAAAATGCTCTCATTAGAATGAGACTGTTGCACAACATTATTAGTCAGATTTTTCTGTCTAGGACCGGTCGCTTTGACTAGGTAAGCGAACAGGACCCAGTATTCATGAGACATTTGATTAAAGGGGGAGGCTCTCAATCTACCGTATATTATGCTTGTGCAGATGAGAGAGGCAGCAAGAAAGGTAAAGGCTTTCTTGTCCTATAGAATGGTCTTCACACTGCCTCCTTCATCTGGCTGATCATGATAGCTTGCAGATAATCTTATCACCATTAATTAGAAGCTCCATGAAGCACAAATCCCGCTCACTAACCCAATCGAAGTGGCCTGTTTTGGGCAAAAGGATCCTGCTATTAAAACTATGTAGAACTCTCATTTCAATGGATAACATGCTGGCCTTGAGAATCCCTATCTCATCAACTTCAGTTCTTTCTAAAATAGTTTGCAGTGCTTTAGTTTTGTCTTTTAGTACTAAGACTCAGTGCCCTCAAATGGCATTTCCAAGACATTTCCAAGATTTTCAGTAGAAATGATAATTTCTTTTTCCTTAACAGATGATTCAACAAATTCTCATCAAATCTTAAATTTTCATTGAAACTTCTAACCCGATTAGGGTAAGTTTTAACATCTAAAGAACATAGGTCTCTCTAGCCTTGATTCTCAATGAGGTCACCAATGACAAAACCAATTTCTTTTAGGTACTCAAATAAAATTTGTCAGCTAGTGGTAATTGGTCTCATACCTAAAGAGATCTAGTGGGTAGGAGAAACTGGGCTTGGCTCTTCCTCAGACTGTGGTGGATTTCGAGAAGCACTGTCTTCTCCAAACTTGGTTCTCCTTTCTTGTGGAGTAGCTTCACTATCTCGTTTTGATTTCTTTCCAACTGTCCTCTTTGGTATCATCGTACACAAACACTTGAATTCCGAAACAGTTTTTGGAAATTGGAAGTATTTTGAAGGATTCTTGATGGGAAAGAGAGTAGGGTTTAGGAATACAAATGGAAAAGAAAAACCCTACGGCTCGGACTAAAAAGAGACGGCTCGACATCCGAGCCGGTTCGACCAATAGGTCATTTGCTTGAGTCGGCTCGAGCAGAGGGAGCACAAAATAAAATTTTTTGGATTTCAATCAAAGCTCATTTATCACACAATTTGGGATTAGGAGGTCTCCTAGATAATTTGTCCTTAAGATTATGAGAGTATTTCTAGAGTGGGTCATATAATCTTAGTTCATTTATAATCATTACAAATCTATCAAAATTCAAAAGTTTTGTAAAAATATCAGCAAGTTGGTTTTCAGTTGGCACAAATTTAAATACAATATCATTATTCAAAGCATGATCTCATATAAAATGATGCCTAATTTCAATGTGCTTGGTTCGTGAATGCTGAACATGATTTTTTGTCAAATTAATAACACTTGTATTATCATATTTGATTGGAATTTTAGATTGTGTAAAACCAAAATCTTCTAGCTGTTGTTTAATCCATAACACTTGAGCACAACAACTACCAGCAGCAACATACTCTGCTTCAGTAGTGGACAATGATACGGAGTTTTGCTTCTTACAGTGCCATTAAATTAATTTTAACTCTAGAAATTGGCATGTACCACTAGTACTCTTTCTATCAATTTTGCAACCAGCATAGTCCGCATCAGAAAAACCATTTAAGTTCAAAGATGATTTTTTAGAATAACAAAGACCTAAGTTACTTGTACCTTATAAATATTTAATGATTCTTTTAACAGCAAGCATATGTGTTTCTTTAAGATTACATTGAAATCTAGCACATACACATATACTGTACAAGATATCAGGTATACTGGATGTAAGATATAATAGGGATCCGATCATACCTCTATATAGCTTTTGGTCAACAATGAATCCATTTTCATCTTTATCTAGTCTGTCGGTAGGGCTCATGGGTGTGTTAGCCTCTTTACTTGTTTCCATGCCAAATTTCTTGATTATCTCTTAGATGTACTTGGCTTGGCTTATAAAGAGTCCTTTCTTTATTTGTTTGACTTGTAATTTGAGGAAGTAGTTGAGCCCACCATAAGGCTCATTTCAAACTAATCCTGCATTAACTCAGTAAATTCTCCACAAGATTTTCATTAGCTGCACCAAATATAATATCATCAACGTAGATTTATACAACTAGCATATCATTCTCTTTGTTCTTAATAAAAAGAATTTTGTCAACATTTCCTCTTTTGAAATTATTTTCAAGCAAAAATTTTCTTAATCTATCATACCAGGCCCTAGGTGCTTGTTTCAAACCATATAAAGCTTTGTTCAATTTAAACACATGATTTGGAAAAGCATGATTTTCAAAATCTGGTGATTGTTCTACAAAATTTGTCCAGAAATAAAATCATTTAGAAAAGCACTTTTCACATCCATTTGAAAGAGTTTTAAAATTCATGTAGCAAGCAAATACAAGAAGTAGTCTAATGGCTTCTAGTCTTACTATAGGAGCATAAGTTTCATCAAAATCAATACCCTCCTCTTGATTGTACTATTTTGCTACCAACCTTGCTTTATTTCTCATAACCTTGCCATTCTCATCTAGTTTGTTCCTATATACCCATTTGGTTCCTATGATTGGGTGGTCTGTAGGTCTACTAACTAGTGTCCAAACATTATTCCTTTCAAACTGGTTTAATTCATCATGCATGGCCATCATCCAGTTATGATCAATTTCAGCTTCTTCTAAACTATGTGGTTCAATTTGTGAAACAAAGACTAGGTAGTCAAGTTCATCTCTATGTGCTGACCTAGTCCTAATACCATGAGAAGGATCATCAATAATTAAATCTTTGGGATGTGAAGTTACATACCTCCATTCCTTTGGTAAATCAGTATGATCCTTGCTTACGATTTCACTTCCATTTTGTGTTGGCTTATCTTGAATGCCTAGATCTTCCTTTTCTTTTTGTAGTGTACCTACATCATTATCTATGTACTCATCTTTTCTAGATGGTCAGGGGTTAGCTTCATCAAAAACAACATGAATTAACTCTTCTACAGTAAGAGTCCTCTTATTAAACACTCTATATGCTTTGCTATGAAGTGAATAACCAAGGAATATAAATTCATCAGACTTTGCATCAAACTTTTCTAGGTTATCTTCACCATTATTAAGCACAAAGCATTTACACCCAAAAACATGAAAATAGTTAATATTCGATTTTGTTCCATTCCAAAGCTCATAGGGGATTTTCTTTGAAATTGGTCGAATTAGAACTCGATTTAATATGTAACAGGTAGTGTTCACCACTTCTGCCCAAAAGTACCTTGGAAGATTACCTTCACACAACATGGTTCAGGCCATTTCTTCCAAAGTCCTATTCTTTTTCTCTACAACACCATTTTATTGTGGTGTTCTGGGAGCAGAGAAGTTGTGATCAATGCCGTGTTCAGTACAATATTCATCAAAAAATTGATTTTGAAGTTCAGTTCCATGTTCACTTCTTATAGAAATAACATATAGATTTTTTTCATTTGAAACTTTCTTATGAAATTTTTGAAATACATCAAAAGTTTCATCTTTATGTATAATAAATAATACCCATGTGAATCTAGAAAAGTCATATACAATCACAATGCCATATTTCATACCTCCTAGGCTTGTGGTCCTAGTTGGTCCAAATAAGTCCATGTGAAGTAGCTCAAGGGGTCTAGTTATTAAAATAACATTTTTTGATTTAAAACTCTTCCTAGTTTGTTTTCCTAATTGACAAGCATCACATACATAATCAAGATCAACTTTAAAATATGGCAAACCTCTAACTAGATTCTTTGAGATTAATTTAGCAATTGTATGCATGCTAGAATGACCTAATCATCTATACCATAATAAACATGACTCCTTGGTCTTAGCATTCATTGCTACTATACTGGAACTACTAGTCATGGCTAGATCATTTAGATCTAGCACATAGATATTTCTAAGCCTATGATCAATGAATTTATTGCTAGAATCAAGAGAATTAGTTACTATGCACATAGATGATTCAAAGATAACCATGAAGCCTTTATCACAAAGTTGATTAATACTCAATAAATTATGCTTCAATTTATCTACTAGCAGCACATCTTCAATAAAAGTACAGGAGGTTATTTTAATCTTATCGATTTTGATTATTTTTTCCTTGCCATTAGCTCCAAATGTAACCAATCATCCTTCTTTCATTTGTAGGGTGATGAACTGATCTTTGTCACCCGTCATATGCCTTGAACAGCCGTTGTCAAGATACCATCTTTTCTTTGATTTGTGGGTTGTAAGACGTCCTGCAAAACAGTCAAGGAGTGTTTTTAGGTACCCAAGCTAACTTGGATCCTTTCGGGTTAACAAAATTAGTTCCCTTTGGAATCTAAATGGTTCTATATTTCAATGCACCAATCATGAAATTTTTTAAAGAATTGCATTGATAAGATTTATATCCAAATCTATGACATGCATAACAGATAATTTTGTCATTTTTGAATGATAAATACTTTGAAGCTATAAAAGATGCAGAAACAGAAATATTGGTTTGAAAGATTTTTTCATAGAATTCTTGGGAACGTATTTTAGGCCATTTGAAATAGAATTTGATGGAAAAGCTTTTTAAAATTTAGCATTCGAAGCTGAAGCTTTTGAAGATACAAATTTTGTTGCTGAAATTCCTTTAGCATTTAAAGCATTAAATCCAATTCCAGCTTTACTTCTTGAATCCTTTTGTTCTTTCAAAATTAGCTCAAGCTTGTTAGAACTCAAAATAAGTTTTTTCACTAAAGGCTTAAGCTTTTCAACCTTCTTTTTTAAATCAACATTTTCGGAAACTAAAATTATGTTTGTCTCATTTAAAGCATTTTTTTCATCATTTAAAACAATAACATTTTCAGAAAAGTTATTCAATTCTTTTTGCAAAATGTTATTCTTTTCAGAAATCTCATCCTTGTCTTTTAATAAAACATCATTTTGTTTCTTCAAGGATTTAATTATAACCCCATCTTTCTTGAATTCAATAAGTAAATCATGAAATGTAGAATTCAATTCATCATATATAAATTCAGTTTGAAGCTCTTGGGATGATACCTCGTTTTCAAGACCCATCAGACATAGATTTGCATATTTTGTAGTCTCTTCTTCTTCAATGGATGAGGACGCTTCGCTATCACTCCACATCGCTACCGTAGCTTTCTTTTTCTTTTTCTTAAATCTCTTTTTTAATAATGGACAATCTAGTCGGATGTCCCCTGGCTTTTTGCATTCATAACAGGTGGGCACTTCTTTTTCTTTCACCTTTTCGTTGTCCTTCTCCTTACTGAATTCTTTGTTCTTGTGAAATTTTCTAAAATACCTTCCTTTTCTTCTTCCCAAGAACTTTTTAAATTTTCTGATGATCATGGCAACGTCTTCATCTTCCATGTTGCTTTCAGTAGAGGAGCTTTCTTCTTCCGATTCTTCATCCTTTCTAGAATCCATAGCAGCTTTGAAGGCGATCGATCTCTTTTTCTTTTGATCATCTTCAGTTCGGTGATGCATGGTCAGTTCATGTGTGATGAGAGATCCTAACAGTTCATCCAGTAATAAGGTATTTAAATCTTTCGCTTCCTGGATGGCAGTCACTTTCGGATCTCATTTATTTGGAAGAGATTTTAGATTCTTCTGTACTAGATCTGCATTAGTATATACCCCGCCAAGACTTTTTAAGCTGTTCATAATATCAGTGAAACATGAAAACATGGTAGAGATTGTTTTATTAGGTTCCATCTTAAACAATTCATAACTATGCACAAGAAGATTAATTTTAGAAGACTTCACTTGAGAAGTTCCTTCATGGGTCACTTCGAGTTGGTCCCAAATTTTCTTTGCAGAGGAGCAAAAAAAAATTCGATTAAACTCATTACTATCCAAATCATAGTATAAGAGATTCATTACTTTAGCATTTAACTCACCCATCTTCATGTCATGTTCATCCCAATCCTCTTTAGGTTTTGGAACGTCAATTCTATCAATTTTAATCATGGAGATATAAGGACTCTTTAGAATGACCTTCCACAATTGAAAATCAACTGCATGAACATAAATTTTCATTCTAGCTTTCTAATATGCATAATTTGTGCCAGTGAAAAGTGGAGGTCTATTGGTTGATTGGCCTTCCACCAAGGATGTACTCATTGGATGAGCCATCAATCTTTACTCTAATGTATTCAGAGATACTGCTCTAATACCAGTTGTTGTCCAGGTGGCTACCAAAAAGGGGGGTGAATTGAGATTTTTTAAAAATTAAAGCATGTAATATGCAATTAAAAATCCTTTGCAAGTGGTAGGTGCTGTGATAAAGTAGTAAATTACGGAAGCTAAGTAAAAGCAAGGAAGCACAACACAAACACATAAAGTTTATAGTGGTTCGGAGCAACCCAGCTCCTACGTCCACTACCCAAGATACCACTTAGAATTTCTACTATATTCACACCCGAATACAGTATGATTGTTTTACAGGATCACAACCCAAAACCTCTATACTTTGGTTTTAACGGGATCACCAAAGAAAACCCAGCTCCCTTTGATTTTAAACAGGCTCACCAAAGAAACCTAACTTGGTTTTCACATGATCACCAAGAACCTAACTTGGTTTTACTAGGATCACCAAGAATCCAACTTGGTTTTACCAGGATCACCAAGAACCTAACACTTGATTTATATCAAGGCTCACCAAGAACCTATTTGGTTTTTCAACCGGGCTTACCAATAACCTAACAATTCAAAAATGAATTGAAATAAATTCAACAAAAATGACAAACTCAATTTGTCGGATAGTTATCGGTGCAGCTTGATGGAAGTCCACTTGAATGCACTTGAATAAGCTTTAATTACTTCAGTGGCTTCTTCAAAAGTTGCTTCAAGCTTCAGATCAGAGTTGGTGAAGACTTGAAGGCTAACTTGAATGCTCTTGTATTCTTTTGCTATTGGTAGTTAGGATATTCAATGAAGCTCTCTTCTCTTTCAAAAAACTCTTCCTTTTAGCATATTCAAATCCTTCAAATATAAGGTCTTCTATCACTCCAAGGCAGTTCTAGCCATTGTAAACTATTGGGAATGACTTGTGATCGTTGGAGCACTATTTGGCATTCAAAAATAATTTCTGGAACTAGCCGTTGGATACCTAAAAATGATGTTCGAGTCAGCTTGGATCCTTCGAGTCGGCTTAGATCCTTCGAGTTGATAAGTCGAGTCGCCAAATCTTCAGTGCAGTCGGCTCTTTGTCTTAGGGTGTAAAACTTCACTCTGGACAAGTCGGCTCTTGATAGCTCGGGTCGGCTCAAACTTCTTTCTTTGAAAAACTTGAACGCAAGGAGTCGGCTCTTTTTAGCTTGGGCCGGCTCTTCTTCACAGATTCTGAAATGATCACTTTAGAAGAGTCGGCTCGATTCAGTTTGGATCGGCTCTCATTCTCAGGTCTTCAAAATTAGGTCTGGTAGAGTCTGCTCTTTCTGGTTCGGGTCGGCTCGCTTGGCTATTCTTAGAAATTTTTAGAAAATGGACTCTGGAGGAGTCAGTTCGGACATAATCAAGTCGACTCGGATTCACTAGAGTCAGCTCGGTTACCTTCGAGTCAGCTCGGATTGCTGCATTCCAAAATCCTTGCTGCATGCCAATAAGTGGAGTCGGCTCTTCATCATGCTGGGTTGGCTCGAGTATCTTCTTCAGGATTTTTACACTTGAACTCAAAGAAGAACTCTATTCAACTTTTTACATTTTCAAGCATACCAACTCAAATTAATTTTTATGGCACACACATAGAGAATTAACCCTTTTCACATGATTTTTTCTTAGCTTTTTCATTAGATTCTTCTTTACAAAAATAAATTACAACACAACTCAAACAAGAAACAATAGTATAGGAGTTGAAGTTTGAACAAATTAAATAATCCTACAAAAACTTGTAAAACACTTGAAAAGTTGTTAGAAATAAATATACATGCTCCAATATTTGGTTATCATCAAAATCACTTATGGGGTCAACACAATTTGAAAGAAATAATGTATGGACCTTAGTAATTAGACCCTCAGACCATCCTATCATAGGAACCAAATGGGTTTATAGAAATAAACTAGATGAAAAAGGAAATGTAATTAGAAATAAGGCAAGATTAGTGGCAAAAGAATATAATCAAGAAGAATGAATAAATTTTGATGAGACCTATGCACCTGTAGCAAGACTAGAAGTAATTAGACTATTATTTGCATTTGCTTGCTACATGAATTTTAAATTATTTCAAATGGACATAAAGAGTACATTTTTAAATGATTTTATATCTGAAGAAGTTTTTGTTGAACAACCACCAGGTTTTGTAAGTCATACTTTTCCAAATCATGTTTTCAAACTCAATAAAGTATTATATAGATTGAAACAAGCACCTAGAGCCTGGTATGATAGATTAAGCAAATTATTACTTGAAAATAATTTTGTTATAGGTAATATAGATACAACTTTATTTATCAAAAAGAAAAAGAATGATATAATAGTTATACATATTTTTGTTGATTACATTATTTTTGGTGCAACTAATTAGAATCTTTGCAAAGAATTTGCTGAGTTAATGCAGGGTGAATTTGAGATGAGCTTGATGGGTGAACTAACTTACTTTCTTGAACTCCAAATTAAGCAAACAAGAGAAGGAATTTTTATCAACCAAGCAAAGTATATCATGGAAATTATGAAGAAGTTTGGTATGGAGTCATCTAAAGAAATGAGCACACCCATGAGCCCTACATGCAGATTAGACAAAGATGAAGATGATAATAACATTGATTAAAAGCTTTTTCGAGGTATGATCGGATCATTGTTGTAGTTAACTACTAGTAGGCCTGATATCTTATTCAATGTGTGTATATGTGCTAGATTTCAATCAAATCCTAAAGAATTGCATATAATTACTATTAAAAGAATTATAAAATATCTTAAAGGAACAAGTAATCTTGGTCTATGGTATTCTAAACAATCTTTATTAAATTAATTAGCTTTTCTAATGCTGATTATGGTGGATGTAACATTTATAGAAAGAGCACTATTGGCACTTGCCAGTTTTTAGGGTTGAACTTAATTTCATGGCACTGTAAGAAACAAAACTCCTAGCACTATCTACTACTGAGACAGAATATGAGGCTGTAGAGAGTTGTTGTACACAAGTGTTATGGATTAAGCAATAACTAGAAGACTTTGATGTTACATAGACTAAAATTTCTATCAAATATGATAACACAAGTGCTATTAATCTTACAAAGAATCCAATTCATCATTCAAGAACTAAGCACATTAAAATTAGACATTACTTTATTAGAGAACATGTACAAAATGGTGATATTGAACTTGAATTCATTCCCACTGAAAACCAACTTGCTGACATCTTTACTAAGCCACTTAATGAAGAAAGATTTGAGATGATTAGAAGTGAATTAGATTTGTGTGATCTCTTTTAGAAGTTTTGACTTAATTTCTTCTAAATTAAGGAAAATTATCTAGAAGACCTCCAATATCAAATTTAAGTACAATGACCACCTTATCTAGTATGCAACTATCTAGGTGAGCGAACGGGACCTAGTGTTCATAAGACATTTGATTAAGGGGAGGCCCTCAATCTCCCGTATATTATGCTTGTGCAGATAAGAGAGGTAGCAAGAAAGGTAAAGGCTTGCTTGCCCTACAGAATGGTCTTCACACTGCTATTTCAGGATGCAGGGATTGATCTCACTGGGGAGGATGGTAGACCGCTATACCACACAGACACCTATTCAACAAAATCCCTTCAAAGGATGGGTTACCATCTAGTAGAAGGAATTTGGTCAAAAAGGATATCTGAGTAGAGTGTTGCTATCTCTTCTGATGATGACGAGAATGAGGAGGACCAGACTGAGCATCCAGATGGTGACACTGATACTGCTGTAGCCAGAGGAGATGATGGTACTCAGGGTGACATTGATGACCAGGGTCAGACACAGAGAGAGCCTGATAGTCCCAGGACACCCCCTCGACCTTCTACTAGATCTGCTCCAAGTCCTTCTACTACAGCACCATCAGCTTCACAGGCCTTTATAGCCCAGCAGATCAGACTTCTTTCAGAGTCCTTGACGAGCTCCATTAGTTCGATGTTTGGCGAGCTATGCTAGACAGTCGATACTGGTCTACAGGATATTAGGGCACAGCTGGCATAGTTGACCACCAAGGTCGAGGCTGTGGAGAGCAGACCACATCCGCAGGAGTACATTAATGCTACTATCAGAAAGCTGCATGCAGATTTTGGCAGATTGAGAGGAGCTGTAGATGGTTTCAAGGCACAATAGGCTACTGAGATGCAAGGCATACAGAGAGGACTAGAAGGTCTCAAGGATGAGCTTCGAGCTATATGGTTATTTTTACACAAGCTTTCATCCACTACTGAGGCTTCTACAGCTCAAACCTCCAAGGAGCCACCTGCACACCCACCTTCACCACCAGCTCAACCACCACCTTTTGTACCTCTAGGGTTATTCGATCCAGATCCTATTTCTTTTATACCACCCACTGAACCTTGTATACCCTTTGAAATTAAAGTAGAACCTACTCTATCTAAGGCCAAACCAAAATCTAGGGGTAAACAAAAAGCTAAGACACCTAAGACCCCTACTAGAACAAGATTTAAAGACCTTAGATTTAAACCCTTAAAGACTAAATCTTCATATGATGTTGTAGATGTTGGTTCTTTCTCTAGTGAGAAGGAACACTAGTTTATATCTTTGTGATTGTATCTTTTTATCTTTTAAATGTATTACTTTTTGATGTAATGAACTATCTTTTTGATGTAATGAAATGCCTTCTTTTCGGAATCATTATGGACATTGTTACTTCCTTCAATGATCTCACTATTTAACCTAAAAAGGGAGAGAGAAACTTCACCTGAATTTTAATGAAGAATTTCAATTTGAAAAATTCTATGAGAAGGCTAAATTATCTCAAACAATGTTATCATTATTTTTACTCTTTTAAAAAGATAAAATAATATGCTTTTTGAAAACCTTTTGATTAATAACAAAAAGGGGGAGTGTTTGATGTGCATGGAAATGAATTGATGTGCATGGAAATGAATTGATGTGCATGAAAATGAATTGGCATATTGATGTGTAAAATTGAATGAATTGGCATAATGAGTATGAATTTTGCTCAAATTTGTTTACTTTGGTACTTATATTGGATCATATCTTGCCCTAATACTCAAATTTGATCATATTTTAACCAATCTTGATTCATTCAAATCTCTAATTGCTAATATAATAGCTTTGATACATTTTTAATACCTTCAGTGCTTTTCATAATAACTCTGATACAATCCAGATATTATAGATTTGACATTTATTCGAAACATCTATGATATTCTCTAATACATAATCTCTGATACATTTTGTGCTTTTGCTCTGATACATTTTATCTTGGTATTTCTCTAAGCTCTAACATCTTTCTTGACTTTAATTCATGATAGTCAAAAGCAACTTTTGATCTAAAATTAACTTTGATATATATTGGATCTAATTCAAAAATCTTGATACTTTGTTGATAAACCTTGATACTTTCAGTATATTAATGATACTTGTTGATAATGTGAATACATCTCAATATTATAGTTATATACAAGTTACTCTGATACATTTATTAAAATATGTAAAGTTTTTCCATGCCCAATATTTTGTCATCATCAAAAAGGGGGAGATTGTTGATCCCTGGAATAATTTTGATGATAACTAAATATTGGAGCATGCATTTGATTACTGACTATCTTTCAAGTATTCTCAAAGTTTTTGTAGGTTAATTTTATTGAACAACCCTTCTTCCTACAACATTTTAGTATGTTAAGTTAAGTTTTGTTAAAACTCTATGTAAATAAGAGCCCCCAAGTAAAAACAATTATATACTCATTTAAGAGGGCTACTTCTATGTATGTTTCTAGTTTAACTGTCTTAAGTTTAATCTTTGAATAAGTTGGAAAGGTTTTGAGTTGTTTGAAATCCATTGGAAGAAGTCTGTACAAGTTTGACAAGTTTTGGACCTAAGTCACAAGAGCCGACTCAAAGAAGGAGAGCTGACTCGAAGTCTGGCACGTCACCTTATTTTCTATCATGCAAACATTTGAGCCAACTCAAGTCAGAAGAACTGACTCGAGTAGAGTTCAATTCTAAGGTTCTGAGAATTCGAGCTAACACAAGGAAATCCAAGCTGACTCGTCCAAAATGCAATTTTCTCAGACAGACATTCGAGCCGACTCGAGTATTGAAGAGCCGACTCGTCCAGAGTTTTGAAAATCTCTATTGACTATGATTTTGATTATGATAAAATACTTAAGTATATTTGAGTATTAATTATGCGTTAAGTGTGTTAATCAGTAATAGGTACTCAAGATTTGAATTTAAAGAAGTTTCAGCACTGGTGCAGTCAAGTGTTGACTCATGAAATCCAAGTGTCGACTCAATGTATCGACTCATGAATAGTGAAGTGTCGACTCAAGTCTTGAGACCAAATAGGATACAGAACATGGTGATTTTAGGAGTTTGGTCAAGTGTCGACTCACAAAACTAAAGTGTCGACTCAAGGTGTTGACCACCAGAAGAAGTGTCGACTCACCAGTGCAAAGTAAAAGACTTCAGAAAAACATCTTTGATCAAGTGTCGACTCAAGGAAATGAGGTGTCGACTCAAAAAAATGAAGTATCGACTCACGAAGGTCAAGTGTCGACACTTGGACTGTAATGGCTAGTTTTTCTGAAGTGCAGAACTTCCCTAACTTGGCTCTAACGACTAGTTTTTCCTCCCTAATGGCTACAAATAGTCATTTAAGTATTAGGAGGTTATTTAAACACTTGGGAAAGCAATTTTAAAGAAGAGGGAAGAGGATCCATGGTTTGAAAGATAAATCCTTTGGTTTTCAAGTAAAAATATGTGAAGGATATTTTAAGGATCCATTTGTGGAGATGTTGAGCCTCCAAGGATTCAAAGAAGAGAGTGAGCTTTCAAGAGCAATATCTTCAAGAATCCGTTGAAGCTTCTACAACATGGAGACAAACTCAACATCAACAATCAATATGCCTCAATAAAATATTTGCTTTGTAAGAAAGCATTTTATTTTTATTCTTACATTATTGTATTTTGGTTGATGGTGAGCCTTGGAAAAATCATCAAGGTTGTTGGTGAGCCTATGTGATAAAAACCAACAAGGGTTTTGACTTGTTAGCCCGCAAAACAATTTGGATTGTTGGTTAGCCCAAAAATCATCTAGGTTGTTGGTCATCCCGTAAAACCAACTAGGTTCTTTTTATGCCCAGAAAACCATCTAGGTTATTGGTCACCTATAAAACCAACTAGGTTGTTGGTGAGTCCATAAAACCAACAAGGTTTTTGGTTAGCTTGGAAAACCAAGGAATTTTTGGTTAGCATATAAAAACCAAGGGATTTTGATTAGTGAGCCCGAAAAACTAATCGATTGTAATCATGTATGATTATAGTAAATTCTCAAGGGGATCTTGGAGAGTAGATATTGGTTCCTTGGAGTGCACGAAACAACTATAAATTGTTTTGTATTTGTGATTGTTTTATTCTTGCATTTACTTCTTAATTTCCGCTGCACATTATCTTGATCCCACAAACACATATTTTGAATTGGTACATTATTTGGAGTATTGCAAAAAATATTTAAAGTCCAATTCACCCCCCTTCTTGGATTGCATCATCCCTGGCCTACAATTGGTATCAGAGTTTAGTACTCTTTTTAAAAATCTAATGATTTTGTGTTAAAGATCATGGTAGCCCAAGTTTGAAAATTTGAAAGTTTGAATTTTTTAAAAAACTTTGAAAAGAATTTACAAATCATATGTTGAGGAGTTTTTGATAAATTATTTTTAGATCATATTTTGAGAGGAAGCTCAATATTTTTCATTACTACATTGCTCTATGCCTAGTGTTAAACTTTTAGAGCATGTTATATTTATTTTTGAGCTTACCTTATTTATATACTTAAAAGTTTTGCCATTATAAAAAAGGGGGAGATTATTGACTCTGGTTTTGATTATGACAAAATACTTAAGTATATTTCAGTACAAATTATGCATTAAGTATGTTAATCAGTTATAGGTACTCAAGATTTAAATTTAGAGAAGTTTCAGTACTGGTGCAGCCAAGTATCGACTCATGAAATCCAAGTGTCGACTCAAAGTATCGACTCATGAATAGTGAAGTGTCGACTCAAGGCCTAAGACCAAACATAATAAAGAACATGATAATTTCAGGAGTTTAGTCAAGTGTCGACTCACGAAACTAAAGTATCGACTCACCAGAAGAAGTGTTGACTCACCAATGCAGGGCAGAAAACTTCAGAAAAATATCTTTGATCAAGTGTCGACTCAAAGAAATGAAGTATCGACTCAAGAAAATGAAGTCTCGACTCACGAAGGTCAAGTATCGACACTTGGACTGTAACGACTAGTTTTTTCTAAAGTGCAGAACTTTCCCAACTTGGCTCCAACAGCTAGTTTTTCCTTCCTAACAGCTATAAACGGTCATTTAAGTGTTGAAAGGTTATTTAAACACTTGGGGAAGCAATTCTAAAGAAGAGGGAAGAGAATCCATGGTTTGAAAGATAAATCCTTTGGTTTTCAAGTGAAATTATCTGAAGGATATTTTAAGGATCCATCTGTTAAGATGTTAAGCCTCCAAGGATTCAAAGAGGAGAGGGAGCTTCCAAGAGCAACATTTTCAAGCATCCATTGAAGCTTCTACAATATGAAGACAAGCTTAACATCAATAATCAATGTACCTCAATGAAATATTTGATTTATAAGAAAACTTTTTATTTTCATTCTTACATTATTGTATTTAGGCTGATCGTGAGCCTTGAGAAAACCATCAAGATTGTTGGTGAGCCTATATGATAAAAATCAATAAGGGTTTTGACTTGTTAACCCGCAAAACAAGTTGGGTTATTGGTTAGCCTAGAAAACCATCTAGGTTGTTGGTCATCCCATAAAACTAACTAGGTTGTTGGTTAGCCCGGAAAACCATCTAGGTTATTAGTCATCCCGTAAAACCAACAAGGTTTTTGGTGTGGCTTGGAAAACCAAGGGATTTTGATTAGTGAGCCCGGAAAACTAATCGGCTGTAATCATGTATGATTATAGTAAATTCTCAAGAGGATCTTGGAGAGTAGATGTAGGTGCCTTGGAGTGTACCGAACCACTACAAATTATTTTATGTTTGTGATTATTTTATTCTTGTATTTACTTCTTAATTTTCAGTGCACATTATCTTGATCTCACAAACACATGTTTTGAATTGGCCCATTATTTGAAGTATTGCAAAAAAGTTTTAAAGTCTAATTCACCCTCCCTTGGGTTGCATCATCACTAGACAACAATCTCGGTTCTGAAGAACCAGCCAGGCGAGCTAACTCGAAAGAGAAGAGCTGACTCGACCAGAGTGATATTTTAACCTACCTGAGGATCCGAGCTGACTCGAGCTATCCGAGCTGACTCGAGTGACTATTTCAGGTTAGTAACAATTAGTTTCAGAACTTTTATTTTGAATTCAAAACGGTCTTCAACGGCTATATTTCGAATCCCAACGGTCTACAATGGCTATAACCATCTGAAATTAGTTAAATGGAATAAATTTAAGGGATTTGAATCACTTTTGGAGATAGAGATGAGAAGTTAATATGAGATTGAAGAGTTTTCATTGAACATTTAAAAGTACACATGAGAGAGCATTCAAAGCAAGCACTCAAGACTTCACCAACTCTTATCAAAATCTTGAGGCATTTATTGAAGAAGTTAAGAAGCCTTGAAAAGGATTCAAAGTGAAATCAAAATGACTTCTCAAGTGCTACAACTGCAACCATTCGACAACTTCGGTTTGTCATATTGTTGCTTTATCCTTTAACTCATCTTTTGAGTTGTCCCAAGTATAGCAAGGGACTATAACTTGGATTTGATAGGTTATTGGTGAGCCTCAAAAACCAAGTATAGTGGGTTGTTAGTGATCCCATTCAAAACTAACTTTGCATTGGATTTTTGGTCAGCTTGGGATAAAACCAAGTTTGGATTTTGGATTGTGAGCCCATGAAAATAATCCGGCTGTATTCTGAGGGTGAATATAGTGGAATCCCAAGTGATATCTTAGGTAGTGGATGTAGGAGCGGAGTTGCTCCGAACCACTATAAATCTCTTGGTGTTTGTGCTGTGATTTCTGTGTTGTGCTTTTACTTCTGCTGCTTACTCATTTAATCACTTTACTCACCACACTCTAATTTCAAAAGAGCACATACTTGAGAAGAATTTTTAAATACCCAATTCACCCCCCTCTTGGGTAAGCCACCTAGGCAACACTCTCCGCTTGGCTTGTCAGTGTCGATGATATTGGTGAAGGTGAAGTCAGTCCTGAGTAGATTTGGAGTAGTCGAAGTCTATGGGACCATCGAGTCCCCTAGGACCTCCTTTGGGGCAGCCTTAGGAACAGTGAAAGAGGAAGAAGTTGGAGAAGGTGGGGAAGGGAAAGAGAATGTTGCCAATGAAGGTAAAAGGCTATTGTTGTCATTGCCCTTGGATACGAAGATATTGATTTTAGTGGTGCAACGACCGTCAACCTACCATCATCTATGGTGAGTTGGAGGGCACCACCATCCTTGCTAGAGGGCATCCCCTTGTTTTTCTCTATTTTTATATCCTAAGAAGCCTCAATTAGGTGGGTGGCTTGGAGCGGGTGAATAAAGAAGCTTAGACGATGGCTAGGGCTTTGTGGTGGGTATTTAGATTTAATAATTTACAAATGTTGTAAATATATCATCAATTAATTTGAATTTAAGTAATTATGGCTTATTAGTTAAAGAAGTGATTATGCCATCTAAAAATTTGATGTTCAAATACTCATATCCTCCTATTATATATATACTTAAAAAAATAGACTATATATTATAATAAAGTTCGGGTAGCAGATATCTGAGGGATAAATTTCAAATCCAAATGGATTTTAATTTTAAAATTCTAACATTTTCTAAATACTATATAGCTAAATGAGTTAGGGATGGCAATAGATCAAATATGAAATAGGTCGGCCAATATCTATATCCATCTTATAATTAAAAATTTTATATCTATATCTATCTAATACCCATCTCAAATCAGATCAGATTAGATGGGATTGGATTTGGTCAAATCAAGTCAAGTGGACTAGATAAAAAAAATTGAGTCGTGTTGGATTAGATCAGATCAACAGTCAAAATTTTTTATAAAAATTAATAAAATATATATAATTATATTTGAATAATGAGTATCCAGAGGATAAAATTCGAATCCAAACAAGTTTTAATTTTAATTTTTAAAAATATATAAAAATATATTAACTTTTATCGATATGAATTGTTTTGTAATATTAACGATTTATATGATATCTTGATAATGATATGTTTATTATTTTGATAAAATAAGAGATGGAAAGAGAATGAGAAAGGAAAGAGAAAAACTTTAATTTATTATAGATTTATTTGTATAAATTTTTTTAATAAAATTTAATATATAATTCTATAAAATTAAAATTTATATCTTATTTTAATTTTTTAAATTAAAATATTTCAGACATCCCAACAAGGCTTTAATTGCCAAAATCTCGGCCATAGGTTACGACTGGTGGGCCAGCGGGATCCGTTAGCTGTCCTGGATTTTAAGATAGGCTCACAGCCAATCAGAGCGAACCTTAGTTGCCACGCGTCCAACGGCCTCCAAGGGAGTGGCCACAGCGAAGGCCAAGCCAAAAAGATTCGGAAAAAAAAAAAAAAAAAAACGCGAGGAACTGAGGATTAGGCGGGAAAAACAGACAAGGAAGAGAGAGAGAGGAGTCAACAGCCGCCGCGAGCGGAAGATAAGTGAAGGCGAAGCTCCATGGTGGCGGCGGCGACAACGGAGGCATACGCGGCGGTGCTGGGCGGAGCTCGACTCCCCTGGGCGGCCTCACCCGCTGCTCGGAACCCCTACCTCCTCCTCTCGCCTTTCCCTCGCCGCTTCTCCTCCTCTTCCCTCCCTCTTGCTTCGCCGTCTCTCCTCCCAGGTAACTCCAAGTCCTCACCTGTTCTAACTGCAAAGTTTTGGTTTATATTTGATTTTGTATCTCGGGACGTCAGCAGCTCAAAATTTTTGTTCCTGATTCTCCTATTTTTGAGCTAATTTTCGAATTATGTTGGAAGTGAGCTTAGTTTATGTCTAGTAGTATGGAAGTTTGGATTTTTGACATCAGGGTCGTACGGGGGACTCTGGCATGATAATTCTGTCACAACCTTATCAAGCATTGGGAATTTCTATAAATGGGAGTTTTTAAGATAAAAATATGTTCTGCTGGGTGCTGCCAGCTTTTTACAAGTTGTTTAGGTTTGGAAACTGAGTATTTTGAAGTCAGATGTTCAAATTTGAACCAAATCTAGATGTGCTAATTGCTAACTTATTGTGTTGATAATACTCTTTCAGTAACAGAATGTAATCTGCAAGATATATTACAAGAAGTTTCCCTTGATTACTTTGATGTGTTGTTCAAAATGCCCCTTTTAATAGAGAAATTGAGAATTTTAAGATAGTACATCTTGCTTTCTCTCAACTTAATTAAAATTTCTTCTTCTTACCCCCTCCCCTGCGGTAGAAAGCTACCTCCAATCTATGATTATTAAGATTCAGCTCTCATTTTTCAAGTTTTAGGTAATGTTATAGATTCTACTTGCTATAGTACTCTTTTTAATTATTACTTCCTTCTTTTTTTTTTTTGGGGGGTGGGGGAGAAATGAATACTCTTTCATCAATAGAATTTAAGACCTGGAAGATAATTTAAAAGATCTCATAAATTTCTTAATTCAATTTGTCAAAATTCCCCTTTGGATTGGTTGAGAGTAAAAATGTTGTGCTCTTCCTTTATTTTCGTATGCCCTAGATTTTGCTTAAACTAGTCTCCATCTATTTGGACAGATTAAGAGGACTAAGTGGAATGCTCTTACTCATTTGCTATAGGTGGGATACTGGATTCCTTTTTCTTATAGATACTAGAAGGCATTTGATTTAAATTCTTTTTGACAGATGCACATAGGTTCTCTTCACTCCATGTAAAAGCCACTTCTTCCTCAGAAGAGACACCTACTTCTACCGATGACCTCCTGGAAGATTTAAAGGAGAAGGTATTGTCTACTTAATCACGAGAAAGCTTTTTTTTAAAAAAATATTCTTCTACATAAAAGATATTTTTGTTTCTGTATTCTTAATGGTTTATTAACAACATCATGGTCACAGTGGGATGCTATCGAGAACAAATCCACAGTTTTCCTTTATGGAGGAGGTGCAATTGTTGCAGTCTGGCTGTCTTCCATTGTTGTTGGTGCCATCAATTCTGTCCCTCTGGTATTCACTTTACTTGCATTGCTGCATCATTCAGTTGATTTCTTCTCTAGATAAAATAATGCTTTGTTTTAGCTTTTATACGTTTCACTTTGCAAAGTTTATACCACCTGGGCCGCAACTCTTGAACTATATGCTTCTAATTAGTACCTGTCATATCTCTTCTCCCATGGCTAACAGCTTCCGAAGCTAATGGAGTTAGTGGGGCTTGGATATACTGGATGGTTTGTGTACCGCTACCTACTTTTCAAGGTAATTCTACTGCTACCTACTTTTCGAGCTAATTCTAAAGATTAATGGTAGTTAGTATCATAAGATCTTCTACTAAAGTAAATTATAAAATATCTTCTTTCATGATCAGTTGCATCTTTGTACAACATTATAGATATTAATCATGAAGCATTTAATAAGAAAACTCCCTATGCAAACCAAAAGATGTGGAATATATGCCATTAGATGGTACATCGTTCCTAACAGGTTATGTCGGAAGTACCTACACGATGCCATGTTGTTCGTTCTAAAACAATTAAACTGAAGATAATTAATTTTATATTTTTCTAGTTTAATTGCCGGAATGTAGTGTTGATGATCATAACCATTAAATAATCCAAGGAGAATGACATAATGTGCAGCATTTGGTATAGAGAAAATTTTCTCTATGATCATAATCTGGTTACATGAAATGTTTTTTTCTATTAAATCACCTTATGATTGACTTCATTCCAGATAGCTAAGCAGAATTATGCTAAATTCTGTCCTCTTCTCATCTTATCCTTTTCATCTCTGTTCTTGCTGACAAAATGAACTTTCTTCCACAGCAAAGCAGAAAAGAGTTAGTCAACGATATTGAAGCTTTAAAGAAAAAGATTGCAGGAACAGGTGAGTAACTGCAGTTGGCCTAGCAATTTCAGAAGTACCTCCGGACCACCTGTATTAGAGACACTTTCAACAATGTATTTGTAACTTCTGCATGTTATTTCTATCTTTAAACAGTTTTTCTCCCTGTAATGGCATTAACCATTTGTGATTAGCAATTTTTCTCTGAAGTATGTTGGTATCTTATACAATCCTTTGCCACCTTCTCTTTTTTCCTTCCAAAGAACTACACCTCTATTCTTCTGTGTGTTAGTTTTGGAGATCTGCACTTATTACATGGCTTTTTGGATTCTTCATTTAAAACCATGTAGAGTAATATAATTTAGAGTGGATACTGATGTTGATATGGTTTCAATGGAATATGCTTTCACATAAGAAAAGTATAATATCTGCTGTTTGATCAACTAAAGTATAGGATAGGACAATACAACCAAACCATGGTCCAGTAATTATTTGTCCATAGCACATGCTCAGCTAATTTATTTTCAAGATTATCCTTCTCCTATGGTCTCATACCACCATCATTTTTCGCCTCGCTGAATCATTGATGTGCAGATATGCTTTGCATCTATCCTCCATGTTAGACTTCTGAATGACTTTGAAACATTGTTAGTGATGCAGTGACACATCGCTTTCACTAAAATGGTGTCTTGTCTATATCCATTGGGCATTTATACAAAATAACTAAGTCAAACCATAACTTAATGTTCTAGTTAGCTTTGCATCGATATTTACAATCTATACAAGATAGAAGAAAACAACTCATTATTATTCAAATGTATATATACCTGATTCACCATGCTCATTTTGGTTTAGGATATCTTTAACTTGTCCATCTTTTCCTTTCATAGAGTTTCCAGATAGAACTTATAGTGGGGATACCAGGATCAGACATAGATCACTGGATCCCATATGGTTTACTTAGTCATGTATCAAAGTTTTAAAAATTTTGTAATCAACTAAGATTGAGTCCTGTAATAAGTTGAGGTTAGTTGATTTGTCTCAACCTTCAACCTAGTTCAGTACATTGAGTCCTGTACTTTAGCCATGAGTCCAGTATAAGTCCAAATTTTATACAAGAGAGGATATTACACTATTTTGGAGTTCCATTAGGCCTCATTCTTGAGCTAGAGGCAGTTACATCAGCTTATGGGAGCTCAATTGACACCCAGGTGCCCTGATTCTCTCCAAATACCATTTCAGATACCAGATTCCCTCCAGATGCTTTCGGAATATTCTATATACCAGGAGCTCATGTTTTCCAGGTTATTCTAGCACTCCAGGCCTTCAAATTCAAGTCCAGGAAGCAAGTCCAAGTAAGAAAAATCAAGATTCTCTTTTGATATCGGGAATATGCTAGCCTAGGGGACTAGGCACCCCAGCTTCCAGGAGGCCCAAGCCCATGCGCCCTTGGCCCATTGCTGACCTCACCTTGCTGCCCCAAAGCCCACACGCCCAAAGGATAAGGTGCTCCACTTGTTGACTTGGTCCAAGCCTAAGTGAAGAAGGAGAAGACTAAGTCAAATCCTAACCTAGATGGGAGTTCTTCCTAGTTTGTTTAGGACTTGTAATTCTAACATAGCTAGGAGAGGACTTGTTAACCTATGTGTAACCTTAGTTAGGAGAGGGAATGGGAACTATATAAAAACCCCACCCCTCCTCCTCTTGTAAGAAATTTTTATTCATAATATCAAAACCTTGGTAAATTTATTTGAGCTTGCAAGATTGTGTGTTATTTTTTTTGAGTTCTTTGGTTCTTTGGTTTGTGTTCTTATGCTTGGCTGAATTCCTTTCTGCCCTAGCATCCTTCCACGTCCTAACTCACTGCCATCCAAGCCTTCACACATCCAAGAAGGAGTGCCCTAGGCCGCCAAGCAGGGAGATCTTCAACAAGCTTCAAACATCCCATCTTCTAATCTATAACTTGATTCCTTCTAAACCTAGTTTCCTTTCTCTTTCTTACATGTTGTTTTGATTGATCCTTGACATTTTGCAGGATCCCCAAGATGTTTCGCCTCCCCAGAGGAGACTTTCCTTGCCTCCGGGACTACCCAAATTAGCTATCTAATCAAGGGAACCGAGCTTCATCTTCTAGGCTTCAATCTAAGAGCTATGTGACCCCTTCGATTGTAGATTCTTCAAATCATTGATTGGTAACATCCTTCCCTTCTTTTAATTTCTAATTTGATGAAGATGAGCTATCCTAAACCGGGAGTTTCTCAACTCTCGGATCCTGGAATTTATTATTTTGCATGAGTTTGCCTGTGATACGATGATTCTATGCATTACTACTCTTTATGTTAGTTCTTACTTTTATTTGAAAATTTAGCCTACAAACCTAAATTATAAAAATCATAAAAAAATCAGTTTACTATTTTTCCTGCATGATTAGCAATCTTAGAGTCGTTCCGCATCAACTTAGCTGCCTACAACATAAAGGATGCTAGATATTGTAAGAAAATTTTTATCATCCCAAGATACTATGCAAGATTTCTATGAAAGAAAAGTGCCATAAAAGTTAATCTTTGTAAGAGCATTTTTATAATCTTCCAACTCTTGTATGACATTATTGTTTTAATGAAATGCATTTTTTTATTTCATCATACTGATGTGTCTTATTTAAAGATTATGATGAACCTCGTAGATTAGGACAAAGAAATTAAGGTTATGATGAATATCATAATAGTGAGATCTAAGTTTCTATAAATTCTAATTTAAAATGTTCCTAGTCATTAGATCATCAATTCGGGGATCGATGCTTCTGAAAGACTAGCTTATCCTATGTATGCTCGATGAAGATGGTGGTTAGTCTCACAGCCACTTGTATAGAGATACTAATATAAGGATAAGGATGCTCATTAGGGTATGAGTTCACTGAACTGATCCATATTGAGAATATCTTATAGAAGTCTTACTACTTGTCAAGAGATAGTTCTCATAGTGGGAGTTGTGCTAGTAATCTTTAGACCTGAAATCACCATGGTTCTTTATGCACTTTAAGCCATGTTTTGGTTCACACTCATTCATGACATTGAGTTATGTACAGGGTGTTCTCGGATATGATGGAAGGTGTATGAAGGATGTGAGTGAATCAACAATGAATTGATCATTGAAATGTTATCCCATGTAATCTCTTTGATTGATGACTCAAGGAGTCTTTGATCAAAGCAGAATGACATTATAAGTATTTTCTAATCAGTCATCAATAGAGTCATCATTATCGAATTGAGATTCGAAATGACTAAGTGTTAGGGTTTGATAATTATCCATACCCATCACTTATTCAGGATAAAGAAAGATCGAAAGACTGAATTGCACGGTAACTTTCCATTGAAGGGTATTTTGGTACTTTCTACCAAATTTCTCATTTTCTGGGTAGGCATAACATGTTGCTAGATGTCAATTATGTCTTATAGGTTTTCATGAATCAATTCGATTGGATTCATGAGTCAATTCGAATTCTAGTTCGAATTGGCAACTTAGATCAGCTCAATTTGATCTATTAGGTCAATCGAGTCCGATTGGATTGAATTGGCTTGGACCTAGACCTACTGCTGACTAGATGTGGAACTCAAAGGGTCACATACATTTAGAAATTGGCCTAGGAAGTCAATTAAAATTTTATTAGGATCATGGGATCCTAATTGGTTAGCTAGATTACACACTAGCATGTGTAGGCTAACCTAACTCCTAATCCAATTGAATTGGGTCTATAAGTTTACTTAATGGGCTAACCAATTTGAGAGAATTCTAGATTGAGTTGAGTCCAAGGTGGGGCAGCAATTATCTTATTTTATCTTGATTTAATCAGCCTTTATCTATTTATTTAAAGAGTCCTAAGTTGTAAGGACTCTTGGCACCATTGGTTTTTGCACTAGAATAAATAGGGCGCGAAAGGACCTAGAGTCCTTCTGCTTTGGGGAATTGTTTCTAGATGAAATAAGGCATCCCTAGCTTTATCCCATGTCCTAATGTCATGGCTTATTACCGGTTAAAAGAAAGCTTGGGCGGTGAAGAAACAGTGGCGCGCACATGAAGGGTTGCATCCCTTCATGATAACCGCAACATTTAAAATCCAAGAGTCATTCTCATTGAAGGAACTTGACTCTTGGATAAGCCTCTTCATTTCCCACGCCATCTGAGGAGTCTATTAGTCAGTTAAGTACCACATGACATGAGGAGAAAAGGTATTTGGCATAGGAAGGGTCATGGCTTTTGGCATAGGACGAGTCATGATGTTTCAAGATAAGACTCCTTCTTTATGAAGGGTCTTATTTGATCTGTTGATTGATAGATCAAAGGCTGATGAAGAGCTATAATTGGTGCCTCCCCATCTCCTATAAATATCCTTCAGTGTTTAGGCCGAAGGAATAATTATGAATCTGATTCCTTTCTTTCTTATACTTACACTCTATCATACTATTCTTATCTCCTCCCTCCCTTGTTAGAACTTAGGTCTTGTCTTAAGACAAGTCTATTATTTTAAAATAAGGGTTTATGAAGAGATTTAGAAAGTGATAAAGAAAGTGAAGAGAGATTTTGGAGAGAGCTCGGAGTATTTTATTGGAGGGCAAGGGTCTGAGCAAGGAAGGAGAGGCTGCCAAAGGAAGAAAGGTCAAAGTGAAGAGTCCCAGTGGTTTAAGCAACCTACTAAGGAGTGCTTCCTAGGATTTATTCCTGAGTGGATCACCTCTGGAGGGCATGCACTTGTGTGCTTAGTGCAAAGAAGAAGGAATTAGTATTCCAGGTATTCTTCCAAACCCTAATTGAATAACTTGTTAATTATAATAAATAAGGGATCTTGGGCTTAGGGTTTCAAGTTATTTGTAGTTTCAAAATGAAAATTTTTGAAATCCATTCTTCCGCTGTGCCACCGAAACCCAACAGTGGTATCAGAGCCCCCTTATTTCATTCAATTAGTGGTCCATGCAATTAGTAATGATTGCTTATTTTGATATGTAGTGATGAATGGATTGATATTACAATCATGCTATGGTATGCATATTAGGGTTAATATGCTCAATTGTTGGAATGAATATCATGTTATATGTTATATCCTAGTAACTACTTCAGATTGGGTTAGTCACCATGGCCATCTGGTCATAGAAGCCAAGTAAGGTTTAAAGGCCCTCTCTTCCCATTCAATGGGATCTCTTATGGCATGTTGGGATGCCATTGTGGCCATATCCCATGAACAAGTGAGGTGAATGGATTATTGTCATATTATATTATGTTATGCATATTAGGGTTTATATGCTTATATGATATCATGAATATCATGTTTACTTAGGATATGTTTGAGACCACTAAAAGCTCTAATAATTAAAATATTTAGTCATAGTGTAAGTTAGTCAAAAGGTAAAATTCATTTAGGATTATATGATTAACCAATTGGTGTTTAGGCAAGTGGTTTTGGGAAGGAAAAGGGCATGAGATTTTTAATTGGTTCCATTGTCTGACCTGGTCAATTATTTTAGTGTTTAAGGAAAGCAACGGGAGGATCCCCTCATCTCTTCCACTTACCTGGCCAATTTAGCTATATCTGGACCTTAAGCTGAATGTGCCAATTGACTTAACACACTACAGTTTGCCTTCCTTCATGCTGAGTATAGTTCATATTACCAACTATAGTAGGTTTGTTGTGTAACACAAGGCCTACCTTAGTGTTAAATATGAATTATCTTAATAAAGTTTTTGCTTTATAGCATGTTTGGTAGTATTGCTTTGTTGTGTAAGACAAGGGCAATATTATTCAAACATATCTATATGGAAATGAATGTTCTAACTAAACTAAGATATTATAGTTTGTTATATAACATAAGACTATGAGTGTCTTAAAGACAGTTCATTTGTTGAGAATTGCATGGATTACAATTAGAAAGGAATTCCTACCTTTGAACTCATGAGTGTTTGTTGTGTAACACAATGCACTCATAAGGAATTGGTATATCAACCCTACTAAAGAAACCTGGTAAGGTTTTTTGTTTACCATAGGTGAGGGTTATGGTATTCGAATAAAATAGTGGGAGATATAATTATATATAAAGTCCTTATATAGTTATCAATATCATCTTGAGTGGTCTGCTTATACTATTCTTTATTAAATATAGATTTTATTATGGCTTCAAGTTTATCACTGCGAGGCATCTTAGATGCTAATAAGTTGACTGATCCCAATTATATAGACTGGTTGAGGAACCTGACGATAGTACTAACTCAGGAAAAGCTTTCTTATATTCTTGATTCTCCAGATCCAGAGCCGATCAGAGAGGATGCTTCCGAGAAGGAAATGGTCACACATAAAATATGGCTAAATGACAACATGACTGTCAAGTGCATCATGTTGACCTCAATGAGCAATGAGCTTCAGAGGCAACATGAAGAGATGGAACCTCAATCCATATTACTCAATCTAAAGGAGCTTTATGGAGAGTAAAGTAAGGCTGCTCGGTACAAGATATCAAAGTAGTTGTTCCGTGGATGCATGAGTGAGGGTTCATCAGTTCAAACCCATGTTTTGAAAATGATTGACTTAATCACTCGATTAGGTCAATTAGGGTTTGTAATGGATGGTGAACTCAACTAGAACTTGATCCTATAATCACTCCCGAATTCCTTCTCTTAGTTTGTTCTAAATTATCATATGAACAAACTGAATAATTCTTTACCTGAGCTGCTTAACATGCTTAAGATAGTAAAGAGCCATTCTAAGGGAGATAAGGCTCATCTTCTTCTTGCTGATGGGAAGAAGAAACATGCAACGAAGAAAGGTTTGAAAAGAAAATTCAACCCTAAAAAGAGCATCCAGAAGAAGAAGACAACAAAGAAGGCTGTAAATGATGGAGCTTGTTTCTACTACGGCAAGCAAGGGCATTGGAAGAAAAATTGCAAGACATATCTTGCAAGTATGAAGCAAGATGTTGGAGGAGCATCTAAAGGTTTGTACATGATACAAACAAATTTATCATTAAGTGCTTCTATTTCTAATTCATGGATATTGGATACCGCATGTGGGTCTCATATCTATAAGTCATTATAGGGACTCCACAGAATTAGAAGCTTGAAGAAAGGTGACTTCGAGCTATATGCAAGTGGCAAAGCCATATACGCTGAAGCTGTGGACACCTATCTTCTATTATTACTTTCGGGTAATGTACTAAAGTTAGAAGATTGTTACTATGTCCCAAATGTTGTAAGAAACATTATTTCGATACCCTTGTTATTACAACAAGGATTTGAAATAAGTGTAAAGAGCAGTGGCTGCTCTATTCTTCATTCTAATAAAATACTTGGACATGGTTATTTTATCAATGGACTTTTAACTTTAGAACTCAATGATACAATATTACTTGTTGATAACAAGAAAACAAAAAGAGATAATGTCAATATCACATTCCTCTGGCATTGCCGATTAGGTCATATAAGTGAGTCAAGGATAAATAAGTTAGTCAAAGATAATTACTTTGATCCTTGTGATTTTCAATCATTAGAAACTTGTAAGTCTTGCCTCATAGGTAAAATGACCAAGTCTTTATTTACTGGACATGGAGACAGAGCAATTGAGTTGTTAGGTCTTATATATATTAATGTGTATGGAACTATGACAACTTAGGCCTGAGGTGGATACTCTTATTGTTGACCCCTTGCGTGATTTTGATGATAATAAAATATTGGAGCATGCATTTGTCATACTAACAACTCTTCAAGTGAATTACAAGTTTTTGTAGGATGATCTATATGCCCATTTGCAACTTCTACAATCTTATAATGTGTTATGAGTTGTGTTGTAAATGTGTCATGTAAAGAAGAGCCCAAAAGATAAATTAAAGAAAAATTCTCGAAAATGGATTACTTCTAAGTGTTTTCAAGCTTAAATCTCTTAGATACAATTGTTAGTTGAGTTGTGAAGTATCTTGAATGTTAAAAATGTTACTGGATATAATCTGGAGAAGAAATGGAAGATTTTCTAAAAAACTCATTGGAGTCGACTCATCCATTTAGTCAGACATCCGAGTCAACCCTTCAGAGATCCGAGCCAACTCCTCTAGAGTTCATAAAAAATCTATTCTAAGAGAATAGCCAAGCGAGCCGACTACGATGAGAAGAGTCGACTCTTCCAGAGTATAGTTTTGAAGACTTGTGAATTCGAGCCGACTCGAACAAAGCCGACTCATCCAGAGTAACGAATCAAGACCATTGTGAAACCGAGCCAACCCAAATGAAGCGAGGTGACTCGACCAAAACTTCTCTGAGAATCCGAGCTGACTCGAGGGATCTGAGCCAACTCAAAAGTCGATTCTAGGTAGGTAACAGCTAGTTCTAGAACTCCATTTTTGAATTTAAAAAGTGCTCCAATGATCAAATGTCACATCCCGATGGTCTACAATGACTATTTTTACTTAAGAAGAGTATAAGACTCTATAAATGAGGGATTAGGATAGCTTTTCAAAGGCTAATACTTAGTTGAACATTAAATGAGCTTGTGAGCAAGAGAGCAAACAAAAAAGAGCATTCAAGTCAGTTTTCAAGACTTCGCCAACTCTTACTTGCTGCTTGAAGCATACATTGAAGAAGTTGAAGAAGCCACTGAAGAACATTAAAGTGCTATTAAGAAGGCTTCTCTCGAGCTGCATCGGCATCCATCAGACAACATCAATTTGTTATTTTGTTGCTTACTTTCTTTAACTCTTTTATGAGTTGTTGGATTTTTGGTGAGCCCGGTTTGAAAACCAAGTGTTAGGCTCTTGGTTAGCCTATTCAAAACCAAGTGTTGTGTTCTTGGTGATCCTATTCAAAATCAAGTGTTAGGTTCTTGGTGATCCTGTTCAAAACCAAGTTGGGTTTTTGGTGAGCTCGGTTTAAAAAACAAGTAGGTTCTTGGTTAGCCTGTTCAAAACCAAGTGTTGGGTTCTTGGTAATCCTGTTCAAAATCAAGTGTTGGGTTCTTGGTGATCCTGTTCAAAACCAAGTTAGATTTTTGGTGAGCCCGGTTGAAAAACCAAGTTAGGTTTGGATTATGAGCCTGGTAAAACAATCTGACTATATTCCGGTGGTGAATATAGTAGAAATCCCAAGGGGTATCTTGAGTAGTAAACATAGGAGCTAGGTTGCTCTAAACCACTATAACTTACTGTGTTTGTATTGTGCCTTTTTCTGTTTGCATCTGCTTCTACTTTTATTTATTTGAATTACAGCACTATCACATTAAAGTAGATTTAAAAGCGTACATTTCTATTTAATTTTTTAAATTTCCAATTCACCCCCACTTGGGAAAGCCACCTAGGCAACAACTAAATTCAGAGCCATGTCTCTGAATTTACTAGAGTAAAGATTTATAGCTCATCCCATGAGTACTTCTTTGATCGAAGGCCAATCTACTAATAGACCTCCACTGTTCACTAGCATGAACTATTCATACTGGAAAGCTAGAATGAAGATATATAGTTAAGTTATAGATTTTCAGTTATGGAAGGTCATTCTTAATGGTCCACAAATATCCATGGTTAAAATTGATGGCGTGGATATCCCAAAACCTGAAGAGGATTGGGATGAACACGATTTGAAAATGGAGAAATTGAATGCCAAAGCCATGAATCTACTATATTGTACTTTGAATGCAAACGAGTTCAACCGAATTTCTATTTGCTCATCCGTAAAGGAAATCTGGGATAAACTCAAGGTGACCCATGAAGGAACTTTCTAAGTGAAGACCTCCAAAATCAATCTTCTAGTACATAGTTATGAATTATTTAAAATGTAATAAACTGAAACTATCTCTACCATGTTTTTATGATTTACAGATATTATTAATGGTTTGAAAAGTCTTGGCATGGTTTACTTAAATGTAGACCTGGTACAGAAAATTCTAAGATCATTTCCGGACAAATGAGACCGCAAAGTAACTGCCATCCAGGAAGCAAAAGATCTAAACAATCTAACACTGGATGAATTGCTGGTTCTCTCATCACACATGAATTGGTCATGCAGCATAGAATTGAAGATGATCAGAAAAAGAAGAAAATAATCACCTTCAAAGCTGCATCAGACTCAAAGAAACAAGATGATGAATAGGAAGAAGACTACTCCTTCGAAGATTACTTGGAAGATGAAGATATCGCTATGGTCGTGAGGAGATTTAGAAGATTTATGGGGAAGAAGAAAGGAAGATACTTTAAAAAATTTCACAAGAAAGGAGAACATAATAAGGACAAGGACAAGGAAAGAGAAAAAGAAAAGGAACAAATGCCCATATGCTATGAATGTAAGAAACCTGGGCATATCCGTCCCGACTGTCCTCTACTGAAAAAAATATTCATGAAGAAAAAGAAGAAATCTATGGTTGCCACTTGGAGCGACAACGAGGAGTCGACTTCAACAGAAGAGGAAGAGATCAGAAAAATCACAAATCTATATCTTATAGGTCTCGAAAACGAGGTAACATCTCCTGAACCTCAAATAGAATTTACTTTTGATGAACTAAATTTTGCATTTCATGACTTATTATCTAAATTTAAAAAAAGCTGGAGTAAAAATTAGAGTTTTAAAGAATATTAATGATTCTTTACTAAAAGAAAAGGAAGAGATTTCAGTAAAGAAAAACTTATCGTAAAAAGATTTACGTGTCTTTTCTGAAAAGAACAAAGCTTTGGAAATTAAGAAAAATGCATGTCTTGAGAAAAACAAAGAATTAACTATTGAAAATAATGATTTGAAAAAGGAGGTTGAAAAACTCAAGCCATTGGTTGAAAAATTTATATTAAGTTCAAATAAGCTTGAGTTGATTTTAAAGGAATAAAGAATTTCTGACAATAAGGCTGGAATTGGTTACAACTCTTCTAATGCAAATGGAATTTCAGCTACCAAATTTATACCTTCAAAAGCTTACATTCCAAAAGGTTTATCTCTAAAAGCTTTTGTTTCAAATCCTTCAACATCCATTTCTAGAGCTTCAAAGTATTTTTCTAAGTTTTCAAATCAGAAATCTTTGAAGTCAAATATTTTTATATATGCATCTGCATCTACTTCTAGAACTTTAAAGTTTATATCCTTTCAAAATTCTAGAATTGTTTGTTATGATTGCAAAGGGTAGGACATAAGGCCTTTCAATACAATATTTTTAGAAATGCTAAAAGTAAAGTAAGAAAAATTTGGGTTTCCAAAGGAACCACCTCTGCTAACCTACAAGGATCCAAGGTAGCTTGGATACCTAAAAGAACTTGTTGATTATTTTGTAGGAATATATTACAGTCCAAAAAATGAAGAAAAGATGGTATCTCGACAATGGCTGTTCAAAGCATATGACGAGTGACAAGAATCAATTTATCATCCTAGAGATGAAAGAAGGAGGTTTGGTAACCTTTGGAGATAATAGCAAGGAAAAAATAATCGGTATTGGTAAGATCAAATTGACCTCATGTAATTTTATTGAAAATGTATTGCTAGTAGACAAATTGAAGCATAATTTGTTAAGTATTAGTCAATTATGTGATAAAGGCTTCAAGATTGTCTTTGAATCATTTATGTGTATTGTAACAAATTTTCTTGATTCTAGCATTAAATTCATTGGACATAGACTTGGAAATATTTATGTAGTAGATCTTAATGATCTAGCTATGTCAGTAGTTCCAGTCTAATAGCAATGAATACTAAAATTAAGAAGTCATATTTACTTTGACATAGATGATTAGGTTATGCTAGCATGTACACTATTGCCAAATTAATTTTCAAGAATCTTGTTAGAGGTTTTCCTAAATTTAAGGTAAATTTTGAATGTGTTTGTAATGCTTGCAAATTAGGTAAACAAACTAAAGGAAATTTTAAATCCAAAAATATAATTTCAACTTCTAGACCCCTGAGCTACTTTACATGGACTTATTTGGACCAACTAGGACTACAAGCCTAGGTGGTATGAAATGTGCTCTTGTGATAGTAGATGATTTCTCTAGATTTACTTGGATTTTGTTTATTGCTCATAAAGATGAAACTTTTAAAGTTTTTTAAAAATTTCATAAAAAGTTTCAAATCAGAAAAACCTTTCAATAGTTTTCATTAGGAGTGATCACGGTACGGAATTTGAAAATCAATTTTTTGATATTATTGCACAGAAAATGATATTGATCATAACTTCTCCGCTTCTAGAACACCCTAACAAAATGGTATTGTAGAGAGAAAGAATAGGACTTTGGAAAAGATGGCCCGAACAATATTATGTAAAGGCAATCTTCCAAGGTACTTTTGGACAGAAATGGTGAACACTACTTGTTATATTTTAAATCATGTTTTGATTCGCCCAATTATGAAGAAAATCCCTTATGAGCTTTGAAATGAAAAAAAATCTAATATTAATTACTTTCATATCTTTGATTGTAAATGCATTGTGCTGAATAATGGTAAGGATAATCTATAAAAACTTGATGCTAAATCTGATGAAACAATTTTTCTTGGTTATTTAATACATAGCAAAGCATATAGAGTATTTAATAAACGAACATTGACTGTAGAAGAATCAGTACATATGATTTTTGATGAAACTAACTCCTTACCTTCTAAGAAAGAAGAATACATAGATGATGATGCAGGTACACTTCAAAAGGAAATAGAAGATATGAGCATTCAAGAGAGACCAACTCAAGAAGGAGAAGAAATGGTAAGTAAGGTTCATATTGATCTTCCACTGGAATGGAGGTATGTTACTTCTTATACAAGAGATTTAATTATTGGTGATCCTTCTCAAGGTGTTGGGACTAGGTCATCATATAGAGATGCACATGATTACCTAGCCTTTGTATCCCAAATAGAGCCACATAGCTTAGAAGAAACTAAATCTAATCCAAACTGGATGATGGCTATGCATGATGAACTAAACCAGTTTGAAAGAAATAATGTGTGGACTTTAGTTGAGAGACCATTAGACCATCTTATCATAAGAACTAAATGGGTCTATAGGAACAAACTAGACGAACAAGACAATGTAGTTAGAAACAAAGCTATATTAGTAGCCAAAGGATATAACCAATATGAAGGTATAGGTTTTGATGAAATCTATGCACCCGTAGCAAGACTATAGATCATTAGATTACTTCTTGTATTTGCTTGCTACATGAATTTCAATTTTTTTCAAATGGATGTGAAAAGTACATTTTTGAATGGTTTTATTTCTGAACAAGTTTTTGTAAAATAGACACCAGGTTTTGAAAGTCATGCTTTTCCAAATCATGTATTTAAACTCAATAAAGCATTGTATGGTTTGAAACAAGTACCTAGAGCATGGTATGATAGAATAAGTAAATTCCTGCTTAAAATTGATTTTGCAAGAGGAAATGTTGATAAAACTCTTTTAATCAAAAAGAAAGATAATGATATATTAGTTCTATAAATCTATATTGATGATATTATATTTGGTGCAACTAACGAAAATCTTTGTGGAGAATTTGCTAAGTTGATGTAGGGTGAATTTAAGATGAGTCTAATGGGTGAATTAAACTACTTCCTTGGATTTTAAGTAAAACAATAAAAAGATGGGATCTTCATAAACTAAGTCAAATACATCAAAAAAATTATCAAGAAGTTTGGTATGGAGACAAGCAAAGAAATGAGCACATCCATGAGCTCTACCTATAGATTGGATAAAGATGAAGATAGCACCAACATTGATCAAAAACTGTATCGAGATATGATTAGATCTCTGTTGTACTTGACTACTAGTAGACTTAATATCTTGTTTAGCATATGTGTTTGTGCTAGATTTCAATCTAATCCAAAAGAACCACATATGCTTGCTATAAAAAAAATTATAAGATATCTAAGAGGAACAAGTAACTTAGGTCTATGGTATTCAAAGCATTCTTCATTAAATTTGATTATATTTTCTGATGCTGATTATGGTGGATACAAAATAGATAGAAAAAGTACTAGTGGTACATGCTAATTTCTAGGGTTGAATTTAATCTCATGGCACTGTAAGTAACAAAACTCGGTAGCACTGTCTACTACTGAGGCAGAGTATATTGCTGTTGGGAGTTGTTGTGCACAAGTGTTATGGATTAAACAACAACTAGAAGACTTTGGTGTTACACAATCTAAAATTTTCATCAAATGTGATAACACAAGTGCTATAAATTTATCTAAAAATTCAATTCAGCATTCTAGAACAAAGTACATATAAATTAGAAATCATTTTATTAGAGATCATGTTTTGAATGGTGACATTATGCTTGAATTTGTTCCTACTGAAAATTAACTTGCTGACATTTTTACTAAACCTCTCAATCAAGATAGATTTGAAATGATTAAAGGAGAATTAGGACTTTGTGACCTGTTTTAGAAAACATAACCTAATCTCTTCAAAATCAAGGAAACCTTAGCTAGAAAGCCTCCTATATCAAACCAAGATCATTGACTATCTCTCCTTGCAAATTTTGTCATTAAATTTCAATTCTAAACCTTTTTGACTCTTTTGGAGAGTTCTGGTTCAAGTCGACTCGAGCTACTGTGCTCAAATCGAACCGACTTGAATTTTTGATTAAGTCTTTTTATATCTCTACTCGAGTCGACTTGAGCAAAATAGGGCTTGACGAGCTGACTCAGATGTCGGGCAAGTAGTTTTTTAATAGATCCGTCGGACTTAATCTTAAGTTTTATGCCTTAACTGTTCATTTCTTGCTAGCTTAAAACCTTTGCTTTCGACCTGAAAAACCCTTCCAACCTTCAAAACCTCCCTTTTCTAGCTTGATCTCTAGCATTCTCCTTAGGCTCGGGCAATGGCTCCAAAAAGAGATGTTGGAAAGAGATCAATCCGAGCCGAACCCTCTGCAGAAAAGGAAAGGAGGATGAAGCGTCGGCAAGAAGAGTCGACTAGGTTAGTTGAAATGGAAGAACAAGAAATGGAACCAATTGCAGCTCCTTCTCCGAGACAACCTGTTTCAATGTCCAACCAACCCACGACAAGCGGAAGAAGAATCATCTTCTCGTTCTTGAAAGAGCTAGGGCTACGGATTGGAGATTTAATTGAAGACCAGGGTTGGAGCTTCTTTTCTTCGTTGAATGTGCCAACCTATCCAAATTTGGTAAGGAGTTTTTATGAAAATTTAAGATTAGAAGAGTAGCATATTGAGTTTGTGGTTAAGGGAAAGAGAATTATTGTGACGAAGGAAAGATTGAGTAGCACACTTGACATGCCAAATGAGGGTTTGAAATACTTATTTCTAAAAGATAAGGAGAAAACCCTCGGGACAATTTTGAACAGGGTAGATGTGAGTGGTATTAGTAATGTAATGGCCAATACACTATCCCTTGAAATGAGACTATTGCACAATTTTATTGATAGGATCTTTCTCCCGAGAATTGGAAGGTTTGATTGGGCAAGTGAGAGGAAACTTAGCTTTATGGGGCATGTAATTAAGGGGGAGGCCCTTAACTTACCTCACATTATGCTGCTGCAGATGAAAGAAGCAGTTAGGAAAGTGAAGGCTTGTTTACCTTATGGAATTGTTCTTACCTTATTTTTCTAGGCCTCCAGAGTGAACCTAGATGGTGAAGATGGGAGGCCCCTTCACCACACTGATACCTACTCCTCCAAATCTTTACAACAAATGGGATATCAACTAACTGAAGGAGCTTGGAGGAAAAAGGGATCAGATCTGAGAGCTATTGGTACATCTAGCAGTGATGAGGATGATGATGATGATGAGCAGCTACCTAGGGACATTATCATTGATACTACTGCTGGACCTTCTACATTTGAGGAGACTACCACTACCTCTACTACTGTTGAGCCTGCTGCTACTGAGCCTATTGTTGATGATGCAATGGAAATAGAGAATTGAGAGTATGGGAGTCCCAGGATCTCTCCAAGACCTCCACCAGTAGCACCTACATCTCCACTAGCTCCACCACCTACACCTTCTGTGACTACTTCTGCTTAGGGACCATCTGTTGATACATCAGGAGCTTCAGTGTCTCAGGACTTCATTGCAGATTAGATGAGACTATTTACTCAAACCCTGACCAATTCTTTTGGTTCGATGTTTGGTGACCTTTGTCAAACAATCGAAACCAAACCTGAGGACATACGAGGTGAGATCAGACATCTTTACTCCAGGGTGGATAGTATTCAATCCACAGGACCTGCACCTCAGGTGGATTTTCAGCCTGTCACATATTCCTTCAAGGTAGCTTTTGAAGAAATTAAGAAATATGTTGATCATAGCATTGAAGAATTCAGAACTGAATTGAGAGAGATGAATTACAGGATGGGTTCTATGGAGAAGGAAAGAAGGTAGAAGATGATTATACTAAAGGAGTTAGCATTCTTAGAGATGAATTTGGAAGACTGAGAGGATATGTAGAGGCATTTGCCAATGCCAAGCAAGTAAGCTGGTTGCACTCAATAAAGGGATGAAGAAGATGGAAGAAGAGCTTAATTCTATCTGGATGACCCTTTGTCAGCTATCCACTACTATTTTAGCAGCCTACACTTCTACTCCCAGATAGCAGGCACCTCCTCCTAGTCAGACTACACCTCATCCTAGGCAGCCTGCACCACATCTTAGACAATCTCCATCTTAATCTACTCAGCCACCTTTGGTTGATCCTATCTCTTCTATGCCACCACCTGGACCATCCACTAGCACTAGTGCAAACACTAAGGTAGAACCAGTAGAACCTGTTGTAAATTTGCCTGGTGATAGTGAATAGACCAATGTTTGTATTTTTGCTTTCAAACTTTTGTAATGTGTATTGAAAATCATTGAATGAAATGAAAGTATTTGTTTCTCTCTTATTGTATTTGCAATGGTATCTTTGCTTTAGTAGATTATCAATTTTTTTAAAAGTGAAATTATCTCAAACAATGTTTTCAATCTTCTCATTCTATTTAAAAAATCATGATTTGTCTACTTAATAAAGAGGGAGATTGGTTTTAACTAATTACCTTTTTGATTTATGACAAAAAGGGGGAGAACAATGATATAAATATTGTCAATGCATGGAAAATATACAAGGGGGAGAATTTTGAAAAATTGACATCAATTTTGTAAAGAAACTGGCTTATATTTGCTATGATAAATTTGCTCTGACTGCTGTGTTCTAATATATTGTCAATGGCTATCCATTATTAGCTCTAAACAAGTTTTAATTTGGTTTAGCTCTGATACTCTTTGAAAAATGAACAAGCTTCGACATTTTCTGAAAGCTCTGTTATATATCAAACTTATTACCAAAAGCTTTGTTATATATCGAATATACTCCCAAATGTTTTGATACATTATCTATATGCAAGCTCTGGTACATTGATTTCAAATACATTCGTAGTATACAACTCATACATGTCTATACTTATTTGCAAATATACTTTTACACATGTAACTGTAAAGGTTTTCCATGTCCAATGTTTTGTCATTATCAAAAAGGAAAAGATTGTTGACCCCTCAAGTGATTTTGATGATAACAAAATATTGGAGGACGCATTTGTCACACTAACAACTCTTCAAGAAATTACAAGTTTTTGTAGGATGATCTATATACCCATTTGCAACTCCTACAATCGTATTATGTGTTATGAGTTGTGTTGTAAATGTGTCATGTAAAGAAGAGCCCAAAAGATAAATTAAAGAAAAATTCTCGAAAATAGATTACTTCTAAGTGTTTTCATGTTTAAATCTCTTAGATACAATTATTGGTTGAGTTATGAAGTATCTTGAATATTAAAAATGTTGATGGATATTATCTGGAAAAGAAATGAAAGATTTTTTGAAAAATTCATTCGAGCCAACTTCTCTAGAGTTAATGAAAAATTTGTTTTGAGAGAACAACCAGGCAAGCCAACTCCAATGAGAAGAATCGACTCTTCCAGAGTACAGTTTTGAAGACCCGTGAATTCGAGCCGACTCGAACAAAGGCGAGTCAACTCATCCAGAGTAACGAATCAAGACCACTGTGAAACTGAGCCGACTTGAATGAAGCAAGGTGTCTCGATCAGAACTTCTCTGAGAATCCGAGCCGACTCGAGGGATCTGAGTCGACTCGAAGGTCGATTCCAAGAAGGTAACGGCTAGTTCCAGAACTACATTTTTTAATTTAAAAAGTGCTCCAATGATTAAATGTCACATCCCAATGGTCTACAATGACTATTTTCACTTAAGAGAGTACAAGACTCTATAAATGAGAGATTGGGATAGCTTTTCAAAGGCTAATGCTTTGTTGAACATTAAATGAGCTTGTCAGCAAGATATCAAACAAAAAAGGGCATTCAAGTCAATTTTCAAGACTTCACCAACTCTTACCTAAAGCTTGAAGCATACATTGAAGAAGTTGAAGAAGCCGCTGAAGAGCATTAAAGTGCTATTAAGAAGGCTTCTCTCGAGCTACATCGGCAACCATTAGACAACATCATTTTATCATTTTGTTGCTTACTTTCTTTAACTCTTTTGTGAGTTGTTGGATTTTTGGTGAGCTCGGTTTGAAAACCAAGTAGGTTCTTGGTTAGCTTGTTCAAAACCAAGTGTTGGGTTCTCAATAATCCTGTTCAGAACCAAGTGTTGGGTTCTTGGTGATCTTGTTCAAAACCAAGTTAGGTTTTTGGTAAGCTCGGTTTAAAAACCAAGTAGGTTCTTGGTTAGCCTATTCAAAACCAAGTGTTGGGTTCTTTGTGATCCTGTTCAAAACCAAGTTGGATTTTTGGTGAGCCAGGTTGAAAAACTAAGTTAGGTTTGGATTATGAGCCTGGTAAAACAATTCGACTGTATTCTGGTGGTGAATATAGTAAAAACTTCAAGTGGTATCTTGGATAGTAGACGTGGGAGCTGGATTGCTCCGAACCACTGGGAGCTAGATTGCTCCGAACCACTATAACTTACTATGTTTGTATTGTGCCTTTTTCTGTTTGCATCTGCTTTCGCTTTTATTTATTTGAATCACAGCACTATCACTCTAAAGTAGATTTAAAAGAGTACATTTCTGTTTAAATTTTTTAAATTCCTAATTCACCCCCCTCTTGGGAAAGCCACCTGGGCAACACTTATTTCATCACATTTATTGATGACTTATCTAGGTTTGGACATGTGTATTTAATGAAACACAAGTTCGAAGCCTTTGATAAGTTTAAAAAGTATCAAAGTATGGTTGAGAAACAAACTGGACATAGTATTAAAATTCTTTATTCTGATCGAGGAGGAGAATACTTGTCTAGTAAGTTTCTAAACCATGTTAAAGACAAAGGCATAATCTTTGAATAGACTCCTCCTTATACATCTCAATTAAATGGTATAGCAGAAAGGAGTAATCGCACCTTATTAGACATGGTGAGGTCCATAAGCTTCTCAGATCTTCCTATTTATTTCTAGGGATATGCCTTGGAAACTGCTACTTATATTTTGAACAGGGTACCATCAAAGTCAGTGACTAGTACTCCATATGAGGTATGGAATGGCAAAAAATTTAATCTTAAATACTTGAAGATTTAGGGTTGCTATGCTTATGTCATGAATAATTTTGGACATAAGTTAAGTGCCAGGGCTGACAAATATAGGTTTGTTGGTTATTCCAAAGAGGGTATTAGATACCTCTTTATCATACTACTGAATAAAAGGTATTTGTTAGTAGACATGCTACATTCTTGGAGCAAGAATTTATCCAAGAAGGAAGTAGCAGAACAACACTTGAACTTAGTGAAGTTCAAAACCAATAACCAAGTCTTCAAATGAAATTCCTCAACCAAAGGTTCTTGTTAATCAGGAACAACCATAACACACACCTCCTCTCCGAAGGTCAGAGAGGGTGCGAGGTGCATCTCTCAAATATGGCTTTTTCATTGGAAATGACAATGAGGCTAGTATCATTTAGGATGATGATCTTGTGACCTATACAAAAGCTATCGAGAGTAGAGACTCCAATAAATGACTAAATGCCATGAAATCTGAAATTGACTCCATGTATTCCAATCAGGTTTAGACCTTGGTAGATCCACCTGAAGGAGTTAACCCAATAGGGTGTAAATGGATCTTCAAGAAGAAGATTGGAGCAGATCGCCAAGTAGATACCTACAAGGCTAGGCTAGTGGTAAAAGATTTCAGACAAAAACATGGTATTGATTATGATGAAACCTTTTCACCAGTAACAATGCTCAAGTCCATCAGGATTTTGCTTACAATAGTAGCATACTATGATTATAAAATCTGGTAGATGGATGTAAAGACTGTTTTTCTCAATGGATATCTTAAGAAAGAAGTCTATATATCACAACCAGAAGGGTTTGTCTCAAGTGGGAGACCAAACCAAGTATGCAAACTTAAGAAATTCATATATGGATTAAAGCAAACATCAAGAAGTTGGAACATTCATTTTGATGAAGCAATAAAAAAGTTTGGTTTCATTAAAAATATGGATGAACCTTGTGTGTATAAAATGATAAATGGGAATGTAATTATCTTTTTGGTTCTGTATTTTGATGACATACTTTTCATTGGGAATGATATCCCATGTTACAATCGATCAAAACTTAGCTATCATCAAAGTTTTTCGTGAAGGATCTAGGAGAGGCATCCTATATATTAAGGATTAAGATCTATAGAGATAGATCTAAGAGGATGCTAGGCTTATCCCAATCCAGATACATTGACTTAGTGTGAAGAGATTCAACATGGATGGAAGTAAGAGGGGTTAGTTACCTATGAGTCAAGGCATACATCTCTCCAAGAAAATGTTTTCTAAGACATCAGAAGAAAGAGAGATGATGGCTATGATTCCTTATGCTTCGGCTATAGGATCGATTATGTATGCCATGTTATATACCAGGCTTGATGTTGCTTATGCCTTGGGCATAATGAGCAGGTTCTAGGCAAATCCAGGAGAGGATCATTAGAAAGCTGTGAAAAATATTTTTAAGTATCTAAGAAGAACTAAGGATGTTTTTCTTCTATATGGTGGATCAGATTTAAAACTAAAAGGATATACAAATTTTAGTTTTCAATCAGATCTAGATGATAGCAAATCCATATTAGGGTATGTCTTCACCCTATATGGTGGTGTAGTCAATTGGAAGAGTACAAAACAGTCGACTGTAGTTGACTCAGTCACTGAGGCAGAATACATAGCTGTAAGTAAAGTCATGAAGGAAGCTATCTGGATAAAGAAATTCATCATGGAATTAGACATGGTTCTTGAAATAAAGTAACTAGTGCTACTATATTGTGATAACATTGGAACTGTTGTGCAAGCTAAGGAACCAAGGTCTCATCATAAGTCCAAGCATATCCTAAGACATTTCTACCTCGTTCAAGAAATCATAAGAAGACAAGATGTTGTCGTTGAACGAGTTAATACAAAGAACAATATAGCAGACCCATTCACTAAAGCACTATCTTAGCAGCAGTTTGAATGCCACTTAGATTATATGGATATAAAATACAAGGGCGATTGGCTTTAGTGCAAGTAGGAGATTGAAAGAAAAGTATCCTAAAAGTCAATCTTTGTAAGGGCATTTTTGTAATCTTTCAATTCTTATATGACATTATTATTTTAATGAAAGGCATTTTTTTCTTTCATCGTTCTGCTGTGTCTTATTTAAAGATTATGATGAACCTCATAGAATAGGGCATAGGAATTAGGATTATGATGAAGATCATAACAGTGAGATCTAAGTTCCTATAAATCCAAATCTAAAATGTTCCTAGTCGTTGGATCATCGATTCGGGGATCGATGCTTCCAGAAGACTAGCTTATTCTATGTATGCTCGATCGAGAGGGTGGTTGGTCTCACAACCACTTGTGTAGAGATACTAATACAAGGATAAGGGTGCTCATTAGGATATTGATGAGGGACGGGAAAGCACGGGATCACTGGCGAGCATAGAAGTCACTAGGGGATTAGGGCTTGCACTCAAGAACAGGGAACACGGGTGTCACACCCACTCTAATATGGAAAAAAACTTAGACAAAATAACTTTTAATATGTATTCATGAAAAAAAGATGTTTCATACAAGAGGGGAGAGGTGGTATTTATAGATTCACCATAGGATACATGACTTGAGGGCTAAGAAAACCGGACTTGTGGACCAAGAAATCCTGGTGGACCTGGTCAATAGTGGGCCTTTGTCTTGGACTGGAGCTCTCTCTTGCGGGCTTGGTGGCATGAAAGGGCCCAAGTGTATGAAGGCCAGCTCTGGTTAGGGGGCCGAGTGAATCTCCTGGTCTGTTGACTCTCCTCTTGAACATGACTTGAATGAAAACTACATTGACTCGATTGAACTTGACTGGACTAAAAGATTGGACCTGACTAAGTGGACTCAACTAGACTCAATTGTCTCACTTTATTATAGGACTCAAATAAAATAAAATAAAATAGACTTTCAGTCCCCATCAGATATGAGTTCACTGAACTGATCCACACTGAGAATATTTTATGGAAGTCTTATTACTTGTCAAGAGAGTTGTCATAATGAGAGTTAAGCAAGTAATCTTTAGACTTAAGATCACCATGGTTCCTTATGCACCCGAGCCCCTCTCCTCTCTGCCTCCCGTGAACCCCAATGCCACATCGTCATGTTCTGCCCAAACCCACAGCAGTAGATGCCCATGCACTATCTACCCAGATCCACACCCCATCACTGCGCGTGACACCGCCCTGTCGATCTCCTCCTCCAAAGCCTGTCCCCTGTCGATTGGACACCTGGGAAGACTCAGTGACTTCACCTCTCATAGGACCTTCGACTGTCCCTGCGCCACTCCCGACCGGAGCCCTACAGTTGCTCCCTCCAGCCGGATCCTCCCTACTCCTACAGTCGCTGACGATGCCAGACTCCTCCAGATGCATGCCCAGGCCGAGCCTCATCGTTCGCTGCCTTCCTCGATCGGAGAGGTCTACGATCGACTGAGGATATCACCACCATCGTTATGCCATTGCTAGCCACCTCTGCCATGACCACTGCTGGCCGAGCCGCCGTCTCTGCCCCAGCACCGCTGCCAGTGAATGCTTGCTGGACTACCCTCCAAAACTGCCCCTGCTCCAGCCTTTGGTTTATGAAGAGAAGCTGCATGAACGTGAAAGCAGATACTCCACCCCTATTACCAATTTCACGTTCTGCACGATTCTCAAAGTGCACGGATCTCAAAGAGGCCCAAATATGGTGATGCACAGATCTCAGAGTAGCCAATAATAAAATGAAAATATGAGGAAAAGAAAAAAAATCTGAAATTTGTTTGAAAAAAAAAGTGAACCTAGCCTCTTTTTATATGATTGGTTCCGGTTCCATCAAACCCCTGCTCACCAAAACTTGACGGAGTCGAGTTCTCCCCACCGCAGGGGAATGATGGGGACCAAAAGTTTATTTTATTTTATTTTATTGAGTCCTGTAATAAAGTGAAACAACCGAGTCCAGTTGAGTCCACTTAGTCAGGTCCAGTCTTTTAGTCCAGTCAAGTTCAATCGAGTCAGTGTAGTTTTCATTCAGGTCATGTTCAAGAGAAGAGTCAGCAGACCAGGAGATTCACCAGGCCCCCTAACCAGAGCTAGCCTTCATGCACCTGGGCCCTTTCATGCCGCCAAGCCCGCAAGAGAGAGCTCTAGTCCAAGACAAAGGCCCACTATTGACCAGGTCCACCAGGATTTCTTGGCCCATAAGTTAGGATTTCTTAGCCCTCAAGTCATGTACCCTGGGGTGAATCTATAAATACCACCCCTCCCCTCTTGTATGAAATATCTTTTTTCTTATGAATACAAATTTTAAAGTTATTTTATCTAAGTTTTTTTCCAGATTGGAGTGAGTGTGACGCCCGTGTTCCCTGTTCTTGAGTGCAAGCCCTAATCCCCTGGTGACTTCTATGCTCTCCAGTGATCCCATGCTTTCCCGTCCCTCATCACTCTTAGAATCCAAATCTTTCTAGAATTATTAATTTTTTCAAATCATAATGGAATTATTTATGACCTATCTTTTTGCTAGAAAAACATGTGATGTTTGATGATGCAGGAATAAAGAAATTTTTGAAAAACTTTTACTATTTTTGGGGTTTAAAACCTAATCCAGCTTTGTTAAAAATAGCTCTTTGATTATTCAAAAGAAGATTTAACTTTTCAGAACTATAGTTGAATTTTTCAACAACGGGTTTTACCTTATCAAGCTCATCTTTATATTTCTTGTTTTCTACTTCAAGATCTTTGCATTTCTTCAAAAGCTCATTGTTTGAAACATTCATTTTAGGTATTTTCAAAACTTCATTTTCCATTGATAAAGCTTTGTTTCATTTTTCTAAAACATCAGTTTTATTTTCTAAATCATTAACTTCATCTAAAAGACAATTATTTTCATGTGAGAAAAAGTTTGCATGCTTTTTCAACTTTCTATTTTCATATATTATCAACTTATAATCATGCATTAACTCATCAAATGCAGTTCTTAATTCATCAAAAGTATAATCAACTTCAAGATCAGAATTTATCTCTTCTTCATGTTATGCCATGAAGCAAAGATTTACGACTTCAGTTTGTTCTTCATCTGAGCTGGAGTCCTCACTGTCACTCCAAGTTGCCATCATTGCTTTCTTTCTAAGCTTCTTCCTTGATTTCTTTAGGAGAGGGCAGTCATACTTGTAATGTCCAGGCTTTTTGTATTCGAAGCATATTCGTACCTCCTTCTTATCCTTTTCTTTCTCCTTTTCTTTTCCCTTTTCCTTGGTTGGAACTTTTTCTTGTAAGGGAATTTCTTTCTTCTCATGAATTTTCTAAGTTTTCTTGTTAATAGTGCTTCATCATCCTTATTCTCTTCTTCTTTTTCTGATTCTTCATTTGAAGACTCTTCTTGTGTTGTGGACTTGAAAGCTATAGTCTTCTTTTTCTTGTCTATATCCATTGCTTTTTGCTTCAAGTTCAACTTATAAGTCATGAGTGAACCTACTAGCTGCTATAATGAAAGTTTCTAAACATCTTTGGCTTCTTATATGGCGGTCACTTTTGGATCCTAAGATGTTGGTAGAGACCTAAGAATTTTGTTAACAAGATCGATATTAGACATAATTTTACCTAGGCTTTTTATACCATTTACAATATTAGTGAACCTAGTATGCATATCAGTAATTGATTCATTAGGTTCCATGCGAAACATCTCATAAGTATGCATAAGCATGTTAACCTTAGTATTTTTTACTTGATCGGTACCCTCATGAGTAACCTTAAGTGTGTCCCATATTTCTTTAGCTAAGGTGCATGTGGAGATCCTGTTGAATTCACTAGGATCCAATGCACAGTAAAGGAGATTCATTACTTTTGCATTGACTCGGATTGTTTAATGTCATTTTCATCCCAATCCTTTTCAAGCTTTGGGATAGAAACACCATTAACCACAATCGAAGGAATATGAGGACCTTTATCCACTACCTTCCATAAATTATAATATATAGAATGCATGTAAATTCTCATTCTAGTTTTCCAATATATATAGTTAGTGCATTAAGATAAGGTGATATATTTGAGACTTGTCCCTCAACTATACTAGTACCAAGGGGGGCTGCCATAGATCTTTGCTCAAGGTGGTTAGACCTATATACTGAGAACGTAGCTCTACTACCACTTGTTGCCCGGTAACAATCCAATAGGGGGTGAATTGGGTTTCTAAAAACTGTTTGCAAGTATGTGTGCCAATTCAATAATCTATACAATTGTTAGTGAGATGCAAGTGTTGTGTGTTCTTAAAGAGTATGCAGCGAAAATTTAAATTATAATGAAAGATAAGAGCAAATAGAGAGAAACAATCAATCACAAATACAAAGCAAGTATAGTGGTTCGGTACTTTCAAATGTACCTACGTCCACTCCCCAAGGATCACTCGAGAATTCACTATAATTACTTATGATTATAGCTGATTAGTTTTCCAGGCTCACTAATCAAAACCCCTTTTGGTTTTCACAAGGCTTACCAAAAGAAACCTCTTGGTTTTCAAAGGCTAACAAAAAACTTTCTTGGTTTTCAACTAGGCTAACCAAAAACCTTCTTGGTTTTCAACTAGGCTAACCAAAAATCTCCTTGGTTTTGTTCTTAAGCTCACCAAAAATCTTGATACAACAAACTTTGAATTAAAGTAAAGAATACAAGAAAAGCTTTCTAATAAAAGTTGTTATCTCTTTGAAGCTTGATGAAGATGCTTGTCTTCAATTCAATGAAGCCTCAATCAATGCTCAAAAGGTTGGACTTGAATGTTCTTGATTGCTTTGAATGCTTGAAGGCTACTTTAGCTTGGAAGTAGTTGCTCTTAATGAATGTGTGAGTGAATGAGCTTTCTTTTCTTCCTTTGTCACTTCTCTCTTCTTTCTTGTTATTTTTTATTATATTCTATTTGAATTTCATCCACTTAAATACCATCCCAAGGCCTAAAAGTTGGTTTATGACCGTTAGACATGAGAAACTAGCTATTGGGAGCTAAAAGGGCTGAGTTCTGCATTTGAAAAACTAGTCGTTACTATTTCTAGAACTCCAAGTGTCAACACTTCAATCTTGTGAGTCGACACTTAAGGTCGACACCTAGTTTAAAATTTAGCTTTCAAGCTCTCTAGAAATCTCAAGTGAGTCGACATTTCATCTGGTGAGTCGACACTTGAGGTGAGTCTTGAATTTTAGCATGTTCTGTAAAAAAATTGTCTTATATTTTGAGTCGATCCTTGAGTCGACACCTTGAGTCGATACTTGAATGGCATGAGTCGACACTTCAAGCATGCCAACCGAAACTTTTTCTGCATGCTGGCTTGAGTCAACACTTGTACTATCATGAGTCGACACTTGAACTGTGAGTCGACACTTTGAGTCAACACTTGTTGAAACTTCTTCAAAAATGACTAAAACTCTACTGAACCATTTTTCAACTTGACTCTTTAATTCCTTTCAAGCAAATCTTAGATACTTAAGTCCATTAAACATTGATATTTCATCCATAGAAAGGACTTCTTCAATCATTTGACAAGCAGTTCAATTTGACTAACTTGATGAATACCTTTTCCTTAATAAAAATATACTTTAGCAAACTGTTAGTACTCAATTATACTTAAATATTTTTTTAATCATCAAAATTAATAACGGAGTTAACAATCTTATTTTCTTTACCTCTTCGATAGTTCTTATTTGTGGGTAGTAGTTCTTAGTCTTTACATCATCTCCTGCTTGTTCTTCATCTCTTTTTCGGGAACATAATTCACCAAAAATATGAAATTTAATTGCTCCATTAATTTGCTGTTTTCTTATGTTCATCCCTTGCATCCCCATCTCGCATCATTTTTGGATTCATCATCCTCAAACTGATGATCCATCGATTAGGAACATTTTAGATTAGGGTTTATAGGAACATAAGTTCACAATTATAATCTCCATCATAACCCTAATTCCATTACCCTAACCTATGGGATTCATCATAATCTTATAATCAAAATTTAAGACACAGCAAATGATGAATCAAAAATTACCTTTATTAATATCAATCTTAAGTTGGGAGAATAAAAAATGCCACTGATACAAAAACTATGATTGACTTCCAAGACATAATTCTTTCAATCTCCCACTTGTACTAAAGCCAATCGCCCTTGTATTTAATACCCATACAATCTAGATGACGATCTAACTACTATAAAGGAAGGGCCTTTGTGAATGGGTTTGCTATGTTATTCTTTATATCAACTCGTTCTACTATCACATCATTTCTTTCAATGATTTCTCGAATGAGGTGGAAGCATCTTAGGATGTATTTGGACTTATGGTGAGACCTCGGCTCCTACGATTGCAGGAACCATGTCTAATTCCATGATGAATATCTTCATCCAGATAGCTTCCTTAGCGGCTTCACTAGCAACTATGTATTCTGTCTCAATGATTGAGTCAACTACAGTTAGATGCTTGGTACTCTTCCAACTCACTGCTCCTCTTTTCAGAGTAATGACATACCCTAATATGGATTTACTATCATCCGGATTATATTAAAAGCTAAAATCTGTATATCCTTCTAGTTTTAATTCTGATCCTCCATATATCAGAAAAATATCTTTAGTCCTTAGGTTCTTAAGGATGTTTTTCATAGCTTTCCAATGATCCTCCCAAGGATCAGCCTGGAACCTGCTTACTATGCCTATGGCATAAGCAATATTAGGCCGGTACATAGTATTGCATACATTATTGATCCTACTGTCGAAGCATAAGGGATCTTATTCATCCTATCTCTTTCTTCTGGAGTCTTGGGTAACATCCTTCTAGATAGGTGTATGCCTTGACTCATGGGCAAGTAACCATTCTTACTTCTCTCTATATTGAATCTCTTCAATATTAAGTCTATGTACCTAGATTGGGATAATCCTAGCATTATTTTAGATCTATGTCTATAGATCTTTATTCCTAGAATATATGATGCTTCTCCCAAATCTTTCATGGAAAACTATTTTGACAGCCATGTTTTAACTGACTGCATCATTGGAATATCATTTCTAATGATAAGTATATCATCGACATACAAGACCAAAAAGATAATGGCACTCCTACTTATCTTCTCATACACACATGGCTCATCTATATTCTTGATGAAACGAAATTCTTTAATAGTTTCATGAAAATGAATGTTCCACCTCCTTGATGCTTGCTTCGATCAATAAATGGATTTCCTAAGCTTATATACTTGGTTTGGTCTCCCACTTAAGACAAAACCCTCGGGCTATGGCATATAAACTTTTTCTTCAAGATTTCCATTAAGGAATGCAATCTTAACATATATCTGCTAGATCTCATAATCATAGTATGCAGTAATGACAAGCATAATCTTAATGGACTTGAGCATGGCAACTAGCAAGAAGGCTTCATCATAGTATATACCATGCTTTTGCTTGAAACCTTTTACCACTAACCTAGCCTTATAGGTTTCTATTTGCCCATCTACTCCAATCTTTCTTTTGAAGACCATTTGCACCCTATTAGGATAATTCCCTCAGGTGGGTCAACCAAGGTCCAAACCTGGTTGTCATATATGGAGTCCATTTCAGATTTCATGGCACTTAACCATTTGTCAAAGCCTTACTCATGACAGCTTTTGTATAGGTCAGTGGATCATCTCCTTCAATGATACTAGTTTCATTATTGTTTCCAATCATAAAACCATATCTTAGAGGTGCTGCCTGCACTCTCTCTGACCTACAGAGAGGAGGTATATGTTGTGGTTATATCTGATCAACTGGTACTTCTGATTGGGGAACTTGAGTTTGTTCATCTTGAACTTCACTTAATTCAATTATTCTCCCATTATCTTTTTCTTGGATAATTTTTTTTCCAAGAATATAGAATGCCTACTAACAAAAGCCTTTTGTTCAGTAGGATGATAGAATAGGTATCCAATACCTTCTTGAGAATAACTGATAAACCTACATTTCTCAATCCTAGCACTCAGCTTATGTCCAAATTCATTTTTAACATAAGCAGGACAACCCCAAATCTTAAGATGTTTAAGACTTGGTTTCTTGCTATTCCATAATTCATATAGAGTACTAGGCACTAATTTTGATGGTACCCTATTTAATACATATAAAGCAGTATCTAGGGCACATCCCTAGAAGGATATTGGAAGATCTATGAAGCACATCATGGACCTTACCATGTCAAACAAGGTATGATTCCTCCTTTTTGCTACACCATTCAATTATGGTATATATGGAGGCATCCTTCAGAGAGAATGCCATGTTCTTTAAGATGATTAAGAAATTCACTAGATAAGTATTCTCCTCCTTGGTCAAACCAAAGGACTTTAATACTTTTTATAGTTTGTTTCTCAACTATTCTTTTATACTCTTTAAATTTATCAAAGGTTTCGGATTTATGTTTCATGAGATACATGATGGGGACATCAAAACCCATCTAGGTTTTTCTTTTTCTTTTCTAGATTTTTTTATTATTTTATTTTATACTTTTTTATTTCAGCTATTCTACCTATCCTTGCTATTCCCATTTTATTCCATGCTTATCCCCGACTTATCTCTCTATTATTCCTGTCATCTTCTTCCTCCATCCGTTGCCTATAATACTTTCATTCAACCATCATGGCCAACACCCACTCCATCAACAACCAGAGATCCCTTATCACAACCTTGCTCATCCAGATCCGTCGGCGCCTCCACCGGATCGCCGCCCTTCCTTATGCCGACCGCCTAATCTGCTATGCTGTCGTCTATCTCCCACCATAACAACCTCCGTCGCCATCTCCGCAGCCATCGGATCCCAACCGTCCGGGCCAAGATCCGGGAGATTTTCATGCCGGCATCCTCATGGCCATCATCATCTCCGAGGGCGAGATCGCCCCGTTGATGCCCGCATTAGCCTTCTCGCCGAGTCCAAGAATGAGGTTCCCTTCGCCAAGGCCCAGGCCCAGTCCTAATCACAGGTAGTCCCATTCCTCTTCTCCTGCTCCTTCTGATTCCGCTCCTTCCCCAGCCCCTCTTCCTCGTCCACCGCCTTCCCTCTATTCCATGGTCACAGGAGAAGGATCCTGCACAGATCTTAGAGTAGAAATAGCTTTGCATGGATCTCAAAGCTGCATGCTTCTCAGAGTAGGAATTCTTCTGCACAGTTATCAGGCCTACATAGATTTCAGAGCTTCTCAGCACAGATCCTAATACGAACCTTTTTCGGCACAGATCTTGATACATTTAGATTATATTTCATTTATTTTAATTTTTTAAATCTAGATGTATTGATTAGTCTGAAGCTATTTTAATTTCAAGTTCATTTTAGATTAGGATTATTAGTTTGAAGTCTGTTAGGATTGAGATAGGTTTCATCTTTATCTTGTAAAAGGGTTGGAAAGTCTATAAATACCACCCTCAGTCCTTTGTAAAAAATTAATAAAAAGAAGATGAGTTTTTAGAAGAGTGATTCTTTTGCCTCCGAAAGGAGTAGGTGCGAGGCCCATCTTTCCTTCGCTTTCGAGCGTCGAGGGGTGTGAGGCCCTATTCCTTCACTTTCGAGCGTTGAGGGGTGTGAGACCCTATGCCTTCGCTTTTAGCATCGAGGGGTGTGAGACCCTATTCCTTCGCTTTTGAGCATCGAGGGGCGTGAGGTCCTAATTTTCCTTTATTCTTCGGAACATCGTGGGGTGTGAGGCCCTAGTTATCCCTTCTTGACCCTAATCCCAAGAGACTTCTCAGCTCTCCAATGATCCTCCTAGCCTTATCCCCCATCAATTTTGGTATCAGATCAAGTTAAACTAGGGTTTAATCTCTCTTGTGCCGACTTAGTTCTCTTTAAGTATTCGGATCGGGTGCTTCACCATGACCGTCCGGTCATAGAATAAAGTAGGACTACAAGACCCTCACAATCCATTCAAACGAGATTTCCTATGGTGTGTAGGGGTGCCACTGTGAATTGACCCTTGAAGAAGAAAACAAAGATATAGGCATCTTTAGGTTTTAATTTCTGCATCTTAGCCATCTTAGTATATAGTCTATTTTTTTAATTATTTCTATCTATAGTTAATTCATAAAAATCTATTTTTAATTTTGTTGGATTCCTTATCATTGAAAGTATTTTCTAGAATTTTTTTCATGAATTATTTCGATCTATAGATTTTTTGGCTGCCGAAATACTACCTGAGAACAATTCTACCCTATTTTTCAACGAAGCTAATTTTAACAATTTTAGGATTCTTTTGATAATTTTCTTTTACATATTTTAATATTCCCTGCATATTAGGTACTTATCTACATAATATATCCTTATTTTTAAAAAAAATAATTAATTTTTATTTTCTTCTATTTTTGCTTATTTGCATATTAGGGTTTCATCTTGTGTGTACATCATCAAGTAACCTAATCTTAAGGGCACTTGAACATCTAGATCGAGGTAGGATTTCATCACCTATCCTGAGCCCACAACAACTACCTATTACATCCGAACATAACCTTAATTAAAATTGATTAGACTTAATTTGCTATAGTGAGCTAGGGACACCAACAGGTCAGGTTCAACCTTTTTGGGAAAACTAGTTACACTTAATTCAGCATTTGTGTCTTAAAGCTTGTGTCTAGGTTAGAGGTCCAAAGGCAAATGCTCTAAGCAGTTTCATGGTTTTTAATTAGGACCCTACGAGAGCAGGGGGAGCCTTCCATGACCCCACCTCTTACCTGGCCAGTGGACAACATAATTGTTGTCTTGGCTGTGATTCAGTCGACTCATTTTGTTTGAGCTCTAGGTCTAGGAAACCCTAGTCTAAGTCTTGTGTGTGTGCATGACCACTAGATCAGGTACACCTATCAGCCTACTCAAACCTAACCTAGTACATCCATGGACCCTAACATGGAGGCTTGGTTCACTGAGCAATTTAGCCGACTTACTACTAGGCTTGACCAGATGGATGAGAGAATAGGTAACATTAAGGAGTCTCGTGTGACTCAACCAAACCCTAAAATGCCTAAACCCACTCCTTTAGGTCAAATCTCTAAGATGCCAAAACCCATTCCCTAAATCCCTCAAGCCCAACTCACTCCCCTAGATCTAAGAGGTCAATACAGAGAACTTGCTTACCCAGGTCAAAGAGCCCAACATTGGAAAATTACCCTGACCCAATCCCTAGGTGCCATACCCTTGATGGTAATGACCAGGAAAAAAGGATTCTTAGGAGCATTCGATTAGACTCACCCACATTTGAGGGTAGTTTAGATTCTAAGGTCTATACCGATTGGGAGAGTGATATGAACCAGTACTTTGAATGGTACGAAATGTCGAAGGAGAGAAAGTTCAAATTTGCCAAGCTTAGGCTAGTCTGACAAACTAGGTTGTACTGAAGAAATGTGGAGTGACTAAACCAACAGAGAGGTGACGTACCTATAGATACATGGTGAGCAATGAAGATAAAGCTTAGGGAGAAATACCTACCATTTTCATATGAACAAAAATTATTAGATCAATGACAAAAATTGACTCGAGGAAATAAATCAGTAGCTGATTATATTGCCAAATTTGATGAGCTCGTTATGAGGTGTAGTGTAGTCTAGTCCGAAGCTATCACCCTGTCAAGTTTTAGAGCTGGTTTGCATGAAGATATCTAGAGGGAGCTATTTTTAAGGGAAGCTAATGATTTGGAACAGGCTTATCAAATTACTAAGGATTGTGAGTGATTCCAGAGGAGACCTGTCACCTATAAACCTGAGTCCAATAGGTTTAATACCCTTGGAACTAGACCTAGCCCTAATCGATTTTCACCTAGCTGACCAAATCTTAGTTCTCAACCAATTCATAGGAAGGATAAAGGAAAAGCACCCATGGTCCCTAGAGATTGAAATAAAAATGCAATATGTTTTAATTACCATAAAATGGGCCATTTTGTTGCTGACTGTCCCGTGCGAACATTGCATATAGGTGAATATGAGGAAGAAAATGTCAAGGATGTAGAAGAATTTGAGGAGAAAATTTATGAAGCGGAAGAAGACTTGGTAGAAGAGTATGAAGGAGATGAAGAGCCTATAGAATCATCTGACCTACTAGGTATAATTAGGTATATTCTAGCTCAAACCAAGAAGAATGAGGACTGACGTAGGACGAATATCCTACAGACCTTTATTAAGCTAGGAGATAAAGTGTGCAAAATTATTATTGATAGTAGAAGTTGTGTGAACGCCATATCTACCAAAGCTATTAAGAGTTTAGGCTTACCCACAGTGCCACTACCTAGCCCATATAAGATATCCTGGATTGACACGACATCCATTCCTATTAGGTTACAATGTCAGGTCCTAATCCAAATTCAATCTTACCAAGAGAAAGTATGGTGTGATGTGATTCTAATGGGGATTAGTAGTATCATACTAGGTAGATAGTGGTTATATGATCATGATGCAACCCTCTTTGGTTGATCTAACTCGTATGCATTCAACACCATGAAAAGAGAATTGTGATCAACTCGACCCCACCCAAAGATAATACCAAGCGAGGATCTAGTCATTTAAGAGAGAAGGAACTCGGATTGAACCTAATTACTGCTAAGAAATTAGAGCATGAAATTGTTGAAGGTTCAATAGTCTGGATGCTAACTGCTAAGAAAGTTCAAGATGACCACAAAAGGAACACCCTATGATAACAGTCTGGAAGAATTTAAGGATGTGTTCCGAGAAGACCTCCCTGATTGTTTGCCTCCATTAAGGGATATTCAACATGCCATAGACTTAGTCCTAGGAGCTACCTTGCCAAATTTATCTCATTATAGGATGAATCCTACTGAGCATAAGAAATTACATAGGCAAGTTGAGGATCTTTTTAGAAAAGGATTAATAAAAGAAAGCTTAAGTTCTTGTACCGTTCTAGCACTTTTGACTTCCAAGAAGGATGGCACTTGGAGAATGTGTGTTGACAGTAGAGTTATCAATAAGATTACAGTAAAGTATAGGTTTCCAATACCCTGACTTGATGACATGCTAGACATGATGGCTAGTGCTACCATATTTTTAAAGATAGATCTTAAAAGTGGCTATCATCGGGTTAGAATTAGGCTAGGGGATGAATGGAAGACTGCATTTAAGACTAAGGATTGCTTGTACGAGTGGTTGGTGATGCCTTTTGGCTTATCGAATGCACCTAGTACTTTTATGAGGATAATGACTCAAGTGTTAAAATCATTTATTGAAAAACTCATAGTGGTATATTTTGATGACATCCTCATATATAGTAAGAATAAGAAGGATCACCTAGACCATCTTCAATAGGTTTGTCAGGTTCTTAGATGAGATAATCTTTATGCAAATTTGAAGAAATGTAGCTTCATGACTCTGAGGATTATTTTTCTAGCTTTTGAATTGACTGCTGAAGGAGTATCGACAGACCCCGAAAAGGTAAAATCCATAGTTGAGTGGCCTATCCCTAAGAATGTTCTTGATGTATGAAGCTTTCATGGATTAGCTACTTTTTATAGGAGATTTGTTCGAGGGTTTAGTATGATTGTAGCACCGATTACAGACTGTATGAAAAAAAGGAGGTTTTGAATGGTCAAAAGATACCGATAGGACCTTTAATGACATTAAAGACAAGATGACTCAAGCCTCGATTCTGAGGCTACCCGATTTTTTGAAAGTTTTTGAGGTTGCTTGTGATGCCTTAGGGATAGGAATTAGAGGAGTCTTGAGTCAAGAGAATCACCCGGTTGCATTCTTTAGTGAGAAACTAAACGATGCTAAATTGAAATATTCTACTTATAATAAGGAATTGTATGCGATGGTTCAAGTACTTAGATATTGGCGACACTATTTGCTACCGCAAGAGTTTGTATTATATTCTGATCATGAAGATCTTAGGTTCCTTAACTTACAAAAGAAGTTGAATGCTAGGCATGGAAAATAGGTTGAATACATACATGCATATACTTTTGTTTTAAGACATCAATCGGGTATTGATAACAAAGTTGCTGATGCATTAAGTAGAAGGTTTATGCTCTTGAATTGTGTTAGCATTAAAGTAGTCGAGTTTGAGAAATTAAAAGGTGAGTATAAAAACTGTTATGATTTTGGAGAAATTTATAAGGTAGTTATGCAAGGACTGACTAGCTCATATAGTGAGTACACTATTTAAGATGGTTACTTATTTAAGGATAGTAAACTATGTATTCCAAATACTTCACTTAGAGACTTCTTGATTTGGGAAACACATGCTGGAGGTTTAGCTGGACACTTCAATAGAAATAAGATAATTTTAGCTCTAGAAGACCAATTCTATTGGCCGAATCTTAAGAGGAATGTTGCTCAAATAGTATTTAGATATCGAACTTGTGCTGTTGCAAAATAGTAAAAGAAAAACATTGGCTTATACACCCCTCTTCCTGTACTGGATTGTCCATGGCAAGACCTTAGCATGGACTTTGTTCTTGGATTACCTAAGATCTTAAGGAAGAATGATTCTATGTTTATAGTGGTCGATAGGTTTTCTAAGATGGCACATTTCCTGCCTTGTTCCCAAACTTATGATGCTTCTAAGGTAACTAAGCTATTTCTGAATGAAGTAGTTAGACTGTATGATTTACCTAGGACCATAGTATCAGACAAGGACGTACGTTCACCAGTAATTTCTGGAAGACGCTTTGGCATTTATTAGGAACAAAACTTAAATTTTCTATAGCTTATCACCCTCAAACTAATGGCCAGACCGAGGTTGTGAATCATAGTTTAGGAAACTTGTTAAGAAGTTTAGTGGGAGAACATACAACCAATTGGGATCTATTACTGTTTAGGACTAAATTTGCATATAATAGCTCAGTGAACAGGTCTACCAGAAAAGTCCTTTTGCGATTGTACATGGATACAAACCTAGAAAACCTCTAGATCTTATTCCTTTATCCATGCATGATCGCATCTCAGAGTCTGTTGAGTCATATACTGAACATGTTAGAGAGTTGCATAAAGAAATAAGTCAAAAAATTAATGATAGCAACGAAACTTATAAACATATAGCTAACACAAAAAGGAGACTCAAAGAATACACTGAAGGAGACTTTGTAATGGTTAGACTACGACCTGAACGGTTCCCACCTGGAACCATGAAAAAGTTACATGTCCGTAGTTGTGGACCTTACAAAGTGATTAGAAAAATTGGATCTAATGCCTATGTGCTCGAGTTGCCATCTGAACTAGGCATTAGCAATACTTTCAATGTTTTAGACCATATTGAATATAGGGAGCCAATGTTGATTCCTAGTGAGTCATTTGGGCCTCATCCAGTCCTTGAGAGTGAACCAACCCAAGTATATCCACTTGCCATACCACTAGTCCGAAGAGACAAGATTGAGCGAATCTTGGATGACAAGATCATTGCTACCCAATGCAAAGATTACTAGCGGTATTGGTTTGTTGGCAAAGATAAGCTGAGTCTGATGATTCTTGGATCACTAGAGAGGACTTGCTGAGAGTTGACCCAGACTTGCTAGAGTGCTATCATAGCGACGTTGATCCATACTCGATAGGGTTGAGTTTCTCCCACCTTGAGAGAATTGGTGTGGACACCAAGGATAGAAAATATCGATAGGTTGAATCCACGTCTCTGTGGATCACCTGTGAATAAAATCCTAGACCCAACCCCTTTTACCATGTAAATATTTTATTTTAATTTCTATTTTTTTGGGATAGTTAGGGTTAGCCCTTTTTACCAACTATAATTAGGGTTTTGTTATTTATTCTTTTAGGCTAAACCTTTTTTACCACATTGCTCAAAACCCAATTTATAAGTTGTGTCAAACCCTATTGGGCCAAACCCTGGTTACCAATCTATTCTTTTTGTTACATAAGGTTAAGCCTTTTGATCAATTGATCAATTAGGCTTTAGATATTTTGTTTGAGTCCTGTAAAAATTAGTTATTGAGTCCTGTATTACAAGGGGGACCCAATTGACGACCATGTGCATCCATGTGTATCCAATTGAAGACCCATGTGCTAGCCCAAGACAACCCATATGCTAGTCCAAGACAAACCATGTGCTAGACCAAGTCAATTTATTTTTGGTACCATCTTTGCAAGATTTTTGGACATCACTGCCACATCACCAGGGGACATCAGCACATGTCGGGTTTGGACATGGCATGCCACTTCATTTTGGGACAAGAACACACTCCATATCACACTTCTTTGGCCGACCCATGTGAGAAGGATTTAGTGCCAACATGAGAAATATTTGGCATCTCCTTTTTAAGATGAGTAAGTGTGAAGGACTCCTCTTAATTGGCGCCTTCCACTCAAGATTATTCCATGCCAAAAGCATAGAAGTCGACCAAGCAATTTCAAAGGAGTTTCAAAATATTTGCTCATCCAAGTGGAGAAGGTTAGAAGGTTTTCTTACTTCAAGAGTTTTGATAAAACAGGCTGGAAGCTGTTTAAGTTCCTAGGACTCAAGAGTCTCACCAAAACTCTTGAGTCTTCTTCAATCCAAACTGAAGAGTCCACTCACATACAGAAGTCTAGATCAGCTCAACAAGCAAGAGTCCAAGATGCCCAAAAGTAGGACTCTAGGAGTTGTATTCCAAGGGAGCACAAGTCTAGTCTTTGTGTTCCTTACAACATAGGTTGTGGGTCTATAAATACCCCATCAACCCCCCCTTCGTAATTAATTATTCATTCATCAATAAAGAAATTCAAAAGAGAGAGAGAGAGTTGTAGCATCGATCCTGACTCGACGGAGTCGAGTTTTTTCCACCCTAGGAGAATGATGGGGACATCAAAACCATCCGGGTTTTTCTTTTTCTTTAATAGATTTTATTATTATTTTATTTTGTACATTTTTTAATTCTAGCTATTCCACCTATCCCCGCTATTTCCATTTTATTCCATGCTTATCCCTGACTTATCCCTCTATTATTTCTATCATCTTCTTCCTCCATCCATTGCCTAGAATACTTTCTTTGAACCACCATGGCCAACACCCACACCATCAACAACCGGAGATCCCTTATCGCAGCCCCACTCGTCCAGATCCGTCGGCGCCTCCACCGGATCGCCGCCCTTCGCTACGCCGGCTGCCTAATCTGCTGTGCCGCCGTCCCTCTCCCACCACGATGACCTCCATCGCCATCTCCACAGCCATTGGATCCCAGCCATCCGGGTCAAGATCTAGGAGATCTTCATGCCGGCATCCTCGTAGCCATCATCGTCCTCGAGGGTGAGACCGCCCTGTCGGCGCCCCCATCGCCTTCTCGCCAAGTTCGAGAATGAGGTTCCCCTCGCCAAGGCCCATGCCTAGTCCCAATCGCAAGTACAGTTCCATTCCTCTTCTCCTGCTCCTTCTAATCTTGCTCCTTCCCCAACCCCTCTTCCCCGTCCGTTGCCTTCCCTCTGTTCCACGGTCATAGAAGGATCCTACATAGATCTCAAAGTGAAAATAGCTTTGCACGGATCTCAAAGTTGCATGCTTCTTAGAGCAAGAATTCTTCTGCATAGTTATCAGGCCTGCACATATTTCAGAGCATCTTAGCATGAATCATGCAAACCTTTTTTGGCACAGATCTTGATGCATTCAGATTATATTTTATTTATTTTAATTTTTTAAATCTGGATGTATTGATTAGTCGAAGCTATTTTAATTTCAAGTTTGTTTTAGATTAAAATTATTAGTTTGAAGTCTGTTAGGATTGGGATAGTTTCATCTTTATCTTGTAAGAGGGTTGGAAAGTCTATAAATACCACCCTCAATCCTTTGTAAAAAATTAGTAAAAAAAAGTTGAGTTTTTAGAAAAGTGATTCTTCTGCCTTCGAAAGGAGTAGGTGTGAGGCGTCCCTATTTTCCTTTGTTCTTCAGAACATCGCGGGGTGTGAGGCCCTAGTTATCCCTTCTTGACTCTAATCCCAGGAGACTTCTCAACTCTCCAACGATCCTCCTAGCCTTATCCCCCATCAACACACATATTCGAACCTAGATAAATCATCAATTAAAGTGATGAAATAAGAGTATCCTCCTTTAACTTGAGTTGACATAGGTCCACATACATCTGAGAATATTAAATCTAACAACTTAGTTGCCCTTTCTCCATGTCCAGTGAATGGAGCTTGGTCATTTTTCCCATGAGGCAAGATTCACAAGTTCCTAATAATTTATAATCATAAGGACCAAAGAAATCATCTTTGTATAACTTGTTAATCCTTGACTCATTAACATGACCTAACCAGCAATGCCAAAAAAATGTTTCATTGGTATCATCTCTCTCTCTTTTTATTTTCTACAAGTAGCACTTCATCATTGAGTGATAGAATTAAAAGATCATTCACAAATTTTTCCATTCTGAAGAAGTCATCAGAACAAAAATGGAACAACCATTTTCTCAACTTTTATTTCATAATCTTGTCTTAATAATAAAGGTATAGAAATAATATTTCTAATAACATCTAGAATTAAATAACAGTCTTTCAATTCCATTATATTTCCCGAAGGCAACAATAACATGTAGTTTCCAACAGCTTCAGCATGAATGGCTTCTCCACTCACGCCATAAAGCTTGAAGTCACCTTTCTTCAACCTTCTAATATTGTGGAGTCCCTGCAAAGACTTACAGATATGAGACCCACATGCGATATTTAATACCCATGAATTAGAAGTTGAAGAGCTCAATAATAAGTTTGTTTGTATCATAAATAAACCTTTTGGTGCTCCACTAGCATCTTGCTTCAGACCTGCAAGATACATCTTGCAGGTCTTCTTCCAATGTCCCTTCTTACCATAGAAGAAATAGGATCCATCATTTGAAGGCCTATTTGCCTTCTTCCTCTTATTGATGCTATTCTTAGGGTTCAGCTTTTGCTTTGTACCCATCTTCATTACCCCTTTGTTCTTCCTATCAATTAGAAGAAGATGATTAGCCTTATCTCCTTTGAAGTGGCTCTCAGCTGACTTAAGCATGTTAAGTAGCTCTGGTAATGAAAGATTCAGTTTGTTCATATGGTAGTTCATGACAAACTAAGAGAAGGAATCTGGGAGTGATTATAGGATCAAATCCTGATTAAGCTCCCCACCCATGACAAAGCCTAATTGACATAATCGAGTGATTAAGTCAATCATCTTAAGAACATGGGCCTGTACTGGTGAGCCATCACTCATTTGTGCCCGAAACAACTGCTTAGATATTTCATATCTAGTAGTCCTATTATGCTCTCCATACAGCTCTTTGAGATTAAGCAATATGGACTGAGGTTCCATGTCTTCATGTTGCCTCTATAGCTCGTTGCTCATCAAGGCTAACATGATGTATAGTCAAGCTATCATTCTGCCACATTCTATAAGTGGCTTTTTCCTCCTCCATAGCATCATCTCCGATCAGATCTAGATCCAGAGAATCAAGGATGTAGGAAACCATTTTTTGATCAAGTACTATTCTTAGATTCCTCAACCAGTCCACATAATTTGGTCTAGTTAGTTTATTGGCATCCAGGATGCCCCATAGTGAAAGAGAAGAAGCCATTTAATTTTAAATCTATGAACAACAAGAACAATACATAAGCACACCACTCAAGATGATAACCATAATTAGATAAGGACTTGAATCTAATTGTCTCATACTATTTCTTTTGAATACCATAACCCTCAACTATGGTAGTCAAAAAACCAATATCCGATTTCTATAATGGGGTTGAGATCCCTATTCCTTATAAATGCCTTGTGTTTGCACAACAAACACTTATAAGTTCAAGGGTAAGACATTCCTTTCCAATTGCATCCCTTGCAATTCTCAACATAACACTTGCCTCTAAGACACTTACAACCTTGTGTTTGCACAACAAACCATAATGTCTTAGTTTAGTCGAACCCTTTATTTTATATAATCATGATTGAATAATGTTATCCTTGAGTCTGCTCAACAAAATAGCATTATTAATCATACTATGAAACATAAAATACACCATGTCAAATTTTATATCAAACCCTAATAGTAAGCCTTGAGTTTGCTCAACAAACCTAGTATAGTTTTGAAACAAATTTGTCATAGCATGAAAGAAGACAATTTGTAGTGTGCTTAATCAATTAGCATTTTCAATTTAAGATTAAGATGTGACCAAACTAGCCAGGTAAGCGGGAGAGATGAGGGGGTCCCCCCGTTGCTTTCCTTAGACACCAATTAAATTGGTCAGGTTAGACAATTAAACCAATTAAAAACCTCATTTCCTTTACCTTCTCAGAACAACTTTGCCTAGACACCAATTTGGCTAATCAAACCCTAATCGGATTTGCATCATGATAAACTTACACTATGACTAAATATAATTTTTATGAGGGTTTTGATGGTCTTTAACACATCCTAATTAATCATGTCAATATAACATTCATTCCAACAATCAAGCATATTAACCCTAATATGCATACTATAAGCATGATTATAACATCAATCCGTTCACCTCACTTGTTGATGGGATATGGCCACAGTGGCACCCCTACATGCCATAGGAGATCCTATTGAATGGAAAAAGAGGGCCTTTAAATCCTAATTGGCTTCTATGACCAGATGGCCATGGTGACAAACCCAATTCGAAACAGTTACTAGGATATAACATACCACATATGTAATTTGACTTAATCATGCATCGATTCATAGCATAGAAAGCAATCAATCACTAAAAAAATTACTAATTGCATGCATCAAGGTGGCTTTAATATCACTATTGGGTAACCTAGGCCGGGCATAGCGGAAGACTAGGTTTCAAAATTTCATATTCGAAACCCTTACTAGCTGGAACCCTAAACCCTAGGACCACTTGTGCATAATAACTAATAAATTAAATCTTTAAGGTTATAGAGGAATACCAGGAATGTTGTACTCCTTAATTTTCATGAGGCACACAAGTGCATGCCCTCCATAGGTGATCCACATAGGAATGGGACCATGAAAGCACTCCTACAAAGGTTACTTGTTTGCTTGGTACTCTTCCGACAGCCTTTCTGACTTTCCTTCTTTGTGGATCCCTTACCCTCCTATAGGGCTCTCAGAGAACACTCTGAATCCACTCTCAGTTTCCTAATACCCCTTCTATTTTTTTTCTAGACTCTTGTCTTAGTTATACTAGCCTTGTTTAGAAAGAACAAGTTATGTCTTAAAGAGACAAACTTGTCCTAAGGAGAGGGAGAGAACATAACAGTAGTATTCTGATGGGAGTCTCATCTACCTTAGCATTAGATTACCGATGCCAATATATAGAGTAGGATAGGGTGCCTGATATGTCTATCCACCAGCCATTTGATAGACCCTTCAAACAAAAGGAGTCTTATTAGGATAGAAAGACATATCTGGATAAGACCTTTCATGTGCCAAGAGACAAGTCTTTGTCTCTTCTGTTTCTAGCAATTTTTCTCCTTCTATCACATGGCCTTGACCGATTATGGGAAGCCCAAGAGGTGTGATTTCAGATGTGAGGCATCGGAGAAACACAGGAGCCTTCAAACAGAAGGACTCCTGGTCTCAAATTAGCGCCAAAATGAAGAGATGCAACTCTTCATTTTGCACCAATCCCTTCCACACCTAATTCTTACCTTTTGACCAATCTATTGGGTTCCTCGGGCCAAGTGCAGCGAAAGATCGGTTTCAAAATTTTTATTTTTTGAAACCCTAATCGGCCAAACCCTAAACCCTAGGACCACTTGAGCATAACAACTAATAAATCAAATCTTTAGGGTTATAGAGGCATACCTGGAGAGCTATACTCCTTATTTCCATAATGTACACAAGTGTATGCCCTCCAGAGGTGATCCACATAGGAACTGGACCATGGAAGAACTCTACCAAGCTTGCTTATTTGATTGGGACTCTTTCGACAGTCTTCCAGATTTTCTCCCTTTTTGGACTCCCTACCCTCTTGTAGGGCACTTACAGCACTCTCTGAATCCTCTCTCAAAATCCGTTATCCCTTCTATATTTCTTCCTAGGACCTTGTTTTAAAGTGACAAGGTTTGTCTTAAAAGGACAAGTTTTGTCTTAAAAGGACAAGGCTTGTCTTAAAAGAGCAAGGAAAAAAAATAGAAAGGACTTTATCGGATGAAAATTAGAATGCATGGCATTAGATTACTGATGCCTATTTAAAGAGAGGGATGAGGAACCTGATATGTCTCTATCTCAACCATCTAATAAGACCTTTCAATGAGAAGGAGTCTTTTAGATATCATGATACCACCTTTCATGCACCAAGAGACATATAAATGTCTCTTGGATTTTCTAGCATTTTTTTATATGCCATGTGGCATATTACTGGTCAGGAATAAAGTAGGGGGTGTGGGATCTCAAGAGGTGGATTGGAGAAAACTCAGAGTCTTCAAACAGTAGGACTCTAGCCTTTCAAATTTGTGCCTCTTTATGAAATGTCGCAACCTTTCATTGTGTGCCACTTTATTCCATTCTAATTCTTCATTTTGACCGATCAAAGCCCATTCATTTAGGTGTGGAGATTAGGGAGAAAGTTTTTAGGCTAATCTGGAACAGTTGATTAAGTGGCAGAAGGATTCTTGGTCCTTTTGCACCCCTTAATGTTGCTGCACACAATTGTTGGCGCCAAGAGTCCCATGCTAGCAGACTCTTCCATAATTCCAATATAAAGCCTAAATAAATTCAGATAAAATCTAATTAAGGCTATCCTAATTAAGATACAATCCAATTTAAGTCTCTCTTAAATTAGTTAGCCCAATTAGCAAGCAAGCTCACCCAATTTAATTGGGTTAGTAGTTGGGCTTGCCAACATATGCTAGTATGTCAATTAGCTGGCCAATTAGGATCCCATGACCCTAATAAAAAATAATTGACTTCCTTGGACAATTCTTTAATGTGTGTGACCCTTTGGGTTCTACATCTAGCCAGCAGTAGGTCTAGGTCTAAGCTAATTTGATCCAATCAAAATCGATTGATCTAATTAGGTCAAATCGAGCTGACCCAAGTCGCCAATTTGAAATTACTTCCAAATTGACTCATGAATCCAATCAATTTGATTCATGAAAACCTACAAGACATGATTGACGTCTAGCAACATGTCATGTCCTATCCAAAAGATAATAAATTTGGTAGAAATTATCAAAATACCCTTTAGTGGAATGTTACCGTACAATCAATCCTTCGATCACACTTTATCCCGATTAAGTGATGTGCGTGGATAAATGTCAAACCTTAGCACTTAATCCTTTTGAATCTCAATTCGATAATGAAGACTCGATCGATGATAGATTAGAAACCCTATCTAATCTCATCTTGTTTTGATCAAAGACTTTCTAAGTCAACAATCAAAGAGATTTCATGGGATAACTACTCCCCTTACTAGGAGTGATCGATTCCTTGTTGACCTACTCATTACCTTCATACACAATCCACCATATCCAAAAGCATCCTGTACATGACTTAATTATCATGAATGAGTATGCACCAAAACATGGGTTCATATGCACAAGATACCATGGTAGTCTCAGGTCTAAGAATCACATGCATAACTCCCACTAAGAGAACAAACTTTTTGACAAGTAAGACTTTCATTTGATGTTCTCTTGTCGGATTAGTTCAGTAGACTCATAACCTAATGAGCACCCATATCCTTATATTAGTGTCTCTACACAAGTAGTTGTAAGACCAACCACCCTCTCTATCGAGCATACATAGGATGTGCTAGTCTTTCTGGATTCATCGATCTCCAAATCGACGATCCATCGACTAGGAACATTTTAGATTAGGATTTATAGGAACTTAGATCTCACCATTATGATCTCCATCATAACCCTAATTTCATTGCCCTAACCTATGGGGTTCATCATAATCTTATAATTAAAACATAAGACATAGCAAATGATGAATCAAAAATTGCTTTTATTTATATGAATCTTAAGTTGGGAGAATACAAAAATGCCACTATGATTAGCTTTCCGGGCATAATTCTTTTAATCTCCCACTTGCACTAAAGCCAATCGCCCTTGTATTTAACACCCATACAATCTAAATGGCGATCTAACTATTATAGAGGAAGGGCCTTAGTGAATGGGCCTACTATGTTGTTCTTTGTATTGACTCATTTTTTTACCATATCATTTCTTTCAATGATTTCTCGAACAAGATGGAAGCATCTTAGGATGTACTTGGACTTATGGTGAGACCACGGTTCCTGTGATTACAGGAACCATGTCCAATTCCATGAAAAGTTTTTTCATCCAGATTACTTTCTTAGTGGCTTCACTAGCAACTATGTATTCTGCCTTAGTGATCGAGTCAGCTATAGTTTGCTACCTGGTACTCTTCCAACTTACTGCTCCTCCATTTATAGTAAAGACATACCCTGATATAAATTTACTATCATCTGGATCAGATTGAATACTTGAATCTGTATAACCTTCTAGTTTCAACTCTGATCCTCTATATATCAATAAAAAAATCTTTAGTCCTTCTTAGGTACTTACGAATATTCTTCATAGCTTTCCAATGATCCTCCCCTAGATCTACTTGGAACCTTCTTACTATGCCTATGGCATAAGCAACATCAGGACTGGTACATAGCATTGCATATATTATTGATCCTACTGTCGATGCATAAGGGATCTTATCCATCCTATCTCTTTCTTCCAGAGCCTTGGGTGACATCCTTTTTGATAGGTCTATGCCTTAACTCATGGGCAAGTAACCTTTCTTACTTCCTCCATATTGAATCTTTTCAATATTAAGTCTATATACCTGGATTGGGATAATCTAGTATTCTTTTAGATCTATCTTATAGATCTTTATTCCTAGAATATATGATGCTTCTCTAAAATCCTTCATGAAAAACTATTTTGACAGCCATGATTTAACTGACTGCATCATTGGAACATCATTTCCAATGATAAGTATGACATCGATATACAAGACCAAAAAGATAATGGCACTCCCACTTGTCTTCTTATACGTACATGGCTCATCCGTATTCTTGATGAAACCAAATTTCTTAATAGTTTCATCGAAACGAATGTTCCACCTCCTTGATGCTTGTTTCAATTGATAGATAGATTTCCTAAACTTACATACTTGGTTTGGTCTCCCACTTAAGATAAAACCCCTTGGTTGTGATATATAGACTTCTTCCTCAAGATTTTCATTAAGGATGATAGTCTTAATATCCATCTGCCAGATCTAATCATAGTATGTAGAAATGGCAAGCATAATCCTAATGGACTTGAGCATGGCAACTAACAAGAAGGTTTCATCATAGACTATACCATGCTTTTGCATGAAACCTTTTGCCGCTAACCTAGCCTTGTAGGTTTCTATTTGCCCATCTACTCCAATCTTCCTTTTGAAGATCCATTTGCACCCTATTGGGATAATTCTCTCAAGTGGGTCAACCAAGGTCTAAACCTGGTTCTCATACATGGAGTCCATTTTAGATTTCATGGCACTTAACCATTTGTCAGAGTCCTTACTCACGATAGCTTCCGTATAGGTTAGTGGATCATCTCCTTTAATGATACCGGTTTCATTATTGTTTCCAATCATAAAACCATACCTTAGAGGTGCTGCCCGCACTCTCTCTAACCTACAGAGAGGAGGTGTGTGTTGTTGTACCTGATCAACTGGTACTTCTGATTGAGAAACTTGAGTTTGTTCATCTTGAACTTCACTCAATTCAATTATTCTCCCATTACATTTTTCTTGGATAAATTCCTTTTCCAAGAATATGACATGCCTACTAACAAGAACTTTTTGTTCAGTAGGATGATAGAATAGGTATCCAATACCTTCTTAAGAATAACCGATAAATCTACATTTCTCAGCCCTAGCACTTAGCTTATGTCCAAATTTCTTTTTAACATATGCTGGACAATCCCAAATCTTAAGATGTTTAAGACTTGCTTTCTTGCCCTTCCATAATTCATATGGAGTGCTAGGTACTGATTTTGATGGTACCCTATTTAATACATATGGAGCAGTTTTTAGGGCATATCCCTAGAAGGATATTGGAAGATCTGTGAAGCACATCATGGACCATACCATGTCAAACAAGGTATGATTCCTCCTTTCAGCTACACCATTTAATTGCGATGTATATGGAGGGGTCCATTCAGAGAGAATATTGTTTTCCTTAAGATGATTAAGAAACTCACTGGATAAGTATTCTCCTATTTTCCTCCTCGGTCAAACCGAAGAACTTTAATACTTTTTCTAATTGTTTCTCAACCATACTTCGATACTCTTTAAATTTATCAAAGGCTTCGAATTTATGTTTCATTAGATACACATATCGAACCTAGATAAATCATCAATGAAAGTGATGAAATAAGAGTATCCTTCTTTGGCCCGAGTTGACATAGGTCCACATGCATCTGAATGTAATAACCCTAACAACTCACTTGCCCTTTCTTCATATCCAGTGAATGGAGACTTGGTCATTTTTCCTATGAGGCAAGATTCACAAGTGCCTAATAATTTATAATCATAAGATCCAAAGAAATCATCTTTGTATAACTTGTTAATTCTTGCTAATCGACAATGCCAAATGAATGTTTCATTGGTATCATCCCTCTTTTTCTTTTTGTTTTCTACAAGCAACACTTCATCATTGAGAGACAGAATTAAAAGACCATTCACAAATTTTCCCATTCCATGATAGTCATTAGAATGAAAAATGGAACAACCATTTGTCTCAACTTTTATTTCATAACCTTGTCTTAATAACAGAGGTACAAAAATAATATTGCTAATAACATTTGGAATGAAATAATAGTCTTTCGATTCTGTTATCTTGCCTGAAGGCAACAATAACAAGTAGGTTCCAATAGCTTCAGCATGAATGGCCTCTCCACTCATGCCATAAAGCTTGAAGTCACCTTTCTTCAACCTTCTAATCTTGTGGAGTCCCTACAAAGATTTGCATATATGAGACCCATATGTGGTATCCAATACCCATGATTCAGAAGTTGAAGAACTCAATGATAAGTCTGTTTATATCATAAACAAACTTTTAGATGCTCCACTGGCATCTTGCTTCAAACCTGCAAGGTACGTCATACAGTTCTTCTTCCAATGTCCTTTCTTATCATAGAAGAAATAGGATCCATCATTTGAAGGCCTCTTGGCCTTCTTCCTCTTATTGATGCTTTTCTTAGGATTCAGCTTTCGCTTTATGCCCTTTTTCATTATCTCTTTCTTCTTTCCATCAACTAGAAAAGATGATTAGCCTTATCTCTTTTAAAGTGGCTCTCAGCTATCTTAAGCATGTTAAGCAGCTCTGGTAATGACAAGTTCAATTTGTTCATGTAGTAGTTCATGATAAATTGAGAGAAGAAATATGGGAGTGATTATAGGATCAAGTCCTGATTAAGCTCCCCTTCCATCACAAACCCTAGTTGACCTAATATAGTGATCAGGTCAATCATCTTAAGGACATGTTCTTGGATGAAAGAACCCTCACTCATGCATGCTTGGAATAACTGCTTCGATATTTCATATTGAGCAGTCCAACTATGCTCTCCATAAAACTCCTTAAGATTGAGCAATATGGATTAAGATACTATGTCTTCATGTTGCCTCTATAGCTCATTATTCATCGAGGCTAATAGAAGCACTTGACAGTTAAGCTATCATTCTGTCACATTCTATAAGTGGCCTTTTCCTCCTCTATAGCATCATCTCCGATCAGATCTGGATCTAGAGAATTGAAAATGTAGGAAACTTTTTCCTGAGCAAGTAATATTCTCAAGTTCCTCAACCAGTCCACATAGTTTGGTCTGGTCAGTTTATTGGCATCCAAGATGCCCCCTAGTGAAAGAGTATAAGCTATAATTTAAATCTATGAACAAACAAGAACATTACATAAGCAGACCACTCAAGATGATGATCATAATTAGATAAAGACTTTAAATCTAATTATGTCTCCCACTATTTTTTTTGAATACCATAACCCTCAACTATGGTAAATGAGAAACCAATATCCGATTTTTTTAGTGGAGTTGAGATCCCAATTCCTTATAAATGCCTTTGTATTTGCATAACAAACAATTATAAGTTCAAGGGTAGGAAATTCCTTTCCAATTGCATCCCTTGCAATTCTCAATATAATACTTGCCTCTAAGACATTTACAGTCTTGTATTTGCATAACAAACCATAATGTCTTAGTTTAATTGAACCCTTCATTTTATATAGTCATGATTAAATAATATCACCCTTGAGTTTGCTCAATAAAGTAACATTATTAACCATATTATAAAGCATAAAATGCACTATGTCAAACTTTATATCAAACCCTAATAGTAAGCCTTGAGTTTGCTCAACAAACCAACTATAGTTTTGATACAAATTTGTCATAGCATGAAGGAAGGCAATTTGTAGTGTGCTTAATCAATTAGCATTTCCAATTGAAGGTTTATGTGATTGAATTGGCCAGGTAAGTGGAAGAGATAAGGGGATCCCCCGTTGCTTTCCTTAGACACCATTTAAATTGGCCAGGTTAGACAACGAAACCAATTAAAAATCTCATTCCCTTTACCTTCCCAAAACCACTTTGCCTAAACACCAATTGGCTGATCATACCCTAATCAAACTTGCATCATGATTAACTTACACTACGACTAAATATAATTTGTATGAGGGCTTTGATGGTCTCAAACACATCCTAATTAAACATGACATTCAATCCATCATACAAGCATATTAACCCTAATATGCATAACATAGCATGATTATAATAGGAATCAATTTACCTTGCTTGTTCATGGGATATGGACATAGCGGCACCCCTACACATCATAGGAGATCCCATTGAATAGGAAGAGAGGGTTTTTAAATCCTACTCGGCTCCTATGACTGGATGGCCATGGTGACTAATCCAATCCAAAGCAGTTACTAGGATATAACATATCACATATTTGTATTTGAATTAATCATACATCAATTCATAGCATAGCAAACATTCAACACTAAAGAGATTTTTAATTGCATGCATCAAGGTGGCTCTGATATCATTGGTTCCTTAGGCCGAGTGCAGTGGAAGATCAAGTTTTAAAATTTTTATTTTTTAAAATCCTAACTGATCGAACCCTAAACCCTAGGATCACTTGAGCTTAACAACTAATAAATCAAATCTTTAGGGTTATAGAGGAATACCTGGAGTACTATACTCCTTATTTTCATAAAGCACACAAGTGTATGCCCTCTAGAGATGATCCACACAGGAACCGGACCAAGGAAGCACTCCTACCAAGCTTGCTTATTATTAGGTGTATGCCTTGAAAGCCAAATTGGCTTGACATATTTTAATTTTTAGGGCATGAACTTTGTATTTAATCTTTCTTATTAATAAAAGGGCATTAGTTTCATTCATATTGATGTGTCTATGAATCATCCATAGAGTTAATGGGCAATGACACATATTCTCAAGAGTTGAGAATCTGAGGCATGTATCTTTATAGATTAACTCCTAAAAGCTCTCGATTGTTGGAATATCATAAGGATGGTGATTGATCCGTTAAAATCAATGCACATATCACTTCCCTTTTCGGGTAGATGAGTCTATGACCTACATTATGGTGACACTGGAGTGAGAATGTAGGTAGTTATAGAGATCAACGGTACTGAGCGTGACCAGGTACAAGAAGTTATACGGATGATTACTCACTCGTCGATAATTTTCTAATGCTGTAGTCATGTGAATAGTTCTTTGACCTAGAGTTTCTCGGCTACTCACAATAAGGTTGCTGTAGTTTGACAGCACAATCACATAGTTCCTATCCATTCAGGACCTTGCGGTATTCGTTGGCTATAGTAAGTTTATTATAGGAGTAGGGTGTTCACTTGTAGGAATCTATCAGCCTTAGTAGTAAGGAATAATCCTATACATCTTAATGAGACTAAGTCTAGAAATCTATGGCCATAGCAGGGTGATAATAAAAAGGTGTTTTCATTAGTATCACAATTAGACTTGAGTTAATTAAGTTAAGCATATGACTGATAGGTTTGACGAGTATCCATAACCAATATCATGTCAAGATTTTTGATAGAGGAACCGGATCACATGGTAACTACACCTAGGGATTCCAATCTTATTCTGCTGGGTTGCCACTACATATTGTTAGGTGTCACTAGTGGATTATGAAAGCCCATTAGGATCATTCTCAGATCAATGATCCTGATTAGGGTTGAACTGAAATTGTTTTAGTCCATTGAAAAGAGTTTCGATGATGTATAATGAAGATTATAGCATGTCTCATTACTAGAAAGAATAGGACCTGAGGGATCACACACATTAGGAGCTCAAGTAACCAATCAACAAATCAATTTGGATCAAATTGTAAGTGTTACAATTAAGATTTGACCTAATTAATTATGGATTAGTTATTAATTGAATTAAATCAGATTTAATTTGATCTTAATTGAGCCTAATCCAGTTGGGTCAATAATATTTTTGAAATGGGTTCAATTAGGTTTAATCTGGCTTTAATTTGAGTATCAAATCTATTTCAATTGGACCATGAGTCATAGTCCAGTTAAATTGGGACTCTCTCTCCCTATCACTCCCTCTCTCACTCCTCTTCTCCACATGCCAACCATGTGGGGCCCAAGCATTTGGGCGACAAAGAAGAGTTAGCATGAATATTGGATGGCGCTAGTATTCTTTTTGGCATGGAAGAATATGAGAAGGAGTCCTTCTCATTCACTCCTATTAAATTTGAATTGGAGAAGCTTCCACCTAATCCATGTTGGCATGAAAAACCAAAGGGCTAGTCCTTTTAGGTGTGAAGAATTGGAAGAGTTTTTGTGTGACAAAATGAGGGGCGCTAAAAGTGCTTTGGCATGAGAAAATAAGAGAGGGAGAAGTCCTTCTCTTTTACTCCAATCTAGCTAGTTTAGTTTGGACTCTACCCTTTGGGTTTTGGGTTAGATTGGATTCTAGTCTTTTTCCTTCAAGGAGTAAGAGAACTAATCTACAAAAGGAGGAGAGAGGGTGGGCGTCCAAGACTGATTTCTCTTTGGGCGTGTTAGGTGCTTCTTGCTAGTGAGGTGTAGAGATTCTCTCTCTTCCTTGTGTGAGGTTTGAGTCCTTCTCTTCAAGAGTATTAAGAGGTCTTCTACATAAGAGGAAGAAGAAAGTAAGATGTCCAAAGATCTTGCATAGTCTAATTTGGGAGATAGAAGCCAGAAGCCAGTCAGTTACGGATCGCCATGGTTTTTAAAGCAACTGATTTGCTGAAAGAGGAGTTAGCTGCAAGGATGTAGCAGTCCAATGCCTTCTATGACTCGACTACCAGAGCTCTGTGTAGATACCAGCAGAGGCCGGGTGTTGCGCAGCTCCGGTAGAATCCCGGTTTCAATAGTGGATTGGCATATTTTTTAGAGTAGGCCAAGATAGCGATCCAGGTAAGTATTTTATGCTTAAAATAATTTTATTTTCAGATATATTATTTTTCTTATATATTTTAGCATGTTAGGAATTTATGATGAATAAATTAGATTTATTTATAAATTACATCATTAGATATAAAATATTTTTATATATACTTTCGCTGCATTAGGCTTTTGATGCCTGATCGATTGTAATATACTGTTACTAGGAGAATCCAACAGTGGTATCAGAGCCACGGTTCTCCTTTCTTTAACATGCATAGATGAGAATCAGATCTGAAACATATTCAGATCAGATAGATAGATTATGATTATATCAAGTCTATGCTGAATATGAGATTGTTATAGCATAGAATTGTTTTGCTTTGAAAACTGTTTCAAAATTAAAATCATAATTTTTTGATCTGAAAATAAATTTAATAATCTGAAATTTAATTGATCAAAGGTTGCACAAAGTGACATAAGGTTGTCCTACTATAGGGTTTACCTCCTATAGTGCAAAGGTTGTCCTACTTTGATGTATACCTGGTTTTGAAAAAGGATTTTCAAAAGGATTTTGATCAATTTATGATTCTGTATATTGTTGTATGCGATGCACCAAATTAGGATTTAGATCTTAAATTTGATTTATGATCATAATCTATTAAAGTCATGCACTTGAACCTAATTTTAAAATTGGTTTGATCTAGAAAATCAAATAAGGTGCATGAGGATTTGAATTAAACAAATAGGTCGAGTCACCTTTAAATTGTTTTTAGATGATGTCTGGTCAGATCGATTCATTTGATTGTGAATCGATAAGTTAAGACCTAATTTGGCTTAGTAATGAGCCTAGATCACTAGATTGATTTAATTAAATCTTATCAATCAATTGGTGTCTAAGGAAGGTTTCGATCATGGTTTTTAATTGGGACTAACTCTTTCTTAACAAACTAGTTTGGTAAAAGAGGGTATATTGGTAGAACCCTCCCATGGATCAAACTGACTTGGCCAATTTGGTTGATTAAGTTTTCAAAAGGGTCACTTTTGATTTGAGTTCACCCACGCTAGTTATTTTAGTCAGACATAAGATTGTGCTGACTGAATGTAATTAGTCAGACATGAGATTGTATTGACTTAATATAATTGGTTAGTCATGATTTGGCTGATCAATTTAGAAGAGACCTGAACCTAAGCTCCCATAAATATTAAGTCTTAGGTCTTCCACATTGTAGGTCTATGGGTGTCCTGCTGGTATTGATTATTATCAGTTGGTTATAGTGGTCTAGTTGCATCGGGAAGACATAACCACCTTATTGGCATGAGATATTGCTAGGCACTGATGGGGTTGGGCCCAATGAATGGGCACGTTGAGGGACTCAATGATGACTTTGTCTAGCAGGAATGGTGGGTCTAACTTAACTAATGATTGGACCAATAAACGGGCACATTGAGGTTCCATGATTTAAGGACCAAGTTGCTACAACTTGTATTAGATACATTGGATAAGAGTTGGCCACTTATTGGTGTAGCGTGTTACCAATAACCGGGCACGGTGAGGTGCCGCACATTGATGGGACCGTGGTACCCACTAGAAACCTAGAGTCACAGGATTTCTACATCTCCACGGGGAGTGTGAGAGATCCGAGAAAATAATGGAAGTTCTAAAAATATTTCTTAAAGATCTTAGAATAATTTTTATAATTAAGTATAAAGTATCTATTTGAATCTTTTACTCTTGTAGTTAACCATGTCTACTTCAAATCCCTTAGTCCGTATTCTAGAGACAAACTGACTTGTAGGCCCTAATTTCAAAGATTGGTTGAGAAACATCAAAATTATTTTGAGTTCTGAGAAATTGGGCTATGTGCTTGACCATGAATCCCCTGTCTTACTTGACCATCCAAATGCTTGTCAAACGACTGTATATGAAAAATGGATGGAAGATGATAATAAGGTTAAGTGTTATATGTTGGCCTCAATGTCAAATGAATTTCAAAGCCAACATGAGGATTGCTAACTGCTAAATCGATTTTGATTCACCTACAAGAGTTATATGGTGAACAAAGTGGATTGCACGCTTCGAAGTGTCAAAAAGGCTTTTCAACAACAAGATGCATGAAGGGCAGTCAATCCATGATCATTGTTTGACAATGATCAAGGATATCGAATAGCTTGAGAAGCTGGGCATTCCTATTCACAAGGAGCTTAAGATGGATTTGATCCTCCAGTCCTTGACTAGTTTATATGCTCAGTTTGTTATGAACTATAATATAAACAAGTTAAATTACACTTTACCTGATTTATTGAACATGTTAGTAAGCAATGAGGGGGCCCTGAAGAGTTCAAGGGGCTCTGTTTTCTTCTGTGGAGCAATCTTCCTCCAAAAGAAAGTCTACCTGGAAGAAGAAGAAACCTACAAAGATGTAGAAGAAGGAAAACAAACAGAAGAAGAAGGATACTCCCAAGAAAGCGAAGTTTAGCAAAGGAAAATGTTTCCACTACAATATATATGGCCACTGGAAAAGAAATTATCCTCTCTACCTAGAAAGCATAAAGAAACAGAAGGAGGATGCTCTTTCTGAAGGTAAGCCTATACTCGTTATTGAATCTAACCTAATGGTTTCATCTACTTCTAGTTGGATTTTAGACTCTGGCTCTAGTGCTCATTTATGCATTTCAATGCAGGGTCTGGAAAGAAGTTGAATGCTGAGAGAAGGTGAGATGGTCCTACATATCGAAAATGGAGCAAAAGTTGCTACACAAGCCATCGGATCATATTCTCTGGTGTTACCTTTGGGGTTTAGATTAGTATTTAGTGACTGTTATTTTATGCCAAGAGCTAGTAGAAATTTGATTTCTGTCTCTGTGCTAGCACAGGAAGGATTTGAATTTACATTCAATAAAGGCCTTTGTAGTATTTGTTTGAGAAATAAATTGGTTGCAAAAGCTATTTTAATTGACAGTCTCTATTATTTGCATGTCATGCATCTTTGAATATTAACAAGAAAATTAAAGTGAATGCCATAGGACATAAACATGCTAGAGATGATCTAAATGATAAATATATGTGACATCTAAAGCTCGGTCATATAGGTGAGGACAGAATAAACAAACTAGAAAGGGATGGGATCCTAAATTCAGTTAATTCTAAATCATATCCACCTTGTGAGTCATGTCTTCAAGGTAAAATGACCAAGTTATCCTTTTTAGGACATGGGGAAAGGGCCACAAAATTACTTGCCCTGGTACACACTAATGTGTGTGGTCTATTTGATGTGCAATCCAGGGATGATTTTTATTACTTCATAACCTTTACTGATGATTGTTCATGGTATGGTTATGTGTTTTTTATGAGACATAAATCTAAAGCTTTTAAAAAGTTCAAGGAATTCAAACATGAGGTAGATAAACAAACAGGTAAAATTATTAAGGTTCTTCGATCAGATCGGGGAGGAGAATACCTTAGTAGGAAATTCTTAGGTTATCTTAAGGATAATGGCATAGTCTTACAATGGACTCGACCAGGTACGTCTCAGCTCAATAGGGTGTCTAAGAGGAGAAACAGGACACTATTAGATATGGTCCGCTCCATGATGAGCTTCACTGACTTGCCTTTATTTCTTTGGGGATATGCCCTACAAACTTTAATCTATATTTTAAATAGAGTTCCATCTAAATCTATTCCTACCACACCATATGAGATTTGGCATGGTAAGAAACCAAGTCTTGCTCATTTCAAGATTTGAAAATATCCAGCCTATGTCAAAAAACTAATGGCAGATAAGTTGGAATCTAGATCTGTGAAAGCTCGGTTTATAGGATATCCTAAAGAAACTTTAAGGTATTACTTTTACCTTCCAAAGATCATAATGTGATTGTGAGCAGACATACCACGTTTCTTGAAAATTAGTTTATTCAGGAAGGTGGTAGTAAGAGGTTAATTGAGCTCGATGAGAAAGTTCATGAAGAGCTGCCAGCTGTAGATCAGATTGAACCCAATCAATTAATTCACATAAATGCTCTTCCACCTCGTAGGTCTATTAGAGTCTCCAAACCTCTTGAAAGGATAGAGGATATAAAGAAATGTTTCTTGTTGGGGACAAGGATCAATTGATTGATTCTAAGACCTATGATGAGGCAATGTCAAACATTGACTCTGAGAAATGGTTGAATGCTATGAAATTAAAAATTGATTCAATGCATTCTAACCAAGTATGGTCCTTAGTGGATCCACCGAGGGCATCATACCTATTGGTTGTAAATGGATCTACAAAAGAAAAATATGTGCAGATGGTAAGGTAGAGACCTTTAAAGCTAGGTTGGTGGCGGAAGGGTATAGTCAACGTAAAGGCATTGACTGTCATGACACCTTTTCACCAGTAGCTATGCTAAAATCTTCTATACATTGCTTGCAATTGCAGTATATCATGATTATGAGATATGTCATATAGATATGAAAACTACATTCCTGAATGGATATCTTGATGAAGATATCTATATGGAGTAGCCTTTGGGTTTCACTTCCAATGATGAAGATCAAAAGGTCTGTAAGCTGCATAGATCAATCTACGGATTGAAGCAAGCTTCTTGAAGTTGGAATACTCATTTTGATGATGCAATTAAATCATTTGATTTTATCAAGAATGAGGATGAGCCATGTGTTTACAGGAAGGCTAGTGGGAGAGCGGTGACATTCCTCGTATTGACATGGATGACATCCTCCTTATTAGGAATGATATTCCATATTGACTTTGGTCAAAAGTTGGTTAACTAAAGAATTCTCTATGAAAGACTTAGGAGAAGTATTTTATATTTTGGGGATTAAGGTCTATAGAGATAGATCTAATCGGATGCTTGGCCATTCACAAAAATTATACATAAAAAAAATGCTGAAAAGGTTCAGCATGGAGAACTCTAAAAGAGGATTGTTACCTCTTTGTCATGGCATTAATCTTTCCAAGAAAATGTGTCCTAACATACTTGAAGAGATTCAATGCATGAGCAAGATTCCATATGCTTCGATAATTAGGAGCCTTATGTATGTCATGTTGTATACTCGACTTGATTTAGCTCTTGCTGTGAGTGTCACGAGCAGATATCAGTCGAATCCAGGTGAAGAACACTGGATAGCTATGTAGAACATTCTTAAGTACTTGAGAAGGACTAAAGATTTATTTTTAATATTTGGAAGGAGTTCATAATTAGGGATAAAGGGATATACGGACTCAGACTCTATATCTGATCCTGATGATAGAAAGTCTACATTAGGGTCTATGTTTTTGTGCAATGGTGGGGCAACTAGTTGGAAAAGTTCCAAGAAGCCCATCATAGCAGATTCAATAATGGAAGTAGAATATACTGCTGTCTCTGAAGCTGCAAAAGAAGCCTTATGTATAAAAAGTTCATTACGGAGCTTGGAGTGATGCCATCTAATACTATCCCCATATATTTGGATATAATGGTGCAATAGCTCTTGCTAAGGAGCCCAGGTCTTATCAGAAATCTAAGCATATTGAGCGGCGGTTTCATATCATACATGACTACCTCGAGAAAAAATATGTTGAGGTATAAAGAGTAGACTCCATGGACAACGTGGCAAACCCACTAACTAAGACTCTGAGCCAGCAGAAGGCTAAAGCCCACTTTGAAAAGATGTGTTGCCTAGGTGGCTATCTAAGAGGGGGGTGAATTAGGACTTTAAAAAATTTAAAGCAGATAATAGCACTTAAAATCCCCTTTTGAAAGTATTGTGTGTTGTGACTAAAAATTAAATGCAGAAGCTAAAAGAAATCAGAGAATCACAATACAAACACACAAGATTTATAGTGGTTCAGAGCAACCCAGCTCCTACGTCCACTACCCAAGATACCACTTGAGATTTTCACTATATTCACACCCGAATATAGTAGGATTGTTTTACAGGATCACAATCCAAAATCTTTGCACTTTGGTTTTAATGGGATCACCAAGAAAACCCAACACCCTTTGATTTTGAATAGGCTCACCAAAGAAATCTAACTTGGTTTTACCAGGATCACCAAGAACCCAACACTTGATTTTTATTAAGGGTCACCAAGAACCTATTTGGTTTTTTAATCGGGCTCACCAATAACCAACAATTCAATAAAATGAATTGAAATAAATGCAACAAAAATAACAAACTCAATTTGTCGGATAGTTGTCGGTGCAGCTTGATAGAAGTCCACTTGACTTGCACTGGAATGAGCTTTAATTGCTTCAGTGGCTTCTTTCAAAATTGCTTCAAGCTTCAGATCAGAGTTGGTGAAGACTTGAAGGCTTGCTTGAATACTCTTGTGCTCTCTTTCTTGTTGGTAGATAGGATATTCAATATAGCTCTCAAAACTTTGAAGAATTCTCTAGATATTTTTTAAAGAAGTTCAAATCCTTCAAATATAAGGTCTTCCATCACTTCAAGGCAATTCTAGCCATTGTAGACCATTGGAAAGTGGTTTTTGATCATTGAGCACCTTTTGGCATTCAAAAATAAATTTTGGAACTAGCCGTTGGATACTTGAAAGCGATGTTCGAGTCGGCTCGGATTCCATCGAGTCGGCTTGGATCCTTCGAGTAGATAGGTCGAGTCACCAAATTTTTAGTTCAGTCGGCTCTTTATCTCAGGGCGCAAAACTTCACTCTGGACGAGTCAACTCTTTGTAGCTCGAGTCGGCTTGAATTTATATCTTTAAAAACTTGAACTCGAGAAGTCAGCTCTTTTGATCATTAGTTGGCTCTTCTTCTCAGGTTCTAAAATCATCACTCTGGAAGAGTCAGCTCGATGCAGTTCGGGTTGGCTCGCTTTCTTAGGTCTTCAAAATTAGGTCTGGCAGAGTCGTATCTTTTTGGTTTGGGTCGTCTTGCCTAGCTGTTCTCAGAAATCTTCAAAAACTGACTTTGGAGGAGTCGGCTTGGACATATTCTAGTCGACTCGGATTCACTGAAGTCGGCTCGGTAACCTTCGAGTCGGCTCGGATTGCTACGTACCAGAATCCTTACTGTATGCCAGTAGGTGGAGTCGGCTCTTCAACGTGCTGGGTCGGCTTGAGTATTTTTCTACAGGATTTTTATAATTGGACTCAAAGAAAAACTCTCACCAACTCTCTTATATTTTTTAAGTAAACCAACTCAAAATAATTTTAAGGCACACATACCCAGAAGTAACCCTTTTTACATAATTTTTTCTTAGCTTTTTCATTGGATTCTTCTTTATAGAAATACATTACAAACAACTTAAACAAGAAACAAAGGTATAGGAGTTGAAGTTTGAACAATTAACTCATCCTACAAAAACTTGTAAAACACTTGAAGAGTTGTTAGAAATAAATGTAAATGCTCCAATATTTGGTTATCATCAAAATTATTTATGGGGTCAACAATCTCTCCCTTTTTGATAATGATAAAATACTAGACATGAAGAATTCTTTACGCTTTACATGTATAAAAGTATTTGAAAGTTAAGTATTCACATGTATTAGAGCTAATTAAATTTGTAAATAAGTATCAGAGCTCAAGAGATGATATCATTGTATATCATCAAGGTATTAACTTTTAATGCTTTATAATATTATGATTAGCACAAAACATGGAGTATCAGAGTTTTGAAAAAAAATATTGACAGAATTAAGATTAATTTGTAGATCAATAGCAATCAGAGTAAAACCATTCAAGAGAATCTCCCCCTTTCTCTAGGTTTTAAAGTAATTAAACAACAGTTAGATCCAGTTGAATATAGTCACTTTTGTGCTCACCCTTTTTCATTCTTTTTATGCACTTTAAGAATAATTGGTGGGAAACTCAATATAAGTAAGAATTTTCATGACAACACATTTCTCCAACATATTTCTCCCCCTTTTTATCAATCAATCAAAAAGGTAATTTCAAATAAAGCTCAGATTTTGAAATAGATTGAGAAAGTCTTTAATATTTATTTGAGATAATTTCACTTTCTCAAATTAGAAATTCTAATTAAAAAATTCATCACAGTTGTATCAAAGCATTGTATTAGATAGTAAATGACAACAAAGAGAATTGCTAAAAGATCTTTCATTTCACTGAGAATATTGCGATACAAAGTGAGAAGGAAAGTACATTCATATTGTAAAAGATAAAAAGTAGAGCATTAACAAAGTCAGAAGTATAACCAAAAGACTAGACAAATAATCTATTCTTCTTCTTTTCACTAGAAGAAGAGAAGCCTATCTCTATAACCTTATCAGAGGTCTTAGTTTTCAGGGGTTTAAAGCTTAAATTCCTGAACCTAGTTCTAACAGGGGCTCTAAACGTTTTAGTCTTCTTGGTTTTGGGTTTCTTTTTGGTCTCAACAGTTTTAGGTAAGATTGAGGGTGGATCAGATAAAGCAATAGGAGCAAGAGTCTTAAGTGACTCCTTGAAGATCTGTATAGGAGTATCTTTAGCAGCAACTGATTCTTTATGTGATAGCAGTAAGATACTTCTGATTTCTTCTTTGAAATCCTTCATTTCCTTTTCAATTTTCTCCTGGTGAAGCTTCTGTTCAGATCTCATTTCCTGCAAGCTGTCATTAACTAAACTTCTTATTTCATCAATTGCAAAATTCATGTGATCTATTACTGAATTTGAAATAGTTTCCATCTTCTAAAATATTAGCTTCTTAAGGTCAGATGGAGTAATCATTGCACCTTCAGATCTTCTTCAACAGCAGTAGCTTCATTATCTTCTAAATAAATAGCAGCAACTTACTAGACACTTTCTTTATCCATATTTCTTCTTGTAGTTTGTAACCCATTCTTTTTAGTGAATTGAAGGAACAGTGTCAAAGTGATGTAGTGGCTTGCCTATCTCATTAGTTAAGTCTATTCCAGCTTCTTCAAACAGTAAGGTCAAAACCATACCGTAGGGTAGGCAAGCTTTAACTTTCCTATCTGCTTCAGTTATTTGAATCATCATTATATAGGGAAGGTTGAGAGGCTTTTCTTCAATCAAATGACCCATAAAAGTCATGTCTTTCTTGCTGACCCAGTCAAAGTGACCAGTTCTGGGAAGAAATATTCTACTGACTATATTGTGAAGAAGCCTCATTTCCTTTGACAATAAGTTGGCCTGAACATGCTGAACAAGGCTCATGTCTTGTTTCTCCAAAATGAGCTTTAGAGTATATTCTTTGTCCGGTAGAGTAAGCTCAGTGGCGCCGTCCATTGGCATTTGTAGCAAGTTGCTCAACTTCTCTTCATCCACGATGATTTTGATTTCCTTAACAGTTGATTCCAAGTGAAATTCTTGAAGAACTATATTTTTGTAGAAAATTCATACCAGTGAGGGGTAGGTTAAAATGTCCAAAGAACAGAAATGCTTCCAACCCTGGCTGTCTATCCATCTTTCGATATTCATGTTCATTTTTTCTAGAAAGGAGAAATCTATTCTTCTGCAAGTGATGGGCCGGTTAGCCATTGAGACATTCTGTTCGGGAGGAGAAGGATTTTCTTCTTCTTGTTGCATAGGAGTAGACCTTTTCCTCTTTTCTCCTTTTCCTTTTGCATCTTCACTACGTGTGCTTGATTCACCTACTTGAAGAATCTTCCGTGCAGATCTTCGAGAAGCCATTGTAGTGGAGTTTAAGAAATCAAGATTCTAGAGAATGATTTTTGAGAAATTGGTAAAGTTTCCGAGTGGAGTAGAGTGTGTTTGAAATAAAATGGAAGGAGTGAAGTACAGGAAAATACAGCTCGGAACTACTTAAATAGCAATTTCCTGACTTTCGAGTCAGCTCGCCCAACCCTAGAAATATCCGAGCCGGCTCGACCAGAGCAAACTCAGAAAAATCAGAACATCGAGTCGGTAGGCAAGACAACAGATTGACCTAGTCAGCTCGACCAGAGCAAGAGTAGAAAACTTAGACATTCGAGCCATTTCGACCAGAGCAAAATTGCTCGAGTCGACTCGAACAGAAACTTTCCACATAAAATGAAATGATCCAGAAATTGATTTCGATCGAATGAAATTTCAAGGAAAGTTGTTCAAAAATCATGAATAATTGTAGGAGGTTTTCTAGATAATTCATCCTTAATCTTAAAGGAAATTAGGTTAAACAAATCTAGAAAGGATTACAAAGCCCTAATTCTCCTCTAAGCAATTCAAATCTATTCTGATTTAGTGGCTTAGTAAAAATGTCAGCTAATTATTTTTTAGTTAGGATAAATTCTAGTTCTATATCACCATTCAAAATATGGTCTCTAATAAAATGGTGTCTAATTTCTATGTGCTTAGTCCTTGAATGCTGAATAGAATTTTTGGTTAAATTTATAGCACTTATGTTATAACACTTGATATGAATTTTGTATAGTGTAACACCAAAGTCATCTAGTTATTGTTTAATCCATAATACTTGTGCACAACAACTCCCTGCATCAATATACTCTACCTCAGCAGTAGAAAGTGCTACCGAGTTTTGTTTCTTACAGTGACAAATTCAACCCTAGAAATTGACATGTACCGCTAGTACTTTTTCTATCAACTTTATAACCAGCATAATCAGCATCAAAAAATCCAACTAAATACAAAGATGATTCTTTTGAAAACCAATGACCTAGATTACTTGAACCTTTCAAATATCTTAATATTCTTTTAATAGCAAGCATATGTGTTTCTTTAGGATTATATTGAAATCTAGCACATACACATACACCATACAAGATATCCGGTCTACTTGCAGTTAAATATAATAAGGATCCGATCATACCTCTATATAGCTTTTGGTCAACATTGGATCCATTTTCATCTGTCTAATTTGCAAGATGGGCTCATGGGTGTGCTCATTTGTTTGCTCATCTCCATACCAAACTTTTTAATTATTTCTTGGTATATTTGGCTTGGTTTATGAAGATACATTCCTTTGTTTCCTTTACTTGAAGTCTGAGGAAGTAATTAAGTTCACCCATTAGGCTCATTTCAAATTCTCCCTGCATTAGCTTAGCAAATTCTTCACAAAAACTTTCATTAGTTGCACCAAAAATAATATCGTCAACATAAATTTGTACAACTAGTATATCATTGTTTTTCGTTTTGATGAAAAAGGTTTTATCAACATTTCCTCTTGATAAATCATTTTCAATCAAGAAGGTGCTAAGTCTATCATACCAGGCTCTAGGGGCTTATTTCAAACCATATAAAGCTTTATTGAGTTTAAACACATGGTTTGGAAAAACATGATTTTCAAAACCCGGTGGTTGTTCTACAAAAACTTGTTCGGAGATAAAACCATTCAGAAATGCACTTTTCACATCCATTTGAAAAAGTTTAAAATTCATGTAGCAAGCAAATCCAAAAAGTAATCTAATAGCTTTTAATCTTGCTACGGTGCATAAGTTTCATCAAAATCAATACCTTCTTCTTGACTATATCCCTTAGCTACTAATCTAGCTTTATTTCTAATGACATTTCTGGTTCATCTAGTTTGTTCCTATAGACCCATTTGGTTTCTATGATTGGGTGGTCTTTAGGTCTATCAACTAGTGTCTAAACCTTTTTTCTTTTAAACTGGTTCAATTCATCATGCATAGCCATCATCCAGTTTGGGTCTCTTTCAGCTTCTTCTAAAGTATGAGCTCTAACTGTGATACAAAGGCTAGGTAGTCATATGCAGACCTAGTCCTAATACCTTGTGAAGGATCACCAATAATTAATTTTTAGGATGGGAAGTAGCGTACCTCCATTCAGTTGGTAGATCGGTGTGATCTTTACTTACCGTTTCTTCTTCTTCAATTGGTTTTTCTTAAATACTCATGTCTTCCATCTCTTTTTGAATAGTACCTGTATCATTGTCAATACACTTATCTTTTCTAGATGGTGAGGGGTTAGTTTCATCAACGATAACAAGCATTGACTCTTCAACAGTGAGAGTCCTTTTACTAAAACTCTATATGCTTTGCTATATAGTGAGTAACCAAGGAAAATTGCTTCATCAGAGTTAGCATCAAATTTTTCTAGATTATCCTTATCATTGTTAAGTACAAAACATTTGCATCCAAACACATGAAAGTAATTGATATTGAGTTTCTTTTCATTCCAAAGCTCATAGGAGGTTTTCTTCAAAATAGGATGGATCAAAACATGGTTTAAAATATAACAAGCAGTGTTAACCAGTTCTGCCCAAAAGTACCTTGGAAGATTACCTTCACATAACATCGTTCAGGCCATTTTTTTCAAAGTCCTATTTTTTCTCTCTACAACATTTTGTTATGGTGTTCTAGGAGCAGAGAAGTTGTGATCAATGCCATTTTCAGTACAATAATCATTAAAAAATTGATTTTCAAATTCAATGCCGCGATCGCTCCTAATTAAAATTATAGAAAGATTTTTCTGATTTGAAATTTTTTTGTGAAATTTTCTAAACACTTTGAAAATTTCATCTTTGTGAGCAATAAACAAAACCCATATAAATCTAGAAAAATCATCTACAATCACAAGGACATATTTCATACCTCATAGGCTTGTGGTCCTAGTTGGTCCAAATAAGTCCATGTGAAGTAGTTCTAGAGGTCTAGAAGTTGAAATCATATTTTTGGATTTAAATCTCCCCCTAGTTTGTTTACCCATTTTCCATGCTTCATAAACATGATCAAAAGGCATGCCTCTAACAAGATTTTTGGAGATTAACTTGGCAATAGTATACATGCTAGCATGTCCTAATCTTCTATGCCATAATAAATAAGATTTCTTAGTCTTAGCATTCATCGCAACTAATTTAGAACTACTTGACATGGCAAGATCATTTAGATCTACCATAGATATTTTTAAGTCTATGTCCAATAAATTTACTACTAGAATCAAGAGAGTTTGTTACTATACACAGATGATTCGAAGATAACTTTGAAGCCTTTATCACATAATTGACTAATACTTAATAAATTATGCTTCAACTCATCTATTAGCAATACATTTTCAATAAAGTACAGGGGGTTATTTTGATCTTACCAATTCCGATTATTTTTCCCTTGCCATTATCTCCAAAAGTAACCTTACTTCCTTCTTTCATTTTCAGGGTGATGAACTAATCCTTGTCACCCATCATATATCTTGAACAGCCACTATCGAGATACCATCTTTTTTTCAATTTCTGGGCTGCAAGACATTCCTGCAAGAAAATCAAGGAGTTCTTTTAGGTACCCAAGCTAACTTGGGTCCTTGCAGGTTTGTTGAGGTGGTTCCTTTGGGAACTCAAATTTTGTTTGATTTATTATGGACATTTCTAATAGTATTGCAGTTGAAAGCTATATGTCATATTTCTTTGCAAGCAAAACATTTGATTCTAAAATTCTGAAAGAATTTATACTTTGAAATTCTAGATGCATGAAGTGCAGAAATAGTAGGTTTTGTAATTGACCTTTTCGGAACATACACAATGGCTTTTGAAATGGAAGTAGAACCTTTTGTTATAAAAGCTTTTTGAGAAGTAGGCTTGGGAACAAAATCTTTTTGTTTCATAAATAGTTGCTAAAATATAATTTGAATTTGAAGTATTAAAACCGATTCCAGCTTTATTACCAGAAATTCTTTGATCTTTAAGAATCAACTCAAGCTTGTTAGAAGATAAAGTTAATTTTTCAACAAGTGGCTTGAGTTTTCAACCTCTTTTTTTAGCTTATTATTTTCTTTCAACAAAATATTATTTTTGTCATGAAACTCTCAGTTTTTAGTTTTCAAAACATTATACTTTTTAGAGAGGATATGAAGTTTTTTTTGTAATAAAGTAATCTTTTCTGAAATTTTCTCTTTTTCTTTAAGTAAAGAATCATTGATATGCTTTAATGATCTAATCTTTACTTCTGCCTTTTTAAATTCGGATAAAAGGTCATGAAATGCAGAATTTAACTCATCAAATATAAATTCAATTTGAGTATCGGGGGAAGTTATCTCATCCACGAGACCCATTAAACATAAGTTAGCTATTTTCATGGTCTCTTCTTCTTCAGTTGAAGTGGAGACTTCACTGTCGCTCCACGTAGCAACCATCTCTTTCTTTTTCTTCTTTTTGAGAAATTTCTTTAATAGTGGACAGTTCAGACGAATGTGCCCCAGTTTCTTACATTCATAGCAGGTGGGGACTTGTTCTTTATCTTTGTCTTTGTCATTTCTTTTGTATATTCACCTCATTTATAGAATTTTCTGTTGTATCTTCCTTTCTTCTTTCACATAAACTTTCTGAATCTCCTCACAACCATTGCAATGTCTTCATCTTCTAGATCATCTTCGGAGGAGGTAGAGTCATCTTCCATCTCTTCATCATCCTTTGATTCTAATGCAGCCTTGAATGCAATTATTTTCTTCTTTTTCTGATCATCATCTATTTATGCTGCATGGCTAATTCGTGTGTGATGAGAGAACCCATTAGTTCATCCATGGATAAAGTGTTCAAATCTTTAGTTTCTTGGATGGCAGTAACTTTAGGATCCCATTTATCAGAAAGTGATATCAAAATCTTTTGTACAAAATCAGTATTTGAATAAACCCTGCCAAGACTTTTTAAGCCATTAATAATATCAGTGAAATGTGAAAACATGGCAAAGATTATTTCATTAGGTTTCATTTTGAATAATTCGTAATTATGCATAAGAAGATTAATTTTAGAAGACTTCAATTGAGAAGTTCCTTCATGGGTCACTTTGAGTTTATCCCAAATTTTCTTTGCAGAGGAGCAAATAGAAATTCGATTAAACTCATTACTATCCAAAGCACAGTATAAAAGATTCATTACTTTGGCATTTAACTCACCCATCTTCATGTTATGTTCGTCCCAATCCTCTTCAGGTTTTGGAACGTCTACTCCATCAATTTTAATCATGGAGATATAATGACCCTTTAGAATGACCTTCCATAACTGAAAATCAACTACTTGAACATTAATTTTCATTCTAGCTTTCCAGTATACATAATTTGTGCCAGTGAAGAGTGGAGGTCTATTGGTTGATTGGCCTTCCACCAAGGACGTACTCATTGGATGAGTCATCAATCTTTACTCTAGTATAATCAGAGATACTGCTCTGATAACTGTTGTTGCCCAGGTGGCTACCTAAGAGGGGGGTGAATTAGGACTTTAAAAAATTTAGAGCAGATAATGTGCACTTAAAATCCCCTTTTGAAAGTGTTGTGTTGTGACTAAAAATTAAATGCAGAAGCTAAAAGAAATCAGAGAATCACAATACAAATACACAAGATTTATAGTGATTCGGATCAACCCAGCTCCTACGTCCACTATCCAAGATACCACTTGGGATTTTTACTATATTCACACCCGAATACAGTAGAATTCTTTTACAGATTACAATCCAAAATCTCTACCTTTGGTTTTAACGGGATCACCAAAGAAAACCCAACACCCTTTGGTTTTGAACGGGCTCACCAAAGAAACCTAATTTGGTTTTACCAGGATCACCAAGAACCCAACACTTATTTTTATCAAGGCTCACCAAGAACCTATTTGGTTTTTTAACCAGGCTCACCAATAACCCAACAATTCAATAAAATGAATTGAAATAAATGCAACAAAAATAACAAACTCAATTTGTCGGATAGTTGCCGGTGCAGCTTGATAGAAGTCCACTTGACTTGCACTTGAATGAGCTTTAATTGCTTTAGTGGCTTCTTTCAAAATTGCTTCATGCTTCATATCAGAGTTGGTGAAGACTTGTAGGCTTGCTTGAATGCTCTTGTGCTCTCTTTCTTGTTGGTAGGTAGGATATTCAATGTAGCACTCAAAACTTTGAAGAATTCTCTAGATATTTTTTCAAGGAAGTTCAAATCCTTCAAATATAAGGTCTTCCATCACTTCAAGGCAATTCTAGTCATTGTAGACCATTGGAAAGTGGTTTTTGACCATTTGAGCACCTTTTGGCATTCAAAAATAAATTCTGGAACTAGCCATTGGATACATGAAAGCGATGTTCAAGTTGGCTCAGATTCCTTCGAGTCAGCTCGGATCCTTCGAGTCGATAGGTCGAGTCACCAAATCTTCAGTGTAGTTGGCTCTTTATCTCAGGGCGCAAAACTTCACCCTGGACGAGTCGGCTCTTTGTAGCTCGGGTTGGCTCGAACTTATATCTTTGAGAAACTTGAACTCAAGGAGTCAGCTCTTTTGATCATTAGTTGGCCCTTCTTCTCAGGTTCTGAAATCATCAATCTGGAAGAGTTGGCTCGATGCAGTTCAGGTCAGCTCACTTTCTCAATTCTTCAAAATTAGGTCTGGTAGAGTCGGCTCTTTCTGGTTCGAGTCGGCTCGCTTGGCTGTTCTCAGAAATCTTTAAAAGTGGACTTAGAGGAGTCGGCTTGGACATATTCTAGTCAACTCAGATTCACTGGAGTCGGCTCGGATTGCTACATACTAGAATCCTTGTTGTGTGTAGTAGATGGAGTCGGCTCTTCAATGTGCTTGGTCAGCTCGAGTATTTTTCTTCAGATTTTTATAATTGGACTCAAAGAAAAACTATCACCAACACTATTACATTTTTCAAGCAAACCAACTCAAAATAATTTTAAGGCACACATACCCAGAAGTAACCCTTTTTACATAATTTTTTCTTAGCTTTCTCATTGGGTTCTTCTTTACAGAAACACATTACAATACAACTCAAATAAAAAATAAAGGTGTAGGAGTTGAAGTTTGAACAATTAACTCATCCTACAAAAACTTGTAAAACACTTGAAGAGTTATTAAAATAAATGTACATACTCCAATGTTTGGTTATCATCAAAATCACTTATGGGGTCAACAAAATGAGACTTAGATATGTAGCCATTAGCTTTAGTGCAAGTGGGAGATTGTTAGGTGTATGCCCTGAAAGCTAAGCTAGCTTGACACATTTTAATTTTTAGAGCATGAACTTTGTACTTAATCTTTCTTATTAATAAAAGGATATTAGTTTCATTCATATTGACATGTCTATGAATCGCCATGGAGTTATGGATAATGACACATATTCTCAAGAGTTGAGAATCTGAAGCATGTGTCTTTATAGATTAACTCCTAAAAGCTCTCGATTATTGAAATATCATAAGGACGATGATTGATCCATTAAAATTAGTGCATATATCACTTTCCTTTCTGGGTAGATGAGTCTTTGACCTACAGTGTGGTGACACGGAAATGAGAGTGCAGGTAGTTGATAGAGATCAATGGTACTGAGCATGACCAAGTACAAGAAGTTAGATGGATGACTTCTCACTCGTCAAAATTTTTTGATGCTGTAGTCATGTGAATAGTTCTTGAACCTAGAGTGTCTCGGCTACTCATAATAAGGTTGCTGTAGTTTGACAGCACAATCATATGGTTCCTATCCATTCGGGACCTTGCGGTGTTCAGAGGCTGTAGTTAGTTTGTTGTATGAGTAGGGTGTTCACTTGTAGGGATCTATCAGTCTTAGTAGTAAGGATAATCCTATGTAGCTTAATGAGACTAAGTCTAGAAGTCTATGGCCATAGCAGGATGATAATGAAAAAGTATTTTTTTTAGTATCATAATTGAACTTGAGTCGATTAAGTTAAGCATATGACTAATGGGTTTGACGAGTATCCGTAACTAACATCATGTCAGGATTTTTGATAGAGGAATCGGATCACATGGTAACTACACCTAGGGGTTCCAACCTTATTGTGCTGGGTTGCCACTACATACTGCTACGTGTCACTGGTGGATTGTGAGTGTCCATTAGGATCATTCTTGGATCGATATTCTGATTAGGGTTGAGCTAAAATTATTTCAGTTCATCGAAAGAAGTTTTGATGATGTATAATAGAGATTATAACATATCTCATTTGAAAGGGGTTCCGATGCACCACAGTGAAAAGATAATTTCAAAATGATGAAATTTAAACCAAAACCCTTAGCCAGGATCTTCTTATTTAGGATTAAAACATATGAGAAACATGCAAACCTACACTATTAGAATTAGGGCACCAACCTGTTATCGCTAAATCCAATTTTGATGTAGAATCAAAACTTGATATTGAATGACCCTTTTGAACTCACCAGGCATCCAAATGTCCACCCTCCAATGGTGATCCACAAGAAAATTGATCAAGATGCTTGCTTCTTCAAAAGTTCCTTCAATTGAATTCTTCTCCTAGAACTCAAGAGGACTATGGCTGAAAAATTCCATGGCAGGGACTTCTTACTTCCTTTCTTTCTTCTTCTTCTCCCTTTCATAAGACCTTGTCCTAAGAATACACTCTTGTCTTGAAGGAGGAGGAGGATTTAAGACACTAATGTCTTAATGTAAAAGGAAATAAAAACAGAGTATATCTTCTTTTCTTTTACCGTTCGAGAGATTCTTCCTATCTCTTGTTTTAGACTTGAGTTTCAACAGAGAAGAGAACTCTATAAAAGGAAAAATCTTGGGTCCTAAACAAGCTAAGGAGGAATCAGTCTCCTGGAAAGGAAAGAAATAAAAAAAAAAAAACTTCTGTCGTACATCCGAAAAACACCGAAGCCTCTGTTCCTTAAATAGACTACAAAAAGATGTCTTTTCAAAAAACACAACTCTCCGTAAACTATTTCTCACGCCCTCTCCTTCCTTCTCACGGCCCTTCAGATTCAAACTCACGGCTCTTCCTAAAAGAAAAGTCGTAAAGTTTTAAGAAGAAGGAAGTCGCGATGTTTCGGTCTCCGAAGAGACGTTATATCGCACAACCGGGAAGAGTTAGCATCTTTTATCTTTCTCAAAATCCCCAAACTGTTAGATGACTATCTAATGGTCATTAGGAGATGCGCTAATAGAGTATAACCGGCCAAAATGCAAAAATTATGGTGAAATAAGAAGACTTCACGCGTGCATGAAGAGTCCATGCGCGCGTGGAGTCTTTCCTCTTATCCACGCGCACAAATAATTTAGGGGCCTATATGGATGGGCTTGGGTGTTAATTAAGATGTAGTCTTAGCCAAGGGTTAGCCCAAAGTCCTATATATTTAATTAGGGTCTAATTAGGTCCAATTAGAACCCAAATTGATCCAATTCGGAACCCTAATTCAAATCCAATTCAATAGAAGCTAGGGTTTGCAACACCTGCTAGAGTGTTATCCTGCAAAGATGATTTAATTACAAATTAAACTCTTGATCAATCCTCTTAAGTGTGTGACCCATTGGGTTCCATATCCAGCCGGTAGTAGGTCTGAGTACAAGTTGACCTAACTTGATTAGAACTCTTTCTAATCAATTTAGGTCAAAACGAGCTTACCCGACTTGATCAATTAGGACTCTTCCTAATAAGTGATCTTTAAATTTGATCAACCCACAAGACAAGATTGATGTCTAGCAACGTGTCATGTCTACCTGGAAGATATGAAATTCTGGTGAAATACCAAAACTACCCTTCAGTAGAAAGTTACCGTACAATTAAATCTTTCGATCAGCCTGCACCCAAATTATAATTATGGATATGGATATATGTCAAATCCAATATTATATTTATTTCTAGCTCAATCTTATATTGATGATTCAATTATCTTGATATTAGAAACCATCTCTAATATCTTTATTTTGATCAAAGATTCCCTGAATCATCATCCGATTGATAACTAGCTGGATGCAATCTCCTCTTACTAAGAGTGATCGATTCCTTGTTGACCTACTCATTACCTTCATATACAATTCACTATTCCTAGTATCAATCCTGTGCATGACTCAATGTCATGATTAGGATTGAACCAAAGAATGGGTTCATGTACATAAGGTACTTATGGCAGTCTCAGGTCAAAGGATTACTTGTACCACTCCCACTATGAGAACCTTCTATTGACATGTAGCTAAGACTCCATTAGATGTTCTCAAGTTGGATCATATCAGTGAACTCATTCACTAATGAGCACCCACATCCTAGTATTAGTGTCATACACAAGTGACTGTGAGAGCAGTCACCCTTTCCAGTATACATGGGATGCGCTAGTCTTACCGAAAAAACCCTGATCCCCTACTCAGGGTTCTTTGACTAGGAATATTTTAGATTAAGGTTTTAAGACTTTAGGTCTCACTGGTATGATCTCATCATAACCCTAAAATCATAGCCCTAATCTATGGGGTTCATCATAATAAAACATAGCGCATGACGAAAAAATAATGCCTTTATTAGAATATTGTCAATTACATTGATTTGGAAGATACAATATTGATTGGCTTGTAGGGCATATGCCTTTCAATCTCCCACTTGCACTAAAGCCAATTGCCTTTAAATCTTAACCCCATACCCTCTAGGTGGCGATCAAAATCTCGCTGTGGTAGAACCTTAGTGAACGGGTCTGCTACATTGTTCTTTGTATCAACTCTATTTATGTAGACATCTTGTCTTTCGACTATTTCTCAGACGAGATGGAAGCGTCTCAAAATGTGCTTGGACTTATAATGAGCTCTTGGTTCCTTAGCTTGAGCAACAGCTCTAATGTTGTCACAGTAAAGTGGCACTAGGTTTTCAATCTCAGAACAACACCCAACTCTGTGATTAACTTCTTCATCCAGACTGCTTCCTTGGCGGCTTCACTGACAGCTATGTATTCTACCTCTGTGGTTGAGTCAGCTACAGTCTGCTGCTTAGTACTCTTCCAACTCACTGCTCCACCATTTAGGGTAAAAACATATCCCGAAATGGATTTGCTATCATCAATGTCTGATTGAAAACTAGAATCAGAATATGCTTCTTGTTTAAGATAGAACCACCGTAAACCAGAAAAATATCCTTAGTCATTCTCAGGTACTTAAGAATATTTTTAACTGCTTTCCAATGATCCTCTTCTGGATCAGCCTGAAACCTACTGATAATGCCTAAAGCATATGCCACATCAGGCCTGGTACATAACATGGCATACATTATGGATCCTATTGCCGAAGCATAAGGTATAGAATTCATTCTATTTCTTTCTTCAGGTGTCTTAGGAGTCATTCTTTTGGAAAGATGTATGCCTTGACTCATAGGAAGAAAACCTCTTTTACTTCCATCCATGCTGAATCTTTTCAGCACTAAGTCAATGTACCTTGACTGGGATAAACCTAGCATCCTCTTAGACCTATCTCTATAGATCTTAATACCTAGTATAAAGGATGCTTCTCCCAAATCTTTCATGGAAAACTGGTTTGATAGCCAAACCTTGACTGATTGTAACATTGGGATATCATTCCCAATGAGGAGTATGTCATCTACATACAGAACCAAGAAGACTATGGTACTCTCACTAGTCTTCTTATAAACACAGGGTTCATCCACATTTTTGATAAAACCAAACCTTTTAATAGTTTCATCAAAACGGATGTTCCAACTCCTTGAAGCTTGTTTCAATCCATAAATGGATTTCTTTAGCTTGCATACTTGATTAGGTTTATTCTTTGAAATAAAACCTTCTGGTTGTGACATGTAGACTTCTTCCTTAAGGAAACCATTGAGGAAAGCAGTCTTCACATCCATTTGCCAGATCTCATAATCGTGGTATGCTGCTATAGCAAGTACAATCTGAATGGCTATAGGTGAGAATGTTTCATCATAATCAATTCCCTATTTTTGTCTAAAACCTTTTGCCACTAATCTGGCTTTATAGGTTTCAACTTGGCCATCAGCCCCAATGTTTTTCTTATAGACCCATTTGCACCCAATAGGATTAACACCCTCTGGTGCATCGACCAAAGACCATACTTGGTTGACATACATAGAGTCTATCTCGGATTCCATGGCTTCTTGCCATCTATTTGAGTCACTACTCAAGATAGCTTCCGTATGGGTCAGAGGTTCATCATTTTGAATGACTTGGGCTTCATTATTTTCAATAATAAACCCATACCTCTCAGGTGCCCGTGGCACTCTATCAGACCTACGGGGAGGAGTTTTGTGTTCTGGTTCTGACCTAGCTATATGTTCTAATGGTTGAGAATTGTATATCTATGTATCTTGTACTTCTCCAAGTTCAACAGTTCTACCATTGCCTTTTTCTAAAATGAACTCTTTTTCTAGAAAAATGGCATGCCTGCTGACAAAAATCTTTTGTTCAATAGGATGGTAAAATAGATATCCTCTACCCTCTCTAGGATATCCTACAAATAGACATTTATCCGCTCTAGCTTCCAACTTCTGTCCAAAATTTCTTTTAACATAAGCTGGACATCCCCATATCTTAAAATATTTAAGATATGGTTTCTTTCCGCTCCAAATCTCATACGGAGTACTAAAAATGGATTTAGAAGGTACTTTGTTCAGAATGTAAACAGCAGTTTCTAGGGCATAACCCCAGAAGGAAATGGGTAATTTTGTGAAGCACATCATGGATCGTACCATATCTAATAAGGTACGATTCCTCCTTTCAGCTACACCATTTAGCTGTGGTGTATAAGGAGTGGTCCATTCAGAAAGAATTCCATTACCTTTAAGATAGTCTAAAAACTCCGTGGATAAGTATTCTCCTCCTCGATCAGACCGAAGAACTTTAATACTTTTCCTGGTTTGATTTTCGACCATACTTTGATACTCCTTAAATTTATCAAAGGCTTCAGATTTATGTTTCATAAGATACACATATCCGAACCTAGATAAATCATCCATAAAAGTGATAAAATATGAGTATCCACCTCTAGCCTGAGTCGTCATTGGACCACATACATCAGTATGTATAAGTCCTAATAACTCAGTTGACCTTTCTCCATGTCCAGTCAATGGAGTCTTGGTCATCTTACCCATGAGACATGATTCGCAAGTCCCTAATGATTTATGTTCATAAGGATCAAGGAATTTCTCATTGTATAACTTGCTTATCCTAGACTCATTAACATGACCAAGTCGATGATGCCAAAGTAAAGTATTATTAAAGTGTTCTCTTTTTCTTTTATTATTGACATGAAAAACACTATCATTGGAAGAAAGAGTTAAGAGCCCATTGCTAAATATGCCAGAACAAACAAATTCATTAGACAACATTATCGAGCAACCAGTGCTCGTTACATCCATTACATATACTTGTTTTAATAACAAGGGAATAGATATAATGTTCCTAATAATCTTAGGCATATAATAACAATTTTCTAACTCCAAGATCTTCCCTGAAGGCAACTTCAGAATATAGGTCCCTACAGCTTCTGCTTGGATGATATCACCACTAGCACCGTAGAGATTGAAGTCACCTTCCTTCAATACTTTAAGCTTGTGGAGGTCCTGCAAAGATTTGCATATATGGTAACCACAAGCGGTATCCAATACCCAAGTATTTGAAACATATGAATTTAATGTCAATATAGCATGTATCTCATACATACTTTTGGCGCATCTGATGCACCAGGCTTCACAGTTGCAAGGTAAGCCTTGCAATTCCTTTTCCAATGTCCCGCTTTGCCGCAAAAGAAACAGGTCGACTGTTCGGAGGCCTTCTTTCCTTTCTTATTCTTATTGATGCCACTCTTAGGGTTTAGCTTCCTATTAAAACCCTTTTTGCCTGATTTCTTCTTATTGGTCTTATCAATAAAAAGAAGTGGAGCCTTTTCTTTCTTTATGTGGCTCTCCACCGTTTTTAACATATTTAACAGCTCAGGCAAGGAAGTGTTCAGTTTGTTCATGTGATAATTCAAGACAAACTGAGAAAATAACTTTGGGAGTGATTGCAGGATAAATCCTGATTCAACTCCCCATCCATAATAAAACCTAATTGACCCAATCTGGTGATCAAGTCAATTACTTTCAGAACATGATCCTGAACGGATGTTCCCTCTGTCATCCTTGCACGGAATAACTGCTTAGATATTTCATATCTAGCAGTTCTGCTATGTTCTCCATAAAGCTCTTTTAAATTGAGCATTATGGATTGAGTATCCATGCTTTCATGATGTCTCTGTAACTCATTGGTCATAGAGGCTAGTATGATACACTTGACAGTGAGGGAGTCATTCTGCCACATTTTGTATGTGGCCATATCTTCCTGTGTGGCATCGTCCCCTAGTTGATTAAGACTAGGGGTATCAAGAATATAAGAAAGTTTTTCTGAACTCAGCACAATCTTTAAATTTCTCAACCAGTCCACATAGTTTGGACCAGTCAGTTTGTTGGTATCTAAGATACTTCGTAGTGATAATGAAGATGCCATTTATCTACATTTAACAAAGAACAATACATAAGCAAACAATCATGAAATGACATACATAATTAAATAAGGTCTTTAATTTAATTATGTCTCCCACTATTTTATCAAAAATCATAGCCCTCACTATGATAATCGAAAAAAAAAACTGATAAATTTTTCTTAGTGAGATTGAGATCCTAATAACTTATAAAAGATCTTGTAGAAAACACAACAAATCTTTTATAAGCTTAAAGGTAGGAAACTCTTCCAATTATATCTCATATAATTCTCAAGAAGTAACTTGGCCTCTAGAACATTATTAGTCTTGCAGAAGACACAACAAACCATAATGTTCTAGTTAAGTCAAAACCCTTTCATTTCTTTACAGTCAATACTTAAATATAATGCCCTTGCAGATAACACAACAAAGCATTATACTGAATATGCTGTAAGCATCTCTATGCACTAGACTAGTATTATGTCAATCACCATATTAGGTCTTGCAGATAACACAACAAACCTAATGTGGTTCATAACACAATAACGATCCAGCATGAAGGAAGGCCAATATATATAGTATTTTTAACACTAAGCATTTTAGTCAAGATTTAAATTTAATCAAATTGGCCAGGCAAGTGGAAGAGATGTGGGAGTCCCCCCGTTGCTTTCCTAGACACCAATAAAATTGGCCAGATCAGTCAACGGAACCAATTAAAAACCACAATTCTCTTTACCTTCCCAGAATCACCTTTCTAGACACCGAAATGATCAATTGTTCATCATGACTGGTGATTCTTATCAGTTAAATATACTAAGACTTAATATAATTTTTAAGAGGAGGGATTTATAAATTTCTAGCACATCCTTATAAAATTTATCACAACATATCATTCTTATAAATAAGAAAATTTGTGCTAAGTGTGTCATCATACTAGGATAACCATTTACCACATAATGGATCCACTATTATGCCAAGGCAACCTTATTTCAGTATGATGAATTCAAAACAAAACATATCTCTATAATAATTAGGGTTTGAGTGAAAAACCCTAATTAGTGACACACATCAAACATAAATTATCAAACATACATGCATCCCATAAATGTGCTAAGTGTATCAGCATTCAAGGGTTTAAAACCCTAACATGCGACAGTACAACAAAACACATATAAATAATTTTCATATGTTTTAACTGTAATAAGGATGGCTCTGATACCACTGAAAGGGTTCCAGTGCACCACAGTGAAAAGATAATTTCAAAATGATGAAATTTACACCAAATTCTTAGCCAGGATCTTCTTATTCAGGATTAAAATATATGAGAAACATGCAAACCTACACTATTAGAATTAGGGCACCAACCTGTTATCGCTAAATCCAATTTTGAGTAGAATCAAAACTTGATGTTGAATGACCCTTTTGAATTCACCAGGCATCCAAATGTCCACCCTCCAATGGTGATTCACAAGAAAATTGATCAAGATGCTTGCTTCTTCAAAAGTTCCTTCACTTGAATTCATCTCCTAGAACTCAAGAGGACCATGGCTGAAAAACTCCACGGCAGGGACTTCTTACTTCCTTTCTTTCTTCTTCCTCTCCCTTTCTTAAGACCTTGTCCTAAGAATACACTCTTGTCTTGAAGGAGGAGGAGGATTTAAGACACTAATGTCTTAATGTAAAAGGAAATAAAAACAGAGTATATCTTCTTTTCTTTAATCGTTCGAGAGATTCTTCCTATCTCTTGTTTTAGACTTGAGTTTCAATAGAGAAGAGAACTCTATAAAGGGAAACTCTTGTGTCCTAAACAAGCTAAAGAGGAATCAGTCTCCTAGAAAGGAAAGAAAAAAAAAAAAAAAAAACTTCTATCGTACATCCGAAAAACACCCGAAGCCTCTGTTCCTTAAATAGACTACAAAAAGATGTCTTTTCAAAAGAACATAACTCTCCGTAAACTATTTCTCACGGCTTTCCACATTTCTCACGCCCTCTCCTTCCTTCTCACGGCCCTTCAGATTCAAACTCACGGCTCTTCCTAAAAGAAAAGTCGTAAAGTTTTAAGAAGAAGGAAGTCGCGATGTTTCGATCTCCGAAGAGACATTATATCGCGCAACCGGGAAGAGTTAGCGCCTTTTATCTTTCTCAAAATCCCCCAAACCGTTAGATGACCATCTAATGGTCATTAGGAGATGCGCTAATAGAGAATAACCAGCCAAAATGCAAAAATTGCAATGAAATAAGAAGATTTCACGCGCGCATGAAGAGTCCATGCGCACGTGGAGTCTTTCCTCTTATCCACGCGAACAAATAATTTGGGCGGCCTATATGGATGGGCTTGGGTGTTAATTAAGATGTAGTCTTAGCCATGGATTAGCCCAAAGTCCTATATATTTAATTAGGGTCTAATTAGGTCCAATTAGAACCCAAATTGATCCAATTCGGAACCCTAATTCAAATCCAATTCGAATAGAAGCTAGGGTTTGCAACACCTGCTAGAGTGTTATCCTGCAAAGATGATTTAATTACAAATTAAACTCTTGATCAATCCTCTTAAGTGTGTGACCCATTGGGTTCCATATCCAGCTTGTAGTAGGTCTGAGTACAAGTTGACCTAACTTGATTAGAACTCTTTCTAATCGATTTAGGTCAAAACGAGCTTACCCGACTTGATCAATTAGGACTCTTCCTAATAAGTGATCTTTAAATTTGATCAACCCACAAGACAAGATTGACGTCTAGCAATGTGTCATGTTTACCCAGAAGATATGGAAATTTGGTGAAATACCAAAACTACCCTTCAGTAGAAAGTTACCGTACAATTAAATCTTTCGATCAGCCTGCACCCAAAATATAATTATAGATATGGATATATGTCAAATCCAATATTATATTTATTTCTAGCTCAATCTTATATTGATGATTCAATTATCTTGATATTAGAAACCATCTCTAATATCTTTACTTTGATCAAAGATTTCCTAAATCATCATCCGATTGATAACAGCCTGGATGCAATCTCCTCTTACTAAGAGTGATCGATTCCTTATTGACCTACTCATTACCTTCATATACAATTCACCATTCCCAGTATCAATCCTGTGCATGACTCAATGTCATGATTAGGATTGAACCAAAGGATGGGTTCATGTACATAAGGTACTTATGGCAGTCTCAGGTCAAAGGATTACTTGTACCACTCCCACTATGAGAACCTTCTATTGACATGTAGCTAAGACTCCATTAGATGTTCTCAAGTTGGATCATATCAGTGAACTCATTCACTAATGAGCACCCACATCCTAGTATTAGTATCATACACAAGTGACTATGAGAGCAGTCACCCTTTCCAGTATACATGGGATGTGCTAGTCTTACCAGAAAAACCCTGATCCCCTACTCAGGGTTTCTTTGACTAGGAATATTTTAGATTAAGGTTTTAAGACTTTAGGTCTCACTGGTATGATTTCATCATAACCCTAAAATCATAGCCCTAATCTATGAGGTTCATCATAATAAAACACAACGTATGACGAAAAATAATGCCTTTATTAGAATATTGTCAATTACATTAATTTGGGAGATATAATATTGTTTTGCTTGTAGGGCATATCCCTTTCGTCATTACCATACAGAATAGGACATGAGGGGTCACATACATTAGGAACTCAAGTAACCAATCAGCAAATCAATTTGGATATAATTGTAAGTGTTACAATTAAGATTTGACCTAATTAATTATGGACTAGTTATTAATTAAATTAAATCAAATTTAATTTGATCTTAATTGAGCCTAATCCAGTTGGGTTAATAACCTTTTTGAAATGGGTTAATTAGGTTTAATTTAGCTTCAATTTGAGTGTCAAATCTATTTTATTTGGACCATGAGTCAGAGTCCAATTAGACTAGGACTCTCTCTCCATATCACTCCCTCTCTCACTCCTCTTCTCCACATGCCAACCATGTGGGGCCCAAGCATTTAGGTGACAAAGAAGAGTTGGCGTGAATATTTGATGGTGCTAGTTTTCTTTTTGGCATGGAAGAATATGAGGAGTCCTCATTCACTCCTCTTAAATTTGAATTAGAGAAGCTTCCACCTAATCCAAGTTGGCTTGAAAAACCAAGAGGGTTAATCCTTTTAGGCTTGAGAATTGGATGAGTTTTTGTGCGACAAAATGAGGGCCGCTAAAAGTGCTTTGGCATGAAAAAATAAGAGAGGGAGAAGTCCCCTTTTAATCCAATCTAGCTAGTTTAGTTTGGACTCTACCCTTTGGGTTTTGGGTTAGATTGGACTCTGGACTTTTACCTTCAAAGGGTAGGAGAACTAATCTATAAAAGGTGGAGAGGGGGTGGGCGTCCAAGACTGATTTCTCTTTGGGCATGTGAGGTGCTTCTTGCTAGTAAGGCGCAAAGATTCTCTCTCTTCCTTGTGTGAGGTTTGAGACCTTCCCTTCAAGAGTGTTGAGAGGACTTCTACATAAGAGGGAGAAGAAAGTAAGAGGTCCAAAGATCTTGCATAGTCTGACTTGCGAGATAGAAGCCAGAAGCCGGTCCAAAATTGCGGATCAGAATGATTTTTAAAGTAGTGATTTGCTGAAAGAGGAGAGGGCTGCAAGGATCTAGCAGTCTTATACCTTCTATGACTTAGTTACAAGAGCTCTGTGTGGATACCAGTAGAGGCTGGGTGATTGTGCAGCTCTGGTAGAATCCTGGTTTCAATAGTCGATCAGCACATTTTCAGAGCAGGCCAAGATAGCGATCCAGTTAAGTATTTTATGCTTAAAATTATTTTATTTTTAGATCTGTTATTTTTCTCATATATTTCAACATGTTAGAAATTTATGATGAATAAATTAAATTTATTTATAAATTGCATCATTAGATATAAAATATTTTTATATATACTTTTGCTGCGTCAGGCTTTTGATGCCTGATGATTGCAATGTACTATTCCTGGGAGAATCCAAACACTTATTTGATTCGAACTCTTTCGGTAGCCTTTTGAACTTTTTCCTTTTGCTGGACTTCCTACCCTCTTGTAGGGCACTCAGAGCACTCTTTGAATCTTCTCTCAGAATCTGGTTATCCCTTCTATAGCTCTTCCTAGGACCTTGCCTTAAAGTGACAAGGTTTGTCTTTAAAGGACAAGTCTTGTCTTAAGAGGACAAGGCTTGTCTTAAAAGAGCAAGGAAGAAGAATAGAAAGGACTCTATCAGATGAAAATTGGAATGCATGGCATCAGATTATCGATGCTTATTTATAGAGAGGGATGTGGTGCTTGATATGTCTCTATCTCAGCCATCTGATAAGACCCTTCAATGAGAATGATTCTTTTGGATGAATAGACATATCACGATACCACCTTTCATGCACCAAGGATATATAAATGTCTCTTGGATTTTCTAGCATTTTTTTTATATGCCATGTAGCAATTACTGGTCAAGAATAAAGTAGGGGGCGTGGGATCTCAAGAGGTGTATTGTAGAAATCTCAGAGTCTTCAAACAGAAGGACTCTGGCCTTTCAAATTTGTGCCTATTTATGAAACCTCGTAACCTTTCATTGTGCGCCACTTTATTCCATGCCAATTCTTCATTTTGACTAGTCAAAGCCCATTCATTTGGATGTGGAGATTAGGGAGAAAGTCTTTAGGCTTATATAGAATAGGTGATTAAGTGGCAAAAGGACTCTTGGTCCTTTTGCACCCCTTAATGTTGTTGCAGACAATTCTTAGCGCCAAGAGTCTCATGCTAGTAGGACTCTTCCATTATTCCAAGATAAAGCCTAAATAAATTTAGATAAAACCTGATTAAGGCTATCCTAATTAAGACAACCCAATTGAAGTCCCTCTTAAATTAGTTAGCCCAATTAGTAAGCAAGCTCACCCAATTAAATTGGGTTAGGAGTTGGGTTAGCCAACATATGTTAGTATATCAATTAGCTAGCTAATTAGAAACCCATGATGCTAATAAAAAATAATTAACTTCCTTGACTCCACGTCCGCTGCCTCGTGCCACATCAGCATTCTGGCCACATCATTTGCCCTCGATGCCTGAGGCCCATTGATGCATGGTGCTTGGGGCGAAGGGCATAATTATGGCACTGACGTGGAAGGGCGAAGAAATCGGGTGCAATAATGACTAAAATCGGCGGTGCCTTGCTCCGCGGTCCTACGAGCTTGTGAGAGGATGCCACATAGCCATGCAGGAGGGGGGGTCGTCGAGGTGGGTGCGGAAGTCATAGCGATCGTGGCTAGATGGGCACACTGGCCCAATGGATGGTCGACACGTGGCGGGCGCCTCCTGGGGGGCCGCAAAGGTACGGTCGGGCGCAGGTAGTTCCGGAAGGAGGGGCAAGTTTTTTCGAAGCTTACCCTCATTCAAACTTTGCGCGCCCAGTACCTTACAGGAGTTTCTCCGTCTCCCTCTTCCCCTTTGGCCGCCGGCATCCTCCTAGAGTTTCTACAGGTTGACCTCCTCTTCTCGCCTCGTGGGAGTCATTTTAGGGTCCCTCTTGTCCTTTTTCTTCTTCCTCCTTGTCTCTTCCCTCCATGGATCACTTTGGTCCAGAGTTTCGTCCTTCTCGCCAAGTCGAAGTTGGACCCTCCCAGCCGAGGACTCCCTCTTCCTCTGACAAGGAGATGGAGGCAGCGAGGTTCGAGTTTAGTAGGCGGCCCGCCCTGGGTCCGGTAATCATTAGGGAATCCGGGTCTTCTCCTCTTCCTCCTCGAGTCCTTCCAGAGCCTGAACCTTCTCGGTCGACGGGTCCCAGAGGGATTGCCTCGGTGATTACCTCTAAAGATCTGCTGGGCATCCAGGAAGCCTATGGGATTCTCAAGTATGTCTGTCTCTCCGTTCCTCTCCGAGGGAGCGGGTGACTTCTAGTGGTCCTAGGCGGATTGCCCTTTATGAGGAGGCCTTCGCCGTGGGCCTCCATTTTCCTTTCCACCCCTTCTTCCTTTCATTTCTGGCCAACTATCGTCTTGTCCCGGCTCAGTCAGTCCCCAACGCCATTAGGACTATCTTTGCCTTCATCGTCTTATGTCACTTTCACGAGATTGTTGCCCATTTTTTCCTTTTTAGGACTTTTTTACTTTGAAACGCCACCCCACCGAGGAGGGGTGGAGGTCTCTTTCTTTCCGCCCTCGGGGAATAAAGTTTGTCCTCCCCTCTTCCATTAAGGGATGGAAGAGTAGGTTTTACTTTGCTTCCATAGAGGGGGTTGACTGGGTTTGGAGTGACCTAGATCGGTCCCCAAATAAGAATTATGCTATCGAGGAGGCCGACGTCGAACTGTACAAGCAGCTCAGATCGGCGGAGATCCCCTGGCTCGAGGTTTTGCTGTCTGAACAAAATCTCCACGAGGCTAGGGTGGTCCCGGCACTGGAGTCAGGTGAGTCCCACTTGGCCATCCTTTTTTCATTTTCTCTTTCTCTCTCTCTCTCTCTCTCTCTTTTTTGGGGGGGTCTGACCTTGTTTCTATCTTGGTGCAGTAATGAAGTTCTCGATGGACGAGCTGCTCTCGTTCTCCGAGGAGCGGGAGCAGGCCACTGAGGCTGCCGAGCCAGCACCGAAGAGAGCCCAAGCTAAGAACGGGGTGAGGTGGAGCCGGCTGGGGTGGACATGCCTGTGCAGGAGAAGATGAATGCACCGATACAGGAGTGTAGGCGGAAGAGGGCAGTCGAGATCATCTCGAAGCCTCCCATAGCAGCATCTGAGCCTGAAGTGGTTGTCCATGCGAGGTTAGCCGCCGCTGCTGCCAGGTCAGCGCCCACCTCCTCGGAGGTTGCCAGCACCAAGGAGGACAGGGGGGCACAAGAAGTCATGCCAGCGCCCCAAGTCCGGTCCGATGTGGTGCCAATCTCCCAGTTTGCGCCAAGGGAGCCTTCTACCGTCGAAGGAGCCGAACCGACGGGAACATGGGAGAGGGACTACCGCTGAGTCCCTTTCCGGCTGGGCCCGAACGTGTCCTTGATGAAGGATGCAAGCCTGGCAGAGCGCATGATGGACTTCTCGGTCCAGTCATGCGACAGGCGCGAGGGGAGTGGGCGACTCCTCGGTGACGTCATCACGGCGTCGTTCGCCCAACTATATGCTGTAAGTAGTTCCCCCTTACTTTGACATCTTTCTGTCTCCTTCTCTATTAGTTAGTTGCTGACCTGGCTCTTTCGATTGCAGCAAGGGTGGGAGCTGATCCTCATAAGGGATTACTGTCGTAACTGGGCAAGGAGGGATAGAGAGCAGGGAGCCGAGCTCGCATCCCTCAAAACTGAAGTAGGCCGCAAGGATGCAGAGGTTCGGGAGGCTAGCCAAAAGGTGAAGAGCCTCCAGATCGAAGCTGCAGATGCGGCCAGGATAAGGAAGGAGCTCGACAGCGAGCTCGAGTCCAAGCGGGCCCGGTTGAAGGAGCTTCGGGCTGAGTTGGAGGCGGCCAGAGAGACGGCCACCTCCGCTGAGAAGAAGGTGGCTGCGACCGAGAAGAGAGTTGCCGATGCAGAGGAGAAGGCTGCTCTTTCCCACTGTTCCACTGAAACTACTGAGAAGGCGCAGGCGACAACCGTCTGCCTGTCCGAGCACCTGAAGGCGGAGCTGGAAGAGGTCTGGCCCCGGGCTGAGGCTGAAGAGAAAGTGGCTGCTGATGCTGTGTCTACTTTCAAGGTGACCCTGGAGTACCTCAAGGACTTCCGAGAAGCGGCAACGGACTCCTTTGCCAAGGGGTTCGCATACTGTCGGTCCCAGCTGCAGGGAGTTCTGTCCGAGGAGCAGTTGGCCACACTCCGAGTCCCGGGGAAGAAGGCTTCCTCCGCAATGATGACAGTGGTGGCAAGGCAGGGAGTTGCTCCAACTGAGGCTCGAGCTCTAGCGACCTCGAAAGTGCCTGGCCCCGGGGAGCCGGCACCATGGCGGCGAGGGCGGCACCTGCGCCGCAGCCGGAGGCAGCTGGTCCGGCCCCAGCAGCTGAACCTGCTCCTCCTGCAGAGGTGAAGGAGGGAGAGGTCCTAGCCGTGCGCCACCCGGGGAAGGAATCAGCTGCCTAGGATAGGATTTATCTTCTTTTCATATTTGTACTTTTTCCTTTCTTGACCGGGTCATCCGGCTTGTCGGGGCCCGGAAGATAGTGTAACCAGCTTTTTTAGTAATGAAATTCATTTTTTGCAATCACTGCGGCTCCGTTGTCTGTAATGTGGAATAACTTCTTTGCCCTCTTCTCCCCCCTTTCCTTGCTTCTTCCTCTTTTTCGGTGTAAAGAGGTCTGAGAGAGGAGCCGAGGACACCGACCGGCATGGACCCAACGTTAAGCTTGAGGTCATTCCAGTGATGGATGTTGATCTTGGACTCAGCTACTTGAAGGCATAATCAGGTTGTCGCCATCTTGGAGCTAGACTCGGAGACGTCGAAGGCTGAGATCCCCAGTATTGGAAGTCTGAGTCTTGAACCTTAGTGTCTCGGAGCCAGTCCCAAGGACGTTGATGATTGGAGATTGCGGCACTGGAAGTCTGATTTCCAGGCCTTGGCATCCTGGATTTGGGCTTAGAGACACTAAGTGCCTGAGGGCTTCCCAGGTCCTTTGCCATGTAGCTGGGCTCGTCAATGCCGGAGGGTCATCCGGTCTTTAATACCAAGGAGCTGGGCTCGCTGGTGCCAGAGGTCATCCGGTCTTTGATGCCGGTGAGTTGGGCTCGCCGGTGCCTGGGGGCTTCCCAGGTCATTGGTTGGCAATGATACTCCCAGCCCAGGGGACTTGAGCTTGGAGGGGTGCTTCATGGTGGAGGAGGCTGGGCTCGACTCCTGATCATGGGGCCCGATCTCGAGGGGTCTGCCTTGGGTGGAAGTTCATGCTCGGCTCCGACCTAGGCGTCCCGAGCTTGCGGGAGCTAACCTGGTGGAGGACGGGGCCCGGCTTTGGCTATTGTCGCGAGGCCGAGCCCGGGAGCGCTGTTGATGATGAGCTGCACGGCTCGGGGGTGTCCTTGGCTGGAGATCTGAGCTCCGTTCTTGAGCAGGCATCCCGGAGCTGAACTCGAAAGTGTGTTGGCTGAAGAGTTTCTCTTGGCCAGAGATCTGAGCTTCGGCCTTGTGCTGGCATCCTGGAGCTGGGCTCGGGGACGTCGATGACTCGAGAAGGCATCTTGAAGTTGGGCTCGAAGATGCGTTGGTTGAAAAGATTCCCTCGGCCGGAGTTCTGAGCTCCGGTCTTGGGCAGGCATCCTGGAGCTAGGCTCGGGGATGTTGGGTGCCTGGGGGCTTCCCAGGTCCTTCGTCGGGGAGCTGGGCTTGCCAGTGCTGGAGGGTCATCCGGTCTTTGATGCCGGGGAGCTAGGCTCGCCGGTGCCAGAGATCGTCCGGTCTTTGATGCCGGGGAGCTGGGCTCGCCGGTGTCGGAGGTCGTCCGATCTTTGATGCCGGGGAGCTGGGCTCGCCGGTGCCGGAGGTCGTCCGATCTTTGATGCCGGGGAGCTGGGCTCGTCGGTGCCGGAGGTCGTCCGGTCTTTGATGCCGAGGAGCTGGGCTCGCCGGTGCCGGAGGTCATCCGGTCTTTGATGCCGGGGAGCTGGGCTCGCCGGTGCCGCAGGTCGTCTGGTCTTTAACACTGGGGAGCTAGGCTCGCCGGTGCCGGAGGTGATCCGGTCTTTGATGCCGGGGAGCTGGGCTCGCCGGTGCCGGAGGTCGTTCGGTCTTTGATGTTCCTACAAGGTAAATAAACCATTGCACAGGAAAAGGACTTTTATTGCAAATGGAGGGAGAACTTACACTATTGGCAGTAACTCCTCAGATTATAGGCATTCCATGTCTGGGGGGGGAATCTGGTTCTGTCCTGGTCCTCGTGATAGTAGGCCCCCTATAGGAGGGCCTTGGCCATATCGTAGGGGCCTTTCCAATTCGGCGAGAGTTTACCGCGCTCTCTGGGTTGAGACGCCTCAGGTCGCCAGGTCGGAAGATCTTCAACTTCACCCAGGCGTTATGACGTTGGGCGAGCTGTTACCGGTACGCTGCCACCCAAAGCAAGGCTCTGATCCCTGTTTCTTCGAGGGGGTCTAGGTAGAGGAGGGGGTGCACCGGGCCCAACTGGAGTCATATCTCCGCACCGAAGGCAAGGTCGAAAGGCGCTTTGCCTGTTGCCACTCTGGGCATTGCGTGGTAGGCTCTTAGGGTGCTCGGGATCTTTTCCACCCCTTGCCCCCCCGAGCCTTCTTAGGGGTGCACCCAGTCCCCCAGTGTATCATCCCCACCGGCTTCTCAATGGGGTGATTGTCGATCGCTAGGGCTGGCGGAAGGGTGACGACTGCCTGGGATTCCAGCTGAGATCTGCCCCCCACATACCTTTTGAGGTAGCCTCTCTTTATGAGCTCTTCAATCTCCTACTTGAGGTCGCAGCATTCCTCGGTATCGTGACCATGGTCACGGTGAAAGCGACAGTACTTTGACTTGTCACGGGTGGTAGATGGCTTCAATGGCAGTGGGTGCCTAAGGTAGGTCTCGCCCTCGATCTCCATGAAGATCTTCATCCTCGGGGCGAGAAGGGGAGTGAGACTCCTTTCAGGGATAGGAGTGCTCCTTGGCCCTGGTCCAGGGTGGAAGCTTCGAGATGATGGCGCTGGCTTCTGTGCTCCAGGCACCTCGGCAGGCGCGGGCCTCTTCGATGGCTTCCCATCGAGCTCTCACCGGGTATGATCTACCTCCTCAGCACGGATGTACTTCTGGGCATGAATAAGGAGCTTGGGGTAAGACTTCGGAGGCTTTTTGTCGAGTGAGTACGTCAAGCGGGAAGTCTTGAGCCCTCTCTTCAGGGCCAGGAAGGCGACCAACTCCTCGAAACAGTAGATCTCCAAGGTGGCAGCCTTGAAACGAGCCACGTAATCCTACAGCGGCTCCTGATCCTGTTGCTTGATGGAGAAGAGGCTGTCCGTCTCACATGGCATCTTCAGGCATGCGTCGAAATGGGCCACAAACTTTTATCCTAGCTGGGCAAAAGAGCTGATGCTTTCTGGCTCGAGGCGAGTGAACCACACTCGAGCGGCCTTCCGAAGGGTAGCAGGGAAGGCGACGCACAGAAGGGCGTCAGTGGCCCCCTGGACCCTCATGAGGGCCCGGTAACTTTCCAGGTGGTCCAGGAGGTCAGTGGTCCCGTCGTAGGGATCCACCTGTGGCATCCGAAACCGGTGCAAGATCGGCTCCACTTGGATTTCTTGGAAGAATGGGGGATGGGTGTCGTAGCCCGCTGGCTCACTAGTAGAGCTCGGCAAGCTGGCGAACCGGTGATCGAACTTCGCTAGCTTGCGTTCATGCTCCTCAGGCGCCTACCCGTCGCGTGCCTGGTGGCTTCATCAGGGAACCCCTCCACCAAAGGAGACGGAGAAGGTGACATGGATGCGCGGCACCCGTGGCAGGGGGTCTTACTTTTCTTGCCTCGGCAGGGTCTGGGCACCTCCCACCCGAGGTTTAGTGAGCGGCTCTCTCCGTCAGCAGATCCGGCTCGTTGTCTTTTCGTCGGAGCTTGATGGCTGCCCCGGTTGTCAGTGATGGCCCGCGGCTACAACGGCCTTCCTTGGAAGGATTGCAGGCTATCGTGGGGAGTTGCGGCATGGGCCACCAGGGTCCCTAGCTGCTGGTGGGTAGCCATGGACCAGTGCTGGTGCTGAAGCTGGCGCACTGCCGTGGCAAGAACTTGCATCTGCTGGGCAAGCACGGCCAGCTGGACTTCATGTGGTGATGGTTGAGCCAGGACAGGCGGCTCCATCTCCGGACCGTGCGGGTTCTCGTGAGAAAGGGATGCCTCCGCGTGGCTGGGAGAAGCCTCCCTGGCCTAGGTGGTCACCATTATCCCGATTGGCCTGCTAGGCAGGGCTTGAACTGGATCGAGTGTCATTTTGCCCCCATACCTAGTGCGCCAATCTATTGTCGCCCCGATCGTCGTGGCCCATAACTGCTGATGGTATCGGGTGTGTCGCGTCCACCCACCTGGAAACGCCTCCGGTGCCTCGGGACCTGCAAGGAAGCAATGTCAATGACCCGGGTCAATGATTTTGGCCGGGGCAATCCGACGGTCAAGTCAATGGCGATCCAGGGGAACAGATCCTTCTGGTCGAGCCCCTCTGGATGAGCTCCATGCTAGGAGGAGTGAATATAGTGTGAGTGGAAGGTGAGGACGAGCTGGTAATGGTGTTGGCCAAGGTGGTCTTGCCCTTCTCTCTGGCCTTCTTCCCTTGTGTTGCTCTGGTTCCTCTTTTGAATTGAAAAGCATGCTATGGGTATCCTCCCCCCTCCCCCCTTCGGGTTAGAGGCCGATACCTCCTTTACCTCTTTCTTGGCAGGAGCTTCTACCTTGGTTTGCTTCGGGATCTCCCCCTGCTGTCGTGTACGGCGAGGTACCGTGGCATGGACGGGACGTCTCTCCTGTTGTGACAGTCAGGGAAGCCTCCATAGATTTTTGATATTCCTTTTGCTTATCCCTCTCTTGGGAGTCTGTCAGGGCCTCGATCGGCGAGCCGCCGGTCTTGGGATCCATGCTCTCCGGTAGGGTCTTTTCTTCGATTGTATGGCAGATCGACGAAGGGTATGGTGCCTTGATTGTGGCATGGTTGGTGTCGTACAGCCCTCAAGAGCATCACCACCATCCTAGGAGGAGAGGTATAGCTCCCTTGGTGGCCAGTGCATTGGCTTGAACAGAGGGCCGAGCTGGAGAGGCAGGGCCCATCTTCGGTAGACTCGCCTGGGTGCTGCTCGGCATGATGGAGGTGGACCGAGCTTAGTCACGGAGAGGCGCCTCATGACGGAGGAGGCTGAGCTCGACTCCTGACCACGGGGCCTGACCTCAGACGAGCTCGGTGTCGGGTTGCCGTCGAGTCCAGGGGACCTGAGCTCGGAGGGGCATCTCATGGTGGAGGAGGCTGAGCTTGACTCCTGGCCATGGGGCCCGATCTCGAGGGGTCCACCTTAGGCGGGAACTCGGACTCGGCTCTGGCCTAGGTGTTCCGGGCTTGCGGGAACGGACCTGGTGAAGGACAGAGCTTGCCTTTGGCGGGCAGAGGTGTTGCTTCAGGGAAGCTCAGCTCAGCAAAGGCGCTCATGTTGAAAGCTTGTCGCAGCATCCAATGGGGACTCCATGTCCACTGCTCGTACCATGTCAGCATTCTGGCCACATCACCATCCTTAAGTATTTACGAAATACTAAGGACCAATGGCTAATTTATGAAGAATCTGACTTGAAACCTGTGGGGTATACTGACTCCAGTTTCCAGTCAGATAAGGATGATAGTAAGAGTGTTTCAGGATTTATCTTTATCCTAAATGGAGGAGCTGTTTGCTAGAAAAGTTCCAAGCAGCCTACTGTGGCAGACTTAGTATGCGAAGCAGAGTACATTGCAGCATCAGATGCAGCGAACGAAGCTGTGTGGTTGTGGAAGTTCCTTAGCGAGCTGGGAGTGGCACCTTCCCTAGATGGTCCTGTTTCAGTGTACTGTGACAACACTGGAACCATTGCTCAAGCCAAAGAGCTGAAGTCTCATTATCGCACAAAGCATATTCTACGATGCTTTCACCTTGTACGAGAGATTGTGGAACGAGTTGATATTGACCTTCTGAAGATCGATGGAAAGAGAAACCTAGCTGACCCCTTCATAAAAGTCATCGGAGTTCAAGAGTTCAACTGTTGTAAATAAAAAATGGGAAAGAGATTCTATACCGATTGGCTTTAGTCCAAGTGGGAGTTGTTAGGAATTGTGTCCCAAAGCCAATCATCTAGGTTGTAGACAGTTGTGCTATCTTATATTTGTATATGAATTCTTCAATAAATAAAAGTTATTTTGGCTGTTCATCATATTTACATTTTTCTAAAATGAACTCTTGTATGATGGAGTCCTTGAAACTACATTGTTTGATATAGAGAGGACATATCAAATAGTTCTTAAACTGGTTCACAACCAAATGATACATTGTTATAGGACGACAATGTATCAAGTGTAGGTTGTTGTATGTCATATTTATTGATTATCCTCTTAACCAAAGAGTGTGGAGACACTGGTGTGACATACAAGTGAAATGTGTGACATCTCACTGAATGTGACCATCTACAGAGCTCTATTTTGCCAAAGGATTGCTCGCGAAGGGATATGGATATATGTGTCCCTCAGACTTGAGGTCACCATAGCAGCTTACAAGCAACTCATTATACTTTGATGTCGGACTACCTAGATTTTTAATCTAGTGATGGAAGGTTTCTGGGTGCAATCAAGTACTTATGGAGCAGTGGTGGATCAAGATGGAATTGACCTCTCCAAATAGTTTGGAGTGAATGACTCACTATGTCTCAATTTAGCAAAACCTTGGCCAAGGTAGTTCTTGTGAGGAGTCACAGAACTTGTCAGGTTGAAAAATGATCTAGATAAACCAAATTAGGGTTGGCAATCGAATCTTAGCTCATTCCTAAGCATTATGAGGTCAAAGGGATGAATTATGTGGTAACCATATGCCAGAGGTTCTTATGAGGTACTCTACATCTTTGACCTATCCGGATGATGGGTATCATTGCTAGATGAGGACTTTGACTAGTATTAGAAATGTTCTAGTGCTACCGGCTTAGTGTTCGAACCTATAGGGTCACGACCATAGGAGATTTCTATATGATCTGTGGCTAATCGACGATTGAGAATCGTTTGCCGTCACCAGAGGTCAATATGATTGACTTTGTTCCAAGTGTCGACACTTGGTATTTTGCTTGAGTCGACACTTGGGAAAGTGTCGACACTTGGCAATTTTCCTGAGTCGACACTTTCTATGATGAGTAGATTTCTATGAAGATTTTTTTGGAAGGATTTTGGGCAAGTTTTGACCTAGTTTGAATTTCGAATTCAAACTGATTTTGGCTTCAAGGTTATATGGTATGATAGTCATACGTACCTCTTTGGATTGGACCCATTAGGTATGACCTTGATCCTCTCCCCCATTCTCTCCCCTCATCTCTCCTCCTTCTTCTTTCTCTCTCTCATGGCTGCACCTATAAATGAAGGTCGTTCTATAGGCTGCAGAGGTTACAACAACAACTACAATAACTAGAGAGAAGAAGATAAAGGGTTGTAAGAGGTTTTGGGATTGGGTGTGAGAAACCTAGCATTCAAGTTAGGTCTTGGAAAGAAAGTCTTTTGGGAAAGGGTTCCTGCTCTCCTCGTAGTCTTCCTGGAAAAAAAGATCGGACCAGGATTGGGTGTGAGAAACCTAGCATTCAAGCTAGTTCTTAGGAAGAAAGTCTTTTGGAAAAGGGTTCCTGCTTCCTCCTAGTCTTCCTGGAAGAAGAAGATCGGCCCAAGGATCCCAAAGAGCTAGTACTCTGAGGGAGTTGATCAGAGTCGAGCCTAGGTGTGGATTACTCGTAGAGGTTAGATACATGTGTGGCTCGAGCGCCCTCCTCCTTCTCACAGCTTCTCTCCAGTACTATTTGAGGTATAAAGGTATGGTACTTTTATATTTGTATTTTTGTCTTGTTTGATGTTATGTTGCATGCTAGGTCATTATGCTAGATCTTGTTGTGGGTAGATCAGTAGATCGTTTAGATCTATCTACCAAGCCTTCCAATGTGCATGCTTTAAAATTTTTTAAAAATGCATTTTTTGCCCTGCTTTCATGAATGCATGTTTGCATATTGGTATGCTTCATATCATGCATTTCACCTTCAGCTAGCACCTACTAGTTTTCATGATGTGCATAGTTTCCATAGTTTAGCTACTTCTATAGATGATTTATTCGATGATTTAGCTCCATTATCACACCCATCACCGATTGCATTAGGAAGGAAAACTTTGAGTGGACCCAAGCTGCGAATAGAGCCTTCCTAGATATTAAGGAGAAGATGACCCAAGTACCCATCCTGAGATTACCTGATTTTTCCAAAGTTTTCGAGGTCGCTTGTAATGCTTCGAGAGTAGGCATAGGAGGAGTACTGAGCCAAGAGAGTTACCATGTAGCCTTCTTTATCGAGAAGCTCAATGTGGCTAAACTTACGTACTCAACCTATGATAAGAAATTTTATGCGATAGTAAAAGCTCTTAGGTATTGGAGACATTACCTACTACCCCAGGAGTTTGTCCTCTACTCAGATTATGAAGCACTCCGATTCCTTAACTCCTAGAAGAAACTGAACTCTAGGCATGCTAAGTGGGTAGAATACCTTCAAGCCTATACCTTTGTGCTGAAATATCGTGCTGGTACCGAGAATAAGGTAGCTGATGTCCTTAGCCACCGCCCTACTCCTGAATTCTATTAGGACTGAAGTCATGGGGTTTGATAACCGAAAGAAGAATATGAGACCTGCCCTGACTTTAGTGAAATCTTCCAATCTTTGAGACAAGGATCATCTAGTTCATATAGTGAGTACACCCTCCAAGATGGTTACCTTTTTAAGGGAAACAAGTTGTGCATTCCCATAACTTCACTTAGAGAATTTTTAGTTTGGAAAACCCATATAGGAGGTCTAGCTAGTCCTTTGATAGAAACAAGACCATTTTAGCTATAGAGGACCAGTTCTTTTGGCCAAGCCTAAAAAGGGACGCTGCCAACATTATGTCCAGGTGTTGAACTTGTGCTGTTACTAAACCGCAGAAGCATAATACTGGCTTGTATAACCCTTTACTGTACCTCACCGCCCTTGGCAAGACCTCAGTATGGACTTTGTATTAGAATTTCCTAAGATCCTAAGGAGGCATGATTCTATCTGTGTAGTGGTTTATAGGTTTTTCAAAATGGCTCATTTCATATCCTGCTCTCAGACCTTTGATACTTCCAAGGTGGCCAAACTCTTTCTTGATCATGTGGTTAGGTTTCATGACCTTCCTAAAACATAGTGTCTGATAGGGATATTCATTCCACCAGTTACTTCTGGAAGACCCTTCGGCACTTGCTAGGAACTAAGCTTAAATTTTTCACCTCCTACCACCCTCAAACTGATGAATAGATTGAGGTAGTGAACCACAGCCTTGGAAACTGCTAAGATGCCTTGTAGGTGAGAACACTCGGAATTGGGATATTCTTTTACCTAGAGCCGAATTTGCCTAAATAGTTCAGTCAATAGTTCCACAGGCAAGAGTCCATTCGAGGTTGTCCATGGTTATAGGCCTAACAAACCCCTAGACCTAATTTCCTTGCCCATACATGCATGAGTCTCTGAGTCAGCTGAGTCATTTGCACAGCATGTTAAGGATTTGCATTAGGAAATCAGTCAAAAGATTAATGTGAGCAATGAAATTTATAAAAATTTGGCTAATTACCAAAAAAGAGTTAAAGAATTTATTGAGGGAGATTATGCAATGATTAGGCTTATGCCTGAGTGGTTCCCTCCAGGGACTATGAAGAAATTACATACTCATGGAGTTGGACCCTTCAGAGTGATAAAGAAAGTTGGACCTAATGCCTATGTGCTCGAGTTACCACCCGAATTAGGCATTAGTTCAACCTTCAATATCTTAGACCTAGTAGGGTACAGGGAGCCAGCAACGATTCCTAATAAGCCATTTGGACCTAACCCTTTTCTTGAGAGTGAGCCCATCCCAGAGTGTCCACCAACAAATTAGCCTCATAAAGGAGAAAGATTGAGCGTATCCTGGATGACCAAGCCATTAGTACCCAAAATAAAGGCTACCAATGGTACTTGGTTGATGGCAAGGTCAACTAGAATTTAAGGATTCATGGATCACTCAAGAGGATCTGCAATGCCTTAACCCAGACATGTTGGAGCAGTACAAGAGAATTGGTCCAGGCACCAGGATCAGACAGAGATTACTGGGCCCGTTATGGATTTATGACTAAGGTTTTGAGTCCTGTAAAGTCCATTAGTCCTGAGTCACTTGAGTCTTGTACTAAAGTGAGCCATTGAGTCCCAAAATAAATCAAGTCAATTGAGTCCCTTGTCAAGTCAGTTGAGTTGAGTTTAGTTGTATTCACTCCAAGCAATTAAGTCCCTTGTGTGCCAGTCAAGTCCAGTCAAATTCAATCGAGTCCTATAATTTAAGTCCTTTCATTCAAGTCAAGTTCAAGAGTGATGGGGACATCAACAGCATGAATCTCGAAGTAGCACGAATCTCAATACAGCATGAATTTTAATGCATATCTAATACTAGAATAATTAGTTTAGGATTTATCTTTATCAATTATTTTGAAGTTTGGTTAGGATTGAGTTATCTAGTATAGATAGACCTTATCTTATATTTGAATTTGAACCATCCTTATCGTTCTATCTTGTATTCAAATTCAAACTAGGGTTGGAAAGGTCTATAAATACCACCCTCATTCCTTTGTAAATAATCGGTGAATGAAAATAAGTTTTTAGGGAAGAGTGATTCTTCTTTTTCGCTCCACATGGAAAGGGTGGGAGGCCCACTTATCACTCCGCAAGGAGAGCATGTGAGATGCAAAACAATCACTCCATAAGGAGAGAACAAGAGGTGCAACCCCAAGACATGATGCGAGGTCATGTCTAGTTTCCCTTCTTTGATTCCACCTTCTTTACCTCCCTCATGTCCTTTGAGATTCATCCCAACAGCTCCAAGCAGTGAGGTGGGTGGGATGCCCTAGAGGTGAGAGATCTCTCCGTGAGTGTGAGTCCCAAAGTCCATGAGTTCCAAACCTTAAGTCTTCCATCCTCATTATTTCCTTCACCACCAAATTAGAAAAAAAAATAGTGTAGCCTAATCATCGTTGACTTTTTAGCTCATCGATGATCCTGCCCTAATCCCATCCCCCATCAATTTGGTATCAGAGCCAGAGGATTAGGGTATGTCTCATCATCCCGAATCATCCCAGATCGCCCGTCACAAACCTTGCCATCCCTATCTCCACTTCTCCCCCTTCCACTATCAGTACCGGCACCGCTGTCTTCGTGGCCATGGATCCCTTTCGCCACCACTACTTGTGGCCATGGACCTCCCACCACCGCTGCTGAACACGTTGCCTTGCTACTATCTCCACTCGCCCGTGCCATTTCAGATCTGACCGCTACAAACCAGATCCCGTGCCGCCCTTCCCATCCGTAGGACCGAGAGAAGCCCCAGATCCACTCAACGGCCACCATCGATTGGACCCTTACCGCCAGACCTTCCAAGCATTTACGAACCTCATCATCCTCAGCCCTAGATTGTGTCATCCCCTCCCTTCCGCCCGGAGTCACCCTCAACCGAGTTGACCTCTACTGCGCCGCCCGACTACCTACTACCATGATGCCCAACCCTCTCCGCCCAGATCCAAGCCCCCATCTCCTCCTTTCCCTGCATCTGTGCCACAATAACCGACACCTCTCCTCCCTTCATGATCACCATCCTTCCCTCCTTCGACCTCACCGCCGCTTCAAGACCGACGACCACCACGTCCATGGCTACATCTCCCGAGTTTGGGTTTGTTCCTTCGATGATGCCGATGACCCCACCACCATCCTCTCCAAGGCAGACTCCGACTCCGCCCTCACCACAAGAATCGCCGTCGCCCGTATCACCTCTAAGATAGACTCCCCTGAGCGCTCGTCTCCATGCTCACTGCAACTAAATCCCATGCCTTGCACCACCGACACCAATCTGGAAGATCCTTCTGTTGCCCAGGTGGCTTTCCCAAGAAGGAGGTGAATTGGGAATTTTTTAAAAAAATTAAACTGATATGTGCTCTTTATAATCTTCTTTAGTGTGGAGGTGTTGTGTTTCAAATAATTAACAGCAGAAGCAAACACAAACAGAAAAAGCACAATACAAACATAGCAAATTTATAGTGTTCGGAGCACCCTCGCTCCTACATCCACTACCCAAGATACTACTTGAAATTTTCACTATATTCACTACCAAAATATAGTCGGATTGTTTTACCAAGCTCACAATCCAAAATCCAACATTTGTTTTCAACAGAATCACCAAGAACTCAACTTGGTTTTGAACAGGATCACCAAGAACCCAACCTTGATTTTGACCGGGCTCACCAAAAATCCTTACAACATTAATTTTAAAATGGGATCACTAACAACCCACACTTGGTTTTTAAACTGGGCTCATCAATAACCCACAAACTCATAAAAGAGTTAAAAGAAAGTAAGCAACTAATGACAAACCCAAGTTGTTTGATGGTTGCAGTTGCAGCTCAAGAGAAGCCTTCTTAATTATGCTTTAATGCACTTCAATGGCTTCTTCTTCTTCCTCAATAAGTGCTTCAAGCTTCTGATTGGAGTTGGTGAAGACTTGAAGGCTGACTTGAATGTTCTTTTTGTGCTCTCTTACTCACAAGCTCATTTAATGTTCAATCATGCATTAGTTTCTTCAAAGGTTATCCAAATCCCTTATTTATAGAGTTTTGTACTCTTCTTGGCTGTATATAAAAATTGTAGACTGTTGGGACTTGACATTTGAGTTTGAGCACTTTTCTAATTCAAAAATGAAGTTATAGAACTATCCATTACTTGCCTGGAATCGATGTTCGAGTCAGCTCGGATACTTCGAGTTGGCTCAGATCCTCAGAGAGTTGATTCTTCACTTTGGTTGAGTCGGCTCACCACAATCGAGTTGGCTCGCCATAATCGAGTCGGCTCAGATCCTCAATGTCGATGATTCCTTACTCTAGTTGAGTCGGCTCACCTCAATCGAGTCAGCCCGGATTCTCAGGTCTTCAAAGTTGTACTCTAGAGGAGTTGGCTCTTCTCAATATAGTCGGCTCACCTGGCTGTTCTCTCAGAACTAATTTTTCCTAGACTCTGGAGGAGTCGGCTTGGATGCTAAAGGGTCAACTCGGATGCCTGATTGAATGGTTGAGTCGGCTTGGATTGCCTTCGGGTCGGCTCGAATCTCTGCATGCCTGAATCCTTCAACCATGCCATGGATTAGAGTCGGCTCTCTTTACACGAGTCGGCTCGAGTGAATTTCCAATAAAAACTTTAACTCATCTCTAGAATTTATCCAGCAAGTCTTCAACACTTAAGACTCTTTCCAACTCAACTAATAACAAATTCTAAAAAAATCTAAGCTTGGAAAACATATAGAAGTAACCCTTATTCATGAATATTACATCAATCTTTCTTTGGGTTCTTCTTTACATGAAACATTTACAACATTACACAAGACATATAATAAGGTTGTAGGAGTTGTAATTGGGCATTAAGATCATCCTACAAAAACTTGCAATGCACTTAAGAGTTGTTAGTAAGACAAATACATGCTCCAATATTTTGTTATCATCAAAATCACTCAAAGGATCAATAATCTCCCTCTTTTTGATGATGACAAAATACCGAGCATGGAAAAAACTTTACAATTACATGTATAAATATTTTTGGAAGTGAAAGTTAACATGTATCAGCTATATACTAAGAATGTATTTGAAATCAATGTATCAATTCTTGCATATAGATAATGTATCAGAGCTTTTGAAATAAGTCCAATGTGTATCATAATAAATACTTATTAAAAGCTATTTTTGCCAGAAATGTATCAGAGTTTTAGGTTGGCAAAAGGTTTCACGTCTTGAGATATCAACAAATGCGTATAGCAAGTTCTAATCATAACAAATTTGCAAATATTTGAGAGCAAATGTAAATGAATTTAAGCCATTCAACAAATTTTTCTCCCCCTTGTTGTACGTTCTAAAAAATTTGAAACTCATGAGGTTTCATTCAAAAAACATTCTTTTTCATTTGATCTTTTGCCATTTTTTCATGCATTCATTATCAATACCATTCTTTTCCTTTTTGTCAATAATCAAAAAGGTACTCAATTAAAATTAATCTTCCCCTTTGTTAAGTACACAAATCTTGATTTTTGAAATAGAAAAAGAAGATTATCAAGATTGTTTGAGATAATTTGACTTTCTCAATAAAAATTGATAAATTGATATAAAATTAACAATGCACAAATACCATTGCAAACACAAGAAGTGGAAAACAAATAATTTCATTACATTCAAAGATTTTTAATACAGATTACAAAAGTTTGAAAGCAGAAATACAAATATTAGTCTAGTCACTATCGCTAGGCTCTTCTATAATAGGTTCTTTCTTAATGGGTTCAGATCTACCTTGCCAAGATTTAGGTTTACTAGAAGGTCCTCTAGTGCTAGTGGATGTTTCGGGTGGTGGTCTGTAAGAGATAGGCTCCGGGTCAAATAAACCAGGAGGTACAAAAGGTGGTGGCTGTGTAGACTGAGGTGGAGACTGTATAAAGTGTGGTGCAAGCTGTCTAGATGTGGTGCAGGCTATCTAGATGAGGTGCAGGCTGACTAGGTGTAGGTCTAACTACTCCAAGAGTCTCAATGACTGAAGATAACCTCGCTAGAAAAACCCATACAGTGCTCAGCTTTGTCTGAATCTTCTTGTTTCCTTCTTGGAGAGCAATGAGCTCACTAGCCTGAGCTTTAGTAAAAGCCTCCGTTGAGCTCTTATTCTTCCAAACTCTGCTCTGAGAATTCCCACTCCTTTTGTATAATCATCTTCGATCTTCCTGCTCTGCTTAATAGATCCCATCCTATAGCTAATCTCTCGCAACTCAGATCTGAATTCTTTAATGCTATGAGCTACAGTATGTTGGATGTCATCAGATGCTATCTTGAGGGAGTCTGATAGTGCCTGTATATCAATCTATGGCTATGGTCTGGCAGTCTCAACACTATCTACCCTGGAATGTAGCTGTCTGATCTCACCACAGATCTCCTCAAGTTTGTTATAGATTGTTTGACAAAGCTCGCCAAACATCGAACCAATGGAGATGGTCAGGGTCTGAGATAGCTATCTCATCACTGGGCAAAGAAGGCATGAGACACAGAAGGTCCTAGAGTATCAGAAGATGGTCCTAGAGTATCAATAGATGGACCCGAAGTAGGTGTAGCAGTCATTGCAAGTGCTGGTGCTGGAGGTATTGGTACTGAAGCTGGTGGAGATGCTAGTGCTGGTGTAGATGCTGATGCTGGTGGAGATGCTGGTGCTGGTGTACATGCTGATGCTGGTGGAGATGCTGGTGCTGGTGGAGATGTTAGAGAAGTCCTAGGACTCCTCTCTCTATGCTCTAACTTCTCAGCATCAGTAATAGTAAGCTCAGCAGCAGTAGTAGTAGTAGTCTCCTCAAGTATAGAAGGCTCAGCAGCAGTCCTAATCTCCTCAAGTAGCTGCTCCTCATGCTCCTCATCATCATTTGATGATGCTCCAGCTCTTTGATCTGATCCCTTCTTCAACCTGATGGTAACCCATACGTTGAAGTGATTTAGCAGAATAGGTATCAGTATGGTGTAATAACCTGCTATCCTCACCATCTAGCTCAACATCAAAATGTCTGAAAATGAGTGTGAAGGCCATACCATAGGGTAAACATGCTCTGGCCTTCTTAGCTACATTTTTCATATGAGTTAGCATAATGTATGGAAGATTGAGGGCCTCCCCCTCAATCATATATCTCATGAAGACCAAATCTTTTTTGCTGATCCAGTCAAATCTACTAGTGTGAGGCAAAAAGATTCTGCTAATAATGTTATGAAGTAGCCTCATCTCTAGGGAAAGGACATTAGCTTTTACATTAAAAATTTCATCCACACTGTTGGTTTCTAAAATTAGCCTCAAGGTCCTTTGTCTTTCCCTCATAACCAGATGGCAACTTCCATTGCTTGGCATTTGGAGAACTTGGCTCAGACATTCTTCATTCACAAAAAATCTAACCCCTTTAATAGTTGAAGTAATACCATTTTCCTCTAGGATTAGGTTTTCAAAGAAAGTTCTGACTAGGCTAGGGTATGTAGGTAAATCCAAAGTGTAGAAAATACCCAGCCTTGAGAATCTATCCAATCACCAATTCGGAAACCCTGGTTTTCTAAAAATGTAAAGTTAATTTTCCTACCAGTAGCACAGGTCGGTTCCCCATTAGAATGATCGGTCGAGGCTGCACGGGTGATGGATTTCGGTCTTCCTCATTGTCTTCCTATTCTTTTACCTTATCTATCTGAATCGGCTCTTCTTGCCATCTCATTGTTCCTCGTTCTCTTTCAACAGGAGGCTCAGGTCATCGAGATCTCTTGCCGACAGCCTTCTTCGGAGCCAATAGGACCAATTAGGTTTGGATAGGATAGATTTTGGGACAATGTAGGGTAGGAATTTGTGATTCTAAGCTTGGAGAGAGTAAACAAGAGCTCTGCTAGGGTTTAAATGAACTTAAGGCTCTAAGAGGGGTTCTGCAAATTTTATATAAAAATGCTTAACCCGCAATTCGAGTTGGCTTGACTTGAGCACCATAGCTCGAGTTGACTCGAACCAAAACTTCATAAAAGGTTCGAAACAGTTCAAAAATGGTCTCAATTGAAAGGTATATACTAAGAGAAATGGTCATTATGCTTAGTTTGAAGTAGGTGGCTTTCTAGATAATGTTTCCTTAGTTTTAAAGAATTTAGGTCAAGTTTTCTAAAAAGGGTCACATAAACCTAATTCACCTCTAATCAATTGAAATCTATCTAAGTTAAAAGGTTTAGTAAAAATATTAGCAAGTTGATTTTCAATAGGAACAAATTCAAGCACAATATCACCATTCAAAATATGATCCATAATAAAATGATGTCTACTCTCTATATGCTTTGTTCTAGAATGCTGAATTGAATTTTTTGACAAATTAATAGCACTTGTGTTATCACATTTGATAGAAATTTTAGATTGTGTAATACCAAAGTCTTCTAGTTGTTATTTAATCCAAAGCACTTATGCACACAACTCCTAGCAGCTATGTACTCTGTCTCAATAGTAGATAGTGTTATCGAGCTTTATTTTTTACAGTGCCATGAGATTAAATTCAATCCTAGAAATTGACATGTATCACAAGCGCTCTTTCTATCTATTTTGCGTCTACCATAATCAGCATCCGAAACACCAATTAAATTCAATGAAATTTCTTTGAATACCATAGACCTAAATTTTTTGTTCCTCTTAGATATTTTATGATTAGATTCCTTTTACTACAAGCATATGTGATTCTTTAGGATTAGATTGAAATCTAGCACAAACACATACGCTAAACAAGATATCAGGTCTACTAGTAGTTAAGTACAACAATGATCCAATCATATCTCGATAGAGTTTTTGATCAATATTGTTGCCATCTTCATCTTTATCTAATCTGCAGGTAGGACTCATGGGTGTGCTTGCTTCTTTGCTTATCTCCATACCAAACTTCTTGATGATTTCTTTAATATATTTGGCTTGGTTTATGAAGATCCCTTCCTTTGTTTGTTTCACTTGAAGTCTAAGGAAGTAATTCAGTTCACCCATTAGACTCATTTCAAACTCACCCTGCATCAACTCAGTAAATTCTCTACAACTCAGTAAATTCTCTACAAAGAGTTTCTTTAGTTGCACCAAATATAATATCATCAATATAAATTTATACAACTAACATGTCATTATTTTTCTTTTTGATAAATAAAGTTTTATCAACATTTCTTCTTACAAAATCATTTTCAAGTAAGAATTTGCTCAATCTATCATACCAAACTCTAGGTGCTTGTTTAAGTCCATACAATGCTTTATTGAGTTTAAAAACATGATATGGAAAAGCATGACTTTCAAAACCTAGTGGCTATTCTACAAAAACTTGTTCTGAGATAAAACCAATTAAAAATGCACTTTTTATATCCATTTGGAAAAGCTTGAAATTCATGTAGCAAGCAAATAAAAGTATTAATCTTATGGCTTCAAGTCTTGCTATGTGTGCATAGGTTTCATCAAAGTCTATTCCTTCCTCTTGGTTGTATCCTTTGGCTACTAATCTAGCTTTGTTTCTAACTACATTACCTTGTTCATCTAGTTTATTTCTATAGACCTATTTGGTTCCTATAATGGGATGGTCTGATGGTCTATTAACTAAAATCCACCATTATTTCTTTCAAACTGGTTTAGTTCTTTATGCATAGCCAACATCCATTTTGGATTATTTTTAGCTTCTTTTAAACTATGTGACTCTATTTGTGATATAAATGCTAAATAATCATGTGCATCTCTATGTGATGACCTTGTCCTAACACCTTGAGAGGGATCACCAATGATTAAATCCCTTGGATGAGAAGTTACATACCTCCATTCTCTTGGTAGATCAGCATGATCTTTACTTACTATCTCTTCTTCTTCTTGAGTTGGTTTCTCTTGTATGCTCATATCTTTCATTTCTTTTTCAAGTGTACCTGCATCATTATCTATGCACTCTTCTTTCTTTGAATGTGAGGGATTAGTTTCATTAAATATAGTATGTACTGATGCTTCCATAGTCAATGTTTTTTCATTAAATACTCTATACGCTTTACTATGTATTGAATAACCAAGGAAAATAGCTTCATCTGACTTAGCATCAAATTTTTCTAAGTTATCCTTTCCATTATTCAACACAAAGCATTTACAATCAAAAACATGAAAATAGTTAATATTTGGTTTCTTTTCATTCCAAAGCTCATAAGGGGTTTTCTTCAAAATTGGACGTATCAAAATATGGTTTAAAATATAACAAGCAGTGTTCACTGCTTCTGTCCAAAAGTATCTTGGAAGATTGCCTTCACATAATATTGTCCGGGCATCTCTTCCAAAATTCTATTTTTTCTCTCTACAACACCATTTTGTTATGGTGTTCTACGAGCGGAGAAGTTGTGATCAATGTCATTTTCTATGTAATAATCATCAAAAAATTGATTTTCAAATTTTGTGCTGTGATCACTCCTAATAGAAATAATTGAAAGGTTTTTTTGATTTGAAACTTTTTTGTAAAATTTTCAAAAAACTTTAAAAGTTTCATCTTTGTGTGTAATAAACAGGATCCATGTAAATCTTGAAAAATCATCTACTATCACAAGAGCATATTTCACACCACCTAGGCTTGTGGTCCTAGCTGGTCCAAAAAAGTCCATGTGAAGTAGCTCAAGGGGTCTAGAAGTTGAAATAAAATTTTTAGATTTAAAGCTCCCCTTAGTTTGTTTATCTAGTTTGCAAGCATCGCAAATATGTTCAAAATCTACTTTAAATTTTAGTAAACCTCTAACAAGATTCTTGAAAATCAGTTTGGCAATAGTATGCATGCTAGCATGACCTAATTATCTATGCCAAAGTAAACAAGACTCCTTTGTCTTAGCATTCATTGCTACTAGACTGGAACTACTAGACATGGCTAGATCATTCAGATCTACCACATAGATATTTCTAAGTCTATGTCCAATGAATTTGTTACTAGAATCAAGTGAGTTAGTTACTATACACATAGATGATTCAAAGATAACCTGGAAGCCTTTATCACATAATTGATTAATACTTAATAAATTATGCTTTAATTTGTCTACTAGCAATACATTTTCAATAAAAGTAGAGGGGGTTATTTTGATCTTACCAATTTTGATTATTTTTTTCTTGCCATTATCTCCAAAAGTTACCAAACATCCTTTTTTCATCTCTAGGGTGATGAATTGATCTTTTTCACCCGTCATATGTCTTGAACAGCCACTGTCGAGATACCATCTTTTGTTCATTTTTTGGGCTGCAAGACATTCCTACAAAATAATCAACAAGTTCTTTTAGGTACCCAAGCTATCTTGGGTCCTTGCAGATTAGCAGAGGTAGTTCCTTTGAAATCTAAATCTTTCTAATTCTATTCTTTGCATTTTCATTTTTCTTTAACATATTACATTAAAAAAATATATGTCCAACCCCATGACATGCATACCAAGCAATTCTAGTATTTTGAAAAGATATAAATTTTGAAGTTCTAGATGTAGAAGCATGTAATGAAGAAGTGTAACCATTTGAATTAAAAGTCTTTTTGTTGACCCCTTGAGTGATTTTGATGATAACAAAATATTGAAGCATGCACTTATATTACTAACTACTTTTCAAGTAGTTTACAAGTTTTTGTAGGATAATTTCATTGCCATATTACAATGCCTACAATCTTATTATGTGTCATGAGTTGTGTTATAAATGTGTCATGTAAAGAACAGCAAAAAGAAAAATTAAAGAAATATTTATCAAAATGGGTTACTTCTAAGTATTTTCAAGTTTAAATTCCTTAGAATCAATTGTTAGTTGAGTTACGAAGAATCTTGAATGTTAGAATTTTGCTGGATATAATCTAGAGAGGAAATAAAAATTTTACTGAAAATCTCATCCGAGCTGACTCAAGCAAAGGGAGCCGACTCTAGTTCATGGCACGCATGAAGGATTCTGGCATGCAAAGATCCAAGTTGACTCATAGGAACCTGAGCCGACTCATCCAGTACATCAATTATTGAATCAGACAGGCGAGCTGATTCGAAGGAAGTCTGAGTCGACTCATCCATTCAGTCAGGCATCCGAGTCGACCCTTCAAGATCCGAGCCGACTCCTTCAAAGTTCATGAAAAATCAGTTTTGAGAGAACAGCCAGGCGAGCCGACTCCAATGAGAAGAGCTGACTCTTCCATATTACAATTTTGAAGACCTTTGAATTCGAGCCGACTCGAACTAAAGCGAGCCGACTCATCCAGAGTAAGGAATCAAAAATACTATGAAACCGAGCTGACCCGATTAAGGTGAGGCAACTCGACCAGAACTTCTCTGAGAATCCAAGCCAACTCGAGATATCCGAGCCGACTTCGAAGGTTAATTCTAGGTAGGTAATGGCTAGTTCTAGAACTTCATTTTTTAATTTGAAAAGTGCTCCAACGATCAAATCCCAATGGTCTACAATGACTATATCCGTCCAAAAAGAGTACAAGACTATAAATAAGAGATTGTGATAACTTTTGAAGAAGTTAATGCTTAGTTGAACATTAAATGAGCTTGTGAGCAAGAGAGCACTATAGAGCATTCAAGTCAGTCTTCAAGGCTTCACCAACTCAAATCTGAAGCTTGAAGCATATATTGAAGAAGTTGAAGAAGCCACTAAGGAGCATTATAATATAATTAAGAAGGCTTTTCTCGAGCTGCATCGACAACCATTAGACAACCTAAGTTTGTCATTTTGTTGCTTATTTTTTTAACTCTTTTATAAGTTGTTGGGTTATTGGTGAGCTCGGTTTAAAAACCAAGTAGGTTCTTAGTTAGCCCGTTCAAAACCAAGTGTGGGTTCTTGGTGATCCTATTCAAAACCAAGTTGGATTCTTGGTGATCCTGTATAAAACCAAGTTGGATTCTTGGTGATCCTGTATAAAACCAAGTTGGATTCTTGGTGACCCTATAAAACCAAGAGTTGGGTTGAGCTCGGCTGAAAAACCAAGTTAGGTTTGGATTGTGAGCCTGGTAAAATAATCCGACTGTATTCTAGTAGTGAATATAGTGAAAATCCCAAGTGGTATCTTGGGTAGTGGACGTAGGAGCGAGGTTGCTCCGAACCACTATAAATTTATTGTGGTTGCATTGTACTTTTTTTATTTGCATTTGCTTCTGCTGTTTATTATTTGAAACACAGTACTTACCACTAAAGTAGATTTAAAAGAGCACATATCTGATTAATTTTTTAATTCTCAATTCATCCCCCTCTTGGAAAAGCCACCTGGATAACAACTGGTATTATAGTAGTCTCTGAATGTAATTATAGTAAAGATTGATGGCTCATCCAATGAGTACTTCATTGGTTGAAGGCCAATCTACCAATAGACCTCCACTATTCACTAGCACAAATTACTCATACTGGAAAGCTAGAATGAAGATATACATTCAAGCAATTGATTTTCAATCATGGAAGGTCATTCTTAAGGGTCCACAAATATCCATGATTAAAATTGATAGTATGGATGTCCCAAAACCTGAAGAGGATTGGGATGAACACGACATGAAGATGGGAAAATTGAATGCCAAAGTCATGAACTTAATGTATTGTGCTTTGGATGCAAACGAGTTCAACTGAATTTCTATTTGCTCATCTGTAAAAGAAATATGGGATAACCTCGAAGTAACCCATGAAGGAACTTCCCACATGAAGACCTCCAAAATCAATCTTCTAGTATATAGCTATGAATTATTTAAGATGAAACAAACTAAAACTATCTCTACCATATTTTCATGATTTATAAATATTATTAACAGTTTGAAAAGTCTTGGCAGGGTTTACTCAAATATAAACTTGGTGCAAAAGATTCTAAGATCACTTCCAAATAAATGGGACCCCAAAGTAACTGCCATCTAGAAAGCAAAAGATCTAAACACATTGACTCTAGATGTATTGCTGGGTTCTCTCATCACTCATGAATTGGCCATGTAGCAAAGAAATGAAGATGATGAGAAAAAGAAGAAAATAATTGCCTTTAAAGCTGCATCAGATTCAAAGAAACAACATGAGGATTCGAAAGATGAATGCTCCTCCTCCGAAGATGATTTAAAGATAAAGATATCGTTATAGTCATGAGGAGATTTAGAAGGTTTATGGGAAAGAAGAAAGGAAGTTATTTTAGAAAGTTTCACAAGAAAGAGGAACATAGAAAGGACAAGGAAAAAGAAAAAGAGAAGAAATAAATGCCCACATGTTATGAATGTAAGAATCCAGGGCATATCCATCCCGATTGTCCTTTACTAAAGAAAACTTTCAATAAAAAGAAAAAGAAAGCTATGGTTGCTACTTGGAGTAATAGCGAGGAGTCCACTTCAACAGAAGAAAAAGAGACCACAAAAATTGCTAATCTATGTCTTATGGGTCTCAAAGATGAGATAACATCTCCCGAAACTCAAATAGAATTTACTTTTGATGAATTAAATTTTGCATTTTATGACTTATTATTTGAGTATAAAAAAGCTGGAGTAAAGGTTAGAGTCTTAAAGAATATCAATGATTCTTTACTAAAAGAAAAGGAAGAGATTTTAGAAAATAACAAGATATTGCAAAAAGAATTAACTATCTTTTTTGAAAATAATAAAGCTTTGGAAATTGAGAAAAATATACATCTTGAGAAAAATGGAGCTTTAAATGTTGAAAACTCTAAATTGAAAAAGGAGGTTGAAAAACTCAAGCCATTGGTTAAAAAACTTACATTAAGTTCAAATAAGCTTGAGTTGATTTTAAAGGAACAAAAATTTTTGATAATAAGGCTAGAATTGGTTACAACTCTTCAAATGCAAATGGAATTTCAACTACCAAATTTATACCTTCAAAAGCTTATATTTCAAAAGGTTTATCTCAAAAAACTTTTGTATCAAATCCTTCAATATCCATTTCTAGAGCTTCAAAGTATATTCCTAAGTTTTCAAACCAAAAATCTTTGAAGTCAAATGTTTCTACATCTTCATCACATGCTTCTGCATCTAGAACTTCAAAGTTTACATCCTTTCAAAATTCTAGAATTGTTTGTTATACATGCAAAGGAGTAGGACATAAGGCTTTTCAATGCAATATTTTTAGAAATACTAAAAGTAAAGTAAGAAAGATTTGGATTTCCAAAGGAACCACCTCTGCTAACCTGCACGGACCCAAGGTAGCTTAGATACCTAAAAGAATTTTTTGATTGTTTTTCAAGAATGTCTTACAGCCCAAAAAATGAAGAAAAGATGGTATCTCGATAGTGGCTGTTCAAGACATATGATGAGTGACAAGGATTAATTCATCACCCTAGAGATGAAAGGAGGAGGTTTGGTAACCTTTGAAGATAATGGCAAGGAAAAAATAATCGATATTGGTAAGATCAAATTGACCCCCTCTACTTTTATTGAAAATATATTGCTAGTTGATAAATTGAAGTGTAACTTGTTAAGTATTAGTCAATTATATGAAAGGCTTCAAGGTTGTCTTTGAATCATCTATGTGTATTGTAACAAACTCTCTTGATTCTAGTAATAAATTTATTGGACATAGACTTAGAAATATTTATGTGGTAGATCTAAATGATCTAGCCATGTCTAGTAGTTCTATTCTAATAGCAATGAATGCTAAGACCAAGGAGTCTTGTCTACTTTGGCATTAATGATTAGGTCATGCTAGCATGCATACTATTGCCAAGTTAATTTCTAAGAATCTAGTTAGAGGTTTGTCTAAGTTTAAAGTTGATTTTGAACATATTTGTGATGCTTGTCAAATGGGTAAACAAACTAGGGAAATTTTTAAATCCAAAAATATGATTTCAACATCTAGACCCCTTGAGCTACTTCACATGGACTTATTTGGACCAACTAGGACTACAAGCCTATGTGGTATTAAATATACTATTATGATAGTAGATAATTTTTCAAGATTTACTTGGGTCTTGTTTATTGCACACAAAGATGAAACTTTCAAAGTATTTTGAAATTTCATAAGAAATCTTAAATGAGAAAAATCTATCAATCATATCTTTTAGAAGTGATCATGGTACTGAATTTGAAAATCAATTTTTTGATGATTATTGCATAAAAAACGATATTGATCATAACTTCTTCGCTCCTAGAATACCACAACAAAATGGTGTTGTAGAGAAGAAGAATAGGACTTTGAAAAAAATGGCCCAAACAATATTATGTGAAGACAATCTTCCAAAATACTTTTGGACAGAAGCGGTGAACACTGCTTGTTCTATCTTAAACCGTGTTTTGATTCATCCTATTCTAAAGAAAACCCCCTATGAGCTTTGAAATGAAAAGAAACCCAACATTAATTACTTTCATGTTTTGGGTTGTAAATGCTTTGTGTTGAATAATGAAAAAGATAATTTAGAAAAATTTGATGCTAAATCTGATGAAGCAATTTTTCTTGGTTATTCATTACATAGCAAAGCATATAGAGTATTTAATAAAAAAACTCTAACCATAGAAGAATCAATGCATGTTATTTTTTATGAAACTAACCCCTCACCTTCAAAAAAAAAGAGTGTATAGATAATGCTGCAGGTACACTTCAAAAGGAAATGAAAGATATAAGCATACAAGAGAGACCAACTTAAGAAGGAGAAGAAGTGGTAAGTAAGGATCATGCTGATCTACCAAGGGAATGGAGGTATATAACTTCTCATCCAAAAGATTTAATTATAGGTGATCCTTTACAAGATATTAGGATTAGGTCATTACATAGAGATGTACATGATTACCTAGCCTTTATATCACAAATAGAGCCACATAGCTTAGAAGAAGCTGAAAATGATCCAAATTAGATGATGGCCATGCACGAAGAACTAAACCAGTCTGAAAGAAATAATGTGTGGACTTTAGTTGATAGACCACCAGACCATCCCATCATAGGAACCAAAAGGGTCTATAAAAATAAATTAGATGAACAAGGTAAAGTAATTAGAAACAAAGCAAGTTGGTAGCCAAAGGATATAACCAAGAAGAAGGAATAGATTTTGATAAAACTTATGCACCCATGCCAGACTAGAGGCCATAAGATTACTTCTTGCATTTGCATGCTACATGAATTTTAAACTATTCTAAATGGATGTGAAAAGTGCTTTTTTAAATAAATTTATATCTGAGCAAGTTTTTGTAGAACAGCCACCGGGTTTTAAAAGTCATGCTTTTCCAAATCATGTATTTAAACTCAATAAAGCATTGTATGGTTTGAAACAAGTACCTAAAGCTTGGTATGATAGACTAAGTAAATTCTTGCTTGAAAATGATTTTGCAAGAGAAAATGTAGATAAAACTCTTTTTATCAAAAAGAAAGATGATGATATATTAGTTGTACAAATCTATGTAGATGATATTATATTTGGTGTAACTAACGAAGAACTTTGTGGAGAATTTGCTAAGTTGATGCAGGTGAATTTGAGATGAGTCTAATGGATGAACTAAACTACTTCCTTGGACTTCAAGTAAAATAATCAAATGATGGAATCTTCATAAACCAAGCCAAATACATCAAAGAAATCATCAAGAAGTTTGGTATGGAGACAAGCAAAGAAATGAGCACACCCATGAGCTCTACCTGCTGATTGGACAAAGATGAAGATGGCAACAATATTGATCAAAAGCTATATCGAGGTATGATTGGATCATTGTTATACTTAACTGCTAGTAGACCTGATATTTGTTTAGCATATATGTTTGTGCAAGATTTCAATCTAATTTTAAAGAATCACATATGCTTGTAGTAAAAAGAATTATAAGATATCTAAGAGAAACAAGTAATTTAGGTTTATGATATTCAAAGCAATCTTCATTAAATTTGATTGGATTTTTTGATGCTGATTATACTGGTTGTAAAATAGATAGAAAAAGCACTAATGATACATGCTAATTTCTAGGGTTGAATTTAATCTCGTGGCATTGTAAGAAACAAAACTCAGTAGCACTATCTACTATTGAGGCAGAGTATGTTGCTGCTGGGAGTTGTTGTGTAGAAGTGTTATGGATTAAACAATAACTATAAGACTTTGGTGTTACACAATCTAAAATTCCTATCAAATGTGTAACACAAATGCTATAAATTTGTCAAAACATTCAATTCAGCACTCAAGAACAAAGCACATTGAAATAAGATACCATTTTATAAGAGATCATGTTTTAAATGGTGAAATTGAATTAGAATTTATTCCAACTAAAAACCAACTTGCTGACATTTTCACTAAACTACTCAATCAAGATAGATTTGAAATGATTAGAGGAGAATTAGGACTTTGTGACCCTTTTCAGAAAACTTAACCTAATCTCTTCAAAATTAATGAAACATTATCTAGAAAGCCTCCTACATCATACCAAGAACTTTGACCATCTCTCCTTGTAAATTTCTAGCATTGAATTTCAATTTTGAACCTTTTTGATTCTTCTAGAGAGTTCTGGTTCGAGTCAACTCGAGCTACCGTGCTCAAGTCGAGCCGACTTGAATTCTAGATTAAGTCTTTTATATCTTTGCTCGAGCCAACTCGAGCAAATTAGGGCTTGCCGAGCCAACTCGGATGTCGGGCAAGCAGTTTTTATTAGAGTCGTAGGACTTAATCTAGGATTTTATGCTATAGGTATTCACTTCCTACTAGCTTAGCACCCTTGTTCCAACCTAAAAATGCCTTCCATCCTTCGAAACCTACCTTTTCTAGCTCAATTTCTTGCATTCTTCTTGAGCTCGTGCAATGGCTCCGAAAAGGGCTGTCCGCAAGAGGTCAAAACGACCCGAACCTTTTGCTGAAAGGGAATGGAGTACCAAAAGATGGTAGGAAGAGCTGACTCGGTCAGTTGAATAGGAAGAACAAGAAGTGGAACCGATTGCAGCTTCCTTTCCTCCAACACAAACTATTTCCATGACCAACAGACTTATGACAAGTGGAAGACAGATAATCTTCACATTCTTGAAAGAGGTAGGGCTTCCCGACTTATGACAAGTGGAAGACGAATAATCTTCACATTCTTGAAAGAGGTAGGGCTTCGGATTGGAGATTTGATTGAAACCAGGGTTGGAGTTTCTTCTGTTCCTTAAATGTTCCAACATATCCCACTTTGGTAAGAAGCTTTTATAAAAATTTAAGATTGGAAGAGCAGCATGTTGAGTCTGTAGTTAAGGGAAAGAAAATTATAGTGATAGAGGAAAGATTATGTAGCATACTTGAAATGCCAAATGAAGGGTAACACATTTAGTTCTGAAAGATAAACAAAAAACCCTTAGGACAATTTTAAATAGGGCTAATGTAAGTGGTATTGGGAATGTGATGGCTAACACCCTATCCCTTGAAATGAGGTTACTGCACAACTTTATAAGTAGGATCTTTCTCCCAAGAACTAGCAGGTTTGATTAGGTAAGTGAGAGAGATCTCAGCTTTATGGGACATCTAATTAAGGGGGAGGCCCTCAATTTACCTCACATTATGCTACTCCAAATGAAAGAAGCAGTCAAAAAAGTGAAGGCCTCTTTGCCTTATGGAATGGTTCTTACTTTATTTTTCCAGGCCTCCAGAGTAAACTTAGATGGTGAGGATGGTAAGCGACTTCATCACACTGATACCTACTCCAAATCTTTGCAAAGAATAGGATACCAACTAACTGAAGGAGCTTAGAGGAAGAAAGGATTAGATCAGAGAGCTATTGGATCTTATAGTAGTGATGAGGATGAGGATGATGATGATGAGGAGCAGCTACCTATGGAGGTGACCATTACTGCTGCTACTAAGCCTACTGTTCATGATGCTGTGGAGTCAGAGCATAGAGAGTATGGAGTCCCAGGATCTCTCCAACATCTCCACCAGCACTTGCATCTCCATGGGCTCCACCACCTGCACCTTCTGTGACTACATCTGCTCAAGGACCATCTGCTGACACTTTAGGAGCTTCATTATCTCAAGACTTCATTATAGATTAGATGAGACTACTTACTCAAACCCTGACCAGTACTTTTGGTTCGATGTTTGGCGACCTTCGTCAAATAATTGAAACCAAACTTGAGAATATATGCGGTGAGATTAGACATCTTCATTCTAGGGTGGATAGTATTCAGTCCACAAGACCTGCACCACAAGTGGATCTACAGTCAGTCACAGATTCTTTCAAGGCAGCTTCTGAAGATATTAAGAAATCTATTGATCACAGTATTGAAGAATTCAGAACTGAGGGAAGAGAAATGAGTTATAGGATGGGTTCTATGAAACAAGGAAAGAAAGTAGAAGATGACTACACAAAAGGGGTAGGGATTCTTAGAGCTAAATTTGGAAGATTGAGAGGGTCTACAGAGGCATTTGCCAAAGCCCAAGCAAGTGAGCTAGTTGTACTCAATACAGGAATCAGGAAGATGGAAGAAGAGCTCAATTCAGTCTGGGTGACCCTTTGTCAGCTATCCACCACTGTTATAGCAGCCTACTCTTCTACTCCCAAACAACCTGCACCTCCTCTTGTGGTTGATCCAAATCCTATTTCATCTTGTCCACCTTCATCTTCCTATCACCCTAGATAGCCTGTCTCCACCTTAATCTACTCAGCCACCACCTTTTGTTGATCCTATCTCTTCCATACCACCATCTGGACCATCCACTAAAATTAAGGAAGAACCTATTGTAGATCTGCCTAGTGATAGTGACTAGGCTAATATTTGTATTTATGCTTTCAAACTTTTGTAACCTATATTAAAAATCCTTGAATGCAATGAAATTATATGTTTCTTATGTTTGCAATGTGATATGTAGAATGAATGGTATTACTTTGAGAAAGTCAAATTATCTCAAACAATCTTATCAATCTTCTAATTTTATTTTAAAAACCATGCTTTATGTACCTAACAAAGGGGGAGAATGACTTTAATTGAATACCTTTTTGATTAATGACAAAAAGGGGGAGAATGATATATGTATGAATGTGCGTGGAAAATATACAAGTAAGGGAAAGAATGATATAAATATTGAAAAATTGGAAACTTGCTAATATTTGCTCTGATGGATTTGCTCTGATTGCTCTGATATATATTCAACTTAATTATTTTGATCCAATTTGAATTGCTCTAATATATTGTCAATGGTTATCCATTATTAACTCTAAACAAGCTCTAATATGGTATAGCTCAGATACATTATAGCTCTGATACATATTGAAAGATGAACAAGCTCTGATATATTCTGAAAGCTCTGATATATATTGAACATATTTCTAAAGCTCTGATATATTGTCTATATACAAGCTTTGATATATATTAAACTTATTCCTAAAAGCTCTGATACATATTAATCTTATCTCAAAAGCTATGATACATTGTCAAATTCTTTCAAATACATTTCGAAATACAACTCATACATGTCTATACTTATTTGCAAATATACATTTACATGTAATTGTAAAGCTTTTCCATGCCCGGTGTTTTATCATCATCAAAAAGGGGGAGATTGTTGACCCCTTGAGTAATTTTGATGATAACAAAATATTGGAGCAAGCACTTATGTTACTAACTACTTTTCAAGTACTTTATAAGTTTTTGTAGGATAATTTCATTGCTAAATTACAATGCCTACAATCTTATTATGTGTCATGAGTTGTGTTGTAAATGTGTCATGTAAAGAAGACTCCAAAAAAAAATTAAAGAAATATTTGTGAAAATGGGTTACTTCTAAGTATTTTCAAGCTTAAATTTCTTAGAATCAATTGTTAGTTGAGTTGGGAAGAATCTTGAATGTTAGAATTTTGTTGGATGTAATCTGGATAGGTAATGAAAATTTTACTGAAAATCTCATCCGAGCCAACTCAAGCAAAGGGAGCCAACTCTAGTTCATGGCATGCATGAAGGATTTTGGCATGCATAGATTAGAGTCGACTCGTAGGAACCCGAGCCGACTCGTCTAGTACATCAATTCTTGAATCAGATAGGTGAGCCGACCCGAAGGAAGTCCGAGCCAACTCATCCATTCAATTTAGCATCCGAGTCGACCCCTTCAGAGATCTGAGCTGACTCCTTCAGAGTTCATGAAAAATTAGTTCTGAGAGAATAGCCAGGTGAGCCAACTCCAATGAGAAGAGCCGACTCTTCCATAGTACAATTTTGAAGACCTGTGAATCCGAGCGGACTCGAACTAAGATGAGCCGACTCGAACAAATGTGAGCCGACTCATCCAGAGTAAGGAATTAGGAACACTATGAAATCGAGCTGACCCGATTAAGGTGAGGCGACTGGACCATAACTTCTCTGAGAATCCGAGCTGACTCGAGGGATCCGAGCTGACTCAAAGGTTGATTCCAAGCGAGTAATAGCTAGTTCCAGAACTTCATTTTTAAATTTGAAAAGTGCTCCAACGATCAAATGTCACATCCTAATGGTCTACAATGACTATATCCATCCAAGAAGAGTACAAGACTCTATAAATAAGGGATTGGGATAACTTTTGAAGAAGTAAATGCTTAGTTGAACATTAAATGAGCTTGTGAGCAAGAGAGCACTAAAAAACTTGGGAAGTGGATATAGGTGCCTTGGAGTACACCGAACCACTATATATTCTTGTATTTGTGATTGCTCTTACTTATTGCTTATGTACTCTTGCATTTACTTAGTTAATTCCGTTGCATATTTATATTAAGCATACAAATACTTTGGCAAAACACAAGCACTTAATTGCAATTAGCACATACTTGTTGAAATAGTTCAAAAAGTTTTATAAAACCTAATTCACCCCCCCTCTTGGGTTGCTTCATCATTGAGCAACAATTGGTATCAGAGCCCAGAATCCAAAATTGTTGTATCTAAACTTTGTGCTTTGCAAAGAATCCAATGATTTTGAGTTAAAAAATCATGGCAATCCTAGAAGGTGCTTGTTTCTCTATAGAACATGCAACTAATAGACCACCATTTTTCAATAGCACTAATTACACTTTTTAAAAAACTCACATGCGCATCTATATTCAATCTATTAGTTATTATCTTTGAAAAGTTATAGTTAATGGTTCTCATATTCTTTTATTTTGGTTAATAGTATTTCCATTCCAAAGCTCGAGAAGGATTGGAATAAATATGATATTAAGCAATCTGAAATTAATGATAAAAAAATGAACTTGCTTTATTATGCATTGGACTCTAATGAATTCAATATGATCTCCATATGCACATCAACGAAGGAGATATGGGACATACTTGAAATTACTCATGAGGATACTCTTCAAGTAAAAAGTACTAAAATTAATATGCTTGTTCATTCTTTTAAAATATTTAAAATACTGCATTTTGAATCTATATCTGATATGTATACTAGATTTATGACTATTGTTAATGAATTAAAAAGTCTTGGTAAAGTCTATACTAATGCTATTTTGTTTAATAAAACTCTTAGAACTTTGCCAATATCATGGGATCCAAAGATAACGACGATCCAATAAGCTAAAGATATTGATACCCTGCCTTTGGAGGAGCTTATTGGTTCACTCATGATCTATGAGTTGAATTTATGGCACAAAAAAATGGTTGCTGATCAAGATAAGAAGAAGATAATAGCTCTCAAGGCCTAAAAGAAATTCAAGGTAATGATGGCAAATTGGAGCGATAGCAATAATTCAAGTTCAGAGGAAGAACAAGAAGTTGCCAATCTTTGCTTCATAGCAAATGAGGATGAGGTAAATTCTGAAATATATATGAATTTACTTTTGATAAATTACATGATGCATTTAATGATCTTGCGCATGAATACAAAGTATTAAAAATTGAGCACAAGAAATTAAAAAGATATGTAGATTCTTTTTCTCTTGAGAACACTAATCTTGCCAATAAAAATCATGATTTAAATATAAAGATTAATGATTTAGAAAATCATAAGAATAACCTTTCTAAAAAAAAATTGATTTGAAAAATTTATGTAATAAGTTTTCAAATGAGAACAATATTTTATTGAATGAAATAAAAATTCTAACAAGGTCCAAGATTTTTGTATCAAATGATAAGTTTTTAAAGAAAAACAAAAATCTTAAGTAAAAAAAATGTTGTAAAATTGGGCATAATGCATATCCTTGTATATTAAGAAAAATTTGGGTTCCACAAGGAACCATATTTACTAACGCTAAAGGATCCAAGAAAGTTTAGGTACCAAAATTGTCCACCTAGTTTATTTTGCAAGAGTGTTTTGTAGCCCAACATGAAGAAAGGAAGTTTTTGAAAGGTGGCTAGACAAGATAATACAAAGAGTGGACAAGCTATATTTTGGACTAAATGATAAATGAAGGATTATATATATTGGTAAATTCTAAATATTTTCTTTAATAATTAAAAATGTAGTTGAATATTTGTTATAAATATTGCATCAATTACTTTAAAAAATTATTTTAAATGTTTAATAAGAATCAAGTTTAGACTTATAGTTATTAATTATGATCATGAACTTTTTGATGAATTTTATGATTAAACTTGATGAATTTCATGCTATCATGATTAAACGTGTGATTATAAGACCTTCACTTGATTTTGATTAATGTATCTAAAATTACTTCATGAAAAATATTTTTAAAGTTGCATATTACTTTGAAAATTATTTCAATTGATTAACTATAATCAAATTTAGACTAATAGTCATTTGTTGTGATCATGAACTTTTTGATGTCGATGGTTTTTATGGTCTCATGATTAAACTTGTGATTATTAGACTTTCACTTGATTTTGATTAATATAGTTTTAAACTATTTTCAAGTAAAATGTGGTAATGAAATGTATACATTTTTTGAATTCATGTTTAAGTTAGAAATGATTTGAAACAAGTATAAAACTAGTAGTTAAGGATTACATTTAAGAAGAAGGTATGTATATTGATAAATCCTTGCTCCAGTAGCTAAACTTGGTACTAGATTACTTCTAACATTTGTATGGGTAATCAAAATTATTTCAAATCATATGGTTTTCATGAAATGTATTCCATTTTATATCCATGCTTAGACTAGAAATGATTTGAAAAAAGTATAGAACTGGTAGCTAAGGGTTACATTTAAGAAGGTGTGCATATTGAAAAATCCTTAATCCAGTAGCTAGGCTTGATATCATATTACTTCTAGCATTTGTATGGATATCAAATCCTTCAAATGAATTTGAAATCAGTCTAAAAGTTTTTAAATGATCAATCCTTTGTATTTTGAAAATCGTGTATATCTTGAAAATTTTAAATCTTTGATTTCAGACTTAGTATGTATGTTCCATCTCAAATTATTTGAAATTATGATGCTTGTGCTTTTATATTTTATTCCTCAATGAATGAATATTTTAAAGAAAAAATAATATTTAGGGAGAGCATCTAAAGATTTGTTGTCATATATGATGCTTTTGATATTTTCTTAATATCATACTTTATTTATATTGCTCTATTATTCTTTCTTCTTGCATTCAAATCTATTTTCTTTGAGAGGAGTTACATTCAAATATTATCAAGATTTATTTCTTGCATGTGCTTATCTTTTTATGGTATCATGTTTAATTGGTATCATGTTTAATTTGTATCATATTTAATTAGTATCATGTATTGATTTTGATGATTTACTTGCTATTCTTTCCACCTTTATTCCCATTTTGTATGCCTTTCATCCTTGTTCATGATGACAAAAAGGGGAAGAAAAATATTAAGTATGAAAAGAGGAAAGATATGATAAACATGAAAAATTATAAGAGAAATGAAAGAAAGGGCAAAAAGGAGAGAAGAAAGCAAAATGTTATAATCTTAAGGAAAAAATTAGTGAGGGGGAGATTTTGAAAAATGTTTTGAAATCATATTTTAAGAGAGAGCTTGATACTTATTGATTTTCAGCTTACATGTTTATCTTATTGTTAATCTTTTAAGCTTACCCTATTTATATCCTTAAAGATTTTGTCATCATCAAAAAGGGAAAAATTATTGACTCTAGTTTTGATTTTGATGATTAATAAAATACTTAAGTATATATGAATTTTAATTATATTTTTAAGTGTATTTATTAGATCTTAGTACCCATCCATGTTGAATGAAGAAATGCTTGTATTTTAGCTGAAGAAGTCCTCTAAATTCATGGAATTTCAAGTTATAAGGACTTTGAAATATAAGGAAAACTTGGAAGGACTTAAAGTTTGATTTTGGAGAAGTTTCAACAAGTTTCAGTATTAGCACACTCAAGTGTCGACTCATGAAGATGTCAAAGTGTCGACTCAAGACCTGAGAACAAGAAAAATACAGAACTGTATCAATCCAGAATTTTTGCCTTAAGTTGACCCAAGTATCGACTCACAGAAATCAAGTGTCGACTCATGAAGAACTCAAGTGTTGACTCACCAGATTCAAGTGTCGACACTTGGTGTAACGGCTAGTTTTTCAGAAGTACAGAATTAATTCCAACTTGCTTCAAATGACTAGTTTTTCATTCCCAACGATCATAAATTGTCATTTATAGTTTGGAGAGCTATATAAATATCAAAAATCAAATGGAAAAGCAATCCTTTGGTGAGATCATTGAATATCCTTCAAGGATTCAAGAGTTGAGTAGTTCAAGCCTTCAAGCTTTCAAAGATAAGAGAGTTGTGTTGGGATCCGGTACAACACAGCGGAAGGGTAATTTCAAAATATAGAAATTAAAATGCACCAAAGTCCTAAACCAGGAACTCCTTAATAAGACTAAAATGTATGAAGACTAACATTCTTATGCAAATTAGAATTAGAGTACTAACCTGTAACCGCTAATTCCAATTTGATGAAGATTTAATCTTGAAGATGAACGGGCTATTTGAGTTCACCAGGCATCCAGGTGTCCGCCCTCCGATGGTGATCCACACAAAGCAATGACCAAGATCCTAACTCCTTGTTCCAATGGTTCCTTCAATTGAATTCTTCTTCCAGGAATTCAATACTTGGATTATGGCTAGAAATCTTCCACTCAAAGGTGTGTCTTCTTCCTTCTTACCCCTTCTCCACCTTCTACCAAGACTTAGAACCTTTAGGACACCTTTGTCTTGAAAGTAAGACCTTGTCCTAAGAAGATTAATGCTTGTCTTTAATTGGTGGAGAAATTAAGACAAAGATGTCTTAATGTAAGGAAGAAAAGAATTGGATCAGAACTCTTCTTTTCCTTTACCGTCGGAGACTTTCTCTCTTAACCTTGTTTAGTAGCAGAGTTTCGACAGAGTTTTACTCTGTAAAGGAAACAATGCAAAAACAAGAAGGGGAGAAAGAGTCTTCAGGAGAGGGGAAAAAAAAAAATCACATCACCGAGTTCTGATTCCCACCCGCTTTTTTTTAGTTTTCGGAGAGGTGCCCTCACAACTCTCCGTAAACAATTTTCTCACGCCCTTTCCTTCTTCTCATGCCCTTTCCTTCATCTCACAGCCTTCTGGATTAATTCTCACGGCCTTCCAGATCAATCCTTATGGCTTTTCTTAAAGGAAGAAGTCGCGATGATTGGGAGAAAGAAGTCACAAATTTGAATCTCCGAAGAGATCTGATTTCGCGCTCCCGGGAAGAAACTGTGCTTTCTTTTTTTCTTAAAAACCTCTCCACCCGTTAGATTATCATCCAAGGGTGGACAAATGAGGTGCTAATACTAAGAAAGAAGGCCGCCCCATCTTAATTCGTCAGAGAATTAAGTGGGCGCGCGCCAAGAGTCCATGCGCCCATGGACTCCTCAAATGGCACGCCAAGAGTCCATAAGCGCATGGACTCTTGGTGTTTTTGGCGTGCAAGGGAAAGGGGGCGGGTGGGGAAGTGGCCTAGCTAAAAGGTTAGCCAATTGGGTTAGCCATAATCCCTAAATTCTCAATTAAGGTCTAATTAGATCCAATTAGAACCCAAATCGAGTCAATTCGGAACCATAATTCGATTATGATTCGAATAGGAGTTAGGATTTGCAACACTTGCTAGAGTGTCTTCATGCAAATGACTCTTGATCAATTCTTTTAAGTGTGTGCCCCATTGGGTTCCGCATCTAGCCGGTAGTGGGTTCGAATACAAGTTGACCTAATTTGATTAGAACTCTTTCTAATCGATTTAGGTCAAATCGGGCTTACCCGATTTTGATCAATTAGGGCTCTTCCTAATTCAAATCAGCCCACAAGACAAGATTGACGTCTAGCAACGTATCATGTCTACCCGAAAGATATGAAAATTCTGGTGAAATACCAAAATTACCCTTCAGTAGAAAGTTACCGTACAATTAAATCCTTCGATCAGTCTGCATCCAAAATATAATTATGGATATGGATATATATCAAATCCAATATTATATTTGTTTCTAAATCAATTTATATTGATGATTCAATTATCTTGATATTAGAAACCATCTCTAATATCTCTACATTGATCAAAGATTTTCTGAATCATCATCCGATTGATAACTAGCTAGATGCAATCTCCTCTTACTAAGAGTGATCGATTCCTTGTTGACCTACTCATTACCTTCATATCCAATTCACCATTCCCAGTATCAATCCTGTGCATGACTCAATGTCATGATTAGGATTGAACCAAAGCATGGGTTCATGTACATAAGGTACTTATGGCAGTCTCAGGTCAAAGGATTACTTGTACCACTCCCACTATGAGAACCTTCTATTGACATGTAGCTAAGATTCCATTAGATGTTCTCAAGTTGGATCATATCATTGAACTCATTCTCTAATGAGCACCCACATCCTAGTATTAGTGTCATACACAAGTGACTGTGAGAGCAGTCACCCTATTCAGTATACATAGGATGTGCTAGTCTTATCGGAAAAACCCTGATCCCCTACTCAAGGTTCCTTCGACTAGGAATGTTTTTGATTAAGGTTTTAAGACTTTAGGTCTCACTGGTATGATCTCATAATAACCCTAAAATCATAGCCCTAATCTATGGGGTTCATCATATAATAATAATCACAGCGTATGATGAAAAATAATGCATTTATTAGAATATTATCAATTACAATGGTTTGGGAGATACAACATAGATTGGCTTGTAGGGCATATCCCTTTCAATCTCCCACTTGCACTAAAGTCAATCGCCTTTAAATCTTAACCCCATACTCTCGAGGTGGCGATCAAACTCTCGATGTGGTAGAGCCTTAGTGAACGGGTCTGCTACGTTGTTCTTTGTATCAACTCTATTTATGTAGACATCTTGTCTTTCTACTATTTCTCGTACGAGATAGAAGCATCTCAGAATGTGCTTGGACTTATGATGAGCTCTTGGTTCCTTAGCTTGAGCAACAGCTCCAGTGTTGTCACAGTAAAGTGGCACTGGATTTTCTATCTCAGGAACAACACCCAACTCTGTGATGAACTTCTTCATCCAGACTGCTTCCTTGGCGGATTCACTGACAGCTATGTATTCTGCCTCTGTGGTTGAGTCAGCTACAGTCTGCTGCTTGGTACTCTTCCAACTTACTGCTCCACCATTTAGGGTAAAAACATATCCCGATATGGAATCAGGGTCTAGAAAACTAAATCAGAATAAGCCTTTAAGATCCTTCTCAGGTACTTAAGAATATTTTTAACTGCTTTCCAATGATCCTCTCCTGGATCAGCCTAAAACCTACTGACAATGCCTAAAGCATATGCCACATCAGGCCTGGTACATAACATGGCATACATTATGGACCCTATTGCTGAAGCATAAGGTATAGAATTCATTCTATTTCTTTCTTCAGGTGTCGTAGGAGACATCCTTTTGGAAAGGTGTATGCCTTGACTCATAGGAAGATAACCTCTTTTACTTCCATTCATGCTGAATCTTTTCAGCACTAAGTCAATGTACCTAGATTGGGATAAACCTAGCATCCTCTTAGACCTATCTCTATAGATCTTAATACCTAGTATATAGGATGCTTCTCCCAAATCTTTCATGGAAAACTGGTTTGAAAGCCAAACCTTGACTGATTGTAACATTGGGATATCATTTCCAATGAGGAGTATGTCATCTACATACAGAACCAAGAAGATTATGGCACTCCCACTAGTCTTCTTATAAACACAAGGTTCATCCACATTTTTGATAAAACCAAACCTTTTAATAGTTTCATCAAAATGGATATTCCAACTCCTTGAAGCTTGCTTTAATCCATAAATGGATTTCTTTAGCTTGCATACTTGATTAGGTTTATTCTTTGAAATAAAACCTTCTGGCTGTGACATGTAGACTTCTTCCTCAAGGAAACCATTGAGGAATGCAGTCTTCACATCCATCTGCCAGATCTCATAATCGTGGTATGCTGCTATAGCAAGTAAAATCCGAATTGATTTGAGCATGGCAACAGGTGAGAATGTTTCATCATAATCAATTCCATGTTTTTGTCTAAAACCTTTTGCCACTAATCTAGCTTTATAGGTTTCAACTTGGCCATCAGCCCCAATCTTTTTCTTATAGACCCATTTGCACCCAATAGGATTAACACCCTCTGGTGCATCAACCAAAGTCCATACTTGGTTGACATACATAGAATCCATCTTGGATTCCATGGCTTATTGCCATCTATCTGAATCAGTACTCAAGATAGCTTCCGTATAGGTCAGAGGTTCATCATTTTGAATGACTTGGACTTCATTATTTTCAATAATAAACCCATACCTCTCAGGTGCACGTGACACTCTATCAAACCTACGGGGAGGAGTTTTGTGTTCTGGTTCTGATCTAACTATATGTTCTATTGATTGAGAATTGTCTATCTGTGTTTCTTGTACTTCTCCAAGTTCAATAGTTCTACCATTGCCCTTTTCTAAAATAAACTCTTTTTCTAGAAAAGTGGCATGTCTTCTGACAAAAATCTTTTGTTCAATTGGATGGTAAAACAGATATCCTCTACCCTCTCTAGGATATCCTACAAATAGACATTTATCCGCTCTAAGTTCCAACTTATGTCCAAAATTTCTTTTAACATAAGCTGGACATCCCCATACCTTAAAATATTTAAGATACGGTTTCTTTCCACTCCAAATTTCATATGGAGTACTAACAACGGATTTAGAAGGTACTTTGTTCAGAATGTAAACAATAATTTCCAGGGCATGACCCCAGAAGGAAATGGGTAAATTTGTGAAGCACATCATGAATCGTACCATATCTAATAAGGTACGATTCCTCCTTTCAGCTATACCATTTAGCTATGGTGTATAAGGAGGGGTCCATTCAGAAAGAATTCCATTAACTTTAAGATAGTCTAAAAACTCCACGGATAAGTATTCTCCTCGATCAAATCGAAGAACTTTAATACTTTTCCCGGTTTGTTTTTCGACCATACTTTGATACTCCTTAAATTTATCAAAGGCTTCAGATTTATATTTCATAAGATACACATATCCGAACCTAGATAAATCATCTGTAAAAGTGATAAAATATGAGTATCCATCTCTTACCTGAGTTGTCATTGGACCACATACATCAGTATGTATAAGTCCTAATAACTCAGTTGACCTTTCTCCATGTCCAGTAAATGGAGTCTTGATCATCTTACCCATGAGACATGATTCGCAAGTTCCTAATGATTCATACTCATAAGGATCAAGGAATTTTTCCTTGTATAACTTGCTTATCCTAGACTCATAACATGACCAAGTCGATGATGCCAAAGTAAAGTTTCATTAAAGTCCTCTCTTTTTCTTTTATTATTGACATGAAAAATACTATCATTGGAAGAAAGAGTTAAGAGCCCATTGCTAAATATGCCAGAACAAATAATTTTATTAGACAACATTATCGAGCAACCAGTGCTCGTTACATCCATTACATATCCTTGTTTTAATAACAAGGGAACAGATACAATGTTCCTAATAATCTTAGGTATATAATAACAATTATGTAACTCCAAGATCTTCCCTGAAGGCAACTTCAAAATATAGGTCCCTACAGCTTCTGCTTGGATGATATCTCCACTAGCACCGTAGAGATTGAAGACACCATCCTTCAATACTTTAAGCTTGTGGAGGCCCTGCAAAGATTTACATATATGGTAACCACAAGCGGTATCCAATACCCAAGTATTTGAAACTGAAGAATTTAATGTCAATATAGCATGTATCTCATACATACCTTTTGGCGCATCTGATGCACCAGGCTTCACAGTTGCAAGGTAAGCCTTGCAATTCCTTTTCCAATGTCCCGCTTTGTCGCAAAAAAAACAGGTTGACTGTTTGGAGGCCTTCTTTCCTTTCATATTCTTATTGATGCCACTCTTAGGGTTTAGCCTCCTATTAAAATCCTTTTTTCCTGATTTCTTCTTATTGGTCTTATTAATAAGAAGAAGTGGAGCCTTTTCTTTCTTTATGTGGCTCTCCGCTGTTTTTAACATATTTAACAACTCAGGCAAGGAAGTGTTCAGTTTGTTCATGTGATAATTCAAGATAAATTGAGAAAATGACTCCGGGAGTGATTGCAGGATTAAATCCTGATTCAACTCCCCATCCATGATAAAACCTAATTGACCCAATCTGGTGATCAAATCAATTACCTTCAGAACATGATCCTGAACAGATGTTCCCTCTTTCATCCTAGCATAGAATAACTGCTTAGATATTTCATATCTAGTAGTTCTGCTATGTTCTCCATAAAGTTCTTTTAAATTGAGCATTATGGATTGAGTATCCATGCTTTCATGCTGTCTCTGTAACTCATTGGTCATAGAGGCTAGTATGATACACTTGACAGTAAGGGAGTCATTTGCCACATTTTGTATGTGGCCATATCTTCCTCTGTGGCATCATCCCCTAGTGGATTAAGACTAGGGATATCTACAATATAAGAAAGTTTTTCTGAACTCAGCACAATCTTTAAATTTCTCAACCAGTCCACATAGTTTGGACCAGTCAGGTTGTTGGTATCTAAGATACTTCACAGTGATAATGAAGATGCCATTTATCTACATTTAACAAAGAATAATACATAAGCAAACAACCATGAAATGACATACATAATTAAATTAGGTCTTTAATTTAATTATGTCTCCCACTATTTTATCAAAAATCATAGCCCTCACTATGATAACCAAGAAAAACCCTGATCGATTTTTCTTAGTAGATTGAGATCCTAATAACTTATAAAAGATCTTGTAGAAAACACAACAAATCTTTTATAAGCTCAAAGGTAGGAAACTCTTCCTATTATATCTCATATAATTCTCAAGAAGTAACTTGGCCTCTAGAACATTATTAGTCTTGTAAAAAATACAACAAACCATAATGTTCTAGTTAAGTCAAGACCCTTTCATTTCTATACAGTCAATACTCAAATATAATGCCCTTGCAGATAACACAACAAAGCATTATACTGAATATACTGTAAGCATATCTATGCACTAGACTAGTATTATGTCAATCACCATATTAGGTCTTGCAGATAACACAACAAACCTAATGTGGTTCATAACACAATAATGATCTAGCATGAAGGAAGGCCAATATATAGTATTTTAACACTAAGCATTTTAGTCAAGATTTAAATTTAATCAAATCGGCCAGGCAAGTGGAAGAGATGTGGGAGTCCCCCTGTTGCTTTCCTAGACACCAATAAAAATTGGCTAGGTCAGTCAACGGAACCAATTAAAAACCACAATTCTCTTTACCTTCCCAGAACCACCTTTCTAGACACCGAATGATCAATTGTACATCATGACTAGTGATGCTTATTAGTTAAATATACTAAGACTTAATATAATTTTAAAGATGAGGGATTTATAAATTGATAGCACATCCTTATAGAATGTATCACAATCAACATATCACTCTTATAAATAAACAAATATGTGCTAAGTGTGTCATCATACTAGAACAACCATTTACCACATAATGGATCCACCATTATGCCAGGGCAACCTTATTTCAGTATGATGACTTCAAAACTATATATATCTCTATAATAATTAGGGTTTGAGTGAAAGACCCTAACTAGTGGCATACCTCAAAACATATATGCAATCAAAGATATGCTAAGTGTAGTAACATATTAGGATTTAAAAACCCTAAGATGTGACACACAAACTATCATAAATTATAGTCCTAATTAAGGTGGCTCTGATACCACTGTTGGGATCCGGTGCAACGCAGCGGAAGGGTAATTTCAAAATATAGAAATTAATATGCACCAAAATCCTAAACCAGGAACTCCTTAATAAGACTAAAATGTATGAAGACTAACATTCTTATGCAAATTAGAATTAGAGTCCTAACCTGTAACCGCTAATTCCAATTTGATGAAGATTTAATCTTGAAGATGAACGGGCTATTTGAGTTCACCAGGCATCCAGGTGTCCACCCTCCGATGAGGATCCACACAAAGAAATAACCAAGATCCTAACTCCTTGTTCCAATGGTTCCTTCAATTGAATTCTTCTTCCAGGAATTCAATACTTGGATTATGGCTAGAAATCTTCCACTTAAAGGTGTGTCTTCTTTTTTCTTACACCTTCTCCACCTTCGACCAAGACTTAGAACCTTTAGGACACCTTTGTCTTGAAAGTAAGACCTTGTCCTAAGAAGATTAATGCTTGTCTTTAATTGGTGGAGAAATTACGACAAAGATGTCTTAATGTAAGGAAGAAAAGAATTGGATCATAACTCTTCTTTTCCTTTACCGTCGGAGACTTTCTCTCTTAACCTTGTTTAGTAGCAGAGTTTCGACAGAGTTTTACTCTGTAAAGAAAATAATGCAAAAACAAGAAGGGGAGAAAGAGTCTTCAGGAGAGGGAAAAAAAAAAAAAAAAATCACATCACCGAGTTCTGATTCCCACCCCCTTTTTTATAGTTTTCGAAGAGGTGCCCTCACAACTCTCCGTAAACAATTTTCTCATGCCCTTTCCTTCTTCTCATGCCTTTCCTTCTTCTCACAGCCTTCTGGATTAATTCTCACGGCCTTCCAGATCAATCCTCATGGCTTTTCTCAAAGGAAGAAGTCGCAACGATTGGGAGAAAGAAGTCGCAAAACTTGAATCTCCGAAGAGATCTGATTTCGAGCTCTCGGGAAGAAACTGTGCTTTCTTTCTTTCTTAAAAACCTCTCCACCCGTTAGATTATCATCCAAGGGTGGACAAATGAGGTGCTAATACTAAGAAAGAAGGCTGCCCCATCTTAATTCATCGGAGAATTAAGTGGGCACGCGCCAAGAGTCCATGCGCTCATGGACTCCTCCAAATGGTGCGCCAAGAGTCCATAAGTGAATGGACTCTTGGTGTTTTTGGCATGCAAGGGAAAGGGGGCGGGTGGGGAAGTGGCCTAGCTAAAAGGTTAGCCAATTGGGTTAGCCATAATCCCTAAATTTTCAATTAAGATCTAATTAGATCCAATTAGAACCCAAATCAAGTCAATTCGGAACCCTAATTCGATTACGATTCGAATAGGAGTTAGGATTTGCAACACTTGCTAGAGTGTCTTCATGCAAATGACTCTTGATCAATTCTTTTAAGTGTGTGACCCATTAGGTTCCACATCTAGCCGGCAGTGGGTTCGAATACAAGTTGACCTAATTTGATTAGAACTCTTTCTAATCGATTTAGGTCAAATTGGGCTTACCCGATTTTGATCAATTAGGACTCTTCCTAATTCAAATCAACCCATAAGACAAGATTGACGTCTAGCAACGTGTCATGTTTACCCGGAAGATATGGAAATTCTGGTGAAATTTTAAAATTACCCTTCAGTAGAAAGTTACCGTACAATTAAATCCTTCAATCAACCTACACCCAAAATATAATTATGGATATGGATATATGTCAAATCCAATATTATATTTATTTCTAGATCAATTTTATATTGATGATTCAATTATCTTGATATTAGAAACCATCTCTAATATCTCTACTTTGATTAAAGATTCCCTGAATCATCATCCGATTGATAACTAGCTAGATGCAATCTCCTCTTACTAAGAGTGATCGATTCCTTGTTGACCTACTCATTACCTTCATATCCAATTCACCATTCCCAGTATCAATCCTGTGCATAACTCAGTGTCATGATTAGGATTGAACCAAAGCATGGGTTCATGTACATAAGGTACTTATGGCATCTCAGGTCAAAGGATTACTTGTACCACTCCCACTATGAGAACCTTCTATTGACATGTAGCTAAGATTTCATTAATTGTTCTCAAGTTGGATCATATCAGTGAACTCATTCTCTAATGAGCACCCACATCCTAGTATTAGTGTCATACACAAGTGACTGTGAGAGCAGTCATCCTATTCAGTATACATAGGATGTGCTAGTCTTACCGGAAAAACCCTGATCCCCTACTCAAGGTTCCTTCGACTAGGAATGTTTTTTATTAAGGTTTTAAGACTTTAGGTCTCACTGGTATGATCTTATCATAACCCTAAAATCATAGCCCTAATCTATGGGGTTCATCATATAATAATAATCACAGCATATGATGAAAAATAATGCCTTTATTAGAATATTGTCAATTACAATGGTTTGGGAGATACAACATAGATTGGCTTGTAGGGCATATCCCTTTCAAGTTGATCCAAGTCCACAACATCAAGCTTCATTCAAAGGCTTCAACAAATTGAAGACAAGCTTCTTTAACATCATCCAAGGGCTTCAAAGAGATACTTGCCTTATTTTAGAAAGCTTTATTATATTCTTTACTTTCATTATTATGTTGTTGTACCAAGATTTTTGGTGAGCCTTGAAAAATCAAAGAGGTTGTTGGTTAGCCCTTGTGTAAAACCAACATAGGTTGTTGGTGATACCGTAAAATCAACATAGGTTGTTGGTGAGCCTGTAAAACTATCGGAGGTTATTGGTTAGCCTTAAGTTATAAAACCAGCAAGAGGTTTTGACTTGTGAGCCTGGAAAAACAAGTTGGGTTTTGATTAGTGACCCTGGAAAACTAATCGACTGTAATCTTGGTGATTATAGTGAAATACCCAAGAAAAACTTAGAGAGTGGATGTAGGTACCTTGGAGTGCATCGAACTACTATATATTCTTGTATTTATGATTGTTCTTATTTATTGCTTATTTACTCTTGCATTTACTTTGTTAATTCCGTTGCATATTTTTATTAAGCACACAAACACTTTGGCAAAATACAAGCACTTAATTGCAATTAGCACATACTTGTTGAAATAGTTCAAAAAGTTTTATAAAATCCAATTCATCCCCCCTTTTGGGTTGCTTCATCACTGGGCAATAGAGCTGACACTTTATCTGGTGAGTCAACACCTTGAGTCAATACTTCAGTCATGAGTCGATACTTGACCAAAATCCTGAAATCAGCTCGTTCTATCTTCTATTTGGTCTCAGGCCTTGAGTCGATACTTCACTATTCATGAGTCGACACTTGGTTCTATGAGTCAACACTTCAATGTGCTAGTTGAAATTTTTTGCACATTAGCCCAGAGTTGATACCTTGAGTCGATACTTGATTTCCATGAGTCGACACTTCACCTGACCAGTACTAAAACTCATCCAAAATTGATTCTTAGCATCTTCAAGTTCTTCTTTATAAATTCCAAAGTCCATATACTTGATTTTTCATTAATTTAAGGACTTTCTTCAATAGAAAACATGTATTTCTTCTTTCAACATGGATGAATACTAAGATTTGATAAACACACTTAAAAATATAATTAGTATTCATATATACTTAAGTATTTTGTCAATTATTAAAATTAAAACCAAAGTCAACAATCTCTCCCTTTTTGATGATGACAAAACCTTTAAGTATATGAACAGGGCAAGCTTAAAAAGATTAATAATAAAATAAACATGTAAGCTCAAAATCAATGAGTATCAAGCTCCCCCTCAAAATATAATTTCAAAAATATTTTCAAAAATCATTCAAAATTTTTAAACATTTTTTCCATTGCTAATTTTTCCTTAAGATTAAAACATTTTACTTTCTTCTCCCCCTTTTGTATTTTCTTTCATTTTTTATATAAATTTTCATGTTTATCAAATATTTTCCCTTTTCATACTTAAAATTTTTCTTCACATTTTTGTCATCATGAAAAAGGATGAAAGGTAATATAAAATGGGAATAAAGGTGGAAAGAATAGCAAGTAGATCATCAAAATCAATACATGAAATCAATTAATCATGATACCAATTAAATATGATATTAATTGAACATGATACCACAAAATGATAATCACATACAATAAATAATTTTTTCCCTTTTTGAAGATTATAATAAATTTTGATACCAATTGAATTTAAGTCCCTTCAAAGGATTAGATTTGAAAAACAAGGAGTATCAAAGCAATATAAGTATGATATCAAGAAAATATTGAAAGCATCATACATGTATATAATGACAACAAATCTTTGGATGCTTCTCCTAAATATTATTCTTCCTTAAAAATATGCATTAATTTAAGGAATAAAACAAGAATGCACAAGTATTATAATTTTAGGCATTTTAAAATATAAATATACATACTAAGTCTAAAATCAAAGATTTAAATTTTTAAGATATACATGATTTTCATAATACAAAGGATTTGATCATTTAAAAAATCTATTTGAAATGATTTGATATCCACACAAATACTAGAAGTAGTTTAATAGCAAGTCTAGCTACTGGAGCATGGGTTTATCAATATGGATACCTTCTTCTTAAATGTAATCCTTAACTACCAGTTCTAGTCTTGATTCAAATCATTTCTAACTTAAGCATAGATGTCAAAAATGAAGACATATAAATCATAACATTTCACTTGAAATAGTTTAAAATTATATTAATCAAAATTAAGTGAAAGTCTAATAATCATAAGTTTAATCATGAGAGCATGAAATCCATAAACATCAAAAAGTTCATGATCACAACAAATGACTATTAGTCTAAACTTGATTTTAATTAATCAATTGAAATAATTTCAAAGTAATATGCAACTTTTAAAATATTTTTCATGAAGTAATTTAAGATACATTAATCAAAATCAAGTGAAGGTCTTGTAATCATAAGTTTAATCATGATGGCATGAAGTTCATCAACATCAAATAAATTCATGATCATAATCAATGACTATTAGTCTAAACTTGATTTTAATTAATCATTTAAAATAATTTTTCAAAGTAATTGATCCAAATATTCAACTACATTTTTAATTATGGAAGAAAATATTTAGAATTTACCAATATGTAAATCTTTCCTTTACCATTTAGTCCAAAAATATAGCTTGTCTACTCTTTATATTATCTTGTATAGCCACTTTTCAAAAACTTACTTTTTTCATGTTGGGCTGCAAGACATTTCTGTAAAATAAACTAGGTGGACAATTTTGGTACCCAAATTTTCTTGGATCCTTTAGGATTCGTAACTATGGTTCCTTTTGGAACCCAAATTTTTCTTAATCTACAAGGATATGCATGAAGTCTAAATTTTTTATATTTAAATCATGCAATATTGAAAGAAGTAGTAACAAATAAATTCTTGTTTTTCAACTAAAGATTTTTATTTTTCTTTAAAAGCTCATTATTTGATACAAAAATCTTTGGCCTTGTTAGAATTTTGATTTCATTCAATAAAATTGTTTTCTGATTTGAAAACTTATTGCAAAATCTTTCAAATCAAAATTTTCTTTTTCTAAAAATTTTTTTTTAGAAAGATTATTCTTATTATTTTCTAAAATATCAATCTTTATATTTAAATCATGGTTTATATTGGCAAGATTAGTGTTCTCAAGAGAAAAAGAATCTACATGTCTTTTTAATTTCTTGTGCTCAATTTTGAATACTTTGTATTCATGCACAAGATCATTAAATGCATCATGTAATTCATCAAAAGTAAATTCATATACATTTTTAAAATTTACCTCATCCTCATTTGCCATGAAGCAAAGATTGGCAACTTCTTGTTCTTCCTCTGAACTTGATCTTCTCTATCACTCCAAGTCGCCATCATTGTCTTGAATTTCTTTTTTGCCTTGAGGACTATTATCTTCTTCTTCTCTTGATCAGCAACTACTTCTTTGTGCGATAAACTCAACTCATGGATCATGAGTGAACCAATAAGCTTCTTCAAAGGCAGGGTATCAATATCTTTGTCTTCTTGGTTCGCTGTTACCTTTGAATCCCATGATATTGGCAAAGATCTAAGAATTTTATTAACCAAATCAGCGTTAGTATAGACTTTGCTAAGACTTTTCAATTCATTAATAATAATCATAAATCTAGTATACATATCAGATATAGATTCATAATACATCATTTTAAACATTTCAAAATAATGAACAAGCATATTAATCTTAGTACTTTTTACTTGAAGAGTACCCTCATGAGTAATTTCAAGCATGTCTCATATCTCCTTCGTCGATGTGCATGTGGAGATCTTATTGAATTCATTAGAGTCCAATGCACAATAAAGCAAGTTCATTGCTTTAGCACTAATTTCAGATTACTTAATGTCATATTTATTCCAATCCTCTTCGAGCTTTAAAATGGAAATGCCATTAACCAAAATGAAAGGAATATGAGGACCATTAACTATAACTTTCCAAAGATAATAACTAATAGATTGAATATAGATGTGCATGTGAGTTTTTCAAAAAGTATAATTAGTGCCATTGAAAAATGGTGGTCTATTAGTTGCATGTCCTATAGCAAAACAAGCACCTTCTAGGGATGTCATGATCTTTTAACCCAAAATTATTGGATTTTTTGCAAAGCACCAAGTTTAGATACCAACAATTTTGGGTTCCAGGCTCTGATACCAATTATTATCCAGTGATGATGCAACCCAAGAGGGAGGGTGAATTGGGTTTTAAAAATTATTTAAACTATTTTAATGGATATAAAATAAGTATGTGCCAATTCAAATCAAGTGCTTATATTTTACCAAAGTGTTTGTATGCTTAACGAAAATATGCAACAGAATTAACAAAGTAAATGCAAGAGTAAATAAGCAATAAATAAGAGCAATCACAAACACAAGAATATATAGTAGTTCGATGCACTTCAAGGTACCTACATCCACTCTCCATGTTTTTCTTGGATATTTCATTATAATCACCAAGATTATAGTCGATTAGATTTTCGGGCTCATTAATCAAAACCCAACTTATTTTCCTGGGCTTACAAGTCAAATCCCTTGTTGGTTTTATAACTTAAGCTAACCAACAACCTCTGATGGTTTTACTGGCTCACCAACAACCTATGTTGGTTTTACGGGATTACCAACAACCTATGTTAGTTTTATACAAAGGCTAACCAACAACCTCTTTGGTTTTTCAAGGCTCACCAAAAAACTTGATATAACAATATAAGAATAAAAGTAAAGAATACAATAAAGTTTTCTAAAATAAAGCAAGTATCTCTTTGAAGTTCTTGGATTATGTTGAAGAAACTTGTTTTTCAATTTATTGAAGCCTTTGAAAGAAGCTTGATGTTGTGGACTTGGATCAACTCTCTTATCTTTGAAAGCTTGAAGGCTTAAACCACTCAACTTTTAAATCCTTGAAGGATATTCAATGATCTCACTAAAGAATTTCTTTTCCATTTGATTTGTGTAGTTTATATACCTCTCCAATCCTCAAATAACCATTGATGACCATTGGAGAAGAAAATATGGCCGTTAGACATAATCTGGGAAAGTTCTGGGCTTCAAAAAAACTAGCCGTTATAGTAAGTGTCGATACTTGACCTTCGTGAGTTGACACCTTGAGTCGACACTTGGAATAGTGAGTCGACATTTGATAAAAAAATATCTTCTCAAGTCTTCTACTCTGCACTGGTAAGGCAACACATTATCTGGAGAGTCGACACTTCAGTCCATGAGTTGACATTTGACCAAAACCTTGAAATCAGCTCGTTCTATCTTCGATTTGGTCTCAGGCCTTGAGTCGACACTTCACTATTCATGAGTCGATACTTTGAGTCAACACTTGGCTTCCATGAGTCAACACTTCAATGTGCCAGTTAAAATTTTCTGAGTATCAGCCTAGAGTTGACACCTTGGGTCGACACTAGATTTTCATGAGTCGACACTTCACCTGACCAGTATTGAAACTCATCCAAAATTGATTCTTAGCCTCTTTAAGTTCTTCCTTATAAATTCTAAAGTTCATAACTTGATTTTCCATTAATTTAAGGACTTTCTTCAACTAAAGACATGTATTTCTTCATTCAACATGGATGAGTACTAAGATCTGATAAACATACTTAAAAATATAATTAGTACTCATATATACTTGAGTATTTTTTCAATCATCAAAATCAAGACTTGAGTCAACAATCTTTCCCTTTTTGATGATGACAAAATCTTTAAGTATATAAATAAGGTAAGCTTAAAATGATTAACAATAAGATAAATATGTAAGCTCAAAATCAATGAGTATTAAGCTTCCCCTCAAAATATGATTTCAAAAATATTATCAAAAATCATTCAAATTTTTTAAACATTCTTTCCCTTGCTAATTCTTTCCTTAAGATTAAAACATTTTACTTTCTTCTTCCCCTTTTGCATTTTCTTTTATTTCTCATATAATTTATCATGTTTATCAAATATTTTTTCTTTTCATACTTAACATTTTTCTTGCCCTTTTTGTCATCATGAAAAAGGATAAAAGGCAATATAAAATGGGAATGAAGGTGGAAAGAATAGCAAGTAGATCATCAAAATCAATACATGAAATCAATTAATCATGATACCAATTAAATATGATACTAATTGAACATGATACCACAAAATAATAAGCATATGCAAGAAATAATTTCTTCCCTTTTTAAAGATTATAATAAATTTTGATACCAATTGATTGTAACTCCCTTCAAAAGATTAGATTTAAAAAATAAGGAGAAGGAGTATCAGAGCAATATAAATATGATATTAAGAAAATATTAAAAGTATCATACATGTGTATGATGATAACAAATCTTTGGATGCTCTCCCTAAATGTTATTCTCCCTTAAAAATATGCATTAATTTGAGAAATAAAACAAGAATGCACAAGCATCATAATTTTAGACATTTTAAAATATAAACATACATACTAAGTCTAAAATCAAGATATAAATTTTCAAGATATACATGATTTTTAAAATACAAAGGATTTAATCATTAAAAAAATTTATTTGAAATGATTTGATATCCATACAAATGCTAGAAATAATTTAATAGCAAGTCAAGCTACTGGAGCAAGGGTTTATCAATATGTATACCTTTTTCTTAAATATAATCCTTAACTATCAGTTCTAGTCTTGATTCAAATCATTTCTAACTTAAGTATAGATGCCAAAAATGAAGACACATAAATCATAACATTTCACTTGAAATAGTTTAAAATTATATTAATTAAAATCAAGTGAAAGTCTAATAATCATAAGTTTAATCATGAGAGCATGAAATCCATCAACATCAAAAAGTTCATGATCGCAACAAATGACTATTAGTCTAAACTTGATTCTAATTAATCAATTGAAATAATTTTCAAAGAAATATGCAACTTTTAAAATATTTTTCATGAAGTACTTTAAGATACATTAATCAAAATCAAGTAAAAGTCTTATAATCACAAGTTTAATCATAATAGCATGAAGTTCATCAACTTCAAAAAAATTCATGATCATAACCAATGACTATTAGTCTAAACTTGATTTTAATTAATCATTTAAAATAATTTTTCAAAATAATTGATGCAAATATTCAACTACATTTTTAATTATGGAAGGAAATGTTTAGAATTTACTAATATGTATAATCCTTCCTTTAATCCAAAAATATAGCTTGTCCACTCTTTGTATTGTCTTGTATAGCCACTTTTCAAAAACTTCTTTTCTTCATGATGAGCTATAAGACATTCCTGTAAAATAAACTAGGTGGATAATTTTGGTACCCAAACTTTTTGGATAGTTTAGGGTTATTAACTATGGTTTTTTTTTGAACCCAAATTTTTCTTAATCTACAAGGATATGCATTAAGTTCAAATTTTTCATATTTAAAGTATGCAATATTAGAAGAAGTAGAAACAAAGAAATTCTTGTTTTTCAACTCAAGATTTTTGTTTTTCTTTAAAAGCTCATCATTTGATACAAAAATCTTGGACTTTGTTAGAATTTTTATTTCATTCAATAAAATAGTTTTCTCATTTGCAAACTTATTACATAAATCTTTCAAATCAAAATTTTCTTTTTTAAAATTTATTTTTTTTAGAAAGATTATTCTTATCATTTTCTAAAATATCAATCTTTATATTTAAATCATGATTTTTATTGACAAGATTGGTGTTCTCAAGAGAAAAAGAATCTACATGTCTTTTTAATTCTTGTGCTCAATTTTTAATACTTTGTAATCATGCATAAGATCATTAAATGCATCATGTAATTCATCAAAGATAAAATCATATTCATTTTCAGAGCATACCTCTTCCTCATTTGCCATGAAGCAAAGATGGGCAACTTCTTGTTCATCATCCGAACTTGAATCTTTGCTATCGCTCCAAGTTGCCATCATTACTTTGAATTTCTTTTTTGGCCTTGAGGGCTATTATATTTTTCTTCTCTTGATCAACAACCACTTCTTTGTGCCATAAATTCAACTCATGGGTCATGAATGAACCAATAAGCTCATCTAAAGGTAGGGTATCAATATCTTTGACTTTTTGGATCGTCGTTACCTATGGATCCCATGATATTGACAAAGATCTAAGAATTTTATTAACCAAATCAGCATTAGTATAGACTTTGCCAAGACTTTTTAATTCATTAATAATAATTATAAATCTAGTATACATATCAGATATAGATTCATAATGCAGCATTTTAAATATTTCAAAAAAATGAACAAGCATATTAATTTTAGTACTTTTCACATGAAGAGTATCCTCATGAGTAATTTCAAGTATGTCCCATATCTCCTTCGTCGATGTGCATGTGGAGATCTTATTGAATTCATTAGAGTTCAATGCACAATAAAGCAAGTTCATTACTTTAGCATTAAATTCAGATTACTTAATCTCATCTTCATTCCAATCCTCTTCGAGCTTTGGAATGAAAATTGTTGACCCCTTGAATGATTTTGATGATAATAAAATATTGGAGCATGCACTTGTGTTACTAACTATTTTTTGAGTGCTTTACAAGTTTTTGTAAAATAATTTTTTTGCTAAATCATAACTTTTACAACCTTGTTATATGTCATGTGTAGTGTTGTGAAAGTATTATGTAAAGAAGAGCCCAAAGAAAAATTGATGTAGTATTCATGAAAATGGGTTACTTCTATATGTTTTCATGTTTAAAACTCTTTAAGATTAGTTTTTAATAGAGTTGAAAAGTGTTTTGAGTGACTAAAAGTCACTAGATGTCATCTGGAGAAGAGTAGAAGATTTTATTGAAAAATCACTCGAGCTGACTCAAGGAAGGAGAGCCGACTCTAGTTCATGGCACACTTGAAGGTTTCTGGCATGCAAAAATCCAAGCCGACTCCAAAGAACCCGAGCAGACTCGTCCAAAGCTTCATTCTTTGAATTAGACAAGCGAGCCAACCCAGAAGCAATCGAGCCGACTCAACCATTCTGCCAGATAACCGAGTCGACCCTTCAAAAGGCGAGCCGACTCCTCCAGAGTATAATTTCGAAGTCCTAAGAATCTGAGCCGACTCAACCAGAGTAAGAAATCAATGACCCTGAGAATTCGAGCCGACTCGATTGAGGCAAGCTGACTTGACCAGAGTGAAGACTCAACTACTCTGAGTATCCGAGCCAACTCGAAGCATCCGAGCTGACTCGAACGTCGATTCCAGGCAAGTAACGACTAGTTCTAGAACTTCATTTTTGAATCTAAAAAGTTCTCCAATGATCAAATATCAAATTCCAATGGTCTACAATGATTATATCCACCTAAGAAGAGTACAAGACTCTATAAATAAGGGATTTGGATAACCTTTGAACAAGTTAATGAGCAGTTAATGATCAAATGAGCTTGTGAGCAAGAGAGCACTGAAGAGCATTCAAGTCAGCCTTCAAGACTTCACCCACTCAAATTTGAAGCTTGAAGCATTTATTAAAGAAGTTGAAAAAGCCATTGAAGAGCAGTAAAGGCCAATTAAGAAGGCTTCTCTTAAGCTGCACCTGCAATCATCAGACAACTTTGGTTTGTCAATTAGTTGCTTGTTTTTCTCTACTCCTTTATGAGTTTTTGGGTTTTTGGTGATCCTGGTTTAAAAACCAAGTGTGGGTTTTTGGTAAGCCCGGTTGAAAAACCATGTGTAGGTTCTTGGTGAGCCTGTTTGAAAACCAAGTGTAGGTTCTTGGTGATCCTGTTCAAAACCAAGTTGGGTTTTTGGTGAGTCCGGTTGAAAAACCAAGTTAGGTTTTGGATTGTGAGCCCGATAAATAATCCGACTGTATTTCGTGGGTGAATATAGTGAAAACCCAAGTGGTATCTTTGGTAGTAGATGTAGGAGCGAGGTTGCTCTGAACCACTATAAACTTGCTATGTTTATGATTGTGCTTTTTCTTCTTTACTTGCTTCTGCTTTAATTATTTGAATCACAGCACCTCCACACTAAACAAGATTTAAAAGAGCACATATTTGATTAAATTTTTTAAATTTCTAATTCACCCCCTCTTAAAAAAGCTACCTGGGCAACAGCTGGTATCAGAGCAGTGTCTCTGAACTTATTTAGAGTAAAGATTAATGGCTCATCCCATGAGTACCTCCTTGGCCGAAGGCCAATCCACTAATAGACCTCCACTGTTCACTAGCACAAACTATTCTTATTGGAAAGCTTGAATGAAGATATACATTCAAGCTATTGACTTTCAATTATGGAAGGTTATTCTTAAGGATCCTCATACACCCATGATAAAAGTTGATGGCATGGATGTCCCAAAATCTGAAGAGAATTAGGATGAACACGACATGAAAATGGGTGAGCTAAATGCCAAAGCCATGAACTTAATATATTATGCTTTGGATGCAAATGAATTTAATCAAATTTTTACATGCAATTCAGCTAAGAACATTTGGGATAAAGTTGAGGTGACCCATGAAAGAACTTCCCAAGTGAAGACTTCAAAAATTAATCTTCTAGTACATAATTATGAACTATTTAAAATAGAACAAAATGAAACTATCTCTGTCATGTTTTCATATTTTACAAATATTATTAATGACTTGAAAAGTCTTGGCAAGGTTTACTCTAATGTAGATTTAGTACATAAGATCTTAAGATCACTTTCGGATAAGTGGGATCCCAAAGTAACTGCCATCCAGGAAGCAAAATATCTAAATACTTTATCTCTAAAAAAATTGCTAGGTTCTTTGATAACACATAAGCTGACCATGCGGCATAGGAATGAAGATGATCAGAAAAAGAAAAAGACTATTGCATTCAAAGCTGCATCAAAAATGAAGAAATAAGAAGAGGAGTCGGAAGATGATTGCTCCTCCTCCGAAGATGACTTAGAAGATGAAGATATAGCTTTAGTTGTTAGGAGATTCAGGAAATTAATGGGAAAGAAGAAGGGAAGGTACTTCAGAAAATTTTACAAGAAAGGTGAATACAGTAAGGACAAGGATAAGGAAGAAAAAAAAGAAAAGGGTAAATGCCCATTTGTTATAAGTATAAGAAACCTGGGCATATCCGTCCCGATTATTCTTTGTTAAAGAAAACATTTAAGAAGAAGAAGAAGAAAGCGATGGTTGCGACTTTGAGCGATAGTGAGGAGTCGACTTCAACTAAAGAGGAAAAGACCATAAAAATTGCCAATTTATGCCTTATGGGTCTCGAAGACGAGGTAATCTCCCCTGAACCTCAAGTTGAATTCACTTTTGATGAGTTGAACACTGCATTCCATGATTTATTATCTAAATTTAAGAAAGCTGGGATAAAAATTAGAACTTTAAAGAATAACAATGATTCTTTATTAAAAGAAAAGGTAGAGATTTCATAAAAGAATAAGTTATTACAAAAAGAATTAATTACCTTTTCTGAAAATAATAAAGCTTTGGAAGTTGAGAAAAAGGTGTATCTTGAGAAAAACAAAGCTTTAAATGATGAAAATACTGATTTGAAAAAGGAGGTGGAAAAACTTAAGCCTTTGGTTGAAATGCTAACTTTAAGTTCAAATAAGTTTGAGCTGATTTTGAAAGAGCTTAGAAATTCAAGTAACAAGGCTGGAATCGATTATAACTCTTCAAATACAAATAGAATTTCAGCTACTAAATTTATATCTTCAAAAACATATGTACCAAAATCTATATCTCAAAAAGCTTTTGTATCAAATGCTTCCACATCCATTTCTATAGCTTTAAAGTCTGTACCTAAGATTACAAATCAAAAATCTTTTAGATCAATTATTTCTACATCTGTATCACATGCTTCTACTTCTAGAACCTCAAAATTTACATATTTTCAAAATTCTAGAGTTATCTATTATGCATGTAATGGGGTTGGACACAAATTTTCTCAATGCAACATATTAAAGAAAAATAAACTTGTTAGGAATAGAATAAGAAATATTTGGGTTTCCAAAGGAACCAATCCTACTAACCTGAAAGGACCCAAGGTAGCTGGGTACCTAAAAATACTCCTTGACTGTTTTGCAAGAATGTCTTACAATCCAAAATGCTAAGAAAAGATGGTATCTGAATAGAGGCTACTCAAGGCATATGATGGGTGATAAAGAGCAATTGCCATCCTACAAATGAAAGAAGGAGGATTAGTAACTTTTGGAGATAATGGCAAGAAAAAAATAATCAGAATTGGTAAGATCAAAATAAGCCCCTCTACTTTCATTGAAAATGTATTGCTAGTAGACAAATTGAAGCATAACTTATTAAGCATTAGTTAATTATGTGATAAAGGCTTCAAGGTTGTATTTGAATCATCTATGTATATAGTAACTAACTCACTTATTCTAGCAACAAACTCATTGGACATAGACTTGGAAATATTTATGTGATAGATCTGAATGATCTAACCATGACTAGTAGTACAAGTTTAGTAGCAATGAATGCTAAAACCAAGGAGTATAGCTTAATTTGGCATAGACGACTAGGTCATGTGATGGGGGACGGATAAGGGTAGGATCGTTGGCGAGCCTAGAAGTCACCAAAATTAGGGTATCATATTTTTTTAGATTTTTTTTTCTAGGGATGGTGAAGGAACAATGGGAATGGAAGACTTAGGATTTGGAACTCATGGACTTTGAGACTCACACTAACGAAGAGACCTCTCATCTCTAGGGCATTCCACCCTCCTCGATACTTGAAGGCGTTAGGATGAATCTCAAAGGTCATGAGGGGATAAAGAAAATAAAATGGGAAAGAGGATAACTAGGACCTCACGCCCCTCGATGCCCGAAGGCAAAGGCAAGAAGAATCACTCTTCTAAAAACTCATAATTATTCTCCAAAATTATTTTTTTTTATAAAGGACTAAGGGTGGTATTTATAGACCTATCCAACCCTCATTTTATTTGAATGCGAGATAAAAAGATAGGGATAATTCAAATTCAAATACAAGATAGAATAAGATAAGCCTATCCATATCTCAATCCTAACCAACCAAATCCTAATTTGAATTTCAAATAAAAGATAAATCCTAAATTTATTCTAGATATAAGCCGAGATTCATGTAGCTCCAAGATTTGTGCTTGCTCCGGGATCCGTGCTGGCGATGTCCCCATCATTCCTTGAGGTGGAGAGAACTCGACTCCATCGAGTTTGGATTAGCAAGGACTATAGTGAACCGCATCCAATCAAAAGAGGCTATGCTCTGAAAATGGTGCAGCTTTGAGAGTGGTGTAGCTTTGAGAACTGTGCACTTTGAAATCCATACAAAGGAGAAATCAGTAACAGGGAACTGACTACTTTGAAGAACATGCAGTGCATTCAAATTCATGCGGGCCTCTTCTTCACCCTTCTCCAGGGGTGGATGGACTTCACCGACGACTTCAACATAGCGATGGTCTTCATCGGTACCAGCGATAGGCGGCAGTGGCTCGGGAGAACACACGGTGGCATAGGTGGGGACGGTGTTCAGCAGTGGAGATGAGGCATTGGGCGTTGTGGCAGCGAGGACTCCTTTGCAGACCGGCAAACCATGGAGCAAGGTGGCCTTATGAAGAGGGGTTCCAGTGGATCTTCACCGGCTAAGGCTCTGGCATGGACCGGGAGGAATATTCATGGTGATAGGGGGGAAGACGGTGACACGATTAGATGATTCTGGTGGACGGAACAGCAAAGGCTGTTCCATTCGGTTGGTGGCGATGGAGATAGTCTTCTTCTGGCAAGAGAGCAAAAAGGATAAGGCAGAAGATGGGGCATCGGCGTGGTGCCGATCGAAGGGAAGATGGCTATTTCGGTGGGTGGTGACTAGTGACGATGGAGATGGGCACCGATTGGGAGGGCTTCTTCCCTTGGATTCGATGTGGAGTCTTCGATCGGATCTGGGCGGTCCAGTGGCAGCAGGAGTGTTGGTGGGCATGGGAGGAGTCACGATGGACGGGATGGAGAGGGCAGCGGTGACGACGTCGGGATCTGAAAAGATGAGGTCGGAGCGGACGGCCGAGAGTTTGGCTGGGTGGATGCCGGGACTTCTCAGACAACAAAGGAATGAGGGTTTGGATCTGGGTGACTGGAGACCACTCCGAATGATCATCTCTTCCAATAACTCTACGGTTGAAAATGTACGGTGAAAGAGTTCAAGAAGCATCTCTTGAAGCCCAAGCTAGACAATCTCCACTACCAATTTTAGTTTCCATTGCTAAGATATCTTGGGGAAGGATTACGGTCGGGCGACTTAGCTTTGCTGCTGCTCTTTTGCAGAGAGGTTTATGTTCTCCTCCCTCTCCTTATTGTGATCTCGGTAGGGTACCAATGGAATAGGAAAAGAAAAAAGTTGGAGATAGATAAGGGTCACCGTACCGATGTTGGGGCTACAGGGGTGGGGAAGGTGATGGCGGTGATCAGGACGAAGGCGGTTTGATTGATTCATGAAAAGTCAAACAGGATGGCAAAGCCGAGGATGATAAGCTAGATGATGTGGACCAGGAGGGCCTGGCCGGAGACCAGCCCGTTGCCGCCGCTACTGACCTGACAGGGGCCCCTCTTGGCCACCCGAACACTAGTGCACGTGGCCTTTGGGCAGCCGCACTAGTAGGTGACGTCGTCGATGTCGCAGATGGGGTTGGCCCGGAAACAGTTGATGGGGTAGGAGGAGGAGAAGGCAAAGGTGGAGGAGTTGCCATCGGATAGCAAGGTGACGTGGTAGGCATCGTCTTCGATGCCTCCGAGATCCTCAGGGTAATGTGGGAGAAGGGAAGAGATGGGGATGATGGAGCGAGAGATCTAGGTGGCGGCGGAAGCACTCGCCATTGATATGAAGCAGATGAATCTGGGATGCTTGGGGAAGAAAAAAATATACCCTAATCAATCTAGGCTCTGATACCAATTTTATGGGGGACAGATAAGGGTAGGATCGTTGGCGAGCCTAGAAGTCACCAAAATTAGGGTATCATATTTTTTTGGATTTTTTTTTTCTAGGGATGGTGAAGGAACAATGGGGATGGAAGACTTAGGGTTTGGAACTCATGGATCTTGGGACTCATACTAACAAGGAGACCTCTCACCTCTAGGGCATTCCACCCTCCTCGATACTTGGAGGAGTTAGGATGAATCTCAAAGGTCATGAGGGGATAAAGAAAATAGAATGGAAGGGGGATAACTAGGATCTCACGTCCCTCGATGCTCGAAGGCAAAGGCAAGAAGAATCACTCTTCTAAAAACTCATAATTATTCTCAAAAACTATTTTTTTAAACAAAGGACTGAGGGTAGTATTTATAGACCTATCCAACCCTCATTTGAATTTGAATACAAGATAAAAAGATAGGGATGATTCAAATTCAAATGCAAGATAGAATAAGATAAGCCTATCCATATCTCAATCCTAACCAACCAAATCCTAATTTGAATTTCAAATAAAAGATAAATCCTAAATTTATTCTGGATATGCTCCAAGATTCATGCAGCTCCAAGATTCATGCTTGCTCCAAGATCCGTGCTGGCGATGTCCCCATCATCATGCTAGCATGCATACAATTGCCAAATTGATTTCAAGGAATCTAGTTAGAGGTTTACCTAAATTCAAAGTTAATTTTGAACATGTTTGCGATGCCTGTCAAATGGGTAGACAAACTAAGGAGAGTTTTAAATCTAAACATATGGTTTCAACTTCTAGATCCCTTGAGCTACTTTACATGGATTTATTTGAATTAATTAGGACCACAAGCCTAGGTGGTATAAAATATACACTTGTGATAGTAGATGATTTTTCTAGATTTACATGGGTCTTATTTATTTCACATAAAGATGAAACTTTCAAAGTTTTTCAAAAATTCTACCAGAAAGTTTTAAACCATAAAAACCTTTCAATAGTATCTATTAGGAGTAATCACGGCACGGAATTTGAAGATCAATTTTTTGATGATTATTGCATAGAAAATGGCATTGATCAAAACTTCTCCGCTTCTAGAACACCATAACAAAATGGTGTTGTAGAGAGAAAAAATAGGACTTTGGAAGAAATGGCCCGAACAATGCTATGTGAAGGCAATCTTCTATGGTACTTTTGGATAAAGCAGTGAACACTGCTTGCTATATTTTAAACCATGTTTTGATACGACCAATTTTAAAGAAAACCCCTTATGAACTTTAGAATAAAAAAAAAATCAAATATTAATTACTTTCATGTTTTGGTTGTAAATGCTTTATGTTGAATAATGGAAAAGATAACCTAGAAAAATTTGATGCTAAATCAAATGAAGCTATATTTATAGGTTATTCAATTAGTAGTAAAGCATATAGGGTGTTTAATAAGAGAACACTAACTGTATAAAAATCAATCCATGTTATTTTTGATGAAGCTAACCCCTCACTTTCAAAGAAAGAAGAGTGTATAGATAATGATGCAGGTACACTTGAAAAGGAAATGAGGATATGAGCCTACAAGAGAAACCAACTTAAGAAGGAGAAGAAGTGGTAAGTAAAGATCATGCTGATCTACCAAAGGAATGGAGGTATGTAACTTCTCATCCAAGAGATTTAATTATTGGTGATCCCTCTCAAGGTATTAGGACTAGGTCATCACATAAAGATGCACATGACTACCTAGAATTTGTATCACAAATAGAGCCATATAGCTTAGAAGAAGCTGAAAATGATCCAAACTGGATGATAGCCATGCATGAAGAATTAAACCAGTTTGAAAGAAATAATGTATGGACTTTAGTTGATAGACCATCAGACTATTCCATTATAGGAACCAAATGGGTTTGTAGAAATAAACTAGATGAACAGGGTAAATGTTATTAGAAACAAAGCTAGATTAGTGGCTAAAGGATACAATCAAAAGGAATGAATAGATTTTGATGAAACTTATGCACCCATAGCAAAACTAGAAGCCATAAGATTACTACTTGCATTTGCTTGCTACATGAATTTTAAACTATTTCAAATGGATATAAAAAGTATATTTTTAAATGGTTTTATATCTGAACAAGTGTTTGTAGAACAACCACCAAGTTTTGTAGATCATGCTTTTCCAAATCATATTTTTAAACTTAATAAAGCATTGTATGGACTTAAACAAGCATCTAGAGCCTAGTATGATAGATTAAGTAAATTCTTACTTGAAAATGATTTTACAAGAGAAAATATTGATAAAACTTTATTTATCAAAAATAAGGATAATGATATTTTGGTTGTATAAATTTATGTAGATGATATTATATTTGGTGCAACTAATAAGATTCTTTGTTGAGAATTTGCTGAGTTAATGCAGGGAGAATTTGAGATGAGCTTGATGGGTGAACTAAATTATTTTCTTGAACTCCAAGTTAAGCAAACAAAGGATGGAATCTTTATAAACCATTAAGGAGATCATTAAAAAGTTTGGTATAGAGTCAAGCAAAGAAACAAGCACACCTATGAGTCCTACCTGTAGATTGGATAAAGATAAAGATGGCAACAACATTGATCAAAAGCTCTATCAAGGTATGATCGGATCATTGTTGTACTTAACTGCTAGTATACCTGATATCTTGTTTAGCATATGTGTATGTGCTAGATTTCAGTCTAATCCTAAAGAGTCGCATTGCTTGCTATAAAAATAATCATAAAATATTTAAGAGGAACAAGTAATCTAGGTCTATGGTATTCAAAGCATTCTTTATTAAATTTAATTGGTTTTTCGGATGCTGATTATGGTGAATGCAAAATAGATAGAAAAGGTACTAGTGGTACTTGCCAATTTTTAGGGTTGAATTTAATCTCATGTCACTATAAGAAACAGAACTGTGTAGCACTATCTATTGCTGAGACAGAGTACATAGCTATAGAAAGTTGTTGTGCATAAGTGCTTTGGATTAAACAACAACTAAAAGACTTTGGTATTACATAAACTAAAATTCCTATCAAATGTGATCACACAAGTACTATTAATTTGTTGAAAAATATAATTCAGCATTCTAGAACAAAGCATATAAAATTAGACATTATTTTATTAGGGATCATGTTCAAAATAAAAATATTATACTTGAATTTATTCCTACTGAAAATCAACTTGCTGATATCTTTATTAAATCTCTTAACTTAGATAGATTTAATTGATTAGAGGAGAACTAGGATTATGTGACCCTTTTTAGAATTCCTGTCCTAATTTCTTCAAAATTAAGGAAATATTATCTAGAAAACCTCCTATATCAATCTAAGCTCATTAACCATCTCAACTAATGTTCTTCTATCATTAGAAACCATGTTTAACGGTTTTCAAGTCTTTTTGAGATTTTTGCTTGAGTCAACTCGAGCAATTTAGATTTAGTTGAGCCGACTCTAATGTCGAGTTAGGTGGTTTTTTGTGTAAGCCATAGGACTTAACTAAAATCCTTATCCTTTCTTGTTTCATTCTTCATTTGCTTAGAACCCTTGTTTCCAAGCTAAGAACCTCTTCCTTCACTCTCGACCTCCTTTATCTAGCTTAATCCCTTTCATTCCTCTTGAGCTCGAGCAATGGCACCAATGAAAGCAGTTGGAAAACATCCCCGAAGCAATGTAGAGAGCTCTCCAAGAGAAAGAAAGTCGAAGAGACGAGAAGATGAGTCAACTCAAAGTTGATAATAGGCAGAGGAACAAAATGCTTCACCTTCTCCATAAAGACAAGTGATCTCCATGGCTATCCGTCTGGTTACAAGTGGTAGAAGGATCATTTTCTCATTCCTAAAGGACTTAGGGCTTCGAATTGGTGACTTGATTGAAGATCAAGGTTGGTCGTTTTTCTGTTCTCTGAATGTTCCCACTTATCCCAACCTAGTCTGAAGCTTCTATTAAATTTGATTCTAGAAGAAAATCATATTGAATCAATTGTGAAAGGAAAAAGGATAATTGTAACTGAGAAAAGATTAAGCAGTCTATTGGAAATGCCAAATGAGGGACTTAATCATTTAGTTTTAAAGGATAGAAAAAAAAACCCTCATAACTATTTTGGAAAAGAGTAATGTGAATGAAATTGGAAATGTTAAAGCCAACTCACTTTTCTTAGAAATGAGACTACTACATAACATTATAAGCAGGATTTTCCTTCCAAGAACAGGTCATTTTGACTGGGTAAGTGAAAGAGACCTGTGTTTCATGGGACATTTGATTGAGGGGTAGGCCCTCAATTTGCCCTATATCATGCTGTTGCAGATGAAAGAAGCTATAAGGAAGGTGAAGGCTTGTCTCCCATATGGAATGGTCTTCATGCTACTGTTTCAGGCCTCCAGGGTTGATTTGATTGGAGAAGATGGTAGGCCACTACATCATACAGACACTTATTCTGCCAAGTCACTATAGAGAATGGGATATTACTTGACAAATGGAACATGGAAGAAAAAAACATCTGGACAGAGAGTAGTGGAGTCATCTACTGATGATGATAAGGAGCCTGAATAACATTTGCCTGATGTTGAGACTACCATTACTACTGCTGAGCATTCAGTACCTAATGCTGAGGAGCTTGAGCACAGAGAGAGAGAGCCTAGGGGTCCTAGGACTTCACTATGACTAGTACCTTCTCCATCAGCACCTCCTTCAGCACCATCACCAGCACCAACAGAGCTTGCTACTATACTACCTGCCACCACTCCACCTGACATCTCAGCTTAGCTCAGATAGTTCAGTAAGGATTTGACCCATTCTATCAGTTCTCTGTTTGACGGTCTGTATCAAACAGTAGATCATAGCATTCAGGAGTTCAGATCTGAGTTGAGAGAGTTATCTTATCGGATGGGATCATTAGAGGAGACCAGGAAGATGGAGGATGACTATACAGCAGGTATGGGGATACTTCAGGTTGAGTTTGGCAGATTGAGAGGTTCAGCAGAAGCCTTTGCCAATGCTCAAGCTAGTGAGCTCATTGCACTCCATGAGGGATTGAAGAAGATACAGACTGAGCTTAGCACTATTTGGCTTTTCTTGTCTAGCTATCTTCTTTTTACTTGAAGAGCCAGCTCTTCCACTCCTAGATAGCCACCACCTCATTCTACACAACCACCACCTCACTCTACTGGACCATCCACTAGGACTAGAGGTTCTTCTAGTCATCCTAAATCTTGGTATGGTAGGTCTGAACCTATTATAGAAGAGCCTAATGACAGTGAGTAGGCTAGTTTTTAATATTTATGCTTCCAAATTTTGTAAGTTGTAATGAAAATCTTTGAAAGCAATGAAATTATATGTTTCTTACTTATTGTGTATGCAATGTTATCTGTGCATTGATGTTTATTGATGCGGGATGAAACTAGGACAGATGAAAAATAGAAAACTAATTTTTTTTATTTTTCTTAGAATTTAATTCAGTGGCTAAAGACCCGAAAATAAGTAAAGAATCAACAGGAAGACTATTAATGCAAGAAACTATCATACCTGCAAAATAACTCATGTAGAATAATGAAGCTAGGACCCGAGAATTGAGAAACTCCCCGGCTTAGGATAGCATACCTGTCACCAGATCAGAACTTAGGAGGGGAAAGGCTTTTACCAGACAGCGATTGCAGTTCCTTTGAAGAAGAGATCCCTTAACACTCTGGATGGTGCCGGGAAGAACAAGCCTTTGGTTCCCAAATATGAAGGCCATCTGGACCCAGTCTAAAGGCAAAGAAAGCCTCCTCTGGGGAGGAGAAATACCTTGGGGACCCTGCAAGCATCAAGGTTAGGCACGAAATAAAGAAACAAAAAAAATAATAAGATAAAACAAGAAGGAAAGGGATTAGGGCAAGAAGGGCTAGCAGCAGGGAAGAAGGAGCTCTTGATCTGGGACGTCTTTAAGGCTTCACTTCTTGGACGTGGCTGCTGCTTGGAGGCTTGATTTGCTGCTAGGGCATGGTGAATTCCAAGGAAAGGTGGTCGGCCAAGCAAGAGAACAAAGAACCAAAACCAAAGAACAAAAAAAAACACAAGACACCAATTTTAAAATAAATTAGCATAATAATATTTCATAAGAGTTGATTTATCATAAGAGGAGGAGGGGTGGGATATTTATAGAGTTCCCATGCTTTCTCCCTATTAGGACTTCAGCTCTCTCTTAGTTAGGATAGGTTTACACACTTTGAATGGAAGAAAAACTACACAAGTAACCTAAAACTAAGACTATACAAGTTGAATGAAACATAAACTTGTTTTCCTTCTTTCATTTGGACTCTTCCACCATGCTTGGACTAGGTCAACTCATGAAGGACTCCTCTCCTTGGCATGTTGAGCTTCAAGGGGTAGCAAGGAGGTCGGCCAAGAGAGCTTGGGCACATGGGCTTGGGCCTCTTAGAAGCTGGGGCGCCTGGGGTCCTGGGGTCCTGGGGCAAGCATATTCCCGATATTAAAATAGCATCTTGGTTCTTAAGTACTTGGGCTTGACTCCTGGGCTTTGAATTTCAAGGCCTGGGGTGCTGGAATATCCTAGAAATCATGGGGTGCCTAACATTTGGAATATTCTGGAGCATTTGGAAGGAATATGGCATCTAAAATGGAATTTGGGAGAAATCTGGGCATCTGGAAAGCTTCTGGAAAGCATCAAGGACTCTAGGGTGACAAATAAGGCCCCATAAGCTGATGTAAATACCTCTGGCTCATGGATGAGGCCTGGCGAAACTCCAAAATAGGGTATCTTTCTCTCGTATACATGAACTAGACTAATACTGGACTCATACTGAAATACAGGACTCAATACTGGACTAGGGTTGAGCATAATCAACTAGTCTCAACTTATTATAGGACTCAATCTTACTTGCTTATAAAATTATGACACATGACTAAGGTTCTAAAATCCTAATCAGTAAACCATATGGGATCCAACGATCTATGTCTGATCTTGGTGTCCCCACCAATTCTCTGTGGGCAGGAGGAACTCGACCCCATCGAGTAAGGGTCAATTTAGTTCTCATACTACTCAAGGAGGGTCTGGGTTGAGGCATGGCAGATCCTCACCAGTGCTCTATAAGTTCTTAGATTCTGGCTGACCTTGCCATATGACTAAATACCTTTGATAACCTTCGTCTCGAGTACTGATGGCTTGATCATCCAGGATTCGCTCACTCTTTTCCTCACTTATTAGCCAAATTGTATGTAGACACTCTAGGGTGGGTTCTCTCTCAAAGAAAGGGACTATCTCAAAGGGCTCGCTAGGTATCACTGCTGGCTCCCTATGCTCCATAAGGTCTAAATATGAAGGTGGGACTAATACCTAAATCAGGTGGTATCTCAAGCACATAGGCATTGGGTCCAACTCTTTTCATTATTCTGATTGGGCCAGCTTCACTATCATGAAATTCCTTTACAATCACATAATCCTCTGAATTTTTTTTATCTTTCTTTTGAAATTAGCCAAGTTTTTGTTTAGTTCATTACTTATGTTCATCTTTTGACTAATTTCTAGATGCACATGCTGTGCAAAGGCTAGTGTAGGTGTGGATAGATGAATTAGAATTATGGCTTTATTGGACTTAAGACTAACACTTACTAGACTTGACTAGACATCACTATCAAAGAAGAGTTATTAGACTCGATGGGTCAAGACCTAATACTCTATAGGCTCTCTAGGTTTAATCCTAGCATGGCATGCACATGAAAATTTACTATGGACTTCTAGCAAATGCCATAAAGAATACCAAATGTAATATGCAAACCTAACTTGTGCAATGAATGAATGCAACATGCAAACCTTTACATGATGCAGGTGAATGGTTAAGGAATCATAAGAAGATCCAAGAAAAGGCAGAAAATACAAGGTGGACTCAAGATTAGTCTGGTGGGGTAGAAAGTAAGAAAAGGGTTCAGGGTTATTTGGAAAGAATAGGATATAAGAAGGGATATCAGGGATTTATCTTAGAATAATGAGGTTCACATTATGGGGTGAGGCATATCTAAAGGGTCTGCATAATGGAAGAAGGGTCATTGATTTCAGGGAAGAGATCAAGTGGAGTCAAAGAGGTGACTTCATCCTGAGGGTACTGATTTAAAAAGATCAAGTCCTTAATAAACTCTTTTGGCTCATGAAATTCAGGACTAGGCTCTATAATTGGACTTTATTCTAAAGTCATTTTAGGTAGAGTTGCAGTCACAGGGTCAAGGATTTCTTCCTCTAATGATTCTTCCACTATGGGTTGGGTATGGTCAGGGTCAGCTAACTCTGGATTGGCTTCTACCTGGTCCAACCTATTGGTTATTTGGTCAAGCCTATTGGTTGCTTGGTTGTTGGTTTGGATCATTTGGTTGGTTTAGGTGATTGATTGGGTAAACTGACTTCGGGATTGGGTGATCATCTGGTCTAGCTAGGCTTGGTTTTGGGTGCTCATCTAGGTCAATTATTCAATCATGGTCTTAAGGAGGGTTTCGAGATTGGACTCAATGGTTGAACTGGGTTGGTTGCACTGGACTTCTGACTCAACTAATTTTGGGTTGGTTTCTATATGGGTTTAGTCATAGTCAACTAATTCTGGATCTTCTATAGGTGTATCTTCTTCTAAATCTTCAATAGACTCAACATCTTCATACTCTTCCACCAAACTTGGATCAGCCTCATATACCTCATTTTCTAGGTCATCCTAGTGAACCAATGGGGTAGTAGGAGAGGTTGGCTAAAGAAACACTAGCTATTAACTGGGGTAGCAGGGATGGGCTGACTAAGGGATTCTTGATTAATACTAGGGCTCTGCAATGGGCACTGATCCTAGTAGATTTAGGTTGACTAAGGGAAAGTAGACTAACACTGGGTTCATATCTAGCGGTACTAATCCTATTGGGCTCAGGCTGACTAAGGGTTATGTGATGGAACATCAACAAGAAAAAATATTTTACAACTAATTCTCTTGATATTTTTTGCAGCTAAATAGTATACATAGGATTAATGAGAACCTTGGAATGAAGCCCACCAAATCCTTGAAGACAAAGACCAATTTATGAGCCGACTCATGAAAAAGGGCCACCAGTCCCTTGAGTCGACTCAATCCAGACAAAGACCAACTTCAAGCATGACCAAGTCAAAGCCCAAGCAAGTCAAGATATCACCTTTTGAAGCCCATGATGCCATCTCTTAGAAGCCCATTTTATTCTCACATGGGACACATTTTTGAGGAGACATGAGAAACAACACATCAAGCATTTGAGGGGAAGCATGGACCACTCCTCACTCACCCAATAACCCCCCAACCAACTTGCCATGTGGGATGCCATATCACATGACATCTAAGGCCCACATCAGTAATTAAAAGCCATGTTAAAGCCACCTAGGTGCCACATAGCAAGTTGTTACTACCTCTTACCTAGAATTTTTCTTGTTGGCAACTATGTAACCAAAGGATGGTTAATTTAACTAAAAATGTTAGCTAACCTACCTCTACTCCCCTCCACTTGGATGACCCCTAAGGCTATAAATAGGTCCAAGGCTTCCCTTGTAAGGCATTCCATGTATGAAATATTTGAGAATTAATGAAGTTTTTTTTCTTGTTGAGTTCTATCTTGAGTTCTTCTCGTATGGAGTGATTTAGTTCTTTTAGTTGGAGTGATTTAGTCCCTTTATGTTGGAGTGTTTAAATTATGTTTGAGAATGGAGTGAGAGTCATTTGAGTGCTTGAAAGGTGGAGTGTTTAAATTCATATTGAGAAGGGAGTGAGAGGTCATTTGAGTGCTTGAAAGGTGGAGTGCTCCTTGCTTGATCCAAGATCCAAGCATCATTCCTTGAAGGCGGCCGTTTCTACTTCCTTGTTTTCCTTTCTTCTTCTTCTTGTTTCCATTCCAATTTTGAATTCTCCTTCCTGCCTAATCTCTGATTTGATGGCAGGTTTTCTCTGATTTTCTAAGTCCAAGATGAAGGTCTCCAAGCCAAGGATCATGGCCAAGGTGAGTCCTAAAGGTAGGGAGTGCTAGTCTTATAGTTTAGAACGCCTCAATCCTTGAGTGAAGAGAGCTCCTTCTTCCACCAAATAATTAGCCATCTTTTGGTAGGAAACTCTTCCTAAGCTTCATTAGATCTGATCATTTGAAGGTTAACTTGCCTAGTATTGATGGTTTCCTTGCATGAAGATCCTAATCTCTATTTGAACTAGATATACATTTCGAGTATTGTAATTTAGATTCAACTAGTCTCTCTTATGAAGATCTTTTCTTGGATTAATTTAGACCATTTATTTGATAATTAATTACTCAAGTTTACTTGCTGGTTAGCTTGCTAACACTCTCCACTTATCATTTTATTTTCGTCCCCTATCAATTTTTGGGATCAGAGCTTAAGGTTCTACTAGGTCAACGTGTTTGATTGCTGAAATTTCTGTTCTTGTATTCACCCAAGTTTTTCATGAATTTTAGTAATTTTTTAAATTTCAAAAAAATTATAAAAATATTTTCTAGTACCATATATTCTGTTAGGATTTGAAATTTAAATTCAAAAAATATTTTTCAATGATTTCTGGATTTAAAATATGAGTTCTTAGATCATTTCTGAAGTTCTGTCCAGAATTCTATTTCTGCCCTTCCATTTCATTTAATTTTCAGAAAAATATAAAAATAATTTTTCTAAATTTCTAATTTTTAGATATGAGATCCAGACTTCTATTTTTGTTATTTTCCACGAGATTTTTGATTTTATAAGGATCTAGAGTTAAGAATTCGAATTTGAATTTAGGTTGTCAGAGTTAGCTAAACTGCTGGAACCTTCTAGCATATGCTTTCAAACTACCTTCTCAACCAAAATTCATGTTAATCTGAAGTCAAAACTTTAAAATACGAGAATTTTTATCTGAGAGTTACCAAATCAAATTATTTTAAATTTTTAGATTTTTTAAAGATTAAATTCAAATTTTTAAATTAGCTAGTTGAAAATTGTTTCCTGCTAAAATTTTTTTTACAAACAGCTTTCAAAATGATTTTCTTAACCAAATTCTAGGAATTAAATTTCAAAATTTAGAATCCTGGAATCTTCACTGATGGATCTAACAATTCAAGTTTTTATTTTTATTTTTTTGAAATATTTAAAATTTTAATTTTGAATTTGTTTAAAACTAGTTGATTAGAAGTTGTTAGGGCTGAAACTATCTTGCAACAACTCTAACTTCCAGAATGATTTTTTAATCCTAATTCGAGATTAAAATTTTTAAATTTGATTTCTGAAATCTGGACTTCAAAATCTAAATTTTTTAATTTAATCTTTTAATTTTAATTTTTTCAAAACTTGGGTTTGAATCACATGTTTGTGCTAATACTAGTTATCTAGTTGGTTAATTGTTGTGCATTCATTCCTAAACTAATTAGGGCATTCAAACATAACATAAGGGAAGGAGGTCATTACCTTTCCTTGGCCCAAAACAATCATCCACATTTGTATTGACCTAAACCATAATTGAAAATGAATAGGAACCTAAAGCTAGGGACACCCACAAGTCAGGTTCAAGTATAAGGTAAGACAAAGTATTATTTTAGTTTGTACTTATTCCTTAAAATTGGTGTCTAAGGCAAGAGGTCAAATAGCAAACGCCTTAAGTGGACTTGCAGTTTTTAATTAGGACCTCGTGAAAGTGAGGGGAGCCTCCTGCAACTCCACCTCTTACTGGCCAATGGACAAGGTAATTACATACTTAAGTAGTACCTAGTTAAGTCTTGTATTTTGAACTTTTAGGTCTAGGAGCTCTATAAGTTAGGTTGTACTACTTATTTTGAAGCTCCATACCAATAGTCCCACACTTAGTCTATTTTTACCCATGGATCCTAATCTTGAATTCTTTTTAAAACCCTGACAAAAAAGTTTGATACCATAAATGGGCAATTAGGACAAATGAGAAAGGAATTAAATCAAGTGAAGGACCATGTTGGGATACTTGAAGAGACCCCAATGACCCCCACCGAACCTGAGTCACTTAGGTCAATTCCTCGAGGTCCAAGAGTCCATCATCATGAATTCACTACTAAATACAATTCAAGATGACTTCACCATGACTTAATAGAAGAAGCCCATAGGATCTATACTGAGCCTGAATCACCTAGTCCACCTCTCCTTGGTCCAAGAGCCCATGTCATGATCTCACCCCTGAGTATAATCCTAGATATCCCTACCAAGACTTTGTAGATCAGGAGGAGAGAGTTTAGGAGCAATCGACCCTATGCACCCACTTTCAATAGAAATTTAGATCCTGAAGTGTATGTCGATTGGGAAGAAAAAATAGATCAATACTTTGAAATTGATGAAATGTCAAAAGTAATGAAGTGTAAATTTGCCAAATCAAAGTTTGTCCAACATGCTAAAGCATATTGGGGAGAAGTTGAGCAAAAAGGTTATTATAGTGGGGATAAAATAAATACTTGGAGAGAAATGAAGAGTAAACTGAGGGAAAAGTACCTAGGTAAATATTATGAGCAAAAACTTTTAGACCAATGGTACAAATTGAGACAAGATGATACACATGTATTTGATTATTACCAAATTCAATAAATATGAGGAGATGAAGAAGAGACCAAATCCATGGAAAAATTAGAGAAAAAATCTCCTGAACCTATTGAAGAATTTAAGGATGAAATAGAATCAAAGTCTTATCCAAATGAAGGGCTAGAAAGAGTAAATCCTAAACTCGTTGAAGAACTTAAGGAAGAAGTTTATGAAGCTGGGTCTAACCTTATGGATGAATATGATCAAGAACAATTATTTGAATATAAAATAATTATCCAGCCTAAAGAAATCAACAACGGGGATGATCAAAATGAGATCCAAGAACAAAGCCATGAAGAACAATTCGAGGAGACAATAGAGGACCCAGAAATAATTACTGTTGAGGATTTACATCTAGAGATTAATGAAGGATCACCTAATGGGGTATTGACCATCAAAGAAAATCTAGAACCAAGTTCAAAGGATCAACCCCAAGAAATTGTGGAACCTGCAAAAGAATTTAACATGAAGATTAGAAGTGAAGAGATGGTAGGAATTGAAAGATGGAAGTGTAAGAGAAGGAAGATGGGAATTGAATTCCTTGATAATTGTCCAAAGCTGGGTTCACCCTTTTGGAACATCCCCAATCCTAATCCACCCAGCTAGGACATCCATCACATAATTGATCAAGTCCCAGTAATATTCAACAGTTACTTTTGGAAGACATTATGGCATTTATTGGGCATCAAACTAAGATTCACTGCCACCTACCTAAAGTTGTGTGCCAAAGTTTCAAAGCCATTTAGGAGAATATTGGAAATAAGGACTTTTGTTTCCTAGCTCGACAATAAAGTTTAGCTCCATTAGAGCTTGTTTGTTTTGGTGTCAATTATGTTTTGTCATTTGATGTCATTTGACCTTCCCATGCATAAGTGTCCATGATCGCGAGAGTCATATGCATAGCATGATTAGTAAGAAAATTTGAGCAATGAAATTAACAAGCATATGATCAACTCACATAAAAGAGCCAAAGAATTTCAGGAAAGAGACTATGTCATGATAAGGCCAAACCTGAATAATTATATGCCCGTGGTGTAGGTCATTTTCAAAATAGTAAGAAAAATCTAGACCTAATATGTGCTAGATTTACCATCCGACTTTGGTGTCAGTTCCACTTTCAATAATTCAGATCTAGGAGGATAAAGGAATCAATTATGATACCTAGTGAGCCTTTCGAGCCTAATTCTATCTTTGAGAGTGAGCCAACCCATAAGTGTCCACCAGCCAAGTTACCAAAGTAGTAAGATAGGATTGAGCGAATCTTAGACAATACGACTATCACTACTCAAAATAGGGACTATCAATGCTACTTGGTTCATTGGCAAGGATGTCCTAATTTTGAAGACTCATGGATAACTCACGAGGACCTACAAAGAATCAATCCCGACCTACTAGAGTATTACCAAAGTTAGACTGATTCCTACTCGATGGAGTCGAGCTCTTTTCCACCCCGAGAGAAATGATGGACATCAATAAGAAAAAAATATTTTTTAACTAATTCTCTTGATATTTTTTCCAGCTAGATAGTGTACTTAGGATTAATGAGAACCTTGTAATGAAGCCCACCAAACCCTTGAAGACAAAGACCAATTCATGAGCCGACTCATGAAAAAGGCCACCAGTCCTTGAGTCGACTCAATCTAGATCAAGACCAACTTAAAGCATGACCAAGTCAAAGCCCAAGCAAGTCAAGATACCACCTTTTGAAGCCATGATGCCACCTCTTAGATGCCCATTTTATTCTTCACATGGGACACATTTTTGGGAAGACAGGAGAAACAACACATCAAGCATTTTAAGGGGAAGCATGGGACCACTCCTCACTCACCCAACAACCCCCCAACCAACTTGCCATGTGGGATGCCATATCACATGACACCTAGGGCTCCACATCAGCAATTAGAAGCTATGTCAAAGCCACCTAGGTGCCTCATAGCAAGTTGTTACAACCTCTTACCTAGAAGTTGTTTCTTGTTGCAACTATGTAACCAAAAAAGTTGGATTTAACTAGAAATGGTTAGCTAACCTAACTCCACCTTCCCTCCTCACTTTGGATGACCCCTAAGCTATAAATAGGGTCCAAGGCTCCCCTTGTAAGGCATTCCATGTATGAATATTTTGAGAATAATGAAGGTTTTTTCTTGTTGAGTTCTATCTTGAGTTCTTCTTGTATGGAGTGATTTAGTTCTTCTAGTTGGAGTGATTTAGTCCTTTAAGTTGGAGTGTTTAAATTCATGTTTGAGAAGGAAGTGAGAGGTCCTTTGAGTGCTTGAAAGGTGGAGTGCTCCTTGCTTGATCCAAGATCCAAGCATCATTTCTTGAAGATGCCGGTTTCTACTTCCTTGTTTTCCTTTCTTCTTCTTCTTGTTTCCATTCCAATTTTGAATTCTCCTTCCATGCCTAATCTCTGATTTGATGCAGGTTTTCTTTGATTTTCCAAGTCCAAGATGAAGGTCTCCAAGCTAAGGATCATGGCCAAGGTGAGTCCTAAAGGTAGGGAGTGCTAGTCTTATAGTTTAGACCTCAATCCTTAAGTGAAGAGAGCTCTTTCTTCCACCAAATAATTAGCCATCATTGTTGGTAGGAAAACTCTTCCTATGCTTCATTAGATCTGATCATTTGAAGGTTAACTTGCCCTAGTAGTGATGGTTTCCTTGCCATGAAGATCATAATCTCTATTTTGAACTAGATCTACATTTCGGGTATTATAATTTAGATCAACTAGTCTTCTTATGAGATTCTTTTCTTGGATTAATTTAAACCATTTATTTGATAATTAATTGCTCGAGTTTACTTGCTAGTTATTGCTAACACTCTCCATTCATCATTTTATTTTCGTCCCCCATCATTTTTGGTATCAGAGCTTAAGGTTCTACTAGGTCAAGTGTTTGATTGTTGAAATTTCTGTTTTGTATTCACCCGAATTTTTCATGAATTTTAGTAATTTTTTTACATTGCAAAAAAATCCAAAAATAGTTTTCCTTGGGGTCTCCCGGCCTGTCGGAGCCCCTTTTGTAAGGAACTTTGATCTGAAATAAAAATCCCTTTTCCACTAACTTGTTCCTTCTCTGTCCTTTCTTTCTTCTTTTTTTTTTGTGTATCTTCCAGACTGAACCCCGGTGCTAGCCACTGGGACTAAGTCCTGTGGTGCATTCTGAGCTAAACTCCGAGATTGCGTGGGTGAACTGGGTTCTGCCCCACCTTCCAGATTGAGGTCCGAGACTTTGCTTTGGAACATGATTTCTTGCGAACTTCCAGACTGAACCCCGAGGCCGCAGGCTGGAATTGAGCCTTGTACGGCTTACCGAGCTGTTCTCCGGGATTTCGTAGGACCGTGACCTAAGTCACGGGACCTCTTCCGGACTGAATTCTGGAGTTGCATGTCGGAATTTAATTCCATGTGATGCTCCGGACTGAACTCCAGGATTTTTGCAATATAAGACTTCGCGCCTTCACGGACCTTTCGCCATGCCCATGCTCGCCAAACTTAGAGCTGGATGGCTTTTATCCTACGAGATGAAAGTAGGTGTTGAAAAAGATTTTATTGCTAAAGTTTAAGGAGCCTTACACTATTGGTAGTACATCCTCAAGTTTGAGGCATTCCAGGTTCGAGGAACCGGGATCCACCTAGCTCCTCCAGGTAGTACGCCCCGTGGGGGAGAGCCTCCACCACCCTATAAGGGCCTTCCCAATTTGGAGAGAGCTTTTCGCACTCCCGAGGTTGGGAAGCTTCAGCGCGGCATAGCACCAAGTCTCCTTGGCGGAAGGACTTCGGTCACACTCTGGAGTTGCAGTATATGGCCACTCGTTGCTGGTAGGCCACCATCCGAACTCGAGCCCTGTCCCTTGTTTTTTCAAGGAGGTCCAGGTTCAGCAGCATCCTGGCCGTGTTCTCCACCTTGTCATACTGCTCCATGCGTAGGGTCGGTAGGCTGAGCTCAATCGGGATAACTACTTCCATCCCGAAGATGAGGTGAATGGGGTCTCGTCCGTAGCTATCCTTGGGGTAGTATGGTATGCCCAAAGGATGCTCGGAGCTCTTCTACCCACCTCCCCTTGGCCTGGTCTAGTCTTGTCTGGAGGCCTTGCAAGATGGTCCTGTTCGTTACCTCAGCTTCTCCATTTGTCTGAGGATGCGCTATCGAGGTGAAGCGATGATGGATTCTGAGGTCGTTGCAGAACTCCTCGAACTCTCGATAATCAAACTGGCATCCGTTGTCGGTAATGATGGTGTGGGGTAGGCCGAAATGATAGATAATCAACTTCAAAGGAACTTGATGACATTTACCTCCGTGATCCGGGCCAAGGGTTCGGCCTCGACCCACTTCGTGAAGTAGTCGATAGCCATGATCAAGAATTTCCATTGCCTAGATGCCAGAGGAAAAGGTCCTAGGAGATCCATGCCCCACTGAGCAAACAGCCATGGGGCGGAGAGCTGGGAGAGTGGAGCAGCAGGGCGACGCTGCACCACAGTGTGCCGTTGACACCGGCCGCACCTTTTTACGAAGTCAGCTGCATTCTTTCATCGTTTCCCAGAAATAACCTTAACGGAGGGCCTTATACGCCAGCATCCTACCCTCCACATGATTCCCACAGATGCCCTCGTGGATCTCTTGAAGCACGAGTGCGGCTTCTACGGGTCTCAAACACTTGAGGAGCGGGTAGGAGTAGGATCTCCGATACAGTAGCCATCCATCAACAAGAACCATGCGGCCTTCCTCTTGATGAGGCCAGCCACCATGCGATCCTCTGGCAAGGTGCCGTTGGTGATGTACTCGATGTATTTATCCATCCAGCTGGGCTCTGGGTTGACCTGCTAGACCTCCATGGGTGTCTTGTAGCTCGGAGCTTTAAGATGCTCAATGTAAGCATGGCCTAGTGATGAGTCCGGTAGGGTTATAAAGCGGGAGAGGGCGTCTACGCTAGCATTTTCCCTGTGAGGGATATGGGGAACACTGAAGCACCGAAATCCTGTCGTGCTCATTCGTACGAGCTCCAGGTACTTTGCCATTTGGGGTCCCGTGCCTCATACTCCCCCGAGACCTGCCCAGCCACCAGCAACGAGTCTATGAAGACCCTGAGGTAGGCCATGCCCAGCTCGTAGGACACTCTTAGCCCCGTGAGGAGCGCCTCATACTCCGCATGGTTATTGGTGGCGGCAAACTGGAAATGGAGTGCACACTCGGCAACGACCCCTTCACCGTTGGCAAGGATGAATCCTGCTCCGCTCTCGCTAGAGTTTGAGGCTCCATCCATGTGAAGGATCCAGACATCTTCCTCCGGTCGTAGTTGCAGCTGCCAATCTTAGGGACTTTCTTCCGGCCCCTCACCCAAGCCTGCACCACTCAACCAAGAAATCAGTGAGTACCTGTGCCTTCATGGCCGACCTCGGCCTGTAGGTGATGTTGAACACGCAGAGCTTGAGCGCCCACTTTGCCAGATGCCCAGACGTGTTAGGTCAGCTGATCACCGCTTAGTGGTTGGTCCATCAAGATCGTGATGGGTGTGCTTGGAAGTAAGGCTTAAGACGTTGAGCGGACAAGACTAATGCAAAAATCAGTTTCTCAGATTGAGAATACCTGAGTTCCGCATCGCGGAAGAGTCTGCTCATGTAGTACACCGGCCTCTGCATCCCTTTGTTGTCCGTCCGAACCAGGACCGAACTAACGGCTTCCGGTGTGACCGCCAGGTACAGGAGGAGATCCTCTCCTTCCTCTGGCATGGAAAGCAATGGCGGGATGCCAATGTCCTCTTCAGCTCCTCGAATGCCTTCTGGCACTCCTTCATCCAGGCAAAGTCGTTCATCTTCCTCAGCACCTTGAAGAAGGGTTGGCAGCGGTCAGCGAACCTTGAGATAAATCGACTCAGGGCAACTATCCGGTCGGTGAGTCGTTGCACTTGCTTCTTGGAGATGGGTGCTCCATGTCTTGGATCGCTTGGACCTTCTCCGAGTTAGCCTCTATCCCCCTTGGGTTACCATGAATCCCAGGAACTTCCCTGCGGAGATGCCGAAGGCACACTTCGCAGGGTTCAACTTCATTTGGTGAAGTCGAAGGTTACTGAAGGTCTCCGCCAGGTCGCCGACATGGTCCGAAGTTGGCTTACTCATCACCAACATGTTGCAGCCAATTTGGTCTCTCCTTCAACCCCCACTAAATCTCTGGTGAAGCCCATAAGAGGGGTGTGCACTGGCTTTTATTGATCATGAGATAAATTCATTTGGAAGAAAGCATCATAAAAAAATACGTCAGTAGAGCTCCCACTATCCATCATAATGCGATGTACAGGATGCTTAGCGATGGTCATCTCGACCACCATCGCATCATTGTTTACATTTTTATTTTCATTCCCCTTTTCATAGGAGAGTACATTCTCCAGATCTCCCGCCTCTCGGGCTCTCTTCGTCGCACACCCTATCCCTCAAGAGATCATGCCCAGCGGCTTTTCCGTTAGACGGTTGTCAATTGCAGGGACGGGGGGAAGGGCTGCGAGTGGTTGGCCTTCCACCGGAGCCTCATTCCTCACAAACTTCCTGAGGTAGCCCCTTTGATCAACTCCTCGATCTCCCACTTCAAATTGCGGCATTCCTCTATGTCGTGGCCGTGCTCGCGGTGAAATTTACAATACTTTGTTTTGTCATGGATGTTCCTTGGGTTCTGAGAAGGAGGTCGGCGGAGGTAGTGCTCACCCTCAGTCCCTATAAGGATCTTCATTCTGGGATCAAGGAGAGGGGTGAAGGTCCGCTCCGGGCAGCACCATTCTTCGGTTTTGGACTGGACGGAAGTCCGCAGGTGGTCCAGGCCTCTGGGTTCCAGGGACATCTCTTGGGCCAGGCTTCTTCGAAGGCTTCCCGTCCAGCTCTCGCCTGGTGTGGTCGACCTCCTCAGCTCGGATGTACTTGTGGATGTGGAAGAGGAGCTCAGAATACATCTTGGGGGGTCTTGTCCAGAATACGTCAAACAGGAGGTCTTGAGCCCGCGCTTCAACGCCACCATGGTGATGGGCTCGCCCATGCTATAGATTTCCAGGGCAGCGATCTTGAAGCGGGTGACGTAGTCCCGCAGTAGCTCCTAGTCTTGCTGGTGGATAGAGAAGAGTCTATCCACTTCCCTTGGCACCTTTCGGCCAGCATCGAAGTGTGCCACAAACTTTCCTTCCAGCTAATGGAAGGAGCTGATGGATTCCAGCTCGAGGCGGGTGACCAGACTCGAGCATCCTTCCGGAGAGTGGCTGGGAAGGCGATGCACAAAAGAGTGTCCATCGCACCTTGGACCCTCATAAGAGCCTTATAGCTCTCTAAGTGATCCAAGGGGTCGGTGGTCCCATCGTAGGGATCCACCTGAGGCATGCGGAACCGATTCGGGATTGGTTCCTCTTGGATTTCCCGGGAGAATGGTGGTTGGGCGTTATAGCCCGCTGGATCAGTTGGGGAGCTCTGCATGTCGGCAAAGCAGCAGGAGAACTCCACCAACTTGTGCTCGTGTTCTTCCAAGCGCCTCTCGGCCTGGCGCCTGATGGCCTCGTCAGTGGAATCTTCCATTGAGGCTGCTGGAGAAGGAGATGTCGATCGGTCTCGATGAGGGGCCTTGCACCGATGGTGCCTGCTGCACCGTACTACTTCGGCATCGTCGATCGGGGATCGACTCTCGTGATCCGCTGAAGCGGAGTGGTTTCTTTTCACAGGAGTTTTGTGGCTCCCGCGGGGATTGGAAACTGCCTGCGGATGGGAAGGCCTGCCTTGGATGGAGCGCAAGCTTCCGTGGGGGCCCATGGCTTGGGCCACGGGGGTCCCTGGCTGGGGTTGGGTGGCCAGGGAGCGTTGCTGGTGCTGTAGTTGCCGCACAGCAGTAGTCAGAGTTTGCAGCTGCTGGACGACGGTTATGAAAGGACCGTCCATCGAGGACGGCAGAGGAGGAGGAGGAGCAGGAAGTTCCCTCTCCAGGCTGCACGGCCCCTAGGGAGAAGGAACCTCTCCTACTCGGCTGGTGGATGCTTCATGCCCACACGTCACCCCCATGGTTGGAGCACGTTTTTGCCTACTGAGAGCTTGCTTATGCAGGGGTTGCTGTTCTGCCCCCTACCTGGCACGCCAATCTATTGCCAATCTTACCGCGGTGGCCCATAGCTCGTGAGCTGGCGCCAGTTCTCAGACTCTCTCACCTCGAGATCTCCAAGCTTCCAGACCTACAAAACAAAGTCAGAGACCCGGGCTGGGGACTCCGGTGGTGGCACTTCGACGGTCAAGTTAGAGAGCGGCAAGATGGATCGGGACCTCTAAGGTGGGTTCCCAAAGGATTCCAGTGCTTAGAGGAGATGTAGATGAAATAAGTATAGGGAAGAGAGGGGTTGAAGCCCGGCTTCCTATGCTGGGTTCACCGAGCTTGCACCTAAGGACTTCTTGGGGGTCCCCAGATTTAGAGGCCATGATTAGAACTCTTACCGAAAGTATGACCAAATTGAGTCAGGATATGAATGAGGGTTTTGCCCATTTTAGAGACCGAGCCCAGGGACTTGAGAAACGTAGACATCAAAATTGGACCCCTGATCCAAAATTTAATAGGCCCCAACCTCACCCATGCCAGGAGCCTAGGAGGACCTTATACCGTGATCCCGAGCATAACCCTAGGAGCCTATATCCATACTTGGTTGACTCAGAAAAGGGACCTGTTAGGAACATCGAACCTTATGCACCCACTTTTGATGGAAGACAAGAGACATATATTAAGTGGGAAGAACAAATGGATCGGTATTTGAGTGCACTAACATATCGAAATTAGGACAAATTAGGTTGGCCAAAACCAAGTTCACCAAACATGCTAGGTCGCATTGGTATGCTATTGAGCATGAGTGTTATCAAAGAAAAGAGAAAATATATACTTGGAGAGTTATGAGAAGTAAGTTGAGAGATAGGTACCTAGGTAGATCCTACGAGAAAAGACTTTTAGACCAATGGTACCAATTGTGACAAGGTAATAGGCCTGTGTCTAAATATATCGAGGACTTCCAGTAGTACGACATGAAATGCAATACCATTGAGACCGAAGCTCAGATCACATCGAGGTTTAGGGTTGGGTTACACCCAGACATTTATAGGAAGCTATGCCTTGAAATAACCAATAAGTTAGACCGAGCCTACCAAGAAGCCCAAGACTATGAGTGGTCTTTAAGATATAACCAATCAAGTACTTTGGACTTAAAGCCAACCTCTACCAACTTGAGTCAAGTTCCGATTGATCCGACACCCGTAGTGAACCAGACTTTTGTTTGTCAATTCCCACTTGTGTCACCTCTTGACCAGAAGGATAACACTGAGAAGGAGTTAGGCATGGCCATCCCAAAATTAGTTGACCTGACCAGAGCCGTACTTAAAGGGGAATCAAAGGAGAATAGATTAGAACATTTCAGTGAGATTGAGGAAGAAATATATGAGCCTGACATAAGTTTGATAGATGAATATGAAGAAGAAGAATTTGAGGATATCTCTCCCGATAATTCAATTAACCAACTCCTACCTAATGGGGTTATTGAGGGGACCCCTGCCACTCAAGGAATTCAGGAGCTAACCCTAAGAGAAGACCCTTTTGAGAAAGTTCAGGAAGAGGAAATTACACCAAATGAAAGTTTAAGTGAGAATACCCCTGAACTCATTGAGGAATCCAAAGAAGACACCCCTGAGTCAAATCTGGTAGAGAAGTGTGAAGAAGGAAGGGGTTCACAAGAATTGCCCATTAAGAAGGTCCAAGAACAAGAAAAAGACAGTAGCTTAGAGGACTTTTTAGATAAACATTCCAAAGACCTTCCTGATAACCTTCCACCTTCTAGGAGCACCCAGCCTACCCTAGAACTTGCACTTGTAGACCCTCCTAGAGCAAATCATGAGGTTTGGATGAGTGCACCTATAGAACAATGTCCTCATTTTAAGGTCATCCTGAATAACCAAGGTTTGTTTCTTGTTTCTGATAAGCCACCTCAAAACTTTGATTCTTATTTCCTACCCTTCCCTGAATCTTCTCATGTTTCTAGAGCTATGGGATTACACTTTACTGAGATCTCTAGGTTGCAAGACTCCTTAGAACCTATTAGGTTTGCCACCTACTTCTGGAAGACCTTATGGCACCTACTAGGCATCCATAATAAGTTTTCATGCTCTGCATGCCCTCCTCCGACCCAAGGTCAAACCTAGAGAGCCTTAGTTTGTTAGGTTTAGACCTAGGGTTCCTTTGGAATAAAGTCCATTCTTTAGGAATGCGTCGTCAGTCTAGTTTAGTTTTTCTTGACCCTTTACTAGGCTTTGGCTCAGATTTTGGTTTGATTGAGAGCACCAGAAATTGGGATTTGTATTTTGTCCAGGACTAAATTTGCATATAATGTTTCGATCAATAGGTCTATAGGCTAGAGTCCCTTTGAAATTGTTCATGGATACAAGCCTCACACACCACTTGATCTGATTTCACTATTAGTCCACACACACAAGTCTCTTGATGCACTTGCATAGCATGTAAAGGACTTGCATAAAGAAATTCATGCCAAAATAAATTTAAGTAATGAAACTTATAAGAAGTTGGCTGATTCTCAAAGGCGAGTCAAAACTTTTGTTGAGGGAGACTATGTAATGATTAGGTTAAGGCCTGAACGGTTTCCTCCTGGAACTGTTAGAAAGTTACATGCTAGAGGAGCTGGACCATTTAGAGTGGTGAAGAGAGTAGGGTCCAATGCCTATGTGCTCGAGTTGCCTTCAGAACTAGGCATTAGCTCCACTTTCAACATTACAGACCTAGTAGAGTATAGAGAGCCAGCTGTGATTCCCAGTGAGCCTTTTTGAGCCTAATCTTGCTCTTGAGAGTGAACCCAACCCTGTGTGTCCACCAACAAACTGGCCTGTGAGGAAAGAGCAGATTGAAAAGATCCTGGATGATTAGGTTATCTCTACTCGTAATCGAGGATACCAAAGATACCTGGTCTGCTGGCAAGGAAGGCCAGATTCTGATAACGCTTGGATCTCCCGAAAAGAATTACAAGAATTGGACCCAGACCTCTTGGAGAGATACCAGAGCCAGCTTGATCCATACTCGACAGGGTCGAGTTCCTCCCACCCCGGGAGAATTGGTGCGGGCACCAGACTCAGAAGAAGACTTCAGGGCTCCATCTGGATCTCTGATTGACATTGCCCGAAGAATTAGGGTTTTCTGGTTTTGTAATAAGGGTTGACTTGGTCAACTCAATTTTAGTTTGAGTCTGTATTTCCCTACAATTTAAATTTTGTTGAGTCATGTTTACTCAATACAAGTCCTAGTAGTGGTCTAGGTCTTCTCCAAGGTGCCACATTTTCTCCCAGGACCAAGCAAGTGGGCGCGACACTCCCAACCACACGCTAGAGTCCAGGAGGCGCCACATCTCCATCCAGTGTGCCTTGGTCCCCACACCACAAGAAAGTAGGTCCCTTCTTTCATGCGCCACTTGGGGGAGAAATCCATCAAGATACCTCAATCCAAGGAGGAGCCAACTTCTTTCCAGATAAACCCAAGCCAGGATGGCAAGAATTTTTCTTGAAGAGAGGATCAAGGAGGTGCCCCACAATGTTCCATAAAAACCCAAGTTATAAAAGGGAAGAGAGCATGTCTTGGGAAGAAAATCAAGGCGGCACCCAAAAGTTTCCTAAAGTGCCAAAGCCATGAAAGGAAGAAGCCTAAACTTGTGGAGCAAGACTAGGAGGTGTCCAAAAGAGCCAAACCATGAAGGGAAAATCCTTGATTCATGGAGAGATACTAGGAGACACCCCCACTACCTGCCAAAAATGTCCAAAACAAAGATGGGAAGGGCCTTGACTTAGGGAGGAAGAAAATGAGGAGTCCAAAAGAGTTGATCCATGGAAGAAAAGAAATCCTCTCTTGAAGACCCAAGCAAGGAGGTGCCATCTACCTGCCTTTTATAACCCAAATCAAATTTTTTTGGTACCTTGGCCGACCATATGTGTATGGATTATCCTGATTTGTAGATCCCCTCCTTTAGTCCCACATGGGAAGATGTAAAACCCTACTCCCTTGTAAAGCCCTATAAATTAAACCCCTCTTGTAAGTTTAAAGGAATCAGATGAATGAAACCAATTTTTTTTGTGAGCAAACTTTGTGTTTTCTCTCTTCCGCACTTGCATCCAGGTGTTGAGCTCTGTGAGGGAGTAAATCCGGGTTCCCCAGGAACCTTGAGGAGGTGTGAGATCTCCAAAACCCAAACCCTAGGTTAGCTACTCCACTCCCAAACCCTAGCCGCCCATCATTCTTTTCTTTCCACCAAGCCCTAGCCTATCCCACTTCTCACGGCCACCCTCTTCAAGTCAAGGCCGACCACCAGCATCCAGCTATAGTCCGGGTACTTCAGATCCAAAGCTCTTTCCAGTGGGAGTCGAATCAGCTTTCAAGAGAATCCGGATCTCAGTGACATCAGCCTTCAAGTTCTTTCAACTGGTAAATTCTTCCCTGAGTCTCTGAATCCCTCACTTGTTTTTCTTCTTCCCAGATCTTGAGTCCAGGAGAAGCCGACCAAACCACAAGACCAGTATTGGAGGATACATTGCGAAGATAGCCGAATCCAAGGATCCAACAATCTGCTCGAGAGAGTTCTTCCACTCAAATTCTGAGAAGATCACCGTCTGGTTGGTAAACCATCTCTCCTCTCTATTTCTGTTCTGTTGAAAGTTCAAAGCGAAACCCTAGGTCTGGGAGTTTCTCAACTCCCAGCGATCCGTTACTTCTGAACTACTCTGATAATTTAGTTTCTTCTAAATTGTGCTTTCAATCCTTACCTAGTTTCCTTCAACTTAGTTTAGCTTTACTTTGAGTCAAAGCCAATTTCTGAAATAAAAAAAAAAAGAATTAATCTTAAATTTACTTCCGCATACGCTTCTTTGTTCTTTGTTCTGCATCATTTTTGGTATCAGAGCATTCGTTCTGCATCAATTTTGGTATCAGAGCCCTGTCTAGGGTTTCTGTTTTGATTGCTTATTTGAGTCTCTCTCTTTTTACTTTGTCTGCTCGAAGTAGACTCCCCAGGACGTCCGGTCCTAGGAACGAAGCGAGGTGCAAACCTCCTCTTCCCATTCCACGGGGTGTTCCTAGGGCGTGTAGGGGATCCGTTGGGTTATAACTTCGTAGCAGGAATTGTAAACGGGGAAGTGTTCTATTTTCAGCCCGTAATTGCCCTGTTGCAGGGGTTATTTCTCACTGCAGTTAACTCCAAATTCGGTGATTTTTATTTTGATGAAACCAGTATAATTGAAACTAATTAGCATAATTTTCCTATGATTTATTGGTTTCCGTGCGATTTCTGAGAATTAAATTACTGCAACTCTGTTTTTGTGTTCTGCAATCCAATTATTTTTGAGTGTTCATCTCTTAATTCATCTTAAGGGTATTTGAGCATCTAAGATAAGGGGAGGAGTTAATAACCTCTCCTTAGCCCAAAACCACCGCCCACTCATTCGAACCTAAGCCTTTAATCTAAAAATTGATTAGACCTAATTTGCCCTAGTGGGCTAGGGACATCAACAAGTCGGGTCAAGGCTAGTGTTGAGTCAGTTTGTCTGGTTACTCTGTGTGTGCTTTGTACTCAGTGTCTAGAACGGTGGTTCAGGGATTCCATCCCGAAGGGCTTGTGTGCTGGTCCGCCTACCTGGCCAATTTCTGATTGGTGTCTAGGATTGGCAATTAGGGACCTAACACTCCCCTTACACCTGCCTGGCTGAGTCCCGATTTACTACAGGCTAGCTTGCCACTCTGATTGGGCATCTAGTTTGGGCTCTAGGTCTAGTTAGCCCGTAGTCGTTTCAGTCGAGTCTCATTTGGTGTGCTTGCTTGCATCATCATGTCCACCCGGAACGAAGTACCCTACCAACCTGGTCAAACCCAACCTAATTTAGAGGCCATGATTAGAATTCTTACCGAAAGTATGACCAAATTGAGTCAGGATATGAATGAGGGTTTTGCCCATTTTAGAGACCGAGCCCAGGGACTTGAGAAACGTAGACATCAAAATTGGACCCCTGATCCAAAATTTAATAGGCCCCAACCTCACCCATGCCAGGAGCCTAGGAGGACCTTATATCGTGATCCCGAGCATAACCCTAGGAGCCTATATCCATACTTGGTTGACTCAGAAAAGGGACCTGTTAGGAACACCGAACCTTATGCACCCACTTTTGATGGAAGACAAGAGACATATATTAAGTGGGAAGAACAAATGGATCGGTATTTTGAGTGCACTAACATATCGAAATTAGGACAAATTAGGTTGGCCAAAACCAAGTTTACCAAACATGCTAGGTCGCATTGGTATGCTATTGAGCATGAGTGTTATCAAAGAAAACAGGAAATATATACTTAGAGAGATATGAGAAGTAAGTTGAGAGATAGGTACCTAGGTAGATCCTATGAGAAAAGACTTTTAGACCAATGGTACCAATTGCGACAAGGTAATAGGCCTGTGTCTAAATATATCGAGGACTTCCAGTGGTACGACATGAAATGCAATACCATTGAGACCGAAGCTCAGATCACATCGAGGTTTAGGGTTGGGTTACACCCAGACATTTATAGGAAGCTATGCCTTGAAATAACCAATAAGTTAGACCGAGCCTACCAAGAAGCCCAAGACTATGAGTGGTCTTTAAGATATAACCAATCAAGTACTTTGGACTTAAAGCCAACCTCTACCAACTTGAGTCAAGTTCCGATTGATCCGACACCCGTAGTGAACCAGACTTTTGTTTGTCAATTCCCACTTGTGTCACCTCTTGACCAGAAGGATAACATTGAGAAGGAGTTAGGCATGGCCATCCCAAAATTAGTTGACCTGACCAGAGCCGTACTTAAAGGGGAATCAAAGGAGAATAGATTAGAACATTTCAGTGAGATTGAGGAAGAAATATATGAGCCTGACATAAGTTTGATAGATGAATATGAAGAAGAAGAATTTGAGGATATCTCTCCCGATAATTCAATTAACCAACTCCTACCTAATGGGGTTATTGAGGGGACCCCTGCCACTCAAGGAATTCAGGAGCTAACCCTAAGAGAAGACCCTTTTGAGAAAGTTCAGGAAGAGGAAATTACACCAAATGAAAGTTTAAGTGAGAATACCCCTGAACTCATTGAGGAATCCAAAGAAGACACCCCTGAGTCAAATCTGGTAGAGAAGTGTGAAGAAGGAAGGGGTTCACAAGAATTGCCCATTGAGAAGGTCCAAGAACAAGAAAAAGACAGTAGCTTAGAGGACTTTTTAGATAAACATTCCAAAGACCTTCCTGATAACCTTCCACCTTCTAGGAGCACCCAGCCTACCCTAGAACTTGCACTTGTAGACCCTCCTGGAGCAAATCATGAGGTTTGGATGAGTGCACCTATAGAACAATGTCCTCATTTTAAGGTCATCCTGAATAACCAAGGTTTGTTTCTTGTTTCTGATAAGCCACCTCAAAACTTTGATTCTTATTTCCTACCCTTCCCTGAATCTTCTCATGTTTCTAGAGCTATGGGATTACACTTTACTGAGATCTCTAGGTTACAAGACTCCTTAGAACCTATTAGGTTTGCCACCTACTTCTGGAAGACCTTATGGCACCTACTAGGCATCCATAATAAGTTTTCATGCTCTGCATGCCCTCCTCCGACCCAAGGTCAAACCTAGAGAGCCTTAGTTTGTTAGGTTTAGACCTAGGGTTCCTTTGGAATAAAGTCCATTCTTTAGGAATGCGTCGTCAGTCTAGTTTAGTTTTTCTTGACCCTTTACTAGGCTTTGGCTCAGATTTTGGTTTGATTGAGAGCACCAGAAATTGGGATTTGTATTTTGTCCAGGACTAAATTTGCATATAATGTTTCGATCAATAGGTCTATAGGCTAGAGTCCCTTTGAAATTGTTCATGGATACAAGCCTCACACACCACTTGATCTGATTTCACTATTAGTCCACACACACAAGTCTCTTGATGCACTTGCATAGCATGTAAAGGACTTGCATAAAGAAATTCATGCCAAAATAAATTTAAGTAATGAAACTTATAAGAAGTTGGCTGATTCTCAAAGGCGAGTCAAAACTTTTGTTGAGGGAGACTATGTAATGATTAGGTTATGGCCTGAACGGTTTCCTCCTGGAACTGTTAGAAAGTTACATGCTAGAGGAGCTGGACCATTTAGAGTGGTGAAGAGAGTAGGGTCCAATGCCTATGTGCTCGAGTTACCTTCAGAACTAGGCATTAGCTCCACTTTCAACATTACAGACCTAGTAGAGTATAGAGAGCCAGCTGTGATTCCCAGTGAGCCTTTTTGAGCCTAATCTTGCTCTTGAGAGTGAACCCAACCCTGTGTGTCCACCAACAAACTGGCCTGTGAGGAAAGAGCAGATTGAAAAGATCCTGGATGATTAGGTTATCTCTACTCGTAATCGAGGATACCAAAGATACCTGGTCTGCTGGCAAGGAAGGCCAGATTCTGATAACTCTTGGATCTCCCGAAAAGAATTACAAGAATTGGACCCAGACCTCTTGGAGAGATACCAGAGCCAGCTTGATCCATACTCGACAGGGTCGAGTTCCTCCCACCCCGGGAGAATTGGTGCGGGCACCAGACTCAGAAGAAGACTTCAGGGCTCCATCTGGATCTCTGATTGACATTGCCCGAAGAATTAGGGTTTTCTGGTTTTGTAATAAGGGTTGACTTGGTCAACTCAATTTTAGTTTGAGTCTGTATTTCCCTACAATTTAAATTTTGTTGAGTCATGTTGACTCAATACAAGTCCTGGTAGTGGTCTAGGTCTTCTCCAAGGTGCCACATTTTCTCCCAGGACCAAGCAAGTGGGCGCCACACTCCCAACCACACGCCAGAGTCCAGGAGGCGCCACATCTCCATCCAGTGTGCCTTGGTCCCCACACCACAACAAAGCAGGTCCCTTCTTTCATGCGCCACTTGGGGGAGAAATCCATCAAGATACCTCAATCCAAGGAGGAGCCAACTTCTTTCCAGATAAACCCAAGCCAGGATGGCAAGAATTTTTCTTGAAGAGAGGATCAAGGAGGTGCCCCACAATGTTCCATAAAAACCCAAGTTATAAAAGGGAAGAGAGCATGTCTTGGGGAGAAAATCAAGGAGGCACCCAAAAGTTTCCTAAAGTGCCAAAGCCATGAAAGGAAGAAGCCTAAACTTGTGGAGCAAGACTAGGAGGTGTCCAAAAGAGCCAAACCATGAAGGGAAAATCCTTGATTCATGGAGAGATACTAGGAGACACCCCCACTACCTGCCAAAAATGTCCAAAACAAAGTTGGGAAGGGCCTTGACTTAGGGAGGAAGAAAATGAGGAGTCCAAAAGAGTTGATCCATGGAAGGAAAGAAATCCTCTCTTGAAGACCCAAGCAAGGAGGTGCCATCTACCTGCCTTTTATAACCCAAATCAAATTTTTTTGGTACCTTGGCCGACCATATGTGTATGGATTATCCTGATTTGTAGATCCCCTCCTTTAGTCCCACATGGGAAGATGTAAAACCCTACTCCCTTGTAAAGCCCTATAAATTAAACCCCTCTTGTAAGTTTAAAGGAATCAGATGAATGAAACCAAATTTTTTTGTGAGCAAACTTTGTGTTTTCTCTCTTCCGCACTTGCATCCAGGTGTTGAGCTCCGTGAGGGAGTAAATCCGGGTTCCCCAGGAACCTTGAGGAGGTGTGAGATCTCCAAAACCCAAACCCTAGGTTAGCTACTCCACTCCCAAACCCTAGCCGCCCATCATTCTTTTCTTTCCACCAAGCCCTAGCCTATCCCACTTCTCACGGCCACCCTCTTCAAGTCAAGGCCGACCACCAGCATCCAGCTATAGTCCGGGTACTTCAGATCCAAAGCTCTTTCCAGTGGGAGTCGAATCAGCTTTCAAGAGAATCCGGATCTCAGCGACATCAGCCTTCAAGTTCTTTCAACTGGTAAATTCTTCCCTGAGTCTCTGAATCCCTCACTTGTTTTTCTTCTTCCCAGATCTTGAGTCCAGGAGAAGCCGACCAAACCACAAGACCAGTATTGGAGGATCCATTGTGAAGATAGCCGAATCCAAGGATCCAACAATCTGCTCGAGAGAGTTCTTCCACCCAAATTCTGAGAAGATCACCGTCTGGTTGGTAAACTATCTCTCCTCTCTATTTCTGTTCTATTGAAAGTTCAGAGCGAAACCCTAGGTCTGGGAGTTTCTCAACCCCCAGCGATCCGTTACTTCTGAACTACTCTGATAATTTAGTTTCTTCTAAATTGTGCTTTCAATCCTTACCTAGTTTCCTTCAACTTAGTTTAGCTTTACTTTGAGTCAAAGCCAATTTCTGAAATAAAAAAAAAAAAGAATTAATCTTAAATTTACTTCCGCATACGCTTCTTTGTTCTGCATCATTTTTGGTATCAGAGCATTCGTTCCGCATCACGGGGCCCTGTTTAACTGATGTAAATAAGGTTTCGCGTATCACTGCAGGCCGTACTAGTGTCCGGTATGGGGCACGGCGCGTGTCGGCTCTAGTGGTGACCTCGTGGCCCGTGTCTCTACCTTCCCGAGGCTTTGCAGAGTAGGACTGATTCGATCGAGGTAGACCCGTCAGGGGGTGCCACCTGGCAGAGGAGCAGGGGCTGCCAGCATTGACCGAGGCGGACCCCTCCTAGGTGGACACCTGGAGAAGTGGCAGAGTGGTGCTCGACTTCGGCCAAGGTGGACCCGTCTTGGGGTGCCACATGACGAAGGAGCAGGAGGGCCTGGCTCGACCTCGGTAGAGGTGGACCCATCTTGGGGGGCCACCTGGCGAGGGAGCAAGGGGCCACCAGCTTCGGTCGAGGTGGACCCCTCCTGGGTGGATACCTGGTGGACTGGTAGAGAGGTGCTCGACTTCGACCGAGGTGGACCCGTCTTGGGGTGCCACCTGGCGAAGGAGCAGGAGGGCTCTGCTCGACCTCGGTAGAGGTGACCCATCTTGGGGTGCCACCTGGCGAGGGAGCTAGGGGCCGCCAGCTTCGGCCAAGGTAGACCCCTCCTGGGTGGACACTTGGCGAAGTGGCAGAGAGGTGCTCGACTTCAGCCGAGGTGGACCCATCTTGGGGTGCCACCTGGCGGAGGAGTAGGAGGGCCCGACTCGACCTCGGCAAAGGTGGACCCATCTTGGGGTGCCACTTGACGAGGGAGCGAGGGGCCACCTGCTTCGACCGAGGTGGACCCCTCCTGGGTGGACACCTGGCGGAGTGGTAAAGAGGTGCTTGACTTCAACCAAGGTGGACCCGTCTTGGGGCGCCACCTGGCGGAAGAGCAAGAGGGCCCGGCTCGACCTCAGCAGAGGTGGACCCATCTTGGGGTGCCACCTAGCGAGGGAGTAAGGGGCCGCCAGCTTCGGTCGAGGTGGACCCCTCCTGGGTGGACATCTAGCGAAGTGGCAGAGAGGTGCTCGACTTCGGTCGAGGTGGACCCATCTTGGGGTGCCACCTGGCGGAGGAGCAGGAGGGCCTGGCTCGACCTCGGTAGAGGTGGACCCGTCTTGGGTTGCCACCTAGCGAGGGAGCAAGGGGCTGCCAGCTTCAGTCGAGGTGGACCCCTCCTAGGTGGACACCTGGCGGAGCGGCAGAGAGGTGCTCGACTTCGACCGAGGTGGGCACATCTTGGGGCGCCACCTGGCAGAGGAGCAGGAGGGCCTGGCTCGACCTCGACAGAGGTGGACCCGTCTTGGGGTGCCACCTGGCGAGGGAGCAAGGGGCCGCCAGCTTTGGCCGAGGTGGACCCCTCCTGGGTGGACACCTAGAGGAGCGGCAGAGAGGTGCTCGACTTCGACCGGGGTGGACCCGTCTTGGGTCACCACCTAGCGAAGGAGCAAGAGGGCCCGGCTCGACCTCGACAGAGGTGGACCCGTCTTTGGGTGCCACCTGGCGAGGAAACAAGGGGCCGCCAGCTTCGACCGAGGTGGACCTCTCCTGGGTGGACACCTGGCGGAGCGGTAGAGTGGTGCTCGACTTCGACCAAGGTGGACCCGTCTTAGCATGCCACCTGGCGAAGGAGTAGAAATTTTGAAAGAAAAATCCACGTGGCACCGACGGTGTCTAGCTAGACCTGACACACGTTCCACGTTAGAGATGTAGCCATATCAGGACTGATGCAAAATTATCAGAATTTTAGTTAGGATTTCTAATATGCCAAATTTTAGGACTTGTAATTTTTTATAAAATTAATTAAGAATTATGATAAAACATAGGACAAGACAGAGAACACATCTTGTAAATTTCACAGGAAAATAAAATTTTTAGTTGGTCAAAATTAGATGAAACCTAGACATCTTATGTAGTGGACAGGATGCAAAAAATTCAAGAATTAGGGTTTTATGAATCTGATGCAGATGCAAGCTATCCTAAACCTGCTCTGATACCAAACTAATACGAGATGATCCTAGGACTGATGCAGATGAAGGAAAAATACAAAATCTAATTTTTTAATAATTTATGGATTTAAGTTTGTAGCAGAAGCCTTTGCCAATGCTCAAGCCAGTGAACTCATTGCACTCCATGAGGGATTAAAGAAGATACAAACTAAGCTTAGCACCGTTTGGCTTTTCTTGTCTCAGCTATCTTCTTCTACTAGAGGAGCCAGCTCTTCTACTCCTAGATAGCCACCACCTCATTCTACACAGCCACCACCTCACTCTACTGGACCATCCACTAGGACTAAAGGTTCTTCTAGTCATCCAAGATCTTAGTATGGTAGGTCTGAACCTATTATAGAAGAGCCTAGTGATAGTGAGTAGGCTAGTTTTTAGTATTGCTGCTTCCAAATTTTGTAAGTTGTATGAAAATCTTTGAAAGCAATGAAATTATCTGTTTCTTACTTATTGTGTATGCAATGTTATCTGTGTTTATATATTAGATTATCAAATTTCTATAAGAAAGTGAAATTATCTCAAACAATGTTTATAATCTTCTCATTCAGTTTCAAAAATTAAGCTTAAAGTACTTAACAAAGGGGGAGAAATTAATTGAATACCTTTTTGATTAATGATAAAAAGGGGGAGAATGATATTACTGAATTGTGTATGCATGGAAATATTGCAAATCTGTTGAAAATATGCATGATAATGAATGAAACAGGGGGAGTATCCCAATTTTTCAAATTTTCTCTGATTAAAGCTTCCCTGACTATTCTTTATAAGCACCCAATTGCTCTGTTATAATTTTAATAGCTATCTACTACCATTACATTTGATTAAACTCTAATACATTTTAGGCAAAAATAGCTTTTGATAAATGTTTACTGTGATACATATTGGACTTATTTCAAAAGCTCTGATACATTGTCAATAAGCTCTAATTCTTTCAAATACATTCTCAGTATACAACTCATACATGTTTATACTTACTTCCAAATATACTCATACATGTAACTGTAAAGTTTGTTCCATGCCCGGTGTTTTGTCATCATCAAAAAGGGAGAGATTATTGACCCCTTGAATGATTTTGATGATAACAAAATATTGGAGCATGCAATTGTATTACTAACTATTTTTTGAATGCTTTACAAGTTTTTGTAGGATGATTTTAATGCTCAATCACAACTCTTACAACCTTGTTATATGTTATGTGTAGTGTTGTTAAAGTATTATGTAAAGAAGAGCCCAAAGAAAAATTGATGTAGTATTCATGAAAATGGGTTGCTTCTATATATTTTCATGTTTAAAACTCTTTAAGATTAGTTTTTAATAGAGTTGAAAAGTATTTTGAGTGACTAAAAGTCACTAGATGTCATCTGGAGAAGAGTAGAAGATTTCATTGAAAAAGCACTTGAGCCAACTCAAGGAAGGAGAACCGACTCTAGTTCATGGCACACTTGAAGGTTTTTGGCATACAGAAATCCGAGCCAATTCGAAGGAACTTGAGTCGACTTATCTAGAGCTCCATTCCTTGAATCAAACAAGCGAGCCAACCCAGAAGCAATCCGAGCCGACTCAACTATTCTACCAAACAACCGAGTCGACCCTTTAGAAGGCGAGCCGACTCCTCCAGAATACAGAAAAAATCAGTTTTGAAAGAACAAGCCAAGCGAGCCGACTCTACTGAGAAGAGCTGACTTGATGGGGGACAAAAATAAAATGATGAATAGAGAGTTTTAGCAAGCTAACCAGCAAGCAAACTTGAGCAATTAATTATCAAATAAATGGTCTAAATTAATCCAAGAAAAGAATCATCATAAAGAGACTAGTTGATCTAAATTACAATACCCGAAATGTAAATCTAGTTTAAAATAGAGATTAGGATCTTCATGGCAAGGAAATCATCACTACTAGAGCATGTTAACCTTCAAATGATCATATCTAATGAAGCTTAGGAACAGTTTTCCTACCAACAATGATGGCTAATTATTTGGTAGAAGAAGGAGCTCTCATCACTCAAGGATTGAGGCCTAAACTATAAGACTAGCACTCTCTACCTTTAGGACTCACCTTGGCCATGATCCTTGGCTTGGAGACTTTCATCTTGAACTTAGAAAATCAGAGAAAACCTGCATCAAATCAAAAAATAGGTGTGGAAGGAGAATTCAAAATTGGAATTGGAACAAGAAGAAGAAGAAAGGAAAACAAGGAAGTAGAAGCCAACGCCTTCAAGGAATGATGCTTGGATTTTGGATCAAGGAGCACTCCACCTTTCAAACACTCAAGGGTATTCTACCCTTCAAACACTCATTCAAGAACCTCACACTATCTTCTCAAACCTATCTTCTAACTCTCAAACTCAAGAACTTTTTACTCCAAACAAGAGAATATAGGGAAACTAAAACAAGAAAGATAGCTTTCTTTATTTAATCCAAAATAGAATGAATACAATGGAGGGGCTTAGTCCCTATTTATAGCCTTCCATAACCCACATGGGTTAGCCAAGGAGAGAAAGGGAGTGGAGGTTAGGTCTAGCTAACTCTACTTGGGTAGTTTTAACTAGAATTAGTTTTTTACAACCATTTATGGGTAGAAGGTTCAACTAATTGATATCTGGCAATGACTTGGCTTAATTTGCTGATGTGGAGCCCTATGTGCCATATGATGTGGTATCCCACATGGCAAGTTAGTTGGAGGGTTGTTGGGATAATAGAACATGGCTTCAATCTCCCCATAAAATTTTTGATGTAATGTCTTTCCTCCTCCCGAAAAAGGTGCTTGATGTGGTGTCAACCAATTGAGGGAAATGGGCTTTAAGTAGATGAAGTCCAAGTGAGGGAAATGGGCTTCAAGTAGATGGCATTCCAATAAGGGAAGGGGGCTTCAAATGGATGGCACCAAGTGAGGAAAATAGGCATTGAAGAAGTGGCCTTGTACCCTGCTTGAATTTAGGTTGAGTCGACTCATTAACATGAATCGGCTCAAGTATTTGCTGAAAGAGAAGATGGGCTCAAACCCTTTATTAGATTTGTCTATTTTAACTGCAAAACAAAAGTGAGTTAATCCAAAAAACTTCTTTCTTGTTAATGTCCCCATCAATTCTTCAGGGATGAAAAGAACTCGATTCTATCGAGTAAAAATTAATCTGACTCTGGTGATACTCTAGTAGGTCTGGTCGATTCTTTGTAGGTCTTCTTAAGTAATCCATGAGTCTTCAGAATCAGGGCATCCTTGCCAATGAACCAAGTAGCGTTGATAGTCCCTGTTTTGGGTAGTGACGGTCTTATTATCTAAGATTTGCTCAATCCTATCTTGTTGCTTTGGTAATTTGGCTGGTGGACACTCAAAGGTTGGCTTACTCTCAAAGATAGAATCATGCTCGAAAGGCTCACTAGGTATCATTGTTAGTTCCTTTATCCTCCAAGATCTGAATTATTGAAAGTGGAACTGATACCAAAGTCGGATGGTAAATCTAACACATATTAGGTCCAAATTTTCCTTACTATTTTGAAAATGACCTACACCACGAGCATATAATCGTTCAAGTTTGGCCTTACCATGATATAGTCTCCTTCATAAAATTCTTTAGATCTTTTACGTGATTTAATCATATGCTTGTTAATTTCATTGCTCAAATTTTCTTACAATCATGCTATGCATATGACTCTCGCAGTCATGAACACTTATGCATGGGAAGGTCAAATGATATCAAATGACAAAACATAAATGACACCAAAACAAAACAAGCTTTAATGGACTTTATTATCTATGAACTAAACTTTATTGCTAGGAAACAAAAATTCTTAATTTCTAATATTCTCCTAAATGGCTTTGAAAACTTTGGCACACAACTTTAGGTAGGTGGCAGTGAATCTTAATTTGGTGCCCAATAAATGTCATAATGTCTTACAAAAGTAACTGTTGAATATTACTAAGACCTGATCAATGGTAGGGTGGATGTCCTAGCTGGGTGGATTAGGATTGGGAATGTTCCAAAAGGGTGTATCAGGCTTAGGGCAATTATCAGGGAATACACTTTCCATCTTCCTTCTCTTACATTTCTATCTTTCAATTCCTACCATCTCTTCACTTCTAATCCTCATGTTAAATTCTTTTGCAGGCTCCATAATTTCTTGGGGTTGATCCTTTGGAATTGGTTCTAAATTTTCTCTGATAGTCAATACCCCATTAGGTGATGCTTCATTAATCTCTAGATGTAACTCCTCAACATTGATTAATTTCGGGTCCTTTATTATCTCCTCGAATTGTTCTTCATGGCTTTGTTTTTGGACTTCATTTTGATCATCCCCGTTGTTGATTTCTTTAGGCTGGGTAATTATTTTATCTTCAAGTAATTGTTCTTGATCATATTCGTCCATAAGGTTAGACCCAGCTTCATAAACTTCTTCCTTAAGTTCTTCAATGGGTTTTGGATTTTCTCTTTCTATCCATTCATTTAGACAAGACTTTGATTATATTTCATCCTTAAATTCTTCAATAGGCTCAGGAGATTTTTTCTCTAATTTTTCTATGGGTTTAGTCTCTTCTTCATCTCCCTCATACTTTTTGAATTTGGCAATATAATCAAATACAGGTGTATCATCTTGTTTAAATTTGTACCATTGGTCTAAAAATTTTTGCTCATAATATTTACCTAAATACTTTTCCCACAGTTTACTCTTCATTTCTCTCCAAGTATTTATTTTATTCTTACTATAATAATTTTTTCACTCAACTTCTCCCTAATATGCTTTTTGGACTAACTTTGATTTGGTAAATTGACACTTTATTACTTCCGACATCTCATCAAATTCAAAGTATTGATCCATTTTCTCTTCCCAATCGATATACACCTCAGGGTTTCCATCAAAAGTGGGTGCATAGGGTCGATTGCTCCTAAAGATTCTCTTCTCTTGATCTATAAAGTCTTGGTAGGGGTATCTATGGTTATACTCAGGGGAGAGATTATGACATTGGGCTCTTAGACCAAGGGGAGGTGGATTAGGTAATTCAGGCTCAACATGGATCCTATGGGCTTCTTCTATGAAGTTATGGTGAAGTCATCTTGAATTGTATTCAGTAGTGAATTCATGATGATGGACTCTTGGACCTCGTGGAATTGACCTAAGTGACTCAGGTTCGGTGAGGGTCATTGGGGTCTCTTCAAGTGTCCCAACATGGTCCTTCACTTGACCTAATTCCTTTCTCATTTGTCCTAATTGCCCATTTATGATATCAAACTTTTTAGATAGGGTTCTTAAAATGAATTCAAGATTAGGATCCATGGGTAAAAAACAGATTGAGTGTGGGACTATTGGTATGGAGCTTCAAAACAAGCAGTACAAACCTAACTTCTAGGACTCCTAGACCTAAAAGTTCAAAATACAGGAATTGACTAACTACTAGTTAAAGTTGTAATTACCTTTTCCACTCGCCAGGTAAGAGATGGGGTTACGGGAGGCTCCCCTCGCTTTCACGAGGTCCTAATTAAAAACTGCAAGTCCACTTAAGGCATTTGCCATTGGACCCCTTGCCTTAGACACCAATTTCAAGAAGTAAGTACAAACTTAACTAATATTTAGTCTCATCTTGCACTTGAACCCGACTTGCGGGTGTCCCTAGTTTTAGGTTCCTACTCGATTTCAATTATGGTTTAGGTCAATGCAAACGTGGGTGATAATTTTGGGCCAAGGAAAGGTAATTACCTCCTTTCCTTATGTTATGATTGAATGCCCTTAATTAGATTTAGGAATGGATGCATGAACAATTCACCAACTAGATAACACAATAACTAGTATTAGCACAAACATGTGATTCAAACCTGAATTTTAAAAAAAAAAAAATTCAAGAAATTAGATTAAAAAAATTTAGATTTTGAAGTCCAAAATTTAGAAATCAAATTTTAAAATTTAAATCTTGAATTATGATTAAAAATTCATTCTAGAAGTTAGAGTTGTTGCAAGATAGTTTCAGTCCTAACAACTTCTAGTCAACTAGTTTTAAAAAATTTGAAATTAAAATTTTAAAATTTTAAAAAAAATTAAATTTAAATTTAAATTATTATATCCCTCAGTGAAGATTACAGATTCTAAATTTTGAAACTTAATTCCTTGAATTTGGTTAAGAAATTCATTTTGAAAGCTTTTTGTAAAAGAAAATTTCAGCAGGGAACAACTTTCAACAAGCTAGTTTTAAAAATTTAAAATTTAATCTTTTTAAAAATATATAAATTCAAAATAAAACTGATTTGGTTAACTCTCATATAAGAATTCTTGACTTTTAAAGTTTTGACTTCAGATTAACTCGAATTTTGGTTGAGAAGGTAGTTTGAAAGCACATGCTAGAAGGTTCCAGCAGTTTAGCTAACTCTTAACAACTTGAATTCAAATTTTGAATTCCTAACTCTAGATCCTTCTAAAATTCAAAATTTTGATAGAAAATAACAAAAATCAAAATCTATATCTCAGATCTAAAAATTAAAAATTTATAAAAAATATTTTTTGTATTTTTTAAAAATTAAATGAAATGGAAGGTAGAAACAGAATTATGGATAGAACTTCAGAAATGATCTAAGAACTCATATTTTTAAATCCAAAAATCAAGAAAAATATATTTTTTGAATTTTATATTTCGAATCCTAAATACTAAGGTACTGGAAAAGTATTTTTTTGGATTTTTTTTGATCAATTTATAAAATACTAAAATTCATAGAAAATTTGGATGAATAGTAGAGCAGAAATTTCAGCAATCAAACACTTGACCTAGTAAACCATAAGCTCCGATACCAAAAAATTGATGGGGGATGAAAATAAAATGATGAATAGAGAGTTTTAGCAAGCTAACCAGCAAGCAAACTTGAGCAATTAATTATTAAATAAATGGTCTAAATTAATCCAAGAAAAAAATTATCATAAGGAGACTAGTTAATCTAAATTACAATACCCAAAATATAGATCTAGTTCAAAATAGAGACTAGGATCTTCATGGCAAGGAAACCATCACTACTAGGGCAAGTTAACCTTCAAATGATCATATCTAATGAATCTTATGAAGAGTTTTCCTACCAACAATGATGGCTAATTATTTGGTAGAAGGAGCTCTCATCACTCAAGGATTGAGGCCTAAACCATAAGACTAGCACTCCCTACCTTTAGGACTCACCTTGGCCATGATCCTTGGCTTGGAGACCTTCATCTTGGACTTGGAAAATCAGAGAAAACCTGCATCAAATCAGAAATTAAGCATGGAAGGAGAATTCAAAATTGGAATTGAAACAAGAAGAAGAAGAAAGGGAAACAAGGAAGTAGAAGCCGGTGCCTTCAAGGAATGATGCTTGGATCTTGGATCAAGCAAGGAGCACTCCACCTTTCAAACACTCAAGGGTATTCTACCCTTCAAACACTCATTCAAGAACCTCACACTCTCTTCTCAAACCTATCTTCTAACTCTCAAACTCAAGAACTTTTCACTCCTAACAAGAGAATATAGGGGAACTAAAACAAGAAAGATAGCTTTCTTCATTTAATCCAAAATAAAATGAATACAATGGGAGGGCTTAGGCCCTATTTATAGCCATCCATAACCCACATGGGTTGGCCAAGGAGAGAGAGGGAGTGGAGGTTAGGTCTAGCTTACTCTAGTTGGGTAGTATCAACTAGAATTAGTTTTTTACAACCATTTATGGGTAGAAGCTTACAACTAATTGACATGTGGCAATGACTTGCCTTAATTTGCTGATATGGAGCCCTATGTATCATGTGATGTGGCATCCCATATGACAAATTAGTTGGAGGGTTGTTGGGGTAATAGAACATGGCTTCAATCTCTCCATAAAATTCTTGATGAATGTCCTTCTTCCTCTCCAAAAAGGTGCTTGATGTGATGTCAACCAATTGAGGGAAATGGGCTTCAAGTAGATGGTGTCCAAGTGAGGGAAATGGGCTTCAAGTAGATGGCATCCCAGTGAGGGAAGTAGGCTTCAAATGGATGGCGCCAAGTGAGGAAAATAGACATTGAAGAAGTGGTCGCATACCATGCTTGAATTTAGGTTGAGTCGACTCATTAACATGAATCGGCTCAAGTATTTGCTGAAAGAGAAGATGGGCTCAAACCCTTTATTAGATTTGTCTATTTTAACTACAAAATAAAAGTGAGTTAGTCCAAAAAACTTCTTTCTTGTTGATGTCTCCATTATGACTCCTTCAAAGTACAATTTTGAAGATCTGAGAATCCGAGCTGACTCGACTGAGGCGAGCTGACTCAACCAGAGTAAGGAATCAACGACCCTGAGAATCTGAGCTGACTCAACTGAGGTGAGCCGACTCGACCAGAGTGAAGCTCAACTACTTTGAGGATCCGAGCTGACTTGAAGCATCCGAGCCGACTCGAACGTCGATTATGTTGCCTAGGTGGCTATCCAAGAGGGTGGGTGAATTGGGATTTTTAAAAAAAATTACTGCTGCAGATATGTGCTTTTAAAATTTAACTTCTCTTTGTGAATGGTGCTGTGATTATTAATGTAAAGCACAAGCTAAAAGAGAAGATAAAGGCAACAATCAGACACCAAATATTATAGTGGTTTAGAGCAAACCCACTTCTATGTCCACTACCTAAGATATCACTTGGGATTTCCACTATATTTCACCTGAATACAGTAGGATTGTTTTATAGGCTCACAATCCAAACCTACACTAGGTTTTAAACAGGATCACTTAGAACCCAAGTTCCTTTGGTTTTAAAATGGGAGCACCAAAGAAACCCAACTCTTGGTTTTAACACAGGATCACCGAGAATCTTTTTGGTTTTAAATCGGGCTTACCAATAACCCAAACAACTCACAAAGTAGTTGAAAGTAATTGTAACAATAAATGATAAACTCTTGTTGTCGGATAGTTACCGTTGTTACGCTGATGAAGCCTTCTTTAACTTTTCTTTAATGCACTTGAGAGGCTTTTTTTCTTTCTTCAATGAATGCTTCAATCTTTAGATGGGAGTTGGTGAAGAATGAAGATTGTTTTGAATGCTCACTTGTGCTCACGAACTCCTTTTTTTTTGTTTTCAATTAAGCATCCTCTCTCTTTAATCACCATTTTTTTAAAATTCCTTTGTATGGTCTCTTGTACTTATCTCTAAAAGATATAGCCATTGTAATTTATTGGGATTCGAAAACTAGCCGTTGGAGCATCTTTTTGCATTCAAAAAAGAATTCTGGAACTAGCCGTTATATACTTGGAATCGACACTCGAGTCAGCTCGGATCCTTCAAGTCATCATAGATCCTTCGAATCGAATGGTCGAGTCACCACTTCTTCAGCTGGGTCGGCTCTTTGTCACAGGGTGTAGAAACTACACTCTGGATGAGTCGGCTCATTTCCATTCGAGTCGGCTCGAACTCCCATCGTTGAAATCATTAAACTGGAGGAGTCGGCTCGCTTCTACTTGGGTCGACTCGAACTCTTAGAATCAGAATTCTTCACTCAGGAGGAGTCGGCTTGTTGCAGTTCAGGTCAGCTCGCTTCACAGGTCTTCAAAATTTGCTCTAGAAGAGTCGGCTCATTCTTGTTGGGGATGACTCGCCTGGCTTGTTTTCAGAAAACTTCATAATTGGACTCTGGATGAGTCGGCTTGGATTTACTTGAGTTGGCTCGAATTTACTCGAGTCAGCTCGGATTTCCTCGAGTCGGCTTAGATTGTTGCGTGCCAGAATCCTCAGTGCATGCCACGAGATAGAGTTGGCTCTTCTTCTGGTTGGGTCGGCTCAAGTGAGTTCTTCAAAAATTTTACAATTAGACTTGAGAACACTCTCACCAAAACTCTCAAACATTTGATACGAACCAACTCTAATTAAATCTAGAGCACAACACTCATAAAAATAACCCAACTTCATGATTTTAAAAGGTTTTTCAAGGGATTCTTTTTTACATAACACTCATACAATATTACTTAATACACTCAACAAAATAAAGTAGGAGCAATTGATAATCAATAAGAATCATCCTACAAAACTTGTAAAACACTTGAGAGTAGTTAGTAATATATGTGCATGCTCCAATATTTTGTTATCATCAAAATCACTCAAGGGGTCAACACATTCCAGGCAAGTAACGACTAGTTCCAAAACTTCATTTTTGAATCTAAAAAGTACTCCAACAATCAAATGTCAAATCTCAACGATCTACAATGACTATATCCACCTAAGAACTGTACAAGACTTTATAAATGAGGGATTTGGACAACCTTTGAACAAGTTAATGAGCAGTTAATGATCAAATGAGCTTGTGAGTAAGAGAGCACTAAAGAGCATTCAAGTTAGCCTTCAAGACTTCACCAACTCAAATCTGAAGCTTGAAGCATTTATTGAAGAAGTTGAAGAAGTCATTGAAGAGCAGTAAAGGCCAATTAAGAAGGCTTCTCTTGAGCTGTACCTACAACCATCAGATAACTTTGGTTTGTCAAGTAGTTGCTTTTTTTTCTCTACTCCTTTATGAGTTTTTAGATTTTTGGTGATCCCGATTTAAAAACCAAGTATGGATTTTTGGTGAGCCCAGTTGAAAAACCTGTTGACTCCGTTATTGATTTTGATGATAAACAAAATGCTTAAGTATAAGTTGAGTACTAACTATTTCTTTGAAGTATGTTTTTATAGAAAAAGGTGCTCATCAATTCAACAAAATTTGATTGATTGTCAAACAATGAAAAAGTCCCAACTATGGATGGAAGATCAATTTAAAGTGGACTTTGGTAGTTGAAGAATGCTTGAAAGGATACTAGAGTTCAAAATAATTTGGTTTCAGCAGAAGTTCAGTTATTTTTGAAGAAATCTCAGTCAAGTATTGACTCAAAGAGTCGACTCACAATCCAAGTATCAACTCATGACAGTGAAAGTGTCGACTCAAGCCGGTATGTAGAAAGAGTTTCAGATGGCATAGCTGAAGTGTCGACTCATGCCAGTCAAGTGTCAGCTCAAAGATCGGCTCATCGCCTAAGACTTTTTTATTACATAACTTGCTGAAGTTAAATACTTGCATGAAGTGTTGACACATGGATGTCAAATATCGACTCACCAGTGGAAGTGTTGACATACCTGAGAATTCCAGAGAGCTTCATTGAAGATATTTGAACTAGGTATCGACTCATGGAGTGCAATTATCGATCCTAAGTATCGACTCACAACTTGAAGTGTCGACACTTGGAGTTCTGGGAACAGTAACGGCTAGTTTTTCAAACATAGAACTCGCTCTTCTTGGCTCCCAACAGATAGTTTTTCGTGTCTAACAGCCATAAACTGACTTTGAGGCCTTAGAAAGGTATTTAAATGATTCAAATCAAATCTAAACATAAGAGGAATCAATAGGAATAAAGAGAATGAAAAGAGGAATTAAGAGAGACACAAGAGGAACACCAAAAAGCTAGTGCATTCATTCCTATTCATTGAGAGCAACTACCTTTAAGCAAAAAGAAGTTTCTAAGCATTTAAGAGCCTTCAAGAGCATTCAAGTTCAACCTTCTTGAGCATTTATTGAAGCATCATCAAGTTGAAGGCAGCACTACAACAAAGCTTCAAAGAAATATTTGCTTTTATTAGAAAGTTTTTATTGTTTCTTTATTTCAAACTTAGTCTTATTATAAAAGTTTTTGGTTAGCCTATTAAAAAACCAAGGAGGTTTTTGGTTAGCCTATTGAAAAACCAAGGAGGTTATTGGTTAACTTTGAAAACCAATTCGGTTCTTGGTTAGCCTGCAAAATCAAGGGAGGTTGTTGGTGAGCCTTAAAACCAATTAGGTCGTTGGTAAGCCCGGAAAACCAAGTGAGGTTTTGACTTGTAAGCCTTATGAAAACAAGTTGGGTTTGATTAGTGAGCCCGAAAAACTAATCGGCTATAATCGGTTGAGATTATAGTAAATTTTCAATTGGGCCTTAGGGATTGGATGTAGGTGCATTAGAAAGCACCGAACCACTATACTTGCTTTGTATTTGTGATTGCTTATTTCTTTAATTTGCTCTTATTTCTATTGCTTTTATATTTCCGCTGCATACTCACTAAGAGCACTTTGCATTTGCATTCTTTGTACTTAGTTTGATTATTGGATTGGTTTACACACTTGTATTTAATTTTTTTTTAGAGATCCAATTCATCCCCCCTCTTAGGTTGCTTACTGAGTAACAAGTGGTATCAGAGCCCTGTTCTCAGTGTATAGGTCTAACCGCCTTGAGTAAAGATCTATGGTAGCCCCTATTAGTACTAGTGTAGTTGAGGGGCAAGCCTCAAATTGACCTCTATATTTCAATGGAACAAATTATACTTATTAGAAAACTAGAATGAGAATTTACATGCATTCAATTGATTATAATTTATGGAAGGTTGTTGAGAAGGGTCCTCATGTTCCTTCGATTGTTGTCAATGATGTTTCCATCCCCAAGCTCGAAGAGGATTGGGATGAAAATGACATTAGACAATCCGAGATCAATGCAAAAGCAATGAATCTCCTCTATTATGCATTAGATCCTAGTGAGTTTAATAGGATTTCTACATGCACATCTGCCAAGAAAATATGGGACACACTTGAAGTTATCCATGAGGGTACTGATCAAGTATAAAATACAAAAGTAAACATGTTAATGCACACTTATGAGATGTTCTGAATGGAACCAAATGAATCTATCACTGACATGTATACTAGATTCACAAACATAGTAAATGGCATGAGAAGTTTAGAAAAAATTATGTCTAATACTGATCTTGTCAATAAAATTCTCAGGTCACTTCTAACCTCATAGAATCCAAAGGTGACCACCATACAAGAAGCAAAGGATATTGACAAATTATCCTTGGAGCAATTGGTGGGATCACTCATGACTTATGAGCTAAATTTAAAGCAAAAATCTATGGATATGGACGAAAAGAAAAAGGGAATAGCCTTCAAGTCTACTATTCAAGAAGAATCCTCAAATGGTGAATCGAAAGAAGAAGAAGAAGATGAAAGTAAGGAAGCACTTCTAGCAAGGAAGTTTAGAAGGTTCATGAAAAGAAGGAAATTCTCTTATAAGAAAAAGTTCCAAACAACCAAAGAGAAGGGAAAGGAAAAGGAGAAAGATAAAGAAAAGGAGAAGGAGATACCTACATACTTCGAGTGTAAGAAGACTGGACACTACAAATTTGATTGTCCTTTCCTAAAAAAATCAAGAAAGAAGCTTAGGAAGAAAGCTATGATGGCAACTTGGAATGATAGTGAGGATTCCAACTCAGAAGAAGAACAAGCTGAAATTGCAAATCTATGTCTCATGGCACATCAAGAACAAGAAGAGGTAATTTCTGATACTGAAGTAGATTTTATCTTTGATGAATTGAAAAATACTTTTAATAAATTAATGTATGATTACAAATTGATTTTATCTGAAAATAAAAATTAAAAAAATATGCAAATAGTTTTTCTCATGAAAATAATTTTCTTTTAAACAAAGTTAGTGAATTAAAAACTAAGCTTGATATTTTAGAAAAGAAAATTAAGGCTTTAACAATAGAAAATGATGTTTTGAAAATATCTAAAACTATCATTTCAAATGGTGATCTTTTAAAAGGAAAACAAAGATTTAGAAATAGAAAACAAAAATTACAAAAATGAGCTTAATAAAATAAAACCTTTTATTGAAAAGTTCACTTATAGCTCAGAAAAACTAAATCTTCTTTTAAACAATTAAAGAGCTATTTTTAACAAAGCAAGATTAGGTTATAAACCTCAAAAATAGCAAAAATATTTAAAAAACTTTTTTATACCTGTATCAGCTAATATTACATGTTTTTCATATAAAAAACAAGGTCATAAAGCTTATCAATGTAATATGAGAAAAATCAATACTTTTGAAAAAGTTTGGATTCCAAAAGGAACCAATTTATGTACTAACCCTAAAGGACCCAAGTTGGCTTTGGTACCTAAAAATAAAACTTGATTTGTTTTACAGGTATGTGTTGCAACCAAGGAAAATAAAAGACTATGGTATCTTGATAGTAGTTGTTCAAGGCACATGACAGGAGATGTGAAACAATTCACTTCTCTTGAAGCAATAAATAGAGGGAGTGTGACCTTCAGTGATAATGATAAAGAAAAAATCATTGGTATTGATAAGGTTTACATCTTACCTTCTACTTGTATTAGTAATGTACTCTTAGTTGAAGGTTTGAAGCATAATCTTTTAAGTATTAGTCAATTTTGCGATAAAGGTTTTCAAGTTATTTTTAAATTATCTTATAGCATGATTACTAGTCCTGATAGAAATGGAGTAAAATTCATTGGAAAGAGGCATGGTAATAATTATTTGGTAGATTTAGATAATCTATTCTTGCCTAACGGAGAATTCCTAGTTGTAATCAATTCTACTAAATATGAGACTAGTTGGCTTTGGCATAGAAGACCAGGACATGCTAGTATGTACTTACTTTCGAAACTTTACAAAAAGAATTTAGTAAGAGATTTGCCAAAACTTAGTTTTGAAAAAGATAGAGTTTGTCAAGCTTGTCAATATGGAAAACAAGTTAAAACATCTTTCAAACCTAAAGATTTTGTTACTACTAGTAGGCCATTAGAACTACTCTATATGGATCTCTTTGGACCAACTAGAACATCTAGTCTAGGATATAAGAAATATGGATTGGTTATAGTGGATGATTTTTCAAGGTTTACATGGGTATTCTTTCTCGCTCATAAAGATGAATCATTTTCAATATTTGTGAAGTTTTACTGAAAAGTCTCTAATGAAAAAGATACTTCAGTTATTTGTATACATAGTGATCCTGGTTCTGAATTTGAAAATCAAGATTTTGAAAGTTTTTGTAGTGAGAAAGGTATTGAATACAATTTTTCTGTACCTAGGACCCCTCAGCAGAATGGGATGGTAGAAAGGAAAATTCGTACTTTAAAAGAAATGCCATGCACTATGCTTTGCGAAAATAATTTGCCAAGATATTTTTGGACTGAAGTAATTAATATTGCTTATTATATTGTAAATCAAGTTTTAATCTGCTCTATTTTAAAGAAAACTCCTTATAAACTTTGGAATCAAAGAAAACCAACTTTAAAATATTTTTGAATTTTTGGTTATCAATATTTCATTTTGAATAATGGTAAAGACAATCTTGAAAAATTTAATGCTAAGTCTGATGAAGGTATCTTTCTAGGATATTCTACATTAAGCATGGCATACAGAATTTTAATAAAAAAATCCTAGTTGTAGAGGAGTCTGTATATGTAATTTTTGAAGAGTCTACTAAGAAATCCTCTAGAAAAGAGGATACTTCTGATGCATGTATAGGTGTTGATAAGTTATATAAGTTAACATTGGATGATCAACCCTCTCAACAAAGTGAAGAAGATCAAGACAAAAATGAAAAGGAAGAAGCCATACAATCCACACTAAAGCATCAAGATCTACCTAAGGAGTGGAGGCATGCTCATGGACATCCTAAGGAACTAATCCTAGGTGATCCATTAAAAGGGGTAAGAACTCGATTCTCAATTAGAATTGAATATAATTATATTGCTTTTATTTCATAAATAGAGCCTAAATATTTTGAAGATGCTGAACAAGATACTAATTGGATAAATGCTATGCAAGATAAACTAATTCAGTTTGATAGAAATAATGTTTGGACATTAATAGAAAGACCATCAAATGTTTTTATTATTGGCACAAAATGGGTGTTTAGGAATAAATTAGATGAAAATGGAATTGTAATTAGAAATAAAGCTAGGCTAGTTGCCAAAGGCTACAATCAGGAGGAAGGAATTGATTTTGATGAAACTTTTGCTCCTGTTGCTAGACTCGAGGCAATTAGACTACTATTAGCATTTGCTTATTTTATGAATTTCAAACATTTTCAAATGGATGTTGAAAGTGCTTTTCTAAATGGTTATATAGCAAAAGAAGTTTTTGTAGAACAACCACCTGGTTTTGAAAATTATGCATATCCTGATTATGTTTATAAATTGCACAAAGCACTTTATGGTTTAAAGCAAGCACCCCGAGCATGGTATAAAAGACTCAGCAAGTTTTTGATTGAAAATGAATTCTTTAGAGGCCATGTTGATACAACTTTATTTCTAAAGAAGAAAAATGATGATTTATTAGTAGTGCAAATCTATGTTGATAATATTATTTTCAATGCTACTAATGAAATCCTTTGTCAAAAGTTTGCTAAGCTTATGCAGGGTGAGTTTGAAATGAGCATGATGGAAGAACACAATTTCTTTCTCAGACTCCAAATCAAGCAAACCAAAGATGGAATTTTCATCAACCAAGCTAAGTATACAAGAGAAATCTTAAAGAAGTTTGGGATGGAACTACTAAGTCAATAGGTATACCTATGAGCCCTTCTTATAAACTTGATAAAGATGAGCATGGTAAATCCATTGATCAAAAATTATATAGAGGTATGATTAGTTCTTTATTATATTTGACTACTAGTAAACCAGATATAATGTTCAGTGTATGCATGTATGCTAGATATCAGTCTAATCCTAAGGAGTTTTATTTGTTGGCTATTAAGTGCATTATTAGATACTTATCTGGTATAATTGATATTGGTTTGTAGTATTCTAGAGACTCATCTGCTGATTTAATTGGATATTTTGATGCTGATTTTGCTGGATATAAACTTAATAGAAAAAGTACTAGTGGAACTTGCCAATTTCTTGGAATTAACTTAATCTCTTGGTTTAGCAATAAACAAACTTCAGTTGCACTATCCACAGTTGAGGCTGAGTATATTGCAGTAGGAAGTTATTGTGCTCAAATATTGTGGATTAAGCAACAACTTGAAGATTTTGGAATCAAATTAACTAGGACACCTATAAAATGTGATAATACTAGTACAATTTGCTTAACTAAAAATCCTATTCAGCATTCTAGAAGCAAACATATTGAATCATGCATCATTTTATTAGAGATCATGTTAAAAATAATGATGTTGTGCTTGAATTTATTTGTACTAAAATACAATTAGCTGATATTTTAACTAAGCCTCTCCAAGAAGATCGGTTCAGTATGATTAGAAGAGAACTTGGGGTCATCAATTCTTCTGATTGAAAATTTCTACTCTTTGACCCATGAAAGATCAAATTTGATATTAATTACATTCAATTTTCTTGAATTTCACTGTAGTTCTAATGATTTTGATCATTGCTTCATTTTCTATTTTTCTTCGATTTTAAGTCAAAGTGTCGCGACCTGTAAGTGTCAACACCTTGAAGTGTTGACACTTGGCCGTATGTCATGAGTCAACACTTGAACGGCAACAGATCGAGATATAAATAGGAAATGAGGTGTTTTCTTGATTTTTTCTCTCCCAAATTGAGTCGACACATAACCTAACACTGTTCTATCTACTTCTTCCCTCCAATTTTCAACTCCAACCCTCTCAAATTCCCGATTAGGATGGTTTTGATTCGGTCTTTTGCCACATTTCCTCCCCCATTTTATTTTTGGACCGTTAAAACCCTAGATTTACTCTCCTCTCTTGCTTCAATCTTTGAATCTATGAAGTGGGGCCTAGGAAGCAAGTTGTTCGCCATCCTCGGCCATCCAACCAAGAAGATGAAAGAAGAACAAAGGCCAAACATGAAGCCAGTGCACCGGATGCCCTTGCTCGACCCCTTTTTCATGTGGCTAGTCGAATGGGTTCGAAGACTATCATCAGAGGATGCCATGTAGATTTCGTGTTCATCGACCAGCACCATTTTTGGATAGGCCAGTGGCTCAAGGATGCTAGTTTGGTTCCTTTCTACTCTTTGACAGAGAGATTTTACCCGCGCTTGATACGAGAGTTCTGTGGATCTTTAGCCCAAGGCAATGATGGATGGGTTGCATTGGTCCGTCGTAGAGATGTCCCAGTGACAGCAGAGATTTTGAGCAGAGTATGGGACATACCCATGAGAGGATCTGTTGTTGATAGCTTAGTAGATAGGTTCAGTGGTTTTCGATGTATTTTCGAGTCAGATGACCTGCTTGAGGGAGCCACTGTTGTTGCATCCAGACTTTTAACCGAGATGAGGTTGCTGCATCACATTGTTGCCCGAATCCTTCTACCAAAGATGGCTATTTCGACTTCATTACAGAGAGAGAGCTATTATTGATGGTCTCTTTGGTTCAGCATGCACATATTTGCCTACCGGTACTTATGGTACATCAGATGATGGAGGCATCTACAAGTCAGAGACTGTGTTTGCCCTACAGGATGGGCTTGACTTTGCTCTTCAGAGCATATGGTGTAGTATTGGATGATGAGCCCTACCGAGTGTTACTGCACACTGATGTCTATGACATCAGATCTCTTCACCGGATGGGGTATCAGCTAGTCAGAGGCCAGTGGAGATGACGAGTATCAAGTCAGGCTGCTGACAGAGATAAGGATATAGTGAAGGAGGAGCGCATATTTTTGGATGAGGCAGGACCTTCAGAGACACATTTGCCTGAGATTCAGCCCGAGCCTATAGCGCAGCCAAAGCCTACTCCTCAGCTTGAGCCAGCACATTCAGATATTTTAGGAGCTTATGAGAGTCTTGAGGATAGAGTTGCTCGCATTAAGATAGAGATTATTATCATTCGTCAGTGAGTCGACAGTTTCATTATGGAGACTAGAGAGCCATCGAGGATTGAGAGATGGGATCTCTGCTATATTGTCCGCTCTGAGTAGACCCTCTTCTGGGAGTGTTCCTGATACTTCTGCTCCAGTTGATTCTGCCCCAGTTCCACCTGCTCTGGGACCAGTCATGGATGATGATGATGATGTGACTGACTTTGATGAGCTTGACTTTCCAGATATGATGATAGAGCCAGTGCCGGAGACAGTAGCTGACCCTCCTATGAGTCCCATTCATGATCCATTGAGTTCATCCTTCTAGACTCCTATCCTACCCACACCTTCTAGACCAGCTGATCATTATACCATTCCTATACTCACACCTATCATTTCTTCAGTTGATACACCTATTATTGATACATCTATTATTAATACACCTGTTGTTGATTCTCCATCATTACATACATCTTTCCTTATCCAGGAACTAGGATTTTATACTCCTGGTTTCCATCATCTTGATTCCGGTCCTTTATTTGATCATACACCACATCCTACAGTTTTTGAGACTATCACTCCAATCAGTTCTTCTCCTGCTGCTGACATAGCTTCTACCTCTTCTGCTCCAGCAAGAGGGAGGACTTATGTTAGACGCAGAGGACGAGGTCATCATGTTCCATCCAGACCGACTAGGACTCATCTTCGTGATCTTCAATCTATATGGCATTGATCTCGTGCTTTTACTAATATCGGATCGATCGAGATTGGATCCTCAGATGATGAGGATGATTCTTAGGATGGTTTTTATATTTAAATAGTTTACATTTATGTTCTCTTTGTATGTTTTGATGTTCACTTTATGTAACAAATTTGTATCAAATGAATGAAACATTTTCTTTTACTTTATGTTATGACTTTGAATGAATGAAATGCTTTATTTAATTTCAGTAATTCAATGTTCTCCTTCATGAATGAGTGAATGACTTACATTTATGTTCACGTTTATTTCCTTCTTCCTTCCTTTTTAATGATAACAAAAAGAGGGAGAAATAAGTATAAATGTGAATTCCTTCTTTCGAAACATGCTTAAATCTGAGAATTTCTGCTCATTGAGTGAGGGGGAGTTATACCTCCTTTGTATTGAAAAATCTGCTTTGCTAGAATTTCATGCACAGTTATTACCTTTAGATGTTTATATTTTAGCCTTTTATCATTAAAAGATCTTCAGAAATCAATTTTATTGATCATCTCTTCAAGGGGAGTATTTATATTCTTCACAGTGTTTATTGCTGAATTTATTTCTCTTGAGCATTTTTTTTAGGAGTATCATGATACACAAATTTATTTCTTATATGTATTTTAAGCTCTGATACTCTTAGCTCAAATCTATTTTTTAAAAGAATTTTAAAATTTATGTTCAACATCTCTTAGTATTTCAATACCTATTATAATAAGCTTTATGCATATTGAAAATTTTCTTTGAAAGCTTATTATACAATTTATACTTAAAGATTTTGTCATCATCAAAAAGGGAGAGATTGTTGACTCCGTTATTGATTTTAATGATAAACAAAATGCTTAAGTATAGTTGAGTACTAACTACTTCTTTGAAGTGTGTTTTTATAGAAAAAGGTACTCATCTCAATTCAACAAAATTTGATTGATTATCAAATAATAAAAAAGTCCCAACTATGGATGGAAGATCAGTTTAAAGTGGACTTTGGTAGTTGAAGAGTGCTTAAAAGGACACAAGAGTTCAACACAATTTGGTTTCAGTAGAAGTTCAGTTGTTTTTGAAAAAATCTTAGTCAAGTGTTGATTCAAAGTGTCGACTCACAATCCAAGTATCAACTCATGATAGTGGAAGTGTCGACTCAAGCAGGTACACAGAAAGAGTTTCAGATGGCATGGCTGAAGTGTCGACTCATGCCAGTCAAGTGTCGACTCAAGGTGTCGACTCAAGGATCAGCTCATCGCCTGAGACTTTTTTGTTACAGAACTTGCTGAAGTTGAAGACTTGCTTGAAGTATCGACACATGAATGTCAAGTGTCGACTCAAAGTGTCGACTCACTAGTGGAAGTGTCGATACACCTGAAAATTCTAGAGAGCTTCATTGAAGATATTTGAACAAGGTGTCGACTCATGGAGTGCAAGTGTCGATCCTAAGTATCGACTCACAGCTTGAAGTATCGATACTTGGAGTTCTGAGAACAGTAACGTCTAGTTTTTCAAACACAGAACTCGCTCCTCTTAGCTCCCAACGACTAGTTTTTTGTGTCTAAAGGCCATAAACTAATCTTGAGGCCTTGAAAAGGTATTTAAATGATTCAAATCAAATCTAAACATAAGAGAAATCAAGAGGAATAAAGAGAATGAAATAAGGAATCAAGAGAGACACAAGAGGAACACCAAAAAGCTAGTGCATTCATTCTTATTTATTGAGAGCAACTACCTTCAAGCAAAAAGAAGTTTCCAAGCATTCTAGAGCTTTCAAGAGTATTCAAGTTCAACCTTCTTGAGCATTTATTGAAGCATCATCAAGTCACTATAACAAAGCTTCAAAGAGATATCCGCTTTTATTAGAAAACTTTCATTGTTTCTTTATTTCAAACTTATTCTTATTGTAAAGGTTTTTGGTTAGCCTATTGAAAAACCAAGGAGATTTTTGGTTAGCTTATTAGAAAACCAAGGAGGTTGTTGGTTAATCTTGAAATTCAATTAGGTTCTTGGTTAGCCTGCAAAACCAAGGGATGTTGTTGGTGAGCCTTAAAACTAATTCATTCTTAGTAAGCCCGGAAAATCAAGTGAGGTTTTGACTTGTAAGCCTTGTCAAAACAAGTCGGGTTTGATTAGTGAGCCCAAAAAACTAATCAGCTGTAATCGGTTAAGATTATAGTGAATTCCCAAGTGGGTCTTGGGGAGTGGATGTAGGTTCATTGGAAAGCACCGAACCACTATACTTGTTTTGTGTTTGTGAGTGCTTGTCTCTTTAATTTGCTCTTATTTCATTGCTTTTATATTTCTGCTTCATACTCACTAAGAACACTTTATACTTGCATTCTTTGTACTTAGTTTGATTATTAGATTGATTCATACACTTGCATTTAAATTTTTTAGAGACCCAATTCACCCCCCTCTTGGGTTGCTTACTGGGTAATAAAACCAAGTGTAGGTTCTTGGTGAGCCTGTTTGAAAACCAAGTGTAGGTTCTTGGTGATCCTATTCAAAACCAAGTTAGGTTTTTGGTGAGCCCGATTGGAAAACCAAGTTAGGTTTTGGATTGTGAGCCCGGTAAAACAATCCGACTGTATTCCGTGGATAAATATAGTAGAAATTCCAAGTGGTATTTTGGGTAGTGGACGTAGGAGCGAGGTTGCTCCGAACCACTATAACTTGCTGTGTTTGTGATTGTGCTTTTTCTTCTTTACTTGCTTCCACTTTAATTATTTGAATCACAGCATCTCCACACTAAAGAAGATTTAAAAGAGCACATATTTGATTAAATTTTTTAAATTTCCAATTCACCCCCTCTTAGGAAAGCTGCCTGGGCAATAAAAATGCCATTAACCAAAATGGAAGGAATATGAGGACCATTAACTATAACTTTTCAAAGATAAGAAATAATGATTGAATATAGATGTGCATGTGAGTTTTCTAAAAAGTATAATTAGTGCCATTAAAAAATGGTGGTCTATTAGTTGCATGTCCTATAGCAAAACAAGCACCTTCTAGGACTGTCATTATCTTTTAACTCAAAATCGTTGGATTCTTTACAAAGCACCAAGTTTAGATACTAACAATTTTGGGTTCCGGGCTCTGATATTAATTGTTGCCCAATGATGATGCAACCCAAGAGGGGGTTGAATTAGGTTTTAAAAATTATTTAAACTATTTCAATGGATATAAAATAAGTATGTACCAATTCAAATCAAGTGCTTATGTTTTGTCAAAGTATTTGTGTGCTTAATGAAAATATGCAACAAAATTAACAAAGTAAATGCAAAAGTAAATAAGCAATAAATAAGAACAATCATAAATATAAGAATATATAGTGGTTCGGTGCACTCCAAGGTACCTACATCCACTCCTTAAGTTTTTCCTGGGTATTTTACTATAATCACCAAGATTACAGTGGATTAGTTTTCCGGGCTCACTAATCAAAATCCAACTTTTTTTTCCATGCTCACAAGTCAAAACTCCTTGTTGGTTTTATAAGTTAGGCTAACCAACAACCTCCGATGATTTTACGGGCTCACCAATAATCTATGTTGTATGTTGGTTTTACAGGATCACCAACAACCTATGTTGGTTTTACGGGATCACCAATAACCTGTGTTGGTTTTACGGGATCACCAATAACCTATGTTAGTTTTACGGGATCACCAACAACCTATGTTGGTTTTACACAAAGGCTAACCAACAACCTCTTTGGTTTTTCAAGACTCACCAAAAACCTTGATATAACAATATAAGAATGAAAGTAAAGAATATAATAAAGCTTTCTAAAATAAAGCAAGTATCTCTTTGAAGCTCTTGGATGATGTTGAAGAAGCATATCTTTAATTTGTTGAAGCCTTTGAAAGAAGCTTGATGTTGTGGACTTGGATCAACTATCTTATATTTGGAAGCTTGAAGGCTTGAACCACTCAACTCTTGAATCCTTGAAGGATATTCAATGATCTCACCAAAGGATTTCTTTTTCATTTGATTTGTGTAGTTTATATACCTCCCCAATCCTCAAATAATTGTTGATGACTATTGGAGAAGAAAATATGATCGTTAGACACAATCTGGGAAAGTTCTGGGCTTTAGAAAAACTAGCCGTTACAGCAAGTGTTGACACTTGACCTTCATGAGTCGATACCTTGAGTTGACACTTGGGACAGTGAGTCAATACTTGACCAAAAAATATCTTCTAAAGTCTTCTACTCTGCACTAGTGAGCCGACACTTCATCTGGTGAGTTGACACCTTGAGTCGACATTTCAGTCCGTGAGTCAACACTTGACCAAAATCTTGAAATTAGCTCATTCTATCTTCTGTTTGATCTCAGGCCTTGAGTCAACACTTCACTGTTCATGAGTCAACATTTTGAGTCAACACTTGGCTTCCAAGAGTCGACACTTCAATGTGCTAGTTGAAATTTTCTGCGTATCAGCTCAGAGTTGATACCTTGAGTCGACACTTGATTTTTATGAGTCGACACTTCACCTGACCAGTGCTGAAACTCATCCAAAATTGATTCTTAGCCTCTTCGCGTTCTTCCTTATAAATTCCAAAGTCCATATACTTGATTTTCCATTAATTTAAAGACTTTCCTCAACTAAAAACATGTATTTCTTCATTCAACATGGATGAGTACTAAGATCTGATAAATATATTTAAAAATATAATTAGTACTCATATATACTTAAGTATTTTGTCAATCATCAAAATCGAGACCAAAGTTAATAATTACTCCGATAGAATTATAAATGGAGATTGGTTTATCAAAACCAAGTGAAACTTCTTCGAGATTTGTGTAATCAGTATTGTTCTGTTTGCATTCGAGATATATGTTGATAAATCCTTCTATTCTAAAGACACATTTTCATCTACGGGAATTGACATTAATGTGTCCTTGGGTCCAAGACTGATAGCTAGGTCTCGAATGGTGTTATTTAAGGGACTTCTGTATTAGTGGCTAGTAACTACCATCATCCCTTCGGTCACCATGAAGGTCATCTCAACTGACTCTTGTTCCTTTCCTAGGTGTGTCTTTTACACAAATCATCTAAAAGGGATTATCATAGGAGTCAGAAGGGAAAGGGGTTAGAATGATTATTATCTTTTTTTATGGGGAAAAATATCACTCACCTCGATGCTCGATGCAATTCTTTTCGATATTCAATCGAAACATCCTTCGGATGTTGAGGATGGGGTTTTATCCCTCATTAGTTGTACTGCAAGTTGAGAGGCCACAGGTAGCATTGCCAATGGTGGTTAGGTTGCCAAGGCTGGCATAGGAGTGGCTTGGATAGTCTGGACAACAACTACTAAATTTTGAACTTACATGAAGAGTAGATTGAATTACTCTGCGCTGACCATCATCGCTTGCAGAGACGATGAGGTCCTGCAAATATAGGCTAAGGTGGAATGTCTGCTTGGCTCTCCACCACTCTTTCCACCTACCAGGAGCAGCCATAGTGGTGTGACAAGAAGCAACTTTCTTGGGTGGCATGCCTATCTTGCTTTTATGTTGCACTCTCCATAGTTACATGCCCTTACTCTAATTTGTTGGCATTGAAAATAGCTGAGTGCTAAGGTTGTCGGAGAAGGTGCTAGAATGGATGGCATAGGGGCCTCTCTATGAGGTGGTACCTATAAAAACCCTACTGGGGATAGCACCGATAAAGGCACTCCAATGCTCAAGTCAGTATCTAGACCAATAGTATGAGGAGCATTAGCAAGAGAATATGCCTACCTCAGGGGCTCATATGAAACCCCTCTTATATTCAATGAACCAGAGATATCCCTGTAATGATGCAGATTTTGGTGAATCTAGTGAATAGTAATGGGACTCTCCACATGTTGCATGGGGCTTTCTTATTGGTAGGGAACATCTTATTCCCTTAAATGTATCCTCATCATTAGCCTTTGGCATACCATGCTCCATTAATGATGGCATGGGTAACTATGCGAATTTGAGTATGCTCCCCTCAATTGCTTAGATCTAGCAATGCGAGGATTTTAAAATGCAATGAGAGTCTTGCCACGTGGTGGATATTATGTTAATAGGCGTTGGGGTGCTGTGCCTTGGGGGCTTTTGGGGCAAATGTATCACCTAAGGATATATCAACTTGGGAGTTTTCAAGATGCTCGGGGCCTAATTGGCTTAAGAAGCTTGTCCAAGCATGTAGGTGTCCAAGGATTGATCGGGTAGGATGTCCCCAGCAAAGAGACCATTGCATGTTGGGTACACGATCTATCCTAACAAACAATCGGCAAGGGCTCACTAATACTAGGAGTTGGCCTTCACTAAGGCTTAGCTTGGCAAACGGTCAACGAGGACTCATTGATACCGAGACTTGGCCCCCATTAAGGCTTAGCCTGGCAAACAATCGATGAGGGCTTGTTGATACCTTATGGGTATAGGAGTTGGCCCTCATTAAGGCCTATTCGGATGCTTTCGAAAACCTATTGAAGGTCACTCTGACACTTATGTTCAAGCACCTTGCTGAAGGGCAACCAATCTTGGCTTGGGCTGGTTGGTCCGAAGGCTTAGCACTTGGCCATCCGGCCAAGAGAAGCATCATCCTTCTAAGAAAGGGGTTAGTCGAATGGTGAAATTGACCATGTGCTAGTGGGGTCATTTTGCATAATGGTGCTGGAATCGGTAATCCCCTTTGATCAGAGGCTTTCTTTGGTGGATAATCGTGCATAGTATTAGAGTCATCTTTTGGCATTAAAGTGCTGCCCGCCTTCATAGGGGTTTGACTTGACTTACGATTGACAACTCCCTGGTGGGCTCAGCCAATGTTGCAACTGCTAATTTGATGTGTGGTAGAACGACATGAACCATTGAGCTGCTGGACCAACCCACACTTGGACTTCATATCCTTCATCGATAATCATGCTCCATGGTCGATGTGCCACTTTTGCTGCTATGGATCCCATATCCTTGGTCCAAACATAATTCCTACCAATACATAATATTAGATAATAAAAAATAAAAAATATTATATTATATTTTAAAAGATTATTATATAATATAATAATATTATTATATAATATAATATTATGATTATAATGTAATATAATTTAATGGATTATAATGTGATCTAATAAAAGACATAATATAACATATTATATTATATATTATTGTAATATAATAATACTATAATAAATTATACTATATTTTTGAAACATATCATAATATTAATTTATTATTATATTATATATAGTATAATAATATAATATGATATGATATGAGATATAATTATAAGATTTATTGATGGGTATTTTAGTAATTCAAAAGATTTTATTTAAATCAAAATAGTTTCATTGGATAGAAGTTCCAAAATTGAACTTTTTTCAAATAAACATTTTTCAATATTTTAGCAAATTTAAAATAGCTCCCGATTTTTTTATCAAATACCACTATATTATCCGAAAATACTTTGAAGGACTAAAAAGTACTTTCTAGTATTTTAAAAGCTTAAGCTAAACAAGACCTTTGCTAATATAATATCCAATTACATGCTTAGACAAGCCTATCCTACATGCAAAATAAACAAAGAAGTGTAATAAAGTAAATACCAAATAAGCCAAAGCCCAAAAAAATAATAAACTCATTGAAGCATAAAGAAGTCGATGAAGATGGGCTTTGATAGCTTTGGCATATTCTTTTCAATCAATGGGATGCTCTTTGAAAATTATTATAGAGATTCTCTTGGTAGCTAATTCAATTAAAGCATTTTTTTTTTATTTTGACTTGCCCAAGGATATCCAATGCTTTTATCAAGAACTTATATTTTTCTCTTTTTTCCTTCTTGGATCCCTTTTCCAATTTATTTCATATCTTAAATATACTTAAATTTGATAGGAAAAATTGTACTGAGAGGTCAATCTAGCTATTGGAGTTATTTTTTTTCCATTAAAAGCTTGCTTAAAAATAGTCATTAGGTTGCCAGCTATAGAGGAGCTAGCTCCTAAAATTCATAAATTGACTATCGAAATTTATGACCAAAATACTCTTTATATCAATTGTTTATTATTAAGAAAAAATATCTTGATTCAATCTAGAGGAAGTCCACTAGAATGAAACTCGCATGAGAACCAGATCTAGGCTTGACCCAGGCCAGACCCATGTGCGAGCCCAGCTAAGCACCACCCAATCCATGCACGAGCATTTCACGTGGTCCATGTACTGCACTTCTGTCAATCCATGGTATTTCTCGGGATGATTTTGTGCATTTATTGATGATTGGATGGTCAGGAGACATTTGTGGGTCAAATAAAAGTTGGACAAGAAATTGAAGTCTTTTTCAATGTAGTTTGAACATCATACCCTGTTAAAGTGCTCTTCGATAAGAACATGTCCTAGAGACTATAAAAGGGATAGATGGATAACAAGGCATGAGGATTTAGAAAACTTTTAGGAGGGATGGTAGTAGTAGAGAAAGTTTGTAGAGGTTAGAGGATCTACTTGAGAGTTGAGCTTTGTAAGGGATTTGAGATTTTTTGTTAAGCTTTTTGTATAAGATAAAAGCATAAGATCTCCCTATTTTTTTTCATCGTGAAATTTTGTATGCCTTATTGATTATGTTTTCTATTTAATGTTTTTCTTCTTTCTCCTGCAGCATCAACAATGGCATCTTGATCTTGAAAATGGAAATCCATATTCCATACAAGTAATTCCCCAATATAGTATTAGTGTAGCTGGTACCAAAATATTTATAAGATGAAATCGTAGTATAAGCTTAAAGAGTTCTTATTATATAAGCTATAATTAAGGATCACCCAATGCAAAGATCTCAAAACACCTAATGTGATGCGGGACTAATTAGTATGCAAGGAAATTTTCGTATATTCAGCATTATGTTAAGATTTTAATTCCCGAATTTCAAGTCAAATAGATAAAGGGGTGATCCTATAGAAATTCTAGACCGCAAGCATATAAAAAAGATCCTCAAAAGAGATAAAGACAGGACCACCAGAGCTAAAAAATCCCGGTAGGGCTAGCTTTTCTGTAATATCAAGATCTAGAAGGCTAGAGGGTGTGTACCTGGCAATGTTTGCTATTGCTTCCATGAAGGGATCACTCCTCGCTCCCGGATGTGGCCTGAAAGGTCAAGCCGAAAACCCGCGGATCCGTCGACTTTTTATCCGCTGACCCGATGGCTAAGCAAATGGACTCTGATTCACGTGAAACTTGAGGGATCTATAAAATACCAAACAAAGAGTTAGATGTGATGGGAAACTTGCTAGATTGATGAAGAAACAAAGGAAAGAGAGATAGGATGGGGTAGCTGGAAGATGGCTTGAAGAAGGTGGGCGCCCAAGGTTGATGAAGGTTGGATAGGTAGGGCCTCACACCCCTCGATGCTCAAAGAGCAAAGGCAAACGGGTCTCTCACCCACTCCCTCATGGAGGTTGATGCACAAAGGCAAAGGCAATGATAAGAAAAAAACTCTTAACTTTTCATTAATCATAACATTCATTACATAACATGAGAGATAGGGCCTTTATATAGACTTACAAAACTTGGTCCCTAAGCAAGGGTATACATGTAAACTCATAGATATCCTTTTCTCACACAAAACCATATTGAAATACAAGGAATAAAATTTTTAAAGTCCCTCTCCTATGCAACTACTATGGGCGGCCAAGAGAGGTGATAATAAGGGGCGGCAACCATGTGGAGGTGACCACAACAGGGGTGCTAATTAGGGTTTCTCATGGGCTTTAGGCGGCCCATTACACTCTAAGATGCTTTCCAAGGTTCCAGGGTCTTCAAATTTGGTTGCTTGGTCCTCCTTTCTGATAAAGGTGAGGTGGAGATGTCCATAAGGTCTTCAAGGTGGCTCTAGGATCTTCATGCTCTTCAAAATTGGTGCACACATGTGGATGATTGGACTCCATGCATTGATGGATGCTTCATGCTGGCTGGAGTCTATAAGTGGCTTGAGTTTTCTTCTTACAAGACTGGACTTGACTCGATACAAGACTTGGACCAAATTACATGACTCAAATTGACACAAGACCCAAAATGACAAAACAAGACCAAAATCATAAAAGGCTCATAATGAGCTGACTTCATCGACTAAACTCAACTGAACTGAACATAACCCAAAACTCGACTCCAAAAATCCTAATTGTATGAGTTGACTCTAAATACAGGACTCAGATATAAAAGTAGAACTCAAGGGCCAAAAATAGGACTCAAATGTGTTCACTTGAGCTTAATTAACCTAAACCCTAATTACAGGACTTCAAATGACTCAACTGACTCAAGCCCTAATTACAAGACTCAAAGGGCTAACAGGACTTAATTTTTGGACAAAATTGAAAATGGATTAAGGGATTGAAAGATCTTAAAATTTAGGGACCCATAGTGAACTAGGGTTGATCCTGATGTCCCCATCAATTCTCTCGTGATGGGAGAAACTCGACCCTGTCGAGTAAGGGTCAATCTGGTACAGGTAAAAGGTTTGGGTCATGGTGTTGCGGGTCCTCTCAAGAGATCCACGAACATTCAGAGTCTGGTCAGCCTTGCCATCGGACCAAATGATATGGATAGCCTTGGTCCCGGGTCATAACAGCTTGGTCGTTCAGGTCACGCTCGATCCGTATTCCTCTTCCAAGGCAATTTAGTGGACACTCAGGTAAGGTTTCTCTCTCAAGAATAGGGTGAGGTCCAAAAATCTCATTGGGTGTCATTGCTGGTGCCCTATGCATAACTAGGCTCAAGATATTGAAAGTCAAACTAATGCCAAAATCTAGGGGTAACTTAAGCACAAAGGTGCTAGGGTCAATTCTCCTTATCACTTGTACGATTCCAGCTTCACAAGCGTGTAGCTTCTTAATGGCTTTCAGAGGAAACCACTCAGATCTAGACCTAATCTCTACATGATCTCCTTCAGCATACTCTTTGACTCGATATCGGGAATTAGCCATGTTATTATTAGTGTTCAAGTGAATGCTAATGTCCTGATGTAGATGCTGTACAGAAATCTGTGCAGGTGTGAACTGTGGGATTAGGCCTAAGGGTCTTTTAGGATTGAATCCAGATAGCACCTCAGTATCTATATTCAGTTCGTCCCTTATGCTAAGGATGTAGACCCAAAACTCAATCCACCTTTCATGTTTCAAACTTAAAATTTTTTGGAAATCATAAAACCTGAAAGTCTTATGATATGGGTATAGTAAGTTTCCTAGGGATAGTAAATATCCCCTCAAGAACTATAGGACATGAATTGCAGCAAGGAAGTCTTTAGGATAGATATGGTTCAACAGGCTCCTATGCGTAAGAGAAATTAATGGTTTGTCTGTCCTAACTACATGTTTGGCACTAGGGTGGTTTATAGGCACTAGTTCTAGAGTAGGCTGAAAATCCATTAGTAGCGGTAGGTCATCAAGAAGGTCTTTGGGAAGCTTACCTAGAAAGTTTTTTAAAATAATATCAACTTCCTGGGATTGTTCTCTAGGGATTGGCTCCTGGACCTCCTCAATGGACAATTCTGGTGAACCCTCACTCTTATCAACTATGTTTGATCTTGGCTCAGTCGCTTCTCCAAATTCTTTAGTGGGTTCAGGATCTTTTTATGTTAGGTCCTTAGTGGGTTCACTTTTTTGCTTTAGGCTCAAGACATAGGTATCTTCCTTAGACTCTTCAATGGATCAGGAGTTTCTTTCCCTAGATTTTCAATGATTTCAACCTCTTCATACTCCTCGTTCAGGATCATGTTCTGAAGGTAATTGACTTAATCACCAGATTGGGTCAATTAGGTTTTATCATGGATGGGGAGTTGAATCAGGATTTAATCTTGCAATCACTCCTGAAGTCATTTTCTCAGTTTGTCTTGAATTATCACATGAACAAACTGAACACTTCCTTGCCTGAGCTGTTAAATATGTTAAAAACAGCGAAGAGCCATGTTAAGAAAGATAAGGCTCCACTTCTTCTTGTTGATAAGACCAATAAGAAGAAATCATGAAAAAAGGGTTTTAATAGGAGGCTAAACCCTAAGGGTGGCATCAATAAGAATAAGAAAGGAAAGAAGGCCTCAAAACAGTCAACCTATTTCTTTTGCGGCAAAGCGGGACATTGGAAAAGGAATTGTAAGGCTTACCTTGAAACTGTGAAGCCTGGTGCGTCAGATGCACCAAAAGGTATGTATGAGATACATGCTATATTGACATTAAATTCGTCTATATCAAATACTTGGGTATTGGATACCGCTTGTAGTTACCATATATGCAAATCTTTGCAGGACCTCCACAAGCTTAAAGTATTGAAGGAAGGTGACTTCAATCTCTACGGTGCTAGTGGTGATATCATCCAAGCAGAAGCTGTAGGGACCTATATTCTGAAGTTGCCTTCAGGGAAGATCTTGGAGTTAGAAAATTGTTATTATATGCCTAAGATTATTATGAACATTATATCTATTCCTTTGTTATTAAAACAAGGATATGTAATGGATGTAACGAGCACTGGTTGCTCGATAATGTTGTCTAATAAAATTATTTGTTCTGGCATATTTAGCAATGGGCTTTTAACTCTTTCTTCCAATGATAGTATTTTTCATGTCAATAATAAAAGAAAAAGGAAAGACTTTAATGATACTTTACTTTGGCATCATCGACTTGGTCATGTTAATGAGTCTAGGATAAGCAAGTTATACAAGGAAAAATTCCTTGATCCTTATGAGTATGAATCATTAGAAACTTGCGAATCATGTCTCATGGGTAAGATAACCAAGACTCCATTTACTGAACATGGAGAAAGGTCAACTGAGTTATTAGGACTTATACATACTGATGTATGTGGTCCAATAACAACTCAGGCCAGAGGTGGATACTCATATTTTATCACTTTTACAGATGATTTATCTAGGTTCGAATGTGTGTATCTTATGAAACATAAATATGAAGCCTTTGATAAATTTAAGGAGTATCAAAGTATGGTTGAAAAACAAACCGGGAAAAGTATTAAAGTTCTTCGTTTTGATCGATTAGGAGAATACTTATCCACGGAGTTTTTAGACTATCTTAAAGTTAATGGAATTCTTTCTGAATGGACCCCTCCTTATACACCACAGCTAAATGGTATAGCTGAAAGGAGGAATCGTACCTTATTAGATATGGTACGATCCATGATGTGCTTCATAAATTTACCCATTTCCTTCTGGGGTCATGCCCTAGAAACTGCTGTTTACATTCTGAACAAGGTCCTTCTAAATCCGTTGTTAGCACTCCATATGAAATTTGGAGTGGAAAGAAATCGTATCTTAAATATTTTAAGGTATGGGGATGTCCAGCTTATGTTAAAAGAAATTTTGGACATAAGTTGGAACCTAGAGCGGATAAATGTTTATTTGTAGGATATCCTAGAGAAGGCAGAGGATATCTGTTTTACCATCCTACTGAACAAAAGATTTTTGTCAGCAGGCATGCCACTTTTCTAGAAAAAGAGTTCATTTTAGAAAAGGGCAATGGTAGAACTATTGAACTTGGAGAAGTACAAGAAACACGGATAGACAGTTCTCAACTATTAGAACATATAGTTAGGACAGAACCAAAACACAAAACTCCTCCCCGTAGGTCTGATAGAGTGTCACAGGCACCTGAGAGGTATGTGTTTATTATTGAAAATAATGAAGCTCAAGTCATTCAAAATGATGAACCTCTGACCTATACGGAAGCTATCTTGAGTACTGATTCAGATAAATGGCAAGAAGCCATGGAATCCGAGATAGACTCTATGTATGTAAACCAAGTATGGTCTTTGGTCGATGCACCAGAGGGTGTTAATCCTATTGGGTGCAAATGGGTCTATAAGAAAAAGATTGGGGCTGATGGCCAAGTTGAAACCTATAAAGCCAGATTAGTGGCAAAAGGTTTTAGACAAAAACAGGGAATTGATTATGATGAAACATTCTCACCTATTGCCATGCTCAAATCAATCCGGATTTTACTTGCTATAGCAGCATACTATGATTATGAGATCTGGCAGATGGATGTGAAGACTGCATTCCTCAATGGTTTCCTTGAGGAAGAAGTCTACATGTCACAACCAGAAGGTTTTATTTCAAAGAATAAACCTAATCAAGTATGCAAGCTAAAGAAATCCATTTATGGATTAAAGCAAGCTTCAAGGAGTTGGAACATCCGCTTTGATGAAACTATTAAAAGGTTTGGTTTTATCAAAAATGTGGATGAACCTTGTGTTTATAAGAAAACTAGTGGGAGTGCCATAGTTTTCTTGGTTCTGTATGTAGATGACATACTCCTCATTGGGAATGATATCCCAATGTTGTAATCAGTCAAGGTTTGGCTATCAAACCAATTTTCCATGAAAGATTTGGGAGAAGCATCCTATATACTAGGTATTAATATCTATAGAGATAGATCTAAGAGGATACTAGGTTTATCTCAATCTAGGTACATTGACTTAGTGCTGAAAAGATTCAGCATGGATGGAAGTAAAAGAGGTTATCTTCCTATGAGTCAAGGCATACATCTTTCTAAAAGGATGTCTCCTAAGACACCTGAAGAAAGAAATAGAATGAATTCTATACCTTATACTTCGGCAATAGGGTCCATAATGTATGCCATGTTATGTACCAGGCCTGATGTGGCATATGCTTTAGGCATTGTCAGTAGGTTTCAGGCTGATCCAGGAGAGGATCATTGGAAAGCAGTTAAAAATATTCTTAAGTACCTAAAAAGGACTAAGGATATTTTTCTAGTTTATGGTGGTTCTGATCTTAAACTAGAAGCTTATTATGATTCTAGTTTTCAATCAGACCCTGATGATAGCAAATCCATTTCGGGATATGTTTTTACCCTAAATGGTGGAGCGGTGAGTTGGAAGAGTACCAAGCAGCAGACTGTAGCTGACTCAACCACAGAGGCAGAATACATAGCTGTCAGTGAAGCCGCTAAGGAAGCAGTCTGGATGAAGAAGTTCATCACAGAGTTGGGTGTTGTTCCTGAGATTGAAAACCCAGTGCCACTTTACTGTGACAACACTGGGGCTGTTGCTCAAGCTAAGGAACCAAGAGCTCATCATAAGTCCAAGCATATTCTGAGACGCTTCCATCTCGTCCGAGAAATAGTAGAGAGACAAGATGTCTACATAAATAGAGTTGATACAAAGAACAATGTAGCAGACCCGTTCACTAAGGCTCTACCACAGCGAGAGTTTGATCGCCACCTCGAGTGTATGGGATTAAGATTTAAAGGCGATTGGCTTTAGTGCAAGTGGGAGATTGAAAGGGATATGCCCTATAAGCCAATCTATGTTGTATCTCCCAAACCATTGTAATTGACAATATTCTAATAAAGGCATTATTTTTTATCATACGCTGTGTTTATATTATATGATGAACCCCATAGATTAGGGCTATGATTTTAGGGTTATGATAAGATCATACCAGTGAGACCTAAAATCTTAAAACCTTAATCTAAAATATTCCTAGTCAAAGGAACCCTGAGTAGGGGATCAGTGTTTTTCCCGGTAAGACTAGCACATCCCATTTATACTGGAGAGGGTGACTGCTTTCACAGTCACTTGTGTATGACACTAATACTAGGATGTGGGTGCTCATTAGAGAATAAGTTCACTGATATGATCCAACTTGAGAACATCTAATGGAGTCTTAGCTACATGTCAATAGAAGGTTCTCATAGTGGGAGTGGTACAAGTAATCCTTTGACCTGAGACTGCCATAAGTACCTTATGTACATGAACCCATGCTTTGGTTCAATTCTAATCATGACACTGAGTCATGCACATGATTGATACTGGGAATGGTGAATTGGATATGAAGGTAATGAGTAGGTCAACAAGGAATCGATCACTCTTAGTAAGAGGAGATTGCATCCAGCTAGTTATCAATCGGATAATGATTCAGGGAATCTTTGATCAAAGTAAAGATATTAGAGATGATTTCTAATATCAAGATAATTGAATCATCAATATAAGATGGAGCTAGAAACAAATGTAATATTGGAATTGACATATATCCATATCCATAATTATATTCTGGGTGCAGGCTGATCGAAGGATTTAATTATACGGTAACTTTCTACTGAAGGGTAGTTTTGGTATTTTATCAGAATTTTCATATCTTCCGGATAGACATGACATGTTGCTAGACGTCTATCTTGTCTTGTGGGTTGATTAAATTGAATGATCACTTATTAGGAAGAGTCCTAATTGATCATAATCGGGTAAGCCCGATTTGACCTAAATCGATTAGATAGAGTTCTAATCAAATTAGATCAACTTGTGTTCGAACCCACTGCTGCCTAGATGTGGAACCCAATGGGTCACACACTTAAGAGAATTGATCAAGGGTTTAATTTTGTAATTAAATCATTTTTTGCATGATGACACTCTAGCAGGTGTTGCAAATCCTAGCTTCTATTCCAATTAGATTCGAATTAGGGTTCCGGATTGATTCAATTTGGGTTCTAATTTGATCTAATTAGATCCTAATTGAGGTTATAGGGATTATGGCTAACCCTATTGGCTAACCATGCACCTAGGCTGGCCCCCCACCCGTCCCTTAGCATTTTCACGCAAAAATGCCAAGAGTCCATGCGCTAATGGACTCTTGGCGTGCCATTTGGAAGAGTCCATGGCGCATGGACTCTTGGCGCGCCCCACTTAATTCTCCGATGAATTAAGATGGGGCGGCCTCCTTTCTTAGAGTTAGCGCCTCAGATATGCCCCCTTGGATGGGAATCCAATGGTTGATGGATTTTTTAAGAAAGGAAGAAAGCGCCTATTGCTTCCCGGTTGCGCGAAATAACATCTCTTCGGAGATTTAAATTCACGACTCCTTTCTTTTAAAAACATCATGACTTTTCCTTTGAGAAAGGCCATGGGATATATCCAGAAGGCCGTGAGAAGGAAGGATGGGGCGTGAGAAAATAGGGAAGGGGCGTGAGAAAAAAGGGAATGGTGTTTACGGAGAGTTGTGTTCTTTTGAGAAGACATCTTTTTGTAATCTATTTAAGGAACAGAGGCCTCGGGTGTTTTGCTAATGTACAACAGAGTTTTTTTTTTTATTTGTCTTTTCTTTCCAGGAGACTGATTCCTCCTTAGCTTATTTAGGACACAAGAGTTTCCTTTTTACAGAGTTCTCTTCTCTGTTGAAACTCAAGTCTAAAACAAGAGATAGGAAGAATCTCTCGAACGGTAAAAGAAAAGGAGATATACTCTGTTTCCTATTTCCTTTACATTAAGACATTAGTATCTTAAATCCTCCTCCTCCTTCAAGACAACAGTGTATTCTTAGGACAAGGTCTTAAGAAAGGGAGAGGAAGAAGAAAGAAAGGAAGTAAGAAGTTCCTGCCGTGGAGTTTTTCAGCCATAGTCATCTTGAGTTCTGGGAGAAGAATTCAAGTGAATGAACCTTTTGAAGAAGCGAGCATCTTGATCAATTTTCTTGTGGATCACCATTGGAGGGTGGACATTTGGACGCCTGGTGAATTCAAAAGGGTCATTCAACATCAAGTTTTGATCCTACATCAAAATTGGGTTTAGTGATAACAGGTTGGTGCCCTAATTCTAATAGTGTAGGTTTGTATGTTTCTCATATGTTTTAATCCTGTTTAAGGAGATCCTGGCTAAGGGTTTTGGTGTAAATTTCATCATTTTGAAATTATCTTTCCGCTGCGTTGCACCGGAATTCTTTCAGATAGTTCTCATAATGGGAGTAGTGCATGTGGTCCTTTGACCTGAGACTGCCATGGTACCTTGTATGCATGAATCCATACTTTGGTTCACACTCAATCATGACACTGAGTCATGCATGGGGTGATACTGGATATGGTGGATTGCATATGAAGGTTGTGAGTAGGTCAAAAAGGAATCGATCAACCCTAGTAAGAGGGAAGCGCATCCAGATGATTTCAATCAAATGAAGATTCAGGAAATCTTTGATCAAAGTATGAACATTAGAAATAGTTTCTAATGGTTTATTAATGAATCATCATTATCTGATTGAGCAAGGAATGAATATAAAATTGGATTTGACAAGTATCCATATCCATAGTCATATTCAGGGTGCAAGTAGATCGAAGGACTGAATTGCCCGGTAACTCACCACTGAAGGGTATTTTGGTAAATCCACCAAAATTTCTCATCTTCAGGTAGGCTTGACACATTGCTAGATGTCAATCTTGTATTGTAGGTCTTCATGAACTAATTGATTTGGTTTCATGAGTCAATTCGATGTGTGATTCGAATTGGACAATTAGGTGAGCCAATTTGACCTAATTAGGTCAATCGGGTTCGATCGGATTGAATCGGCTCAAACCTAAACCTACAGCTGGCTAGATGTGGAACCCAATGGGTCACACACAATAGAGAGTTGGCCAAGAAAGTCATTCATGATTTAATTAGGGTCATAGGATCCTAATTGGTTAGCTGGATTACATACTAGCATATATAGGCTAACCAAATTCCTAACCTAATTGGATTGGGTCCGGTTGCATGCTAAATGGGCTAACCTAATTATGGAAAACCTAAATTAGGTTGAGTCCTAAGTGGGGCTAGCCTAACCAAAGCTAAATCTGATTTTAATTTGGATTTAAGGGCATTTTAGGTGCCATACATGAAGAGTCCCAATGGCATGGGACTCTTGGTACCTAAATGATACCTTAACTTCAAAAGGGCATAGAATGAGCTATAGATCTCTGATTTGAATATAATTTATATGGTCAAAAAGAAAATTTTATGATCTTTCCAATGACACCCATATTGCCTATATTTTGACTGGTCAACATTCTTTGAAATTTGCATGGAAGAAAGATGGCGCGCGCGGTGCATGAAGAGTCGCAACTCTTCATGTGGCACGCGGTTCTGATGGAGAGTCCTTCTGCTATCAGGACTCTTCATAATCTCCGATATTTGGAGATTGAAGAGGCACCTCTTGGCTTCCTAGGGACCAGTAATTGACATGTGGCAAGTGAGAATTCATCGAGATAAAAGAAGGGATGTGAATAAGGTCTTCGGTGCATGAATGGGCTTATTAGATATGATTTTTCAAGCCAGATAACTTCTCTTCGGTCTTGAAAAATCATATCTGATAAGTTGATAGGAGGACATATCACACACCCCTCTTGTATCTATAAATAGGGAGTGGTGAAATGAGCCTAATAATTAAGAATTTCATCAAAGTACTATTCTGAGTGTCTCTCTCTCCCTCCTTCTTTCTTTAAGACAAGACTTATCTTGTTAAGACAAGGTCTTTTCTACTAGGACAAGGCTTTGTTTTAGGACATAAGCCAAAGCGGTCCTAGAGAAGGGTTGTCTTAAAACCAACAGTGGTTTAGGAGAGTGTCTTTAGTGCCCTACAGTAGGACATGGTGTCCTACAGTGGTCAATAGACCAAAGGCTGCCGAAAGAGTTCCACTTATCCAAGCAACTTGAAGAAGGAGTTCTTCCTTGGTCCGAGTTTCGTGTGGATCACCGTTGGAGGGTGAACGTTTGGGCTCCTGGTAGAGAAAAAGGTTGAATCAGGGTTTTTTTCATCGGATTGGATACTAGCAGTTCAGGTTGGTGCCTAAACTCTAGTTTATATTATATATGCATGTTTATATGTTTTAATTCCTAGTAAGGAAGTCTTGGATTAAGGGTTTGGTAGTGGTTTCATAATAAATTTTTGAAATCCATGCTTCTGCCCTGGTCACCAAAACCCTTACAGTGGTATCAGAGCCACCTTATTATGGCTAAATCATACAAAATTTGAAGTTGCCCAATTTTGTAGGACTCTTGAGGTTGTCCATTTTGGCATGACTCTACAAAATTTGAAGTTGCTCAATTTTGTAGGACTCTTGAGGTTGCCCATATTTGTAGGACTCTATAAAATTTGAAGTTGCCCAATTTTGTAGGACTCTACAAAAGTTTAAAGTTACATATGATTGATATATTTATGCATATATGTATGTCACTGGTTAGGATTTTCTCTTAAACCTTAACCGATATAGAGATATGTTTAGCTTTCTAGTCATCGTACTGAAATAAGGTTGCCCTGGCATAATGGTGGATCCATTATGTGATAGATGGTTGTCCTAGTATGATGACACACTTGGCACATTAAAATTATATTAAGTTGTAGTGTCATATACCAAAAGCAAAATAATCAAGATGATTAGTTGATCATTCGGTGTCTAGGAAAAGTGGTTCATGATCGGTAAAGAGGACGTGGTTTTTAATTGGTTCCGTTGACTGACCTGGTCAATTTTTATTGGTGTCTAGGAAAGCAACAGGGGGACTCCCACTACTCTCCCACTTACCTAGCCGATAAGATTAACTTAATTCTTGATTGATATGCTTAGTGTAATATTCACTACATTAGGCCTTCCTTCATGCTAGGTCATTATTAAGTTATGATCCGTATTAGGTTTGTTGTGTACACACAAGGCCTATTATGATAACTAACATAATTTTGGCCTGGTGCATTTGATGTTTATGGCATGATTTAATATAATTCTTTGTTGTAAACACACAAGGATATTATTATTACAATCATGACTATAAAGGAATGAAGGGTCTTACTTAACTAAAAATATTATAGTTTGTTGTGCACACACAAGGCTATTAATATTTTAAAGGCTAGGTTTTGTTGAGAATTGTATAAGATACAATTGGAAAGAGTTTTCCTACCTTTGAACTTATAAAATATTTGTTGGGTACACACATGGTCTTTTATAAGGAATTAGGATCTCAACCCCACTAAGAAAATCAATTAGGGTTTCTCGATCATCATATAGAGGGTTATGATGCTTGATAAAATAGTGGGAGACAAAATTAAGTTAAAGTCCTAATTTAATTATATTTTGTCAACATTGGTTGTTTGCTTATGTTATGTTCTTTGTTAATGTAGATTAAATGGCCTCTTCACTCTCACTCCGTAGTATACTTGATGCCAATAAATTGACTGGACCGAACTATGTTGATTGGTTGAGAAACCTAAAGATAGTACTCAGCTAGGAAAAACTTTCTTACATTCTTGATACCCCTACCTTGGAACCTTTAGGGAAAGATGCCTCGCAAGAGGAAAAGACCACATACAAGATGTGGCAAAATGACTCACTCACTGTCAAATGTATCATGCTTGCCTCTATGACCAATGAGTTGCAGAGGCAACATGATAGCATGGACACTAACTCCATACTGCATGATCTAAAAGAGCTATATAGAGAACATAGTTGAACTGCTAGATATGAGATATCTAAGCAGTTGTTCCATGCGAGAATGACAGAAGGTATATCTGTACAAGACCACGTACTGATGGTTATTGACCTGATCATTCGATTAGGTCAATTGGATTTTGTTATGGATGGGGAGTTGAATCAAGATTTGATCCTGCAGTCACTCCCGGAGTTATTTTCACAGTTTGTTCTTAATTATCATATGAACAAACTTAACACTTCCTTGCTTGAGCTGTTAAACATGTTAAAAACAGCAGAAAGTCATTTAAAGAAAAATAAGGCTTCACTTTGTCTTGTGGATGGGATCAACAAGAAGAAGTCGGGCAGAAAGGGTTCCAAGAGGAGATTGAACCCAAAAAGGGGCATCAAGAAGAAGAAAGGAAAGAAGGCCTCCGGACAGATGACCTGCTTTCACTGTAGCAAGCCGGGTCATTGGAAGAAGAACTGCAAGGCTTACCTTGCAGGTGTGAAGCCTAGTGCATCGGATGCACCAAAAGGTATGAAAGAAGTTCATACTATTTTGTCATTGGATTCTTCCATTTCAAATACTTGGGTATTGGATACCGCCTGTGGTCATAATATCTGCAAATCATTGCAGGAGCTATAGAGGCTTAGAGTATTGAAGGAAGGAGACTTCGAGCTTTACGGTGCTGGAGGAGAGTCCATCCAAGAAGAGGCCGTAGGGACTTATATCTTGAAGTTACCTTCGGGGAAGATTTTAGAGCTGAGAGATTGTTACTATATGCCTAAGGTCATTAGAAATATCATATCTGTACCCTTGTTACTTATACAAGGTTATACTATAAATGTGATGAGCAATGGTTGCTCAATCAGCTTTTCTAATGAAATTATATGTTGTGGCGTATTTTGCAATGGTCTTTTAACTCTATTCACTAATGACAATATACTTCATGTAAGTAACAAACAAAAGAGAGATGATGTAAACAATACTTTACTCTGGCACTGTCAGCTTGGACATAATAGTGAGACTAGGATTAGCAAGTTATACAAGGAAAATTTCATTAATCCTTATGATTATGAATCATTAGGAACTTGTGAATCATGTCTCATGGGTAAAATGGCCAAGACTCCATTTAGTGGACATAGAGAAAGGACAACTGAGTTATTAGGACTCCTACATACAGATGTATGTGGGCCTATGACAACTCAGGCCAAGGATGGATACTCTTATTTCATCATGTTTACTGATGATTTTTCAAGGTACGGATTTGTGTATCTTATGAAACATAAGTTCGAAGCCTTTGATAAATTTTTAGAGTATCAAAGTATGGTAGAGAAACAAACGGGAAAAAGTATTAAAATCCTTCGATCAGATCGAGGAGGTGAATACTTATCCACCGAGTTTCTCGATCACCTTAAAGAAAAGGGGATTATATCTGAATGGACCCCTCCTCACACACTACAATTAAATGGTGTTGCTGAAAGAAGGAACCGTACCTTATTAGATATGGTACGGTCCATGATGTGCTTCATAGAGTTACCTGTTTCCTTCTGGGGATATGCCTTGGAAACCGTGGCTAATATCTTAAATAGAGTACCATCTAAATCTGTCTCTAGCACTCCATATGAGATATGGAGGGGTAAGAAACCCAACCTTAAGTATCTTAAGATATGGGGATGTCCAGCCTATGTCAAAAGAAATTTTGGACATAAGCTGAATGCTAGAGCAGATAAGTGTCTATTTGTAGGATATCCTAAAGATAGTATAGGATATCTGTTCTACCACCCTACTGAATAAAAAGTTTTTGTCAGTAGGCATGCCACTTTTCTGGAAAAAGAGTTCATCCTACAAAAGGGCAGTGGGAGAAATATTGAACTTGAAGTTCAACAAATAGATACATCTCAACCAAATGATAACATAGTTAGTATAGAAACATAACACACCACTCCTATCCATAGGTCTGATAGGGTGCGTCATGCACCTGAGAGGTATGGGTTCATTATTGAAAATAATGAAGCCCGGATCATTGAAAATGATAAGCCTCTAACCTATACAGATGCTGTCATGAGTAGGGACTCAGACAGATGGCTGGAAGCCATAAGATCCGAAATGGACTCCATGTATGTCAACCAAGTGTGGACTTTGGTTGATGCACCAGAGGGTGTTAACCTTATTGGATGCAAATGGGTCTATAAGAAAAAGATTGGGACAGATGGCCAAGTCGAAACTTTTAAAGCCAGATTAGTGGCTAAGTATTTCAAACAAAAACAGGGAATAGATTATGATGAAACATTTTCTCCTGTTGCCATGCTCAAATCTATTAGGATCATGCTTGCTATAGCAGCATATCATGATTATGAAATCTGGCAGATGGATGTGAAAACCGCATTCCTTAATGGTTTCCTTGAAGAAGAGGTCTATATGTCACAGCCAGAAGGTTTTGCCTTGGAGACTAAACCTAATCAGGTATGTAGGCTGAAGAAATCCATTTATGGATTAAAGCAAGCATCTAGAAGTTGGAACATCCGATTTGATAAGACAGTCAAAGAGTTTGACTTTATCAAAATGAGGATGAACCTTATGTGTACAAGAAGACTAGTGGGAGTGTCATAGTTTTCTTAGTTATGTATGTGGATGACATACTCCTCATTGGGAATGATATCCCAATGTTACAATCAGTCAAGGTATGGTTATCTTAACAGTTTTTCATGAAAGACTTCGGAGAAGCATCCTATATACTAGATATCAAGATCTATAGAAATAGATCTAGGAGGATGCTAGGCTTATCCCAGTCTAGGTACATTGACCAAGTGCTAAAGAAATTTAGCATGGAGGGAAGTAAAAGAGGTTACTTGCCCATTAGTCATGGCATACATCTTTCTAAGAAGATGTCTCCTAAGACACCTAAAGAAAGAAATAGAATGAGTTCTATATCTTATGCTTTGGCTGTAGGATCTATAATGTATGCTATGTTATATACCAGGCTTGATGTGGTATATGCCTTAGGTATAGCCAGCAGATTTCAGGCTGATCCAGGAGAGGATCACTGGAAGGCTGTGAAAAATATTCTTAAGTACTTGAGAAGGACTAAGGATATTTTTCTGATATACGGAGGATCTGATCTTAAACTGGAAGCTTATTCAGATTCTAGTTTTCAATCGGATCCAGATGATAGCAAATCTATTTCAGAATATGTTTTTATCCTAAATGGAGGAGCTGTAAGCTGTAAGAGTTCTAAACAGTAGACTGTAGCTGACTCAACAATTGAGGCAGAATACATTGCTGTTAGTGAAGCTGCCAAGGAAGTTGTCTGGATGAAAAAGTTTATCTCAGAGTTGGGCATTGTTCCGGAGATTGAAGGTCTAGTACCACTTTACTATGATAATACTGGAGCTGTCGCTCAAGCTAAGAAACCTAGAGCTCATCACAAATCAAAGCACATTCTAAGACGCTTCCATCTCGTTCGAGAGATTGTTGAAAGACAAGAAGTCTGTATTAAAAGAGTAGAAATGAAGAACAATATAGCAGACCCATTCACTAAGGCTCTACCACAGCGGGAGTTTGATCGCCACCTCGATTGTATGGGATTAAAATTTAAAGGTGATTGGCTTTAGTGCAAGTGGGAGATTGAAAGGATTATGCCCTAAAGGCCAAACAAAATATTGTATTTTGATGGGATTTTCTTTTGTATCCCAAACCAGTGTATTGACATTATCAATTAATAAAGGCATTTTATTTTTATCATACGCTGTGTCTTATTAATTTTATTAAGATTTGATGAACCCCATAGATTAGGGCTATGGCTCTAGGGTTATGATGAGATCATACCAGTGAGACCTGAAGCCTTAAAATCCTAATCTAGAATATTCCTGGTCGATGGGATATTGAGTAGGGGATCAATATTTCCGGTAAGACCAGCACATCCTATGTATGCTTGGTGAAGAGGGTGACTGATCTCACAGTCACTTGTGTTTGACACTAATACTAGGATGTGGGTGCTCGATAGAGAATGAGTTCACTGAGTTGATCCAGCTTGAGAACATCTAATGGAACCTTATCTGTTTGTCAATAGATAGTTCTCATAGTGGGAGTAGTGCATGTGGTCCTTTGACCTGAGATTGCCATGGTACCTTGTATGCATGAATCCATACTTTGGTTCACACTCAATCATGATACTGAGTCATGCATGGGGTGATACTGGGTATGGTGGATTGCATATGGAGGTTGTGAGTAGGTCAAAAAAGAATCGATCAATTTTAGTAAGAGGGAAGCGCATCTAGATGATTTCAATTAAATGAAGATTCGGGAAATATTTGATCAAAGCATGAACATTAGAAATAGTTTCTAATGGTTCATTAATGAATCATCATTATCTGATTGAGCAAGGAATGAATATGAAATTGGATTTGACAAATATCCATATCCATAGTCATATTCAGGATGCAAGTAGATCGAAGGACTGAATTGCCCGGTAACTCACCACTAAAGGATATTTTGGTAAATCCATCAAAATTTCTCATCTTTCGGGTAGGCATGATATGTTGCTAGATGTCAATCTTGTCTTGTAGGTCTTCATGAACCAATTTATTTGATTTCATGAGTCAATTCGATGTGTGATTCGAATTGGACAATTAGGTGAGCCAATTTGACCTAATTAGGTCATCGGGTTCGATCGGATCAAATCGGCTCAAACCTAAACCTACTGCTGGCTAGATGTGGAGCCCAATGGGTCATACATAGAGACTTGGCCAAGGAAGTCATTCATGATTTAATTAGGGTTATAGGATCCTAATTGGTTAGCCAGAGTACATACTAGCATATGTAGGCTAACCAAATTCCTAACCCAATTGGATTGGGTCCGGTTGCTTGCTAATTGGGCTAACCTAATTATGGAAAACCTAAATTAGGTTGAGTCCTAAGTGGGGCTAGCCTAATCAGAGCTAAATCTGATTTTAATTTGGATTTAAGGGCATTTTAGGCGCCATACATGAAGAGTCCCAATGGCATGGGACTCTTGGTACCTAAATGATATCTTAACTTCAAAAGGGCACAGAATGAGCTATAGATCTCTGATTTGAATATAATTTATATGTTCAGAAAGAAAATGTTATGCTCTTTCCAATGACATCCATATTGCCTATGTTTTGACTAGTCAACATTCTTTGAAATTTGCATGGAAGAAGGATGGCGCGCGTGGTGCATGAAGAGTCGCAACTCTTCATGTGGCACGCGGTTCTGATGGAGAGTCCTTCTGCTATTAGGACTCTTCATAATCTTTGAAGTTTGGAGATTGAAGAGGTGCCTCTTAGCTTCCTAGGGACTAGTAATTGACATGTGGCAAGTGAGAATTCGTCGAGATAAAAGAAGGGATGTGAATAAGGCCTTCGGTGCATGAATGGGCTTATTAGATATGATTTTTCAAGCCAGATAACTTCTCTTCGATCTTGAAAAATCATATCTGATAAGTTGATGGAAGGACATATCACACGCCCCTCTTGTATCTATAAATAAGGGGCGGTAAAATGAGTCTGATAATTAAGAATTCCATCAAAGTACTATTCTGAGTGTCTCTCTCCCTCCTTTCTTTAAGACAAGACTTGTCTTGTTAAGACAAGGTCTTTTCTACTAGGACAAGGCTTTGTTTTAGGACATAAGCCTAAGGGGTCCTAGAGGAGGGTTGTCCTAAAACCAAGAGTGGTTTAGAAGAGTGTCTTTAGTGCCCTACAGTAGGACAGGGTGTCCTACAGTAGTCAATAGACCAAAGGCTGCCGAAAGAGTTCCACTTATCTAAGCAACTTGAAGAAGGAGTTCTTCCTTGGTCCGAGTTTCGTGTGGATCACTGTTGGAGGGCGAACGTTTGGGCGCCTAGTGGAGAAGAAGGCTGAATCAAGGTTTTCTTCATCGGATTGGATACTAGCGGTTCAGGTTGGTGCCTAAACTCTAGTTTATATTATATATGCATGTTTGTATATTTTAATTCCTAGTAAGGAGGTTTTGGGTTAAGGATTTGGCAGTGGTTTCATAATAAATTTTTGAAATCCATGCTTCTGCCCTCGTCACTAAAACCCTTATAGACAGGTGATGAAATCTTGCTCTAATCTGACAGAGGAAATTACCCTTAAGATTATGTTCGATGCAGATGATGCACAATCAATGAAACCCTAATGCAATCTAATAACAGAAAATAGAGAATAATTTTTTTTTTGTCTTTTTATGAGGTGGCAACTTAATGTCAAGTTGGTTAAGTGATCAATCAAAATTGGCTTTGGTTGGGTGGGGTTTGGTAGTTGATTAGGTTTAGTCAAGTCAAGTATGCAGGAACAATAGAAATTTAGATTTTTGGTTTTATTTTTGATGCAGAGGTTAGTATAGATTTAAGAGTAGAAGAAATTCTAAAAAATTTAAAGAACATAGGGTTACATGTGAGGATGATTCCTACCAAATTTTGTACAAAGTAAAAATAGTATGATGATGCAAAACTTAGGGTTTCTAACTGGGTGCAAAAAAAATAGATTTCTGGTTAGGGTTTCTAGGATGCAGATTTTTTTATTTTTTCTAGTTCTGTAAAATATGGAAAAAATCACAATAATTAAGGAAACTAATTAGAGATTAATCAGTGTAGATTTTAGAAAAAAAAATTATAACTAAGTTGGCAAAACAGACCGAATCTCGGACCCCTAGTGCATATGACAGGAAGTAGAAAATCTAAACTATGATGCAAGAACATGCCCTGATCTTGCTCTGATACCAAATGATGTGAGACTAATTAGCATGCAAGGAAATTTTCATGGATTCAGCATTAAGTTAAAATTTTAATTCCCGAGTTTCAAGTCAAATAGACAAAGAGATGATCTTATAGAAATTCTAGACTGCAAGCATACAAAAAAGACCCTCAAAAAAGATAAAGACAGGACCGCCAGGGCTAAGAAACCTCGGTAGGGCTAGCTTTTCTGCAATATCAAGATCTAGAGGGCTAGGGGGTGTGTATTTGGCAATGTTTGCTACTGCTTCTATGAAGGAATTACTCCTCGCTCCCGGATGCAGCCTGGAAGGTCAAGCTGAAAACTTGCGGATCAGTCGACTTTTTATCCGCTGACCCGATGGCTAGGCAAGCGGACTCCGATTCGCAAGAAACTCGAGAAATCTATAAAACACTAAACAAGGAGTTATATGTGATGGGAACTTGCTGAATTGATGAAAGAACAAAGGAAAGAGAGATAGGATAGGGCAGCTGGAAGATGGCTTGAAGAAGGTGGGCGTCCAAGGTTGATGAAGGTTGGATAGGTAGGGGCTCACACCCCTCGATGCTCAAAGAGCAAAGGCAAACGGGTCTGTCACCCACTCTCTCACGGAGGTCGATGCACAAAGGCAAAGGCAATGATAAGAAAAAAACTCTTAACTTTTCATTAATCATAACATTCATTACATAACATGAGAGATAGGGCCTTTATATAGACTTACAAAACTTGGTCCCTAAGTAAGGAGGTACATGTAAATTCATATATATCATTTTCCCATACAAAACCATGTTAAAATACAACGAATAAAATCCCTAAAGTCCCTCTCCTATGCAACTACTATGGGCGGCAAAGAGAGGTGATAATAAGGGAGTGGCAACCATGTGGAGGTAACCATAGCAGGGGCACCAATTAGGGTTTCTCATGGACTTTAGGCGGCCCATTACACTCCAAGCTGCTTTCCAAGGTTCCAGGGTCTTCAATTCGGTTGCTTGGTTCTCCTTTCTGGTAAAGGTGAGGTGGAGATGTCCATATGGTCTTCAAGGTGGCTCCAGGATCTTCATGCTCTTCAAAATTGGTGCACACATGTGGATGATTGGACTCCATGCATTGATGGATGCGTCATGCTGGCTGGAGTCTATAAGTGGCTTGAGTTTTTTTCTTACAAGACTGGACTTGACTCGATACAGGACTTGGACCAAATTACAGGACTCAAATTGACACAAGATCCAAAATGACAAAATATGACCAAAATCACAAAAGGCTCACAATGAGCTAACTTGATCAACTAAGCTCAACTAAGCTGAACATAACCCAGAACTTGACTCAAAAATTCTAATGGTATGAGTCGACTTTAAATACAGGACTCAGACATAAAAGCAAAATTCAAGGGCCCAAAACAAGACTCAAATGGGTTCACTTGAGCTTAATTAAGCTAAATCCTAATTACAGGACTTCAAATGACTCAACTGATTCAAGCTCAATTACAAGACTCAAAGGACTAACGGAAATTGATTTTTGGGCAAAATTGAAAATGGGTTAAGGGACTGAAAGATTTCAAAATTCAGGGATCCATATTGAAATAGGATTGATCCTGATGTCCCCATCATTATGGCATCTTTAAGATATAACCTATAGTTAAGAATTATCCACCATAGTGATTTCAAAGCATTTTGAATGCCTTTATTTATTTATCTATATATATCTTAAAGTATTTTGAACTACTTTATTTATATATCTACATAAATTTTAAAGCATCTTTATATATATAGTTCATAGTTAAGGATTATTTATTTTACATATCTTAAAGCACTTTGAATTTTTTCATTCATGGTTATGAAAAATTGGAGAGGATGAATGTGCTTCGATCATTTAGAGTGATTTACAAATTTAATATTTGGTTTAAAATTTTTAAAAATTGAAAGGTTATTTTTCAAAAATATTTATATCTTGATGGGAAGAAAAACGTATTACAAATATAATTTTTTTAATCAGGTAAAATTAAAAAAATAAAAAATTTAATAAATATTTTATAATTTTCATCTTATTCTTTTAATAATAAAAAAATTATATCATTTTTTATTTTTTATTTTATCAAAAAACATATTTTTTTAAAAATTAATTAAAAAATTATTATTATTATTATTATTATTATTATTATTATTATTATTATTATTATTATTATTATTATTATTATTATTATTATTCACATTTATAATCAAATCGTTGAAGTTGATAGCCGTCGCTACAAATTTTTGTGTTTTTTTAACTTTATGCAAACGAGTGTGGTGTGAACACCGAAGAGATCCACGCCTCCCACGCATGCACTGCACCTGTCGAAATCTGGCCATGCATTGCGCGAGATGGCTTCCAGCGGCGCCATGTTTTCGTCCTCGCCTCGGTCGCGCAGCCGTCTGTCAGCAACTGCGCAGACTCACGAGTCTTTCCACTACTTGTCGCTACCCCATTGGCTAATCGACTATCCGTGCCCGAGCTTTTAAGGGCTCGACACCTCAGCTCTCGCAGGCTCGCAGCCTTCCAGCCCCACCTTCTCTCTGCCCTCAGAAACCCAGAACCGGAGAAACGGAGAGTGCGCCGAAGAACAAGGAGCGGAGAGAAGTCTCGAGGTTTTCTTAGCTATTTTTTCTTTTCCGTTTTCTTTTCCCGCTTATTTCGTGAGATTTCTTCTTATCGTCTCTACATTGCTCCATTCCTAGAGAGTTTATCTATTTGTTATTTGTTGGATCGCTGTGATTGCTTACATCAATTTTATTTGTTTTGATAAGTCTTCTCGGTTCCGTTTTTCTGCGGTCCAAGGAATTTGTTTTTTTTTTTTTAAATTATGAGGTTAGATTTTATGATTTATTATTTGTTTTCTTCAAATTTTCATTCATATGAAAACTCAGTTTGAATCTGTGATGCAAGCAGATATCTCCTAATTTACTCTCCTTTTTTTTACTAGACATAGGAAGACTGGAAAGAAAGAAGGAAAAAGAGAGAATTTGAGCAAATGCATATTCTCGTTTTTCTCCCTATGGTTTCTTGATTGGATTTTTATCTTTTCTAATAATTCGAGCTCCACTGGCAACTAAAAATAAATAATTTTGTACTCTATATGTGTATATATAAAATTTCATTGCAGCTTTGATCTAGATCTGTTATTAAATGACGACAGAATATACGAGAGAGTGAGAAGTTCTGCACAAAAGAGGAGAAAAAGATGTCTTCGACCGAATCAACTCGTGAGGGGGATGTGTACATGGCCAAGTTGGCTGAGCAGGCAGAGAGGTATGAGGAGATGGTAGAATTCATGGAAAAGGTGGTAAAGACTGTGGATACGGAGGAGCTCACTGTGGAGGAGCGCAACCTTCTGTCTGTGGCCTACAAGAATGTGATCGGGGCCCGCCGGGCCTCGTGGCGCATCATCTCCTCGATCGACCAGAAGGAGGAGAGCCGTGGGAATGAGTATCACGTTGCCATGATCAAGCAGTACCGGGGCAAGATTGAGGCTGAGCTCAATAAGATATGTGATAGCATACTAAAGCTGCTTGATTCCCACCTCATCCCCTCTGCTGCTGCTGCTGCTGCTGCTGAGTCGAAGGTGTTCTACCTCAAGATGAAGGGAGATTACCACAGGTTGGTGGGATTGTAGAGAATGAATTTACAGTTGGAGGCAGATGAAAAACATTGTTCAGAATGTTATTGAATCATCATGCTAAACAGGTACCTTGCAGAATTTAAGACGGGGGCAGAAAGGAAGGAGGCTGCTGAGAATACACTGATGGCTTACAAGTCTGCTCAGGTCGGCCTTGTTCTTTTACTCTCCATTGCTGATATCTTGGTAGTGGCCTTGTACTAATATCTCTTGGAGAAAGAAGAAGCAAATATAGAATTCTAAATTTATCAAAAGTTTTTTTTGTTCTCATACTCCTATTCCTTTACATTGAATCAAGAAAATTTGGTTTATCATGATGATTTGGAAGAACTTTGCTTATCATAGCAGATTGTCTTATCAGTCACATTGCTATAATTTGTTCTCTTCAAGAATCCTTTCCCTGAATTTTGCCAAATTGTTCATTTTTTATTAGCTTAAAATGATTTTAAATGTTTTGTAGGATATTGCTCTGGCTGAACTGGCCCCAACTCACCCAATAAGGCTTGGGCTTGCACTTAATTTCTCTGTGTTCTACTATGAGATCCTCAACTCCCCAGACCGTGCTTGCAGTCTTGCAAAACAGGTTTGTTCCTGCTAATTATACTTCTTTTGATTTAGTATGAAGTTGTTAAGTATTGACTAATTCTTGAACAGTCTAAAATTATTGTATTCAAATCTGTTCAGCTGGTATGATTCTTTCCACTTGTCCTTGCTTCTTAAGCACCATTAAGAACTCTTACATACAAAGCATCGATAGAACTATTAGAACATGTTTGTCCAACCAAAGATTCTCCAAAAATCTGTTAAAAGTATGCACAGAAAGGCCAAAAAAAAAACATTGCCAAATTTTCTACAAACCTTGTCTACATCATCACACATGTTGACTGCATTCTCCTTTTGTAGGTTATATCCATAAATGATGTCTGGGGTATTAGCTAATACTGACTATCTCTTGCAGTAAACTGTTTATGAAGTGGAACCTAGGATACTTGATTGGTAGCCTTGTAATAGACTATGCCTTTCCTTACCTAAATACTGGGATTAAAATAGAAACAGTTAATATGCAATTTTCCCCTCAGTTATGTGATGTTGTTTGCATGCTTGGCATGATGGCTGAGTGAGTGTGCAGGTGTCAGCCTAGATGTGCCTGTATTTGTGTTTTTGCATTCATGTCTGTTATAGGTGGACCATTTATACTGCTATAATAGAGCGAATCTATGTTAGGCAATGATTACATATATAATATCATTCATATAAGAGCAAGGTTAAAATTTTGGTTTTAAAATTGTTTTAATCTGTTTTAGGACAAATGGATCTAGAGCCTCTTATTGTTTCATTCAAATTCAAATGAACAAAATTTTTTAAAAAGATAATTTTAAATTAAGAAGTCAAAGATTGAAAACTCATTATTTTTGTTTTACATATGCTGATATGTAATATACATGCTTTAAAACTTTTCTTGGTACAAACCATATAATTTGTTTATTTTATGACTGATTTCTTTTTGGAGCAGTATATTGTGATTGTCAGTAGACTCAGTACACAATAGAATGATAACTAATGCCTGTGTGGAGGACTAAGCAAGTTGAAAAAGCATACGTCTCACTAAATATTAGAATGTAATAGTTGATATTGTGATGTTCTGAATTTGTTCAGTAGGACTAGGAGTGCTTGTCAAGCAGTGATTCCTATCATTTATTTGGTCCAAATGATCTTCTGAGAGATGTGTTTTGGAGGAAAGCAGTTTGTCTATTGCAGGGCAGAATGGGAACAAACATCCTGCTCTAATTTGGTAGGCTGGGGATGAAAACAGCTAAATTGTTTCTCTGAATGTGCCACGGCAGCCAAAGTTACAAATCTTGGGCACATGGAAATGCATGTGATGCTTTCATTAGTATTTGAATGGTTAAGGTTAGATATACTTCATAACTTTGGTAACGCACTTGCATTCGTACATTACTTTTATGCAAATGACCAAACAAACGAGTTCACCTAAAAAAGGGATTACTTGTATTATTTACCAAAATAATTCATTAGCCCTCACCTTCCTTTTTTATCGGGGTGGGGGTGCTTAGGACTTGGAGGATGTGAGTTTTTTGAGAGTTGCATCTAGGTGTGGAGATATCATGGCAAGTGCTTACACTATAAAAGTAGAGAGTAGTAGGAGAAAAGATCAACTACTATTCTCATATGTTAGGTTCTTCTCTTATATTCTTTGTGAAGTCATAATTTTGCTATTCCATATTCCATGTTGAGAAAATTAATGCGGTTGGGTTCATTCATCTAGTAGGGTAATTTTATGCTAGCTTTCTCAAAATTACACGATTACCTCAATTTTATGATATAGGATTAGTTTTCACTTTCTCTTCAAGCAAAATATTACTTATTTCTTTGGGAAGGTGTAAGAAAGCAATTTCTTACATTTCTTCTAGGAAAGATATACCAAGTTAAGAGTTTAATTTAGTGTATAGGGTTGAGGAGTTTGAACATATTGTGTAAAATTTGATCAATAAAAGGGCTACTAAGGTGACCAATCAGTAAAAGCAGGCCTTGCAAAAAAGAAACACATGTGAAGAGCTTTGATTCTGAAAACGAAAACAACAAATTAAAATATATCCATTTTCACGAAACTCTCTTAAAATATTCTGCAACCTATAGGTGAATTCCCTGAAATTTTTCTACCATGCATCCAATTTCTTAGAAGAAACATATATGGTAATGAATGGTGAGCCATGAAAAGGACTTTAACAAATGAAGAGAACTTTGAGAAGCATGATTTTAAGAATAATGAAATCTAGTTCTCTATCAATGGTATTGGAATTTGATATAGGGGAGAGATTTTTTCTTGGATTGGCCAATGGAACTTGGGCTTCGTACTGACCAACCTTGAGCCATGATTTATGCACCAAACCACTGGCTCCTAAATCACATGAAAACTCTTTCCTCGGCCATAAAAGCTTCAACTAGCCGACCTTTGGTCCAAGCTGACCCGTGGCACATTCATTCTAATCTTAGTTAGCACCAATGAGGCAACATTGACTTTCGGTTCCACGCTCCCAGGGAGATCCCACAATTCTTGGAAATGGTTGGCCTCAATGCAGATAAAGCAAGAGTGTAACCATCAAATCTTGCCAGAACAGGCAAGTCACAACAAGCAAATCTTGCCTGATAAGGCTTCAATAATAGCTTGATTCTCTTGTCCATCATACGGCTCTATAGCCAACTTTTATAAATAAGAGCCTAAGGGGACCCTGCTGGTAAGAGAGACTTCCTCTCCTTCAAGCTCCACTTTCCTTCTATTTCGGATTGCTGATTTGAGCATCGAAGAATTCCCACCAAAGTCAACTCCGGTCAGGAACTTTTTCTTGCAAGTATTGCTGTTTAGCGATCGCCAAACACTCTAGCGCCTCCAACCTCAACTAGGAATTTGCAACAATAGATTGACACTAGAAGAAGGGTCTAGGCCTATATTTGAAAAAGAGCAAAGAACTGAAAGGACATGGCACCGTGAAAGGGAGCCTCATGGTGTTCTAATGCCATCTCTTGGCAGGTTGAATCTCCGGTCGATGTTTATGCACCGGCTTCGCAACTAGATGGGCCACCTCCACTATCTTGATTGATTGTATGAGCACATCCCGATCGGATCGACTTACTTTTTTAGCAGGTTCAAGCCTTAGTCATAGCAATTCAAGCAATATAGCAACATAACCTTGCACCACCAGAAGCACTGTGACCAGAACCTCGTCAACCTCCTCTGTGTAGCACAAAGTGGGAGAGACAGATGTGGTAGAGTCGACCAAAGAGCTCAAAGTGAGCCAAGAGGTGTTCTCCCACTCAATTTGAGAAAGGTTCTGAAGGAATAGTACCCTACAAGCCAATCGCATATAATATGTGATAGGAACTATTCTATAATTTTTTCTAACTCATGTATGACATTTGTTATTATTTAATAATAAAGAGATATTTTATATTTCATCATTTGCTGTATCTTTATTAAGATTATGAATTTCATACATAGATTAGGATAATGATTTTAGGATTATGATGAGATCATAACCGTGAAACCTAAAATCTTGAAAGCCCTAATCTAACACATTCATAGTCATAAGATCATCGAGTTGGGGATCGATGATTCCGGTAAGATTGGTGCATCCTATGTATGCTCGATGGAGAGGGTGGCTGGTCTCATAGCCACTTGTGTAGAGATCCTAATTCAAGAATGTGGGTGCTCATTTAAGAATGAGTTCACTAAGTTGATGTGTCATGAGAACATCTTATGGAGTCTTACATACATGCCAAAAAATAGTTATTTAAGTAGGAGTTGTGCAAGTGATCCTTGGACTTGAAACCATCATAATATCTTGTGCATGTGGATCCATACTTTGGTTCATACTCTAGCATGACTTTCTAAGACATGTATGGGATGCTTTGGGTATAGTGAAGTATGTATGGAGGTAGTGAGTAGGTTGACAATGGATTGATCACTTCTAGTAAGAAAGTTTTATTCTAGATAATCTTATCGTATGATGACTCAAGAAGTCGTTGATCAAAATAGGATGAAAATCAGACAGTTTCTAATCTTTCATCAGTCGAGTCTTCATTACTAGATAGAGATTCATGTGAATAATTATTCGGGTTTGACACTTTTCTATACCCATTGCTTATTCAGGATAAGGGATAATCGAAGAATTGAATTGCGTGGTAATTTGCCATTAAAGGGTTTTTTTGGTATTTCTACCAAATTCCACATCTTTTGGCTATGTATGATATGTTGCTAGATGTCAATTTTGTCTTGATAGATTAGGTTATTTGGGTTGGGTCGAGTACTCAACCTGAAATCACAAAATAAAAAATAAAAAAGAGGGGAGCATAGCGAAGGACCTTTGCATAGGGCATGAGAGGGAGGAGAGAGGAGGGAGAGAAGGAGGGAGGGAGAGGAAGAGAGGGAGAGGGAGAGGGAGAGGGGAGGGAGAGGAAGAGGAGGGAGAGGGAGAGGGAGAGGGGGAGGGAGAGGAAGAGGGAGGGAGAGGGAGAGGGGGAGGGAGAGGAAGAAGGAGAGGTCTCGAAAGCCCCTGTCATTGGGGATGGGGGTCTCGAAACCCTAACGCTAAGCTTATGTGAGAGAGGGAGAGAGTAGGAGAAGGGGGGTCTCGAAAGCCCCTATCATTGGGGATGGGGGTCTCGAAACCCTAACGCTAAGCTTATGTGAGAGAGAGGGAGAGTAGGAGAAGGGGGGATGCATACCTTTCACGTTGATGGGGGAGGGAGAGAAGTAGCAAGGGTCCTAAGCATGGAGGGCGAGGGCTGCGAGCATGGGGAAGAGGTGAGGGTCGCAAGCACTGGGAAGGCAAGTGTCATGAATCTAATGGATGGGCTGGTGGGTGAGGGTGCTTTAAAGTAAAACAAATGGATAGTTCAATCTATGCCGATAACTGATTGGTCCAACTTGGTATGCCTCGAATGGGCTGGTTCAGCATGGTTCAGCAAACGCTACTCTGAATTGATATCATCTAAAGTATATTTCCCTTTTTTGGGCTGAATGATACACATGATCATGTTTGTAGTATGTAATTTCTTTTTTCCAAATAAACCATACTTTTCCATCTTATGCTTACATAAATTTTTACCAAATTTGCTGTATTTTAATGTCAAATCTAATGAACTTGCTGAAGTTCATGTGAATACTTCATCTAGATCTGTCAAATATGTGCACTTGAAGTAATATGGAAGATACCAAGTTATATATTGCAGAAAGCAAGTTATGTGTTGCTGAAGTTCATGTGAATACTTCAGTCTGTTTCATTTTAGATTGTTAGGTGATTATATAACCATCTCTGCAAGACTGGAAATTCAGTTTGCAAAACTTCAATTATAATAGTTCTTTTCCCTTAAAAAAGGCCAAGATAAGTATGAAGGCTCCAGAGGTATATAAACAAAATAGGGCTTGGAATTTAAAAGGGGATTTGATTTGAATTGGGATAGCCTAGAAGTTCTGCTCAGTTTTAAAGGTATGGATCAGGGAACTAATCTGTGTAATTGATTTAGGTGCAAACTGGAAACTTCTTAAATGATGACTTAGCAACATGTATTATTTTTTAATCAAAATGAATCAGGGTGTAACTAAATCAGGGTTTAGAAGGATGACTTTAGTGAGAAAAGTCCAGGCTGTCTTGATGAATTCTTTTATGAGATTAAAGACATAATAAAATTGGATAATATTCTGGAAATCTGATTTCGTGAATATTGTGTTGAATTGTTGAAACAAAATATCGGTTGCATTGTCAGACAGAAGGAAGCATGTGCTGCTTGTATCTGGCAAGGAGTTCAAACAGTTGGGTCATAAGGATATAAATCTTTTAATAATTTGTTTTCTCATTCTCTAATTAAATTTTAGGAGTACTTTAAGGGGTAGGCCATCTTGTGATATCTGTGCTGGTGATGAGACTTTGAAGTTGTCATTCAATCTTTATTGTGAGTTTTGCCTCAGTTTTGCTTGTGTGAAATCAGGTTTCTTAGTTCCTCAGGAAAAAGAAATCAGGTTTCTTAATTAATTGCAAGAAACCTAGTTTTGGTAAGGAATTCAGAATTTCTGATTGGTTTTGATCATATGCTCTTGAATGAGTGATGAATTTAATTCAGAATTTACTGTAAAACTTTTAAAGATGATTTATTCAACTACATGATAGTATCCTGTTCTTCCTGTCATTTTCCAAGTTAGTATGTTTTTGACCATGTTCTCTAGAATTCCTTTCATTTAGACCTTCTCCAAACCATTTTGAACCATTAACTCCAGTCACTTTACGTAATTTTTAATGTAATACTAATAATCTTTTGAATTTTAAATGAGTCCAGCATTTAATGAATATCCAACCTGGGGGAAAAATAGTAGCAATATGTGAGTTAGAAGTCGATTAAGAACCCTGTATCTGCACTCTCCTTCACAATAACAGTAAATCGTGAAACTGAAAAATTAACACATGTATTAATCCCTTTTAGTGCTGATTAAGCCATAAAAAAGTCAAAGGCCTTCAACCCTAGCCTAATTCAGAATTGCAACTTCATATAAAGCAACACTGGCATTTATCCTTGATCTTAATCCCAAATCTGAAAATTTGGCTTTCTTCCATGCATCATTCTCTTAAATTTATTGATCATTACTAATAATTAATTTTGAATGACAGCTATCTGTTCTTCATATGCTCTCATATGATTCCACATTACCAAATTGGATCCTGCTAGATATATATATAAGTGCCTTAAAATTCCATCTGTTCCATTCTAAATGTAAAATTACAGACCAGTGTCATGACCGTTTTGGGAGATTGATGGATACCTTGTCTACATTTCATTGGAGATTTTCAATGAGGTTTTTTTTTAAAAAAATGTTTTTTTATTATAATATGTTGATTCCAGATCTGCCTGAGAATTTCCTTTCAATCAGGTGGGTTTTTTTTTTGGTTATCTTTGTTAAGTGTTCTGTGCTTTATAAGGCTTTTGATGAGGCTATATCTGAGTTAGACACTTTGGGTGAGGAATCCTACAAGGACAGTACACTGATCATGCAGCTTCTCCGGGACAACTTGACCCTTTGGACCTCTGATATCACGGTCTCGTTCTTGCCTTCAGAAATTTCTGCTATTTTTGTCAGTTATTTGATATATATATCATCCATCCTTATGATCTTTAATGTGTTATGGTTTCCAGGAAGATGCTGGGGATGAGATCAAAGAACCTCCAAAGAAGGAAGCAGGAGATGGGCAGTAATGGACCCATCTGTTCTTTCAAGATGGTGCTATGTACCATGGAGTTTGTGGTTTCTTTGAGTAGACATGGTGGTAATTCTTATAAGCATGCAGGATGTTACTTGAAACTGCTGTTGTGTGTGGGTGTTCCTCTTTTTTTTTTTTTTTTATTTTTGCCTTACCTGCAAACATGTTATTGATTGCTGTTCTAATTATGCAAACTTGTCCTTTTTATTCATGTGGTGGATAGTGTTCTATTGAAATATATTAAATTATGATTATCAAGGCAGTAGCGTAGTTGGTTGGGCTCTCATCTCATAACCAACTGGTTACGGGTTTGAAAAATGACTTTGTGAAAATTTGATTCAGGCATCTTGGTGATGTCTGGCTGACATATTCATCATCATATATGTATATATATGTATATATATGTATATATATGTATATATATGAATGTATATATATGTATATATATATGTATATGTATGTATGTATGTATATGTATGTATGTATGTATATGTATGTATGTATATGTATGTATGTATGTATATGTATGTATATGTATGTATATGTATGTATATGTATGTATATATGTATATATATATATATATATATATTATATATATATATATATGTATATGAATATATATGAAAGGGTAAAGAAAGGTATATGGTAACTTTGGAACACTAGTAAAGGACAAGTCAGTGCATGAGACTCTTTTGCAATTGCATGATATGGGCCAGATGTATGTAACCTTCAACATGCTGAGCTGTTACTTTATAGCAATTATATTGTATAAAATGATGGGATAATCCATTATTGCCTCATTATTGTTATATTTTATATGTGAAAACTTGTAGGCTAGCACATTATTAACTCTAACTGAAACCAACACAGTGAATATGTAGAAAATTTTTTTATTAATTCTCATGAATCATGGATAGAAGACTGGAATACAATATTTAGATCTGATCTATTGGATAACAAATCTTATATTATTTATCATATCCATAATCAAGATATGTTAAAAGGGGTTTATAATACATATCTATATTCGTCATTAATCCCAAACTTATAAGAGATGTTCACGTGAACATCGAAGGCAGAGTCCTCTCCAGCATCTTCTTTCAACAGGTGGTTCATCGATGGGATAAGTCGTGAGAACAAATCTCACAAACAATAATATCATATATCATGAGTGGAAGGAATCTAGCATATTATTTATAAGCAAACCCTAATAGGCCTTTACATCATGGACCAGTTGGATCAATGATGTAGGCATCAGGGTTTGACTTGAGCTCTTCAACCTCCGGGGGATCTCTAATTAGGGTTCTACCCATTGAGTCCGTAATAAGGCTTCAAGCCCTAATTTTGTAATTATCTTTGCTTTGAGCCAAGTCTAAATCTTGTACCTTGACCAATTGGGTCAAGATTAGGTCAACTTGAGTCCTGTAATTTATTTTAATCCAAGTCTGGGTCTGCCTGAACTTCGGGTCCCAATCCAATGAGAGAAAACTTGTCCTTTGGGTCAAGCCCATTTTAGTGGACCAAGCTTTGACTTGACACTGCCACTTCATCAGCTGCATGGCGCTACATCAATGCCACCTGTGCACCCAAGAATGGAAGCAAGGAGGTGCCCCATAAGCATTCCACACGCCTCCATTATCCCCTCCCCATATCATGCCATGAGCCATCATATTTGGGTTGTTGAAGATTCAAGCCACAAAGCAAGCCCTCTAATCAAGTCCCCTTCATAAAATATTCATGCAAGAAAGGAAGACCAAGGAGCACACTCCCCATGCCAAGCCATCAAATATGCAACGCCCAATCTTCTTCTCACTTGGTCGGCCAAGGATCAAGCCTAGAAGAAATTTTGGAGGATACATTCCACCAAGCTCGCCTCCATCCAAGCTTCTTTCCAAAACTATGCACACAAGGAAGGCCAAGCATCAAGCCCCCTTTTCAAGCCAAGCATCAAGCCATACCCAATCTTCTTCTCCCTTGGTCGGCCACAAATCACTCCATCTAGGTATGGAAGAAGACTCCAAAGGGGACACATCCCTCCAAGCTTGCCCTACTTCAAGTTTTCTACCAAAACTGAGCAAACAAATAAGGAAGTCAAAAGGACAAACTCCCCTCCCCAAGCCTTGTATATTGCCATGCCTTTATTCTCCCCTCTTGGTCGGCCTTGAAGAACTCCCTCCAAAGCTTTGGGCGCCACTTTTATTTGGATTGTATTTGGGTTCAAAATTTGAATGGTTTTTTTCATTTGAAATTTGAATGTACTCTAGGGTGTCTATAAAAGGGGACCCAATCTGTCCTTGTAGAGATTATTGATGATTAATGAAAGAAAGCTTGTGTGTTCCATCCTCTTCTTCAATCCTTGTCTCTTAGGCTAGGTTGAGTGAGAGCTTCCTTCGTCCTCCGGACGACGCGTGGTGAGAGGCCACATTCCTTCGCTTGAGGGCATCGCGTGGTGAGAGGCTACATTCCTTCGCCTGAGGGCGTCGCGTGGTGAGAGGCCAGATTCCTTCGTCCTCCGGGACGTCACGGGGTGCGAGGTCCCAAGTTATCAACTTCGATTTCAGACTCCAGTTGGATACCGGGCTCGAAGCCCTGTTTCTCTACCCTAACCCTATTTCAACTTCAGCACTTCTCATCTCTTCGCTAACCGTTCTTTCTCTTGCTGCCTACAGGTCTTCCTCGGTGCTACGGATATCGGAGATGGGTCGTCTTGCCATCACGGCCACATGATCGGGAACCGGCGCATCCACGGGCGCGATTGCTTGGACATCCAGGCCGCATCCATCGAGTGGAGCGATCTCTGCACTAGGCGCTTCAGAATTTGAAAGGTTTGCATCCCCATCTCCTAGGTAGGTATTGGGTGTATCGAGCTAGTCCTAATCCCGGGGTTCCTTAATCTCGGGGTCCTGGTTTATCATTTCTTAGGGATTGATCTGCTAGCATAGACCTCTTTTCTTTCAGTTTTCCTAGGTTCTCTTTGCTTGCAATCGGGAACCAAAGATAAAACCCTAAAAAAAAATATAATCATATTTGCATCATCCTTGCTTGCTTTTTTTTTTCCGCATCATTCTTGGTATCAGAGCATAGGCTAGGACTAGTGCTCTTGCATTTAGATTTCTGCATTCTGTCCAGCCCATATATAGTCAGCTATTTTAATTTTCTCTCTTTGTAGGAATCTCCGTTTTATTTGATTTTTCTTTTGCTGGATCTGTTGCATTTAGAGGATTTTTTTACTCTTTTCTTAGATTTTATTTCTTAGATTTTATTTCAGCCTGTAGAAATTCTACAAGCCGAAATATCACCTGAGAAAATCTCAGGCCTGCAGTTTTAGCAAGCATCTCTTTCTTGTCTCATTTAGTTAGTTCATGTATTTAGTTCATGTTTAGATTTTTTCATTTTGCTTAGCATCCATACATCTGAAAGACACAAAAATATAAAAACAAAAAAAAATTTAATCATTTTCTTAGACATTTGTGTGCATACATTGTTCATAATACACCTAAGGGCGACAAGTTAACATAGGGTCAGGAGTTCATAACCTGTTCTTAGCCCAAAAACCACCACCCGACATTTCGAACCCTAGCCATTAACTAAAATCAATTAGACGTTAATCTGCTCTAGTGAGCTAGGGACACCCACGAAGTCGGGTCAACCCAAGTGTTGGGCCAAGCTAGATTGCTTGGAAGTGTGTGCTTGTGTAGCTGGTGTCTAGGCAAGTGATTCAGGGACTAGATCCCGAAGGGAAGTGGGTTGGTTCGCTTACCTGGCCAATTGCAAGATTGGTGTCTAGGCAAGCAAAGAGGAACCTCCACTAACCTTACGCTTACCTGGCCAGGTGCCAAGTTATTACTACCAGGTTCGTCTTCTTGACTTTTCATTTGGTGAGATCTCCTAGGTCTAGCACACCGTAGTACTGTTTTGTGTGTTTGCATGTGCACTAGATCAGGAGCCCTTTTTCACCCACCGTCTCCAACCCTTATCGAAGACATGGACCAACTTCGTGTTGAGCTTGCAGCCATGAACGAATCCCTGACTCGAGCCATAACTCAGTTAAGCACCCGGTTAGATGATAGGCTTGACCAAGTAGAGGCGAGACTCATACCTTTAGAAGAAAATGCTAAGCCCCAATCTGAAGCCGGTCCTGCATCCCCTCACCCTAGGAGGATCCCGCAACAAGACCCTTTCTTTGAGGATGAGTTTGGAAGAAACCCCACCCCCTTTGTGAATACTCACCCCAGAAGAGCCCATCTAGAGGACCCTGAGGAGAGAGCCATTAGAAGTATTAAACTTGAAGCACCCACCTTTGACGGGAGTCTAGATCCCAGGGTATATGAAGATTGGGAGTCTGCATTGGAGGAATATTTTGATTGGTATTCCATGACTGATAGAACCAAGTTTAAGTTTGCCAAACTTAGGTTGGTTAAGCAAGCTAGGTTGTTCTGGAATAGTGTTGAGAACTACATGGAGCAGAGAGGTCATTTGCCTGTAACAGACTGGAGGGAGATGAAAGAAAAGCTTAGGAGAAAGTATTTACCCCAATCCTACACCCAGAGATTATTGGACCAATGGCAAACCCTAACTCAGGGAAGTAAGAGTGTGGCTGAGTACATCGAGAAGTTCGACGAATATGTTATGCGGTGTAAGGTTATCGAGTCACCTGATGTAACCCTGTCTAGGTTTAGGGATGGCCTTCACCTAGACATCTAGAGAGAACTTTACTTTAGGTCGACCGGAACCTTAGAAGAAGCCTACCAAATCGCTAGGACCTATGAGCGATTCCAGAGAGCTCCCACCTATAGAAGACCTGAGACCTTTAGGAGCCAGAACCAACCTAGCCCAGCCCAAGGATACAACCCGGCCTACCCAAGTCGACCAGGACCAACCCGATCTGATCCAAATCAATCCAGCCTAGCTCGACCTGGTCCCAATCGTCCTAGCCCAAGTCGACCCCAATACAGTAGAGAAGACAAGGGTAAGGCTGTTGAAGTCCAGAGAAGACCTAACCCCCAGGGTAACTGTTTTAGGTGCCATAAACTTGGACACTTTGCTAGTCAGTGCACCACCCCTGCCCTTTTCATAGAAGAACCGACTAAGCCAGAACCAGAACCCACTGTTGAACCATAAGAGGATGTCTATGACCCTGAGAACCAATTGTTGGAAGAATATGAGGGAGAGGAAGAGTTCTGTGAGCCAGAAGACCATCTAGGAGTTGTAAGGTGCATCATAGCCCAAAATGTAGTACAGGAGGACTGGCGTAGGACCAATATCCTACAGACACTGATTAAGCTAGGAGATAAAGTGTGTAAGGTCATCATAGATAGTGGAAGCTGTGTCAATGCCCTTTCCCTGAACACTGTCAGATCCCTAGGACTAACCACAGTTCCCCATCCCAATCCTTACAAAGTCTCCTGGATAGATTCGACCTCCATCCCAATCAAATTTAGGTGCCAAATCAAGATCAAGATGAGTTCATATGAAGAAATGATTTGGTGTGACATCTTATCTATGGGTGTGGGTAGCATTATTTTAGGGCGACCCTAGCTTTTCGACCATGATGCCACTCTTTATGGTCGATCCAATACCTGCGTCTTCTTCCACCAAGGGAAGAAGGTTACCATCAACCCAGTCCAACCCAAGGACCCAGTCAAGAAGGGATCTAGCAGCCTTAAGGAAAAGAAGACTAGAGTCAATCTGATTTCTTCCAAAGACCTTCCCGAAAGCTCTCCACTATCTAGGAGCATCCCGCCTACCCAAGGACTTGCACCTATCGATCCTCCTAGTACTGACCATGAGGTTAAGATGATCATGCCTGTAGACCTACATTCACATATCAAGGTCAGTAGCCTAAGCCTTGAACCAGTCCTTGAGTCTCCTCCTTATTTCCTACCCTTCCCCGAACCTTCGCACATTTCTAGGGCTATGAGTGCACTTTTTGTTGAGATTATCATTTTGCATGACTCCTTAGAACCCATCCCATTCGCCCTCTACTTCTGGCATACTTTATGGCATCTGTTAGGGATCCTTAAAAATTTTTGTTGTGCATACCAAGCTAGGGTCAAGCCTAGAGAACCAATGGTCTAGTAGGTTTAGGCCCTAGGACCCCAATAAATTTCTCTTACTAGGAATACCTAGTTTAGATTACTTTTGTGTCTAGTTAAGTCTCAGAATACGCATGATCACTTGCATTGCATACTAGGGACACGAAAATTAATTTAAATAGTTAAAGCTTGGTCATTCCCGAAAGCAAGCTAAGTAGAGAATTGGGGATTCTGAAATAATAAAGAAGTTTTTATGCTCGCTGAATTGGTCCCTTAGAGTGATAGGAGAGTGACCCTAATACCCTGATTTGGGATATTAGCTCGACTCTCAATATCTTGCACCTAGTTGAGTATAGGGAACCAGCAAACCACCTAGCGAGTGATTTGAGCCTAATCCTTTTTGGAGAGAAAACCAGACCCGAGTGTCCACTTCCAATTTGACCTGAGTAAGGAGTACGGATCGAGCGTGTCCTGGATGGTCGAGCTACCGTAGCCCAGGACAATGGCTTTCAGATTTCTTGGTCCGTTAGCAAGGCCGACCCAAATCTGATGATTCGTGGATCATCCCGGAGGACCGCCATGCATCAACCCACTGAAGAAGTACCAAAGCTAAATCAACCTCCACTCGACAGGGTCGAGTTTCTCCCATCCCGGGAGAATTGATGTGGGCATCAGGGTTTGACTTGAGCCCTTCAACCTCCTGGGATCTCTAATTAGGGTTCTACCTGTAATAAGGCTTCAAGCCTTTAATTTTGTAATTATCTTTGCTTTGAGCCAAATCTAAATCTTGTACCTTGACCAATTGGGTCAAGATTAGGTCAACTCGAGTCCTGTAATTTATTTTAATCCAAGTCTGGGTCTGCCTGAACTTCGGGTCCCAACCCAATGAGAGAAAACTTGTCCTTTGGGTCAAGCCCATTTTAGTGGACCAAGCTTTGACTTGACATTGCCACTTCATCAGCTACATGGCGCCACATCAATGCCACCTGTGCACCCAAGAATGGAAGCAAGGAGGCGCCCCATAAGCATTCCACACGCCTCCATTATCCCCTCCCCATATCATACCATGAGCCATCATATTTGGGTTGTTGAAGATTCAAGCCACAAAGCAAGCCCTCCAATCAAGTCCTCTTCCTAAAATATTCATGCAAGAAAGGAAGACCAAGGAGCACACTCCCCATGCCAAGCTATCAAATGTGCAACGCCCAATCTTCTTCTCCCTTGGTCGGCCAAGGATCGAGCCTAGAAGAAATTTTGGAGGACACATTCCACCAAGCTCGCCTCCATCCAAGCTTCTTTCCAAAACTATGCACACAAGGAAGGAAGGCCAAGCATCAAGCCCCCTCTTCAAGCCAAGCATCAAGCCATACCCAATCTTCTTCTCCCTTGGTCGGCCACAAATCACTCCATCTAGGTATGGAAGAAGACTTTAAAGGGGACACATCCCTCCAAGCTTACCCTACTTCAAGTTTTCTACCAAAACTGAGCAAGCAAATAAGGAAGTCAAAAGGACAAACTCCCCTCCCCAAGCCTTGTATCTTGCCATGCCTTTATTCTCCCCTCTTGGTCAGCCTTGAAGAACTCCCTCCAAAGCTTTGGGTGCCACTTTTATTTGGATTGTATTTTGGGTTCAAAATTTGAATGATTTTTTTCATTTGAAATTTGAATGTACTCTAGGGTGTCTATAAAAGGGACCCAATCTCTCCTTATAGAGATTATTGATGATTAATGAAAGAAAGCTTGTGTGTTCCATCCTCTTCTTCAATCCTTGTCTCTTAGGCTAGGTTGAGTGAGAGCTTCCTTCGTCCTCCGGGACGTCGCGTGGTGAGAGGCTACATTCCTTCGCCTGAGGGCGTCGCGTGGTGAGAGGCCATATTCCTTCGCCTGAGGGTGTCGCGTGGTGAGAGGCCACATTCCTTCGTCCTCCAGGACGTCACGGGGTGCGAGGCCCTAAGTTATCAACTTCGATTTCGGACTCTAGTCGGATACCGGGCTCGAAGCCCTGTTTCTCTACCCTAACCCTATTTCAGCTTCAGCACTTCTCATCTCTTCGCTAACCGTTCTTTCTCTTGCTGCCTACAGGTCTTCCTCGGTGCTACGGACATCGGAGATGGGTCGTCTTGCCATCACGGTCACATGATCAAGAACCGGCGCATCCACGGGCGTGATTGCTCGGACATCCAGGCCGCATCCGTCGAGTGGAGCGATCTCTGCACTAGGCGCTTCAGAATTTGAAAGGTTTGCATCCCCATCTCCTAGGTAGGTATTGGGTGTATCGAGCTAGTTCTAATCCCGGGGTTCCTTAATCTCGGGGTCCTGGTCTATCATTTCTTAGGGATTGATCTGCTAGCATAGACCTCTTTTCTTTCAGTTTTCCTAGGTTCTCTTTGCTTGCAATCGGGAACCAAAGATAAAACCCTAAAAAGAAAATAAGATATAACCACCTTTGCATCGTCCGTGCTAGCATCATCATCATCATCCTTTTTTTTTTTTCCACATCAATCAAGGTCTACACTGTGCTGCCTCAACCATACCAACTCATATGAGGTACTCCTAGTTCAAACAATGATCACATAACATTGGACTTAATAATGTTATCAACATGGATCATAAAATCAACTCGATTTTAATAAATATAAATTTCAATTAATATTAGCTCAAATGTAATACAAATTTTTACATTCTTTCACTTGGACAACATTAATTATGATTTTGAAAATATTTTTATTTTAAAAATAACTCTCGGCTTGAAAACAATATGCGGCTACTAAAATATGATCCATAGATAGTACCTAACTTGGTCCAATAATATCTATTATATCGAATTATGTGTGTTCTTGTACCACTTATCCGATACAAGATCTATCCATGATTACAAGCATCATAAATACTATCGATATGAGTTTATTGTGATAGTGTTGCAAGAAAATAGCATCAAGGTGATCCAACATAAAGTATGCTATTTTTCATTATCAGTCTTTCAATTTTTCTTCAACATGCTTAGAAATAAAATAAGCAAGAAAAATTCTATGACTTCAAAAGTAGCCTGTATATTTCCAAACACAATGAGATCTCTTAATTATTAAATAAGATATATCCATACAACTGTCATTTTCAAGACAAATACATCCTTGAGATACTAAATTTATTTTATTATTATACATGTGCACATAAACCATATAGAATGAATCCATCAACTATCATGTCAATAATGTATATAAATATACATGCTAGAAATATCAAACGAAGCCAAGCTTTATAATAATAAAGTACAAATATAAAGCCACTTTCACTAACTAAGCATAATAAAAGAATTCAATTTACCCATGTTTTCAACATGCTTTATAAAGCATATAGATTTCAAATCCTTAAATGATCAACCAACACGACTTTATACATATGCACTTGATACTTATGTGCCTTTGGATTATAATCTATTAATTAAAGCAATCAATAACAGATAAAATTTGTCAATCAGGTCAATGCATAAATACATCAAAGAAATCTCAAAGTTCCATTAATCCAAAAAATCAAAAGATTTTAAAATATCCATATTCTTAACGTGTTTCATAAAAATTATAGATTTTATTTATTTGATTAGGGGATCTAACAACATTGACTTTGTACAAATATATTTTATAAAATATCTTTCTTTAATCAAAATTTTTGACTGTCAAATATTCTATCTTTACATAGATAGAGATAATAGAAATTTTTATTATTCATTTAAAGAACATAGCTGCATCATGATTATAATAAATTTTAAGTGATTTTATGATAGAATCAATCAATTATAAGATCTAGAACAAAGTTCTATAATAAAAGCAATATGAATTGTGACTTTACAATATACTATAAACTTTGTTTGTATATTCAAAAATTCTACTAGATTCTATTTTCATGCCTTTGCCATTTTATAAAACAAATCTTCCGGCCATTCACATGTTGAGAAATTAAATTATCATAAAAAATGACATACTTCCATTTTTTATTATGTGATTTCTTTACTAGTCTATATCAACTAGTAATGGAGGTACCACAACACCACTAGGTTGTTTGATTCTGGATCCCTCGCCTTAGACACCAGATTCTAGTAATAGGTGGAGAATTGAATACACTAGTTGGCCCACATAATTCGGACCTGACTTGTTGGTGTCACCTAGCCCTCTAGGGCAAATTAGGTCTAAGTAGTTTTAATTAAGCTTGGGTCAAAATGTTGGAGGTTGTTTTGGGCCCAGGACAGGTGATGAAATCCTGTCCTGATGTTAGATAGCAATTGCCCTTAAGATTAGGTTAAAGAGATGATGGCAATCGATGGTCCTGATACAATCTAAAATAATCAAAAAAATAAAAATTTTTTTAATTATTTTATGATGTGACAAATTAAGTTTAAGTTAATGGGGTTTTCAAACAAAGTTTAGGCTTGGGATTTAAGGGGTTTGGCAGTTAAATAGGTTTGGTTCAGTCAAAGTGCAAAATTGATAGAATTCAAAAAATTAGGGTTTTGAGAGATGTAGAATTTGACATAGTTACTGATGCAAAAAAAAATCTAAAAAGTTATAGAATAGAGGATGGACAGTGATGATGAACTCTATCAAATTTGATGTAAAACTAAAATCAGATGATGATGCAAATCCTAGGATTTTCTGACTAATATAGAAATCTCAGGATTTTAGTTAGGATTTTTAATATGCCAAATTTTAGGACTTTTGATTTCTTGTAAAATTAATTAAAAATTATGATAAAATATAGGACAAGACAGAGAACACATCATGTAAATTTCATAGAAAAATAAAATATCTAGGTGGTCAAAATCAGATGACAAAGAGACACCTAATGTAGTGGACACGATGCAAAAAATTCAGGAATTAGGGTTTTGGTGATTCTGATGAAGATGTAAGCTATCCTAAACCTGCTCTGATACCAAACTGATATGGGATGACTCTAAGATTGCGAAATATATAGGGCAAATGGTAAACTAATTTCTTTAGAATTTTTTATAGTTTTAATTTGCAGGCTAAATTTCCAAAATCAAGTAAAGACTAGCAGGATGAATAGCAATGCAAAGAATTATCATAATTACAGGCATACTCATATAAAATAATAAAAGTCAAGATCCAAGAATTAAGAAATTCCTAGCTTAGGATAGCTAACCTTCAATCAAAATAGAATTTAAGAGTAGAAAAGTTTATACCAGTTAGAGATTGAAGAACTTGCTGATGAAGGGGTCACACAACACTCAGATTGGATCCTGGATGATAAAGCTTCAGTTCCCTTGAAGTAGAATGCTGATCTGGGCAGTCCTGGAGGTAAGAGGGCCTCCTCTTTAGAGGTGAAGCACCTCAGGGATACTGCAAGCATCAAGGTTTAGACAATAAACAACAAAATAATTGAAGAAAAACTGGATGGAGAGAAGAAAGTGATTCAGGGTTTTAGTGGCTGGCGGCTAGAAGTGGAAGAGAGCTTCATCTTCTTGGATGCCTGGGGCTCTTTCAACTGGGGTGTGGCTAATCAACTGGGGTGTAACTGAAATAATCACCTTGCCAGTGGTATCGGAGATTTGATGCTTTTATTTTAAGCCTTGGGTTTCTTAGATGTGAACATGACTACTGTTTATATGTCAAGGATGTGGATAATGATAGTTCTTTGTATCTACTTCTGTATGTAGATGATATGTTGATAGCCAGCAGAAGTATGAATGATGTAAATCAGTTGAAGAAAGCATTATCTGTAGAATTTGAGATGAAGGATTTGGGTCTAGCTCAAAAATCCTTGAAATGGAGATTTGCAGAGATAGATGCAAGGGGATTCTCCATTTGTCACAAGGAGGTTATATCAAGAAGATTTTTGAGAGGTTTGGGATGGAGAAGGCCAAACTAGTGGAGACACCATTACGAGGGCACTTATCGCTCTCTAAGATTCAAAGCCCCTAAATAGATGAGGAGAGAAGGTACATGGAGAGAGTTCCATATGCAAATGCTGTAGGCAGTGTTATGTATGCTATGGTTTATTGCAGGCCAGACATAGCATATGCTATAAGCCAGGTAAGCAGGTATATGGCAAATCCTGGGAAGGAACACTGGAAAGCATTGAAGTGGATTTTGAGGTATCTACAGAGAACTCAAAAGCATGGACTGATATTTGGTGGCAGCCAGAAGGACAAGAAAGGAACTTTGGAAATTTATATGGAGGTTCAGGTCCTTTCAAAGGGTATGTAGATGCAAGTTATGTAGGTGATCTTGATACAAGAAGGTCTACTACAGGTAATATCTTCTGCTTGCATGGTGGACCGGTTTCTTGGAGATCTACCCTTCAATCTATCACTGCTCTATCTACGATAGAGGCTGAGTATATCGGTATCACAGAGGCTACAAAGGAAGCACTATGGCTGAGGAGGCTAGTTGCTTAGATGGGGGTGGAACAGTGTGTGGTGGTCTTGCATAGTGAAAGCTAGAGTGCTATACATTTGACTCAGAACCCAATCTATTATGCGCGCACAAAGCATATAGATATGAGGTACCACAAGATCAGAGAGCTGGTGGAGGAAGGAGAAGTGGCACTAGTAAACGTCCATACAAAGGAGAACCAGGCTAATGCACTTACAAAGGCTCTACAAGAGAAAGCTTTCGTTCATGTATGTGGTTGATGGGTCTAAGGTGTCTGGTGTAATAACCTGTAATCTTGGAGCACCGAGGTGGAGATTGTTGAGTCTCAGGTGGTGCATCCAAGAATCTAGAGGGATAGGCAAAGGTTCAGGTTGGTTCAGTTTATCATGGTCACATATGATGTATCTAAGGCTAGGAGTGAGTTCGAGATGAGTCATAGATGTTAGACTGAGTTTTGGTCAGTCTCGGCATTAGTGTTAGCTCGGTATTGGTCCGAGTCAAATTTAATAGTTGGCACAGCTTGGATGCAGGGAGGAGTTTTGCTAAGAGTTGGCTCGGTCTGGAAGGAGTTGGCTTGGTTCTACTGAGAGTCGGCTCGAATAGCTGGGAGTTGGCTCGGTTCTGTAGAACAAATAAGCTGTGGTTTGGACGAGTCGACTTGAGGGGTTTGAGCTGACTCATCCAGAGTGCTCTCTACAGCATAGAGTCGACTCGATGGGATCGAACTGACTCGGATGATGGGATCTTTTGAATCGCGTGTTGCCCGGGAAAGTTCTGGAGGGCTAGGTCCTTTGTGATCTAAATATATATATATATATATATGTAAGTTGGGACAGTTATAAGTGACGAGAAAAAGACAAGGTCATTTGTAACAAGTCCAAGGAAACAACCAAAATCAAGAAATCCCTCCATTTCTTCTAGATTTCGTTCTTTCTTCTTTCCCTCTTCTTAACTTCCCGATTAATCCAAGGGATCGATTGATCTTCGTTTGACCTGTATCCTACCATGAGAATTGTGGATCGCTGGCAAAGGGTCTTTCATGCACTTGGATCGCTTCCGTTGGGTGTGGATTTTCCATATCATCTCCTTCACAATTCTCCTCGGGTTGGAGGAACTCGATCCTATCGAGTATGGGTCAACCTTGCTGTGATAGTGCTCTAGTAAGTCTGGGTCAATTCTTTGTAGGTCCTTTTTGGTGATCTAAGAATCGTCAGTCTCGGGTCATCCTTGCCAACAAACTAGATATCGCTGATAGTCTTTGCCCCAAGTAGTGATAATCTTGTCGTCCAAGATTCGCTCAATCTTGTCTCTCTGGACTGGTAGTATGGTAGGTGGACACATATGGGTTGGCTCAGTCTCAAGGATTGGATCAGGCCCAAAAGGCTCACTGGGAATCAACGTTGGCTCCCTATACTCTATAAGGTCTGAAACGTTGAAAGTAGAACTAATGCCTAGTTTAGGTGGTAACTCAAGCACGTAGGCATTAGATCCAATTTTTCTAATTACTTTGTATGGTCTACTACTATGGGTATGTAACTTTTTCATAGTTCCAGGTAGGAACCGTTTAGATCATAGCCTGACCATGACAAAGTCTCCTTCATTGAATTATTTGAATCTTTTTCTGGAATTAGCCATATATTTATAAGATTCGTTTCTTTCATTAATTTTTTTACTTATTTCTTTATGCAATTCTCAAACATGCTCAGCATATGATACAACAGACTCTGAGATGCATTCATGCATGGGTAAAGGAATGAGATCTAAAGGTTTTCTAGGTTTGTACCCACGAACAATTTTCAAAGGACTTTTTCTGGTAGACCTATTAACCGAGCTATTATATGCAAATTCAACCCTAGGCAATAATAGATCCCAATTGGTAGTATTCTCTCCAACTAAACTTCTTAGTAAGTTTCCTAGACTGTGATTCACTACTTCAATCTGGCTATCTATTTAAGGATGATAAGAGGTAGAAAATTTAAGTTTCGTTCCTAACAAGTGCTAGAGAGTTTTCCAGAAATAACTGGTGAATCATACGTCTTTGTTAGATACTATGGTCTTAGGTAAACAATGTAGTTTATCTTCTTCATTCAGAAATAACTTGGCTACCTTAGAAGCATCATAGGTTTGGGAACATGGTAGAAAATGTGCCATATTTGAAAACCTATCAACCACTACAAATATAGAATCATTTCTCCTAATGGTTTTAGTTAATCCAAGAACAAAGTCCATGCTATGATCTTGCTTTGGACAATCGGTACAGGAAGTGGGGCGTATAAGCCGGTGTTCTGCTTTTGTTATTTGGCAATAGCATAAGTTCGACATCTAGCTACTATTTGAGCACTATTCCTTTTAAGGTTCGATCAATAAAATTGATTTCTAGTGCTAAAATTGTCTAATTTCTACCAAAGTGTCTAGCTGAACCTCTTGCATGTGTTTCCTAAATCAAGAAATCTCTAAGTGAAGTATTAGGAATACATAGCTTACTTTCCTGAAAAAGATAACCATCTTGAATAATATACTCACTATATGAACTAGATGATCCTTGTTTAACTGCCTTATAGATTTCACCAAAGTTCGAGCAAATTTCATGTTCATCCTTTAACTTTTCAAATCCGACTACTTTAGTACTAACATACTCAAGAGCATAAATCGTCTACTAAGCATATCAGCAACTGTGTTATCAGTACCCGATTGGTGTCTCAAAACAAAAGTATAGGCTTATATATATTCAACCATTTTCCTTGCCTAGGATTTAATTTCTTTTGCGAGTTAAGAAATCTAAGTACTTCATGATTAGAATAAAGTATAAACTCCTATAGTAGCAAGTAGTTTCTTCAGTACCTAAGTGCTTGAACCACCGCATATAATTCTTTATCATAAGTCGAATATTTTAATTTAGCATCATTTAACTTTTCGCTAAAGAAAGCAACCGGGTGATTCTCCTGACTCAAGACTCCTCTAATTCCTACCCCTGAGATCACAAGCAACCTCAAAACTTTAAAAAATCTGATAACCTCAGAATTGGGGCTTGGATCATCTTGTCCTTAATGTCATGAAAGGCTCTATCAGCATCTTTAAACCATTCAAAAGCTCCTTTCCTCATACAATAAGTTATAGGTGCAATAATAGTACTAAACCCTCAAATAAATCTCTTATAGAAGGTAGCTAAAACCATGAAAACTTCGAATATCATGTATATTTCTTAGGTATAGGCCACTCAACTATAGATTTGACCTTCTCGGGGTCAGCAGATACTCCTTCAGTAGTTACTACAAACCTAGGAAAATAATCGTCGGGGTCATAAAACTACATTTCTTCAAATTTGCATAAAGATTATCTCCTCTAAGAACTTCACACACCTGCTGAAGATAGTTTAAGTGATCCTTCTTATTTTTACTATATATAAGGAGGATGTCATCAAAATATACCACTATGAATTTTCCAATAAATACTTTCAGAACCTGAGTCATAATCCTCATAAAAGTATTAGGTGCTTCGATAAGCCAAAAGGCTGAACCAACCATTCGTATAAGCCATCCTTAGTCTTAAATGTAGTCTTTTATTATTCATCCCCAGGCCTAATTCTAACTTGATGATAGCCACTCTTAAGGTCTATCTTTGAAAATATAGTAGCATTGGCCATCATGTCTAACATGTCATCAAGTCAGGATATTAGAAATCTATACTTCACTATAATCTTATTGATGGCTCTACGATCAACACCCCATTCTCCAAGTGCCATCATTCTTGGGAGTCAAGAGAGCTGGAACGGCACAAGAACTTAAGCTTTCTCTGATAAATCCTTTCCTAAGAAGATCCTCAACTTGCCTTTATAATTCTTTATGTTCAGTAGGGTTCATCCTATAATGGGGTAGATTCGGCAGGTAGCTCCTGGGACTAAGTCTATAGCATGTTGTATATCCCTTAATGGAGGTAAACAATCATGAAGGTCTTCTAGGAACACATCCTTAAACTCCTTAACAAACTATAAGATCTCTTTAGGGTGTTCTTTTTATGGTTCATCAGGAACTTCTTTAGCAATCAGCATCCAGACTGTTGAACCTTTAGTGATCTCATGTTCTAATTCTTTGGCATTAATTAATTCAATTCTGGTTCTTTTTCTCTCAAGTGACTAGACCCTCTTTTGATATTATCTTTAGGTGGCATTGAGTTAATGACAATCCTCTTTTCATGGTGTTTAAAAAAACATGAGTTAGTCGGCCAAAGAGGGTAGCATCATGATCATATAACCATGGTCTGCCTAATATAATACTACTAACCCCTATTGGAACCACATCACACCATACCTTCTCTTGGTAGGATTGAATTTGGATTGGGATCTGGCATTGTAATCTAATGGGAATAGATGTCGCATCAATCCAGGATACCTTATATGAGCTAGGATGTGATACTGTGGGTAAGCCTAAGCTCTTAACAGTATGGTAGATATGGCATTCACACAACTTTTACTATCTATAATAATCTTACACACTTTGTCTCCTAGCTTAATGAAGGTATGTAGGATATTCATTCTGCGCCAATCCTCATTCTTCTTGGTCTGAGCTAGAATACACCTAACTACACCTAGTAGATCAGATAACTCTATAGGCTCTTCATCACCTTCATATTCTTCAACCAAATCTTCCTCAGCTTCATAGATTTCTTCTTTAAATTCATCAGTATTCTCTAGATTCTCTTCTTCACACTCACCTATATGTAAAGCTCGTACTGGGCATTTAGTAGCAAAATGACCTATTTTTCGACACCTAAAACATAGTTTATTTGAGTTCCTATCTCTTTGAACTATGGGTGCCTTTCCTTTGTCTTCCCTATGAGCTGATTGGGAGGTAGGATTAGGTCTGCTATTTGGGAATCGATTCATGCTAGGTCTATTTCCGTGGGCATTAACCTAATAGGCTCAAATTGGCGGATATAGGTTTTTCTTGAAATCGTTCACAATCCCTAGAAATCTGGTAGTCTTGTTCTAAGTCATTAACTTCTTTTAAGAATAATTTCCTTTAGATATCCTCATTTAAGCCAGCTCTAAACCTCGATAAGGTAATAGCTTATGATTCAACTACACTATACCTCAAAACATACTCGTCAAATTTGGCTATGTAGTTATCCACAAATTTATTACCTTGAGTTAACTTTTGCCATTGATCCAACAATTTTTGCTCGTATGAGAATGGTAGATATTTTTTCCTAAGTTTTACCTTCGTTGCTTGCCATGTGTCTATAAGTAAATCACCTCTTTGTCGGTTCAATCATTCCCCCTGTCAAAAATTGACCAGCTGGTGGATGCTACGACTGGCCACCAGCTTTTGAGCTTCATGGATGCCTTCTCTAGGTACAACCAGATCAGGATGCACCCCGAGGACGAGGAGAAGACGGCCTTTGTCATGGACAAGGGGTTGTATTGTTATAGGATGATGCCTTTCGGCCTGAAGAATGCGGGTGCCACTTTTCAATGACTGATCAACCAATTTTTGAGGGGCAACTCGAAAGGATATGGAGGCTTACGTTGACGACATGATTGTTAAGAGCCTCCAAAAGGCTGACCACATCAGGGACTTGCGGGAATCCTTCGATGTGCTGAGACGTTATCGGGGTGATGACTCAAAGACGTTTCTTTTCCCGGTCGGCTGAGAAGTCCTTGCACTTTTTCAGAACTTTACGCCGGTCGGACAGTTTTCAGTGGACCGACGAGTGCAGGTCGGCCTTCGAAGCCTTGAAGGACTATTTGAAGAACCCCCGCTGTTGGCCAAGCCGATAGAGGGGAGGCATTGTACCTATACTTGTCGGCCTCTAATGAAGCCGTCAGTGTCGTCCTTGTGTGGGTGGGGAAGACGGCCAGCAGAAACCTATCTATTACATCAACAAAGTCCTCTATGACGCGAGACAAGGTACCCCAAAGTCAAAAGTGGTTTACTCGTTGGTCTGGCAGCGAAGCACCTTAGGTCCTATTTCCACGCACCTGATTGTTGTGCTGACTGACCAGCCCCCAAGGCAATCCTATGAAGTCCTGACACCCCTAGATAGCTCGCTAAGTAGGCTGTCAGGCTGGGCGAGTTCGACATCTCCTTTCGTTCTCGATCGGCCTTGAAGGCCCAGATAATTGCTGATTTTATTGCAGAATGCACATGGGGGCCGGAGGCCACCTCTTCAATTGCCGAAGTACCTGGGGTCAGTCCGGGAGGAGAGATCGAGCCCACCTGGACTCTTCACGTAGACGGAGCCTCCAATCTCGCTGGATGTGGGGTAGCCTAATTTTGGCCGACCCCGACGAGCAATGTCTGGAGTATGCCCTGCACTTTTTATTTCAGGTATCTAACAACCAAGCGAAGTACGAAGCTTTACTTGTAGGGCTGAGGATAGCTGGTGAGTTGGGCATCGGTAGAATCCGGCCTTCTCTGACTCCAGTGGTAGTCAATCAAGTGAAGGGTGAGTTTGAAGAACTCCCGGGCAGACGCTCTGTCACGGTTAGCCACGGCTGTGGTCAGCACCTCCGACGGACCTTTGTGAGCATTGCAGCATCCAAGCATTACCGAAGAGCCAACCGACATCCATTAGGTCGAGCAGGAGGCATCTTGGATGGACCCATCCGTACCTTCCTGGTTCAGGGCACTCTTATGGATGACCTTGTTGAAGCCAAGTGTATACGCTTGACAGCCTCTAAATATGTCGTCCTCAACGGAACCCTCTACAAGTGGTCATTTTCACAACCATTATTGAAGTGCTTGGGACCGACCGATGCAGACTATGCGCTCAGGGAGGTGCATGAAGGCATTTGTGGCGACCACCTTGAAGGAAGATCCCTGGCCTACAAAATTATCCGGTAGGGATATTATTGGCCAATAATTCAAAAGGATGTATCAGACTTCGCGTAGAGGTGTGACGCGTGTCAAAGGTATTCGAGTGTCCAAAGGAGGCTGCCAGCCAGCTGACCCCACTTACGGCGCCATGGCCATTTGCCCAGTGGGGCATGGACATCTGGGACCCTTCCCCCAATGTCCGGCCAACGAAAATTCCTCCTCGTGGCCATCAATTACTTTACCAAATGGTTGGAGGCTGAAGCAGTGGCATAAATAATAGAAGCCAAGGTGGAGAACTTTGTCCGAAATTGCATTATCTTCAGGTTTGGCATCCCACGGACGATCATCACAGATAACGGAAGGCAATTTGACAACTCGAGGTTCTGAGATTTTTGCCAGCAATACCACATTTCCCATCGGCTCACCTCGGTCAGCCACTCTCAGTCCAATGGAGAGGCTGAAGTCACCAACCGGACGATCCTGCATGGATTGAAGACTCGACTACTGATGAAGCCAAGGACTTTGGACGGAAGAGATTCATTCGGTACTGTGGGCATACCAGACTACCGCTCAGATGGCAACCGGAGAAACTTCATTCAACTTGACCTATGGAGTGAGGCAGTCATCCCTGTAGAAATCTCTTTGCTATCCCTGCGGGTTGATCACCTCACCGAGTTGATCAATTCGGAGTAACGAAGGGCTGACCTGGATTTGCTGGAGGAAACCAGGCTACGGGCAAGTATGAAGATGGCAACTTACCGGCAGAAGATGGCTCGATATTACAATTCGAGGTTAAGGTGCGAACCTTCCAGGTTGGAGACATGGTCTTGCAGAGGACGGAGATTTCGAGGCCGACCAAGCAAGGAAAACTTTCTCCTAATTGGGAGGGCCCCTATCGAGTCAATGAAGTAATCCGAGCCATGACCTATCAGCTTGAGCAGTTGGACGGGCAGCAAATATCGCGCCCGTGGAATGTAAACAACCTTCGCAAGTACTATCAATAAAGTCTACAGTTTCCTACATCACCACTCTAAAAGTCTGACTCCGGTCGGCAGAGGCTCTAGGGCAGCCCACTCCGAAAGTCCGACCCCAGTCGGTAGAGGCTCTAGGACAGCCCACTCCGAAAGTCCAACTCGGTCGGTAGAGGCTCTAGGACAGCCCACTCCGAAAGTCCGACTCCGGTCGACAGAGGCTCTAGGGCAGCCCACTCCGAAAGTCCGCCCCCGGTCGACAGAGGCTCTAGGGCAGCCCACTCTGAAAGTTCGACCCCGGTCGACACAGAGGCTCTAGGGCAGCCCACTTCGAAAGTCTGACTCCCGTCGACAGAGACTCTAGGGCAGCCCACTCTGAAAGTCCGACTCCGGTCGGTAGAGGCTCTAGGGCAGCACACTCCGAAAGTTCGACCCCGGTCGGCAGAGGCTCTAGGGCAGCCCACTCTGAAAGTCCGACCTCGATCAGCAGAGGCTCTAGGGTAGCTCGCTCCGAAAGTCCTACTCGGTCGGCAATCACCGCACACGGCCCGTGCGGAATGCATGAAGAACAAATGGCAAACCTGAGCTAGCTGACGGACCAAGCTGGGGGCAAGTCTCCTGGTTCATGGGCCTGAGCTAAACAGTTGCCAACATTTATGCTTGGACCTCAAAGGTTGACCGAGAACACTTGGGAATATTTTTGAGGTTTCCAATTTGGATCGGCATCGAGCGGTCGTCGCTGGAAAAGAGGGCGACCTACGATACAAAGAAGCTGACCGGAAACATTTAGAAAAAACTTGGAAGAAAAGAAAGTAACCTGTGGTACGAAGAAGCCGACTGGAAACACTTAGAAGGATTTTGAAAGAAAAGCATCTATTCCACATATATACACATGAGACAACGGTAAGGCCTTTCGTTAAATTCAAAAGCATGCACTTACAAAAGGTGGGTCAGACCGTTACAAACCCCTTAGGTCGGACCCACGGATGGTGCATCAGGGGCCCCAACTTCGGCCCCGTCAGTTACAACTGGAAGAATAACAGGGACCGCAGTGCTTGGGGGCTCGACCGAGACATCTGTCGCCTCTACTTCGGCCCTGGCCTCCTCCGCCTCGCCTTCGGCTTGGGGCTCTCCCTCCTCCGCAGGCCCTTCTAGCTCTACACCTGACAGGTCCAGCTCCGGAAAAAGTAAGGCCACCTTCTTCAAGCAGTCATCGTAGCCTTCTCTATAGAAGTCTGACGCTGCCTCTTCGACCTCCTCGTCGAAGTCGGAGGAGGCTTGTACGCCGTTACCGCATCCAGACCTGCCTCTTGCCTGCTCCCTGGCTTCTTCAAGCTAGGTCATCAGCTTTACCATCATTGCCCTCTTGGCCTATGCTCTCTTATCAGCCTCCGAGAACCGACCCTCCTCCTCTTGTAGCCGGCGAGTGAGGGAAGCCACCTTCGCTTTCCTCTTCATTAGTTTGGCCTCCCAGTCGGCTATCGACCCTTTGCCTCCTTCAGGCCTCCTTCGATGACTCGACTCTCTGCTCGCATGGCTGACGATCTCTCCTTAGCAGATTTCAGGGATGCCTCCATTGCAGTGTGAGTTGCCTCCATGGTAGCTTGAGTGGCTTCCAGCTCCTGCACCTTTCTGGCGGAGGTTTTAGCTGCGTGGAGCACCCGACCGATACTATCGTCCATCAGGGAAATGTCATGGATAAGCTGCAGATATGAGGCTAAGTCAGGCCGAAAAAGGAGGAAAAGAGGCAAAGGATCCAGTAAGGCGCCTTACCCTCATGAGATTGCCATAAGACTCTACCGCCACATCGCTTAGGTTTTTTTTGGATTGACTGCTCCCATCGACGTCGGTCATCGCCCCCCTAAGCAGGTTCCGTGCTCTCCGGGGTGATCCAGAGCATTCTAATGCTGGAACTCCTCCTAGCGAACTTCCTCTCGTCGACTCCTCTTCGGCCCCCTCGTCGTCAGCCCCTCCTACGGCCGTTCCCTTTCCCTTGACCTCGGAGGCCCCGCTGTGTCTGGGCCGATGGACGCACGGGCTGACACGGCTGTTGTACCAGGTAGGTTTAACTACTCCTGCCCCTATGGGGCGGCAGACTCCCTGGTGACAAATGAAGCCCGGAAGCTTTCCTGGCTAGCACCTCAGTAGGGGGGTCGTCCTCATCGAACTCCACCTCCATGATGGATGCAGGCTGCTTCTCTTCCCGCTTCTTCTTTTGTCTTTCGGCCACCGACGTTGGGGCCACTCTGAGGCCGGCCTTTTTCCGCATTGCCCACTGAACGACCTTGGCCTTGTCTATTTTCCTCATCCTTCCTCCTGTTACAAAGAGGTTGAAAATTAGCAAAGTGATGCAACAAGGTCGAAAGGGCAAGCCGAAGAGAAAGAGTTCGGCCCTTGCCTAAAATCCTTGGGAGCTGATCCCTGCCTGGTGAAGGCAGTTCTCGCCCAGCAGCTCAAATGCCGCGGTCGGGCCAGCTCCAAGATTTCATTGAATTTAGCTTGGTCGGCCATCAGGATTGACCTCCCTCTCGGAGCCCTCGCCTATGGTTCCCTCCACAAGGGCTCAAACCCCTAGGGTTGGAGACTGCTCACGAGAAGAATCGGGCCTTCCACCCATGGACGGCCGATGAAAGAAACTTTAGGATTTTTCGACCGGACGAGGACTGAACATCCACCATTCCCAGCTCCTAAAGTCCTTTTTCAGAAGAAAGAAGTTGCGAAGAGGGTAACCTAGGTTCAAGTCCAATCCTATGACACAGTACGACAAAACAGCATATGATCCGGATGTTGTTCAGAGTTAACTGTGCCATGGTTATCCTATAGTGCCTAAAGACCTCTACAAAGAAGGGGTGCAATGGGAACCTCAAATCGGCTTTGAGGTGGGTTTCATACATTGGTAAGGTCCCCGGCCCTAACGGACTATTCGCTCGCCCCCTCTCGGCCCGGCAATGTGAGGTGCAGAGTGGTGGGGATCCCGTACACTGCTCTAAGGTTCTCGACCCGCTCTCGGGTCATAGTCGATGGGATCTCGCTTGGCCCTGGCTGCCTAGGTCTATGGACTGGGCCCCTACTAGTGGTCGCCATTAATATTGAAGAAGAAGGAGGACTTAGGAGCTAACTTGAAGATGAACTCCTAAGAGCCGGGTCTCGAGGGGGAAGAAGGAGAAGTTCACTCTTGCAGAGCACATGCAGAAACCTTCCCAGAGCACTTCGCCCCTCCTTTTATAGATCCCTGGGGGGCACCGCTTTGCTCTTTGTGGGTGTTTCAACCGCCCCATCGGGAGATGCGTCTATCCACATCCCCCAAGACCGAAGCGACAGGCTGATTCTAATGGCAGGCGACGATCCGTGTAAGAGCCGAACCAATGGTGAAGGAGTCGCATGAGAGCTAGAGCGACCGCTCGATGCTGCCATGTGGTGCAGCATGTCCCCTCATCCTTGCCAGCACCCTTGCCAGCCTGACTCTCCATCATGATGTCTTTCCATCATTAACTGCAACCCTTGTACCCCCAATGAGGGGTCGGCACCTGTCTAGGAGGCCGATCGTAGGAGATTCGAAGCGACCCATCGCGATGATCTCGGATCAAGCCCGAACGGACATAATTTATGCAAAAACTGTGCTCCTGCACTTCGAGGACACGTGCCTCCTCAAAGCACAGCAGCAGGGGGCAACTATTATATCCATCCGGTCGACCTAGGTTGGGCCGGACAAGGCATTCAGCCAGTTGATACAGGTTGATGCTCCCACCGATCAGCTCTCGTGGAGGTCCTGATGCGTTCCCCACCGAAGGTCTAATGAGTCGATTGACTACTAGGCTTATTGTTCTAGGGGGCCGACCCATCTGAAGATCAGCTGACTCAATGGTAGCTGACCTACTAAAGGCCGACCCACCAGAGGCTGACCTACCAGAGGCCGACCTACTGAAAGCCGACCAACCTAGGATCGACTGATCTATTCCTATTTAGCTCGTCGACTTATTTGCATCCGGGTAACCGTCCAAAGGTTCCGGAAGATTCCCTCCAGCTGGTACCAGAATTCTGTTGCAATGGACTCCACGACATGGCCACGACTTTATGCCACCTGGCCATTACTTCGATCCTCCCAGGGGCAAATCAAGAACTTCATCTCTGTCCTCTAATGAATTTTAGTAGTATCTCACACCCATAAAAGGTATCCAAGGGGCCTCCACTAGAAGAGAGGTTCTTCCTTCTCCATATTACACTCTTCTCTCTTTCTCTCCACTTTGTTGCTCAAAATCCCCTACTAACTTAAGCATCGGAGTATCCTTCGCCGGAGCACCTCCAGCGCCCAGGGGACTTTGTGCAGGTTGGCCGGTTGAGGAGCTCTCCAGCGTAGCAAGGCAAGCCCGGTCCAGGGGTAGGCGCAGCAACACCTTGCAATGCTGCGATGTCATTCCCGATTAAGAGAATGTAATCAACATACAGTACCAGGAATACAATCATAGAACCATTAACCCACTTATAGATGCAGGGTTCCTCTCCATTCCTAATGAAGCCATATGATTTGATGCACCTATCAAATCACATGTTCCAACTTCGAGATGCTTGCTTGAGTCCATAAGTGGATCTCTACAATTTGCACACTTTTGACTCATTTGTGGATGTGATCCCTTTAGGCTATATCATATACACCTCCTCATCTAGCTTCCCATTCAGGAAAGTGGTTCGGACATCCATCTACCAGATCTCATAGTCAAAATGTGCCGCCAAAGTAAGAATGATCCGAATGGACTTGAGCATTGCTAAAGGAGAGAATGTCTCATCATAATCGATACCATATCACTAACGATACCCCTTGGCAACCAGATGGGCTTTATAGGTCTCCACCTTTCCATTTGTGCCCCTTTTTCTCTTGAAAATCCACTTACACCCAATGGGTTTTATCCCTTCAGGTGGATCAACCAATATCCATACATTGTTGATTTCCATGGACTCCATCTCGGATCGCATGGCTCCAAGCCATGCCTTAGAGTCAGATCTTTGAAGTGCATCCATATAGGTGATCAGATCCTTATCATTCTCATCGAGTTCAATGGGATCACTGTCCCGACCAAGAAACTATAGTATCTGTCCGGCTGACGCTGTACTCTACCGAATCTCCTAATAATGGGTTCCGAGTGTGATCCAATCATAGCTGGTTCTATGATGTCCTTAGAGTATGCAGGTTCTTCCACTGGTTGAACTTCACCAAGTTCAATCTTAGAGGCTACAGTTCCTTCTCCAAGGAACTCTTTTTCCAAAAAGATAGCCCTAAGAGCAATTAACACTTTCTGTTCGTTCTCCAAGTAGAAGAAATATCCTTTTATTTTTTTAAGGTACCTAATAAACAGGCACCGATCAGAGCTAGGACCAAGTTTATCCGAGTCTAAACATTTTACATAAGACAGACAACCTCAGACCCGAAGGTATGAAATTGAGGGCTTACATCCTGTCCATAACTCATATGGAGTGGAGACAACAGACTTACTTGGACATTATTCAGCAAGTAACAAGCTGTCTCAAGTGCATATCCCCAGAAGGATAGCGGTAGAGTTGCAAAGCCCATCATAGATCGAACCATGTTCAACAGGGTTCGATTCCTCCTTTCAGACACACCATTCAATTGTGGTGTTCCTAGAGGAGTCCATTGAGAGAGAATCCCATTCTTCTCAAGATATGTCATGAACTCACCAAATAGGTATTCACCATCTCGATCAGATCGAATTGTTTTAATACTCTTTCCAATTTATTTTTCCACTTTGATATCGTTTGAACATTTCAAACGACTCAGATTTATGTCTCATCAAAAAGACATAACCATACCTTGAAAAGGTCGTCTATAAACGTAATGAAATGTCTATATTCACCTCTGGCACTAACTGTCATGGGTCCGCATACATCAATATATATGAGACTTAGAAATTCTATAGCTCGTTCACCTTTTCCAGTAAAAGGTGACTTGGTCATTTTACCAAGCAAATAGGATTCACAAGTGGGTAGTGTGTCAAAATCACTGACCTCGAGGAGGCCTTCTCCTCGTAACTTATTTATCCTCTTCTGGTTAACATGACCTAGCCTACAGTGCTATAGATACAAATCACTGACATTTTCTATCCTTGGGTGTTTGCTAGACATGTACATTACATTAACAAGCCGTGACATAAATAGAGAAATTACAAGGTTTTATCATATAAATACCTTATGTAGCACCTTGCTACTTTCCCTTCCTTGATGATGGGGGACTAATATGCATGCAAATTTTTTTGTATATTTTATATGTTGAGTTATGTGATTAATTCCCAAATTTTTGATCAAAATTATTTGTAGGGTATTTTGTATGAATTTTTGAAGATCAGCATGCAGATTAGGACCTAGAAAAGTAGCAAAGAAGGACCACCGGGGCTGAGAAGCCTCGGTTAGGGCAAGTTCTCCTACAATAAAACTACTGGAGATAGAGGGGTGTACCTGATAATGTCTGTGAAGATCGCAGCGAAGGGGTCTCTCGTTCCTCGATGGATACGGCCTGGAAAACCGAGCCAAAGACCCGCGGATACCCGGCTTTCTGCTCGGTGATCCGATTGAGGCTTGGCTGGAGTCGTTGGATTCGTAGGAACTCAGGACCTGCAAACGACCTGTCAGGGATTAGAAAATTCACAAAGAAACAAGAAAACAAAGGAAAAATAGCAAGGGAATGCTTCTTTTGGAGTGGGCGTCAGGGATCTAGAGGGTTTGTTGGCAGCAGGAAGATGATTGCAAACACCGGAAGAAGAACTCTCACAAACCCCTTTATGCACACAGCAGGGTATCACACAACTCAATAGAAGAACTCAAGGTTTTAATTCATATCAAAAATTAGGTTTCATACAAGAGGCTAGGGTCCCTTAAATAGACCCTTAACCTTGGGCTCCAAGTAAGGGTACATAAGTCTTTACATAAGAATCCTCTTCCCTCTCAAACCCTAGCTAGAAAATAAGGAAATATTAGGTAGAAAAAAATCCCTAAAATTCTCTTGACTTGGCCAACACTCCAAGGACGCCTAGGGGGCGTGTTGGGCTTCTAGGAGCAGCAAAAGGCCGGCCCAAAGGGGCTCGGGTGCATGGGTTTGGGCCTCTGGAAGCTGGGGTGGCCTGGTAGCCAGGTAGTAGGAATATTCCCTGGTATCTTACTTCTTAGGGGCTTGAGCTTGGCAGCTGGGCTTGATTTCTTTGGACTAGGATGCAGATGGACCTCTGGAATCATGGATGCCCTTATCTATGAATATACTTTGGCATTTGGAAGGGAATCTGGGCATCTGCAAGAAATCAGGGTTTTCTTGAATTTTCCTTCTGGAGTCTTCAAATCTTCAAGCTGGGTTGGACTTGGGCTATACTTCCATGTCTTCAATCTAGTTAGACTTGGTCTTCACTTGTATGATATAGTCTTTAGTCTTCAGTATGCTTGGACAGGACTCAAAAAAATAAAATTAGCTCAACATGAGCTGACTAGCATTGGACTGAACTAGCTCAACATAAGCTGACTAGTACAGAACTGAAATAACAACTCAAAAGACTCAAACAACAACTAAAAAAAGGACTCAGATGGACTAAGCCCTTATTACAGATGGACTCATAAATTATTGATCAATTCACGGAGGGTTGAAAAGCCTCTATCTTATTCTGGTACCTCCGGTGTCCCCACAAATTCTCCCGGGGTGGGAGGAACTCGATCATGTCGAGTGAAGATCAAGTTGGCTCACATATCTCTCGAGGAGGTCTAGGTTGAGGTGCTACAAGTCCTCTCGAGAAATCCACGAATCGTCCGACTCTGGCCAGCCTTGCCATCGGACCAGGAAGCGTTGATAGTTACGGCCCCGGGTCGTGATGGCTTGATCGTCCAGGATATGCTCGATCCGTTCTCCTCTCTCAGGCCAATTTGTTAGTGGACACTCTAGGTTAGGATCACTCACAATGAAAAGGAACAGGTCCAAAGGCCTCACTAGGTATCGCTACCGGTTCCCTATACTCAAACAGGTCTATAATATTGAAGGTAGAACTAATGCCCAAATTCGAAGGCATATCTAACACATATTCATTTGATCCAACCTTCTTTAACACTTTAAAAGGTCCGGCTCTGCGAGCATGAAGCTTCTTTTAGGCCTATGCCTAACCAAGATAGAATCCACTACATCAAATTCTTTGACCCTTCTTCAGGAATTAGCCAGTTATTTTAAGATTAGTGCGGGTGGTGAACATGCTAGGCACATGCAGAATCCTAACAAATGATGCAAAAGACTCATACTGACACCTAACAGACTCGACTATGCATTCCTATTGAAGGAAATTTTATTGAACTCTTTGGATCTAAACCTAATAGATTATAGGTTCTCTAGGTTTGATCCTAGCTTGACATGCACATGAAAATTTACAGTGAACTCCTAGCAAGTTTCAAAGAGTATGCCAGAAGTAAGATGCAAACCTAACATGCGTGATGAATGCATGCAGTATGCTAATCTCAGCTAAATGCAATCTAATGATCCTAGAAATGCTGGAGGTGTCAGGAAAGGGCAGAAAATAGGAAGTGGGTTCAGAAGTAGTTTTGTAGGGTAGGGAAAATGGTTCAAGGTTAGTTGGATAAACTTCGATAAAAGAAGGCATGTCAGGGACTAATCCTAGACTAATGAGGCTAACCTTACGAGGTTGTGGTATATCTATGGGGTTTGCATAATGGAAGGATGGGTTAATCTCAATCTCAGGAAGAGGTCCTTAATGGGAACTATAGGAGGAGGCTCATCCTGAGGGTACTGATTCAAAGAGATCAAGTCCTTAATAAATTCTTCTGGTTCTTGTATTTTAGGACTAGACTCTATAATTTGGCTCTCCTCTATGGTTTCCTCAGGTAAGGCTCTAGTAGCAGTACCTAGGTTCTCTTCCTCTATTTGTTCTTCCACTATAGCTTTAGGTTGGATGTGGTCAAGGTCAACTACCTCTAGGTTGGCTTCTACCTGGGTATCTATTGAGTCAGCTAATTCTAGGTCATCTAAAGGTGTCTCCTCTTCTCCCTCATACTCATCCACTAAGTTTGCATCAGCTTCATACACTTCCACGTTAATGTAAGCCTTATCAATCTCAAGAATGGTTGGAGAAGGTCGGCTAGGGAAAAATTGGCTAGGTCCTGGTTTCTGATTATGGACACTAATCCTAGTAGGTTCAGGTTGCCTAAGGGGTAGTGGCTCACTACTGGGCTCATATTTAGTGGTGCTAATCCTATGGGGTTCAAGTTGACTAAGGGAAACCTGACTAGTACTAGATTGATACTTAGGGATTATGGATTCTCTGGGCTCATAGGACAAGGGTGCAGATCTATGGGTCATGGGATTATAGGATCTGGGGTCATAGGATTTTGGGTCAGCTCTATGGTTAGGTTCTAAGGATGGATCATGGTATGGGGTCCTCCTAAGGTTGGGCTCTCTATATGGGTTAGGATATTGGGTCCTCCTAGGGTTGGACTCCCTATATGGGTCAGAATAGGGGGTTCTCCTAGGGTTGGACTCCCTATATGGGTCAGAATATTGGGTTCTCCTAGGGTTGGACTCTCTATATGGGTCAGAATATTGGGTGTTGGGTCTACTAGGCTCAGGGTGTGGGTGCATAGGATCTATGATCATGGGATCTAGAGTCATAGGATCTATGATCATGGGATCTAGAGTCATAGGTTCTAGGTTCATAGGATTTGGAGTCATAAGATCTATAGGTTGTGGGTATACTAGGCTTATAGGGAGAGGGTAAATAGGATCTATCTTCCTGGTCTATAAAATCCTGATTGGGTCTTCTAGGACTAACCTTAGGGATTGGGTCATGACGATGGGCTTTCCTAGGTTCAGCCTCAAGGTATGGTTCAGGTTTTGGGGTCATAGGTTGAGGATTGTAGTACGGGTCAGGATAAGGGGCTCTCCTAGGTTCGACCTCATGGTATAGATCAGGGTTTGGGGTCCTCCTAGGTTGAGGGGAATCAGGATCTGGCTCAGACTGTGACCCATGGGTTTTTCTTGGGATCCCTACCCGGACTTTTAACTGATCAAACCTATTGGCAAGATGGTCAATTCTATCATTGGTTTGAATACGAGACTGAGTTAACTGGGTCATCTGGGTAGCCATCTGGGCTATTTGATCAGCTAGGGCTTTCATTTGGGCTTGCAAATTTTCCATGGGTTAAAACATTTGTGAAGGAGGTGGGTGATATGAAACTCCTGATCTAGTGCTCATGCAAGACTTGATCAGACCGACTACAGCTAACTAGACCTAGAGTCTAAACTAGATGCTCAATTAGGGTGGCAAACTAGCCTATAGTAATCCTGTACTCAGCCAGGCAGGTGTAAGGGGAGTGTTAGGTCCCTGATTGCCAATCCTAGACACCAATCAGAGATTGGCCAGGTAGGTGGACCAGCACACAAGCCCTTCAGGATTGAATCCCTAAACCACCGTTCTAGACACTGAGCACAAGGCACACACAGGTTATCTTGACACAATGATCTGACACGTAGCCCGGACCCGACCAGTTGGTGTCCCTAGCCCACTAGGGAAAATTAAGTCTAGTTAATTTTAGGTTAAGGCTTGGGACCGAATGTAAGGGATGTGGTTTTAGGCTAAGGAGAGGTGATCAAATCCTCCCCCCATCTGATATAGCAAGAGTGCCCTTAAAAGTAAATTATGCAATGATGGCAGGCAGATGAGGATGCAAATTAGGGTTTAGATGTTTTTGGTATTTTTGGAGAATATGTATTTTTTTTTTGGTATTTTTTAAATAGAAGAAAACTTGCAAATCATGGCCTAATATACTGGAAATATACTAAAATTAAAATATATGCAAAAGATGCTAAACAAAATCCTAAAATTTCCAAACTTGTCTTGCTGAAAAAACAGAGCCGAAAATTTGCAGGCTGTATTTCAGCTTGCAGAAAATTCACAGGCCATAATAAAATCTGCAAAAATTCATAAAATTATTGTGAATTATGATAAATCCAACAAAATAAATTTTAGAATTTTTGAAATTTTATTAGGGAGAAATAATTAAAATAACAGAGTATATACGGACTGAGAAATTATAGAAAACAAGCCCTAATCTAAGCTCCGATACCAAATGATGGGGGACTAATATGCATGCAAATTTTTTTGTATGTTTTACATGTTAAGTTATGTGATTAATTCCCAAATTTTAGATCAAAATTATTTGTAGGGTATTTTGTTTGAATTTTTGAAGATCAGCATGCAGATTAGGACCTAGAAAAGTAGCAAAGAAGGACCGCCGGGGCTGAGAAGCCTCGGTTAGGGCAAGTTCTCCTACAATAAAACTACTAGAGGTAGAGGGGTGTACCTGACAATGTCTGTAAAGATCGCAGCGAAGGGGTCTCTCGTTCCTCGACGGATACGGCCTGGAAAACCGATGCAAAGACTCGCGGATACCCGGCTTTCTGCTCGGTGATCCGATTGAGGCTTGGCTGGAGTCGTTGGATTCGTAGGAACTCAGGGACCTGCAAACGACCTGTCAGTGGTTAGAAAATTCACAAAGGAACAAGAAAACAATGGAAAAACAGTAAGGGAAGGCTTCTTTTGGAGTGGGTATCCAGGGATCTGGAGGGTTTGTTGGCAGCAGGAAGATGATTGCAAACACCGGGAAGAAGAACTCTCACAAACCCCTTTATGCACACAGCAGGGTATCACACAACTCAATAGAAGAACTCAAGGTTTTAATTCATATCAAAAATTAGGTTTCATACAAGAGGCTAGGGTCCCTTAAATAGACCCTTAACCTTGGGCTCCAAGTAAGGGTACATAAGTCTTTACATAAGAATCCTCTTCCCTCTCAAACCCTAGCTAGAAAATAAGGAAATATTAGGTAGAAAAAAATTCCTAAAATTCTCTTGACTTGGCCAACACTCCAAGGATGCCTAGGGGGGCGTGTTGGGCTTCTAGGAGCAGCAAAAGGCCGGCCCAAAGGGGCTCGGGTGCATGGGTTTGGGCCTCTGGAAGCTGGGGTGGCCTGGTAGCCAGGTAGTAGGAATATTTCCTGGTATCTTGCTTCTTAGGGGCTTGGGCTTGGCACCTGGGCTTGATTTCTTTGGGCTAGGATGCAGATGGACCTCTGGAATCATGGATGCCCTTATCTATGAATATACTTTGGCATCTAGAAGGGAATCTGGGCATCTGGAGGGCATCTGCAAGAAATCAGGGTTTTCTTGAATTTTCCTCCTGGAGTCTTCAAATCTTCAAGCTGGGTTGGACTTGGGTTATACTTCCATGTCTTCAATCTAGTTGGACTTAGTTTTCACTTGTATAATATAGTCTTGAGTCTTCAGTATGCTTGGACAGGACTCAAAAAAATAAAATTAGCTTAACATGAGCTGACTAGCATTGGACTGAACTAGCTCAACATAAGCTGACTAGTACAGAACTGAAATAACAACTCAAAAGACTCAAACAACTAAAAAAAGGACTCAGATGGGCTAAGCCCTTATTACAGATGGACTCATAAATTATTGATCAATTCATGGAGGGTTGAAAAGCCTCTATCTTATTCTGGTACCTCCGGTGTCCCCACCACTTGACCTGTTCGGGTCTAAGGACACCTAATAAAGAGGACAGTTACTCTTCCAGTATCCCTACTTCTTACAGTAGAAGCACTCTGCACTAGCTTGATCAGCTTTCACTTTCTTGGTCTGACTTGGGCTAGGAGCACTTTGCACCTTCTTTCCTTTACCATTTTTTTTCCCTTTCTTAAAGGGACGACGATCTCTAGAACCTCCTACTAAATTCATCACCTCCTTATTCAGTTAGTGGTCCTTCTCGTAAGTTTGCAGCAACCCCATCAAATCATGATAATTGACTGCAGGCTTGTTCATTCTATAATGTTCGAGAAAATCAAGATAGGAGGAGGGTAGTGAATTCAGGATCGCATCTTTGCCGAGTTGCTCGTGCAAGGGACATCCGAGCTTGCCCAATCATTCGATCATCTCGATCAAGTACAATACATGATCAGTGACTGAAGCACCATTCCACATTTCGGCATTGTAGATGGCACAAGACACTTTGTACCGCTCCACATCATCTGGCATGCCGAAAGATTCCTTCAACTTTTGAAGGATCTCATCTGGCTGGGCCTCCTCGAATTTGCGACTGAACTTATCATTCATCACAGCCAACATAATGCATCGGACAGTAGTCCGATCATAAACCCACTTCAAATAAGTGTCCCTGATCGAACTCCGAGCATTGGCAGAAGGGATTTTGGGGGCTGGATCCATTATCACATAAAGGATCCACTCGTGCTCCAGGACTATCCTCAATTTTCAATATCAGCTATCAAAATTGGGACCCTTTAACTTCTCGCTATCGAGAAGTGACTGGAGCAAAAGGCTTGAAGACATCTGAAAGAAAAATTAAGATCTAATAAGTATATGAATTAATTAAACCAAAAGACTTGGACTTTAGTCTAAAGGTCCCTTCTACTAATTTTTTAGATTGGGAGCCTCTAACTCCAATCCATGAAATCATCATTTCATAGTGGGTACTGAAATCCAATAGACCACGTATGAGCCCGACTATGGCCGGCTCACCCATACGTGCCTAAAGGTAGGTTCTCTAACCAATTGCTTCTCTAAGCAACTTCCAGTAATACATTTTGCCCCACAGAACCCCCAATCGGCCTAGGGGCCTCCTATTGCAGGTCTCTCGTTAGGTCCAACCATTGATATGATGAATCCGATGCTTCCAGCTAATGAATGACTAAGCCCGACTATGACCGGCCCACCTGATCACCGTTAAGAAGGTTGCACTAAACCATCATCTATGGGAGAGTAATTCCAGTAACCGGATGCACACCCGTTCTATGGAACTGCCGATGTACACCAAGCTAAAGGACTCATTACTAACCCACTTAATGGGAGGCTAAGACACCATCAACTCATTGACTTAGTCTTTTTCAGGACCTAATAATTTTAGAGGATTTTAATTAAATTGTGATAGGAGAATAGAGAGAAGAACATGGATCAACCTCCTACTGATCAAATCAATTCTCAGGAGGGTTGAATTAAATTCAACAAGTTGGTCCATGGGCACCTAAAGATCAGACAGGCTGATCAACTTGGGTGACTTGGGTTAACTCGAATCAATAAGCTCTTCTAATCTGTTCTGGTTGATCAGATTGGCCAGGTAGGTGAGATCATGGGTGAGTATCCACCATTAACCATCTTTCCTAGACACCAACCAAGTTGGCCAGGAAAGAGGTAGCCTCATGCAACCATGATAAAAAATGCCAAACCTACCTAGACATCAATCGGTTTACCAGACTTGATTAGACCAGCCTAAGAACTCTGGCTTACCACAGAGCCACTAATTAGATCCGTTTAGAAGAATGGACTAACCAATCTAACTATTAGATAGATACTAAAGAGATGGTCTTTAATCAACATTTGATTAGTTCTCTTAAGTTCAATTTAACTAACCTTAGGTCTAACCTAATAAATGGACCCAATCAGATAGCTAACCCAATTAAATTATTCAAATGACATTAGGTTTCATAAACCCTAATTTGGCTTGTCATTTAATTAATCTTTCAATTCATAATTGTTAGATTATATGCCAACTTTTAATTAAAACAATTTTAATTAAATTCATGTAAAACCCTTTTACATCTTTCATGCATCATATCTAGTTCTATCATATCATTTATAATATTGCAAGCCAAAACAATTTTATACATGCCAATGTATAATCATGTATCAAAAGTAAAACATTTTTAATACCACAGATTTTTTTTAAAGGATCCTTCTGAAAAGGCCAACACAGATGAACCGCCTCATGCCATAGAAAATTAAGGGTTTTAAACCCTGATTAACCTGGACACATGGCCATGGTGAAGGTCTCAACTAGGTTCTTAAAAGTAATCATTAATCTAGATACATATCCAATTACATGCAATCATGATATGCTACACAGGAACCTGTGGCTCTGATACCATTGAAAGGAAAACTAGTGCACCCGACGGCTATCCTAGTCATGTTACACTAGGGAGTAGGTATTGCATAATTAAACTTTTTAAACATGCATACGGGAAAACCTTCTCATGCACAGGATCTAACATAAAATGATGCATGGAACTGTAACATAGGCATGTATAGGCAATTGCAATAATCATAAATAACATGATATAATCTAGATCTAAGCATGCATGATAACAAAATGTAAATCACATATCTTTGTAGAGCTTCCTTTAATAGTAAATTGAAGCAGCCGGTTGAACTCCTTCAACAGCAAATCAGATCTGCAATAGCAAGAAGAAGAGATCGATCCAATCTCTCGAGGTATCCAAATATCCACTCTCTAGAGTATCCATGCACGGGCTCTCGCCGATCCAACACCCGGAAGGATGCTAGTCCTCCAGGAATCAAACGTAGGTCACGGACAAGTAGAGCAGGGAAAACAAACAAATCCCCACGGGCAGTCTTCTCCAAGACCGCACAAAATCCACCAAGAGCACACACTAAAAATCTTAAAACAAACCGGGAAGGATTACATGGATGCAGAACAAAAACTGCACGTAGAGATCTATCCCAAAACACGCTCTCTGGTCCTCCTTCCACTAACTCACTCGCGGCCTTCAACAGTTTCAGGGTGGAGAAGTTCATGCGGCCCGTGGGCTTGCCCTTAAACTTCTCCTTTCCCATGATCAAGATGCACGAATTGAGGACGAGGAGGACGATGCAGGAATAACGCGCTCCGAAGCTTTATTCTTCCTCTCACATCTCATATGCCCTGTTCCCTCTCTTTTTCTCTCACGGCTAGCAAGCCCTGCTTCCATCTCTTTCTTTCTTACCCTCTCACGACATGCAGCTTCCCATATCATGAAAAACAAAACCCTATGGCCTTCCACCAAAATATAAGAGGGAGAGAAGAAAATCGTGAAGCCCTTAGATGAGATCGGGAGAGTAATCCAGTAAAAACCAAAAAACACCCAAGACGCCTCTTATAACTGGCTCTTGATCGGTGAACACCCTCGGAACCGTAGGCATCCAAGAGAACCAAGTGGGCTGAAAACACCATGAAAATCGAGAGACTGAGAGAAGAATGTCATGTGGGAGAAAACCACGGAGAGGCCAACAAGATCACGGTGCAAAAAATCAATCTTCATCCGATCAACAAGCTTATCTTATCCCATGCGATCGGTAAAATAACAAGGCAACCAAAACAGGGGAAGAGGAAGTAATACCCTGTAAAACAACCCATGAATAAAAACCATATAATAAACCATGTAAACCGGCCAAGATATAAACCGGTGTTTAAAAGTCCATGCAAGTAATCAAACCATGTAATAAAAACTGGTTTAACAAACCCCAGTCCGACTAAACCTGAGCAACAAGAAAAATAGGTGCAGTCCTGGTCTACCAGGAACAATTCCTGGTTGACCCAAATCAATCTTGGTTGTCCAAATCAGACCAGGTAGATCCAATGTGTGCTTAATCAGTCCGTTTGATCTTAATACTGAAATGATTCCTAATCATTGATCGATTCCTGGATCAGAAAGAAATCCTTTATGGCGTGTGACTTCATAGGTTCAAACCTAAATGGTAGCACTGGAACACTTCCAGTACCAGCACAAGATACCATCTAGCAATGGGTCCCGGCATTCGGATAGGCCGAAGATGCGAGAGTAATTTATCGAACCTCTGGCATATGGTTACCATATAATTTATCCCTTTGACCTCCAATGCTCAAGATGACCTAGGGTTAGACTGCCAACCCTAACTGAGTCAATCCACAACATGTCTCAACCTCGCAAGTCTAGTGACTCCTCACTAGGACTATCCCGGCCGAGGATTTGCTAAATCGAGACACTACAAGACATTCAATCCAAACAATTTGGACAGGTAAATTCCATCTTAGTCCACCACTGTTCATAAGTACTTGCCTGTACCTAGAAACATTCCATCACCGGATTAGAAATCCGGGTAGTCATCATCAAAGCAAAGGGAGTTGCTTGCAAGCTACCATGGCGACCTCAGGTCAGAGGGACACATATACCCATATCCAATCGCGAGCAATCCTTTGGCAGAAAGGAGCTCCATGGAGTCACGTTCAATGAGATGTCACACATCCCACTTGCAGATCACATCAATATCACCACACTTCTTTGGTTAAGAGGATAACTAAACGATGTGAACCACAACAACCTACACTTGATACATTGCCATCCTATATAATGTATCCTTTGGTTGTGAACCTTTTTAAAGGACCACTCGATATATCCTCTCTATATCGAAGTTAGTGCAGTCCTAAGGACTTCATCGCATAAATAGAGTTCATTACAGGAAAATGAATAATGTGATGAGCTGCCAAAATAAATATTTATTAATTTATATATAAATTACAATACTGAGCATAACCGCCTACATTCTAGGTGATTGGCTTTGGGACACAATTCTTAACAAAAAGGGCTAACCCTAACTAATCCAAAATAACAGAAATTAAAATAACATATTTACATGATAAAAGAGGTTGGGTTCAGGGCTTTATTCACAGGTAATCCACAGGGACGTGGGTTCAGCCTGTCGAAATTTTCTGGCCCTGGTGTCCACACTAATTCTTCCCGGGTGGGAGGAATTCGATCCTGTCAAGTATGGGTCAATGCCGCTCTGTTAGTGCTCTAGCAAGTCTGGGTCAACTCTTAGAAAGTCCTCTCTAGTGATCCAAGAATCATCAGTTTTTGGTCGCCCTTGCCATCGAACTAGATACCACTGGTAATCTTTGCTTTGGGTAGTAATGAAGATCCGCTCAATCTTGTTATCCAAGATCCGCTCAATCTTGTCTCTCCAGGCTGGTGGTATGGCAGGTGGACACACTTGGATTGGTTCATTCTCAAGGACTGAATTAGGCTCAAATGGCTCACTAGGAATCAACGTTGGCTCCCTATACTTGATAAGGTATGAAATGTTGAAAGAAGAGCTAATCCCTAGTTCAGGTGGCAATTCAAGCACGTAGGTATTAGGCCCAATTTTCTTAATTACTTTGCATGGTCCACTACTACGGGCATGCAATTTTTTCATGGTTCCAGATGGAAACCATTCAGGTTGTAATCGAACTATAACGAGTCTCCTTCATTGTATTCCTTGAGTCTTCTTTTAGTATCACCATATGTTTATAAGATTCATTGCTTTCATTAATTTTGTTACTTATCTCTTTATGCAACTCTCTAACATGTTTAGCATATGACTCTACAAATGTCTAATAGACTCACTATACATTACTAGTGAAGGAAATTTAGTTATTTATTTATATTTTTTTGGGTATATTTAAGTCCTTAATTTCAATTATGTACTTGATCTTTGGTTAATGGGTGACATGCAGATGAAAAATTGACATGCACTCTTAATAGATTCCATACGATTCTTCAGAAATAAGTGGCAAATCTAACAGGGTCTAAGGACTGATGAAATATACTAATTTAAACAAAATGTAAACTAATGATTCTATAAACATTGGAAACATCAGGGAAGGGTAGAAAATAAGAAGTGGATTTGGGGGTGACTTGGTAAGGTAGGAAATAAGAAAAGGGTTCAAGGATTTATCCTAGAATAACGGGGTTGACCTTAAGGGCTAGACATAGATTCACACCTATAGGGATCAAAGGGTCAGCTTGAAGAATAGATGAGTCAAGAATTGTAGGAAAAAGGTCTTCAATGGGGATTGATGGAGTGAATTCTTCCTAAGATTGTTGGTTTGGAAAAATCAAGTCCTCACTGGTTGCTTTAGGACTAAGCTCTATAGCTTGACTCTTTTCTAGGGTTTTCCCAGGTTAGGTCTCAGTAGTAGGGTTAGGTTCCTCATGGGTTTCTTTTTCTAAGGATCCTACCAATACAGTTTCAGTCCGGTCAGGGTCAATTAACTCTAGGTTGGCCTTAGTTTGGGTATGGTCAAGATTATCTAACTCTGGGTCTTCCTTTTATATCTCTTATCTACATGCTCATCTACTAAGCTCACATTAGCTTCATAAAGTCCCACTATAATGGCAGCTTGGTGAACCAATGAGGTAGTACAGGTGGGTCGATTAAGGGGAGGAGGACTGATTCCAAGGTTCTGACTAGGTGTACTGATCCTAGTGGGTTCTGGTTGACTAAGGGAAACCTGACTAACACTAGATTGATACCTAGGGGTTATGGGTTCGTTAGGTTCATATGGTATGGGTTCAGACCTGTGGGTTATGGATCTGGGTTCGTAGGAGCTGGGTTCATATGATCTGGGTACATAAGAACTAGGTTCATATGATCTGGGTTGATACTTTAAGTTTCATGTCACTCTAGGTAGTTATGGAAATTCATCTATTATTTCTAGTCATCTTTTCAATCTTATCCCAATAGTTTCTCGCTTGTCGAACTAACTTGAGTTTGGCAAACTTAAACTTTCTTTCATTAGACACTAGTTCTCTCTCAAAATATAGATCCATACCTTCTTCTCAATCAAGATAATCTTCAAGATCAAGATCACCACTGAAGGTAGGTGCTTCTAACCTAATGTACCTAGTGGCTCTATCATCCTGGTCTATGAAATCATAATTAGGTCTCCTATGGTTATTCTCCCATATTGGATCCTGGTGTGGGGGTTTCCTAGGAATGGGTCAAGGTGTGTTTCAAATTTAGGTTTAGGATAGGTCTTACGGGTTTTCTCTAGGTTTCCTAATTGTTGGTGCAGTCGATCAAACATATGGTTCATTTGGGTACATTGATCAATGAAGGTCCTCAACAAGGTTTCCATAGTGGACTCCATGGTCAAACCAGACTGGGTTGGGTTTGGGTAAGACTACTGGTATGAAGTTCCTAATCTAGTAGCCATGTAATGCAATCACATAGAACTTGACTCGGACTAGGATTTCCTAGACCTTGAGCTCAAGTATAATGGGTCAGCTCAAATTACAGCTAATTCAATAATTACCCGTCCACTAGCCAGGTAAGAAGTGGGGTCGTGGGAGGCTCCCCTTGCTCTCACAGGGTCCTAATTTAAAACCATGAAACCACTAGGGCATTTGCCTCTGGACCTCTAGCCTTAGACACCAGATTCAAGTGATAATCACAGGATTGGGTGCACTAGCTTACACACAATACTTCGAACCCGACCTATTGGTGTCCCTAGCTCACTAGAGCAATTAAGTCTAATTGAGTTTTAATTAGGGATAGGCTTAGATGCAAAGAAGGATGTTGTGAGCCCAGGATAGGTAATGAGCTCCTGCCCTGATTTGAGATGCTCAAGTGCCCTTAAGATTAGATTACTTGATGATGCACACACATGATGAAATCCTAGATGCAATCAAAATAAAATAATTAAAATAACAAAAAATAAAATTAATTATTTTTTATTTTGTTCTTTTGTTTTTCAGCAGAGATATATCTTGTAGAAAAAACCCTAAGATGTAGGAATTTAAAATATATAAAATATATGCAAAAATAACCCTAAACTAGAATTACTGAAATTCAGGATATATCTGTTTTCAGGCAGTATTCCAGAAAGTAGAAAATCTATAGATTGGAATAATTCATGAAAAAGTTTTAAAATACTGTCAATTATGTTTGATCCAGAAAAATAAGAATCAATTGATTCTGAGTTACCTACATGTAGAAACAATCAAAATAACAAACTAAATACTGTGATGAACGTGATGTAGAAAATAAATACTAAAGATGCCTATCTCTTTGTTTTATTCTTTAAGGGTCAATTCAAAGTGGCAACCCTACAAGCCATAGAAAATCTCATTTGAATGGGAGGTGAGGGTCTTGCAGCCTACTTTTTCTATGACTAGATGGGCATGGTGAAGCACCTGATCCAAGTACTTAAAGAGAAACTAAATTAGCACAAGAAAGATTAACCCTAGTTTAACCTGGCTCTGATACCAAAACTGATGCAGAACAAATAATTAAGGCCTAATTATTAGAGAATAGGAGAGAATAATTTTTTTAGATTTTTTCAAATTTTTAAGGAAGACTCAAAGGAGATAGTAAAGGAAACTAGTCTTAGTTAACTACCCGCACAAGTAAACCAACAAAGTGGTGGGGACACCAAAGGCACCAGAATAAAGCAGAGGCTTCTCAACCCTCTATGGATCACTTAAATGACATTCGAGTCCACTGTAATAAAGCTTAGTCCAACTGAGTTGTTTTATTTGAGTCCTGTAATTAGTCAGCTCATGTTGAGCTAGTTCAGTTCAGTATTAGTCAGCTCATGTCGAACTAATTTTATTTTTTTGAGTCCTGTCCAAGCATATCGAAGACTCAAGACCACATCATACAAGTGAAGACCAAGTCCAACCTGATTGAAGATATAGAAATTGAGCCCAAGTCCAACCCAGCTTGAAGACTTGAAGATCCCAGGAGGAGAAAATTAAAACAAGCACAAACTTGAAGCCCTAAACCAGCCGGAAGGAAATTGGGCCAGCCCAGGCCCAGGAAGGAATTAGGGCGCCATCACTTATGGTGACCCTCCCCTTGGTCGGCCACTTATGGTGACCCCCTTGGCCGACCAAGACAAGGAGAGGGAGAGCAATTTGTGTGGGATTTTCTACCTATGTTACCGTATATTCTTAGTTAGGATTTGAAAGGGAGAAGGAGTCCTATATAAAGTCTAAAGTACCCTTACTTGGGGTCCAAGGTTAAGAGTCTATTTAAGGGACCCTAGTCTCTTGTATGAAGCTTGATTTTAATATATGAAATAAACCTTGAGTTCTTCTATTGCTTTGAGTGTTACCCTGCTGTGTGCATAAAGGGGTGTGAGAGTTTTCTTCTTCCCGGTGCTGCAACCATCTTCCTGTCGCCAGCCAACCTTCCAGAACCCTGGCCACCCACTTCAAAAGACACCTTTTCTTTGTTGTTTTCGTTTATTTCTTTGTTCCCTTGTGAGTTTTTTAACCCTTGACAGGTCGTTTGCAGGCCCCCGAGTTCTTACGAATCCAACAACTCCAGCCAAGCCTCAATCGGACCACCGAGCAGAAAACCGGGTATCCGCGGGTCTTTGGCTCAGTTTTCCAGGCCGCATCCATTGAGGAATGAGAGATCTCTTCACTGCGATCTTCACCGGACACTTTAGACATTGTCAAGTACACCCTCTCTTCCTCCAGTAATTATGTTGTAGGAGAACTTGCCCTAACCGAGGCTTCTCAGCCCCGGCGAGCCTTCTTTAATACTTTTCTAGGTTCTAATCTGCATGCTTGACTTCAAAATTTCATACATAATTCCCTACAACTAATTTTGATCTGAAAATTAGGTATTAATCACCTAACACCACATATAAAACATACAAAAATAATTGCATGCATATTAGTCCCGCATCATCTGGTATCAGAGCTTAGATTAGGGCTTATTTTCTACAAATTTTCAGTCCGTATATGCTTTATTAATTTAGTTATTTCTCCCTGTTCTGAACTCCAAAAATTCTGAAATTTATTTTTCTGAATTCATCATAATTCAAATTATTTTTCAGAATTTCTGAAGATTTTATTTTAGTCTATGAATTTTCTTCAAGCCGAAATACAGCCTGTAAATCTTTGGCTCTGTATTTTTTTTCAGCAAGACAAGTTTGGAACTTTTAGGGTTTTGTTTAGCATCTTTTTGTATATTTTTTAATTTTAGTATATTTCCTGCATATTAGGCCATAATTTGCAAGTTTTCATCTATTTAAGAAAATACCAAAATATAAAACAAAAAAAAATTACATATTCTCCAAAATACCAAAAACATCTAAACCCTAATTTGCATCCTCATCTGCCTGCCATCATTGCATAATCTACCTTTAAGGGCACTCTTGCTATGTTAGATGGGGAGAGGATTTGATCACCTCTCCTTAGCCCAAAACCACATCCCCTGCATTCGGTCCCAAGCCTAACTTAAAATCGATTAGAATTAATTTGCCCTAGTGGGCTAGGGACACTAACTGGTCGGGTCCGGACTAAGTGTCAAATCATTGTGTCAAGCTAACCTGTGTGTGCCTTGTGCTCAGTGTCTAGAACGGTGGTTCAGGGATTCAATCTCGAAGGGCTTATATGCTGGTCCGCCTACTTGGCCAATCTCTGATTGGTGTCTATGATTGGCAATCAGGGACCTAACACTCCCCTTATACCTGCCTGGCTGAGTACAGGGTTACTATATGCTAGTTTGCCACCCTGATTGAGAACCTAGTTTTGGACTCTAGGTCTAGTCAGCTGTAGTTGATTTGATCGAGTCTTGCATGAGCATTAGATCAGGAGTCCCATCTCATCCACCATCTCCCTGAATCCATGGATAAGCAGGAAACTAGGATTCAAGCCCTTATAGAACAAATGGCACAGATATCCACCTAGTTAATTACCTAAATGACTCAGTTGACCCAGACCAATAGCCTCAACCCAACTCAACCTAGTGAAACCATAGAGCCTAACCCTATGAGAACCCACTACTTTGACCCATATAGGGAGTCCAGTCCTAGGAGAACCCAATACTCTGACCCATATAGGGAGCCCAACCCTAGGAGAACCCCTTACCATGATCCCTACTGTGAGGTTGAACCTAGGAGAGACCATCGCCATGACCCTTATTATTATATTGAACCTAGGAGGACCCCAAACCCTGATCCCTACCGTGAGGTTAAACCTAGGAGAGCCCATCGTCATGACCCTTATTATGATACTGAACCTAGGAGGACCCCAAACCCTGATCCCTACCGTGAGGTTGAACCTAGGAGAGCCCATCGTCATGACCCATACTATGATACTGAACCTAGGAGGACCCCAAACCCTGACCCCTACTGAGAGGTTGAACCTAGGAGAGCCCATCGTCATGACCCATACTATGATACTGAACCTAGGGGCACCCCAAACCCTGATCCATACCTTGAGGCTAAATCTAGGAGAGCCCATCATCATGACCCAATCCCTAAGGTTAGTCCTAGAAGACCCAATCAGGATTTTGTAGACCAGGAAGGTAGATCCTATTTACCCTCTTTCTATAAGCCTAGTATACCTATAACCTATAGATCTTATGACTCCAAATCCTCTGACTCTAGAATCTACGAACCCATATCCCATGAGTCTAGTAGACCCAAGACCTATAGAGCTGAACCCAAATCCTATTATCCCAGATCTTATAATCCCGTGACCCATAGATCTACACCCTTGTCCTATGAGCCTAGGGAGCCCATAACCCCTAGGTATCAATCTAGTACTAGTCAGGTTTCCCTTAGTCAACTTGAACCCCATAGGATTAGTACCCCTAAATATGAGCCCAGTAGTGAGCCACTACCCCTTAGGCAACCTGAACCTACTAGGATTAGTGTCCATATTTAGAAACCAGGACCTAGTCAATTTTTCCCTAGCCGACCTTCCCCAACCATTCCTGAGATTCACAAGGCTTACATTAACATAGAAGTATATGAAGCTGATGCGAGCTTAATGGATGAGTATGAGGGAGAAGAGAAGACACCTTTTGTAGACCTAAAATTAACTGACCCAGTAGATACCCAGGTAGAAACCAACCTAGAGCTAGTTGTCCTTGACCACATCCAACCTAAAGCTATAGTGGAAGAACAATTAGAGGAAGAGAACTTTGATACTAGGATTTTACCTGAGGAAACACTAGAAAAGGATCTAATTGTAGAGCCTATTTCTAAATTCCATGAACAAGAAGGCTTTATTGAGGATTTGGCTTACTTAACCCATTGCCCTCAGAATGAATCCCTTCCTTCCATTCCTATTGAAGATCTCTTCCCAGAAATTGTTGACCCATCCTTCCATAGCATGGACCTTTTCTTGCCTATAGATATACCGCAACCCCATAAGGTTAGCCTCATTAGTCTAGGATTAGTCTCTGACATGCCTTCTTTTATTCTACCTTATCCAACTAACCCGGAACCTTTTTCTCCACCCTACTAGACTAATTCTGAACCCACTTCCTGTTTCCTACCCTTTCCTGAGTCTTCTCATGTGTCTAGAACTATAAGGTTACATTTTGTTGAGGTTACTAGGTTGCAAGGATCCATAGAGCCCATCCCATTTGCTACCTACTTTTGGCAGACCCTCTGGCATCTATTAGGAGTTACTAGCAAATTTTCTTCTGCATGTCATCCATCAACCATGACTCATGCCCCCATGCCTAAGTGGTAGTTAAGACCTAATAAACCTCTTTAGTCGAGTCTGTTAGGTATAGGTTTAAGTCCTTTGCATCATCTTGTTAGGAGTCTGCATGTGTCCAGCATGTTCACCACCTGCACTAATTTAGAAACAACTAGCTTATTCTCGAAGATGGATCAACGAATTTGATGTAGTGGATTCTATCTTGGTTAGGCTTAGGCCTAAAAGAAGCTTAATGCTCGTAGAGCCGGACCTTTTAAAGTGATAGAGAAGGATTTGATCAAATGCCTATGTGTTAGACTTGCCTTCAGATATGGGTAATAGTTCTACTTTCAATATTACAGACCTGGTTGAGTATAGAGAACCGGTAGTAATACCTAGTGAGGCCTTTGGACCTATTCCTTTTCATTGTGAGTGACCCTAACCCAGAGTGTCCACTAACAAATTGACCTGAGAGAGGAGAACGGATCGAGCGTATCCTGGACGATCAAGCCATCATAACCCGGGGCCATGACTATCAACACTTCCTGGTTCGATGGCAAGGGCGGCCAAAGTCGGACGATTCGTGGATTTCTCGAGAGGACTTGCAATGCCTCAACCCAGACCTTCTCGATAGAAATGTGAGCCAGTCTGATCTTCACTCGACAGGGTCGAGTTCCTCCCACCTCGGGAGAATTGGTGGGGACACCAAAGGCACCAGAATAAGGCAGAGGCTTCTCAACCCTCTGTGGATCACTTAAATGACATTCGAGTCCACTGTAATAAAGCTTAGTCCAGCTGAGTTATTTTATTTGAGTCCTGTAATTAGTCAGCTCATATTGAGCTAGTCCAGTTCAGTATTAGTCAGCTCATGTCGAGCTAATTTTATTTTTTTGAGTCCTGTCCAAGCATATCGAAGACTCAAGACCACATTATACAAGTGAAGACCAAGTTCAACCTGATTGAAGACATGGAAGTTGAGCCCAAGTTCAACCCAGCTTGAAGACTTGAAGATCGCAGGAGGAGAAAATTAAAACAAGCACAAACCTGAAGCCCTGAACCAGCCGGAAAGAAATTGGGCCAGCCTAGGCCCAGGAAGGAATTAGGGCACCATCTCTTATGGTGACCCTCCCCTTGGTCGGCCACTTATGGTGACCCCCTTGGCCGACCAAGACAAGGAGAGGGAGAGCAATTTGTGTGGGATTTTCTACCTATGTTACCTTATATTCTTAGTTAGGGTTTGAAAGGGAGGAGTCCTATGTAAAGTCTAAAGTACCCTTACTTGGGGCCCAAGGTTAAGGGTCTATTTAAGGGACCCTAGTCTCTTGTATGAAGCTTGATTTTGATATATGAAATAAACCTTGAGTTCTTCTATTGCTTTGAGTGTTACCCTGCTTTGTGCATAAAGGGGTGTGAGAGTTTTCTTCTTCCCGGTGCTGCAACCATCTTCCTGCTGCCAGCCAACCTTCCAGAACCTTGGCCACCCACTTTAAGACACCTTTTCTTTGCTATTTTCTTTTATTTCCTTGTTCCCTTGTGAGTTTTCTAACCCCTGATAGGTCATTTGCAGGTCCCCGAGTTCCTACGAATCCAACGACTCCAGCCAAGCCTCAATCGAACCACCGAACAGAAAGCCGGGTATCCGTGGTCTTTGGCTATATTTTCCAGGCTGCATCCATCGAGGAATGAGAGATCTCTTCGCTGTGATCTTCACCGGGCACTTCAGACGTTGTCAGGTAAACCCCCTCTACCTCCAGTAATTATGTTGTAGGAGAACTTGCCCAAACCGAGGCTTCTCAACCCCGGCGATCCTTCATTAATACTTTTCTAGGTTCTAATATGTATGCTTGACTTCAAAATTTCATACATAATTCCCTACAACTAATTTTGATCTAAAATTTGGAAATTAATCACCTAACCCCACATATAAAACATACAAAAATAATTGCATGCATATTAGTCCCGCATCACAAAGTAACTAGAAAGCAGGACTTGGTGGTCGAGAAACCATTGAAACTAGGATTTACTTTCAACTAATCTAAAATTAAAGAGAAGGGAATAAGTTCTGAGTTTTACCAATGAAAATCGCTTCTTTAGATCTAGCAGGACTTTCAAGATTGTCGTTGCAAGATTTTAAGAACTCGATCCCGGGCTTCGATCTTCCGTGCGATGCTGGTTTTGAAGCAAGAATACCTAACTTCGATTCCTGATCACCTACAAATACTCAACAATGAAAAACACAAATTAGGAAGCAACAAAGGAAGGGAAAAGAATGGAAGGGAAAGGGTTAGAAGTGATGGTTAGGATTTCTTGTCGGATGGATAGGTAGGATAACTAGGGCCTCGCACCTCGCGATATTTCGAAGAACAAAGGAAAAGGTCCCCACACTACGCGATGCACACAGCAAAGGAAATTCGACAACATGTCTTCTTTGATGAGTAATAATTGATTAATTACAACGGGGGTTGGAGGGGTATTTATAGACCCCCAACCAGTGGTGTAAGGGATACAACTACTAGTCTTTTTCTCCCCTGGACTACAACTCCTAGAATCCTTCTTTAGGTAGCCTAGACTCTTGTTTGCTGAGATGATCTGGACTCTTTTCAAAGTGGGTGACGACTTGAGGCTTCTCATCCAAAGTGGGCGCCCATGTGGTGGATTGGTGAGATGGCTTGATGTAGGGTCAAGATGCTCCATCACTTGGCCTTGCTTGTTGGACTCTAGAGTTTGAATGATGTGGTCTTCTGTAGGTGAGTGGACTCTTTAGTTTGGATAGGAGAGGACTCAGGAGTTTTGGTGAGACTCTTGAGTTCTTGAGACTTAAGCAGCTTCCAACCTGTTTGAGTGAAATGCTATGGTAGAGAACCTTTGAACCTCTTTCATTTAGTGAATGGATACCTTGGAACTCTCTTTGAAGTGGGTAACAAGAAGGAGTGGACTGCTTGGCCGACTTCTATACTTTTGGCATGAATTAATTTGAGAGGAGGGTTGCCAAGGATGAGAGTCTTTCACACTTACTTATCTTAAAATAAGGGGCGCCAATTAAGTCATTTCTCATAGGCCGACCAAGATATAAATGATGTGGCAAATGTGTTGTCTTAACGGCAAGCAAATTTTAGATATATCATGTGCTCTTGTCATGGTTGACGTGCCAAGCATTGTTCTCCCAAAGACATGTCCAAACATGATATGTGTTGATGTCCAAATCCTTGAAAAAGGTGGTGCTAAAAACAAACTGACTTGAGCTAGCACATGAAGCCACATGGCTTGTCTTAGGCTAGCACATGGAGTCACCTGGCTTATCTTGGGCTAGCACATGGGTCTTCAATTCGGTGCACATGAAGTGATATGGGCCTTCAATTAGGTCCCACTTGTATTACAAGGCTCAACTAATCACATGGACTCAATAACTAATCACATGGTTTAACCAACTAAATAACCAACCATACTTAATTAGGCTTGCAAATAAAAATCTAATTAAAGTTGGTAAAAAGGGCTAATCAAAACTGGACCATTAAAAACTCTAATTGGGTAAATAAGGTTTGTTTGTATATATATATGACTCAACTTGGTAAAAGGGGTTTGGCCCGAAAGGCTAAAATAAAAAATCCTAATTACAGTTGATAAAAAGGGCTAACCCTAACTAATCCAAAATAACAAAAATTAAAATAAAATATTTACATGGTAAAAGGGATTGGGTTCAGGGCTTTATTCACAGGTAATCTTATGCAGGTTTATTCATGCATGCCAATTATTTTTTATGTATTAAGCATTAAATTAGGAGTTTATATCTCGAATTTCAAGCCAAGATTTGAAGTAGGGAATTCTATAGAAAATCTAGAAGCAGATGCATGCAGAAATAGATCCTACAAGTGAAGAAACCGGACTGTCAAGGCTAAGAAGCCTTGGTTAGGACTAGCTCTTCTATATTACCGCTACCTGATGAGTCTAAGGGGTGTACCTGGTAGAGATTTGAAGATTGATCTGTGAAGAGTTCGCTCTATGCTCGACAGATGTAGCCTGGAAAACAAAGCTATCGACCTTGCAGATTCGTGGCTTTCAAACTGGTGACCCGAAAGCTTATCGATTGGAATCCTGGATTCGTGAACTCTGAGGGACCTGTAAATCACCATTCAAGGGTTAGAAAATAAAGAAGAAAAAGTTAAATCGCTGAAAGAAGAAGGGAAGGAAGGTGACGGGGGGCTAACTAACTAGATGCGGAATGAAGAAATGATGCAAGTGATTTTTTTAGGGTTTTGTGGATTTTATATTTTTTAAGTTTTCTTTGGATTCTCGAAAGCAAGTAGAGATGAACTAGGATTCTACAATGACAAGAACTAACAAGAAGCAGGTAGTCCCAAAGTAGTGATAAAGAAAGGACCCCGGGATTGAGAAATCCCGTAAGACTTAGCTCTCCAATCAATATCTACTTAGGAGTCAGGGGCAAACCTCGAAGATATGAAGCACTCGGTGTAGAGATCGCTCACTTTGGTGGATGCAGCCTGGATAACCGAGCCATCAACCCTACGGAGGTTCCAGTTGGCTGTCCAAAGATCTCGAAGGCAAAGGCAACTGTCTCCATACCCGTGTCACCTAGAGGACCTGCAAGCATTCAAAGAAGACAAGGTTAAATCTCACTCAGAAAGCAAATAGTGGAAAGTTGAAAGAAGGGTTGTAGAGATGGAGGAGTTCTGCTTGGTTCGGAGTCGGATGTCGGAGTTGCGGAAGTAAGATAGTTTGAGGCCTCACACCTCTCGACGCCCGAAGGTGAAGGCGCTCCCTCTCGGAGATCGACGTTCCTAGTGAACGAAGGCAACTAACAAGAGATTGGACTCAAGAAATATTCTTTTTCATTTATCAAAAGTTCACCTGACAAGGGAGGGGGTAAGGTCCTTTATATAGGCACCTTAGATCCTTTCAAAATTTGAATGAAAAATACATTTCTTCTCTTGCTAAGGCACCAAAAAATATTCAAAAATTTAAAATTCAAACTCCTTTGATTTGGGCATGGCATGATAATGGGCTTGGAAGAAGGAATTTGGCTCCCTTGAACTTGGAAAGTTGACCTTCAATTTTGGGAAGAAGGCATGATACAAGGCTTGTGTCTCCCTCTTTCCTTGGTTGCTCAACCTTCTTTGGAAAGAAGCTTGATATGAGGCTTGGAGCAAGGCCTTTGTCTTCAACCTTTCCTTGGTTGCTCACCCTTCTTTGGAAAGAAGCTTGATATGAGGCTTGGAACAAGGCCTTTGTCTTCAACCTTTCCTTGGTTGTCTATGACTCCTTTAGTAAGTGGCTTGATGGAGGGAGGGAAAGGAGGAGAGAATATTTGTTGTGCCTCCATTTGGCATCCAAGAAAATCTCACTTGTGCCGTCCACATGGCTGGATGAGGTGGTGCCACATGGGATGATGAAGTGGCGCCACATGGGATGGTGAAGTGGTGCCCTAGGGTTGACATGTTGACCTTCAAGGCTCGGCCCAAAGTAGTTGAGCTGGACTCAAAGACCACTCCGGCTTAGACCCAGACTTGGACTAGACCCAATACATGACTGGACTCAATACAGGACACAACTTGACCCAACTTGACTCAAAACTAAAGAAATTACAAGTTTTAGGCTTGAAGCCTTATTTCAAGACCTGAAAAAATGGAACCCTAATTGAAGATCCATAGATGGTTGAGGAGCCTCTGTCGGATCCTGGTGCCCACACTAGAAGGGAAATAAGAAAGGCGACTAGGAAGATGAAGAGGCAATCTGCTTGGAGGCAGGGCACAGGGATCACACAAATACCCTAAGGGATCACACAGATATCCTAAATCACAGAAAACTTCACACACAATTTTGAGGAACTCAAGAATAATTCATTTATCAATAATCAGCAATAATACATGAGGGGGGGGGGAAGGGGCCTTTATATAGGCATACAAGTTAGGGCATACAAGAGATTTTACATGGTCTTCCTTTACCTTTACAAACTCTTCCACAAGTCCTCTCCCAAATAGGTTCAAATTTCTTCTCCCAACTAGGATTACTCTTCTCCTCTTCTTTGACTTGGTCTTCTCCTTCTCTTTGACTTGGTCCAAGGGGGCTAATTATAAGGGGGTTCCATATGGAGGGTGACCATAAGGTGGGGCGCCATATGAAGAACTTTGGGCTTTTGGGCTTTGGGCGGCCCACTTCAGTGCTGGGCTGGATCTTTTAGGGTTTCTTTCGGTTGTCAATATTTTCATGGTGGGCTGATGTACTTGTCATCCAGGTCTTCAATGATAGCTCCAAGAATCTTTCTATGGTTTCCAAGTGGCATAATTATATGGATGACTGGATTCCATGCAGTGGTTGTAGTATTATGTTGACTGGCTTCATAAGTGACTTGAGTCTTCTTACGAAATTGGACTGAACTCAATATAAGACTTACAAAATTGGACTGAATGCATAAAACTCAAAACGTACAGGACTCATAAGACTCACTAAGCATCCAAAACTTGACTCAATACTCTAATTACAGGACTCAACTGTAGAAATGCCCTAAACAGGACTCAGGGGCCAAAATACAGACTCAAGTGTAACAAGGCCTGAAAAACAAACTCAAGGTCCAAATACAAAACTCAAATGGCTAACATAAGTAAATTATTGGACTTAAAGACAAAATTTGTATCATGGCTAGGGACTCAAAACTCAGGGACCCATAGTAAACTAGGGTTGACCTGATGTCTCCATCATAATCCACAGGGATGTGGGTTCAACCTATCGATATTTTTTGGTCCTGGTGTCCACACCAAAGATGACATGTGGCTAGTGACTTGGGCATCCAAGATGAAATGGCACATGGCTTGACTTGGGTTGCACATGGAGTCACATGACTTGATTTGAGCTAGCACATGGAGTCACATGGGTCTTGACTTGGGTCCCCTCTTGTATTACAGGACTCAACTAACAATTACAAGACTCAACCAACTAATTAATTAAAACCCAACTTGATCAAAGTGATCAAAAGACATAACCAACTAAATAAACTTGGTAAGTAGGGTTTGGCCCAAAAGGGTTTAAATAGGTTTTGACACAACCTCATAAATAAGGTTTATGTACAAAACCCTAATTGATAAAAAGGGCTAACTAACAATGGACCATTATAACATAATTTATGATCCAATTGAAATTGGGGGCTTTTTTACAAACTCAACTTTGGGTCCAGGGCTTTTTACAGGAACTCAATTTTGGGATTTAGGGCTAAACCCAACTAAGCTAAAATAACAAAATTTAACATAATTATTTACAAGTGATCTAGGGTTTGGGCTTAGGGCTTCATTCACAGGTGATCCACAGGGATGTGCTTCGACCTATCATTTTCTTCTGGCCCTGGTGTCTACACCACCCCCGGCCCAGAAGACGGTGCCAGTCTAGTGACCGCGGCCAAGACCTAGAATTGACCCCACCAAAGAAAAAAAGTTCACTCCTCTCATTGTCTCCAAAGTAAAGATCCTGATGAAAATCGAGGGCAAGCACTTCTTGCACCATCCCCTTCCCCTAAGGCTATCCACTGGATGCGATAGGTCCCACTATTGCCGCTTCAATCAGGACCATGGCTACGACACCGAGGAATGCTGCCACCTGAAGAGGGAGATAGAAGAGCTGATCAAGCATGGCTACTTCGGCAATAATGTAGATGGAGGAGCACCCCATGCAGATCGGAGCATGGATCCCCGACCTCTCACCATTGATAATCGCCCAACTGAGAAGCCAGTCAAGATGATATCCTTGGGGCAGGAAAAACCTCGAAAAGGGCTAGGGGAAGGGAAGAGAGTGACAATGTACTCCCCTGCATGGGAGAGGGGTATGCTGGTGTGGACAATCCCAATAATGATGCCGTAGTCAATGAAATGAAGATAGCAAGGCACCATGTAAAAAGAATTATGGTTGATAGTGGAAGCTCAATATATATCCTTTTTTATGATGCTTTTGCAAGGATGAGTTTATTTACTGACCAAATAAGACCGGTATTCATGCCCCTAATGGGCTTTACCGGAGATTCCATTAGGGTGGAGGGAGAGATTACACTCCTAATAACTGCCAGGACTCCACCTTGGCAGAGCACAGTGCTGACAACCTTCACCATTTAAAGTCTCTCCTCACCTTACAATGCTATCTAGGGGCATCCTGGACTCAACCTGCTTGACGCCACCATCTCCACAAAGCGCCTCCTCATTCAGTTCCTGACCCCGTGGGGGATTGGAGAGATAAGGGGGTCACACTAGCCAGTCCCACACTGTATGCAAACCATTCTGGGGCCTCGAGGCGGTGGTTCGAGTCCACCAATCAACCAGCCAAACTCGGTAGACCCAGAGCCGAAGGGTGTACCAAGTGAGCCCTTGCTATCCTTTCCCTTAAGGGAGGATCCTTCAAGGATGGTGCAGGTGGGTGCCCTACTACCTGAAGAAGAGAGATCTCGTCAGCTTGACTTCTTACAGGCCAATGTGGATGATTTTGCCTGGACCGCCGTCGACATGCCCGGCATCCTGTCGGCGGTGATTACTCACAGGCTGAACATCGATCCCAATCATCGGTTGATCCAGTAGAAGAAGAGGAGCTTCGCCCTGGAGTGGCAGAAGGCTATCAATGATCTGTTCGAGAAATTACACACTAAAGGTTTCATCCATGAGGTATGCTATCCTGATTGGTTTGCTAACGTGGTGATGGTCAGGAAAGCATCTAGGAAATGGAGGATCTACATGGACTACATCGACATCAATCAGGCATGCTCGAAGGATAGCTTCTTGCTTCCCAAAATCGACCAGTTAGTGGATGTGACCGCAAGTCACAAATACCTCAACTTCATGGACACATTCTCCAAATACAATCAAATTCAAATGCACCCGGAAGACGAGAAGCATAAAGCATTTATGACCGATGGAGGCACGTATTGCTACAGGGTGATGCCGTTCGGCCTTAAGAATACAGGGGCCACGTATCAATGCTTGGTGTTGGCTTTAGCCCTTGATTTTGATGACTAACAAAATATTGAGTATATATTTTATACTAATGTTTCAATTATAGTTATGAGTTTCAGGATACAGGCACCTCAAATTTTTAATATAAAGTATCAAAGGCACTCATTTGAAGCTAAGTAATTTTTAGTGTATAAGAAGTCTTCTCATCTTAAAAAGCCTTAAAATTGATCAATCTAGGCTTTATGAATAAGATATTGAAGTTTTATTGAAGAACATCTTGAATTTTGAAAGTTAGCACAAGATTTTTTTTGAGTGGCAGAATCAAGTGTCGACTCATGGCATGTAAGGTGTCGACACTTCAGAAGGACTGGCATGTAGAAATCTCTTTGGCATGCCTTGAGTCGACTCACAGAAGTCAAGTGTCGACTCATGAAGAAGTCACGTGTTGACTCACAAAAACCAAGTGTCGACTCATGGCCTAAGAAAAATGATGATACAGAACTGTCATTTTGAGATGTTTTTTGTCAAGTGTCGACTCAGAAGTCTCAAGTGTTGACTCACATGATTCAAGTGTCAACTCACATGGTTCAAGTGTCGACTCATAGTCTGAGAACAGAAAAAGAATAGAATCCTGATTTTTTAGAAGTTTATACCTTGAGTTGACTCATGCTAATCCAAGTATCGACTCATTAAGATTCAAGTATCGACTCATGAAGATTCAAGTATCGACTCATGAACAAACTCAAGTATCGACTCACGGGTTCTGACAGCAATAATGGCTATAATTTCTGAGAGTCAAATTTGAATCCTACAAGCTCCAAATGGCTAATTTTGCTCCACCAACGATCTTAAACTAATTTTTGAATGTTTTTGAATTATTTAAGTCTCACCAAACTCATTCAAGAATAACTAACTCATTAAAGACAAACATACCTTTAAGAACTTCACTTCAAAGTCAAAAAGAGAGCAAAAGAGAAGATTTCCACTAAAAAAGCTTTCAAGCCTTCAAATCAGCATTCCAAAAGTGGTCTTTGAAGTGATTCTAATGAGAAGACAAGTCAAGCAATCATCAAGAGCCTCAAAGCTTCTACTTTCTACTCTATAAGAGAGTTTGCTTGTGCTTTATTCTTGTTTCTCTGATTTTATTTATTGTGACTAGTTTCAAGGATGTTTGAAACTAGGTGTTAGGCCCTCCCAAGCCATGAATTGGAATTCAAGCCTAGATTGGCTTGAGTAAAGGTTGTTGGTAAGCCTAAATGAGAAAACCAACTTTGGGTTTGACTTGTGAGCCCTTGAAAATAAGTTGGCCGTAATCTAGGTTGATTATAGTGAAATTCCTAAGGGATAGCTTAGGGAGTGGATGTAGGTGCTTGGTGTGCATTAAACCACTATAAACCTTTGTGTTTGTATGTGTTCATTGCTCTCTTGCATTAGCTGCTTATATTCATTTCATTGCATCTTGTTCATTATATGCTCATTTGCATAGCTTCACAAATACTATAAAGTGTAGCACATATTTGCTTTAAATTTTTTAAAGAAACCCAATTCACCCCCCCTATTGGATTGCTACGCTGGGCAACACTTGGTCAAAAAGGTCTTCAAGGACCAGATCGGTTACAACATGTAGGTGTACATGGATGACATGCTTGTCATAAGCAATCCAGAGTCGGACCATGTCGTCGACTTGGCAGAAACCTTTAATAACCTCCGCTCCCACCAGATGAAGTTGAACCCTGCCAAGTGTGCTTCTAGGATCGTGATCGATAAATTTTTGGTATTCATGGTCACCCAGAGAGGAATAGAGGCAAATCTAGAGAAGATCCGGGTGATCACCGATATGAGGCACCCTACCTCCAAGAAGGAGGTACAGTGCTTGACCGGGCATGTCGCGGTACTAAGTCATTTCATTTTGCACTCCGTCAAGCACTGCCAACCATTTTTCAAGGTATTGCGGAAGATGAACAGCTTCACTTGGATGGAAGATTGTCGGGTGGCATTCGAGGGGCGAAGAGTCTTCTCGCCTCAGCACTGTTACTATCCAGACTGGAGTCCAGAGAAGAACTTCTCTTATACCTGGCAATGTCACCCGAAGTGGTCAGCTTGGTGCTAGTCTACATCGATAAGGATGGCATCCAGTGGCCAGTCTACTATGTCAGCAAGTTGCTGCACAATGCTGAAACCAGGTACACCTGGTCAGAAAAAATCATTTTTGCACTAATAATATCTACACATCATCTTAGGCCATACTTCCAAGTGCACCCCATCACCGTCCTCACTAGTCAACCTTTGAGGGCCATCCTTAGTCGCCTTGATACCTCGGGGTGCCCAGCCAAGTGGGTGCTGAAACTCAACAAGTTTGACATCACTTATCACCCGTGGCCAGCATAGAAGGCTCAGGTCCTGGTTGATTTCTTGGTGGAATGCACCTAGGCAGAGGAGGGCCTAGAAGAGATGGACTAGCAGATTAAAGCTAGGCTGGACCCGACCCCGACGAAGGTGACATGGATACTTCACGTTGATGGTGCATCAAACATCGGTAGGAGTGGGGCCGACCTCATCCTCGCCAATCCTGATGGGGTCATTATAGAATACGCCTTACATTTTCTTATCAAGGCGACCAATAATCAAGCCGAGTATGAGGTGCTCCTTGCAGGGCTAAAGGTGTCCTGCGAGCTTGGCGTCAAAAGGCTAAAAGTCTTCACTGACTCTCAGCTGGTTGTTGATCATGTCTCTTGCGATTATGAAGCCCAAGACCCCATGATGGCGAAGTATCTGGGCTAAGTGCGCTCGCATATGGCATCCCTCCAGTCCTTCAATATCTCCCACATCCTACGGGAAGAAAATGCCTGGGCTGACATTCTTCCTAGGCTGGCCACCCTGTCGGAGTCCTTGCTGGGATGTACTTTCATTGAATACCTCGAGACCCCCAATTTTGAGCTTGTCACCGAAGCCCAGCAAGTCATCACTGAGGCTAGCTGGATGGACCCCTATATTAAGTATATCCCCACTGGCACCTTGCCGGATGATTGAAAAGAAGCCGGCTTGCTCAAGAGGGCCGCGTGTTAAGTGATGATGGATAGGCAGCTGTACTAAAGGTCTTACTCTTACCCCCTGTTGGAGTGCTTGATGACCTCGGAGGCTGCTTATGTGCTTCAGGAAATACATGAAGGCATCAACAGCAACCTTGTGGGGGGCTAAGCTCTGGACTATAAAGTGATCTGGCAGGGGTTTTTTTGGGAAACAATGCATGCGCGGATTCCACCGACTTTGTGAGGAAGTGTGACCGGTGCCAACATCAGGCCCATATCTAGTGGCAACTGGCATCCCCGCTCTCTCAATTATCAACCCCATGGCCGATCTCCTAGTGGGAGATGGACATCTTGGATCCTTTTCTGCCACATTCGAGTAGCGAAAGTTCTTAATTGTGGCCATCGATTACTTTACCAAGTGGGTTGAGGCCGAGCCACTGGCCTGGATAATGGAGATGAAGGTCTAGTCATTCTTTTGGAAGTCCATAATCTACCGGTTTGGCCTCTCGCACTTGATTATCACCGACAATAGGAGGCAATTCGATAATCGGGCCTTTGAAGAATTTTTTGCTGGACCTTGGTATTCGCCATCACTTCACTTCGGTGGCTTACCCTCAGACCAATGGTGAGGCCAAAGTGACCAACCGGACTATCCTGCAAGGGCTCCACACGAGGCTAGATGAAGCCAAGTGTCAATGGGCTGAAGAGCTACTAAGCATGCTGTGGGCTTACCATACCATGTCCTGTACAGCCACTGGCGAGATGCCCTTCAACCTTGTCTTCGGCACTGAAGTCATGATTCTAGTAGAGCTTGGCCTATCCATGCTAAGGGTAGAGTAAAATGATGAAGCTAAAAATTTGGCTCATCTCCTCCTCATTCTAGACCTACTGGATGAGACAAAAGATAAGGCTTGACTTCAGATGGCCGCCTACTGGCAGTGAGTTGCGCGCTACTACAACTCCCGCATGCGGCCCAAGGTGTTCCGCCCGAGCGACCTCATCCTCAAGAGGTTAGAAGTATCCCAATTGGGAGAATGCGGGAAACTCTTCCCCAACTGGGAAGGACCGTACAAAGTGGTGGAGGCTTTACCAGGTGGGGCCCACTACCTTGCTGGGTTTGACGGTGCCTGATTCATGAGAACCTGGAATGCTAGTAACTTGAGGGTATACTACCAATAATATAAGGCCCTTTCATAATAAATTAAAGTTTCTTTTTGGTACAACCTTGTTTTTTATCTATGCTGGAACTCGTCCGTTCGACTCCAAGTCTAGCGGAGTAAGCCCGGAAACTTATGAAGCCTGGCACTCTAAGCTCAGAAACTTATGAAGCCCGGTACTTTAAGCTCGGAAACTTATGAAGCCCGACATTCTAAGACCAAAAACTTACGAAGCCCACACTCTAAGCCTAGAAACTTATGAAACCCGGTACTCTAAGCCCGAAAACTTGCGAAGCTCGACACTCTAAGCCTAGAAACTTATGAAGCCCGAAAGCTTATGAAGCCCGGCACTCTAAGCCCGATAACATACAAAGCCTGGTAATAAAAGCCAGAAGTCCCACCTCAAAGGTTTGGAGAGGCCAGCCACCCTGCCTCTGAGGTCTAGAGACACACCACCACCTTGCTCACGATCCGAAGATGTTGATGGGAGCCTTGAGTAATCCCTCCATCGGCCACCTAACTCAAAACTTTGCTTACCTACAAGTCCAGCATCCCACAGCCTCATGGCTACGCTCACAGCCCGGGGGTGACTACGAAAGGCCGTCCACCATGTGACTCATAGTGTGGTGAATTGAGAAGCTTGGCACCCTCATCAGCAAGTCAGACAATCTCCCCTCATCAAGCCCGTGCTCACCATAGCCGCGCTCACAGCCAAGGATGGCACCAAGATGCTGTCCACCGCATGGCTCACAGCTTAATGAAGCAAGAAGATCCTGAGGCCTTGCATTCTGCCTCGAGTGGCCCCAAGGATCAAAGTAAAGAGGGTGAGGTGCTCGCCAGGACCTCCATGCCCATATAGAGGCCTTGAAGTAGGCCCGGAGAAATCAAGACCAAGGGCAGGCACTTGCACCGTAATTAAAGGAAAGGTAGTAGGGAACTACACCAAGCTTATCGGGCAAACTAGCCTATTTCCTCGCTATTAAGACAAGCCCCCTGCACCCCCAAGAATTCAATGAAGGTGTTTAAAAAGAGAGAGAGAGAGAGAGAGAGAGAGAGAGAGAAGAGAAAAAGAAAGAGGAGAGAAGAGAAGGAAAGGGGCTGAGCGAGGAATGATAGATGAAGAAAAGAGGTGCTTCATTAATGAAATTCTTTTTACATTTTTCCATGACGCATCCCCGACAAATCGGGTGCCCTCTTAAGACCCTAAATACAAAAGAAAGGAGAGAAGCCTATGCATCAGTGGCTAGCTCCTTCCCGGGTTGGCGAGTGACCTCAACCACAAGCAGAACGTCCTGGGTGGCTTTGGATTCCACCTCCACTTCAACCTCCTTCGGCTCTGGCTCCACCTCGATGATGGGCTCATCCTATTGCCCGAACAATGGGAGAGAATGCCGGATGTTGTCTAGCCCCTTTAGCCTGAAGAAATAGAATCTCTTATTCTTGAAGTCTTTGAACCCCTGGTGGAAGGAGTCCAGAATGATTTCCGCAACCTCATCCTTAAAGGCCTGGGATGCCATGAACTTGGGGATGTTTTCAGCAGCCTTTCTTTTGGCCACCTCTATCAACATGATGACCATCATAGCCTTTTTTGCCGTCGCTACAGCCTTGGCCATCTGCTCCTCTAGATGAGCCTAGAGGGTCTATGCTCTCCCTTCCAGGCGGGCCACCTCCATTGCAGAAGTGGCGGCCTCTTCGACTTGGCGGGAGCCAACCCCCCTCTCCTCAGCCAAGGCAACCTTAAGCTCAGCCACCTTTTTCTTGAGCTCAGATACTTTTGTCTGGGCCCTGGTCAGCTAAGCCTCCAATTCCCAGGCACGGCCAGACAAGACTGGGGCCTCATCCCTCTCCTTGTGGAGGTGAATCCCGTAATTTTTCATTCCCCGACAGGCATCCCATAGAAGCTGCACATCAACCACCACCTGCACCAAGAACGACGATTGATGTCCTTTGCAAAAAGGGTGGAAAACTAAGTATAGATTTGGAGATGGCTTACCAACATCATCCGGGCAAAGGCATCAGTGGAGAGCTCCTTCACCGCCTTCCTACCCAATTATGGCGATCCGATGGCTGGATTAGGGTGTTAAAGATATCCTTTGCCACCCTCCCATCCTGGGATATCATGGAGCCCACAAGAAGAATGATAGTGAACTCCTTGGCTTCTTGGATCGGTGCCTCGGGCAGCTCAGTCAGGGCCGGCATACCCTCCAGCAAAGGTGCCACACTTGGGGGGCCACCGTTGGTAGCTCCAGCCCCAGGTCGTGGAAGCGGTACCTCGGTGGTAGTAGATCCCGCCTCCCTCATAGTTCTTCGATGCATGGAGGGACCGCTGGAGACAAAGGAAAAGTCCCATCCAGGGCCTAGCCTCACTCCTGGGCTTCCTAAGAGGGGTCTGGAACCTTGGTCGAGACGATGCATGAGGGGTGTCTGGTCCCCTCATGTTAGGGCTATCACCGGGCCCCCACCTCGATTCCTCCTGGAGATTTTTTCTAGACTCTCGCTCGAGCCCTTCAGTAGCGGCCCTCTTTCGGGACATCCCATGGAGCTCCTCAAAGCTGAACCTCATCTTGCGACATGAGGTAGACTAGTTAGCCCTATTCCTGGACCTGACCCATTATAAGAAAAAAAGAAGCCTGATGATGAATTTATCTTGGGGCTGAGTCTGGATGACCCCAGCTTTGGCAATATTCTGCTTGCACAACAAATCCTGAGGAGACAGGACTGGGAGGAGATGAGCCTATCAAATATTTCCCTATCGACCTGCTCAACCATAGATTGTCAGTTGGGGGAAGTGTCCGGTCACTCCAGACCTAGTCTGCTCCCTCGACCGAAGCAAAAAAGAACCTATGCATCCATCTCTTGATAGAGGTGGGCAGCTCAAGTTTGAGGCATCCCTTGCAGGGGGATATAGACCACCATCCGTCATCAAAGGGGTGGCGCTTCAGGATGAACAGATCCTTGAAGAGGGAGAAGCGAGCGATGATCCCATTATAGTTGTAGAGGACAATAAAATAGAAAATGGTCCGGACAGCATTGGGAGTAAGCTGTACTAGAACCAGATGGTTGTTGCTAAGAAAGGCAAAGAAGAAGATATGGAAAGGAAGACGAAGGCTTGTGGAGAAGAAGTCTTTGTACAAAGCTATCCAACCCGGGCAACTGGAAGTGATCCAGTCCCCCAATCCGGGAATAGAAAGTCGAATGGAGTCAGGGACCCTAAATGACCTTCGAACATGGAAAAGATCCTTGTCAGTCATCACTAAAGTAATGCTGGTAGGACTGCCGGACTCCCTAACAGAGGGGGCAGGTGGAGGAGAGACCATGAGGGGTCCAATCATGATCCCCGTCTGACGGGAACCCCTATGAAACACAACTAGGATTTCGTCCTCCTCACTTTCTGAGGAAGGAGGCCCCAGTTGGGAAGGCCCCGCACCAGTGAAGAGACCTTGGTGACAGTGTCCCCCACCAGAAGGGTTCATCAGAAGTAACAAAAAAGTGATGGAAGGAAGGAACCAGGAAACCCTAGCGAGGGTGCTCCCTCGGTGTAGGCTAAAGAAGGAGAGCAAAGGAATGAAGGGAGAAGAAGGAGGCCTGACCTGCCGAAACTCCATGACCTTGTCCAAGAAAAGGGAAGAGGCTTTCTCTTGAAGAAGAAACCTTGTCTTTTGCTGCTTGAAGAATTTTCGAGAAATGGAAGGACGGGTCTTTTTTAAATGACCCAGAGTGATGGGGACATCAGGTCAACCCTAGTTCACTATGGGTCCCTGAGTTTGAGTCCCTTAGCCATGATTCAAATTTTATCTTTGAGTCCAATAATCTGACTATGTTAGCTATTTGAGTCCTATATTTGGGCCTTGAGTTTTGTTTTCCAGGCCTTGTTACACTTGAGTCCTGTATTTAGAGTTGACTCACATAATTACAGTTTATAAGACAAGTTTTGGGATATATTCGGTTCAATTGAGCTTAGTTGTTCAGTCAGCTCATGTTGAGCCAATTTTGAGTCATGTAAGTTTTATATTGAGTCTAGTCTAGTTAAGTTGAAGTGAGTCCAGTAATAAGTTGAGCATTTCAACCAATCCAATTAAGTCCTGTAGGTCCAGTACAAGTTTGTGTTACAAGTCTGTGTCAAGTAGCAGTTTTATACAAGAGGAGGATCACCAAAGTAGAAGCCTATGAAGTCTTTCCACAAGAAGATTCCATGCATATTCTTCTTCTAGGCATCCCAGCCCAGAAGATCTTCAAGTCCAAAAGCCATGGCGCCCCAGGTTTTCAAAAATCCACTTCTAAGTTGGCACCCAGGATTTCCAGCCCACAAGGGGACATGCACCAAAGCCCAATGCCCATCCTTGGAGGCTGCCCAAGTCCTACTCAAGCCCATGCACCAAGCCAAGCTTTGAAGGCCGCCCAAAGCCCAATTGAAGGATGCCCTTGCTACCCTAAAGTCCAAGCCCAATCCCATTTAGGCATCCAAGCCTAAGAAGGAGCTTTTGATCAAGTCAAGGAAGGAGAGAAGACCAATTCTAACAAGGAGATCCTATTTTATTTTTACTCAAATTATGTACTCATAGTTCTAGGCCACTTTGTAATCCTTCTCCCATCAAATCTTGTATTCCTATCCTAACTAGGAGAGGTCATGTGAACATCTATAAATACCCCATCCCTCCACCCTCTTGTAACTAATGATCAATTATTACGAATTGTTATGAATGAGTTTCTCTTGAGTTTTTCTCAAAGTTTTGAGTGAATTTCAGTGTGATTAAGGGTATCTGTGTGATTCCTTAGGGTTTCTATGTGATCCCTGCGCCCTGCTTCCTAGCCACCAGCCTTCTTCACCTCTTGGCCGCCTTCCTCAAGTCTCTTCCCCTTCTTCTTTCAGTAATCTAACCCTTTTCTTTCTTATTTTCTAACCCCTGTTAGGTGATTTGCAGGTCCCTCAGAGTTCATGAATCCAAGGATTCCATCAAACCAGCTTTCGGGTCACCGGATTGAAAGTCATGAATTCATAGGGTCAATAGCTTTGTTTTCCAAGCTGCATCCAAGAGCGTAAAGCGAACTCTTCATGGATCGAACTTCAGATATTTGCTAGGTATACCCCTAGACTTTTCTGGTAGTGGTATTGCAGAAGAGCTAGTTCTAACTAGGGCTGCTCAGCCTTGGCGATCCTGTTTCTTAGCTTTTAGGGTTTATTTCTGCATGAATGTGCTTCAGATTTTCTATAGAATTCTCTACTTAATATCTTTTAGCTTGAAACTCAGGATACAAACTCCTAGCTTAATGCCTAACAACAGAAAAATAACTAGCATGCATGAATTGGTGCGGATGCCAGAGGCACCAGAATAAGATAGAGGCTTCTCAACCCTCTATGGATTTCCTAGTAGTGTTAGTCTTTTTAAGTCCAGTTTGTAATAAGGGCTTAGCCTATTTGAGTTTTTCTTTGGCCCCTGGGTCATGTTTTATTGGGCCTTCTTTTTTTGAGTCCTGTATTCGAAGTTTGATTCACACTAGTAGGGTTTGGATCAGTCAGTCAAGTTAGCTCATGTTGAGCTAGTCTAAGTCCTATAAACCATAGTCCAAGTCCTAGTCCAAGTCCAATGAAACTCAATACAATTGAAGATCATCCCAGCTTGAAGTCATGAAGATCATGGAAGACCTAGTAAGAAAATTGAAGGCCCTGGAATCCAGGATCGCAGCCTGGAACCCTAGATCATACCTTGGAGCCCTGGACCGCAGCTTGGAGCATGTTGGGCCGCCCAAGGCCCATGAGAAGCACCAAGCGGTTTCATAATTCTTATGGTCACCACCCCTTGGTCGCCACTTAGGGTCACCTCCCTTGGTCGGTCAAGGCAAGTGAGAGAGAGGGAGTTTGAGGGAAAGTAGGTGAGGGTTTGCCATGTATTCCAGCTAGGGTTTGGGTGGGATTCAAATTCCTATGTAATATCTTTTCTATCCTTACTTAGGGGACAAGTTTGTGAGCTTATAAAAGAAGCGCCCTTCTCTTGTATGAAGCTAATTATTCATGAAATATATTGAGACTTCACTCCATTGCTGTGTGCTTGCTATGTGCTAAGAGGAATCCGTGTGAAACCCTTCTTCTTTCTAGCCTCTTGCACCTTGCCTCCAGCCACCATCAAAACCCTAGAAGCAACCTTCTCCAGCCTTGGCCGCACAAAACAAAACCTCTTCTATCTTTGCTATTTTTGACTTTTTTTCTTCATCATTACATCATTTTCTAACCCCTGATAGGTGATTTGCAGGTCCCTCAAAGTCTACAAATCCATAGATTCCAATCGGGTAGCTTTCAGATCACCAGGTTGAAAGATGCGAATCTACGGGGTCTTCGGCTTGATCTTCCAGGCCGCATCCAGGAGAACTCTTCAAGGATTCTTTAGAAAATCCCTATTAGGTACACCCCCTCGACTCACCAGTAGCCATATTGAAGGAGAACTAGCCCAACTGGGGCTTCTCAGCCTCGGCGGTCCTCTTCTCTATCATTTTAGGGTCTATTTCGCATGTAACTGCTTCTAAAATTTTTGTAGAACTCTTTACTTTAGATCTTGGCTTTATTTTTAGAATTTAGTGATGCGAGATAGAAATCAAAATTAAATTACTAAAATTAATAACTAATTAATAGAGAAAGGAAATTTAGAAACTAATTTTTTTATATTTTCAGATTTTATAGAAGACTTAGAAGGAGACAGAATAGGAGACTAGTTTTATTATTTTCTTGCAAGTAAATTTACAAATTAATTAAAGAAAACAGGATTTGGTGGTTGAGAAACCACCTTAAACTAGGGTTATCTAATCAACGAGTCAGAAATTATGAGGGAAAAAAGTTTAGATTTTACCAACGAAGATACTCTCCTCTGAATCGAATCTGACTGGACTCTCAAGATCTTCATGGTAGGGTTTCAAGAATTTGCTTCCAGGCTTCGATCTTTCAAGCGATGCTGGTCTGGAGGCAAGAAACCTGGCTTCGATTCTTGATCACCTGCACACTCAACAAAGGAATATGAATTAGAAAGCAACAAATGAAAGGAAAGGATGAAAAGAAGGTAAGGTTTAGATATGGCGGTTTTGGATTTCTGGATGGCTGGATAAGTAGGGCCTCACACCCCATGATGTTCCCTAGAACAAAGGAAGGGCCTCACAGCCCATGATTCACACAACAAAGGAATAAATTCGATAGAATTTTGTTGTATTGATGAATAAATTGATTTAATTACAAGGGGGCTGGTGGGGTATTTATAGACTCCCAACCAGAGACGTAAGGGACACAAACATTAGTCTTGTGCTCCCTTGGACTACAACTCCTAGAATCCTGCTCTTGGGTGTCTTGGACTTTAGAGTCTAGATCATATAGTTGTTGTAGGTGAGGGACTCCTCAGTATAGATTGAAAAAGACTTAAGAGTTTTGGTAAAACTCTTGAGTTCAAGAAAATTAAGCAGCTTCCATCTTGATTGCTTGAAACTCTTGAAGTAGAAACCCATTGAACGTTCTTCCCTTAAGTGAGCAAATACTTTGGGACTCCTTTGGTGGGGGCACCATGATCAGACACAGATTACTGGGCCCTATTTGGTTTACCTAGCCATGTATCAAATTTTGTAATCAACTAGAATTGAGTATTGTAATTAGTTGAGGTTAGTTGATTTGTCTCAACCCTCAACCTAGACATTATTTTGAGTTATGTATATCAGTTATGAGTCCAATATGAGCTCAATTTTTGTACAAGAGAGGAGGTTACCATATTTTGGAGTTCTACCAGGCCACATCCAGGAGTCAGAGGCCACTACATCAGCCCATTGGATTTTGTGTGACAACCTAGGATCCAAGATGCTTCCGGAAACCCTGATTCCTTCCAGATGCCCTCTAGATGCCTAGATTCCCTTCCATATTCCAGAGCATATTCTCAGAATAGGGCACCCATGATTCCAGAGGTCCACCTGCATACAAGCCCAAAGAAATCAAGCCCAGGTGCCAAGCCAAGCCCTTAAGAAGCAAGATTCCATGGAATAATCCTACTACCAGGCTAACAGGCCACCCCAGCTTCCAGAGGCCCAAACCCATGCACCCAAGCCCCTTTGGGCTGGCCCCTTTCTGGTCCTAGAGGCCCAACACACCACCCTAGGCATCCTTGAAGTATTGACAAAGTCCAAGAGGTGTCCTTGAGTGGAATAGTCAAAGCATAAAGGAAAAAGGAGAAGACTAGGTCAATTCCTAACCTAATGGAGATTTGTTTTTCTAACCTAGCTAGGAAAGGACTTGTTTTCCAATTGGGAAAAGGACTTGCAACTCAAGTGTAACCATGGTTAGTGAGGGCATGGAAAATCTATAAATACCCCACCCCTCCCCTCTTGTAAGCATCTCTTTCTTATAAATACAATTTGTTGAAATTTGAGTTATTACCTTGTGTTGGTGTGTTGTTTGGTTCTTTGATTTGTGTTTTTGTGCTTGGATGAATTCCTTGCTACCATAGCTTCCTTCCACACCCTAACTCACTACCATCCAAGCCTTCACACATCCAAAAAAGAGTGCCCTAGGCCACCAAGCAGGGAGATCTTCAACGAGCTTCAAACAGCCCAGCTTCTAAACCATAACCTGATTCCTTCTAAACCTAATTCCTTTTTTTTCTTACATGCTATTTTGATTGATCCTTGACGCTTTTAGGATCCCCGAGGTGCTTCCCCTCTCCTGAGGAGGCCTTTTTTGCTGCCCGGACTGCCCAGATCAGCCATCAGATTCAAAGGAATCGAGGCTTCTTCATCTAGGCTCCGATCAGAGTGTGAGTGATCTCTTCTGCTACTGAATTTTAATCTCTGACTGGTAAGAATCCTTCCCTTCTCTTATTATCTGATTTAATAAAGAAAAGCTATCATAAACTGGGAGTTTCTCAACTCTCGGGTCCTGGATATTTCATTGGTTTGCATGAGTATGTCTGCGACCCGATGATTCTTTGCACTGCTAGTCTTTCCTCTAGTTCTTACTTCATTTTGGGAATCTAGCCTACAAATAAAACTAAAAAAAATTATAAAAAATTATTTTACTATTTTACATGCATGTTTAGTAGTCTTAGAGTAGTCCCGCATCATCCTTGAAGTGGGCGACAAGAATGAAACTCCTTGGAAGAGTGGCCGACTCCTTGGATTTGGCATGAACATTTAAGAGGGAGGGTGCCAACTTGGAGAGTCCTTTTGCTTTACTTATCTCAATTTTTAGTAGTGCCAACCTTGTCTTCATTTAGCCGACCAAAAATAATAAAACACATGGGATGTCCAAACAAAAGTGACATGGCATGTGTTCTGTCCCAAAATGAAATGTCCAAATGGTGTTGTCCCAATGACATGTGTTAATATCCAAATCCTTGAAAAATGGCGCCAAGAAGAGGTTGTGACTTGGGCTAGCATATGGATTGTCTTGAGTCTTCAATTGGGTGCACATGAGATATTGTCTTGGTCCCCTCTCATAATATAGGACTCAATTAACTAATTACATGGACTCAATGAATAACTAACCACATGATTTAACCAACTAATTGAACCAACCATACTTAATTAGGCTTTCAAATAAAAACCCTAACTAAGGTTGGTAAAAAAGGCTAATTAAATTGGACAACTAAGATCCCAATTGGATAAATAGGGTTTGATCCAATTGGAGTTTCGACTTAACTCGGTAAAAAGGGTTTTACCCCAAAATAAACAAAACCTAAATTATAGTGGTAAAAAGGGTTTACCCTAACTAAACCAAAATAACATATTTAAAATAAATATTTACAAAATAAATAGGGTTTGGGTTCAGGATTTTTCTCACAGGTGATCCACAAGGATGTGGGTTCAACCTATCAACTTTTTTAGCCTTGGTGCCTGCACCAATTCTTCCCTGGTGGGAGGAACTCGACCCTGTTGAGTATGGGTCAACTCCACTGTGATAATACTCTAGTAGGTCAGGGGCAACTCTCTGCAAGTCCTCTCTAATGATCCAAGAATCATCAGACTTAGGTCATCCTTGCCAACGAACTAGATATCGCTGGAATCTTTACTCCGGGTAGCGATGATCTTGTCATCCAAGATTCATTCGATCTTATCTCTCTGGGCTGGTGGTATGGCAGGTGGACATACTTGAGTTGGTTCACTCTCAAGGACAAGATTAGGCCCAAATGGCTTACTAGGAATCAACGTTGGCTCCCTATACTCGATAAGGTCTAAAATGTTGAAAGTAGAGCTAATGCCTAGTTCAGGTGGCAATTCAAGCACGTTGGCATTAGGTCCTATTTTTTTAATCACTTTGTATGGTCCACTACTATGGGCATGCAATTCTTTCATGGTTCCAGGTGGGAACCGTTTAGATTGTAATCGAACCATAACAAAGTCTCCTTTTTTTACTCCTTGAGTCTTCTTTTAGTATCAGCCATATGTTATAAGATTCGTTGCTTTCATTAATTTATTACTTATTTCTTTATGCAACTCTCTAACATGTTCAGTATATGACTCAGCAGACTCTGAAATATGTTCATGCATGGGTAAAGGAATGAGATCTAGAGGTTTTCTAGGTTTGTACCCATGAACAGTCTTAAAAGGACTTTTTCCAGTAGACCTATTTACCGAGCTATTATATGCGAATTCAGCTTTAGACAGTAATAGGCCCCAATTGGCAGTATGTTCACCCACTAAACTTCTTAATAAGTTTCCTAAACTACGATTCACAACCTCGGTCTGGTCATCAGTTTATGGGTGATAAGCTATAGAAAATTTAAGTTTCGTCCGTAATAAATGCCAGAGTGTCTTCCAAAAGTAACTGATGAACCATATGTCTCTGTCTGATACTATGATCCTAGGTAAACCATGCAGTCTAACAACTTCATTTAGAAATAGCTTGGCTATCTTAGAAGCATCATAGGTTTGGGAACAAGGCAAGAAATGTGCCATCTTTGAAAACTTATCGACCACTACAAATATTGAATCATTTTTCTTAGGGTCTTAGGTAATCCAAGGACAAAGTCCATGCTAAGATCCTGCCAAGGACAAACAGGTACAGGAAGAGGGGTGTATAAGCTAGCGTTCTGCTTTTGCTATTTAGCAGTAGCACAAGTTCTATATCTAGCTACAATTTGAGCAACATTCCTCTTAAGGCTTGGCCAATAGAATTGGTCTTCTAGTGCTAAGATTATCTTATTTCTACCAAAATGTCCAGCTAAGCCTCCAGCATGTGTTTCCCAAATCAGGAAGTCTCTATGTGAAGTGTTTGGAATACATAGTTTACTGTCCTTAAATAAGTAACCATCTTGAATAGAGTACCTACTATATGAGCTAGTTGATCCTTGTTTAACTACCTTATAGATTTCACCAAAATCATCACAGTTCTTATATTCATCTTTCAATTCTCAAATCCGATTACTCTAGTGCTAACACAATTCAAGAGCATAAGCCTTCTACTTAACGCATCAGCAACTTTGTTATCAACACCCGACTGATGTCTTAAAACAAAAGTGTAGGCTGTATCTATTCAACTCATTTTCCATGCCTAGCATTCAACTTCTTTTGCGAGTTAAAGAACCTAAGAGCTTCATGATCAGAATATAATACAAACTCTTATGGTAGCAAATAGTATCTCCAGTACCTAAGTGCTTGAACCACCGCATATAGTTCCTTATCATAAGTAGAGTATTTCTTTTGCGAGTTAAAGAACCTAAGAGCTTCATGATCAGAATATAATACAAACTCTTATGGTAGCAAATAGTATCTCCAGTACCTAAGTGCTTGAACCACCGCATATAGTTCCTTATCATAAGTAGAGTATTTTAACTTAGCATCGTTCAATTTCTTGCTAAAAAAAGCAACCGGGTGATTTTCTTGACTCAAAACTCCTCCAATCCCTACCTTTGAGTCATCACAAGCAACCTCAAAGACTTTCAAAAAATCGGGTAGCCTCAGAATTGGGGCTTGGGTCATTCTATTCTTAATCTCTTCAAAAGTCCTATTAGCTTTTTTTGACCAATCAAATGCTCCTTTCTTCATATAGTCTATAATAGGTGCAACTATCATACTAAACCCTCGAATAAATCTCCTATAGAAAGTAGCTAATCCATGAAAACATTGAACATCGTGAATATTCTTAGGGATAGGCCACTCAACTATGGATTTGATCTTCTTGGGGTCTGCCGATACTCTTTCAGCAGTTACTACAAAACCTAGGAAAATAATCCTGGTGTCATAAAACTACATTTCTTCAAATTTACATAAAGATTATCTCCCGTAAGTACTTGACAAACTTGCTGAAGATGGTCTACGTGATCCTTTTATTTACTATATATGAGGATATCATCAAAATATACTACCACCAATTTTTCAATAAATGATTACAATACTTGAATCATAATCCTCATAAAAATACTAGGTGTGTTCGATAAACCAAAAGGCATCACTAAGCATTCGTACAAGCCATCCTTGGTCTTAACTGTAGTCTTCCATTCAACCCCAGGCTTAATTCTAACCTGATGATAGCCACTCTTAAGGTCTATCTTTGAAAATATTACACCTGCCATCATGTCTAGCATGTCATCAAGTCGGGGTATGGGAAACTATACTTTACTGTAATCTTATTGATGGCTCTACTGTCTACACACATGCGCTATGTACCATCCTTTTTAGGAGTCAAAAGGGCTGGAACAGCACATGGACTCAAACTTTCCTTGATAAATCCTTTCCTAAGAAGATCCTCAACTTGCCTATGTAACTCCTTATGTTCAGTAGGATTCATCCTATAATAAGGTAAATTTGGCAAGGTACTTCTGGGACTAAGTCTATGGCATGTTGAATGTCCCTTAATGGAGGCAAACAATCAGGAAGGTCTTCTGGGAACACATCATTAAATTCTTCCAGAAACTCATTAATTTTCTTAGGATGTTCTTTTAGGGGTTCATCATGAACTTCTTTAGCAGTCAGCATCTAGACTATTGAACCTTCAGTAATTTCATGTTCTAACTCCTTACTAGGTTCAATTTGGGTTCTTTCTCTTTCAAATGACTAGACCTTCTTTTAGTATTGTCTTGGATTGGGTCGAGTTGATCACAATTCTCTTCTCATGGTGTTTAAATGAACACGAGTTTGATCGGCCAAAGAGGGTTGCATCATGGTCATATAACCATGGTCTGCCTAATATGATGCTACTAACCCCCATTGGAATCACATCAAACAATACCTTCTCTTGGTAGGATTGAATTTGGTCTAGGACCTGGCATTGTAACCTAATAGGAATTGATGTAGCGTCAATCCAAGATACCTTATATGGGCTAGGAATTGGCATTGGGGTAAGCCTAAACTCTTAACAGCATTAGTAGATATTGCATTCACACAACTCCCACTATTTGTAATAATTTTACATACTTATCTTCTAGGTTAATAAAGGTTGTAGGATATTTCTCCTACGCCGGTCCTCATTCTTCTTGGTTTGAGCTAGAATACACCTAACTACACCTAGTAGGTTAGATGACTCTATGGGCTCTTCATCACCTTCGTACATTTCTACCAAGTCTTTCTCAACTTCGTAAACTTCCTCTTCAAATTCTTTTACATTCTCTACACTCTACTCCTCACATTCACCTATATGTAATGCTCGAATAAGACAATCAGCAGCAAAATGACCCGTTTTACGATACTTAAAACATACGGTATTTTGATTCCTATCTTTAGGGACCATGGGTGCTTTTCCTTTATCTTCCCTATGAACTGGTTGAGAAGTAGGATTGGGTCGGCTAGGTGGAAATCGATTAGGGCTAGGCCTTGTTCATGGGTATTAAACCTATTTGACTTAGGTCTATAGGTAACAGGTCTTCTCTAGAAGCGTTCACAATCCCTAGCAATCTGGTAAGCCTGTTCTAAATCATTGACTTCCTTAAGAATAACTCTCTCTAGATATCTTCATGCAATCCAGCTCTAAACCTGACAAGGTGACAGCTTTGGACTCGATTACAGTACATCTCATAACGAACTCATCAAAATTGGCAATATAATCAGCTACTGATTTATTTCCTTGAGTCAGTTTTTGCCATTGATCTAATAATTTTTATTCATATAAGAATGGTAGGTATTTCTTCCTAAGCTTTACCTTCATGGCTCGCCATGTACCAATAGGTAGGTCACCTCTCTAGTGGTTCAATCGTTCTACATTTTCCAGTATAATCTAGCCTGTCAGACTAGCCTAAGCTTGGCAAATTTGAATTTTCTCTCTTTGACATTTTGTACCATTCAAAGTACTAGTCCATATCACTCTCCCAATCTATATAGACCTTAGGATCTAAACTACCCTCAAATGTGGGTGCGTCTAATCGAATGCTCCTAAGAATCCTTTCTTCATGGTCATTCATATCAGGGGTGTGGCGCCTAGGAATTGGGTCAGGAGTAATTTCTCTATGTTGGGCTCTTTGACCTGGGAAAGCAGGTTCTCTGTATTGACCTCTTAAATCTGGGGGAGTGAGTTGGGCTTGAGGAGATTGGGGAATGGGTCTAGGTGTCTCAGAGCTCTGACCTAGAGGAGTGGGTCTAGGGGTTTCAGAACTTTGACCTGGGTGAATGGGTCTAGGTGTTTCAGGATGATCTAGTCGCATGGGATTTTTCAAGATTACTTAGCCTCTCTTCAACTTGATCAAACCTTATAGTAAGTTTAGTAAGTTGATCAGTTATATTCTCAATAAATTTTCCATATTAGGGTCCATGGGTGGATTAGGTTGCGTTTGAGCAGGCTGATAGGGTGTGCTGACCTAGTTGCCATGTAATGTAATCACATAGAACTCGACTTAGACTAGCGTTTCCTTGACCTAGAGCTCAAGTAGAATGGGTCAGCTCAAATTACAGCCAATTCAATAATTATCCTTTCCACTAGCCAGGTAAGAGGTGGGTTCGTGGGACGCTCCCCCTGCTCTTGCAAGGTCCTAATTAAAAACCACGAAATCGCTTAGGGCATTTGCCTCTACACCTCTAGCCTTGGACATCAGGTTCAAGTGATAATAAGAGGATGGTGCACTAGCTTACACACAATACTTAGAACCCGACCTGTTGGTGTCCCTAGCTCACTAGAGCAAATTAAGTCTAATTAATTTTAATTAGGGCTAGGACCGATGCAAAGGTGATGATTGTGGGCTAAGGAAGAGTGATGAAATCCCTCCCTTATGTAGATATTGAATGCCCTTAAGATTAGGTTTAAATGATGCACACACAAGATGAAACCCTAATATGAAAATAAGCAAAAAATAAAAGAAAATAAAAATTAATTAATTTTTTATTTTATTTTTTTTATTTTTAAATTAGGATATATTATGCATATAAGTATCTAATATGTAGGAAATATTAAAATATGCAAAAAAACTACTAAAAGAATCCTAGACTTGCTAAAATTAGCTTTGCTGAAAAATAGGACAGAACTGTTCTCAGGTAGTATTTCGATAGACAAAAAACCTACAAATAGAAATAATTCACAAGAAAATTTATAAAATACATTCAATTATGAAAAATCCAGAAAAATAAAAATCATATTTTATGAGTTTCTTATGAAAGAAACAATTAAAATAACATACTATGTACTAAGATGGCCGAGATGCAGAAATTAAAACCTATCTCTTCGTTTTCTTCTTCAAGGGTCAATTCATAGCGGCACCCCTACACACCATAATAAATCCTATTTGAATGGTTGTGAGGGTCTTGCAGCCCTACTTTTTCTATGACCGGACGGCCATGGTGAAGCAACCGATCCGAATACTTAAAGAGAACTAAATCGCAAAAAATTTCAGCATAAGAGCGATTAAACCGTAGTTTAACCTTCTCTGATACCAAAACTGATGCGGGATGGAAATCAAAATTAAATTAATAAAATTAATAACTAATTAACAGAGAAAAAAATTTAGAAACTAATTTTTTATATTTTAAGATTTTATAGAAGACTTAGGAGGAGATAGATCAAGAGACTAGTTCTAGTATTTGCCCACAAGTAAACTTACAAATTAATTAAAGGAAATAGGATTTGGTTGTTGAGAAACCACCGTAAACTAGGGTTATCTATTCAACGAGTCAGAAATTATGAGGAGGAAAAATGTTTAGGTTTTACTAATGAAGATACTCTCCTCTGAATCGAATCTGATGGGACTCTTAAGATCTTCACGGTAGGGTTTTAAGAATTCACTTCCGGGGCTTCGATGTTTCAAGTGATGTTGGTCTGGAGGCAAAAAACCTGGCATCAATTCTTGATCACCTGCACACTCAACACAGAAATATGAATTAGAAAGCAACTAATGAAAGGAAAGGATGAAAGGAAGGTAAGGTTTTGAAATGGTGGTTTTGGATTTTTGGATGGCTGGATAAGTAGGGCTCACACCCCGCGATATTCTGTAGAGCAAAGGAAGGGCCTCACACCCCGTGATGCACACAACAAAGGAATAAATTCAATAGAATTTTGTTGTATTGATGAATAAATTGATTTAATTACAGGGGGACTGGTGGGGTATTTATAGACTCCCAACTAGAGACGTAAAGGACACAAACACTAGTTTGTGCTCCCTTGGACTACAACTCCTAGAATCCTGCTCTTGGGCATCTTGGACTCTAGAGTCTGGATCATGTGGTTGTTTGCAGGTGAGGGACTCCTTAGTCTGGATTGAAGAAGACTCAAGAGTTTGGTGAAACTCTTGAGTTCAGGAGAATTAAGCAGCTTCCATCCTGATTACTTGAAACTCTTGAAGTAGAAACCCATTGAACCTTTTTTCCTTAAGTGAGCAAATACCTTGGGACTCCTTGAAGTGGGCGACAAGAATGAAACTCCTTGGAAGAGTGGCCGACTCCTTGGATTTGGCATGAACATTTAAGAGGGAGGGTGCCAACTTGGGGAGTCCTGCTTTACTTATCTCAATTTTAAGTGGCGCCAACCTTGACTTCATTTAGCCGACCAAAAATAATAAAACACATGGGATGTCCAAACAAAAGTGACATGGCATGTGTTCTTATCCCAAAATGAAATGTCCAAATGGTGTTGTCCCAATGACATGTGTTAATGTCCAAATCCTTGAAAAATGGTGCCAAGAAGAGGTTGTGACTGGGGCTAGCACATGGGTTGTCTTGAGTCTTCAATTTGGTGCACATGGGATGTTGTCTTGGTCCTCTCTCATAATATATGACTCAATTAACTAATTACATGGACTTAATGAATAACTAACCACATGATTGATTTAACCAACTTGAATGAACCAACCACTTCATTAGGATTTCAAATAAAAATCCTAACTAATTGTTGAAAAAAAGGGCTAATTAAATAAGGATCCCAATAAGATCCCAATGGGGTAATTTGGGTTTGACTCAATTGGGATTCAAATCAACTGGGTAAATAGATTTTACCCTAAAATAAACAAAATCCTAATTACAATTGGTAAAAAGGGTGTATCCTAACTAAACCAAAATAACAGAATTTAAAATAAATATTACAGGATAAATAGGGTTTGGGTTTAGGGTTTTACTCACAGGTGATCCACAAGGATTTGGTTCAACCTGTCGATTTCTTTTAGCCTGGTGCCAACACCATTTAGACACCTAACTAACATATAGAATTACAACATATTTGCATGCATTTTAGTCCCGCATCATTTGGTATCAGAGCTTGTTTGGGCTTAGTTTCTCTTTGAATATTCGGATCAGGTGCTTCACCATGGCCGTCCAGTCATAGGAAACAAGTAGGGCTACAAGACCCTCTCTTCCCAATCGAAGGGATCTCCTATGGCATGTAGGGGGGTGCTACTATGATTGATCCCTGAAGAAGAAAATAAAGAGCATCTTTAGTTAATTTGCATCTTGGCCATCATAGTATATAGTCTGATATTTCAATTGTTTCTTTATGTAGGTAAATTCAAAAATTTGAATTTTTTTACTGCATTTCTTATAATTGAAAGTATTTTCCAAAAATTTTGTCATGAATTATTTAAGTCTGTAGATATTCTGCCTTCCAGAATACTGCATAAGAATAATTCTGCCCTGATTTTTCAGCAAAGCTGATTTCAGCAAGTTTAGGATTTTTTTGGTATAATTTTGCATATCTTAGATTTTGACATTTTTCCTGCATATTACATCATTTTTTGCAAATTATATTTCTGCTTAAAAACATACCAAAAAAAAATACATATATACATAAAACATCAAAATACTTGAAACCCTAATTTGCATTTTCATATGCTTGCCATCATGTGCATAAATACTTTAAGGGCAATTCTACTATGCCAGATGGGTGGAGGATTTGATCACCTCTGCTTAGCCCAAAACCATAATCCTTGCATTTGAACCCAGTCTTAATTAAAATTGAGTAGACCTAACTTGCTCTAGTGAGCTAGGGACATCAATAGGTCGGGTTCAACCTTTATGGAAAGACTAGTGCACCCAATGCATCTCCTATTACTGAAGCTAGTGTCTAGGCTAAAGGTACAGTATCAAACAACCTATGCAGATGGTGGTTCCTTAATTGGGTCACTGCGAGAGCAGGGGGTCTCCCACCATCCTACCTTTACCTGGCCAGTTGAAGGACTAGGGGTTGCATTGTATATAAGTTGAGTCGACCCATTCTGTTTGGGCTCTAGATCTAGGTAGCCCTAGTCGATTTGTCTTGTGTCTTGCATGTGCACTAGGTCAAAAGTCCATTGTCTTGTGTCTTGCATGTCTAGTAGATTAGGAGCCCATTAGCCCATCAACCATGTCCCTTAACCCCCTAAGGCCCATATTAGACCTGACTCTCTTGAAGACCAATAGCTTGATCGAATAGGTGAACATTCTTTGACCTATGAAGGAGCCTGTAGGACCCATGCTGAATTCAAATCCCCTAGATCCAGTACCTTTGATCCACAAGCTATCATCATGATCTTGCTCCTGAGTCTAACCTTAGAAGCCCATACCCATACTTGGTGGACCCAAAGGAAAGACCTGTTAGACACACCCAACCCTATGCACCCACTTTTAATGGAAGCCTAGATCTTGAGGTGTATATTGATTGGAAGAGAAAGAAGGATCAGTATTTTGAGTACATTCAGATGACGAAGTTAGGAAAAGTTAGATTGGCCACACATAAGCTAATCCGACATGCTAGGTGATGCTGGGAAGAATTGAGGATGAATGTTTATCAAGGGAGAGAGGAATACTTACTTGGAGATCCATGAGAAATAAGTTGAGAGCAAAGTACCTAGGTAGATTTTATGAGCACCATCTTTTAGAGCAATGGTATGATTTGAGATAAGGTAATAAGACTATGTCTGATACATTGACCAATTAATGTGTTTATTAGGAGATGCGACATAGTTGAACCTGAGTATAAGATTATATTGAGGTTTTGAGCTAGCCTACGCAGGGACATCCGCGGGGAATTATTTTAATGAGAAATTCATACTCTAGAGGAAGCTTATCTGATTGCTAGGAGTTTGAGTCTTATCAAAAGGAACTCATGGGAGCCAACCAAAGCCTAGCATGATTAGCACCTCTTGACCAATTCTTAGGCAAAGTCTTTCAAACCAGCCTACTACTCCTATCCCATTAGTTTGTAAGAAAAAAGACCCCTAAATCCATTAATGATCCTGAGGAAGAACCCATTGTAAAGATATATTGAGGCTGACATAAGTTTAGTAGATGAATACGAGGAGAAGACTTTGAGGAGGATCACTCTAGTACCTTGCCTGAGGAAACCCTAGGCGAAGATGAATTGTAGAGCCTAGTCTTGAAGTAATAGAACAATAGGAAATTAGTAAGGACTTGGTTCCTATAAGTCAATACCCTCAAGAAAAGCCCACTCCTTTGCCTCAACCCCAGACCTCATTCAATATCCTCTTGAAGAGTTCATTCCTCCAACCCCAGTCAATGACCTTTTCTTGAACTGATTAAGTCATCATTTCTTAAAGACCTTGCACTTGCAATGACCAAATTCTCAATCCTTCAAGTGGACCTTATGCCACCCATAGATCAAAGTTCAAATCTTAGGTCATCCCTAGTAACCAAGGTCTATTTCATGTTCCAATGGATTATCCCAAGACTTTGAATCTATTTCCTGCCCTACCTAAGGCTTCCAATGTTCCCAAATTCTGCTTCCAAACAAATTCTAATTCTTTTATGCATATTTGATTAAACCAAATCTAATCAACTTCCAACCTATCTCACCCAAGCCCTAATTTTGTTTGATAATTTAATTAACTTAAATTTAATTTGCCATCTCATAAAAAGACAAAAAATATTTTTTATTTTCTAATTGTTATTAGTTGCATTAGGGCTCTAGTGGGTTCATCATCTCCATTCAATCCATTTTAAGGGCAATTTCCTTTCTCAGATCAGGACAGGATTTCATCACCTGTCCTAGACCTAAAACAACCACCCAGCATCAGAACCCAAGCTAACTAAAATCAATTAGTAACTAATTGCTCTAGAGAGCTTAGGGACACCAATAGATTGAGTCCAATTATGTGGGCCAACTAGTGCTCTTAATTCCCAGCTATTACTGAAAACTGGTGTCTAAGACTAGAGGTCTAGAGGCAAACGCCCTAAGTGGACTGGTGGTTTTTAATTAGGACCGTGTCATAGGCAGGGGAGCCTCCCACCATCCCACCTCTTACCTGGCTAGTGAAAGGATTAGCTGTTGAGTAGACCCATTCAATTTTGGCTCTAGGTCTAGGAAAGTGTAGTCCAATTTCTCCTTATGTGCCTGACTGCATCATACCACCTGCTTGTTTGATTGCAGGACCACTAAACTAGAACTAAATATCAATAGTCTAAACCCAAACCCAGTTCAACCATGAACTCCAACTTTAAAACCTTCATGAAAGCCTTGACTGAATGATTTAATCGAATGGACCACAAGTTTGACCAATCTAATACCCAATTGACTGCCCAAATGGCCCAATTAACAAAGATTTGACCAATTGACCCAAACAAATGTCCAAGCAACCAATAGGCTTGACCAATTACCCAATAGGTGTGATCAGGTACAGAGATCGGTTTAGGAACCTTAGAGGATAACCATAGGACCCATACTAGACCTAAACTCGAGTTACCTAGGAGAGCCCCACACCTTGATTCCACATCCTATGAACCTAGTTCCTACATACCCAAACCTTTTGAACCCATATCCCATAGCCCAAGCCCACATCTTATAAGCCTAAGAGATCTATAACCTCTAGGTTTGAACCATTGTTGAACCCAATGTAGAAGTATATGAGGCTGATCCAAGTTGGTAGAGGAGTATGAAGATGATGAGCCTACTGAAGATTAGAGGAAGAAACTCTTGAGCCTAATGATAAATCTAAAGAATACCTAGATTAGTTGACCTAGTAGATACCCAGGTAGAAGCCAACCAAAAGGTAGTTAACCCTAACCATACCCGATAAAAGTCAACACAAAGGTAGTTGACCCAGGCCACACCCAGATTGAACCTATTATGGAAGACCCGCTAGAGGAAGAGAACCTGGATACTGCTACTAGAGTTCTACCTAAGGAGACACTATAAGAGAATCCATTATAGAGCTAGTCCTAAAAGCCAAGTGAAAATTTTGAGGATATGGTCTCTTTAATTCGGTACCCTTAGGAGGAGTTCACCACTTCAATCCCATTTCAAGATCTCTTCCATAATTGTTGACCCATCCTTCCATAGAATGGACATTTTCTTACCCATAGACATAACCCATTGCTCATACATTAAGGTCAGTCTCTTTAGCCCAGAACAATCCCTGAATCCCCTCCTATTTCGTACCCTTCCCTGATTTTTCTCATGTTTCTAGAACCATTAGATTGCATTTGTAGAAGTAAGCATAATGCATATATTCATTGTGCATGTTAGATTTGCATCTTACTTTTGGTATACCTTATGGCATTTACTAGAAGTTCATTGTAAATTTTCATGTGCATGTCACACCAGGATCAAACCTAGAGAGCCTAAATTCTATTTGGTTTAGACCCAAAGAGTACAATAAATTTTCTCCAATAGGAATGCATAGTCGAGTCTATTAAATGTTGGTTTTGAGTCTAATAAGTCTCCAGACCTAATTCATCTATCCACACCTGCACTAACCTCTGCACAGCATTTGCATCAAGACATTAGCCAAAAGATTAATTTAAGTAATGAAATCTATAAAAACTGGCTAATTCCCGAAAGAAAGCCAAGGAATTTAATGTAGAAAATTCTATTATGGTTAAGAAGCTTCATGCTTGCAGAGTTGAACCCTTTAGAGTGATAAAGAAAGTGGTACCCAATGCCTATGTGCTTGATCTGACCTTAGATTTAGGCATTAGCACTACCTTCAATATCGCAAACTTGGTTGAGTATAGGGAACTGGCAGTGATTCCTAGTAAGATTTTTGGAGCTCACCCATCCTTTGAGAGACAAACCTTACTTGAGTGTCCAATAAATTTTCCTAAGAAAAAAATATGGATCGAGCGTATCCTGGATGATCAAGCTATTATGACCCAGGGCCGTGGCTATCAACGCTACCTGGTCCAATGGCAAGGTCGACTAGAATTCGGTGATTCATGAATTACTCGAGTGGACCTACAGCTCCTCCATTCAGATTTACTGCTAGCACCAGACTAACCTATACTCGATAGGGTCGAGTTTCTCCCATCCCGGGAGAATTAATGGAGACATCAGGTCAACCCTAGTTCACTATGGGTCCCTGAGTTTAAGTCCCTTAGCCATGATTCAAATTTTATCTTTGAGTCCAACAATCTGGCTGTGTTAGCCATTTGAGTCCTGTATTTAGGCCTTGAGTTTTATTTTTCAGGCCTTGTTATACTTGTATCCTGTATTTAGAGTCGACTCACATAATTAGGGTTTATGAGTCAATTTTTGGGATATGTTCAAATCAGTTGAGCTTAGTTGTTCAGTCAGCTCATGTTGAGCCAATTTTGAGTCTTGTAAGTTTTATGTTGAGTCTAGTCCAGTTAAGTTGAAGTGAGTCCTATAGTCAGTTGAGCATTTCAACCAATCCAATTGAGTCCTGTAGGTCCAGTACAAGTTTGTGTTACAAGTTTGTGTCAAGTACCAGTTTCATACAAGAAGAGGAATACCAAAGTAGAAGCCCATAAAGTCTCTCCACATGAAGATTCCAGGCATATTCTTCTTCCAGGCATCCCAACCTAGAAGATATTCAAGTCCAAAAGCCATGGCACCCCAGGTTTTCATAAATCCACTTCTAAGTTGGCACCCAGGATTTCCAGCCCACCAGGGAACATGCACCAAAGCCCAAAGCCCAACCTTGGATGCCGCCAAAGTCCTACTCAAGCCCATGCACCAAGCCAAGCTTTGAAGGCCACCCAAAGCCCAATTGGAGGACACCCTTGATGCCCTAAACTCCAAGCCCAATCTCATTTAGGCATCCAAAGCCCAAGAAGTAGCTTTTGACCAAGTCAAAGAAGGAGAGAAGACCAATTCTAAAAAGGAGATCCTATTTTATTTCAACTTAAATTATGTACTCTTAGTTCTAGGCCACTTTGTAATCCTTCTCCCTATCAAATCTTGTATTCCTATCCTAACTAGGAGAGGGCATGGGAACATCTATAAATACCCCACCCGTCCACCCACTTGTAACTAATGATCAATTATTATGAATTGTTATGAATGAGTTTTTCTTGAGTTTTCCTCAAAGTTCTGAATGAATTTTTATGTGATTAAGGGTATCTGTGTGATCCCTCAGAATTTTTGTGTGATCCCTGTGCCCTGCGCCCTGCTTTCAAGCCACCATCCTTCTTCACCTCTTGGCCGCCTTCCTCAAACCTCTTCTCCTTCTTCTTCTTTTAATGATCTAACTTTTTTCTTCCTTGTTTTCTAACCCCTCTTAGGTGATTTGTAGGTCTCTCAGAGTTCACAAATCCAAGGATTCCATTTGACCAGCTTTCGAGTCACCGAATTGAAAGCCACAAATCCGTAAGGCCAATAGCTTTTTTTTCCAGGCCACATCCAAGAGCGTAGAGCAAACTCTTCATGGATTGAACTTCAAATCTCTACTAGGTACACCCCCTAGACTCCTCTGGTAGTGGTATTATTGAAGAGCTAGTCCTAACCAGTGCTTCTCAGCCTTGGCAATCTTGTTTCTTTGCTTTTAGGGTTTATTTCTGCATGCCTGTGCTTCAGATTTTCTATAGAATTCTGTACTTAATATCTTGGCTTGAAATTCGGGATACGAACTCCTAACTTAATGCCTAATAATAAAAAAATATCTAGCATGCATGAATAGTCCCGCATCATAGCCAACCGAGCCATGAAGAGTTTGCTCTATGCTTTCGGATGCGGCCTGGAAAAATAAACTATCAACCCTATGGATTCGTGGCTTTCAATATGGTGGCCCGAAAGCTAGTCAGATGGAATCCTTGGATTTGTGAACTCTGAGGGACCTGCAAATCACTCATCACGGGTTAGAAAATAAGTAAAAGGAGGGTTAGATTGCTGAAAGAAGAAGAAGGGGAAAAGGTTTGAAGAAGGTGTCTTAAAGATGAAGAGGGTTGGTGGCTTGGAGGCAGGGTAAAGGGATCACACAGAAACCCATAGGGATCACGCAGATACCCTTAATCACACAAAAATACACTCAGAATTTTGAGAAAAACTCAAAAGAAATTCATTCATAATAATTCATAATAATCGATCATTAGTTACAAGAGGGTGGAGGGGTGGGGCATTTATAGATGTTCCCATGTCCTTTCCTAGTTAGGATAGGATTACAAACTTTGATAGGGAGAAGGATTACAAAGTGGCCTAGAACTTGGATTACACAATTTGAATAAAACAAAATCTCCTTGTTAGAAGTGGATTCTTCTCCTTCTTTGTCTTGGTCAAGGGGCTTTCTTGTTGGGTTGGAAAGGAATATTTCTTCCTTTGACCTGGTCTTCCTCTTGGGTGCTTGGGCTAGTCATGAATGGGCCTGGGGTGCTAACTGCTTATGGGCTTCTGGGCTAGGGTGCCTGGGGGCAGTATATTCCTTGGGAATCTTGGTCTCTTGGGCTTGGACGCCTAATTAAACTTGGTCTTGACTTTAGGACAACAAGGGGCATCTCCAACATGGGCTTGGATGGCCTCCAAAGAGCTTTGGCACATGGGCTTGATCCTGGTGGGCTAGAAACCCTGGGCTAGGATGCTGGAAGAATATTCTTTATCCCTAATATCTTTTATGGATTTACTTTGTTCTGGGATCCTGGTGAAGACTTTAGCTGATGCTCCTCCTCTTGTACAAAATTCTTAAAGAACACAACTTACTTGACTCTTACAGGACTCAATTGGACTGGATTGAGATTGAGACAAGTCAACTTATTACAGGACTCACTTAACTTAATTGGACTGGATTAGTTATAAAACTTGATACATGATTAAGGGCTCAAAATTGATAAATGGCTCACAATAAGCTGGCTCGCTTAACTAAGCTTGAATGTAATCTCAAGCTTGACTCATGAGACCTAATAGCATGGGTCGACTCTAGATACAGGACTCAAGTGTAATAGAGCTCAAGGCCTAAATACAGGACTCAATAGGCACAATTAGGGTTAACTGATCAAAACCCTAACTACATGACTTCAAGTGACTCAACTGACTTAAGCCCTACTTACAAGACTCAAAGGGCTAAAAGGACTTGATTATTAGACTCAAAGACAAAATTGGAATCATGGCTAAAGGACTCAAAACTCAGGGATCCTTTGCAAACTAAGGTTGACCTGATGTCCCCATCAATTCTTTCGAGGTGGGAGGGACTCGACTCCGTCGAGTAAGGGTCTCTTTGGCTCTGGTATCTTTCAAGAAGGGCTAGGTCGAGGTGTTGTAAGTCCTCTCGAGCAATCCATGAATAGTTAGATTCTGGTCGACCTCGTCAACGGACCAGGTAGCGTTGATAGCCGCAGCCCCGGGTCATGATAGCTTGATCATCCAGGATACGCTCGATCCATTTTCCTCTCTTAGGCCAATTTATAGGTGGATACTCTAGGTTAGGTTCACTCTCAAAGGATGGTGTAGGTTCAAAAATTTCACTAGGAATCACTGTCGGTTCCCTATACTCAACTAAGTTCGCGATAATGAAGGTAGAGCTAATGCCTAAATTCGAGGGCACATAGGCATTGGGTTTCACTTTTTTCATCACTTTAAAGGATCTAGCTCTACGAGTATGAAGCTTTTTAACCATAAAAGAATCTCCTACATTAAATTTCTTGGCTCTTTTCTAGGAATTAGCCAATTTGTTTCAAAATTAATGCTTAATGCAGATGATGCACCTGACTTGTACAAACACCTAACAAAAAATACAAACTCAACTATGCATTCCTATTGAGAGGAACTTTATTGGACTCTTCTAGGCCTAACCTAATAGAATTTATGCTCTCTAGGTTTGACCCTGGTTTGACATGCACATGAAAATCTACAATGAACTTCTAGTAAATGCCATAGAGTATTCTAGAAGTAAGATGCAAACCTAACATGTATAATAAATGTAGGCAGTAGGCTAATCTCAATAAAATGCAATCTAATGATCCTAGAACTGCTGGCGGTTTCGAAAAAGGGTAGAAAATAAGAGGTGGGTTCAGGGTTAGTCTGGTAAGATAAAAAATAAGAAAAGGGTTCGGGGTTGATTGGAATGAACAAGATACAAGAAGGGGTTTTCGGGATTAGTCCTAGACAAATGAGGTTGACCTTATGGGATTGAGGTATATCTAAATGGTTTGCATAATGGAAGAATGGGGCACTAATCTCAGGGAAGAGATCAATTGGAGAAAAAGGAGTGAGTTCATCCTAAGGGCACTGATTTAAAGAGATCATGTCCTTAATAAATTCTTCTGGTTCTTGGATTTCAGGACTGGGCTCTGTAATTGGGCTTTCTTCTAGTGGCTCCTCAGGTAAGAGTCTAATAGTAGGGTTGGGTTCCTCAAGGTCCTCTAACTGCTCTTCCACTACAGGTTCAGTTTAGGTGTGGTTAGGGTTAACTAACTTTGGGTTGGCATCTATCTGGGTATCTACCTGGTCAACTAATTCTGGGTTGATTTCTACTTGGATATGTTCAGGGTGAACTAATTCTAGGTCATTTATAGGTATCTCTTCTTCTTCCTCCTCATACTTCTCTGCTAAGCTCACATCAGCTTCATATATCTCTTGTTCTAGGTCATCCTGGTGAACTAATGGGATGGTAAGAGGTGGTTGACTAAGAAAAAATTAACTGATGATTGGGGTGGTAGGGGTGGGTCAACTAAGGGGTAGTGGACTAATACTAGGCTCACATATAATGGTACTAATCCTATGGGGCTCAGGTTGACTAAGGAAAACCTGATTGATACTAGGCTGATGCCTAGGGATTAGCAGTTCCTTGGGTTCATAGGACAAGGGTTCAGCTCTATGGATCTTGAGTTTATTGGGCTCATAGAAGGTGGGTGCATAGGTTCTAGAGTCATAGGCTTTGGGCTAAGACCTATAGGTTGTGGATCTCCTAGATTCAAGGTATGGGGCTCTCCTAGGGTTAGGCTCTGAGTATGGGTCAGGGTATTGGGCTTTCATAGGGTTTGGCTCCTGGTATGGGTCAGAATATGGGGTTCTCCTAGGATTCGACTCAGCATGGATCCTAAGGTTAGGCTCTGGCTTGGATATGGTATAGGGCTTAGGGGTTTTCTCTAGGTTTCCTAATTGGTCTCCTACCTGGTCAAACCTATAGATTGTTTAGGTAGTCGATTTGATCAATTGGTCAAGTCAATGATTTATCTGGGTATTGGATTGGTCAAACTTGAAGTTCATCCGAGCAAACTGGTTTTGGGATTGGGTGTTGGATTGGTTAATCTGGGTGGCTAATTGGGCAACCATCTATTCATTCATGGCTTTTAGAAGCGTTTCAAGATTGGGTTCCATGGTTGAACTAGGTTTGGGCTTAGATTGGTTGTACTCGACTCCTGACCTGGTGATCATGCAATCAATCAAACAAGATGGTAGGATGCAGTCAAGCACACAAAGTAAAAATGGACTATAGCTTGCTAGACCTAGAGCCAAAATTGAATGGGTCTACTCAACTTATACTTAACTCAACAGCTAATCCTTCCACTGGCCAGGTAAGAGGTGGGATGGTGGGAGGCTCTCCCTGCCTGTGATAGGATCCTAATTAAAAATCTCCAGTCCACTTAGGGCATTTGTCTTTAGACCTCTAGCCTTAGACACCAGTTTTAGTAATAGCTGGGAAATTAGGTGCACTAGTTGGCCCACACAAATCGGACCTGACCTATTGGTATCCCTAAGCTTTTTAGAGCAATTAGGTTGCTAATTGATTTTAGTTAAGGCTTGAGTTTTGATACTGGGTGGTTGTTTTGGGCTCAGGACAGGTAATGACCTCCTGCCCTGATATGAGAGAAGAAAATTGCCTTTAAAATTGATTGAATGAAATGATGAACACACAATGAGCTCTAATGCAATCTAAAAATAATCAAAAAATAAAATATTTTTTTATTGTTTATGAAGTGGAAAATTAAATTTAAGTTGATTAAATTATCAAAAAAAATTAGGGCTTGGATGAGGCAGGGTTTGGAAGTTGATTAGATTTGGTTTGATCGAGTATGCAGAACAGAAATTAGGATTTGATTCAATACAAAACTTGGTTTAGTTTTTTATCTGGAAAAATATCCAAAAAAATTTAGAATAGAATACGAGCAGAGGGAATGATCTCCACCAAATTTCATGTTGATAAAATTTAGATGATTATGAAAAACCTAGGATTTTTGGACTGTATGCAGATGTTCAGGATTTCTATTAGGGTTTCTAAGATATAAGAATTGTTAAAATTTTTGTTTTGCTAAAAATAATTAGAAATTATGATAATTATCTAAACTAAACAAAGAGTACGCCATCTAAATTTCATCAAAAAATAAAATACCTGTGTTGATAAAAAATATGGAAAATCAGACCCTTAATGTAGAGATAGGATAAAGAAGTTTCTTGGGCAAAAAAAAAAAAAAGGCATGAAAAAATTCTATGTGAAGCAATAAATCATGAGAAAATTCTTAAAACTATTAACAATTATGAGGAACCCAAGAAAATAATAATTAGGGTTTTCTTATCTATCTACATATAAAAACAATAAAAACAACAGACCATGTATGAGAATTATGGGATGCAGAAACTAGTCCTAAAATATGCTCTGATGCCAAATGATGCGGGACTATTCACACATGCCAATTATTTTTTATGTATTAGGCATGTAGAAATAAACCATAAAAGTGAAGAAACAAGATCGCCAAGGCTAAGAAGCCCTGGTTAGGATTAGCTCTTCTACAATACCACTACCAGAGGAGTCTAGGAGTTGTTCCTGGCATAGATTTGAAGATCAATCTATGAACAGTTCGCTCTATGCTCTCGGATGCAGCCTAGAAAAACAAGCTATCGACCTTGCGAATTTGCGGCTTTCCATCCGATGGCCCGAAAGCTGGTCAGATGGAATTCTTGGATTCGTGAACTCTGAGAGACCTATAAATCACCTATCATGGGTTAGAAAAACATGGAAAAGTAGGGTTAGATTGCTGAAAGAAGAAGAAGGGGAAAAGGTTTGAAGAAGGTGTCTCAGAGATGAAGAGGGCTTGTGGCTTAGAGGTAGGGTGCAGGGATCACACAGAAATCCTGAGGGATCACATATATACCCTTAATCACACAAAAATTCACTAAAAAATTTGAGAAAAACTCAAGAGATATTCATTCATAACAATTCATAATAATTGATCATTAGTTACAAGAGGGTTGAGGGATGGGGTATTTAAAGATGTTCCCATGCCCTCTCCTAGTTAGGATAGGATTACAAACTTTGATAGGGAGAATGATTACAAATTGACCTAGAACTAGGATTACATAATTTGAATAAAACAAAATCTCCTAGTTAGAAGTGGATTCTTCTCCTTCTTTGACTTGTTCAAGGGGTGATGCGGGATGACTCTAAGAATGCTAGATATGCAGTAAAAGTAGTAAACTATTTTTTTTTATGATTTTTAGATTTAGATTTGATGGCTAATTTTTCAAAGCAAAGTAAAAAAAACTAGCAGGTATTCAGCAATTCTAAGAATCAACTTGTCGCAGGCCGAATCATGCAAGATAACTAAAAGACAGGACCTAGAAATTGAAGGATTCCTGGCTTAGGATTGTTAACTTCAAGCAAATCAGATAATAAGAGAAGGGAAGGTTTCATACCAGTCAGAGATGATAATATTAGTAGTAGAAGAGATCACTCACAACTCTGATCGGAGCCTGGAAGAAGAAGCCTTGTTTTCCTCGAATTTGATGGCTGATCTAGGCAATCCAGGTAGAAAAGAAGGCCTTCTCAGGAGAGGAAAAATACCTCAGGGATCTTACAAGCATCAGGGTTAATCAAAATTGTAATTAAAAAATAAGAAAAGGAACTATGGGTTGAAAGGAATCAGGATTAGGGTTAGAAGATGGTTGTTTGAAGCTTGTTGAAGATCTCCTTGCTTGGTAGCCTAGGGCACTCCTTCTAGGACGTGTGAAGGCTTGGATGGTAGTGAGTTAGGGTGTGGAAGGAAGCTAGGGCAGCAAAGAATTCGTCCAAGCACAAAAACACAACCTAAAGAACCAAAACAAAATACAAACACAAGGTAATAACTCAAATTTCAGCAAGTTGTATTCATAAGAGAAAGATGCTTACAAGAGGGGGAGGGGTGGGGTATTTATAGAGTTCCCATGCCCTCACTAACCATGGTTACACTTGGGTTACAAGTCCTCTTCCCAATTGGAATACAAGTCCTTTTCTAGCCAGGTTAGAATTATAAAGTTTAGAAGGATTAGAAATCCTAACTAGGTTAGGAATAAACTTGGTCTTCTCCTTCTTCTCTTCAACTTGGACTTTGTCAAACCTCTTTGGACATGGTCAACACTTCAAGGATGCCTAGGGGGGCGTGTTGGACCTCTAGGAGCAGCAAGGGGCTGGCCCAAAGGGGCTTAGGTGCATGGGTTTGGGCCTCTGGAAGCTGGGGTGGCCTGGTAGCCTGGTAGCAGGAATATTCTTTAGAATCATGCTTCTTAAGGGCTTGGGCTTGGCACCTGGGCTTGATTTCTTTGGGATGGGATGCAGGTGGACCTCTAGAATCATGGATGCCCTAGTTCGGGAATAAGCTCTGGCATCTGGGGAGGAATCTGGGCATCTGGAGGACATCTGGAAAGAATCAGGATTTCTGGAAGCATCTTGGATCCTAGGTTATCACACAAAATCCAATGGGCTGATGTAGCGGCCTCTGACTCTTGGATGTGGCCTGATGGAACTCCAAAATAGGGTGACCTCCTCTCTTGTATAAAATCGGACTCATACTGGACTCATAATTGTTGTACATGACTCAAAATACAGACTAGGTTGAGGGTTGAGACAAATCAACTAACCTCAACTTATTACAGGACTAAATTCTAGTTGATTACAAAATTTGACAAATGGCTAGGTAAACCAAATAGGACCTAGTAATCTTTGTCTGATCCTGGTGCCCCCACCAAGGGGCTTCCTTGGTTGGGAAGTAATATTCTTTCCTTTGACCTGGTCTTCCACTTGGGTGCCTAGGCTTGTTATGAATGGGCTTAGGGCACCAACTGCTTATGGGCTTCTGGGCTGGGGCACCTAGGGGCAGTATATTCCTTGAAAATCTTGGTCTCTTGGGCTTGGACACCTAACTAAACTTGGGCTTGACTTTAGGGCAGCAAGGGGCATCTCCAACATGGGCTTGGGCGGCCTCCAAAGAGCTTTGGCGCATGGGCTTGATCCTGGTGGGCTGGAAACCCTGGGCTGGGATGCTGAAAAAATATTCTTAGTCCCTGGTATCTTTTATGGACATACTTTGTTCTGGGATCCTGTTGAAGACTTTAGCTGATTTTCTTTCTCTTGTACAAAATTCTTAAAAACACAACTTACTGGACTCTTGTAGGACTCAATTGGACTAGACTGAGATTGAGACAACTTAACTTATTATAGCACTCACTCAACTTAACTGAACTGGATTAGTTACAAAACTTAATACATGATTAAGGGCTCAAAATTGACAAATGGCTCACAATGAGCTAACTCTCTTAACTAAGCTTGAATGTAATCTCAAGCTTGACTCATGAGCCCTAATGGCATGAGTCGACTCTAGATACAGGACTCAAGTGTACTAGAGCTCAAGGCCCAAAAATAGGACTTAATGGGCACAATCAGGCTTAACTGATCAAAACCCTAGTTATAGGACTTCAAATGACTCAACTGACTTAAGCCCAACTTACAAGATTCAAAAGGCTAACAAGACTAGATTATTGGACTCAAAGATAAAATTGGAATCGTGGCTAAGGGACTCAAAACTCAGGGACCCTTAGTGAACTAGGGTTGACCTGATGTCCCCATTAATTCTCCCAGGTAGGAGGAACTCCACTTCGTAGAGTAAGGGTCACTCTGGCTTTGGTATCTCTCAAGAAGTTCTAAGTCAAGATGTTACAAGTCCTCTCGAGCAACCCATGAATCATCAGATTCTGGTTGACCTCGCCAACGGACTAGGTAGCTTTGATAGCCGCAGCCCGGGGTCGTGATAGCTTGATCATCCAGGATATGCTCGATCCATTTTTCTCTCTTAGATCAATTTATAGGTAGACACTCTGGGTTTGGTTTACTCTTAAAGGATGGAGTAGGTTCAAAAATCTCATTAAGACTCACTACTGGTTCTCTATACTCAACTAAGTCTGCGATATTGAAGGTAAAGCTAATGACTAAATTTGAGGGCATATAGGTATTGGGTTTCACTTTCTTTATCACTATAAAGGGTCCAGCTCTGCAAGCATGAAGCTTCTTAACCATAACAGAATCTCCTACATTAAATTTCTTGGCTTTTTTTCGGAAATTAGCCAGTTTGTTTCAAAATTAATGCTTAATGCAGATGATGCACCTGACCTCTACAACACCTAACAAAAAATACAGACTCAACTATGCATTCCTATTGAGAGAAACTTTATTGGACTCTTCTACGCCTAAACCTAATAGAATTTAGGCTCTCTAGGTTTGACCCTGTTTTGACATGCATATAAAATTTTACAATGAACTTCTAGTAAATGCCATAGAGTATGCCAGAAGTAAGATGCAAACCTAACATGTACAATGAATGTAGGCAGTTGGCTAATCCCAATAAAATGCAATCTAATGATCCTATAAATGTTGGAGGTTTCAGGAATGGGTAAAAAATTAGAGGTGGGTTCAGGGTTAGTCTGGTAAGATAGAAAATAAGAAAAGGGTTCAAGGTTGATTGGAAAGAACAAGATACAAGAAGGGGTTTTCAAGATTAGTCCTAGACTAATGAGGCTGACCTTATGGGGTGAGGTATATCTAAAGGGTTTGCATAATGAAAGAATGGGGCACTAATCTCAGGGAAGAGATCAATTGGAGTCAAAGGAGTGACTTCATTATGAGGACACTGATTTAAAGAGATTAAGTCCTTAAAAATTCTTCTGGTTCTCTGTTTTTAGGACTGGGCTCTGTAATTGGACTTTCTTCTAGTGGCTCCTCAGGTAAGAGTTTAATAGTAGGGTTGGGTTCCTCATGGTTTTCTAACTGTTCTTCCATTACAGGTTCAGTCTGATTGTGGTGAGGGTCAATAAACTTTGGGTTGGCTTCTATCTAGGTATCTACCTGGTCAACTAATTCTGGGTTGGTTTCTACTTGGGTATGTTCAGGGTCAACTAATTCTAGGTCATCTATAAGTATCTCTTTTTCTTCTTCCTCATACATCTCCACTGAGCTCACATCAGTTTCATATATCTCCTTTTCTAGGTCATCCTGGTGAACCAATGGGGTGGTAAGAGGGGGTTGACTAAGGAAAAAATGATCGATGACTGGGGTGGTAGGGGTGGGTCGACTAAGGGATAGTGGACTAATACTAGGCTCATATCTAGGGGTACTAATCCTATGGGGCTCAGGTTGACTAAGAGAAACCTGACTGATATTAGGCTGATATCTAGGGATTAGGGGTTCCTTGGGTTCATAGGACAAGGGTTCAACTCTATGGATCTTGAGTTTATTGGGCTCATAGAAGGTGGGTGTGTAGGTTCTATAGCATAGGCTTTGGGCTCAGACCTATAGGTTATGGATCTCCTAGATTCAAGGTATGGGGCTCTCCTAGGGTTAGGCTCTGAGTATGGGTCAGGATATTGGGCTTTCTTAGGGTTGGGCTCCTGGTATGGGTCAGAATATGGGGTTCTCCTAGGATTTGACTCAGCATGGATTCTAAGGTCAGGCTCAGGCTTAGATCTGGTATAGGGCTTAGCGGTTTTCTCTAGGTTTCCTAATTAGTCTCATACCTGGTCAAACCTATGGGTTGTTTGGGTAGTCGATTGGATTAATTGGTCAAGACTATGATTTATTTGGGTATTGGATTGGTCGAACTTGAAGTTCATCTAGGCAAACTGGTTTTGGGATTGGGTGTTGGACTGGTTATTCTGGGTGGTTAATTAGGCAACCATCTTGATGCAGAACTAAGATGCATGCATTATTATTTTTATAAATTTTATAGGTTAATTTATGTATTTAATTCTCGAAGAACAGGCCACGAATCTCAGTAGAGAGTTCTATATAAAACAAGAAGCAACAACATGCAAAATAGGGCCTAAAAAGCAATAGAAAAGAGGACCGTCGAGGCTGAGAAGTCTTAGTTGGTCAAGTTCTCTTTCAATAATGCTACTGGTGAGTAGAGGTGGTGTACCTGATAATAGTTGAAGCGCACGATGAAGATCGTAGATGAACGGATTGCTCTCGCACCCGGTTGCGACCTGGATAATCAAGCCGAAGACCCACGGATTCTCGACTTTCAACCCAGTGATCCGATCGCTGCCTGGCTGGAGTCATTGGATTCGTAGACTTCGAGGGACCTGCAAATAGCCTATCAAGGGTTAGAAAACTGAGCAAGGATGAAGAAATAAAGTTAAAACAGCAAGGAGAAGGATGGTTTGAGGTTGGGTGGCCAGGGCTTGGAGAGGTGGATGGTGGCTGGTGACTGGGCACAGGACACAAGGAAGAAGAGGAGGGGCTCACACAGAATCCCCTTAGCACACAGAATCCCCTTAGCACACAGCAATAAGCACACAGCAATTGGAAAACTCAAGTATATTTATCAAAAGTGTCTTCATACAAGAGAATAGAGTCTCTTAAATAGACTCTTAAACTTGGCCCCCAAGTAAGGATACAATAGACTTTTCCTAAGAATTTAAATCCCACCCAAATCCTAGCTAAAATACATGGTAGGTTTAGGATATGATTTCCCTCAAATTACTCCTTCTCTTTCTTGCCTTGGTCTGCCGAAGGTGGTAACTCTAGTGGCTGACCAAGGGGGGTATGCATAAGACATGGCACCCCTTTGTTCATCTCATGGGCCTTGGCTGGCCCAAATTGCTTCTGGTTGTGGTCCAGGGCTTCAAGCTACTCTCCAGGGTTCTAGGACTTTGAGCTTCTTCTGTTGGGCCTTCCATGGTCTTCATAGCTTCCAGTTGGGTTGGTCTTTACTTGTACTGGCTAGTTCTTCACTTGTATGAGTCTTCACTGGACTTGGACTAACATGTACTGGGCTTGAAAAGAAGACTAGCTCAACATGAGCTGACTAGTACAGGACTCAAATAATAAAAAGATAACTCAAATAGGCTAAGCCCTTATTAAAAATGGACTCAAACATCACTAAGTAATCCATAGAGGGTTGAGAAGAATCTGTCTTATTCTGGTGCCTCTGGTGTCCCCACCACATCTATATATTCATGGCTTTTAGAAGAGTGTCAAGATTAGGTTCCATGGTTGAACTAGGTTTGGACTTAGATTGGTTGTACTGGAGTCCTGACCTGGTGGTCATGCAATCAATCAAACAAGGTGGTAGGATGCAATCAAGCACACAAAGTTAAAATGGACTACAGCTTGCTAGACCTAGAGCCAAAATTGAATGGGTCTACTCAACTTAGACTTAACTCAATAGCTAATCCTTCCACTGGCCAGGTAAGAGGTGGGGTGGTGGGAGGCTCCCCCTGCCGGTGACAGGGTCCTAATTAAAAACCACCAGTCCACTTAGGGCATTTGCCTTTAGACCTCTTGCCTTAGACACCAGTTTTCAGTAATAGTTGGGGAATTAGGTGCACTAGTTGGCCCACATAATTCGGCCCGGACCTGTTTGTGTTCCTATGCTCTCTAGAGCAATTAGGTTGCTAATTGATTTTAGTTAAGGCTTGGGCTTTGCTGCTGGGTGATTGTTTTGGGCCTAAGACAGGTAATGAACTCCTGTCCTGATCCAAGAGATGAAATTTCCCTTAAAATTGATTGAATGAAATGATGAATAGACTATGAGCCCTTATGTAATATAATAACAATGAAAAAATAAAATATTTTTTAATCTTTTTTGAGGTGACAAATTAAATTTAAGTTGATTAAATTATCAAACAAAATAAGGGCTTAGGTGAGGTAGGGTTTGGAGTTGATTAGATTTGGTTTGATCAAGTATGCAGAACATAAATTAGGGTTTGATTCGATATAGAATTTGTTTTGGTTTACGATGGATAAAAAAATCAAAAAAATTCAGAATAGAATATGAATATTGCCTATGTTCTTGACCAAATTTCATGCAGATAAAAATTCATATAATGATACAAAACATAGGGTTTTCAGACTATGTGCAAAAGTTTAGGATTTCTGAAGTTTAGGATTTCTATTAGGGTTTCAAAGATGCAGAAATTATTATATTTTTTGTTTTCATAAAAATAATTAAAAATTATGATAATTATCAAGACTAAATGTATAGTATTTCATGCAAGCTTTATTAAAAAATAAAATACCTATATTGATGAAATAGACCAAAAATTAGACCCCTAATGCAGAGATAGGATGTAAAAGTTTCTAGGGCAAAAAACAATAGGCATGAAAAAACTCTATATAATGAAATAAATCATGAGAAAATTACAAATACTATTAAAAAATAAGTGGAATCTAAGAAAATAATAATTAGGATTTTCTAATCTATTTACATATAGAAACAGTAAAAATAATAGACCATGTATGAGAATTATGGTATGCAGAAACTAGCCCTAAAAGATGCTCTGATACCAAATGATGCGGGACTGTTCATGCATGCTAATTATTTTTTGTGTATTAGGAATTAAGTTAAGAGTTTGTATCCAAAATTTTAAGCCAAGATATTAAGTAAAGAATTCTATAGAAAATCTGAAGCACAAGTGTTGACCCTATAAGTGATTTTGATGATACCAAATATTGGAGCATGTACATTTATTACTGACAACTCTTCAAGTATTTGATAAGTTTTTGTAGGATGTATAATATGTTCAAAACTTCAACTCCTACATTTCTATTTTCCTGCTTGAGTTATGCTATAAGTATTTTTGTAAAGAAGAACCCAATGAAAATGCTAAGAAAAATCAAGTAAAAGGGTTACTTCTATAAGTGTGTGTGCCTTAGATTTTGCCTTGAGTTGGTTGTGTGAAATTGTAAAAGAGTTGGTGAGAGTTTTCTTTAAGTTCAAATTGTAAAAATCCTGAAGAAGACACTCGAGCCGACACCAAGACAAGAAGAGCCGACTATGCTTACTGGCACATAGTAAGGATTCTGGAACGCAGCAATCCGAACTGACTCGATGGAAAGCGAGCCGACTCTAATGAATCCGAGTCAGCTGGAATCAGTTGGAGCTGACTCCTCCAGAGTCCATTTCCTAAAAGTTTTCTGAGAACAGCCAGGCAAGTCGACCCGACCTAGAAAGAGCCGACTCTGCTAGACCTAATTTCAAAAGCTTGAGAAAGCTAGCCGACCCGAACTGCATCGAGCCGACTCTTCCAGAGTAAGGTTTTTTGAACCTGAGAAGAAGAGCCAACCCAAGCTGAAAAGAGCCGACTCCTCAAGTTCAAGAGTTTCATGATTCAAGTTCGAGCCGACCCGAGCTGTAAAGAGCCGACTCATCTAGAGTGACATTCTGCGCCCTAAGACAAAGAGCCGACTGCATTGAAGAAATGGTGACTCGACCTATCGATTCAAAGGATCTGAGCCGACTCGAAGGAATCCGAGCCAACTCGAATGTCACTTCCATGTATCTAACAGCTAGTTCTAGAATTTATTTTTGAATGCCAAAAAGTGTTCTAACGGTCATAAATCATTCCTCAATGGTCTACAATGGCTAGAACTATCTTGGGATGATGGAAGACTTTAAATTTGAAGGATTTGAACTACCAAAAAGCAATTAATTAAGAAGAAAGTTCAAAAAGGAAAAAGAGAGAGCTTCATTGAATATCCAACCAACCATAAGAGATAGAGCACAAGTGCATTCAAGTCTGCTTTCAAGCCCTTAACAACTCTGATCAAAAGCTTGAATCAACTTTGGAAGAAGCCACTGAAGTCATTAAAGCTTATTCAAGTGCATTCAAATGGACTTTCAATGACCTGCACCGGCAACTATCCGATAACTTGAGTTTGTCATTTATTGTTGCATTTATTTTTAATTCAATCTTTAATTGTTGGGTTATTGGTGAGCCCGGTTGAAAAACCAAATAGATTTTTGGTGAGCCTTATCAAAACCAAGGTTTAGGTTCTTGGTGATCCTATGAAAACCAAGTTTAGGTTTCTTTGGTGAGCCTGTTAAAACCAAAGGGTGTTGGGTTTTCTTTGGTGATCCCGTAAAACCAAAGTGTAGAGGTTTTAGATTGTGATCCTGTAAAACAATCCTACTGTATTCGAGTGTAAATATAGTGGAAATCCTAAGTGGTATCTTGGGTAGTGGACGTAGAAGCTGGGTTGCTCCGAACCACTATAAATTTGGTGTGTTTGTGTTGTGCTTTCTCTACTTTGTTTAGCTTCTGCATTCTATAACCTTATCACAGCACCTACCACTTACAAAGGATTTTGAAATAGCACATTACTTATTTAAATTTTTCAAAAGTCCCAATTCATCCCCCTCTTGGGTAGCCACCTAGGCAACAATTGGTATCAGAGCAGAGTCTCTGAATATACTAGAGTAAAGATTGATGGCTCATCCTATGAGTATGACTTTTGCCGAAGGCCAATCAACAAACAGACCTCCACTCTTCACTGGCACAAATTATGCATATTGGAAAGCTAGAATGAAGATTTATATTCAAGCTATTGATTTTCAGTTGTGGAAGGTCATTCTAAAGGGTCCTTGCATTTCCATGGTTAAAATTGATGGAGTGGACGTTCCTAAACCTGAAGAGGATTGGGACGAACATGACATGAAGATGGAGAGTTAAATGCCAAAGCCATGAATCTCTTATATTGTGCTTTGGATAGTAATGAGTTTAATCTAATCTTTATTTGCTCCTCAGCAAAAAAATTTGGGATAAACTCAAAGTGACCCATGAAGGAACTTCTCAAGTGAAATCTTCTAAGATTAATCTTCTTGTACATAGTTACGAATTGTTTAAGATGGAACCAAATAAAACTATATTTGCCATGTTTTCATGATTCACTGATATTATTAATGGCCTAAAAAGTCTTGGCAGGGTATATACTAATGCAGATCTAGTGAAAAAAATTCTAAGATCTCTTCCGGATAAGTGGGATCCGAAAGTGACTGTCATCCAGGAAGCAAAAGATTTGAACACCTTATTGATGGATGAATTGCTAGGATCTCTCATCATACATGAACTGATCATGCAGCATCGAACTAAGGATGATCAAAAGAAAAAGAGATCAATCGCCTTTAAAGCTGCTTTGGATTCCAAAAAGGATGAAGAATCGGAAGAAGAAAGCTCCTCTACTGAAAGCGACATGGAAGATGAAGACGTTGCCTTGGCCGTAAGAAAATTCAGAAAGTTCTTGGGAAGAAGAAAAGGAAGATATTTTAAAAAACTTCACAAGAATAAAGAGTTCAGTAAGGAGCAGGACAAGGAGAAAGAAAGAGAAATGCCCACATGTTATGAGTCTAAAATGCCTGGGCACATCAGACCAGACTGTCCTTTATTGAAAAAGGGACTTAAGCAAAAGAAAAAGAAAGCAATGGTAGCGACGTCGAGTGACAGCGAAGCATCCTCATCCACTGAAGATGAAGAGGCTCCAAATTTGCAAATCTTTGTTTAATGGGTCTCGAAAATGAGGTATCATCCCCTGAGCTTCAAACTGAGTTTGCTTATGATGAACTGAGTTCAGCATTTCATGATTTACTTATCGAATTCAAGAAAGCTAGAATTAAAATCAAGTCCTTAAAGAAACAAAAGATGTTTTACTCATAGATAAGGATGAAATTTTTGAAAAGAATAATATTTTGCAAAGAAAATTGGATAACCTTTCTGAAAGTGTTATAGTCTTGAATGATGATAAAACTATTTTATACGAGACAAACAATATTTTAGTTGCCGAAAATACTGAATTAAAAAGGAGGTTGAAAAGCTTAAGCCTTTAGTAGAAAAATTAACCTTGAGTTCAAATAAGCTTGAGCTAATTTTGAAAGAACAAAAAGACTCTAAAAGTAATGTTGGAATTGGACTCAATGCTTTAAGAGCTAAAGGGATTTTAGCAACAAAGTTTGTACCCTCAAAGCTTCAGTTTCAAAATCTAAACTTGAAAAAGCTTTTTCATCAAAATCAATTTCAAATGGCTTGAAATATGTTCCTAAAAATACTAAGAAAAAAGCCTTCAATTCAAGTATTTCTATTTCTACATCTATTATAGCTTCAAAGCATGCATCATTCAAAAATTATAAAATTATCTGTTATGCATGTCATAGATTTGGGCATAAATCTTTCCAATGCAATTCTTTGAAAAGTTCCATGAACAATGCATTAAACTGTAGAACCATTTGGGTTCCAAAAGGAACCAATGTTGCTAACCTGAAAGGACCCAAGTTAACTTGGGTACCTAAAATCACTAATTGACTGTTTTGCAGGAATGTCTTGCAGCCCAAAAATTAAAGAAAAGATGGTATCTTGACAGCGACTGTTCAAGGCATATGACGGGTGACAAGGATCAATTTATCATCCTACAAATGAAAGGAGGATTGGTTACCTTTGGAGATAATAGCAAAGAAAAAATAATCGAAATCGGTAAGATCAAGTTAACCCCTTGTACTTTTATTGAAGATGTATTTCTAGTAGATAAGTTGAAGCACAATCTATTAAGTATTAGTCAATTATGTGATAAAGGCTTCAAAGTTATCTTTGAATCATCTATGTGTATAAAAACTAACTCTCTTGACTCTAGCAACAAATTCATTGGCCATAGACTCGGGAATATCTATGTGGTAGATCTAAATGATCTAGCCATGACAAGTAGTTCCAGCCTAGTAGCCATGAATGCTAAGACCAAGGAGTCATGTCTATTATGGCATAGACGATTAGGTCATGCTAGCATACATACTATTGCCAAATTAATCTCAAAGAACCTAGTTAGAGGCTTGCAACATTTCAAAGTTGATCTTAACTATGTTTGTGATGCTTGTCAATTAGGCAAACAAACTAGGGGGAGTTTTAAATCAAAAAATGTTATTTCAACAACTAGACCCCTTGATCTACTTCACATGGACTTATTTGGACCAACTAGGACCACAAGCCTAGGAGGTATGAAATATGGACTTGTGATTGTAGATGACTTTTCTAGGTTCATATGTGTATTATTCATTGCACATAAAGATGAAACATTTGATGTATTTCGAAAATTTCATAAGAAAGTTTCGAATGAGAAAATTTTTTCTGTTGTTTCTATAAGAAGTGATCATGGAACTGAATTTCAAAATCAATTATTCGATGAATATTGCACTGAACACGGCATTGATCATAACTTCTCCGCTCCTAGAACACCACAATAAAATAGTGTTGTAGAGAGGAAAAATAGGATGTTGGAAGAAATGGCTAGAACAATGTTATGTGAAGGTAATCTTCCAAGGTACTTTTGGATAGAAGCCGTGAACACTACCTGTTATATATTAAACCGAGTTTTGATACAACCAATTTCAAAGAAAACCCCCTATGAGCTTTGGAAAGGAAGAAAACCGAATATTAATTATTTTCATGTTTTTGGGTGTAAATGCTTTGTATTAAATAACGACAAAGATAACCTAGAAAAGTTTGATGCAAAATCTAATGAATCTATATTCCTTGGTTATTCATCACATAGCATAGCATACAAAGTGTTTAATAAGAGGTCTCTTACTATAGAAGAGTAAATTCATGTTATTTTTGATGAAGCTAACCCTTCACCATCTAGAAAAGATAAGTGCATAGATAATGATGTGGTACTCTACAAAAAGAAATAGAAGATCTAAACATCCAGGACAAACCAACACAAGATGGAAGTGAAATGGTGAGTAAGGATCATACTAATCTACCAAGAGAATGGAGGTATGTAACTTTACATCCTAAAGAATTAATTATTGGTGATCCTTCTTAAGGTATAAGGACTAGGTCATCACATAGGACTGCACATGATTACCTAGCCTTCATATCTTAAATTATACTATAAAGTTTAGAAAAAGCTGAAAATGATCATAACTAGATATTGGCCATGCATGATGAACTAAACCAGATGGATCAATATGAACACATCAAATGAAAATGTTTGGTAATAAATGAATTAAATCTAGAAGAGGATATCGATTTTGATGAAACCTATGCTTTGGTAGCAAGACCTAAGACTATTAGATTACTCATTGTATTTGCCTACTACAACTTTAAACTATTTGAAACAAATCTCAAAAGTTCTTCTAGTCCTGAACAAAGTTTTGTAAATCAGTCACCAGATTTTGAAAATCTTGCTTTTCCAAATCATGTGTTTAAATCGAACAAAACTTTACATGGTTTGAAACAAGCATCTAGCACTTGGCATAAGCATGTTATTACTTGAAAATGTTTTGAAGAAAATGATCTAATAATTGTACAAATAATTCATTGATGATACTATCTTTGGTACAACTAATGAAGATTTTTATAAAGGGATTCACTGAGTTAGTACAGGTTTGGGTGAATTCAACCACTTCCTTGGCTTATAAATCAATCAACTGAAGGAAGGTATCTTTATAAGTCAAACTAAGTACATCAAGGAATTCATCAAAAAATTTGGCATGGAAACAAGCAAAAGGCTAGCACACCAATAAGTTCTATCTGCAAGTTAGACAAAGATAAAAATGGATCCAACATTGATCAAATGCTATATAGAGGTATGATCGGATCCTATTTTATATTTGATAGCAAGGAGGCCTTACATTTTGTACCGTGTATGTGTTTGCTCTGAATTTCTCTCAAACTAAACACATCAAAATTTAGGTATCATTCAATAAGAAAACATGTTTTGAACAATGTTATTATTCTTGAAAATATGCGTGTGAAAAATTTACTTGCTAAAACCATTAGATTTAGACAAGTTTGCATTGATTAAATTTTTGAATTAGGATTATATGATCCTATCTAAAAGTATTCTCAAAACTCTAAGGACAATGCATCTAGACAACCTTCTAATTCAAATCCCAAACCTTTTGGGGATTTGATTAATACAAAAATATATCATTGTGCTCCCTTTGCTCGAGCCGACTCGAGCAGATGACCTATTGATTGAGCCGACTCGGATGTTGAGTCATCTCTTTTAACTTGAGCCGTAGGGTTTTGTATGTGACATTTTTACTTCCAAACTCTCGTTAGCTCCCTCCTAAGAACTTTCCAAATTTCTTTAAACTTCCCCAAAACTACTTTAAACCCAATTTTCTTGGAATGGTGCCAAAAAGATCGGTTGGGAAGAAATCTAGCAGAAGTGTTGTTGCAGCTCCATAGGAAAGGAGAAGTAAATTTCGTGAAGATATTGTTCCTCGAAATGAACCACAGTCAGAAGAGGAAGGTAGCCCAGTCTCTCTTAGCCAGCAAAGATCCCTAGGTATGAGACCAGTCACCTTTGGCCGATGCATTCTTTTTGAATATCTTAAAGAAATTGGTTTTGTGATTAGGGATTTAATTGAGGACCAGGGCTAGAAAAATTTATATTCACTAGATGTTAAGACATATCCTAACTTAGTTAGAATGTTCTACAAAAATCTGAGGTATGGGAAAATTTCATTGAGTCTACAGTCAAAGGAAAAAGAATAATCATTACTACTGAGATCCTAGGAAGTATCTTGGAGATGCCATTTGAAGGATTCGAGTATCTTGTACGAAAGGATAGATCCAAGGCTCTGCAAACTGTTTTGGAAAGGACTAAAATTGATAAGATAGGGATTCTTAAAGCAAATATTCTATCAATTGAAATGAGTGTCCTACACAACTTCATTAGTCATATTTTCCTACCCAGAACAGGTCAATTTGACTGGGTGAGTGAAAGCGACTTGTGCTTCATGGAACTCCTAATCATTGGTGAGAAAATCAATTTACCAGCAATTATGATTAGCCAGATGAAAGAGGCAGTTAGGAAAGTCAAAGCCTGCCTGCCATATGGAATGGTCCTCACAATCCTTTTTCAAAGAGCAAATGTTGACTTGACAAGAGATGATAACAGGGTATTACTTCACACTGACACCTATACAGCGAAGACTTTTCAGAGAATGGGGTACTTACTGACCGATGGTACCTGGAAGAAAAAGTCTAACCCTTCTACAATTGAAGGAACTGAAGAAGTCCAGGAATAGAGAGAAGAAGAGGCTGGTGAAGGTACTACTTCACACATCCCTGAGCCTCAGCCACAGCATGACTCTCCAATTCAGATGGAGTTTAATATTTCCTTCCCAGATATTTCTGGCTTGCCTGATATACCCTACAGCACACCCACATTTGATTAGGCTATTGATATTCCAAGTCAAAGTCAAGCTATTACTGCTCCTACTTTAGATACTTCAAGTTTACAAGACTTTTTGGCACAATAGATGAACAATATGATTGAGTCCATCAAGTCTTCAATGAGTGAAATGTTTGAAGTATTTCAAAGATCTGTTGATAATAAGCTAAACCAGTTTGGAGAACAATTAGACAATTTGAAAGAAAGAATTTATTTTCTTGAGAACTCCAAAACCGCATTTGGTATAAGTGAAAGTGATATCCAACCAATACTCCAATTAATAGCATCTAGTTTTGACTCAACCAAAATTTTAGTCACTCAAGTCCTAGAAGCATACAGAACAGAAATGGATAACTTAAGAGTTAGAATGGGATCTCTTGAGGCAGGAAAGAAAATGGAAGAGGATTATACCAAGGGCATAGGTATAATCAGAAATGAATTTGGAAGGCTAAGAGGATCTGCAGAGGCTTTTGCTAATGTCCAGGCTTCGAAAATGCTTACTCTATAAAAGGAAATGGCAGTAATCAAAGAAGGAATGGAAGACTTGGCAGCTTCTAGAAGTGTGAAAAAAGTTGAAGCTGAATTGAAGTCAATGAATAGCTTTCTATGGAAGATGATGGGCAAAATCGAAGATATCTTAGTTGCTCTCAAAACTCCTTCTATATCTATTCCTAGTCACTCAAGCCATCCAAGACAACCTGCCCCACACATTAGGACACCTAGATCTCGTAATATTTCACAATTCATTTATCCTATAGCTTCTTTACCTCCTGGAATTCAAATCCCTGGCCAAACTTCTTCAAAACCTAGCGTAGATGTAGGCAGTGACTATATGTATTACCTTTTTACACTTTGTACTGGACTTTTGGAATAGAATGAAGTATATCTTTTGCTTCACAAACTCTTCTCTATGAATTGAATGTTTTATTGCTTCACGTTGATTAATTTTTAATTAGAATTTCAAGATGAATATGAGAAAGTGAAATTATCTCAAACAAATATTAAAGACTTTCTTAATCTATTTTAAAATCTAAGCCTTATTTGAAATCAACTTTTTGATTAATTGACAAAAAGGGGGAGAAAGTATTGCATGAAAAAGATAAAATATTGATACTTCAAAGCTTTGATACACATGTGCTATATGTTTGCTCTGATACATGTAAAGAACATGTATTGATATTTTAAGCTCTGATGCCTTAAGTTCTGACTTACAATGTTACAATGTTTAAAGTTTCAAGCTTTGATGCTTTAAGTTCTCACTGATAATGTTTAAAGCTTTGAATGACAATTTTTTACAAACTCTGACATAATGACTCTGACACATAATGTCTTACACTTCAACTTTTGTTAGCTCTATTAATTAAAGCTTGAGAGCTTTGAAATATAAAAAGGAATGAAAAGTTTGCCAAAACATGGAGTATTTTGTTGAGGGGGAGATTATCTCTCTATGCCCTAATTCTCCTCTCATTGTTTGGCACTAATAGAAGTAAACTTGCTCTACTTGTTCACATACTTTTGCAAATGCTATTATACAAGTAATTGTAAAATTTTATACTGATCTTTCATGCCTAGTATTTTGTAATCATCAAAAAGGGGGAGATTGTTGACCCCATAAGTGATTTTGATGATAACCAAACATTGGAGCATGTACATTTATTTCTGATAACTCTTCAAGTGTTTGACAAGTTTTTGTAGGATGTATTACATGTTCAAAACTTCCACTCCTACATTTCTATTTTCCTGCTTGAGTTGTGTTGTAAGTGTTTTTGTAAAGAAGAACCCAATGAAAATGCTAAGAAAAATCAAGTAAAAGGGTTACTTCTATAAGTGTGTGTGCCTTAGATTTTGCCTTGAGTTGGTTTGTGTGAAATTGTAAAAGAGTTGGTGAGAGTTTTCTTTAAGTTCGAATTGTAAAAATCCTGAAGAAGACACTCGAGCCGACCCCAAGACAAGAAGAGCCGACTCTGCTTACTGGCATGCAGCAAGGATTCTGAAATGCAGCAATCCGAGCTGACTTAATGGAAAGCAAGCCAACTCTAATGAATCCAAGCCGACTGGAATCAGTCCGAGCTAACTCCTCTATAATCCATTTCCTAAAAGTTTTTTGAGAACAGCCAGGTGAGCCATCCCGACCTAGAAAGAGTCGACTCTGCCAGACCTAATTTCAAAAGCCTAAGAAAGCAAGCCAACCCGAACTGCATCGAGTCGACTCTTCTAGAGTAAGGTTTTTCGAACCTGAGAAGAAGAGTCGACCCAAGTTGAAAAGAGCCGACTCCTGGAGTTCAAGAGTTTCAAGATTCAAGTTCGAGCTGACCCGAGCTGTAAAGAGCCGACTTGTCCAGAGTGACATTCTACGCCCTAAGACAAAGAGCCGACTGCATTGAAGAAATGCTGACTCGACCTATCGACTCAAAAGATCCGAGCTGACTCGAAGGAATCCGAGCCGACTCGAATGTCACTTCCAGGTATCTAACGGCTAGTTCCAGAATTTATTTTTGAATGCCAAAAAGTGCTCCAACGGTCACAAATCATTCCCCAACGGTCTACAATAGCTAGAACTGCCTTGGGATGATGGAAGACTTTAAATTTGAAGGATTTGAACTACCAAAAAGAAATTATTTAAGAAGAGAGTTCAAAAATGAAAAAGAGAGAGCTTCATTGAATATCCAACTAACCACAATAGATAGAGCACAAGTGCATTCAAGTCTGCATTTAAGCCCTCAACAACTTTGATGAAAAGCTTGAATCAACTTTGGAAGAAGCCACTGAAGTCATTAAAGCTTATTCAAGTGCATTCAAGTGGACTTCCAACGAGCTGCACCGGCAACTATCCGACAACTTGAGTTTGTCATTTATTGTTGCATTTATTTTCAATTCAATCTTTGAATTGTTGGGTTATTGGTGAGCCCGGTTGAAAGACCAAATAGGTTTTTGGTGAGCCTTATCAAAACCAAGGTTTAAGTTCTTGGTGATCCTGTGAAAACCAAGTTTATGTTTCTTTGGTGAGCCTGTTAAAACCAAAGGGTGTTGGGTTTTCTTTGGTGATCCCGTAAAACCAAATTGTAGAGATTTTGGATTGTGATCCTGTAAAACAATCCTATTGTATTCGGGTGTGAATATAGTGAAAATCCAAGTGGTATCTTGGGTAGTGGACGTAGGAGCTAGGTTGCTCCGAACCATTATAATTTTGGTGTGTTTGTGTTGTTCTTTCTCTACTTTGTTTAGCTTCTGCATTCTATAACCTTATCACAGCTCCTACCACTTGCAAAAAATTTTGAAATAGCACATTATTTGTTTAGATTTTTCAAAAGTCCCAATTCAACCCCCTCTTGGGTAGCCACCTAGGCAACAGCAAGCATGCAGAAATAATCCCTAAAAGTGAAGAAACAAGACCGCCAAGGCTAAGAAGCCCTGGTTAGGACTATCTCTTCTACAATACCATTACCAGAGGAGTCTAGGGTTTGTACATGACAGAGATTTGTAGATCAATTCATGAAGAGTTCACTCTACGCTCTCGGATGCAGCCTGAAAAAATAAGCTATCAACCTTGCGGATTTGCGGCTTTCAATCCGGTGGCCCGAAAGCTAGACAGATGGAGTTTTTGGATTCGTGAACTCTAAGGCACCTACAAATCACCTATCACAGGTTAGAAAACATAGAAAAGTAAGGTTAGATCGCTGAAAAAGAAGAAGGGGAAGAGGTTTGAAGAAGGTGTCTCAGAGATGAAGAGGGCTGGTGGCTTGCAGGCAGGGCGCAGGGATCACATAGAAATCCTGAGGGATCACATGGATACCCTTAATCATATAGAAACTCACTTAGAATTTTAAGAAAATTCAAGAGAAATTCATTCATAATAATTCATAATAATTGATCATTAGTTACAAGAGGGTGGAGGGGTGGGGTATTTATAGATGTTCCCATGCCCTCTCTTAGTTAGGATAGGAATACAAAATTTGATAGGGAGAAGGATTACAAAGTTGCTTAGAACTAGGAGTACATAATTTGAGTAGAAATAAAACTTAATCTCCTAGTTAGTAGTGGACTCTTCTCCTTCTTTGACTTGGTCAAGTGCTCCTTATAGGCTTGGGCTATGATGAAATTCTCTTAGGCTACTTTGACTTATCCACTCCCTGCTGAGCTTGGACTTGGGCACCAACCTTGTTGGACTGGGCTTGGAGGGGTGCCAAAGGTAAGAATAGGCCTGAGGGCGTCATGGCCTGATGGAATGAGGATGCCGGGGACTTGGACTTCGGCTTGGGGTGCCTCTCCTAGAGGACTTGGGCAGCATGAAGGAAGTCCAGATGCTGGGCTGGTGACTTGAGTGTGGGTCCAATGGTCGTCCTCTTGAATATGACTTGAATGAAAGTAATTACAGGATTCCAAGAGGCCTAGTTGATAAGACTCAAAGTAGGTCGAATAATACAAATGGACTCAATTGAACTCAGGACTCAAAGGACATATTGAATCTAATTGACTCACATTATTACGAGACTCAAATTGACACAAAACCTCAAAATGACAAATACTCATAATGAACTGACTCAACAACTTAGTTCAATTGAGCCAAACATACCCAAAAACTTGACTCATAAATCATAATGGTGTGAGTCAACTCTAAATACAGGACTCAAGTGTAACAAGGCCTGAAAACAAAACTCAGGGCCTAAATACAGGACTTAAATGGCTAACACAGCCAAATTATTGGACTTAAAGATAAAACTTGAATCATGGCTAAGGGACTCAGACTCAAGGACCTATAGTGAACTAGGGTTGACCTGATGTCCCCATCAAATTTTTTTGGGCTCTTCAATACATGATCATATTCTATGAGAAACTTGATTCATTACAATGATTTCAGAATTATAGGAAGAATGATTGTTCATTTGAAGCATCCTACAAAAATGGTGGGGACACCAAGATCAGACACAGATACCTGGATCTCATATGGTTTAATTAGTCATGTGTCAAAGTTTTGAAATTTTATAATCAATTAAGATTGAGTCCTGTAATAAGTTGAGGTTAGTTGATTTGTCTCAACCCTCAACCTAGTCAATGTTCTGAGTCATATACATCAATTATGAGTCCAGTATGATCCCAATTTTGGTACAAGAGAGGAGGTCACCCTACTTTGGAGTTCCACTAGGTCACATCCAGGAGTCAGAGGCCACTACATCAGCCCAGTGGATTTTGTATGACAACCCAAGATCCAAGATGCTTACAGAAATCCTGATTCCTTCCAAATGCCCTCTAGATGCCCAGATTCCCTTCCAGATGCCAGAGTATATTCCCAGACCAGGGAATCCTTGATTTCAGAGGTCCATCTGCATCCTAGCCCAAGGAAATCAAGTCCAAGCACCAAGCCCAGGTCCATTAAGGAGCAAGATTCCGAGAATATTCTTCTATCACGCCATCCCAGCTTTCAAGGCCCAAAGCCTATGTGCCCAACCCAAGGCCCAAGCACCCAAGCCCCCCTTGGCCGGCCCACTTGCTGCCCATGAAGCCCAACACACCATTCCAAGAGAGCTTAGGCATCCTTACATATTGACTTGGTCCAAGCCTAAGTGAAGAAGGAGAAGACTAGGTCAAATCCTAACCTAGATTGGAGTTCTTCCTAGTTTGTTTAAGACTTGTAATTCTAACCTAGCTAGGAGAGGACTTGTAATCCAAGTGTGTAACCCTAGTTAAAAGAGGGCATGGAAACTTTGTAAATACCCCACCTCTTCCCCTCTTGTAATCAATTTTTATTCATGATATTAAAAAGAACTTTGGTGAAATTTATTTGAGCTTGCGAGCTTGTATTACATTGTTTTGTTTGGTTCCTTTTTCTTGTGTTGACCAACCATCCCTTGCAATCCTCCATACCCACAGCAACAAACCAAGCTTCCAAGCACCAGCCACATCCTTGAGGAGCAGCATTGAAGATGCCCCAAATCAACAGCTTCATCTGCTTCCTTGTCGCCCAGCTTCTAAACCCTAACCTGATTCCTTCTAAACCTAGTTTTCTTTCTTTTTCTTACTTGCTGTTTTGAGTGACCCGTGATGTTTTGCGGGATTTCCAAGGTGTTTCACCTCCCCAGAGAAGGCTTTCCTTGCCTCCGGGACTGCCTAAATCAGCCATCTAATTAAGGGAATCGAGCTTCATCTTTTAGGCTTCAATCTGAAAGCTGTATGACCCCTTCGATTGCAGATTATTCAAATCACTGATTGGTAACATCCTTTCCTTCTTTTAATTTTTGATTTGATGAAGATAAGCTATCATAATCTGGGAGTTTCTTAATTCTCAGGTCCTTGAATTTATTATTTTGCATGAGTTTGCCTGCGATTTGATGATTTTATGCATTGCTACTTCTTATGCTAGTTCTTACTTTTATTTGAAAATTTAGCCTACAAACCTAAATTATAAAAATCATAAAAAAACTAGTTTACTATTTTTCCTGTATGTTTAGCAATCTTAGAGTCATCCCACATCAGTTTGGTATTAGAGTAGATTTAGGATAGTTTTTATATACTTTGCATTCACAAACCCTAATTTCTGCATCCTATCCACTGCATTAGGTGTCTAGGTTTCATCTTATTTTGGCATCCTAAAAAATTTATTTTTCTGTGAAAACTTCATGTCATGTACTTTTCTCTATTCTAATAATATTCATTATTTTTAATTAATTTTAACAATACCCTAATTTTCTAAAATTTGTTATATTAGGAACCCTAACTAAAAGTCTAATAATTCTATATCAGTATGAAAACCTTAAGATTTGCATAGTCATTTAATTTTGTTTTTGCATCAAGTTTGGTGGAGGTCATCATCACCTTCCATCCTCAGTCCTAGAATTTTTTAGGATTTTTTATGCATCATAATCTATGTCAAAACTTGTATCATCTAAAACCCTAATTTTTTGAATTCTGCTGTTCTACATACTTGTTCAACCAAAACCTAATTAACTTCCAAAACCCCCCAATCCCAAGCCAAACTTTGTTTGATAACCCCAATTAACTCAAACCTAACTTAACACATCATAAATCACTAAAAAAATATATTTTATTTTTTTGATGTGTTTTAGTTTGCATCAGGACCATCAAATGTTAATCTTCTTTTAATCTAATCTTAAAGGCAATCAATATAACATCAGGGTAGGTAGTCATAACCTGTCCTGGGCCCAAAACAACCATCCAGCATTTCCACCCAAGCCTTAATTAAAATTGATTAGACTTAATTTGCCTTAGAGGGCTAGGTGACACCCAACAGGTTTGGTCCGAACCGTGTTGGCCAACTAGTGCATTTAATCCTTTAGCTAATACTGAAAGCTGGTGTCTAAGGCTGGGGGTACGGAGTCAAATGACCTAAGTGGACTGGTGGTTTTTAATTAGGGCCCTGTGATAGCAGAGAAAGCCTCCCACCACCCCACCCCCTACCTATCCAGTGGAAGGATTAGCTGCTGGGTTAAGTGTAAGTTGAGTTGACCCATTCAGTTTTGATTCTAAGTCTAGCAAGCCCTAGATTGTACTAACTTTTTTCTTTTGCATGCTTGGCTGCATCATTCCACTTTGATTGTTTGATTTGTTGCATAACCACTATATTAGGAACCCAATACCAAAAGTTCAAACCTCAACCCAGCCCAACTATGGATTTCAATTTTGAGGCGATGATGAAGGTCCTGAGTGATCAGATTATCTCCCAAATGAACTATAGGTGTGACCAATCTGACACCCGAACCTGAGATCAATCAGCCTAAATGGCCTAAATCAATACAAAGCTTGACGAAGCCAATGACCAGATAACCCAATTGACCCAATCCCAAAGCCAAATGAATCATAGATTCAATCAAGTAGACCAACAATTTGACCAGGCAACCACTAGGATCGACCAATTAACCACTAGACTAAACCAAGTAGAGAATCGATTAGGTATTATAGAGAAAATCCAAGACTCTAATGCTAAACTTAACCCTAACCCATCCTGTTCTACCTCTCAGAACCCTAGGAGGACCCAAACCCAGGTTCAATTCATGGAACCCAACCATAGTAGAATCCAGACTCAGGAATGCTTTGTAGAGCCTAACCATCAGGAACCATACCAAGGACCCAACCATAGGGGAGTTCAACCTTAGGAACTATATCAAGAGCCCAACCATAGGGAAGTTTACAACCCTGACCCTATCCAAGACCCAAACTGTAGAAGGCCCCAACATGAAGTCCATGATCGAGATAAAAGGGCCATGAGAAATATTATGATAGAAGCACCCACCTTTGACGGAAGTCTTGAACCAAAGGTCTATGTAGATTGGGCATGTGATATGGATTATTATTTCAAATGGTATAAAATGAGTGAAGGGTTGAAATATAAATTTGCCAAGATGAAGTTGATTCATCAAGCTAGATTACATTGAGCTAATCTTGAGTGTACTAGGAGACAACGAGCCCTTCCACCTATAACTACTTGGCAAGAGATGAAATTGCAACTTAAAGAGAAATACCTACCAGAATCCTACAATCAGTAGCTCTTAGACCAATGGAACAAAATTCATCAAGGGAATAGATCAGTGTCAGATTATATTGCTAAATTTTTTGCTATTAGGTGTAGTGTAACCGAGTCCTTAGACCAAACCCTATCCAGGTTTAGAATTTGATTACATGAGGACATTAAAAGGGAACTATACATGAGAGAGGTCCATGATTTGGAACAAGCCTATCAAATAGCTAGACATTATGAACAATTCCAAAGAGGACCTACCTATCAGAAATCTGAACTTGTTAGGAACAATACCCAATTCCCAAGATCAAAACCAAACCAGGTATACCAGGGTTGACCAAATCCTAACCCCAACCCAGGTAAATTTAACTCCAACCCAGTTAGGCCAAACCCTAACCCAGTCTGACCCAACCCTAATCTAGCCCGATTCAATCCTAACCCAAACCGTCCTAACCCTAACCCATCTTGACCTAACTCAAGTCCGAGTCCATCTAGTTCAAGTAATTCCTCACCTACTAGAATCGACAAGGGTAAGGCACCCATGTTTCATAAAGCCCCAAGCTCCAGCCCCAATGCCTGCTTTAGGTGTAATAAGGTAGGTCACTATGCTAGTCAGTGTCCCACCAGGTCATTACACATAGGGGAGCTTGAAGAACAAGAGACTGAACCCAATGTCGATGACCTAGAAGAAGAAGTTTATAAGGCTGAACCAGACTTGATAGAGGAATATGAAGGAGATGAGGAGGAATTTGATCAAATAGGGGTAGTTAGATGTAATTTAACCCAAACCCAACCTAAGGAAGATTGGTGTAGGACTAGCATCCTATAGAATTTTGTTAAGTTTGGGAATAAAGTATGTAAGATTATATTGATAGTGGTAGTTATGTCAATGCCATTGCTACTGAGACAGCTAAATCTTTATGCTTGACCCTAGTTCCACATCCCGACCCCTATAAAGTATCATGGATAGATTCCACCTCTATGCCAATCAAGTCTAGGTGCCAAATCTTAATTAAATTGCAATCATATGAAGAAGAGATTTGGTGTGATGTCCTTCCCATGAAGGTTAGTAGTATCATTCTAGGTCGACCATGGCTATATGATCATGATGGTGCCCTATCTAGTCGAACCAACACCTATACCTTTTATCACCATGGGAAAAGATTTGTGATTTACCCCACTTAGCCTAGGAGTTTAAGAAATTCTAGTAGCTTTAGAGCAAAACCAAGAGTTAATCTGATTAAGGCAAAAGAATTTGAGATAGACCCTTCTGAACCCACTAAGGAATTCATGAGAATTCATCTTGAACGCATTTTAATAATTGAAGAAGTAAGTAAGCCAGGATCAAACTTTATGGGTGAAACTAAGAATTTACAAGAGTTGTTCATAGAGGAAGCCCAGGATCAAATCCCTAAAGAACAACCAAAACAAATAGGTGTACGTAATGAAACAACATCTGAATGTAAGTCTATAGACTCAATCTGTATGTCTGCACCTACACTAGCCTCTGCACAACATATGCATCATGAAATTAGTTAAGAGTTGAACATAATTATTGAACTAAATAACAACTTGGCTAATTCCCAAAAAAAAGATGAAAAATTTTTGCAGAGGAATATGAGACTGTTAAAGAATTTTTTACTCGTGAAGCTGGCCCATCTAAAATAATGAATAATAGTGGACCCAATGCTTATGTGCTTGAGATATCACCTGATTTAGGTATTAGCTCCACCTTTATCATCTCAGACTTTGTAAAGTCTAGGGAGCCAGTAGTGATACCCAGCGAGCCCCTTAAGCCACTCCCATTTTTTGAGAGAGAACCCACCCCAGAGCGACCATATATAATTTGGCCTTATGGTGAGGAAATGATTGAAAGAGCTCTGGATGATCAAGCTATCGGTGCCAAGGATAAAGACTGTCAGCGATATTTGGTCAGATGGCAAGGTCAGCCAGAATCTGAGGACTTGTGGAATGCTGGTGCGGATCTGCAGTGCCTTAACCCAACCCTCCTTGAGCCAAATTGACCCATACTCGATGGGGTCGAGTTCCTCCCACCCCGGGAGAATTGGTGGGGACACCAGGATCAGACACAGATCCCTAGATCTCATATGGTTTAATTAGTCATGTATCAATGTTTTAAAAATTTTGTAATCAATTAAGATTGAGTCCTATAATAAGTTAAGGTTAGTTGATTTGTCTCGACCCTCACCTAGCCAGTATTTTAAGTCCTGTACATCAATTATGAGTCCAGGATGAGCCTAATTTTTATACAAGAGAGGATATCACCCTACTTTGGAGTTCCACCAAGCCACATCCAGGAGTCAGAGGCCACTACATTAGCCCAGTGGATCTTGTGTGACAACCCAGGTTCCAAGATGCTTCCAGAAATTCTGATTCTTTCTAGATGCCCTCCAGATGATCATATTCCCTTCCAGATGCCATAGTATATTCCCAGACCAGGGCATCCATGATTTTAGAGGTCCATCTGCATCCCAATCCAAGGAAAACAAGTCCAAGCACCAAGTCCAGGTCCATTAAGAAGCAAGATTCCAAGAATATTCTCCTATCAGGCCATCCCAGCTTTCATGGCCCAAAGCCCATGCACCCAACCCAAGGCCCAAGCACCCAAGCCCCCCTTGGCTGGCCCACTTGCTGCCCATGAAGCCCAACATGTCATTCCAAGAGAGCTTAGGCATCCTCCCATGTTGACTTGGTCCAAGCCTAAGTGAAGAAGGAAAAGACTAGGTCAAATCCTAACCTAGATGGGAGTTCTTCCTAGTTTGTTTAGGACTTGTAATTCTAACCTAGCTAGGAGAGGACTTGTAACCCAAGTGTATAACCCTAGTTAGGAGAGGGCATGGGAACTCTATAAACACCCCACCCCTCCCCCTCTTGTAATCAATTTTTATTCATGATATCAAAAAAAATCCTGGCAAAATTTTTTTGAGCTTACGAGCTTGTGTTATTTTGTTTTATTTGGTTCCTTTTTCTTGTGTTGGCCGACCATCCCTTGCAATCCTCCATGGCCACAGTAGCAAACCAAGCTTCCAAGCATTAGCCATGTCCTTGAGGAGCAGCCTTGAAGATGCCCCATATCAACAGCTTCAGCTGCTTCCTTACCGCCCAGCTTCTAAACCCTAACCTGATTCCTTCTAAACCTAGTTTCCTTTCTTTTTCTTACATGCTATTTTGAGTGACCTGTGATATTTTGCAGGATCCCTAAGGTATTTCACCTCCCTAGAGGAGGCTTTCCTTGCCTCTAGGACTGCCCAAATCAGCCATCTAATCAAGGGAACTGAGCTTCATCTTCCAAGATTCAATCTTAGAGCTGTGTGACCCCTTCGATTGAAGATTCTTCAAATCATTGATTGGTAACATCCTTCACTTCTTTTAATTTCTGATTTGATGAAGATAAGCTATCATAATCTAGGAGTTTCTCAATTCTCAGGTCCTGAAATTTATTATTTTGCTTGAGTTTGCTTGCGATATGATAATTCTATTTATTGCTACTCATTATGCTAGTTCTTACTTTTATTTGAAAATTTAGCCTACAAACCTAAATTATAAAAATCACAAAAATACTAGTTTACTATCTTCCCTGCATGATTAGCAATCTTAGAGTTGTCCCGCATCAAAAAACTTCTTAAATACTTGAAAATAATTTGTATCAAATTCATGCTCCAATATTTTGTTATCATCAAAATCATTCCAAGGAGCAACAATCTCTCCCTTTTTTATGATGACAAAATACTGGGCATGGAAAAAAACTTAACAATTATGTATATTGAACACTTAGAAGTATCAAAGTGACTTGTATATAGTTTAAATTGATGTGTTTCTGTAAGTGTCAACATGTATTAGGTATGTATCAAGAATGTATCAGAAAGTATCAAAATATATCAGAGCCAATATTGATACATCCAATATTATCAAAATGTATCGGAGCTAATATTTATCAAAGTGTATCAAAGTCAATATTTATCAAAAACTTCCTTTGCTTTAAAATATATCAAAGCCAATTAAGTATCAAAATGTATCGAGCCAATTAATTTCCATGCATAAATGACTTCTCACAAAAAAATATTTTTTAATGAGGTTTGTATTTTCCATAATTTTCCACGCACATCATTTTTTCATGCACATCATTACTACTCCCCCTTTTTGTCATCAACAAACATATTTTTCATGAAGTTTCTATTTTTCATATATAAACATGTTCTATGAGAATGCCAATAAATGATTTTTGAAATAGTACAAGAATATTAAGATGTTTTGAGATAATTTCATCTTTTTTTTATTTTCTTCATATTCTTGTTAACATTTTCTCTTTTTCTTAGTATCAATTGTTTGATATCAATTATTGAGTCCAAGCTTACATATATCACACAAAATGAATGACAATCATTATACATTGAGTGGAAAATATATATATCACTACTTCACAAAGATACATTACTACATCATTAGATGTTGCAAGGTCATACAAAAAGTGATACAACAAAATGTATAAAATTAACCAAAAAGATCATGGTTACTTTCATCACTACTAGAACCTACATCTAGGTTTTCGGTAGCATAAACTCTAGAACTCCTAATAGGTGGTGAAGGTCCTCTAGAGTTTCTGGTCCTAGATGCTGGTCCAGTTCTCGGTGGAGGAGGTGGCTGTCTAGCATGTGGTGGAGGCTATCTAGGTCTGGGTGAAGGCGTGGAGGTTGCTGTCTGGAAGTGAAGGCTCCAAAGTCAGGTCACATCCTAGTAAATCCAAGTAAGACAGCTCAAGCTCCACCTATATCCTTTATACTCGCTGAATGTCATGCAATGATATAGCTTGCTGACTAGCAAAGGAATCTACAGCTCCCCAAAGTCTGCCGAAGTCAGAATGCAACTGTGTAAGATCTATCCGGTAGTCATCATGCATCCTTTGACTCATCTCCACTATCTCCATTCTTACGATAAGCTCTCTTATCTCAGTGTGAAACTCCTTTAGGCCTCTCTCAAGTGTTTGGTGAAGATCGTCAAACATCATTTGAATGTGCCAGTCAAGGTCTCTGTGAAATGAGTGAACTACTCAAATGTAACAACAGTTTGAGTGGAAGAATCGATCAAAGTCGAAGTTGTTGAAGGTGTAGTAGATGGTCCTGGTGGAGTCCTCAGACTGCCAGGCTATCCATCCATCTTAGCCTGTCCCTTAGCCTCCTCATCTGAAGAATCATCACTATCACCAGACTCCATATCTGCATCTCCATCTGACTCTTCCTCTTTAGCAGTAGCAGTGCAGTAGTATCAGGCTCAGCCTCCTCATCATCAGAAGAGTGATGCACTATCCTCCATCTAGAATTCTTCTTCACCCACTGACCTTTGATCTTGTGGTAACCCATACAGTGAAGAGACTTGTCAGTATATCTATCGGTATATAGCGATGGTCTGGCATCCTCATCTATCAGGTCCACTCCATAATCTCTGAATATTAGGGTAAAGGCCATTCCATATGGAAGGCATGCCCTGGCTTTAGTAAATGGATATGATATGTTGTTCTTTGTATCTACTCATTCAACAAGAACATCTTGTCTTTCTATGATCTCTCGAACGAGTGGAAGTGTTGTAGGATATGCTTGGACTTTTGATAAGACCTCAGTTCCTTAGCTTGCATAACAGCTCTAATGTTATCACAATAATGTGGCACTGGTTGTTGTACATAGGAACCACCCCAATTTTGTGATGAATTTATTCATCCCATAGCTTCCTTTGCAGCTTCACTTGCAGCTATGTACTCTACCTTATTGACTAAGTCAGCTATAGTTTGCTACTTTGTACTCTTTCAACTCACTGCACCACTATATAGGGTGAAGACATATCTTGATATGGATTTTCTATCATCTAGATTTAATTAAAAAATAGAATCTCTATACCCTTCTAGTTTCAACTCTGATCCATCATATATTAGAAAAATATCTTTAGTCCTTCTCAGGTACTTAAAAACTTTTTTCATAACTTTTCAATGATCCTCACCTAGATCAGCCTGGAACCTACTTACTATGCCTAGGGCATAAGCAACATCAAGCTTGGTATATAACATGGCATACATAATTGATCTTACAGCTGAAGCATAAGGAATCAAACTCATTCTCTCTCTTTTGGTGTCTTAGGAGACATCTTCTTGGAGAGATGTATGCATTGACTCATGGGCAAGTAACCTTTCTTACTTCTCTCCCTGTTGAATCTCTTTAATACTAAGTCAATGTACCTGGATTGGGATAAGCCAAGCATCCTCTTAGATCTATCTCTATAGATCTTTATACCCAGCATATAGGATGCCTCTCCCAAATCCTTCAAGAAAAACTGCTTTGATAGCCAAGACTTGACCGATTGCAACATTGGTATATCATTTCCAATGATGAGTATGTCATCGACATAAAAACATAGAAAATAAGGGCACTCCCACTTGTTTTCTTATACACACATGGTTCATCCACATTCTTGATGAAACCAAACTCTTTGATTGTTTCATCAAAGTAGATGTTCCAACTCCTCGATGCTTGCTCCAATCAATAAATGGATTTCTAAAGCCTATATACTTGGTTTGGTCTCTCACATGAGACAGACCCCTCTAGTTTTGACATATAGACTTCTTCTTCAAGATATCTGTTACCACCTAGATCACCGTGGCCTATAGCTCTGATGTGTCACGAACGCATCAGGCTCCCTTTGGATGCTTGGTCCTCTTTTTCAGTCAGCACCAGAGTTAATGTGATCTACAAAAAAGAGAAGACTCGGGCCGGGAATTCCGGTAGGGACACTCTGATGATCAAGTCAGTTAGGATGATCAAGGAGAACATAACCTCTATGGCAGAGAGCTTGGGACCTCTCTGTGTAGAAGATGAAAGAAAAGATTTAAGAAATGGAAAGACAAGGTAAGGTGGAGATCGAAGAGCAAGGAGGTTCTCTTGGCTATTTCCTTGCCCGTTTACTCTCAGTGTCTTACTATTTACCTCTCCCCCTTTTGGAGGTCCTTTTCTCTATTTTATATGAAAGGAATGGCCCAGACCAAGTCTGGAGCTTCGTCGAGATGTCACTTTCCTAGTTCCCCATTCTGGAGGGGTTTTTCTTTATTTGTGGCCTCCCCCTATCGGACCGATCCTCGAAAGGAGATCCTTCTATTGGGATTGTTCGTCGGTGTAGTATAGATCTTGTCCCTTTGGTGGTATAATTTCATGTGAGAGGTGCGGGCACCATGCCGCTGAGCCTCGAGCCTTGATGGGGTGTTTCTATTCCAGGAGAGACTGCTGGAGTGTTGCGGTGCTTGGGGCCTTAATGGGATACTCTTCTTGGAGGTACAGGTTCCATGTCATAAGGACTGGAGCCCCCAGGTTGTATAACCATAGATGTGGTGGCACACTACAGGGCCTAAAGCCTGGTGGAGCATGCATTGCACAGAACATGCGGGTGGCACGTTTACGGAGCTTGAATCTCTAGTAGGGTATGCACCATCGCCTGGAGGTTGCAGGTAGTTGGGAGCCTCCATGCCATGATCTGAACCTCACTGATCCTTCCCTTTTTGCTACTAGCAGGAACTTCGATCTTAGTAAGATGGGGGGAACTCTATCTCGAGAGCTTGACCCTGAATGGTGGGAGCATGACCTCAACCAGGAGCTTGATCCTAGATGGGAGATGACCTCAGCCAGGGCTCGACCTCGGATGGCGAGAGCATGACCTTAGCTGAGAGCTTGACCCTGGATGGTGAAAGGGATATGCCCTACAAGCCAATCTATGTTGTATCTCCCAAACCATTGTAATTGACAATTTTCTAAATAAAGGCATTATTTTTCCATCATACGCTGTGTTTATACTATATGATGAACCCCATAGATTAGGGCTATGATTTTAGGGTTATGATGAGATCATACTAGTGAGACCTAAAATCTTAAAACCTTAATCTAAAGTATTCCTAGTCAAAGGAACCCTGAGTAGGGGATCGGGGTTTTCCGGTAAGACTAGCACATCCCATGTATACCAGAAAGGGTGACTGCTCTCATAATCACTTGTGTATGACACTAATAATGGGATGTGGGTGCTCATTGGAGAATGAGTTCACTGATATGACCCAACTTGAGAACATCTAATGGAGTCGTAGCTACATGTCAATAGAAGGTTCTCATAGTGGGAGTGGTACAAGTAATCTTTTAACCTGAGACTGCCATAAGTACCTTATGTATATGAACCCATTCTTTGGTTCAATCCTAATCATGACACTGAGCCATGCACAGGATTGATACTGGGAATGGTGAATTGGATATGAAGGTAATGAGTAGGTCAACAAGGAATCGATCATTCTTAGTAAGAGGAGATTGCATCCAGCTAGTCAACAATCGGATGATGATTCAGGGAATCTTTGATCAAAGTAAAGATATTAGAAATGATTTCTAATATCAAGATAATCGAATCATCATTATAAGATTGAGCTAGAAATAAATATAATATTGGATTTGACATATATCCATATCCATAGTTATATTTTGGGTGCAGGCTGATCGAAAGATTTAATTGTACGGTAACTCTCTACTGAAGGGCAATTTTGGTATTTCATCAGAATTTCCATATCTTCCGGGTAGACATGACACATTGCTAGACGTCAATCTTGTCTTGTGGGTTGATCAAGTTCAAAGATCACTTGTTAGGAAGAGTCCTAATTGATCGAATCGGGTAAGCCCGGTTTGACCTAAATCGATTAGAAAGAGTTCTAATCAAATTAGGTCAACTTGTATTCGAACCCACTGCTGGCTAGATGTGGAACCCAATGGGTCACACACTTAAGAGGATTGATCAAGAGTTTAATTTGGAATTAAATCATCTTTGCAGGAAAGCACTCTAGCAGGTGTTGCAAACCCTAACTTCTATTCGAATCGGATTCGAATTAGGATTCCGGATTGGTTCAAATTGGATTCTAATTGGACCTAATTAGACCCTAATTGAGAAAATAAGAATATGGCTAACCCTATTGGCTAGCCATATAGCTTGGCTAGCCTCCCCACCCACCCCCTTTGTTTTTCCATGCCAAATGCCAAGAGTCCATGTGCTTATGGACTCTTGGCGCGCCATAAGGAAGAGTCCATGGTGCATGGACTCTTGGCGCGCCCCAAAAATTTCTCCGATGATTTTATTTGGGGTGGCCTCTTTCTTAAGCATTAGCGCACCATCTCTCCCCCCTTGGATGGGAATCCAATGGCTGATGGGATTTTGAGAAAGAAGGAATGCGCTAACTCTTCCCGGGCATGCGAAATAACATCTCTTCGGAGATGAAAAGTCGCGACCCCTTCCCTTTTAAACACCGCGATTTTTCCTTTAATAAAAGCCATGGGATTTAATCTGGAAGGCCGTGAGATGGGAGGATGGGGCGTGAGAAATTGAGAAGGGCGTGAGAAAGTGATTACGGAGAGGTGTGTAGGCACCTATCTGATTTCTATTTAAAGGGTCGGGAAAATCAGAACAGGGGTAATTTTTCTTTCTTCCTCTCCTGAAGACTCTTTTATTTTTTTCTTGCTCTTGCATTGTTTCCTTTACAGAGTAAACCTCTGTCGAGACTCTGCTACTGAACAAGAATAAAAGTAAAAGTCTCCGACGGTAAAGGAAAGAAACGAGTTCCTATTTGTTCCTTTCTTTCTTACATTAAGACATCATTGTCTTAATTTCTCCTCCAACTTAAGACAAGCCTATGTCCTCTTAGGACAAGGTCTTTTCTTCAAGACAAGGGTGTCTAAAAGTCCAAGGTCTTAGTGGAAGGAGGAGAAGGGGTCAAAGAAAGGGAAGCAAGCTTTGGTGTGGAGGAATTCAAGCCATAAGTCCAAGAAATTGAGTTCTAGGAAGAAGAACTCAATAGAAGGAACCTTTGAAAAGAAGATAGAGTTGTCTTGATCACTGCTCTGTGTGGATCACCATCGGAGGGCGGACACTTGGACGCCTGGTGAATTCAATCAGCCCCTTCACCCTCAACTTTGTTTGAATTAGCGATTACAGGTTGGTACTCTAATTCTAACAATGTATGTTTAAATGTTCAATATATGTTTTAATCCTGAATAAGGAGATCTTGGCTAAGGAATTATGGTGCAAATTTTATCATTTTGAAATTACACTTCCACTGCGGTGCACCGGAATCCCCAACAGATGGGAACTGACCTTAGCTAGGGGCTCGACCTCATATGGCAGGAGCATGACCTTGGCCAGGAGCTCGACCCGGATGGTAGCTGACCTCGACTGGGAGCTTAACCTCAAATGGTGAGAGCACGACCTCGATCGGGAGCTTGACCCTAGATGGGAGCTAACCTCGGCCAGGGGCTCAACCTCGGAGGTAGGAGCATAACCTCGACCGGAAGCTAACCTCGGCTAGGAGCTTGTCCTCAGATGGCAGGAGCACAACCTCGACTGGTAGCTCGACCCTAAATGGGAGCTGACCTCGACTGGGGCCTCGACCTCAGATGGAGGGAGTACAACCTCAGTTGGGAGCTCGATGTTGGATGGGAGCTGACCTCGATCGAGGGCTTGACCTCGATAAGATGGGAGAGTTCTATCTCAGGAGCTCAACCCTAGAAGGTGGGATCGCAACCCTGGCAGGGGCTCCTCTATAGAAGGTTGGAGCGCACTCCAGGCATATGGGTGGCTCGACTCTGGATCTTCATTTGGTCACCACATCAGGTGGCACCTTCCACCCACACGGCTACCAACTGGGGCCATCATAGGTTCCACATCATCGTTAATGCCACATTAGGTGTCCCCCACTCTCGAGCCCAGAGCACGATACGATGCTTGAGATGAAGAGAGTAATGATCATGTTGACATGGAAGGACACTGCTCTCGCATTATTAATACCTCGAGCACCGGTGCCCTGGAGATCGTGCTTCCGCACCAACGATGTGACACCATGTTAGTCCTTTCAAAAAGGGTCCATAATTGCTGCACCTGGCCTGAAGTGATCATCTTTAAACCGAAGCATCGCCTCCAATGGATCTCAATGCATGGTAGGCTCTGGTTGGCTAGGAAGGAGAAAGGGTGCATGCCTTCGACTGGTACGAGGTGACGGGGGCCGTAGGCTTTTGAAAGGGACTCGTCTTTTCTCTCCTTAAGGGTTTTTCGAGTGAAAGAGACAAGGCTTGGTGGGGGCACCAAGATCATCTATAGCTTACTGGGCCCTATCTGGATTACATAGCCATGTGTCAAATTTTGTAATCAAGGAAGATTGAGTCCTGTAATAAGTTGAGGCTAGTTGATTTGTCTCAACCCTAGTCTAGTCATTGAGTTCTGTACTTATGTATTAGTCCAGTACTAGTCTAATTTTTGTATAAGAGAAAAGGTTACATAATTTTTGAGTTCCACCAGGCCTTATCTAGGAGCAAGAGGCCTTGACATCAGCTTATCGGGCCTTGTTTGCCATCCTAGGATCCAAGATTCCTTTCAGATGCCCCAGATGCCCTCTACATGCCTTGATACCCTCCAGATGCCAGATTATATTTCAAGACCAGGGTGCCTCATGATTCTAGAAATATGCCAGCACCCTAGGCAAAGAAATTCCATGCCCAAGAGTCAAGCACATGAACCCCAGAACCAAGATTCTAAAGAAAATGCTGAAACTAGGGCACCCCAGCTTCTATGGCCCAAAGCCCAAGCCCCAATCCAAAGGAGGACACCCCTTGCTGCCCAAAAGCCAAGCCCAACTCCATATCGGTGCCCAAGCCCAAAGAGAGATCTTGGACCAAGTCAAATGAGGAGAGAAATCCAAGTAAAATAAGGAGAATTAGTTTTATTTTCATTTAAAGTGTATTCTCCTAATCTTAAGCAAATTTGTAATCCCTCTCCCACTCTACTTTGTAATTCTATCCTAATAAGGAGAGGATATGGAAAAACTCTATAAATACCCCACCCCTCCCCCTCTTGTAAGTAATCTTTATTCATGAATTAAAACCCTGCTAAAATTTTGAGTTAAGTTCTTGTGTTCTTGTGTTCTTGTGTTTGAGGTGTGTGAGTTGTTTTGTGTGCCCTAGTTCTTCCAAGCTTTGGCCGACCAAGCACCATCATTCAAGCCCTAAGATGCCCAAGGAGAAGCAGCCATCAGCCATCCAAAGCAAAGAGCCTTCTTCCCCCCTCCATCCGCCAGCAAACGAAACCCTAATTCCTAATTTTCAACCCCTAGTTCTCTTCTTTTACTTTCTTGTTTGTTTACTTGCTGACCTCTGACACTTGCAGGATCCTCATGGTATTTACCCTTCAGGAAGGAGGCCCTCTTTGCTTCTAGGACTGATCCTAGATAGCTACGCAAATGGAGGAACTGAAGGCATGTCTTCTAGGCGACAATCCCGAGTGTTGTGTGACCCTGGCTTCGATCAGGTTTCGAATCGGTGCTTGGTACAATCCTTCCCCCTTCAAACTTCTAATTTGTTGAAGGTACGCTATCCTAAACTGAGGTTTTCTAATTCTTGGGATTCTGGCTTTATTATTCTGCATGAGTTATTTTGCGGGTATGATAGTTTCTTGTATTACTAGTCTTCCTGCTGATCTTTACTTGTTTTCGGGTCTTTAGCCACTAAATTAAATTCTAAAAAAAATCTAAAAAAATTAGTTTTCTAGTTTTCATTAGTCCTAGGATTGTGTCGCATCAGTTTGATATCAGAGCAGGTTTAGGATAGCATTCATCTACATTAGGAACACAAACCCTAATTTCTGCTCTTGCTAACTGCATTAGATGTCTGTTTTTCATCTGATATAGACCACCTAGGAATTTTATTTTTTGGTGAGATTTGCATGAAATGTCCTCTGTCATTTCCTTTTTATCATAATTTTTAATTAATTTTATAGAAAATTAAAAGTCCTAAAATTTGATATATTAAAAATCCTAAATAAAATCCTGATAATTCTGCATCAGTCTGAAAAACCTAGGATTTGCATCACCATCTGATTTTTGTTTTGCATAAAATTTAGAAGAAGTCATCACCACCATCCATCCTCTACCTAAAATTTTTTTGATTTTTGTTTGCCTCGAAATCCATTACAAATCATGCAGTAATCAGAAACCTAAATCTCAGAATTCTGTGAACTCTGCATACTTGACTCAACCAAACCTAACCAACTTCCACACACCCCAATCCCAAGCCCAATTTGTTTGCTAACCTAATCAACCTAAACCTAATTTGCCACCTCATAAAATACACATAAAATATTTTTATTTTTTTGATTGTTATTAGTTGCATTAGGGCTTACTGAATGTGCATCATTTGATTAACCTAATCTTAAGGTCAATTCACTATCTTAGATCAGGGCAGGATTTCATCACCTATCCTGGGCCCAAAACAACCATCATCATACTGATCCAAGCCTAACTAAAATTAATTAGACCTAATTTGTCCTAGTGGGCTAGGTGACACCCAACAGGTCGGGTCCGAACCGTGTGGGCCAACTGGTGCATTTAATCATGTGTCTATTACTAAAAACTAGTGTCTAAGGCTGGGGGTCCAGAGTCAAACGACCTAAGTGGACTGGTGGTTTATAATTGAGACCCTATGACAAGCAAGGGGAGCCTCCCATCACCCCACCCCCTACTTGGCCAGTGGAAGAATTAGCTGCTGGGTTAATTGTAAGTCGAGTGGACCCATTTAGTTTTGACTCTAGGTCTAGGAAATCCTAGATTAAGCTAACCTTTGCATGCCTGACTGCATCATATCACCTTGCTTGCTTAAGTGCATGACCACTAGACTAGGAACCCAATACCAAAAGCCCAAACCCCAACCTAGTTCAACCATGGAATCCAATCTAGAAACTTCCATGAAGGCCTTGCTTGAACAAATGAAACAAATGAACCACAAGCTTGACCAAACCAATACTCATATTAACCAAATGATCCAATCCAATAACCCAGCAACCCATAGGATTAATCCATTAGATGACCAAGAAGGAAGCCCAGACCAGACCCATAGACCCCAGGAATCCATAGTCCTTTGATATGAACCCAATAGTAATCCACTAACCCTCGGTCGACCTGAACCCTATAGGATTAATATCCCTAGAGATGAACCAAGTAATAGTCAGGAACCCTTTAGTCAACGCACCCATGTTACCCTAGACATTAGTCAATTTTTTCTTAGCCAACCTCTCTTACCACCTCATTGGTTCAGCAGAATGACATTGAAGAGGATATATATGAGGCTGACCCAAGCTTAGTGGAGGAGTATGAGGAAGAAGAAGAGGAGTTTCTTGTAGAAGACATAGAATTAGTTGACCCAATAGGTACCAAGGTAGAAGCCAACCCAAGATCAGTTGACCCAATAGACCCTGACCACATTCAGACCATAGAGGAAGAGCAGTTAAAGGATGAGGAACCCAACCCTACCATTAGAATCTTACCTGAGGAGCCACTAGATGAAAGCCCAAGTATAGAGCCCAGTCCTAGATCTCTTGAACCAGAAGACTTTATTAAGGATTTGGTTTATCAGTACCTTTAGGATGAATCTGGTGCGGGCACCAGACTCAGAAGAAGACTTCAGAGCTCCATTTGGATCTCTGATTGACATTGCCCGAGAAATTAGGGTTTGTAATAAAGGTTGACCTGGTCAACCAGTTTATTTATTTTATTTATTGAGTCACCATTTAAATTTTGTTGAGTCATGTTGACTCAGTGCAAGTCCTAATGTGGTTTCAATTTGGTCCAAAATGGTGCCACATTTGTCTTCCAAATCAAATCAAGGTTCAAGCAAGTGGAGGCCACACTCCAAGCCACACGCCCAGCCACACTCCAAGCACACGCCAGAGTCCAGGAGGTGCCACAGAGGCATCCCAGTGTCATGGTCCCCACATCCAAAGAAGAAAAATCAAATTGGAGGCTACTTTAAAGGAGGCGCCCATACCTGCCTATTTTACCTAAGCAAAGAAGGAAGAAGACTTCTCTTGGAGAAGAAATCAAAGAAGGACATCCAACCTACTCCTAATTGAAGTTCAAATCAAAATCAAAGAGCTTAACTTGGAGTGGAAGAAAAGAAGAAATACCATAAGAAGAAGAGGACTCCAAATCCAAATCCAACTCCAAAGGAGGCACCAAAAAAATTCAAAAAAATTCCTTTATGGCCGTCCCAATTTTTTTGAACTCTTGGTCGGCCAAGAGAGAAGATTTTCTACCTAATCTAGTGGTTGGAGGAGTTTAGTCCCACATGGGAATTTGTACAAGCTTGGAGAAAATTTTAGGTCTATATAATAGACCTCTCTTTGTAACTTTAAAAATCAATGAAGAAAATTATTTTTTTGCTATTCTCTTGTGTTGAGTGACCTAGGTTTCTCTTCTTCCGCACTATTCTAAGTGTTGAGCTCCGTGAGGGGGTAATCCGGGTTCCATTGGAGCCTTGAGGAGGTGAGAGATCTCCATCTTTATCCAAAACCCTAGGTTAGCCACTTGAAATTCCAAAACCCTAGCCACCCTTCATTATTTTCAATCCATCAAACCCTAGATCCATCCATCTCCCACGGCCTCTCTCTCTCTACAAGTCCAGGCCGTCCACCTTCATCCAGATCCAGTCCGGCAACTTCAGATCCAGAGCAAGTTCCAAGGAAAATCACATCAACATCCAGGAGAATCCAGCTTTCAGCAATTTCAATCTTCAAGTTCATCAACCTGGTAAATCTTTCCCTTGACTCTCTGATTCCATCAATTATTTTTCTTCTCTTCTAGATCTTGAGTTCAGGAGAAGCCAACCGGCCAAAGGACCAGTATTGGAGGATCCATTACGAAGATATCTGAATCCGGGATCCAACAATCTGCTCGGGAGAGTTCCTCCACCAAAATCTGTGAAGATCATTGTCTGGTTAGATAAACCATCTCTTCTCGTTATTTCTGTTCTTTTGAAAGTTCGGAGCGAAACCCTAGGTCTGGGAGTTTCTCAACCCCTAGCGATCCGTTGCTTCTGAACTACTCTGATAATTTAGTTTCCTTAAAATTGTGCTTTCAATTATCATATTAGTATCTTTCAATGTTAGGTTAACTTTTCTTTGATTTGAAGCCAACTTCTACAAACATATAAAAACAACAAAAATATTAGTTAATATTAATTTACTTCCGCATCGCATTCCTTTATTTGTTCTGCATCATTTTTGGTATCAGAGCCCAGTCTAGGATTTCTGATTTGCTTGCTTGCTTGTTTTGATTGTTCTCTTTTTATTTTATCTGCTCGAAGTAGACTCCCCAGGACGTCCGGTCCTAGGAACTAAGCGAGGCGCAAGCCTCCTCCTCCCATTCCACGGGGTGTTCCTAGGGCGTGTAGGGGATCCATTGGGTTATAACTTCGTAGCAGGGATTATAAACGGGGAAGACAATCTAGTTGCAGCCCGTAATTGCCCTGTTTTCTGAATTATTTCTCCCTGCATAAAACTCCGAATTGCATGATTTTTGCTTTGTTGAAACCAGTATAATTGAACCAATTTTCCATAATTTTTCTGTGATTTATTGGTTTCGGTAAAAATTCTGAGAATTAAAATACAGCAACTCTATTTTTTGTGTTCTGCAATTCAATTCTTTTTGGAGTGATCATCTCATAATTTACTTAAGGGCAATTGAGCATCTAAGATAAGGGGAGGAGTTGATTACCTCTCCTTAGCCCAAAACCACCATCCAATCATTCGAACCTAGACCTAATTTAAAATCAGTTAGACCTAATTTGCCCTAGTGGGCTAGGGACACCAATTGGTCGGGTCTAGGCTAGTGTTGAGTCAGTTTGCCGAGTTATTCTGTGTGTGCTTAGTACTCAGTGTCTAGAACGGTGGTTTAGGGACTACGTCCCGAAGGGCTTGTGTGCTGGTCTGCCTACCTGGCCAATCACTGATTGGTGTCTAGGATTGGCAATCAAGGACCTAACACTCCCCTTACACCTGCCTGGCTGAGTCCTGAGTTACTACAGGCTAGCTTGCCACTTTGATTGGGCATCTAGTTTGGACTCTAGGTCTAGTGATCCAGTAGTCAATTTAGTCTAGTCTCATTTTGTGTGCTTGCTTGAATCATCGTGTCTACCAGAAACGGAGTGCCATATCAACCTGGTCAAACCCAACCTGATTTAGAGGCCATGATCAGAACTCTTACTGAAAGTATGGCTAAAATGAATCAGGATATGACAAACACTGTGGCCCAGTTTAGCGCACAAATTCATGAGAATCTTACCTAACTTAGGGACCGAGTCCAAGTACTTGAAGAACCTAGGCATCGGAATTGGATCTCCCGAGAAGAATTACAAGAATTGGACCCAGACCTCTTGGAGAGATACCAGAGCCAACTTGAGCCTTACTCGACAGGGTCGAGTTCCTCCCACCCTGGGAGAATTGGTGTGGGCACCAGACTCAGAAGAAGACTTCAGAGCTCCATTTGGATCTCTGATTGACATTGCCCGAGAAATTAGGGTTTGTAATAAAGGTTGACCTGGTCAACCAGTTTATTTATTTTATTTATTGAGTCACCATTTAAATTTTGTTGAGTCATGTTGACTCAGTGCAAGTCCCAATGTGGTTTCAATTTGGTCCAAAATGGTGCCACATTTGTCTTCCAATTAAATCAAGGTTCAAGCAAGTGGAGGCCACACTCCAAGCCACACGCCCAGCCACACTCCGAGCACATGCCAGAGTCCAGGAGGTGCCACAGAGGCATCCAGTGTCATGGTCCCCACATCCAAAGAAGAAAAAATCAAATTGGAGGCTACTTTAAAGGAGGCGCCCATACCTGCCTATTTTACCTAAGCAAAGAAGGAAGAAGACTTCTCTTGGAGAAGAAATCAAAGAAGGACATCCAACCTACTCCTAATTGAAGTTCAAATCAAAATCAAAGAGCTTAACTTGGAGTGGAAGAAAAGAAGAAATACCATAAGAAGAAGAGGACTCCAAATCCAAATCCAACTCCAAAGGAGGCACCAAAAAAATTCAAAAAAAATTCCTTTATGGCCGTCCCAATTTTTTTGAACTCTTGGTCGGCCAAGAGAGAAGATTTTCTACCTAATCTAGTGGTTGGAGGAGTTTAGTCCCACATAGGAATTTGTACAAGCTTGGAGAAAATTTTAGGTACATATAATAGACCTCTCTTTGTAACTTTAAAAATCAATGAAGAAAATTATTTTTTTGCTATTCTCTTGTGTTGAGTGACCTAGGTTTCTCTTCTTCCGCACTATTCTAAGTGTTGAGCTCCGTGAGGGGGTAATCCGGGTTCCATTGGAGCCTTGAGGAGGTGAGAGATCTCCATCTTTATCCAAAACCCTAGGTTAGCCACTTGAAATTCCAAAACCCTAGCCACCCTTCATTATTTTCAATCCATCAAACCCTAGATCCATCCATCTCCCACGGCCTCTCTCTCTCTACAAGTCCAGGCCGTCCACCTTCATCCAGATCCAGTCCGGCAACTTCAGATCTAGAGCAAGTTCCAAGGAAAATCACATCAACATCCAGGAGAATCCAGTTTTCAGCAATTTCAATCTTCAAGTTCATCAACCTGGTAAATCTTTCCCTTGACTCTCTGTTTCCATCAATTGTTTTTCTTCTCTTCTAGATCTTGAGTTCAGGAGAAGCCAACCGGCCAAAGGACCAGTATTGGAGGATCCATTACGAAGATATCTGAATCCGAGATCCAACAATCTGCTCGGGAGAGTTCCTCCACCAAAATCTGTGAAGATCATTGTCTGGTTAGATAAACCATCTCTTCTCGTTATTTCTGTTCTTTTGAAAGTTCGGAGCGAAACCCTAGGTCCGGAAGTTTCTCAACCCCCAGCGATCCGTTGCTTCTGAACTACTCTGATAATTTAGTTTCCTTAAAATTGTGCTTTCAATTATCATATTAGTATCTTTCAATGTTAGGTTAACTTTTCTTTGATTTGAAGCCAACTTCTACAAACATATAAAAACAACAAAAAATTAGTTAATCTTAATTTACTTCCGCATCGCATTCCTTTATTTGTTCTGCATCAGAATCCCCTCCCATAGTTCCTATTGAAGACCTCTTTCCAGAAATTCTTGACCCATTCTTCCATCATGAAAACCCATTAGATATACAACAACCCCATAGGGTCAATCTCATTAGTCTAGATTTAATCCCTGACACCCCTTCTTACATCTTATTCTATTCAATCAACCTTGATCCCTTTTCTTACTTTCTGCTGCATCAGGCTAACCTAGAATCCACCTCATATTTTTTGCCTTTTTTTAAATTTTTTTATATTTCTTTAACCATTCATCTATAGAAGTTTGCATGTTGCATACATTCATTGCGCATGTTAGATTTGCATCATACTTCTTGCACACATTATGGCATTTACAAGAAGCTTATTACAAATTTTCATATGCATGTAAAACTAGAGTCAAACCTAGAAGTCTATAGTCTGATAGGTTTAGGCCCAAGAGAGTCCAATAAATTTCTTTCGATAGGGATGCTTAGTCGAGTCTATTAGGTATTAGTCTTGAGTCTAATAAATCTATAACCCTAATCACCTGTCCACACCTGTACTAACCTTTACACAGCATTTGCATAAGAAAATTAGTCAAAAGCTAAACATAATTAATGAACTAAATAAAAACTTGGCTAATTTTCGAACACAAGATAAAGAGTTTTCTGCAGGGGATTTTGTGATGATCAGGCTTAGGCCTGAGCGATTCCCTCCAAGGACTGTAAAGAAATTTCATGCTCGCAAAGCTGGACCTTTCAGAATAATGAAGAGAATTGGATCCAAAGCCTATGTGCTCGAGTTGCCACCCGAATTAGGGTATTTGTTCCACCTTCAATACTTTAGACCTTATAGAGTATCAGGAGATAGCAGCGATACCTAGCGAGCTCTTTGAAACTCTCCCTTTCCTTGAGAGTGAACCCACCCTAGAGTGTCCACTTACAATATGGCCTATAAGTGAGGAAAGGATTGAGTGCATCTTGGATAATCAAGCCATCAGTACCTGGAATAAAGGCTATCCACGATTTTTGGTATGATGGCAAGGTCAGCTAGAATATGAGGACACGCGGATCACCCAAGAGGATCTGTAGTGCCTCAACCTAAACCTTCTTGAGCCATATGAGAGCCACATTGACCCATACTTGACGAGGTCGAGTTCCTCCCATCCCGGAGAATTGGTGGGGGCACCAGGTTTACATACAGATTACTGGGCCCTATCTGGTTTTCTTAGCCATGTGTCTAATTTTATAATTAAGTAAGATTGAATCCTGTAATAAGTTGAGGCTAGTTGATTTGTCTCAATCCTAGTCCAGTCATTGAGTCCTGTACTTGTGTATTAGTCCAATAATAGTCCAGTTTTTGTAAAATAGAGGAGGTTACATAGTTTTGGAGTTCCACTAGGCTTCATCCAGGAGCAAGAGGCCTTCACATCAGCTTATTGAGCCTTGTTTGCTATCCCAGGGTCCAAGATTCCTTCCAGATGCCCTAGATACCTTCCAAATGCCTTCTAGATGCCTTGATACCCTCCAGATGCCAGAGTATATTCCCAGACCAGGGTGCCTCATGATTCCAGGAATATGCCGCACCTCAGGTCAAGAAATTCCAAGACCAGAAGTCAAGCCCATGAACCCCAGAACCAAGATTCCAAGGAATAAGCTGATACCAGGGCACCCCAGCTTCCGGGACCCAGAGCCCATGCCCCAATCCAAAGGAGGATGCCCCTAGCTGCCCTAAAGCCAAGCCCAACTCCATATTGGCACCCAAGCCCAAAGAGAGCTCTTGGACCAAGTCAAATGAGGAGAGAAATCCAAGTAGAATAAGGAGAACTAGTTTTATTTTCATTCAAAGTATATTCTCCTAATCTTAAGCAAACTTGTTGATGTGGGATGAAATGAGATGATGCAATCTCAGAGGAGATAATAATAATTAAACAATAAATGGAGTAAAGCAAGGCTACTTTCCATATAAAAGAAATGAAATTATCATGAAGGAATTCTGCATATAAACTAAACTTGAATGAGAACTTTCATAATATTATAGGGGAATGGATCTTCGTGGTTAGGAAACCACACAGGATAGGGCTTAATTAAGTTAACATTTTATATCTGGAAAAACATTATAAGAGGGGTAACCAAGCATTAATATCTCAAGGGTTTGAAAAGATACACTCAAGGATGAAGTCTTTGAATGACAGGGTGATTCTTTTAGATATCGGGACTTCTAGTCTCTATTTCTTGCCTTGGAAGACCCTCTTCTTTGGAACCTAGATATCCTGGGGATCCTACACAAAACATAGCAGAGTTAAGAAATAACTTGAAATGTAGGAAACAATGGAATTCATAGTTGAAGTTGAGAAGAAGCTGTTGGATTTGAAGAAGCTTGGCCGGCCTTCTTGGAATACATCTTCTTTCAACTTGGACATTGGAGATGGAAAGCTTGGATGGATTAGCAGACTTGCTAATGGCTAATGGCATGGAAGAAGAACTCTCTTGAAGTAACTAAGGGTCTTTCACCCACTCCCTCTTGGAGGACATTGGATAACACCAAATGGAAGAAGAAACACTTTTTTTTCATTCAAATTCATCAATCCTTACAAGAGAGCTTGGAGTTGATTTTATAAGCCTCCAGGACATTTTGAAATTTCAAATTACATGGATATTTTCATGGGAGGTTCCTAGCTATAAGGGTAGGATTCAAATTACATGGAGAATTTTATGGGATATCTAGCTAAAATGGTGGAAGAGTAAAGCTCTTGGCCGCCCACTTTGAATTTGAATCCTTGGTGATGTGGTGTGTGATAAGGTGGCTTGCTGATATGTATTCCACATGGTTTGAGGGGTTGACATGGCATCCCACATGGCTTGCTGAGGTGGCTTCCTCCTTGGCTTAAATGGTTGAAGTGGTTGAGTGTATTCTATCTTCAAGTAAGCTTACTCAATTTCAAACCTTTCTTGGACTCAACTACTAAACTTAATAATTACAAGACCAATTTGATCCCAATTGGACTCAAAGAAGCCAAATTAAAATAAACCTACTCTAATTACATGACTTAAATTTAATTAAAGTAATAAATTGACTCTATTTACAAGACATGAAGAATTAAAGTGATACTGAATTAGACTAAAGCCTCTTCCAGACTTTGGTGCCCACACCAGTTCTTCCAGGATAGATTAGAAATGTTAAACATGGAACTAATGCCATAATCCAGTGGTAACTCTAACATGTATGCATTAGGTCCAATTCTCTTTAATACTTAGAAAGGTCTAGCTCCCCGGGCATGCAGTTTCTTCATAGTTCTCGATGAGAACCTTTCAGGTTTAAGTTTAACCATTACAGAGTCTCCTATATTGAATTCTTTCACTCGTTTACGTGAATTGGCCATATGCTTATAGACTTCATTACTCATTTGAATTTTTTTACTAATCTTCTTATGCAATTCTTTAATATGCTATGCATATGACTCGGTGGACTCAGACATTCGTGCATGTGTGGGTAATGGAATGAGGTCGATAGGTCTCCTAGGTCTGTAATCATGGACAATCTCAAAGGGACTTTTACCAGTATACATATTGACTGAGCTGTTGTAAGCAAATTCAGCATGAGGCAAAAGCAAATCCCAGTTTCCCAGACTCTCTCCAACAAGGCACCTCAATAAGTTCCTTAGACTTCTATTTACAATCTTAGTTTGTCCATCAGTCTGAGGATGGTAAGTAGTTGAGAATTTCAGTTTTGTTCCTTGTAGGTGCCAAAGGGTTTTCTAAAAGTAACTCATGAAATGAACATCCCTATCAGAAATAATGGTCTTAGGTAACCCATGTAATTTGACTACTTGATCAAGAAAAAGCTTGGCTACCCTAGAGGCATCAAAAGTCTAAGAACAGGGTATGAAATGGGCCATATTTGAAAATCTGTCGACCACTACAAAGATCGAATCATGCTTCCTAAGGGTCTTGGGCAATCCTAAAACAAAGTCCATGCTAAGATCTTGCCATGGACACAGGCACAGGTAATGGAGTGTATAACCCAGTGTTTTGTCTTTGATGTTTGGCAACAACGCATGTCCTACATCGAGCAATAATATTGGCTACATGTTTCTTAAGGCCTGGCCAATAAAATTTCTCTTCAACTATTAATATGGTTTTATTTCTTCCAAAGTGGCCAGCTAGACCCCAGCATGTGTCTCCCAAACTAGAAAATCTTTCAAGGAAGTTTTTGGAACATAGTGGTTATTTTTTTTAAACAGATAACCATCTAGAAGGGTATACTCACTATGGTCACTAGATGGTCCTTGACTCAAAGCCTAGTAAACCTCACTAAACTCTGGACAGGTTTCATATTCATCCTTAGGTCTCTCAAATCCAACGACTTTAATGCTGATCGAATTCAGGAGTAAAGCTCTACGACTCAAAGCATCAGCTACTTTATTCTTAGTTCCGGCATGATGCTTTTAAACAAAAGTATAGGCTTGGATATATTCTACCCATTTGGCATGCTTGAATTCAGCTTTTTCTGGGAACTAAGAAATCTAAGGGCTTCGTGATCAGACAATAGAACAAATTCTTGCAGTAGAAGATAGTGTCTCCAATACCTTAAAGCTTGCACTACCGCATAGAGCTCCTTATCATAGGTGGAATACTTAAGCTTAGCTTCATTTAACTTTTCACTAAAGAAAGCTATGGGGTGGCTCTCCTAGCTTAAAACTCCACCTATTCCAACTCCAGATGCATCACAAGCACCTCAAAAACCTTAGAAAAATCAGGAAATCTTAATATAGGTGCTTGTGTCATTTTCTTTTTAACATCTAAGAATGCTCTATCAGTAGCTTTGGTCCATTCAAAATGGCCTTTCCTAATGCAATCCGTGATTGGCACAACTATGGTACTAAACCCCTGAATGAATCTTCTATAAAAAATAGCTAGGCCATGAAATCATCGTACTTCATGAACACTTTTTGGCACAGGCCACTCTATAATTGACTTAATCTTTTCGGGGTCAACAGAAACTCTGTCAGGTGTGACAACAAAACCTAGGAAAACGACTCTATGGGTGAGAAAATCACATTTTTTATGATTTGCGAAGAGACTATTTTCCCTAAGAGCTAAACAGACTTGATTCAAGTGGTCCAAATGATCCTCATGGGTCCTGCTATATATAAGAATGTCATCAAAGTAAACTACGACAAACTTTCCTATAAATAATCGTAGGACTTGATTCATAATCCGCATAAAGGTACTAGGAGCATTGGAAAGTCCGAAGGGCATTACTACCCATTCAAAAAGACCCTCCTTGGTCTTGAATGTAGTCTTCTACTCATTACCAGGTCTAATCCTAACATGAGGATAGCCACTCTTTGAAAATACTATTGCTGCGGCCATCATATCTGACATGTCATCCAAACAGGGTATGGAAAACCTATATTTTGTTATGATTTTATTAATGGCACGACTGTCAATACATATCCTCCAAGTGTCATCTTTCTTAGGGATCAGTAATGTGGGTACTGCACAAGGACTCAAACTTTTTCTAATAAATCCTTTCCTAAGGAGATCCCCTACTTGTTTTTGTAACTCTAAGTATTCGGTAGGGTTCATCCTATAATGTGGAAGGTTGGGTAGGGTTGCTTCTGGAACTAAATCAATGGCATGCTGGATGTCCCTAAGTGGTGGAAGGTGGTCAGGTAGGTCATCTGGAAACACATCCTTAAAGTCTTCTAACACTTTAACCACTTCTTGAGGACGTTCTTTTTGGGAAGGCTCCTGAATTTTCTTAGTGGCTAAAATCCAAACAGGTGTACCCTCAGTGAGTTCTTTCTTAATCTCCTTATCAGTTATCAAATTGATTCCAATTTTCTTTTCCTTTAGGTGGCTCGATCTTCTCTTAACAGTATCCTTAAATGGTGTTGGGTTGATCACAAACTTCTTTCCAAGGTGCATGAATGAGCAGGAATTTGATCAGCCATATAGGGTCACATCATGGTCAAATAACCAGGGTCGACCTAGGATGATATTGCTCACTCCCATTGGTAGGACGTCACACCACACTTTCTCCTGATAGGACTGCAATTGGATTTGGACTAGACACCTATGCTTGATAGGAATTGAAGTGGAGTATATCTAAGAAACCTTATAGGGAGTTGGATGGGAAACTATGGACAAGCCTAAAGTTTTGACAGCACTAGTGGATATGGCATTTACATAACTCCCACTATCTATGATTATTTTACATACCTTATCACCTAACTTGACAAATATTTGTAGGATGTTAGTCCTACGCCAATCTTCCGGTGTCACGGTCTGGGTAAGGATGCATCTAACTACTCCCAAAAGATTAGGCTCTACATGTTCCTTGTCACCTTCATACTCTTCAGCCAAATCATCCACAGCCTGATATACCTCCTCAATGTTATCACCTAGGGGCTCTATAGGTTCAGACTCATTCTCTTCTAATTCTCCTATGTACAAGGCTCTAGTTGGACAATTGCTAGTATAATAGCCTAATTTGTGATATATGAAGTAAGGAGTATTAGGGTTTGAGGTTCTCTGAACTTCCGGTGCTTTACCCCTATTGTCTCTATGGGTCAAAGGTGTATTAGGGTTGGGTCGATTGGGTTGCATCTGACTTGATCCTGGCTGATGATTAGGTGGACTAGTTCTAGGGGGTTCTGGTCTTTGATAAATTGGTCCCCTATGAAATCTCTTAGCATCTCGTGCTACCTGATAGGCTAACTCTAAATCCTAAACTTCTCTGGGTCCCTGGGTCATCTAGACAATGTAACTGACTCGGACTCATCTACATTGCATCTCATCACAAATTCATCAAACTTTACAATGTATTCGCTACACTCCTGGTTCCCTGGGTCAACCTCTGCCACTGGTCTAGAAGTCTCTGATGGTAGGACATGGGAAGGTATTTCTGTCTAAGCCTAAGTTTCATTGCTCTCCAGGTTACTATGGGAACATCACCTCTTTGTCTAATGAACCTCTCAACATTTCTCCAGTAAAGCCTGGCCTGATAAATTAACCTAAGCTTTAAAAATTTGCATTTTCTCTCCTCAGTCATGTCATACCAATCGAAGTACTGATCCATCTCTCCCTCCCAGTCTATGTAAACCTTAGGATCCAAATTTTCATCAAATGTTGGTGCTTCCAACCTAATATTCTTAAGGGTTCGATCATCATGGTCCATTTGATCCTGATTGGGTCTCCTAAGGTGTGGCTTATAGGCTGGGTCATGATGTGCTCTCCTAGGGTTTGGGTCATGGACTCGATCAGGGTTGGGCCTCCTAGGATTTGGCTCAAAGAAATGATCTAGATGAAGCCTTCTGGGATTGGGTTCAGGAAAAAGGTCTTGTTGCAGAGCCCTTCTAGGGTTGATGGGTGTATCAAACTCAGGTTCAGCCTCTAACACATTCTAGACATCATGAGTTCCTCCAGGGATACGAGCTTCTAATCGATCAAGCCTAGCAGTGATGAGGGTTATGTGATCAGTCATGCTTTGTTGGTCTGGGCCAATTGATCAGTCATGTTTTGGTTCAATTGGGTCATTTGGTCATTCAATGATTGCATCAAGTTCTCAAAGTTTTGTTCCTTGGTTACACTTGATTAAGCTTGGGTTTGCTGATAGGGTACTCCTGATCTAGTTGCCATGCACACATGGACTCAAACTCAGACTAGGGGTTTGCTAGACCTAGAGTCCAAATCAAATGGAAGGTCAAAATGACAATCTGGGTTGTAGTAACTTGGCACTTGGCCAGGTAAGTGTAAGGTTAGTGGAGGTTCCACTTTGCTTGCCTTAGACACTAATTTGAAACTGGCCAGGTAAGTGAACCAACCCACCTTCCTTCGAGCTCTTGTCCCTAAACCACTTGCCTAGACACCAGATACACAAGCACACACAAACAGGTTGTCTAAGTTGGCTTGACACTTGATTTGACCCGACCTTGTGGGTGTCCCTAGCTCACTAGAGCAAATTAAATGTCTACTTAGTTTTAATTAAAGGTTGGGTTCACTATGCAGGTTGGTGATTTTTGTGCTAGGGACAGGTGATGAAATCCTGACCCTATGTCATATTGATGCCCTTAAATTGATTTACCATGAAATGAATGCAAACAAGCATATAGACCCTAATTTCAGGTGCAGAAATTGGTGTGTTGCAGTTCTAAAGTGGTGGAGAAAAGTGTAATGTAACTATATCAGAAAAATCTGAAAAAATCACAAAACATTCCTAACTCACAGATGATATGAAATATAAAAAGAAAATTAAAAATAAAATATGTGCTGTGCTAAGCAGATCCTGAAATTTAGATAATGTAAAAGGAACATAACAGAACATACAGGAATTTCAGCAACAGTGATAGAGTGCGGGAATTTTCATTTTTTTGTGATTTTTTTTTTAAGATAAAATTATGCATGCTAATAGATAACTTTATATGAATTAGGAAAAAAAATACTTCAATAAAACATTAACTACTTTTTTTATAGTTTTATATGAATTATAGTCAGCCTACTTAGAAATACAGCAAGCAGAAATTTTAAAGATGCTAGATTTAAATGATGCAAAACTATTCTTTAGGATTTCAAACTTACCTTCTTGTGTTCCCCTTCAAGGGTCAATCATAATGGCACCCCTACACGCCTTAGGAGATCCCCGTGGAATGGGAAGAGAGGGTCTTGAAACCCTACTTTTCTCCTAAGACCAGATGGCCTGGTGAAGCCACTACAACAAATATTATAATTAACAACCAAATAAATCATCACAAAAAGTCAGTTTTTGGTTGCTAAAACTTCTTACCAACTAAAAAAACTGGTCGTTATTTTGGTCGTGAAAGCCCCGTCGGCAATTACCTTTAGCAACCAATTTTGAGTTTGGTTGCAAAATATTAATATAAGACGACCAAAATAGATTGGGTTGGGAAAAAATAAATTTTTAACAATGAATTATTTGGTCGATAAATGATCAAATTTTCATCGCAAAAGGTCGATATTGGTTGAGAAATATCTATTACCTTTTGCACTTAATAACGAATTCACAACCAAAATAATTGGTTGCAAAAAAGTCTTAGTATTTCCAACCCATTATTTTGGTCATTAAATATTTAGTACAGCATGAACAACCAAATATGATAATTATCAACCATTTATTTTAGTTGAAAAGAATTTTTTGTAAACTTTTAGCAACTAATTTTTTTTTGTAGGAAAAAAAATTTATACTATTACCAACCATTTTTTTTGGTTGAAATATATATGACATAAAAGTTGAAGGAAAACCTTTACCAACCAACTATTTTGGTCATTAAATATTTAGTACAACATGAACAACCAAATACTTTGGTCGACATTAAACTAGGAAAAAAAATTTATACTATTACCAACCATTTTCTTTGGTTGAAATATGCATGGCATAAAAGTTGGAAGAAAACCTTTACCAACCAACTTTTGGGTTTTAAAAAATAAAAAATATTAACAACCAACTTTTTGGTTGAAAAAACCTTTTTTTTCACCCATGCCTATTTGATACATTTGTATGTTCTTGATGTCACCTATATTCAAAGATACTCATCATTGTTATGAACTCTTTATAACTAAAAATCTAAAAAATCAATAAATTTAACAAAATTTAGTGAAAGCGATCTAGATACTTATAGTCTTGAATATAAATTTGTCAATACATACAATAATCCAAAATGAGCAAAATGTTTGGCTATAATATCCAAATTGGAATCATAAACAGTTGTTGACATCAAAAATACATTCACCGCTCTTTAAAAGATCAAACATATTCAAAAATAAGTAACCAAACATTTCTAAAACATGAACAGGAATGCACAGAATTTGCACTTCAATAGATTTTGTGCTCCAAAATCATCAACCTGCATGAATAAATATAAAAGATAAGTCTTTATTTGTGAATATTTTAAACTAATCAAATATAAAAAAAGAGAACAGCAATAGTAATGAACTAATGAAATATAATGGAGGTTAGTACATCTTTGTAGAAGATCAAAATGAAATGCCATACTCTTTACCGAATTTTTTATAATGAAGTGCTTGAGCCTATTTCAATACTCAACTTCTGAATTCTGAACTATGTAATGTTTTATATGTTACTGCCATTTATCAAAATTTTTCATTTAAATCCAAAGCATTGTTCTGCTCACATAACACATTAAAAACACTTCTCCACTTCATGCACCAAAATCTAATTATTTTAGATGTCTTCACTCATCCCTTGCACTTCTCCACTTCATGCACCAAAATCTAATTAATTCATAGATATTAATTGCAACACCATCTGCAACTGGTTTAGTGCTATTGTTCGTGCAAGGCCATTGTGACTAGAAATTTAGATATCTTAGCACAACTACCTGACACTTGTTGCTAGCTCAGAATATATCATGAACAATATCAATGTGTCACTCACAAGCCTTTTTCCTTAGTGCAAACCAAATTATATCCTAGCATAAAGCATCACATGTTTCCTGAAACTGGATAAAGACCATATGGACACCCAATCTCTTTTATCTAAATTTTCCATGTGAACATCATCCTGTAGATGTCAAAATAATATTAACCAATAGTACAAGCAAACACGAACATGTCATATTTTTATGTATACTCTTTATCATGAGCTGTAAGGTAATCATAACTTACAGGACCTATACTAAATTCCCTTGGTAGGGCATGATTATGAACTGATAGTTTGGCTATCTAAAAAGTCTAGAAATATTTCAAGGGCTAAAAGTTCAAGGTTACATGATAACTAGAACTTGTATCTATGTGAGATCATTAGAGTAGAGATGAACAGGTACCATATTCTCCCCATGTATTTATCTTATTAGAGGAATACTAGTTGGTGAAAAATATCCTACTCCACTCCTCAATATTTCATCATGTAATCAATTATGCATTTCTTTTTCTTCTTTTAGTTTTTTGCTAGGGTGGGGTATATTTTAAGGGCCTCTATCTTTGATTCTAGTGCTATTTTCATGGAATTAAAATGTTACCCTCTCCCATTGACAGTGTTTTGGGCCCTAGATTTGAATATCAAGAGTGCACATAACTACGATACACATCTGAAAATTGCATGAATTCTGTGTATTGGAACCTTCATGGGTTTTGGTTGTTATTTGGCAAGTTTTAGATGTTATTTGCTGCTGCATGCATGCCAATATTCAATGCACACTTATAAAATTATGTGCATACTTTTAACACATGATGACCCATACATTCTGGTTTTATACATACTTCTGCTTCATAGGGTGCATTGTATCCCATTTTTTAATATGCATACTTTTTCTATTGATGCAAAATTTTTGAAACGGATATGTAGGTGCCCCCAAGTATATGTAAATATTTCATCAAAGAAATGAAAGCAAAGAGAATAAAAAGCTCAATGTAAAAATACAAATATTTTCTCAGGTGGGTCATAACATCAAGAAGCTCGATTTTAGGGCCATATGTTAGTATTCTTATCCCTAAGGTTTTTTTCTAGTTGAGAGATATGGGAGGAAGGGCAAACTCTCTCTCTCTCTCTCTCTCTCTCTCTCTCTCTCTCTCTCTCTCTCTCTCTCTCTCTCTCTCTCTCTCTCTCGATTATGCAAAGCTACCATTTAAGAATTTTTCTGACATTAAAACAAAGTAGCATAGTCTGAAAGCTAATTTCCAAATTAAGAATCGAATCCATCTTTATGGCACATACGCATAGTATAAATTGTGATAAAAGATGTAAAATCAATATAAAGTTAAAAGTATGTATAGAATCCAGCAAGACACATGCTTCAGCTCTTTGTTTTGATTTCTAGTAATCTTTAGCAGACCAAGTATCCATTAACACAGGTACAAGTAACAACCAGGATACAAAAATGAGAAGCAGACACTTGAGATAATTTAGGCTACAGCACTTACCCCAAAAGACTAAGACATGTTGTTGAACGCCATTTCTAAGTGTACTTTTTCTGCACAAATAAGAATGTAACCATATCAAGTAAAACAAGATTAATATTTTACATATCATTAGTTTATAAAATTAAAAGATGACAAATTACCATAATGGTCTGGTTACGGATTGACCCTATGCAGCAAGTAACATCTCGATTAGACATCCTTGTTGATCCAACCTATCCCTGAGTTCATCCACATTTTCTTTCAACTTGTCATTCTCCAATCGAGATTCTTTTAATTGTTCTTCAAGTTGGTTTAACTTAAACTTTTATCTTGAGGCTTGTTGTGGCTTCGGTCCATGCCAAAGTTCCTTAATGTATCCATATCTTACTCCTAATACTTTGTCACAAATCTCATCCACAGTTATAGAGTTTCCTTAAATTTCAGACTCGGCTAATAACCTTTGCATGTCATTCTAAGACAAAAGTCGTTGTATGATTAAAACTTGAAAATTTGAAAATTTGTATAATGAATGAAACTAAACATGTTAACTTACATAACACTCCTATGCATAAGAGTTTGCCTATACACCTACTAAATTACAGTAAGTGCGCTTGAACAAGGTAATTCTGTCACACTCTTCCCCATTGAGCTTTTTTTGTGACTAATATTACATCAAAATCAATAAGTTTATTAAAAACCTAAACTATGTCTAATAATATAAAAGTTATAAAATAGTCTCTTACAATTTCATGTTGTACTGCTACAAATGCCATAGATCCTGTTTTATGCATCATCTTTGCCTTTGCTCGATTTGCAGCATTGATTGAACAAATTTCATTGAGATAAAAAAAATACAAACAACTTTCAAATGTTAGTAACTATGTTCGTTAGCATATGGACTAATAAAAACAAAAAATCAAATTTTGTTACTAGGTAGAAGATTATAAACCTTCACATGAGGATTAGACCAATAATCACTAGCTCATCCCAATTCTGTTGAGATATGTAGACATGCTTATTTCGCCTTGCTTCTGCATCAGAGCTAAATTTCAAATAATGCTTTCATAAGTTTGACCTCACATCCTTGCCACGTGCTTGCATCCTTTGAAGCACACATTTTGCTACTTCCGAGTCCTCTCTCAAATCCTAAATCTTCAATTTGTTCTATAAATTATATAAACAAAAAAAAAGCACCATCATTCTATGTGCATGCAGTAATCTTCAACAATAAGAAACATATAATGTGTAAAAGAATTGGCTCTTACATGGGCAACCTAAAAATACTTCCATGTCCTCATGTTCATAACAAGATTCTATAACTTTATATGAAAATTCATAAAAAATGTCTTACCTCCAACCTATCAAATGCAGGATTTAAGTCATCTTCATTTAGATCCTTAAATTTCTTAGGCACCCGCATACATTGACGAGAAATAAAACCCACTTCACTAGAGAATTTTGCTGATTGCACTTGATCAACTGGTCTCCCTTGATCTACATCAATCACTACTGTCAGATTTTTACCTAGTATTTTTTCATCTTACTCAAACCAATACTGCGTGTAGGACCACGACCCTTCCTCGTTGATGCAGAACCTATAAACATTTGAAAATATAAATAAGAAATTTTTTACTTTGGAAATCAAAGGACTTAATTAAAAAATAACTATATCACCTTGTGCAGAATTAGATGTATTAAGTGGCACACATGGCTCATTTGTAGCTATAGAACTGGGCTAATTAGGTGGTACTATAAACTCAATGGGGGGTGAGTTAGAAGCATTTTGTTGAGACAAAAATGTAGATGGCTCTACTATTGGGGTAGGTTCGGTGGAATGAACATTTTTGGAATCGGCCCTTGTACGGCGTTTCAATCCTGGAACCATTCTCAAGAATCACTACAAATAAATAGTTAAACAAGTTAGTACAAATAATGAACACAAGCAAATATAAAAAAATAATGATGAAAATAAAGATGATGTATAATCATTTATTACATGAAAATGAAGATATTAACTATGTATCTTCATCAATGTCATTGTCATGATCATCATAAGTAGTTATGTCTGCATAATCACAATATTCTATCAATGTTTCATCTTCTAAATCATCATCTGTGAGAAACTCATTGACCTTTTCATGCACTCCATCTATTGTGTGTACTATATTAACTTCAATAATATCTAGATCGACATCACGTCTAACCAAAGGTTCAACATCTAGATTTTCAACAATTGAATCACTTACATTCAGCTCATTATCTTGATATACTTCATCATTCACATTCAGCTCATTCATATTTAGCTCATTATCGTGATTTTCTGAAATATCAAATATATGCCGATGTTTGAATTTTTGCACAACTCGCCAATTTTTTCCTAATTTGGTATCATTGAGATAGAAGACCTGTTTTGCTTGTGTAGCAAGTACAAAAGGATCATTATCAAACCATGTTTTGCTCACGTTAATACTAATAATCTTGCCATCTATTTGTATGCTGGACCTCTTATTCCCAGCATCAAACCAAATGCATTTGAAAAGAACTACTCTCTTATCTCTTATATATTCTAACTCTATGATCTCATTGATCATGCCATGGTAGTCAATGGCATCATCTCCATTATTTCCGTCTACAGTCACCCCACTATTTTGTCTTCTACGGCGGTCATCACAATCTCATGTGTGAAACCTAATACCATTGATAATGCAATCGGCATATTTTCTAACACAAATGTGAGGTCCACATGCTAATGAATATAATTCCACCGTTGCTTCTGATGCCTTTTGGTTAAACAAGCATGCCATCTACAAAAAAAAAAAGATATATTTAGTTAGTATATAGTTAATGTAGATATGCACTCAACATTATGATAATTTACTTACATGCTTTTTTAAACCATGATGAGAATTGCTCCATTTGTCTTCTCTCTACATTAGTTGTGCATTCTCTCTTAAAATCCTCCAAATGTTTTCTATCAAGTAGCATTGTAATTAATTTACAAACATATAACCATTAATTTGTATAGGACCCCCAAGTATTACCTCATTGGGTAGATGAATTGCCAGATGCACCATGACATCAAAGAAAGCAGGTGGAAAAATCATTTCAAGCTTGCAAAGGATCAATACAATTTCTTTTTTCAATTTCTGTACTTCTTCCACATTAAGTGTCTTGGAACATAAGTTTTGGAAAAAATCTCCCAACTCTGCTAGTGCAATACACACATCCCTTCGCAAGCATCCACGAATGCCAACATGAAGTATCCTTTGAAGAATAACATGGCAATCATGACTTTTTAAACCCATGACTTTTCCTTCATTCACATTCACACATCGAGAGATATTTAAAGCATATCCATCCGAGAACATCATTGACTTAAAAAACTCACATAATATCTGTTTCTCGTTCTTAGTTAAAGTATAACAAGCAGGTGGAATGATATATGAGCCATCACTTCTCTGTATTAAGTGTAATTCCTTCCTTATATTCATGTCTTTCAAGTCTTGCCTTGCCTTCAAAGTATCTTTTGTTTTTCCATCAATGTTCAACAATGTACCTAGAATATTATCACAAATATTCTTTTCTATATGCATAACATCCAAGTTATGCCTCAATTTCAATTTTGTCCAATATGGCAACTCAAAAAGAATACTTCGTTTAGTCAAATTCAACTCGGCTGGAGAACGTTTTCTCTTTCTATTGTTTGGATGCTTTCCTTGTTGCATATATTTTAAGCTTGCCAATTATCGCAATATATCATCCCCAGATAACTCTTGTGGCAGCATTTGATGCTCAATCTTTCCATCAAACTTCTTACTTTTTTGCCAACTATGATCATGTGGCAAGTATCGTCGATGCCCCATGTAACAAATTCTACTTCTTAACTTATAAGAACATGACTGGTAATTACAAACTGGGCATGCCATATATCCTTTTGTACTCCATCCAGATACATTTCCATATGCTGGAAAATCATTTATAGTCCATAACATTGCAGCATGTAATTGAAAATTTGATCTATTGCAAGCATCATATGTCTGCACACCAATTTCTCATAAGTCTTTTAATTCATCTATCAAAGGTTGCATATATACATCAATATATTTTCCCGGTGCTATGGGGCCTGGAATAAGCAATGACATCATGAAAGATTTCTCCTTCATACATTTCCAAGGGGGCAAGTTATATGGCACCAAAATAACTGGCCACATGCTATATGATGTACTCATATTACCAAATGGATTAAAACCATCAGTAGCAAGACCAAGTCTAACATTACGAGGATCTGCAGCAAACCATGAAAAATCATTATCGAACATTTTCCAAGTTTCCGAGTCGGCTGGATGTCTCAACACCTTTCCATCATTTATACATTTATCCTTATGCCACCGCATCTCTAAGGTAGTTTCCTTTGACATAAAAAGGCATTGCAACCTTGGTTTTAATGGAAAGTAATGCAATATCTTATATGGCACTTTCTTACCCTTACCATCATTGATTTTCCATCTAGATGTACAACAAACAGGACACTCTTCATGATTTTCAAACTCCTTCCAAAATAATGCACAATCATACTTGCATGCATGAATAGCTTCATATCCCAAACCCAAACCATGCAACACATTTTTTGCCTCATAGTGGGACTTAGGAAGTGTCTCCCCTTCTGGCAATGCTTCTTTTAGTAATTTAAGTAACATGTCAAATGATTTGTTGCTCCATTTATTATAAACTTTCAAATGGAGTAACTTCACCAAAAATGACAAAGTAGAAAACTTGAACAACCCGGATATACTTCTCTTTCAGCATTCCTCAAAAGTTTAGCAAATACATCTTGCGAACCATCATTTCCATTAAGATCGGACACACCATTATTATGATCCATGTGATAATAATTTACAAAATTTCCAAAATCATTTAACATTTCATGGACTCCATCATCCTCATCTATGTCATTGCATGGCACACTATCATCATCCACATCATCATGATGGTAAAAAGTTTCATATAGTCTTGGAATTTTAAAAGTTGTATGTTCTCCATGAAATATCCATCTAGTATAATCTGCATCCATCCCCCGACTCTTGATATATAGGTTCAAACAATCAATACATGGACATCTAACCTCATATTCTTTACCCATATGATCAGCAACGAATTCCATAAAAGCTTGAACTCCCTTAACATACTGTTCAGTCCACTTTTGTAAAGTCATCCAACTCTTATTCATCATACAAAGATACGTAATATATGAGATTAAAAATGCACCTGAGTTCCTTTCATACAATCTCCTCAGTTTTTGTATTTATTTCAATCTGAGATAAAATGGCACACATAAAAAATTATTTTTATGTTAAACTCAATTTTGAATTAAAGAAACTATCAAAATAAAATCTTACTACTAAAATGCTTTTATGTACACCATGAAATATCTCTTTGTTATGGCAAACATTTCTTTTTTTTTTCTTAGGACTCCCAACCAGGTCTAATTTAAAAGAAAAAGTATATGAAAGGAAGCTTTGGCAAAATCAGTGTTGATAATACAAAATCCAAATAAATAGGGTTTCTTAAAATACATGTTATATATTTTTAAATTTATTTTTTAATCATAAATGACCGAAAGAAATCCAAAAAAAGATAAAACTTCATGATCAATAAGGTAGGTTTCATTCATTTAAAAGGTAACAAGCACCAATAGTGATTTCTAAAAAAGGTTGAGTAACAACAATAAATTACCTACAATACCAAATATAGAATAAGGCAATTTATTAAGGACCGAAATGTGTATTATATTCAAGTTCATAAATAGTAAGCTGTTGCAACAAGTTACAAGAAACAACAAGAAACAATCAAGGTAGTTAGTGTTGTTGTCATTTTCTGCTTGTAAGATACTCATGTCTAGGGAGACTTGTTGTATGAAAGACTTTATGGATCTTTTAAGTAATCCATATCTAACTCCTACTAGAGCACTACTAGTAAACAATTGTGTTGTCCATCGATTAACGTTAAAAGCAAGAACTCATTCATAAGAACATCATACTTCATCCAAAACTTTCTTGAGATAAATAATAATGCAAATTAACATACTCAAGCACCCCTCTTTGCTTACCGTCTTAAAAGTAATTCTTGGTATGAAAATAATTTAAATTGCAGATATGATTTGGAAACAAAAAAATGAGTGGCGCCTAGCTGGATCCTATATGAGCGCCATGTTAGTGGCTCGCTACATCAGTATAAGTCCAAATCCACATAACATACATATCTTATAAAGGACATGTTCTCCATTGTTTATAGATAATGAACCAGTTAATCCTCCCCAAAACCATCAAATATTATGGACGTTTATTATAAAGATATATACACTTTATTTCTCCAATAAGATAAAGAATATTTCCACCCAATAATCATAGAATGCATTCCGAGGATCTATTTGTGCGATGCATGCATAATTTAATTGAACTTTCCGTGCCCCCCTCCCAAACCATGCATAGCTCATCCGTGCCCCCCTCCACCAACCCCACCTCCACTCCACATGCAGCTCCTCCATGCCCCACCGCTACATGCCCTCCTTCCTTCCCTGTCACCTTCGCACTCACCCCCCACCCCATCCTACCCCGCGTACAGCTCCTCCGTGATGCAGAACAAATAAAGGGATGCGATGCGGAAGTAAATTAAGATTAACTAATTTTTTTGTTGTTTTTATAGGTTTGTAGAAGTTGGCTTCAAATCAAAGAAAAGTTAACCTAACATTGAAAGATACTAATATGATAATTGAAAGCACAATTTTAAGGAAACTAAATTATCAGAGTAGTTTAGAAGCAACGGATCGCTGGGGGTTGAGAAACTCCCAGACCTAGGGTTTCACTCCGAGCTTTCAACAAAACAGAAATAAAGAGAAGGGAAGGTTTATCTAACCAGACAATGATCTTCACAGATTTTGGTGGAAGAACTCTCCCGAGCAGATTGTTGGATCCTCGGAGTTGGATATCTTCGTAATGGATCCTCCAATACTGGTCCTTTGGTGGGTTGGCTTCTCCTGAACTCAAGATCTGGAAGAGAAGAAAAACAATTGATGGAATCAGAGAGTCAAGGAAAAGATTTACCAGGTTGATGAACTTGAAGATCGAAATTGCTGAAAACTGGATTCTCCTGGATGCTGATGTGATTTTCCTTGGAACTTGCTCTGGATCTGAAGTAGCCGGACTGGATCTGGATGAAGGTGGATGGCCTGGACTTGTAGAGAGAGAGAGGCCGTGGGAGATGGATGGATCTAGGGTTTGGTGGATGGAAAATAATGAAAGGTGGCTAGGGTTTTGGAATTTCAAGTGGCTAACCTAGGGTTTTGGATAAAGATGGAGATCTCTCACCTCCTCAAGGCTCCAATGGAACCCGGATTACCCCCTCACGGAGCTCAACACTTAGAATAGTGCGGAAGAAGAGAAACCTAGGTTGCTCAACACAAGAGAATAGCAAAAATAATTTTTCTTCATTGATTTTTTTAAAGTTACAAAGAGAGGTCTATTATATAGACCTAAAATTTTCTCCTAGCTTGTACAAATTCCCATGTGGGACTAAACTCTTCCAACCCCTAGATTAGGTAGAAAATCCTCTCCCTTGGCCGACCAAGAGTCCAAAAAAAATTGGGACGGCCATAAAGGAATTGTTTTGGAACTTTTATGGCACCTCCTTTGGAGTTGGATTTGGATTTGGAGTCCTCTTCTTCTTATGGTATTTCTTCTTTTCTTCCACTCCAAGTTAAGCTCTTTGATTTTGATTTGAACTTCAATTAGGAGTAGGTTGGATGTCCTTCTTTGATTTCTTCTCCAAGAGAAGTTTTCTTCCTTCTTTGCTTAGGTAAATTAGGCAGGTGTGGGCGCCTCCTTTAATTTAGCCTCCAATTTGATTTTTTCTTCTTTGGATGTGGGGACCATGACACTGGGATGCCTCTATGGCGCCTCCTGGACTCTGGCGTGTGCTCGGAGTGTGGCTGGGCATGTGGCTTGGAGTGTGGCCTCCACTTGCTTGAACCTTGAGTTGATTGGAAGAGAAATGTGGCACCATTTTGGACCAAATTGAAACCACATTGGGACTTGCACCGAGTCAACATGACTCAACAAAATTTAAATGGTGACTCAAGAAATAAATAAAATAAATAAACTGGTTGACCAGGTCAACCTTTATTACAAACCCTAATTTCTCGGGCAATGTCAATCAGAGATCCAAATGGAGCTCTGAAGTCTTCTTCTGAGTCTGGTGCCCGCACCAATTCTCCCAGGGTGGGAGGAACTCGACCCTGTCGAGTAAGGCTCAAGTTGGCTCTGGTATCTCTCCAAGAGGTCTGGGTCCAATTCTTGTAATTCTTCTCGGGAGATCCAAGAGTCATCAGAATCTGGCCTTCCTTGCCAGCGGACCAGGTACCTTTGGTATCCTCGATTACGAGTAGAGATAACCTGATCATCCAGGATCTTTTCAATCTGCTCTTTCCTCACAGGCCAGTTTGTTGGTGGACACACAGGGTCGGGATCACTCTCAATGATAGGGTTAGGCTCAAAAGGCTCACTAGGAATCACAGCTGGCTCCCTGTACTCTACTAAGTCTGTAATGTTGAAAGTAGAGCTAATGCCTAGTTCTGGAGGCAACTCGAGCACATAGGCATTGGATCCTACTCTCTTTACCACTCTAAATGGTCCAGCTCCCCTAGCATGTAACTTTCTAATGGTTCCAGGAGGAAACCGTTCAGGCCTTAACCTAATCATCACATAGTCTCCCTCAACAAAAGATTTGACTCGCCTTTGAGTATCAGCCAACTTCTTATAAGTTTCATTACTTAAATTTATTTTGGCATGAATTTTTTTATGCAAGTCTTTTACATGCTGTGCAAAATTCTCAGCAGATTCGGAGACTCGAGTGTGGACAGGTAAAGGGACTAGGTCAAGAGGTGTGTGAGGTTTGTACCCATGTACAATTTCAAATGGACTCTTACCCGTAGACCTATTGACCGAGTCATTGTACGCAAATTTAGTCCTGGACAAAATACAAATCCCAATTCCTGGTTCTCTCAATCAAACCAAAATCTGAGCCAAAGCCTAGTAAAGGGTCAAGAAAAACTAAACTAGACTGACGACGCATTCCTAAAGAATGGACTTTATTCCAAAGGAACCATAGGTCTAAACCTAACAAACTAAGGCTCTCTAGGTTTGACCTTGGGTCGGAGGAGGGCATGCAGAGCATGAAAACTTATCATGGGTGCCTAGTAGGTGCCATAAGGTCTTCCAGAAGTAGGTGGCAAACCTAATAGGTTCCGACACGTGGTTCACTCTAAAGACTTCGACAAAGTATACTTGGATGGTGTAAGAAGCATTGGAAGTCCTAGAGAAAGGAAGGAAATATGAGGTGGAGTCACGAATTACCTGCTGACTAAAGGTGGTGACCTGAAGGTTTGAATGGTGATCTATGAGTGTCAACTGGTCATCCTTTCGAAAGGAAAAGTTTGCTACTCCCAGGAATGGATCAAGAGATGGTTCGGGAAGCAGCCTAGGACATGTGATTGCAATAGTTAAAGTTTGTTCTCTAAGCAAATAATGATCCACTTTCTCAAGAACTGGATTAGAGAATGATTCATGGAAGGGCCTATGGATGGTGACCTCTAGACTTGAAATTTGACCTATGGGTGTGGAAAGGTATACTCTATAGAAGGGTAGGTCAGTCATGCAAAGGAAGGGGTCTGGGGCCATAAGGAGGACTTCTACAGGACTGGGTGAATCAATCCGCTCAAGATAAGGATGTTCAACTGAGATTATGGGAGAGACCTTAGTGGCTGAGCATGGGACAAGGTCCAATTGTAAGAGGCTTGATTCAGTCATCCTAAGGAGAGGATCTACCATAGGGTGGGCAAACTTAAACAGTTCAGTGCAAAGATCTTCAATTGGTACTTGGGGAATGACTGTCATTAGAGGGTACGAACTAATAGCTCGGGCTAACACTATGAGTTCTTCCTGGGGGTATTTGACTAAAGGAACCTGGTTCTCACAAATCTCTTGAATTTCTGAACTAGGTCCTACCAGTTGGTTATTTTCCAAGGTCTCCTCAGGTAAGGAACCAATAGTATCAATGTCACATTCTTCAAGTTCTTTCCCCTCATATTCATCAACTAGACTCAAGCCAGCATCATATACTTCCTCGATGCCATCTTCAATGGGTTTCGGGTCAGTGGTAATCGGGTCAACTGATTCTAGGCTTGTCATACCTAACCGTTCTTCCTCATTGGTAGGCTTGGGTTCTCCCTCATTAATGTCATCCTTAGGATTCTTACCACTTAGCTGTGCACAAGCCAGTCCTATGCATGGGCACTGACTAGATTTATGGCCTCTTTCTCCACAAAACAAACATTCTTGAGATATAGGAACCTGGGTCACACTGGGTTTCAAGCTAGTAGAGACCTTACTTGGGCATGGGTGTGGATCTAAATGGTTTGATCTAGAAGACTTGGGTTGTTGAGTGACTGGTCTAGAATATTGTAAGGACCTCTCATAGACACGATCCACACTATAGATATCATGGTTAGGCTTCCTAAGGTTATGCTCGGGATCACGGTATAAGGTCCTCCTAGGCTCCTGGTATGGATGAGGTTGGGGCCTATTAAATTTTGGATCAGGGATCCAATTTTGATGTCTACGTTTCTCAAGGACTTGGACTTGATCCCTAAGCTGGGTAAAATTCTCATGGACTTGTTCTTTACACTGGGTAACAGTAGCAGTCAAATCCTGGCTTAACTTGTTCATGCTCTCAGTAAGAGCTCTAACCATGGCCTCTAAATCAGGTTGGGTTTGACCAGGTTGGTAGGGCACTCCATTCCGGGTAGACATGATGATTCAAGCAAGCACACAAAATGAGACTAGACTAAATCGACTACTGGATCACTAGACCTAGAGTCCAAACTAGATGCCCAATCAGAGTGGCAAGCTAGCCTATAGTAACTCAGGACTCAGCCAGGCAGGTGTAAGGGGAGTGTTAGGTCCCTGATTGCCAATCCTAGACACCAATCAGTGATTGGCCAGGTAGGCGGACCAGCACACAAGCCCTTCGGGACGTAGTCCCTGAACCACCGTTCTAGACACTGAGTGCTAAGCACACACAGAATAACTCAGCAAACTGACTCAACACTAGCCTAGACCCGACCAATTGGTGTCCCTAGCCCACTAGGGCAAATTAGGTCTAACTGATTTTAAATTAGGTCTAGGTTCGAATGATTGGATGGTGGTTTTGGGCTAAGGAGAGGTAATCAACTCCTCCCCTTATCTTAGATGCTCAATTGCCCTTAAGTAAATTATGAGATGATCACTCCAAAAAGAATTGAATTGCAGAACACAAAAAACAGAGTTGCTGTATTTTAATTCTCAGAATTTTTTACCGAAACCAATAAATCACAGAAAAATTATGGAAAATAGGTTCAATTATACTGGTTTCAACGAAGCAAAAATCATGCAATTCGGAGTTTTATGCAGGGAGAAATAATTCAGACAACAGGGCAATTACGGGCTGCAACTAGATTGTCTTCCCCGTTTATAATCCCTGCTACGAAGTTATAACCCAATGGATCCCCTACACGTCCTAGGAACACCCCGTGGAATGGGAGGAGGAGGCTTGCGCCTCGCTTAGTTCCTAGGACCGGACGTCCTGGGGAGTCTACTTCGAGCAGACAAAATAAAAAGAGAACAATCAAAGCAAGCAAGCAAATCAGAAACCCTAGACTGGGCTCTGATACCAAAAATGATGCAGAACAAATAAAGGGATGCGATGCGGAAGTAAATTAAGATTAACTAATTTTTTTGTTGTTTTTATAGGTTTGTAGAAGTTGGCTTCAAATCAAAGAAAAGTTAACCTAACATTGAAAGATACTAATATGATAATTGAAAGCACAATTTTAAGGAAACTAAATTATCAGAGTAGTTTAGAAGCAACGGATCGCTGGGGGTTGAGAAACTCCCAGACCTAGGGTTTCACTCCGAGCTTTCAACAAAACAGAAATAAAGAGAAGGGAAGGTTTATCTAACCAGACAATGATCTTCACAGATTTTGGTGGAAGAACTCTCCCGAGCAGATTGTTGGATCCTCGGAGTTGGATATCTTCGTAATGGATCCTCCAATACTGGTCCTTTGGTGGGTTGGCTTCTCCTGAACTCAAGATCTGGAAGAGAAGAAAAACAATTGATGGAATCAGAGAGTCAAGGAAAAGATTTACCAGGTTGATGAACTTGAAGATCGAAATTGCTGAAAACTGGATTCTCCTGGATGCTGATGTGATTTTCCTTGGAACTTGCTCTGGATCTGAAGTAGCCGGACTGGATCTGGATGAAGGTGGATGGCCTGGACTTGTAGAGAGAGAGAGGCCGTGGGAGATGGATGGATCTAGGGTTTGGTGGATGGAAAATAATGAAAGGTGGCTAGGGTTTTGGAATTTCAAGTGGCTAACCTAGGGTTTTGGATAAAGATGGAGATCTCTCACCTCCTCAAGGCTCCAATGGAACCCGGATTACCCCCTCACGGAGCTCAACACTTAGAATAGTGCGGAAGAAGAGAAACCTAGGTTGCTCAACACAAGAGAATAGCAAAAATAATTTTTCTTCATTGATTTTTTTAAAGTTACAAAGAGAGGTCTATTATATAGACCTAAAATTTTCTCCTAGCTTGTACAAATTCCCATGTGGGACTAAACTCTTCCAACCCCTAGATTAGGTAGAAAATCCTCTCCCTTGGCCGACCAAGAGTCCAAAAAAAATTGGGACGGCCATAAAGGAATTGTTTTGGAACTTTTATGGCACCTCCTTTGGAGTTGGATTTGGATTTGGAGTCCTCTTCTTCTTATGGTATTTCTTCTTTTCTTCCACTCCAAGTTAAGCTCTTTGATTTTGATTTGAACTTCAATTAGGAGTAGGTTGGATGTCCTTCTTTGATTTCTTCTCCAAGAGAAGTTTTCTTCCTTCTTTGCTTAGGTAAATTAGGCAGGTGTGGGCGCCTCCTTTAATTTAGCCTCCAATTTGATTTTTTCTTCTTTGGATGTGGGGACCATGACACTGGGATGCCTCTATGGCGCCTCCTGGACTCTGGCGTGTGCTCGGAGTGTGGCTGGGCATGTGGCTTGGAGTGTGGCCTCCACTTGCTTGAACCTTGAGTTGATTGGAAGAGAAATGTGGCACCATTTTGGACCAAATTGAAACCACATTGGGACTTGCACCGAGTCAACATGACTCAACAAAATTTAAATGGTGACTCAAGAAATAAATAAAATAAATAAACTGGTTGACCAGGTCAACCTTTATTACAAACCCTAATTTCTCGGGCAATGTCAATCAGAGATCCAAATGGAGCTCTGAAGTCTTCTTCTGAGTCTGGTGCCCGCACCACTCCGCCTTCTCCCCCCTCCCACCACCCCCCCCCCATCCGGTGATTCAGGAACTCACCCCATCCCTTCTCTCTGCTATGTTCCCCTCTCTCAGTTCTGCCGAAGTTCTCTATTTTTTTTCTTCCGTAGGACTCCCCCATTGCTGCTGCCCGTGGCACCGGATCTTCCCTACCCTCGAAGATCTTCCGCGGCCCTTCACCGTCGTGCCCCCCCTGACACCCCTACCCTCGGAGATCTTCCTGCCCTTCACCACCGTGCCCCCTACACGCCTACCCGACCCTTAGCTCTTCCATGGCATCTTCACTGCCCCTCCCCCCCGGCGGATTGTGATGGCCCTCACCATCCCCCCTGGATCGTGATGCCCTCCTTGCTGGCGCCCTCCCTCAGTCCCACACCGAGTCACGATCTGCTCACCATCTCTGTATCTCTGAACCCCTCCTGCCCCTCCCATCTGTTCCTCATCTCCATCGCCTCATCACCGACATCTTCCCCATCACCCTCGGATGTGCCGCTCTACTCTCTAATTCAATGCCCCTCCTCCCCGACAGATATCACAATCCAAAAAAAAAAAAAAAAATCACTCGATGACTTACCTGGATGATGACCGAAAGTGGAGGAAGCCGCAGCCGCCAATCGCCACCGCTCACCGCCACTCATCGCCACTGCTTCTTCACCGATCTGAGAGGTGGAACTGAGGAAGAGCTGCCGAAGAGAGGAAGAGGAGAGGCTAGGGAGCAGGGGGATACGAGCAGGAGCGAAAAGGAAAAGGCTAGGCACGGGAAAAAAAAATCCTGATGGTGCGCACGTTTTATTTTTTTTTAAACAAAATTTATTTTTTTTACAACCAAATTATATTTTGGTTGATAATAAATTTAAAAATTAAATTATTTTTTTATAATCTATATATATTTGGTTGTTATTAATTTTAGCAACTAAAATTTTGGTTGATAAATATTTTTTTTTATGATATAATTATAATTGGTCATGAATACAAAAATAATGGTTGCTAAAAAAACTTATTTATTCTCAACTAAATTGTATTTTGGTCTGTAATACATTTTTTTTACAACCAAATCATATTTTGGTTGATAATGAATTTAAAATTAAATTATTTTTTAATAATCTATATATATTTGGTCGTTATTAATTTTAGCAACTAAAATTTTGGTTGATAAATAATTTTTTTATGATAAATTATAATTGGACATGAATACAAAAACAATGGTCGCTAAAAAAACTTAATTATTCTCAACCAAATTGTATTTTGGTCGGTAATACATTTTTTTTACAACCAAATTATATTTTGGTTGATAATGAATTTAAAAATTAAATTATTTTTTTAATAATCTATATATATTTGGTTTTTATTAATTTTAGCAACTAAGATTTTGGTTGATAAATAATTTTTTTACGACAAAAATATAATTGGTCGTGAATACAAAAATAATGGTCGCCAATTTTTCATGCAGTATCTCAAATAATACCAAAATTTTTTTGGTCATAAATAATTATAATTTGGTTGGTATAGAGCTTAATTATTCTCAACAAAATTATATTTTGGTCGGTAATACATTCTTTTGTTGTAGTGAGCACCCAAATCCAGGTACTAAAGATGATGCAAAGCCCTAACCTACCATTCTCTGATACCAATTTGATGTGGGATGAAATGAAATGATGCAATCTAAGAGGAGACAATAATAATTAAATGAGAAATGGAGTAAAGTAAGGATACTTTCCATATAAAAGAAATGAAACTATCATGAAGGAATTCTGCATATAAACTAAACTTGAATGAGAACTTTCATAATATTAAAGGGGAATGGATCTTCGTGGTTTGGAAACCACACAGGATAGGGCTTAATTAAGTTAACATTTCAGATCTGGAAAAACATTATAAGAGGGATAACCAAGCATTAATATCTCAAGGGTTTGAAAAGATACACTTTAGGACGAAGTCTTTGAATGACAGGGTGATTCCTTCAGATATCTGGACTTCTAGTCTTTGTTTTTTGCCTTGGAACATGGATATCTTGAGGATCCTATACAAAAAATAGCAGAGTTAAGAAATAACTTGAAAGGTAGGAAATAATGAAATTCATGGTTGAAGTTGAGAAGAAGCTGTTGGATTTGAAGAAGCTTGGCCGGCCTTCTTGGAATGCATATTCTTTCAACTTGGACGTTGGGGATGGAAAGCTTGGATGGATTAGCATACTTGCTAATGGCTAATGGCATGGAAGAAGAACTCTCTTGAAGTAACTAAGGGTCTCTTACCCACTCCCTCTTGGAGGACATTGGATAATACCAAATGGAAGAAGAAACATTCTTTTTTTTCATTCAAATTCATCAATCCTTACAAGAGAGCTTGGAGTTGATTTTATAAGCCTCCAAGGACATTTTGAAATTTCAAATTACAAGGATATTTTCATGGGAGGTTCCTAGCTATAAGGGTGGGATTCAAATTACATGGAGAATTTTATGGGATAGCTAGCTAAAATGGTGGAAGAGTAAAGCTCTTGGCCGCCCACTTTGAATTTGAATCCTTGGTGATGTGGCATGTGATGAGGTGGCTTGCTGATGTGTATTCCACATGGTTTGGGGGGTTGACATGGCATTCCACATGGCTTGCTGAGGTGGCATCCTCCTTGGCTTAAATGGTTGAAGTGGTTGAGTGCATTCTATCTTTAAGTAAGCTTGCTCAATTTCAAACCTTTCTTGGACTCAACTACGAAACTTAATAATTACAAGACCAATTTGATCCTAATTGGACTCAAAGAAGCCAAATTGAAATAAACCTACTCTAATTACATGACTCAAATTTAATTAAAGAAATAAACTGACTCTATTTACAAGACATGAAAGAATTAAAGCCATACTGAATTAGACTGAAGCCTCTTCTGGACTTTGGTGGCCGCACCACTTGAAATCCCTCTTCTACTATACTTTGTAATTCTATCCTAACAAGGATAGGACATGGGAAAACTCTATAAATACCCCACCCATCTCCCTCTTGTAAGTAATCTTTATTCATGAATTAAAATCCTGCTGAAATTTTGAGTTAAGTTCTTGTGTTCTTGTGTTCTTGTGGTTGAGGTGTGTGAGTTGTTTTGTGTGCCCTAGTTCTTCCATGCTTTGGCTGACCAAGCACCATCATTCAAGCCCTAAGAACCAAAGGAAAAGCAACCATCAGCCATCTAAAACAAAGAGCCTTCTTCCCCCTCCATCCACTAGCAAATGAAACCCTAATTCCTATCTTTCAAACCCTAGTTCTCTTCTTTTGCTTTCTTGTTTGTTTACTTGCTGACCTCTGACGCTTGCAGGACCCCCATGGTGTTTTCCCTCCAAGGAGGAGGCCCTCTTTGCCTCCAAGATAGATCCTAGATAGCTATCCGAACCGAGGAACTGAAGGCTTGTCTTCCAGGCGACAATCCCGAGTGTTGGGTGACCCTAGCTTCGATCAGGTTTCAAATCGGTACTTGGTACAATCCTTCCTCCTCTTAACATCTAATTTAATGAAGGTATGCTATCCTAAACCGAGGGTTTCTCAATTCCCAAGATCTTGGCTTTATTATTCTACATGAGTTATTTTGTGGGTATGATAGTTTCTTGCAATACTAGTCTTCCTTATGATCTTTACTTATTTTTTGGGTCTTTAGCCACTGAATTAAATTCTAAAAAAAATCTTAAAAAATTATTTCTCTAGTTTTTATCAGTCCTAGGATCATCTTGCATTAGTTTGGTATTAAAGTTGATTTAGGATAGCATTCTTCTATAATAGGATCACAAACCTTAATTTCTGCATCTTGCTAGGTGCATTAGGTGTCTGTTTTTCATCTAATTTTGACCACCTAGAAATTTTATTTTTTTATGAAATTTGCATGACATGTCCTCTATCATTTTCTCTATTTTATCATAATTTTTTTATTAATTTTATAGAAAATTAATAGTCCTAAAATCTGGCATATAAAAAACCCTAACTAAAATCTTGATAATTCTGTATCAGTCCGAAAACCTTAAGATTTTCAACACCATCTGATTTTTTTTTTTCCATAAAATTTGGTAGAAGTCATCAAAACCATAAATCCTCTATCCTAGAATTTTTCTGATTTTTTTCTACATCAAAATCTATGCCAAATCCTGCTGTAATTTGAACCCTAAATCTTAGAATTCTATGAACTCTGCACACTTGACTCAACCAAACCTAACCAACTTCCACACACCCTAATCCCAAGCCCAATTTATTTTCTTACCTAATCAACCTAAATCTAATTTGCCACCTCATAAAATACACAAAATATTTTTATTTTTCTGATTGTTATTACTTGCATTAGGGCTCATTGAATGTGCATCATTTAATTAACCTAATCTTAAGGGCAATTCACTATCTCAGATCATGGCAGGATTTCATCACCTGTCCTGGGTCCAAAACAACCATTATCATACTGACCAATGCCTAATTAAAATTAATTAGACCTAATTTGTCCTAGTGGGCTAGGTGACACCCAACAAGTCGGGTCCGAACTGTGTGGGCCAACTGGTGCATTTAATCATGTGTCTATTACTAAAAACTAGTGTCTAAGGCTGGGGGTCCAGAGTCAAACGACCTAAGTGGACCGGTGGTTTATAATTAAGACCCTATGACAAGCAAGGGGAGCCTCCCATCACCCCACCCCCTACTTGGCCAGTAGAAGAATTAGCTGCTGGGTTAATTGTAAGTCAAGTGGACCCATTTAGTTTTGACTCTAGGTCTAGGAAATCCTAGATTAAGCTAACCTTTGCATGCCTGACTGCATCATATCACCCTGCTTGCTTGAGTGCATGACCACTAGACTAGGAACCCAATACCAAAAGCCCAAACCCCAACCTAGTTCAACCATGGAATCCAATTTAGAAACTTTCAGAAGGCCTTGCTTGAACAAATGAAACAAATGAACCACAAGCTTGACCAAACCAATACTCATATTAACCAAATGATCCAATCCAATAACCCAGCAACCCATAGGATTAATCCATTAGATGACCAAGAAGGAAGCCCAGACCAGACCCATAGACCCCAAGAATCCATAGTCCTTTGATATGAACCCAATAGTAATCCACTAACCCTTAGTCGACCTAAACCCTATAGGATTAATATCCCTAGAGATGAACCAATTAATAGTCAGGAACCCTTTAGTCAACGTACCCATGTTACCCTAGACATTAGTCAATTTTTCCTTAGCCAACCCCTCTTACCACCTTATTGGTTCAGCAGAATGACATTGAAGAGGATATATATGAGGCTGACCCAAGCTTAGTGGAGTATGAGGAAGAAGAAGAGGAGTTTCTTGTAGAAGACATATAATTAGTTGACCCAATAGGTACCAAGGTAGAAGCCAACCCAAGATCAGTTGACCCAGTAGACCCTGACCACATCCATACCGTAGAGGAAGAGCAGTTAAAGGATGAGGAACCCAACCCTACCATTAGAGTCTTACTTGAGGAGCCACTAGATGAAAGCCCAAGTATAGAGCCCAGTTCTAAATTTGTTGAACCAGAATACTTTATTAAGGATTTGGCTTATCAATACCCTCATGATGAATCCCCTTCCATAGTTCCCATTGAAGACCTCTTTCAAGAAATTCTTGACCCATTCTTCCATCATGAAAACCCATTAGATATACAACAACCCCATAGGGTCAATCTTATTAGTCTAGATTTAATCCCTGATACCACTTCTTACATTTTAGTCTATCCAATCAACCTTGAACCTTTTTTTTACTTTCTACCCCACCCGGCTAACCCAGAATCCACCTCATATTTCCTACCTTTTCTTAAATTTTTTTATGTTTCTTTAACCATTCATCTACATTTTACAGAAGTTTGCATGTTGCATAAATTCATTGCGCATGTTATGTTTGCATCTTACTTCTTGCACACTCTATGGCATTTACTAGAAGCTCATTGCAAATTTTCATGTGCATGTCAAACTAGAGTCAAACCTAGAGAGTCTATACTCTCATAGGTTTAGGCCCAAGAGAGTCCAATAAATTTTCTTCGATAGGGATGCTTAGTCGAGTCTATTAGGTGTTAGTCTTGAGTCCAATAAATCTACAACCCTAATCACTTGTCCACACTTGTACTAACCTTTGCACAACATTTGCATCGAGAAATTAGTCAAAAGCTAAACATAATTAATGAACTAAATAAAACCTTGGCTAATTCCCGAACACAAGAGAAAGAGTTTTCTACAGGGGATTTGTAATGATTTGGCTTAGGCTTGAGCGGTTCCCTCTAGGGATCATAAAGAAATTTCATGTTCGCAAAGCTGGACCTTTTAGAATAATGAAACGAATTGGATGCAATGCCTATGTGCTCGAGTTGCCACCCAAATTAGGTTTAGTTCCACCTTCAATACTTCAGACCTTATGGAGTATCGGGAGCCAGTAGCGATACTTAGCGAGCTCTTTGAACCTCTCCCTTTCCTTGAGAGTGGACCCACCCCAGAGTGCCCACCTACAATATGGCCTATAAGTAAGGAAAAGATTGAGCGCATCCTGGATGATCAAGCTATCAGTACCCGAAACAGAGGCTATCCACGGTATTTGGTCTGATGGTTAGGTTAGCTAGAATATGAGGACTCGGAGATCACCTGAGAGGATCTACAGTGCCTCAACCTAGACCTTCTTGAGCCATATGAGAGCAACATTGACCCATACTCGACGGGATCGAGTTCCTCCCACCTCGGGAGAATTGGTGAGGGCACCAGGATCAGACACAGATTACTGAGCTCTATCTGGTTTACTTAGCCATGTGTCAAATTTTGTAATCAAGTAAGATTGAGTCCTGTAATAAGTTGAGGCTAGTTGATTTGTCTTAACCCTAGTCCAGTCATTGGGTCATGTACTTGTGTATTAGTCTAGTACTAGTTCAATTTTTGTACAAGAGATGAGGTTACACAGTTTTGGAGTTCCACCAGGCCTCATGCAGGAGCAAGAGACTTCAAATCAGCTTATTGGGCCTTGTTTGCCATCCCAGGTTCCAAGATTCCTTCCAAATGCCCCAGATGCCCTAGAAGCCCTCTAGATGCCTTCCAGATACCTTGATACTCTCTAGATGCTAGAGTGTATTTCCAGACCGGGGTGCCTCATGATTCCAGGAATATGCCAGCCCCTTAGGCCAAAAAGTTCAAGCCCATGTGTCAAGCCCATGAACCCCAGAACCAAGATTCCAAGGAATAAGATGATACCATGGCACCCTAGCTTCCAGGGCCCAAAGCCCATGCCCCAATCCATAGGAGGACACCACTTACTGCCCTAAAGCTAATCCCAACTCCATATTGGTGCCCAAGCCCAAAGAGAGCTCTTGGACCAAGTCAAATGAGGAGAGAAATCCAAGTAGGATAAGGAGAACTAGTTTTATTTTCATTCTAAGTGTATTCTCCTAATCTTAAGCAAACTTTTAATCCCTCTCCTACTCTACTTTGTAATTCTATCATAACAAGGAGAGGACATGGAAAAACTTTATAAATACCTCACTCCTCCCCCTCTTGTAAGTAATCTTTATTCATGAATTAAAACCCAACTAAAATTTTGAGTTAAGTTCTTATGTTCGTGTGTTCTTGTTTTGAGGTGTGTGAGTTATTTTGTGTGCCCTAGTTCTTCCAAGATTTGGCTGACCAAGCACTATCATTCAAGCCTTAAGATGCCTAAGGAGAAGCAGCCATTAGCCGTCCAAAGCAAAGAGCCTTCTTCCCCCTCCATCTGCTAGCAAATGAAACCCTAATTCCTTTCTTTCAAACCCTAGTTCTCTTCTTTTGCTTTTTTGTTTGTTTACTTTCTGACCTCTGACGCTTGCAGGATCCTCGTGATATTTCCCCTCTAAGAAGAAGGCCCTCTTTGCCTCTAGGACCGATCCTAGATAGCTGCTCGAACCGAGAAACTGAAGGCTTGTCTTTCAGGCAACAATCCCGAGTGTTGTGTGACCTTGGCTTCGATCAAGTTTCGAGTCGGTGCTTAGTACAATCCTTCCCCCTCCAAGCTTTTAATTTGTTGAAGGTACGCTATCCTAAACTGGGGATTTCTCAATTCCTGGGATCCTTGCTTTATTATTCTACATGAGTTAATTTTCGGGTATGATAGTTTCTTGCATTACTAGTCTTCCTGTTGATCTTTACTTATTTTTCGGGTCTTTAGCCACTGAATTAAAATCTAAAAAAAACGTAAAAAAATATTTTTCTGGTTTTCATTTGTCCTAGGATCGTCCCACATCAAGCCTTTTCTATAATGCTTCTTCTTCTTCTTTCTCACTTCCATTCCTTTGATCAAGGGTTTGGAGTCCTAGTAGGTCAGCCTTCTCTTTCTCCCTCCTTTCTTCTCCTTTTTTCCTCTCCTTTGGCCTATGCTAAAGGAGGTCTCGTAGAGTTCTACAGGCTTTCTATCTTTTCTTTGTCTTCTTCCTTCTTGTCTTCATGAGCACTTCTGGTAGAGGGCACCACCGCCTGGATCATTCTAGTGAGGCGGGGCCATCACAGTCGAGGCTTCCTTCCTTGGATAGCGAGGAGGAGGAAGTCCCAGTAGCAATCCGCAAGGGTCCCCACCAGACAGGGATAGTCATAAGACCCCCTGCAGGTCCTCCTTCTCCTCCTCCTATTAGGGAGTCAGTCAGTCTCGCCGGCATTGCTTCAACGATGACCGGTGAGGACCTCCTCCACATTCGGAGTGCATATGGGATCCCTGATTCCATCCGGCTCTCAATCCCAAGACCGGAGGAATGGGTCACCTCCAATGGCCCGGGCCGGATCATCTATACGAAGATTTTTTCTTTAGGAGCCTCCATTGATGTCAGACTGAGATGGGAGGATCGTCGAAGAGCTGGGAAGTCTCCAGGGATTAGGGTCAAGAAGGGGATAACCAGAGCCTCACACCCCTTGATGCCCCAAAGGACAAAGGTAAACAGGGCCTCACACATCTTGATATCCCTCAGGACAAAGGCAAACAGGGCCTCACACCCCTCGATGTCCTGCAAGATAAAGGCATAGGGTCTCACACCCCTCGACGCTTGAAGGCAAAGGCAAAATGGGCCTCACACCTACTCCCTCACGAAGGTCGACGTTCTCAAAGAACGAAGGCAACACTTCTGGGCCTCTCACCTTCCCTGCCCATGCGGGGGTGAACACTATTGGGCCTCTCACCCTCCCTGCCCATGCGGGGTCGAACACTATTAGGCCTCTCACCCTCCCCGCCCATGTGGGGGCGAATGGAAAATAACGATCTTCTAAAAGTAAAACTTATTTTATTCTTCACCAAAAATCAAATACAAGAGGGGATGCCATTTTTATAGGCTTATATGACTTAGGAACCAAATAGGATATATACGGAAAATTTTTAATTTTTTTAATTATATATATTTTAATCATAAACATGTAGCTTTGAGATTCGTGCTAGTTCTTTTGCTTTGAGATCTATGCACGTTCCTCTCCTGTGACCGTGGAACAGAAGATTGGTGGATGGGGCAGAGGACGCGAATGCCACGGTGGGGGTGAGGCGGAAGGTAGACGGGTCGGAGGGGTTGGAGTGCCACAGCACGAGGATCTTGCCCAAGATGTCACAATCGCGGGCGAGGTGGAGGGCGGACGAGCCGGAGGAGTTGGAGCTACAGATCTGGTGAGGGCGGCGTCCTTGGGTTGTTTGGATAGCTCGGGAACTGGCAACTTGGGTGGGAGTGGATCCGATCGATGCAGTGAGGGGAAGAGAGGACAGAGGTGGAGGCCGGTCACCATGGTAGCAGGGCATCGACGGGATGGCATTGGTGGGAGGTGAATGGTGGCACGGGCGGAGACGAAGGCAGCTAACACTAAGGTGGAACAAGGGTGGCATGGGGTTCATCTCGGCTATCCAAGGATCACTCGGATAGGAGAAGGCCACAAGTTTGATTTGGGCATGCATCCGGAGGAGTCCGGCGTCGTCGTCAGATGTTCTCGGTTGCGGGCATAGGGGATGTGCGGCCAATAGGGAGCAGGGCAGAGATCCGGTGGGAGGTTTCACGTGGACTTGTGGCATAGGGGGTTCCGATGGTTGGGGCGGGAAGGCACGATGAGGCTGTGGCTTTGATGGCTGTGGAGGCGCCAATCTGAGGATCTTCGATCACAGCGGCTCTGCCGATGAGGAAGATGATGGTGAGCACGGACATGGGGAAAGAGGGACGACATGGAAGAAGCTTCGACAGTGGCACGGGGCGGAGAGGATGGGGATGTCTCCGGTGAGATCCAGACCAGAGAGTGGCGGCGACAACAGAGGAAGCTTGGCGGTGGGCTATGGTGGTGGACCTGGTGTTCTGGGCTTTGAATTCGAGTAGGTTTAGGAAAAAGATGATAGGGATAACATAGAATAAGTCAGGGATAATCAAGAATAAAGTAGGAATAGCTGGGATAGGTGGAATTGCGGGAATAAAAAATATAAAATAAAAAAATTTCTGGGTGAAAAAGAAAAGAAAAGAAAAACCTGGATGGGTTTTGATGTCCCTATCATCCATCTTCCCCTCCACACTTTTTTTCTTTCCTTCCTCAGTAATTACTATGTAGTCCCAGCCCAGCTTACTCCCAACACCATCAGGACCATTTTTTATTTCATCATCCTTTACCTCTTCCATGAGATTGTAGCTCGTTTCTCCCTTTTCAGGACCTTGTTCACCCTGAAGCACCATCTAGTTGATAATGGGTGATGGTTTGTAGCCCCCCGCCCAGGGGCCATCAAGCTTGACCTGCCTTCTTCTATCAAGGGGTGGAAGTGCAGGTTTCTATTCTTCTCGGTTGAGGGGGTGGACTAGGTTTGGAGTGACCCAGACCACTACCCTAACTGGCAATCTACTATCAAGTTGACTGATAAAGAGGTGTACAACCGACTCGTCACTTTTGAGGTCCTAGCTCTTCGAGACTTGTTGATCCAGCAAAATCTCATCGATGCTGGGGTTAACCAGGCCTAACCTTAGGGTAAGGCTTGATTGTCAAGCTTCTTTTCCTTCCAAGCAGATCTAGCTTCAACAAGGGACTAACCAAATTTTTTTTGTATCACAAAGATAAAGTTGACCATGAACCAGCTCCTCAGCATGTCGAAGAAGAGGGCTGCCTTTGCAGTGCCCAGAGATGAGCCCTTAAAGAAGGCCTGAGAGGAGTCGGGGTAGAGGCTAGGTGAGGAGCCTTCTGTTGGGCCAACCAGAAGGGGGCCTATTATTACAATGACCGCACCTGGGCTAGCGGTCTAGCCCTTGACCCACAGGCCCAGGAACGAGGCCAAACCAATGGAGGGGTCGTGCCAGCAACCTCGGTGACCCCTCCATGAATCGAAGCTCCACCCCAGCTGGAGGTGGTGGAAGACACCATCACGGAGAGACCAGCCCCATCACCAGGGATTAAAGCCATCGGTGACCAGCTCGCTACCACCATGCCTTCACCAATGGCCACACCGAAGCCCTTGGAGCCATCTGCGATGTCAAGGATGGGGATAAAGAAGATGTCCCTCTACCCGCCTTAGGATGCGAGGTTGATGAGGGATGGGAAGCTGGTGAAAGGGATAATGAGCACCATCATCCAGCCGCAAGATCGCCAGGAGAAGAGCGGTCGACAACTAGTGGATGTTCTCACCGGGGTGTTCCCCCAACTTCTATCGATAAGACATTTTCTTGATTACTTAATTTTCCTCTTCTGCCCATTAGATATTGACTAACTTTCTCCATGTGACTGTAGCAGGTGGTCGTTAATGTTCAGCTCATCAGGGACTCCTACCTAGGGCCGATGAAGCATGACTACCATCTTTGCAAGGAGAGGGATAAAGCCTAGACTCAGGCCACCTGGGTTCAAGAGCTGGAGGGTCAAAGGAAGGCCCTCTAGGTCAAACTCGCCAACTCCCAAGCGAAGGCAATGGAGTTGGAGAAGAAATTTATCGAGCTCGGTGGGGCTCTAAAGGCGGAGAAGGGGAAGACCCTTCACCTAGTAGAGAGGGAGGCCAACTCTACGATGGAGGTAGCTCGCCTAGAGGAATGGATGCAAACCCTCCATGTCCAACTCTAGGAAGAAGTGGCCAGGACTGTAGTGGCCTTGGAGAATGCCACAATGATCATAGCATTGATGGAGGTGGCGAAGAAGGAAGCCACTGAAGCCATCTTGCGATTAAAGGTATTAGAAGCCTTCCAAGATGAGGTTTTAGAGGCAGTCTTGGACTCTTACCATAAGGGGTTATTACCCAAGCGTGATGGGGATCCAGGGCAGGTCCGAGTATTTTTTCCATTTTTTCTTATTTTTTCTTATTTTTTATTTTTGCTTATTCCCGCTACTCCACCTATTCCCTCTATTCCAATTTTATCCCGATCTTATTCCCACCTTATTCCAGTCTTATTCCATCATCTTCCCATGATTTTAAAAAATTTTCAAAACCCTAGCGCACCGCCCCGCCGGCCCCAGATCCGGGCTGCCCGACCAATGGCCTGCCCGACGGTGCCCGCCGGCCCTGCCCTCGTCGAAAATCCGACACCGCCGCCCACACCCGTGGGAAGATGAACGGACGCAGGAGGCATCCATCCGCCCATGCACCGCCGTCGCCGTCTGCCACTGTCGACCTACCACCGGCCGCTTGCCCGCCGTCCGTCAGCCCATGCCTGGCCACCGCTGCCCTAGCCGGCGCCCTTGGGCTCCATGCCCGCGGGAAGACGAGCGGACACGGGAGGCGTCTATCCGCCCCTGCGCTGTCGCCAGCCTGCGCCACCGTCGCCTGCGGTCGCCCGCCTGCTGCTGCTCGCCGTCGATCCGCCGGAGGCCACGCCGGTGCCCAGGGGGTCTCCCATGATCGTGGGAGACCAAACGGCACGCCCAACATGCCGTGCCCCCCCACGTGCCGTTGCTCTGCCTACAGCCCTCCATCAACCGTCTGCCGCTCGTCGTCCACCGTCCCAGTCCGTCGCCCGCTTCCCGGCCGCCGACCATCCGTCGATGCTCGACGAAGATCATCCCCCCTGTGCATGACTGCGAGAGGATTTTGAACGGATTTCGGAGCAGTCCAGTTTTTTAGTGCAGCATGCTTTTTGGAGCAGATCATCAAGCCAACATGCTTTCCACAGCAGATCAGCACCAATATTAATGTAGCATGGATTTTGATGTAATTTATTTTTCCTTTTTGGGTTTCTTGTAGGCCAAGTAAGTAAGGGTTTTGCTTTTTCTATATAAAGGCCTCCTCTCCCCCTGAATAATTAAGTTTTGATATAAATTTTTGGGTTTTCCCTTGTTTCTGGTTCTAGGCTGAGCCCCGTCTTTCATTCACCTACGGGTGTCGCGGGGTGTGAGACCCCACTTCCTTCGCTCGCATGCGAGCATCGTGGGGCGCGAGGCCCTAGTTATCCCAATTTTCCATCGAGTCCCCCTCTAGGTCTTAGAGATTTTTCTTTTCGGCCCAAGGTAGCAATTTGGGTGGGATGCCCTAGGCTCCATGTGTAGTGAGATGGGTGGGATGTCCTAGACTACATGTAGTGGGGTGGGTGAGATGCAGTGGAGGTGTGATGTCTCTTTGTGAAGGTGAGTTCCCGGTCCTAGAGTGTCCACGTTTCCTATCCTCCATCCCATGTTTCTCCACCCAGAAAAATTGAAAACCAAAAGAGTTCGGCTATTTTAGGGTTCGGTGTCAATTCGCCCTAGTCGCGGGAGGCTTCTTAACCCTCCCACGATCCTAGTTTGTTTAGGTTTTCCCCTATTTTTCCAATAAATCAGGTTAAGTCTCATTTGTCCTGCATCAATTTGGTATTAGAGCGAGTTGTGGATTAGGGTGTGCTCCTTTTTTCGAACTCGACGGAGTCGAGTTCTTCGTAGTCGAGAAGAATGATGGGGATCCAGGGCAGGTCCGGGTATGTTTTTCATTTTTTCTTATTTTCCATATTTTTTATTTTTACTTATTCCCGCTCTTCCACCTAATCCCTCTATTCTAGTTTTATCCCGATCTTATTCCCATCTTATTCAAGTCTTATTCCATCCTCTTCAGTGATTTTAAAAAATTTTCAAAACCCTAGCCCACTGCCCTGCCGGCCCTAGATCCAGGCCACTCGACCCCCGGCCGCCCTCGCCGGCCTGCTCGCTGGTGCTCGCCGGCCTCGCCCTCGCTAGAAATCTGGCACCGCAGCCCATGCCCGTGGGAAGACGAACAAACACGGGAGACGTCCGTCCGCCCATGCACCGCCGCCATCGTCAGCCATCACTGACCGGCCACCGGCCACCCGCCCACCATTCACCGGCCCACGCCCGGCCGTCGCCGCCCTCGCCGGCGCACTTGGGCCCCACGCCCGCGGGAAGACGAACGGATGTGGGAGGTGTCCATCTGCCCTTGCGGCACCGCCAGCCTGCGCCCTCGTCGCCTGCCGCAGCCGCCTGCCTGCCGTAGCCGCCTGCCTGCCGCAGCCGCCTGCCTGCTGCCGCCCGCCACCGGTCCACTGCCCGCTCATCTGCCAGAGGCCAAGCCAGTTCCCAGGGGGTCTTCCACACCTTGGGAGACCAAACGGCACGCCCAGCATGCCGTGCCCCCCCAAGCCATCGCCTCGCCTACAGCCCGCCACCGGTCATCCACCGCTATTCGTCCGCCGGCCCTGTTCACCGCTCGCTTCCCGGTCATCGACCATCCACCGGTGCTCGACGGAGATCATCTTCCCCTATGCACGGTCACAAGTGGATTTTGCATGGATTTTGACACAGTCCAGTTTCTTAGTGCAGCATGCTTTCTGGAGCAAATCATCAAGCCAACATGCTTTCCAGAGCAAATCAACACCAATATTGATGTAGCATGGATTTTGATGTAATTTATTTTTCTTTTTTTGGATTTCTTGTAGGCCAAGTAAGTGAGGGTTTTGGTTTTTCTATATAAAGGCCCCCTCTCCCCTGTAATAATTAAGTTTTGATATAAATTTTTGGGTTTTCCCTGGGTTCTGGTTCTAGGCTGAGGCCCGTTTTTCCTTCACCTGTGGGTGTCGCGGGTTGTGAGACCCCACTTCCTTCGCTCGCATGCGAGCGTCGAGGGGTGCGAGGCCCTAGTTATCCCCCTTTTCCATCGAGTCCCCCTCTAGATCTTTGGGATTTCTCTTTACGGCCCCAAGTAGCGATTTGGGTGGGATGCCCTAGGCTCCGCGTGTAGTGAGATGGGTGGGACGCCCTAGACTATATGTAGTGGGGTGGGTGAGATGCCCTAGAGGTGCGACGTCTCTTCGTGAAGGTGAGTCCCCAGTCCTAGAGTGTCCATGTTTCCTATCCTCCATCACATATTTCTCCATCCAGAAAAATTGAAAACCAAAATAGTTCAGCTATTTTAAGGTTTAGTGTCAGTTCGCCCTAGTCCTGGTAGGCTTCTTAGCCCTCCCATCATCCTAGTTTGTTTAGGTTTTCCCGTTTGTCCAATAAATCAGGTTACGTCTCATCTATCCTGCATCAAGGTAGCTTACCCAAGAGGGGGGTATATTGGATATTTTAAAAAATTATTGCAAGTATGTGCTTCTTTTTAAGTTCTTAGTGTGGTAAGTGCTGTGATTTAAGTTAACTACTACGGAAGCAAGTAAGAATAGGAAACATAATAACAAACATAGCAAATTTTATAGTGGTTCGGAGCTACCTCGCTCCTACGTCCACTACCCGAGATACCACTTGGGATTTTCACTATATTCACCCTCGGAATACAGCCGGATTGTTTTTGTTGGGATCACAATCCAAAACCTAAACTTGGATTTATCCCAGGTTCACCAAAAATCCAATACAAAGTTTTGAATGGGATCACTAACAACCCACTAGACTTGGTTTTAAGGCTCGCCAATAACCTTTACAAATCCAAGCTGCAGCCCTTGCTGTACTTGCAATAACTCAAAAGTTAAGTTAAAAGAATAAAGCAACAATATGACAAACCAAAGTTAAGTACTTGAGAACCCCTTTTGATTGCACTTTGAATCCTCTTCAAGGCTTCTTAACTTCTTCAATAAATGCCTCAAGACACTGATAAAAGTTAGTAAAGTCTTGAGTGCTTGCTTTGAATGCTTTCTAGTGTGTACTGTTGAATGTTTAGTGAAAACTCTTCAATCTCACATTAACTTCTTATGTATATCTCCAAAAGTGATTCAAATCCCTTAAATATATTTCCTTTAATTGATTTCAGATGGTTAGTAATCAAATGCACTCAAGACTTTACCACTTGAAAGATAGTTAGTAATCAAATGCATGCTCCGATATTTGGTTATCATCAAAATCATTCCAGGGGTCAACAATCTTCCCCTTTTTGATGATGATAAAATATTGGGCATGGAAAACTTTATAGATTTCAATAAATGTATCAGAGTAACTTGTAATAACTATAATATTGAGATGTATACATATGTATCAACAAGTATTATGAATATATTGAAAGTATCAAGGTTTATCAACAAAGTATCAAGACTTTTAAATTAGATCCAATATGTATCAAAGTTAATTTAGATCAAAAGTTGCTTTTGCCTATCATGAATTAAAGTCAAAAAAGATGTTAGAGCTTGGAAAAATATTAAGACAGAATGTATCATAGCAAAAGCACAAAATGTATCAGAGCTTATGTATTAGAGAATATCAAAGCTATTTTAAACAAATGTTAGATCTATAATATCAAGATTGTATCAGAGTTATTATGAAAAGCATCAAAGGTATTGTTGGCATGGAGTCCCTGAATCGGGCGGTCAGAGCTGCTGCACCGCAGGATCGCTCCCTGGTTCACCTACAAAACAGGTCCCTTGCCAGAGTTGTTTCGGCAGGGGACACTCCAATGCCTAAGTCAGTGGCGGATCCCAGCCACAGAATGGGGAAGGGTGTCGAGAGTGTGAAAGGAAAGCTCTTTGAGAATGTATGAGTATATGTGAGCGTGAGTGTTAGCGTACCTCTCTGGCCATCCTTTTTACCATTAGTTAAAAGGTCTCCAGCCTGCGGCCCTCTCTTTTTTCGATGATCATGGGGAGTCAATCTCTCCCATGATTGGCGATCGTGGGTTGTCATTGAGCGGTTCTGGCCAGATCAGAGGCGTGGCAATAGGAGTTGTGCGCCATGATCATGGCATGATGAGTGTCGATTGTAACCGTTGGTTATAGTTGCCTTTCTAGAATAGATTGTGGTCCAAGCTTCGGGTTTCCCCTTTCGTGAGCCGAAGATTTGGTATTTCCCCCAGAGCCAAAGATCGTATCTACGGCGGGGATCGAAGAGCGTGTCTCTGAAAGTCGATGAGAAATTTGGTCTTCAGTCGAGGTTGAAGACATTGTCCGAAGGATTGGCCTTCGGATGCTGTAGTCCGCTGAAAGGCGGTGGGTCGCTTGTAGTTGGCCTGTCCCTTACCTGGTCCGAAGTATGTAATCCAGAGAAAAGGGCTTTGACCAGTTGAATCGGGGTTCGGTTTGTAGCTGAACTGGGATATCCTAACAGTTGCCCCCCTACTCTCAATTTTTGAAGCAAGGATTTGCCTCGAGAAGTGAGAGTATTAATGCTTTGTCGTTTTCCTTCTGAGAGACAGTGTAGTGGATGATTACAGAATCTCTGATTGGACTGCCCATCATGATCTGGAAATCTAGTGGTGGACAGCTGTCACTCCTGGGTTGGGGAAGAAGGAAAAAGTGGGTGGCCCTGGGGTCGTCTTTCCTTTTCCTGTTGCACGATGGTTAAGCCAATCTGTTTGTTGAGATTTGGATGGTTGTGGCCTCTTTCCCCCGTCCGTTGGATGATGGGTGCACCTCATCTTGGTGGTTAGTTGAAGGTGGGTTTCCTCCCAGGATAACCTTGTGTCAAATCACCCCTAGCGGGGCCTCAAAGACCCTTGCTTTTCTTTTGGGGAAGGGCAAAGGTTCAGCCAAGGAAGTTTCTTCAGCCTCGTCTCATCCCTCGTCCAACTTGTTTTGGACTACTAGTCTACTTCGCAGGTAGAATCTTCTTTCTGCTCCCTTGCTTCACTATTTTGTCATGGAAGGATCCATAGAAAATCAAGGGGAAAAGGTTGGGCCCTCGGGGGCCGGTGAGGTAATAGGTCCGGAGTCGATTCCCAGCTCTGTTTCTCAGGATAAGGTGGCTCTTCTCTGGGAACGCTATTGCATTCCCAAGGAGTTCCCCTTCATTCTCCCCGCACTTGAAGAATGAGTGAATGAACCTCCCCCTAAGTGTCTAGCTGTGTACGAAGATCATCTGAAAGCTAGTCTTTGATTTTTCCTGCACCACTTCTTCATCAAGATTTTCTGCTTGTATCAAGTGGTGCCGGCACAGTTGACCCCGAATAGTATTTGGAACATCTGCGGGTTCCTGGTCATGTGCAGCATCGCAAACGTAGAACCTAGGACCAATTTGTTCATGGCCCTTTTCATTCTCAAGAGGGACTTCCACAGCAATGGATGGTGGGTGATTGGCCTTAGGTCGGGCCGTAGGGTCATCAAGGACATGCCTAGCGCCATCCACGAGTGGAAACCAATTTTTGTATTTGTGGTGTCTTTCAATCCATGGGCTTCGATACTGTGTGGAAGGAGCCTCGCCTGATCGCTAATGACGAGAAGAAAGTCTTGGCGACCGATCAATTGGACTATGACCTCCTGGTCAAATCCGAAGTTGCCCCCATTCAGGAACTGTTGGAGGAGAGAAATCTCCATCGGGCAGGGATTAGCAGATTTCCCTTATTAGGTATAGCGATAGGAGTTTCTGCTCTTCTTTTTTGGTTTTATTGTAGCTCAGTCAATTGAAGTGAACTCTTTTGCTTGTAGGTGACAAGATGAAGCCCAGTGTGAGTTGGCTTCTTCAAACTTCGGAGAAGAGGGTTGCACAGGCCCCTCTTACTTGGTCTGCAGTTCGGAAGAGGGCTCGAAGGGATGGTCCCGAGGGGGACCAAAGTAATTCGTCTTCCCGGGGTACCTCAGGGGAAGATGCAGCAGCCATGGAAGGGGCTCCATCAAGATCCTATCTAGTCGAAACTCTACCGGCGGCTGTCTTCCCAGTTCACACAACAAGGAGCTCTCCTCAGGGAGTTGATGTGCCACCGTTTTGCCCTCCTGCTGCTGATACGGGCAAAGTATGGCAAGTCAAAGGTGAGTTCGCCCATGGGGCTTCCTCGGCCGGAGGCCGTTTGACGAACTCTTCGGAGCTCTTACCTACGGGGGGACTGCTGGTCCCGGCCATAGCCAGGCAGGTGTTGAAGGGCACGCTACTGCCTCATGACTTGGTGGTTCTTCGGAATCGGAACCTTCCTAGAGTGCCTGATTTTGCCTTCTCCACCCTACAACAGGTATGATCCTCACTGCCCCCTTTGTCCTGAGAGCTGTTTGATCCACGACCCCTCACTTTTGATGCAGTTGGTCTATGACCTCACCTTCATGGAGAAGGGCCTGGGGAGCGTTGACAGCCTCATCCATGGCCTCAAAGAGGAGCTTCAGACTGCCAGGGCTGCCAAGGAAGTAGCCGAAGAGCTGAAGCAATCCATGGAGGACCGTCTTGCCCGGGCAAGTGATGAAGTTCGCAAACTGAAGGGCGAACTAAAAGGTGCCCATCTGACAATGGCGGGGCAAGAGGCAGGGTGGAGAAGGTGCAGAAAACAAGTCGACTCCCTGGAGCAGGCTACCAGGGAGGATCAGGAGAAGATAGAAAACCTGACCAAGGTGCCGGAGGAGGTTTCTAGGAGGGCTGAAGAGACGATCCTGGAGTCCGAGGCTGCTAAAAGGGAGTCCGTATCTTTAAAGAAGCGGGCAGACGATGCCGTGGCTGACTTCAAAATGTCTTCACAATTCCAAGAAGAGATTAGTGAAGCATCTTTGTATGGCTATCAGCACGGCTTCAACGACGTACTCTCCAGGGTGAAGGAGGCCTTCCCTCACCTTGACCTTTCTGGCATTCCTCCCTTCGATATAGTTGGAGAAGAAGAAGAGAAAGTGGAAGGGGCCGAAGCTATAGTAGAGGCCGAGGAGGTGCCATGTCCGGAGGTGGAGGCCATTGCCTTAGTTGAAAATCTGGAGGTGACCCCAACTCTAACCCTGGTTCAGGAGGAAGCTCAGGCTGGAGGGGTTCGAGCCGAAGGTTCTTTAGTCCCGGCCCAGATTGATGAGGTCCTCTCAGAGCAAATTGATAAGTTGATCTAATCTTGTGGTGTGGAGTCTTCTCCTACTGATGTTGAGTGACTTAAGTCACTCTGGATGTATTTTCCTTGTTTTTCCTTTGCATTATCAATGAATGATAATTTTTTCAGATTCTGAAATGTATTCTTCCTTTTTCTTGTGTGCACTATTATGCTTCATGTATAGCTTGAACTGGTTTTACCGTTCTTTCTTTCGCTTAGTCGAACAGTCATAACCGAAGGCCGTTTAGTTGATAGGTGATGGGGATGAACTCTAAAACGGACCATAACTCTGTTGCCGAAGACCGTCTATGATTGGTCAGGCCGGTGCCATCTTCCTTAAGTTTATCCATTGAGGTGGACAAACGTCAACTCCTCGTCAAGCAATAATCAGGGAAGTTTGATTACAATCTTTGTTGTCCACGTGGCATGTCGATATTTGTAAAGTCATGATTTCTTGCACCTTGTGAGCCACTGGGTCTCCTTTTTCCAAAAGAAACCATTAATGATGCCATCGCACGATGAAGATTTCTCTGGATTCGAAGCGATGGTAGTGTTGTTCTGGGGATGGCTCCCGAGCGACTTTCTGGTTCTCGAAGCATCACCCGGACACGTGGTGCTTTCTAACGTGGCTGGGAAGGACGTGGGGCATGCCTCCCCGTAGACGGTCGTGGGTGCAGGGTCTCTATAAATAGGACCCTGACTCCTGTTGTTAAAGGCCATCATTTCTGTAGGCTTCTTCCCTCTATTAGAGATGAGGTTCAGCACTTTTGAACTCCATCATGTGGCAAAGAGAAGGGCCATTGACCCGAAAAGGAAGCAAAGTCTGGAGTCCCTTGGGCCAGGGGACTATGACGAGGAGCCTCTCATGGACCGCCTTGAAAAGAAGGTTCGCCTGTTGGAGGCCGGATTGAGGGAGTATTGGGCCTAAGTCACGGTGGCGACCACGACGACGGAGGAAGCAAGGAGGGAGGCGGCGGATGCCATCTCAAACTTCAAGGCTTCTGCTACCTTCAAGGACGAACTCACCGGGGTGGCTCTAGACTCCTTCCATCAGGGGTTCCGAGAATGTCGGAGGAAGGCCTCCATGTTTTATAACTTGAAGGGCCTGGACAACATTAAGCCCTCCATTCCCTTTCCCGGACATGAATTTGATTTTGACTCCGATGAGGGGTCGGATTCTGGTTTAGACAGGAACCCCGGGGGCCCTTTATCGTCCCTCCAGATCTCCCCGCGCTGGTACGGAAAAAACTTGGCGGAGGGTTATTGAAAATTTCCCATATCTTTCCGGTGCTACTCCTTTTTTTTATGTATCTCTCCTTGTGAGAGTTTTTTTTTTCTCTCCTTTCTTTTTTTTCTTGTAAAAAATTGAAAGGAATGAAGTATCTTTTTGTTACCTCTTTCCATGCATTCTTTGCGATGTGTTGCATCATGCTTATCTGAAATGTAGACTCTGCAGACTATTTTTGGTCTACAGGGAAGAGATGAGGTCGGTTGAACCGTTCTTATAATGTTTGTTGTCGACAGAAAGGATGACAGTGGTCCTTTTAGGCATGTTTTTGGATTTACCGTAGGGTAGGGTGTTTATACCATCCCTGTGCACTTCTGTCATGATTAAGGTAGGCTGTTCAGGCCCATCTCGACGCGTCTTCGGATTCACTGTAGGGTAGGTTATGAAAACCATCCCTGTGCCTTTGATCTTGTTGGTGCCCTGGTTAGGCCATCTATTATGCTCGTCGGGCATACCGATAAGGTGAGTGGATCAGACTTTCCTTTGCACAGTTGACTGATTTTTCAGATCGGGTCACTTAGGTTGTTGTCGTTTAGTCGATGCAATTAGCCATTCTGAGTTGAGTAGGGTTGAGTAGCTTTGCACAGAAATTTCAGGAACTCATTTATTGATAGTATTTGCGAAGGTTTTGTCCATTCCATGGCCAGGATAGGGCCTTCCCCTCCAGGGTCTTGAGTCGGTATGTTCCTGGTTGAATGACTTCTTTGACTTGATATGGACCTTCCCAGTTGGGAGAGAGTTTACCCTATTCCATTGGCCTGGATACCTCTGTCCTTCACAATACCATGTCCCCCATACGGAAAGTTTGCTCCTTCACCCTTGAGTTGTAGTACTTGGCAACCTTTTGCTGGTATGCCACCATCCTTATTTGGGCATGTAGCCTGGTGCTTGATAGCAAGTCTAGATCAATCCTTCTGCGATCGAAATTCTCAGGCTTTTCATAGTTATCAATTCTCAGGGACTGCAGGGAGACTTCAATAGGTAGCACCACTTTGGTACCGTATGCCAGGTTGAATGGAGATTCGTCGATGGCCTTTCTCGGGGTAGTTCGGTATGCCCAGAGAATGGATGTTAGTTCTTTGGCCCAAAGCCCTTTGGCAGTGTTCAACCTTGTCTTTAGACTATGGACGATGGTCTGGTTAGTGCCTTCAGCTTCTCCGTTGGACTGTGGATGAGTAACGGATGTCAATCGATGCTGGATATGGTACCGAGCATAGAAGTCCTTAAACTTCGGATTGTTGAACTGTCTCCCGTTGTCCGTGATGATGACGTGTGGGATGCTGAACCTAAATATGATGAAATTTTTTACAAAATTTTTCACCTTGCCCTTTATAATTTGGGCCAGCGGTTCGACTTCTACCCACTTCATGAAGTAGTCGATGGCCACTAGGAGAAACTTCCTCTACCCTGATGCTGGTGGGAACGGGCCAAGAATGTCCATCCCCACTGGGCAAAAGGCCATGGGGCTGCCAGTTAAGTCAGGTGACTCGCAAGCTGTCTCTGCACATTGGTGTACCTCTGGCACTAGTCGCACTTCCGCACAAAATCAGTCGAGTCCTTCTGGATGGAGGGCCAATAATATCCCTGTCGAATGATCTTGTCTGCCAGAGATCTGCCTCCCAAATGATCATCGCATATGCCCTCATGGACCTCTCTCAGAGCATAATCCGCATGTGTGGGTCTCGGGCATTTTAGTAGTGGCTGAGAGAACGATCTCTTATAGAGGGTTCCATCTAAGATGACATATTGAGATGCCATCCAGCGGATCTTCTTGGCCTCTGCTTTATCTTCTGGTAGCTCTCCCTCATTCAGGAACTTGATGATGGGATCCATCCAGCTTGGTTAAGCATCGATCTGGCACACCTCTGTAGCCTCTTCGGCTATGCTTGGAGTTTCAAGATGTTCAACAAAGGTGTGCCTGAGAGACTCCGGTGCTGTGGTTGCCAGTTGAGACAATGCATCCACCCGGGAGTTCTCTGATCGTGGAACATGGATGATCTCAAAGTGTTCCAATTGGAAGGATAAAGCCCATACCTTCTCCAGGTACTGCACCATGGTTGGATCCTTGGCTACATACTCTCCGTTAACTTGATTTACAACCAGTTGGGAGTCTGAGAAGGCTCGAAGTTGCTTGACTCCTAGATCATTGGCGATCCGAAGTTCGGCAAGCAAGGCTTCGTATTCGGCCTAATTATTGGAGGCATGGAAGGAGAAACAGAGTGCGTACTCTATGGTATGGCCATCAGGTTCGGCCAACATGAGTCCAGCCCTACACCCAGTAGCATTGGAAGCTCCATCCACATGAAGCACCCAAACGGACTTCATCTCCTTCGGGGCTTCCTCTTCTACTAAAGATGCTTCGTCTTCGGACTTCCAGGTGCACTCAGCCAAAAAATCAAAGAGCACTTGGGCCTTCATAGCCGCTCGGGGCTGGAAGTTGATGTCAAATTCACTTAGCTTCACAGCCCACTTGGCTATCCTTCCAGAGGTGTCCGAAGATCGGAGAACGGCCTTGAGAGGTTGATCGGTTAGCACCATAATAGCATGGGCCTGAAAATATGGCCGTAGTCACTTTGTCGCAATCACTAAAGAGTAGATCAGCTTCTGCATCCTTGCATATCACGTTTCTGCATTATGGAGGACCTTGCTGATATAGTAGATTGGCTTGTAAGATCCATCTTCCTTTTTCTGGACAAGAATCGAGCTGACTACTTCATCCAAAGCAGAGAGGTACAGGTAGAGGACTTCGCCTTCTTGTGGCTTGGAGAGCAATGGCGGGGTCTCCAGGTACTTTTTCAGATCTTTAAAGGTAGCACGACAGTCTTTGAACCATTCAAAGCCCTTTGACTGCTGGAGTACCTTGAAGAACGGAAGGCATTTCTCGACTGACCAAGAGATAAATTTGCATAGGGAGGCAATTCTCCCTGTCAACTACTGGACTTCCATTTTGCAGGAGGGATGTCTCATATCTTTCAAGGCTTGAATCTTCTCAGGGTTCACCTCAATCCCTCGTTTGGTGACAAGAAAGCCCAAGAATTTATCCGAAGTGATCCCAAAGGGACACTTTGCTGTGTTCAGCTTCATGCGGTTGCATCGAACAACGTTGAATGACTCTTCCAAGTCACGAATATGGTCTTTCCGGAGGAGGCTCTTGACGATCATGTCATCAACATAGGCCTCCATGTTTCTTCCTAGTTGCTTTTCGAGCACTTTATTGATTAGTCTTTGAAATGTTGCCTTGACGTTCTTGAGGCCGAACGGCATCATCTTGTAGCAGTAGAGACCTTTATCAATGATAAAAGCCATCTTCTCCTCATCTTGTGGATCCATTCTAATTTGGTTGTAGCTGGAGAAAGCATCCATGAAGCTCAGCAACTGGTGGCTGGCAGTAGCATTGACTAGCTGATCAATTTTCAGGAGAGGGAAGCTATCTTTTGTGCAAGCCTTGTTGAGGTATGTATAATCAATGCAGATCCTCCACTTGCCGCTGGCTTTCTTTACCATCACCACATTGGCCAACCACTCAGGGTAGTGGGCCTCTCTAATGAACCCCACCTTAAGGAGCTTGCCAACTTTTTCATCCACAGCTTGCTGTCTTTCTGGGGCGAAGCTCCTTTTCTTCTGCTGCACCGGATTATACCCAGGGGGAACTTCTAGCCGATGGGTAATTACTTCGGCAGGAATCCCTGGCATATCCGAAGCCGACCAGGCGAAGACATCGGTGTTGTCCCTGAGGAAACGGATCAACTTTGTTCTAGTTCCCTCATTAAGCATGCTCCCGATCTACACAACTCTAGATGGATCTTTCTATATCAAAGGTACTGGGACGGTCCTCTCCATGGATTCACCAAGGTTTGTGGTTGCATCCCTCAGATCCAGCTGATTTGGAGTTGTCGAATCCTTGAAATGCCTGTCTTCAATCATCAGACACTGCCGTGCCATCCTCTTGTTTCCTCTAACTTCACCGACACCATTCCTGGTGGGGAAGTGCACCAAGAGGTAGTGAGAGAAGATCATGGTGCAAAACCTATTCAAGGCAGGCCACCCCAGAATAATATTGTATGCTGAGGGGATCTGGACCACCGTGAAGTTGATCGAAAGTGTCTTTTATCGAGGTTCAGTGACGAGGGTTACAGGCAACACTATTTTCCCCTCAGCATTAACTTGGTTGCCCCCAAAACTAGAGAGCGGTATGGAAAACCTTGCAGTTGATGTCTAGGTAAACACATTTTAGAGAATGCATCGTATATCAAGACATCAGTCGAACTTTCATTATCAACAAGGATTCGTTGTACATCATAATTGGCCACTACGGCCGAGATTACAAGAGGGTCGTCATATGGGAGCCGAACTCCTGCAAGGTCATCATCGGAGAAGAGGATCGGGTTGTTGTCTTTAAGTTGCTTTGGAGCATCGTCCTCGTCCCTTCTCCAGTTGGTGGGTCGGTGTATCATCCCTACACCTCCGTTGGTAGGCCTTTGATTTGGTAGTTCGGCCTCTTCGAGAGATGGTTGGGGAATAGTTGCTTCCGACCGAGGGCCTTAGCGATCGATGTACCACCCCAAGTACCCTCTCTTGATGAGATCCTCAATTGCATCCTTTAGTTGGATGCACTCTTCTATGTTGTGGCCATGATCCCGGTGGAATCGATAATATTTGTTCCTATTCCTTACAGAAGAGGAGGACTTCATGGGATGGGGCCGTTAGAGATAGTTCTCCTTCTCTATCTCCATGAGGATCTTCTTTCGAGAAAGGTTGAGGGGGGTGTAGGAGTCAAATCTTCCTCTCGAAGATCTAGGCCTGGGAGGACTTCTTCGGTGGTCTGTATATTTGCCGCCATTGTTATTGGAAGTTTGGGGACCTTGTCCCCTGTTATTCTTCTCTTTTGAAGGAGGTTTCCCTTCAATCAATCATCGATTTGCCGCCTGCTCTTCAGCATCGGCACAACATAGCTTTTAGAGAACTTCTTATCCAGGAAAAAGGTAAGCCTGGAAGTACGAAGCCCCTTCTTCGATGCTGACATGGCCACATGCTCGTTGAGATCAAGGATCTCAAGCATGGCCACATTAAACCTGGAGATATAGTCTCGCAGGCTTTCTCCTTCATTCTAGTGAAGGAGGAACAGTGTGTCCATATTTCGAGGAATCTTGTGGCAGGTCCTGAAATGCAAGATAAATAACTTTTCTAACTAGGAAAAGGAATCGATGATACCTGGGCACAGGCTCGAGTACCACATCCGAGCGGACTTCTTCAAGTAGCCGGGAATGCTAAGCAGTACATTGCGTCCGAAGCTCCTTGGATCATCATATGGGCCTTGAAGCTGTCCAAATGGTCAAGGGGGTCGGAGGTGCCATCGTAGGATTCCATCTGGGGAACCCTGAAGTGTCGAGAAATAACCTCGACCATGATACGATCGATGTAGGGTGGGCATAGATCACCCATAATCAAGTCGTCGGGATCCTTAAGATCCCGCACTGTCTGCTCTCATGCCTTTGCCATCTCTGATTTGATGGCTCTAAATCTCCCATCATGATCAGGAGTCTGCTTCGGCACTCTCTCCACAGAAGTGGAGTCTCCGGAGGAGGGTGAGTGAGTTTGCCTAGGCCTTTTTCCTTTTTGTGGGAAATTGGTGGACCTGGACAATCTCGAAGTTCGGCCTTCGGGAGAGGGCTGAGACTGGGGGGAGGGATGCATGGAATCCTCCCGTGGTGCTCTATTCCTTCGGGACTGATAGCTATGTCTAGAGGCAAACCACCGGAAAGGCTCTATTCTGGAAGTCTTGAACCATGGCCGTAAGGTTGGTGACCTGGTTCACAAGAGCTTCGAACTGCTGTAGTCCCACAACGACTGTGGGAGGTGGGACATCATTCTCCTCCAGGGGTGCACCCCCCTGGGACAGTGCACGACTTCGGCTTGTAGAAGCGATTTGAGTTTTTTCTCTCGCCATCAAAAACATTTTACTTCCCCTTGTCTGGGAGGGAGCTGAAAGAGTGCTAATGTGCCCCCTTCCTGGCATGCCAATCTGTTGGTGTGGAGTCCCTGAATCGGTCGGTCGGAGCTGTTGTACCGCAGGATCACTCCCTGGTTCACCTGCAAAATAGGTCCCTTGCCGGAGTTGTTCCGACGGGGGACACTCCGATGCCTAAGTTAGTGGTGGATCCCAGCCACAGAATGGGGAAGGGTGTCGAGAGTGTGAGAGGAAAGCTCTTTGAGAATGTATGAGTGTATGTGAGCGTGAGTGTTAGCATACTTCTCTGGCCATCCTTCTTACCATTTTTAAAAGAAGGCCTCCGGCCTGCGGCCTACTCTTTTTCCAGTGATCATGGGGAGCCAATCTCTCCCATGATTAGCGATCATGGGTTGTCATTGAGTGGTTCCGGCCAGATCAGAGGCGTGATAGTAGGAGTTGCATGCCATGATCATGGCATGATCAGTGTCGATTGTAACCGTTGGTTATAGTTGCCTTTCTGGACCAAATTATGGTCCAAGCTTTGGGTTTCCCCTTTCATGGGCCGAAGATTTGGTATTTCCCCCAGAGCCGGATATCGTGTCTACGGCGGGGACCGAAGAGAGTGTCTCCAGAAGTCGATGAGAAATTTAGTTTTCAGTCTAGGCCGAAGACGTTGTCTGAAGGATTGGCCTTCCGATGCTGTAGTCCACTGAAAAGTGTTGGGTCGCCTGCAGTTGGCCTGTCCCTTGCCTAGTCCGAAGTCCGTAGTCTGGAGAAAAGGGCTTCGACCAGTTGAACCGGGGTTCAGTTCGTAGCTGAACTGGGATATCCTAACAGGTATTAAGAATGTATTAGAGCTGTTATATTAGCAATTAAAGATTTGATTCATACTCATTATGCCAATTCATTCATTTTTACATCAATATGCCAATTCATTTCCATGCACATCAATCACTCCCCCTTTTTGTCATTAATCAAAAAGGTTTTCAAAATGCATATTATTTTATCTTTTTAAATAGAATAAGAACATTGATAATATTGTGTGAGATAATTTCACCTTCTCATAGAATTTTTCAAGTTGAAATTCTTCATTGAAATTCAGGTGAAGTTTCTCTCTCCCTTATTAGGTTAAACATTAAGATCATTGAAAGAAGTAATAAGATGTAGCAATAAGAGATTCATCACAATGTACACAGTGATTCAAAAAAGAAGGCATTTCATTACATCAAAAGATAGTACATTACATCAAAAGGTAATACATTTAAAGGATAAAAAGATACAAGCACAAAGATACAAACTAGTGTTCTTCCTTATAAGAGGAAGAACCAACATCTACAACAGTATATGAAGTTTTAGTCTTTAAAGTGGTGCGGGCACCAGAATTAGAAGAAGACTGCAGGGATCCATCTGGATCTCTGAATGGCCTTGCCCGAAGATTAGGGTTTGTAATAAGGGTTGACCTTGTCAACCAGATTATTTTATTTGTTGAGCCTGCATTTCATTTTGTTGAGTCATGTTGACTCAGTCTAAGTCCAAGTCAAGTCCTGGTTGGCTCCATTCCCTAAGGCATCATTTTTTCTTCCAAGGACAAATCCAAGTGGATGCCATACTCCCAGCCACACTCCCAGGACCAGTTGGCACCACATTTCATCCCAGTGTCCCTGGTCCCCACGCCCAAGAGAGCAAGAAAATTTTCTTAGGAGAAGTCAAGGAAGGCGCCCACAAGCTGCCAAAAGTAACCAAGCTAAAGGAGTAGGGGATTTTTCTTAGAGAGGACTTCAAGGTAGGCGCCCACACCTGCCTAAAGTACCTGGATATGAATGGAAGGAGCCTAGTCTTGGGGAGAAAGACTAGGAGATGAGTATTTTATTCCAAGAAAGAGCAAGTCATAGAAGGAAAACCCATGACTTAAGGAGAAGAACTAGGAGGTGCCCCACATACCTGCCATATGAAGCCATCACCTTGCATTTGAGGCCACCCACTCCAAGAAAAGAAGCCTGGTCGGTCAAGGGAAGGTTTTTCATGCTTAGGATGAATGTTTAGTCCCACATGGGAAGTAGTGTAATTTTGTTTCTCTTGCAAGGTCTATATATTGGACCCTTATGTAATCTTTTGATTTGGGAATGAGTAAATGAAATCTTTTCTTGTGTTGAGCAACCTTGTGTTCCCTTCTTCCGCACTTCTTTGAGTGTTGAGCTCCGTGAGGGAGTAAATCTGGGTTCCATTGGAGCCTTGAGGAGGTGAGAGATCTCCAAAGTTACCAAAACCCTACCCCACTTTCATCCCTGGTCGCCAACCCTAATTTCCTTTCATCATCCTATCCGCCAACACCCAAATTCCTAAACCCTATTCCACTTCATTCAAGGTCACCATCTCCTTCTCCAAGCCACCGCCCACTATTTCAAGCCCTAGGTCCTTTTCATCTGCAAGCCGCCGCCCTACCAGCCAAACCCTAAATCCACTCTATCTTTCACCACCACCTCCATACTCTTCCCTCATCTTCAAAGTTCGAGCAGTCCGGAGCTATCCCAGGTAAAGGTCTCTTCCTTGAGTTTCTTACATCCTTATCTTGTTCTTCATCCTTTCCAGATCCAGAGTACGAGAAGAAGGCCAACCTTGCCATAGGACTACAATCCAAGGATCCATTGCAAAGATACCCCATCTCCTAGGATCCTACAATCTGCTCGAAAGTGTCCTTCAATTGAAGCAAAGAGAGATATCACAGTCAGGTATAAAACCTTCTCTTCTCTCTTCGTCTGTTTCTTGAAAGAGGAGAAAACCCTAGGTCTGGGGATTTCTCAATCTCCAGCGATCCTACTTCTTTATTACTCTGATAATCTACTCTTTTGAATTATGCTTTCTTTCAGTGCATATTTTCTTTCAATATTAGTTAGCCTTGTTTTTGAGTCAAGCCAACTTCTAACAAAACACAAAAAAAAAAAAAAAAAGTTTTAATTTACTTCCGCATCGCATCATCTTATTTGTTCTGCATCATTTTTGGTATCAGAGCCCTGTCTAGGGTTCTTGCTTGTTTGATTATTTTTTCGTTCCTTTTTACTTTTGCTGCCTGGAGTAGACTCCCCTGGCCATCCGATCCTAGGAACAAGCGAGATGCAAGCCTCCTCCTCCTATTCCACGGGGGTTCCTAGGGCATGTAGGGGTGCCGCTGGGTTATAACTTCTAGGCAGGGATTGTAAACGGGACACACGTTCTATTTTCTGTCAGTAACTATCATGTTATTCAAATTGTTTCTCCCTACAAAAAATTCTAAATTAAGTAATTCTTATTTTCTTGGAACCATTATAATTGATAGTAATTTACATAAAATTTTCATAATTTATTAATTTATTTAGATTTTCTGAGATCAATTTTGCTGTTGTTCTGCTTTTTTATTTTTTGCAAGCTATTTTTTTATTTGAGTGTGCATAAATTGAATCTATCTTAAGGGCACCGAAGTTGCAACATAAGGGGAGGATTGAGACCCTCTCCTTAGCCCAAAACCACCTCCCGTGCATTCGAACCTAAGCCTTTAATCTTAAAATTAATTAGACCTAATTTGCCCTAGTGGGCTAGGGACACCAACTGGTCGGGTCGAGGCTAGTGTTGAGTCAGTTTGTCTAGTTACTCTGTGTGTGCTTTGTACTTAGTGTCTAGAACAGTGGTTCAGGGATTCTATCCCGAAGGGCTTATGTGCTGGTCCGCCTACCTGGCCAATCACTGATTAGTGTCTAGGATTGGCAATTAGGGACCTAACACTCCCCTTACACCTGCCTGGCTGAGTCCCGAGTTACTACAGGCTAGCTTGCCACTTTGATTGGGCGTCTAGTTTGGGCTCTAGGTCTAGTTAGCCCGTAGTCGTTTCAGTCGAGTCTCATTTGGTGTGCTTGCTTGCATCATCATGTCCACCCGAACGGAGTACCCTACCAACCTAGTCAAACCTAACCTGATTTAGAGGCCATGATTAGAACTCTTACCAAAAGTATGACCAAATTGAGTCAGGATATGACTGATACTGTTGCCCAGTTTAGGGATCAAGTCCGTGAGGATCTTACCCAGCTTAGGGATCGAGTCCAAGTACTTGAGGAACCTAGACATCAGAATTGGACTCCTGACCCAGATTTTAATGTGCCTCAACTTCACCCACACCAGGAGCTGAGAAGACCTTTATACAGAGATCCTGAACCTAATCATAGGAGGCCTGACCCAGAGCCTGAAGATAGAGATGATAGGTTCATCCGGAACATCAAATTAGATGCACCCACTTTTGATGGTAGCTTAAACCCTAAGGTGTATTCTGATTGGGAGGGTGAGATGGACCAGTACTTTGAGTGGTATACCATGTCTGAGGAAAGAAAATTCAAGTTTGCCAAGATGAAGTTAGTGCATCAAGCTAGGTTATACTGGGGGAACATTGAGCTTAACCACTAGGAGACGAAATGTTGAGCCCATAACCACTTGGCAGGGTATGAAAGAAAAGCTTAGAGATAAGTACCTACCCATTTCATACCAGCAGAATCTGTTAGACCAATGGCAAATCTTGAAATAAGGGAACCGATCTGTCTCATACTACATAGCCACCTTTGATGAGTACTTGATGAGATGTGATGTGAGTGAAGCCCATGAGGTCACTTTGTCTAGTTTAGGGCTGGACTTAGGGAAGACATTAAGAGGGAGTTGTTTCTGAGAGAGGTTACTGACCTAGACCAAGCCTATCAGATTGCACTGAACATTGAGAAATTTCAGAGAGGACCTATACCTTCTAGGGTTAGTGCCCCAATCCGAAGAAATGGACCTAGCCAAGTTACCCCTAGCAAACCTTTTCAGGGTATTCCCACCCATAGGTCCATGGACAAAGGTAAGGCACCTGACACCCAGAGAACCCCTAGTTCTAGTATCACCTATTTAAGTGTCAGAAACCAGGTCATATCTCCAGCCAGTGTAAAGCCATAGCCTATTTTAAGTGCCATAGGGTAGGTCATGTTTCTAGCCAGTGCCCGCGTAGATCCCTTTATATAGAAGAGGGAGAGGCAGAGAATTCCGGGCCCAATGAGGAATTTGAAGAAGAAGTTTATGAGGCCGGAATGAACTTGGTTGATGAGTATGAAGGAGAGGAGGAACCCACAGAGTCTGACCAGTTAGGAGTTGTGAGATGCATCCTATCCCAGAGTAGAGTTCAGGAGGATTGGCGTAGGACTAACATCCTACAGACTTTCTTTAAATTAGGGGATAAGGTATGTAAGATCATCATAGATAGTGGGAGCTGTGTGAATTCCATTTCTGCTAGCACTGTCAAAATGTTAGGCTTAACCCCAGTCCCCCACCCCAACCCCTATAAGGTTTCTTGGGTAGACTCTACCTCTATACCCATCCAGTCTAGATGTCAGGTCCAAATCCAGATGCAATCCTATCAAGAGAAGATTTGGTGTGATGTCTTACCCATGGGGGTGAGCAGTATAATTCTTGGGAGACCTTGGTTATATGATCATGATGCCACCCTCTTAGGAAAATCCAATACCTGTATCTTTTGTTTTAATGGGAAAAAGATCACAATCCATTCAGTCCCTCCTAAGGACAAGGTAGCTAAAGGACCCAATAAGGTCAAAGAGATGAAGACTGGAGTGAACATAATTAGTGCTAAGGATCTAGAACAAGAAATTCATAGTGGTTCACCTATTTGGATGTTGACTGCTAGGGAACTTAGGACTCCTACACCCTCAAAGCCTCCTCAGAAAGTTAGGCCTTTGTTAGAAGAGTTTGAGGATGTTTTTCCCGAGGATCTGCCAGACCACCTTCCACCTCTTAGGGATATCCAGCATTCCATAGATTTAATCCCAGGAGCTACTTTACCCAACTTGCCCCATTATAGGATGAATCCATCTGAGCATGAGGAACTGCAAAAGCAGGTTGGAGAATTGTTGAGGAAGGGGTTCATTAGAGAGAGTCTTAGCCCTTGTGCAGTCCTTGCACTACTGACCCCAAAGAAAGGTGGCATGTGGAGGATGTGTGTTGATAGTCGTGCCATCAACAAAATCATAATCAAGTATAGGTTCCCCATCCCTAGACTAGATGACATGCTAGATATGATGGCCGGTGCAATGGTTTTTTCCAAAATTGATCTCAAGAGCGGCTATCATCAGGTTAGAATTAGACTAGGGGATGAGTGGAAAACCGCTTTCAAAAATAAGGATGGTCTCTATGCATGGGTTGTTATGCCTTTGGGTTGTCCAATGCCCCTAGTACTTTCATGAGGATTATGACCCAGGTGCTTAGAGCTTTCATAGGGAAGTTTGTAGTGGTCTATTTCGATGACATCCTGATCTATAGTAAGACCCCTGCAGACCACCTAAGCCACCTTAGACAAGTCTGCCAAGTTTTGAGGAATGATAGTCTCTACGGTAATCTCAAGAAGTGTGAATTCATGACCAGTAGAGTTATCTTCCTTGTTTTTGTAGTAACCCCTGATGGCGTGGCTGCTGATCCAGAGAAGATTAGGTCCATAGTAGAATGGCCAGAGCCGACCAGTGTGCATGAAGTTAGGAGTTTCCATGGCTTGGCTACCTTCTATAGATGACTCATCAAGGGGTTTAGTACTGTAGTTGCTCCTATCACAGATTATATTAGGAAGGGAGAATTTCAGTGGACTAAAGCCGTCCATAAAGCCTTCTTAGATCTTAAGGATAGGATGACCCAGGCACCCATTTTGAGGTTACCCGACTTTTCTAAAGTATTTGAGGTTGCCTGTGATGCTTCAGGTGTAGGTATAGGTGGAGTCCTGAGCCAAGAGAATCATCCCGTAGCATTCTTTAGTGAAAAACTTAATGATGCTAAGCTTAGGTATTCTACCTATGATAAAGAATTTTATGCGGTAGTGCAAGCTTTGCATTACTAGAGACATTATTTGCTACCGCAGGAATTTGTGCTGTTTTCGGACCATGAGGCTCTTAGATTCCTGAATTCCCAAAAGAAGCTTAACCCTAGGCATGCTAAGTGGGTAGAGTATATCCAGTCCTATACTTTTGTTTTGAAACATAAGGCTGGGACTGAAAATAAGGTAGCTGATGCCCTTAGTCATCGATCTTTATTATTGAATTCTGTTAGGGCTGAAGTCGTAGGGTTTGAGCAGATCAAAGAGGAATATGAGTTGTGTCCGGATTTTAAGACTGCGTATCAGGATCTAGCTCAAGGACCATCTAGTGATCATAAGGGTTATACCCTTTTAGATGGCTTTCTGTTCTTTAAGAATAGGCTTTGCATCTCTAGAACTTCTCTTAGGGAATTTTTGATTTGGAAAATTCATGCTGGGGGTCTAGCAGGCCATTTTGGAAAAGACAAGACCACCCTGGCTGTTGAAGACTACTTTTTCTGGCCTAGCTTAAAAAGAGATGTAGCACACATTGTGGCTAGGTGTTGGACCTGCGCTGTTGCCAAACAGCGAAAACAGAACACCGGCCTTTATACCCCACTCCCTGTCCCAGATTGTCCTTGGCAAGATGTGAGTATGGGCTTTGTGTTAGGTTTGCTGTCTCAATCTTTGTCATAGTCGACCGATTTTCTAAGATGGCCCACTTCTTGCCTTGCCCAGACTTTTGATGCAAGGTAGCCACCCTGTTCTTTAATGAGATAGTTAGACTCCATGGCCTACTTAAGACAATTGTTTCAGATAGGGATGTCCAGTTCACCAGCTATTTTTGGAAAACCCTTTGGCATAAGTTAGGGACAAAACTTAAGTTTTCAACTGCCTATCATCCCCAAACTGATGGCCAAACCGAGGTAGTAAACCATAGCTTAGGCAATCTGCTAAGATGTCTTGTTGGTGAAAACACTAGGAATTGGGATTTGTACTTACCTAGGACTGAATTTGCATACAATGACTCGTCAATAGGTCTACAGGTAAGAGTCCATTTGAAATTGTGCATGGGTACAAATCTCACACACCTCTTGACCTAGCCCCTTTACCAGTCTGCACACGAGTCTCCGAGTCTGCTGATGTTTTTGCATAGCATATAAAAGACTTGCATAAAAAATTCATGCCAAAATAAATTTAAGTAATGAAACTTATAAGAAGTTGGCTGATTCTCAAAGGCGAGTCAAAACTTTTGTTGAGAGAGACTATGTAATGATTAGGTTAAGGCCTGAACAGTTTCCTTCTGGAACCGTTAGAAAGTTACATGCTAGAGGAGCTGGACCATTTAGAGTGGTGAAGAGAGTAGGATCCAATGCCTATGTGCTCGAGTTGCCTCCAGAACTAGGCATTAGCCCCACTTTCAACATTACAGACCTAGTAGAGTATAGAGAGCCAGCTGTGATTCCCAGTGAGCCTTTTAAGCCTAATCCTGTTCTTGAGAGTGAACCCAACCCTGTGTGTCCCAACAAACTGGCCAGTGTGTCCACCAACAAACTGGCCAGTGAGGAAAGAACAGATTGAAAAGATATACCATCAGATCTCTACTCGTAATAGAGTATACCAAAGATACCTGGTCAAGGAAGGCCAGATTCTGATGACTCTTGGATCTTCCGAGATGAATTATAGGAGCTGGATCCAGATCTCTTGGAGAGATACCAGAGCCAACTTAAGCCTTACTCGACAAGGTCGAGTTCCTCCCACTCCAGGAGAATTGGTGCGGGCACCAGAATCAGAAGAAGATTGTAGAGTTCCATCTGGATCTCTGAATGACCTTGCTCGAAGATTAGGGTTTGTAATAAGGGTTGACCCGATCAACCAAATTATTTTATTTCTTTGAGTCTGCATTTCATTTTGTTGAGCCATGTTGACTCAGTCTAAGTCCAAGTCAAGTCCAGGTTGGCGCCATTCCCTAGGGCATCATTTTTTCTTCCAAGGCCAAATACAAGTGGACGCCACACTCCCAGCCACACTCCTAGGACTAGTTGGCACCACATTTCATCCCAGTGTCCCTTGTCCCCATGCCCAAGAGAGCAAGAAAATTTTCTTAGGAGAAGTCAAGGAAGGTGCCCACAAGCTGCCAAAAGTAACCAAGCTAAAGGAGCAGGGAATTTTTCTTGGAGAGGACTTCAAGGTAGGCGCCCACACCTGCCTAAAGTACCTAGCTATGAATGGAAAGAGCCCAGTCTTGGGGAGAAAGACTAGGAGATGAGTATTTTCTTCCAAGAAAGAGCAAGTCATGGAAGGAAAACCCATGACTTAAGGAGAAGAACTAGGAGGTGCCCCACATACCTGCCATATGAAGCCATCACCTTGCATTTGAGGCCGCCCACTCCAAGGAAAGAAGCCTGGTCGGTCAAGGGAAGGTTTTTCATGCTTAGGATGAATGTTTAGTCCCATATGTGAAGTTGTGTAATTTTGTTTCTCTTGCAAGGTCTATATATTGGACCCTTATGTAATCTTTTGATTTGGGAATGAGTAATAGAAATCTTTTCTTGTTTTGAGCAACCTCATGTTCTCTTCTTCCGCACTTCTTTGAGTGTTGAGCTCCATGAGGGAGTAAATCCGGGTTCCATTGGAGCCTTGAGGAGGTGAGAGATCTCCAAAGTTACCAAAACCCTGCCCCACTTTCATCCCTGGCCGCCAACCCTAATTTCCTTTCATCATCCTAGACGCCAACACCCAAATTCCTAAACCCTATTCCCACTTCATTCAAGGCCGCCATCTCCTTCTCCAAGCCACCGCCCACTATATCAAGCCCTAGGTCCTTTTCATCTGCAAGCCGCCGCCCTACCAGCCAAACCCTAAATCCACTCCATCTTCCATCGCCACCTCCATACTCTTCCCTCATCTTCAAAGTTTGAGCAGTCCGGAGCTATCCCAGGTAAAGGTCTCTTCCTTGAGTTTCTTACATCCTTATCTTATTCTTCATCCTTTCCAGATCCAGAGTACGAGATGAAGGCCAACCTTGCCATAGGACTATAATCCGAGGATCCACTACGAAGATACCCCATCTCCAATGATCCTACAATCTGCTCGAAAGTGTCCTTCAATTGAAGCAAAGAGAGATATCACAGTCAAGTATAAAACCTTCTCTTCTCTCTTCGTCTATTTCTTGAAAGAGGAGTAAACCCTAGGTCTGGGGGTTTCTCAATCCCCAGCAATCCTACTTTTTTATTACTCTGATAATCTACTCTTTTGAATTGTGCTTTCTTTCAGTGCATATTTTCTTTCAATATTAGTTAGCCTTGTTTTTGAGTCAAGCCAACTTCTAACAAAACACAAAAAAGAAAAAAAAAATAGTCTTAATTTACTTCTGCATCGCATCATCTTATTTATTCTGCATCATAAAGGTTTAAATCTAAGGTCTCTAAATCTTGTTCTAGTAAGGGCCTTAGGTGTCTTAGCTTTCTGTTTACCCCTAGATTTTGGTTTGGCCTTAGATAGAGTAGGTTCTACTTTAACTTCAGAGGGCATAAAAGGTTCAGTCGGTGGTATTAAAGAAATAGGATCTGGATCGAATAGCCCTGGAGGTACAAAAGGTGGTGGCTGAGCTGGTGGTGAAGGTTGGTATGCAGGTGGCTCCCTAGAGGTCTAAGCTATAGAAGCCTCAGCAGTGGATGAAAGCTTGTGTAAGTACAACCAAATAGCTCGAAGCTCATCCTCGAGACCTTCCAGTCCTCTCTGCATGACCTGCATCTCAATAGCCTGCTATGCCATGAAACCATCTATAGCTCCCCTCAATCTGCCAAAGTCCACGTGCAGCTCTTTGATAGTAGCATGAATGTTCTCCTGCGAATGCGGTCTGCTCTCCACCGCCTCGACCTGGTGGTCAACTATGCTAGCTGTGCCCTGATGTCTTGTAAACCAGTGTCAACTATCTGACGTAACTCACCAAACATCAAACTAATGGAGCTCATCAAGGACTCTGAAAGAAGTATGATCTATTGGGCTATAAAGGCCTGTGAAGTTGATGGTGTGGTAGTAGAAGGTCTGGGAGCAGGTCCAGTAGAAGGTCTAGGGGGTGTCCTGGAATTGTTAGTCTCTCTCTATATCTGACCCTGCTCATCACTATCAGCCTGTGTACCATCATCTCCTCTGGTTGCAGTAGTATAAGTGTCACCAGCTGGATGCTCAGTCAGATCCTCCTCATCCTCGTCATCATCAGAAGAGGTAGCAACCTTCTGCCCAGATATCCTTTTCGACCAAATTCCTTCTACTAGATGGTATACCATCCTTTGAATGGATTTTGCCGAATAGGTGTCTGTTTGGTATAGGGGTCTACCATCTGGTGGGGGCACCAGGATCAGACATAGATTACTGGGCCCTATCTGGTTTACTTAGTCATGTGTCATAATTTTGTAATCAAGTAAGATTGAGTCCTGTAATAAGTTAAGGCTAGTTGATTTGTCTCAACCTTAGTCCCGTACCAGTCCAATTTATATACAAGAAAAAAGGATACCCTATTTTGAAGTTCCACCAAGCCTCAAACAGGAGCCTGAGTCTTTCACATCAGCCAATAGGGCCTGTTTGCGACCCCAGGGTCTAAGATTCCTTCCAGATGCCCGGATGCCCTCTAGATGCCTTCCAGATGCCTTGATACCCTCTAAATGCTAGAGTATATTCTAGATGCCAGGTGCCCCTTGATTTTAGGAATATGCCAGCATCCTAGGCCAAGAGATTTCAAGCCCAGGAGTCAAGCCCATGAGCCCCAAAACCAAGATTCTAAGGAATATGCCGATACTAGGGCATCCCAATTTTCAGGGCCCAAAGCCCATGCGCCAATCCCAATGTTGCCATCCCCTTGCTGCCTCTTAAAGCCCACACGCCAATAAAAGGAGGCATCCAAGAGTTTGACCAAGTCCAAGGAGGAAGGAGTTCCATTCACTTAAGGAGAACTAGTTTTATTTTATTTCAAAGTGTATTCTCCTAAGCAAACTTTTATTCCCTCTCCCTCTCTACTTTGTATTCCTATCCTAACTAGGAGAGGACTTAGGGAACATCTATAAATACCCCACCCCTCCCCCTCTTGTAAGTAATCTTTATTTATGATATCAAAATTATAGGCCAGGGTGATGATGCAACCCAAGAGGGGGGTGAATTGGACTTTAAAACTTTTTCATAATATTTCAAATAATGTTTCAATTCAAAACATGTGTTTGTAAGATCAAGATAATGTGTAGTGGAAATTAAAAGTAAATGCAAGAATAAAACAATCACAAACAGAAAATAATTTATAGTAGTTCGGTGCACTCCAAGGCACCTACTCTACTCCCCAAGTTTTCCTTGGGAATTCACTATAATCATACAGATTACAGCCAACTTGTTTTCCGAGCTCACAAGTAGAAATCCCTTGTTGGTTTTCTAACTTAGGCTTACCAACAACCTTTGATGGTTTTACGTGCTCACCAGCAACCTACCTTTGTTTTGCGGGCTAACCAAGAACCTAGTTGGTTTTACTGGCTAACCAACAACACAACTTGTTTTGTTTTCCGGCTCACAAGTTAAACCCTAGTTGATTTTTATCACATAGGCTCACCAACAACCTTGATGGTTTTTCCAAGGCTCACCATCAACCTGGATACAATAATGTAAAAATGAAAATAAAAAGCTTTCTTATAAAGCAAATATTTTGTTGAAGCACATTGATTGTTGATGTTGAGCTTGTCTCCATGTTGTAGAAGCTTTAATGGATACTTGAAGATGTTGCTCTTGGATGCTCCCTCTCCTCTTTGAATCCTTGGAGGCTCAACATCTCAACAAATAGATCCTTAAAATATCCTTCACATATTTTCACTTGAAAACCAAAGGATTTATCTTTCAAACCATGGATCCTCTTCCCTCTTCTTTAGAATTGCTTAACCAAGTATTTAAATAGCCTCCCAATACTTAAATGACCATTTGTAGCCATTAGGGAGGAAAAACTAGCCATTGGAACCAAGTTGGGAAAGTTCTATACTTCAGAAAAACTAGCCATTATAGTCCAAGTGTTGGCACTTGACCTTCATGAGTCACCACTTCATTTTCTTGAGCCGACTCTTCATTTTCTTGAGTTGACACTTGATCAAAGATATTTTTTTGAAGTCTTCTGCTCTGCACAGGTGAGTCAATACTTTTTCTGGTGAGTCAACACCTTGAGGCGATACTTTGAGTCCATGAGTCGACACTTGACCAAACTCTGAAATTTTCTTGTTCTGTCTTCTATTTGGTCTTAGGCCTTGAGTCGATACTTAAGTCGACACTTAAGTCGACACTTGGATTTCATGAGTCGACACTTGGCTACACCAGCACTGAAACTTCTTCAAATTCAATTCTTGAGTACATGTAATTGATTTACACACTTAATATATAATTAGTACTCAAATATACTTTAGTATTTTGTCATAATCAAAACCAGAGTCAACAATCTTCTTTTTGATAATGACAAAACCTTTAAGTATATGATCAAGGTAAGCTCAAAAATAAATATAACATGCTTCAAAAGATTAACAATAAGAATAGAGAAATGTAGCAATAAGAAACATTAAGATCCCCCTGAAAATATGATCTAAAAATATTTTTTTAAAAACTCTCCCTCAACATATGATTTGTAAATTCTTTTCAAAGTTTTTCAAAAATTTCAAACTTTTAAATTTTCAAACTTGGGCTGCCATGATCTTTAGCTCAAAATCGTTAGATTTTCAAATAAAGCACTGAGTTCTGATACCAAGTATAGGCCAGGGTGATGATACAACCTAAGAGGAGGGGTGAATTGGACTTTAAAACTTTTTTGCAATACTTCAAATAATATGCTAATTCAAAATATTTGTTTATGAGATCAAGATAATGTATAGCAAAAATCAAGAAATAAATGCAGGAATAAAATAATCATAAATATAAAATAATTTATAGTGGTTCGGTGTACTCCAAGGCACCTACAAGTTTCCCTTGGAAATTCACTATAATCATACAGATTACAGCCAACTTGTTTTCCGGGCTCACAAGTCAAAACCCCTTGTTGGTTTTCTAACTTAGGCTAACCAACAACCTCCGATGGTTTTACGGGCTCACCAACAACCTACCTTGGTTTTGCGGGCTAACCAAGAACCTAGTTAGTTTTACGTGCTAACCAACAACCCAACTTGTTTTGTCTTCAGGCTCATAAGTTAAACCCAAGTTGGTTTTTATCACACAGGCTCACCAACAACCTTGATAGTTTTTCAAGGGCTCACTATCAACCTAGATACAATAATGTAAGAATGAAAATAAAAAGCTTTCTTACAAATCAAATATTTCATTAAGGCATATTGATTGTTGATGTTGAGCTTGTCTCCATGTTGTAGAAGCTTTAATGGATACTTAAAGATGTTGCTCTTGGAAGCTCCCTCTCCTCTTTGAATGCTTGGAGGCTCAACATCTCAACAAATGAATCCTTAAAATATCCTTCACATATTTTTACTTGAAAACCAAAGGATTTATCTTTCAAACCATGGATCCTCTTCCCTCTTCTTTAGAATTGCTTCTCCAAGTATTTAAATAACCTCCCAAAACTTAAATGATCATTTGTAGTCGTTAGGGAGGAAAAACTAGCCATTGGAACCAAGTTAGGAAAGTTCTGTACTTTAGAACAACTAGCCATTACAGTCCAAGTATCGACACTTGACCTTCATGAGTTGACACTTCATTTTCTTGAGTCGACACTTCATTTCCTTGAGTCAACACTTGATCAAAGATATTTTTCTGAAGTCTTCTGCTCTGTACTAGTGAGTCGACACATCTTCTGGTGAGTCGACACTTTAAGTCCGTGAGTCGACACTTGACCAAACACTGAAATTTTCTCGTTCTATCGTCTGTTTGGTCTCCGGCCTTGAGTCGACACATCACTATTCATGAGTTGACACTTGAGTCAACACTTGGATTTCATGAGTCAACACTTGGCTGCACCAGTGCTGAAACTTCTTTAAATTCAATTCTTGGATACTTGTAACTGATTTACATACTTAATGCATAATTAGTACTCAAATATACTTAAGTGTTTTGTTATAATCAAAACTAGAGTCAACAAAAACTCTGGTAAAGTTTATTTGAGATTGTTCTTGTGTTCTTGTGTTACTTTATTCTTGTGTTGAGGTGTGAGTGTCCTTGAGTGCCCTAGTCTTCCAAACCTTAGCCGACCAAGCTTGATGCCTTCAAGCCCTAAGTGCCAAGGAAAAGGAAGCCCTAGGCTGCCCAAGCTTAGCATCTTTCTTCCACCTTCAAGCCACCCACATCAAAAACCCTAATCTCTTCCTTTTTAACCTAGTTCCATAATTCCACTTTTTATTTATTCTCTAACTAATCCTCTGACGCTTGCAGGATCCCAATGGTATTCACCTCCAAGGAGGAGGCCCTCTTTGCCTCTAGGACTGATCCTAGATAGTTGACTGATTCGAGGTCTAAAGGCTTGTCTTCTAGGTGCCGATTCAGAGTGTTGTGCGATCTCTTCATCGATCGAATCTTCAAATCCCTGCCTGGTACAATCCTTTCCCCTCCTAACTTTTAATTTACTGAAGGTACACTATCCTAAACTAGGGTTTCTCAATCTTTGGAATCCTATCTTTAATTATTTTGCATGAGTCCTTACATGGGTATAATGATTCTTGACATTACTAGTTTCCTACTATGCTTTACTTGATTCTCGGGTTATTAGCCTACAAATTAAATTCTAAAAAAAATATAAAAAATATAGTTTCTATTTTTCTTGCCATCATGGTAGCCTTAGGATCATCCCACATTAGTTTGGTATCAGAGCTAGTTTAGGATAGTTGCATCTTCATTAAAAACACAAAAAAAATTATTTTCTTGAATTTCTGCATCCTATCACCAGCATTAGAGGTCTATATTTTGATCAGTTTTGGCATCTTAGACATTTTATTTTTCTATGAAATTTGCATGTCATGTCCTCTGTTCTGTCCTGGTAATTTTCATAAATTTTAATTTATTTTATAGAAAACCTAATTCCCTAAAATTTGGTATTTTAGAAACCCTAACTAAAATCCTAAGATTTCTGCATCAGTCTGAAAACCCTAGGATTTGCATTATCATCTGATTTTTGTTTTGTATCAAATTTTCTAGAGTTCATCATCACCATCCATCATCTTTTATGTAATTTTTTTGATTTTCTTCAACATTGGAATCCATGTCAAAATCTACATCTTCTAAAATCCTAATTTTCTAAATTCTGCTATTTCTGCACATTGACTAAACCAAACCTAGCCAACTTCCAAACCCCCCCAAATCTTAAGCCAAAGTTTTTTTGCTAACCCCAGTTAACTTAAATCTAACTTGTCATCTCATAAAAGGCTAAAAAAATATTTTATTTTTGGATTGTTATTAGTATCATTAGGACTCATTGAGTGCCATTATCTGATTAACCTAATCTTAAAGGCAATTGCTATCTAACATCAGGGCAGGATTTCATCACCTGTCCTGGGCCCAAAAAAATAACCATCATACTGACCCATGCATAAATTAAAATTAATTAGACTTAATTTGTCCTAAAGGGCTAGGTGACATCCACAGGTCGGGTCCGAATTGTGTGGGCCAGCTACTGCAGTCAACTCTCTAACTATTACTAGAATTTAACGTCTAAGGCTTGGGGTCCAGAGTCAAACGACCTAAGTTGTGTTGTGATTTTTAATTAGGTTCCTGCAAAAGCAGGGGGGACTCCCACACTCCAACCCCTACCTGGCTAGAGGAAGGATTAGTTGTTGAGTTATGTGTAAGTTGAGTCGACCCACTTAGTTTTGGTTCTAGGTCTAGGAAACCCTAGCTTGTACTAACCCCTGCATGCTTGGTTGCATCATTTCACCTTGATTGTCTATTTACTAAGTGCATGACCACTAGACTAGGAACCCAATACCAAAATCCCAAACCCCAACTAGTTCAACCATGGAGTCCAGTCTTGAAACTCTCTTAAGAACCATGAATGAACAATTGAATCATAAGCTTAACCAAACCAATACCCAGATGAACCAATTAACCCAATCCGAAAACCAAATGAACCATAGGTTCGACCAAGTAGACCAAAGATTTGACCATTTAACCCAATCCAATACCTAAGCAACCCATAGGTTTGACCATTTGACTTATAGATCTGAGCCCATAACCTATGAACCAATAATCTATGAACCCATAACCCTTAGTCGACCCACCTTTGCTACCCTAGCCACTAGTCAATTTTTTTTTAGCCAAATCCCTCTTACCACCCCACTAGTTCACAAGGATGACCTTGAAGAGGATGTGTATGAAGTTGATATGAGCTTAATGGATGAATATGAAGAAGAAGAAGATGCATTACTCATAGAAGACCTAGTATTAGTTGACCTAGTAGGTACCCAAACTGAGACCAACCCAGAGTTAGTTAACCATAACCATACCCCGATGAAGTCAACCCAAAAGTAGTTGACCCATACCACACCTAGATTAAACTTGTAGTGGAAGACCTCTTAGAGGGAGAGAACTTGGATATTGCTACTTGAGTTCTACCTGAGGAGACACTAGAAGAGAATCCAATTATAGAGCCTAGTCCTAAAAGCCAAGTGAAAATTATTGAGGATATGGTCTCTCTAATTCGGTACCCTCATGAGGAGTTCACCCTTTCAATCCTAGTTCATAATCTCTTACCATAAACTATTGACCCATCCTTCCATAGCATGGACCTTTTCTTGCCCATAGGTAGAACCCCATGTTCATACATTAAGGTTAGTCTCTTTAGCCTAAAGCCAATCCCTGAATCCTCTCCTTATTTCCAACCCTTCTCTGATTCTTCTCATGTTTCTAGAATAATTAGATTGCATTTTATAGAAGTAAGCATAATGCATACATTCATTGTGCAGTTAGATTTGCATTTTACTTCTGGTATACCTTATGGCATTTGCTAGGAGTCCATTATAAATTTTCATGTGCATGCCAAACTAGGGTCAAACCTAGGGAGCTTATAATCTGTTAGGTTTAGGCCCAAAGAGTCCGATAAATTTTCTTCAATAGGAATGCTTAGTTGAGTCTATTAAGTATTGGTTTTGAGTTCAATAAGTCCCCATACCCAATTCTATCTGTCCACACCTGCATTGACCTCTGCACAGCATTTGTATTAGGAAATTAGTCAAAAGATGAACATAAGTAATGCACCCTCAACCTATAAAAACTTGGCTAATTCCTGAAAACAAGCTAAAGAGTTTTATGCAGGGGATTTTGTGATGATTAGGCTTAAGGCTTGAGCGGTTTCCTCCACGGACCATAAAGAAATTTGATGCTCGCAAAGCTGGACCATTCAATATAATAGAGAGAGTTGGATACGATGCCTATGTGCTCGAGTTGCCACCCGAATTAGGTATTAGTTCCACCTTCAATACTTTAGACCTTATGGAGTACCGGAAGCCAGCAACGATAGCTAGCGAGCTCTTTGAACCTCTCCCTTTTCTTGAGAGTGAACCCACCCCAGAGAGTCCACTTACAATTTGGCCTATAAGTGAGGAAAGGATCGAGCAAATCCTAGATGATCAAGCCATCAGTACCCGAATAAAGGTTATCAGAGATATTTAGTTAGATGGCAAGGTCGGCCATAATCAGAGGACTCGTGGATCACCCGTGAGGATCTACAGCGCCTCAACCCAGACCTTCTTGAGAAGTATGAGAGCCAAGTTGACCCTTACTCGACGGGGTCGAGTTTCTCCCACCCCGGGAGAATTGGTGGGGGCACCAGGATCAGACACAGATTACTAGGCCTTATCCGATTCACTAAGTCATGTGTCATAATTTTGTAATCAAGTAAGATTGAGTCCTGTAATAAGTTGAGGCTAGTTGATTTGTCTCAACCTTAGTCCTGTACCAGTCCAATTTTTGTATAAGAAAAGAAGATACCCTATTTTGAAGTTTCACCAAGCCTCATCTAGGAGCTTAAGTCTTTGACATCAGCCAATTGGGCCTGTTTGCCATCCCAAGGTCAAAGATTCCTTCCAAATGCCCGGATGCCCTCAAGATGCCTTCCAGATGCCTTGATACCCTCTAGATGCCAGAGTATATTTCAGATGCCAGGCACCCCTTGATTCCAAGAATATGCCAGCATCCTAGGCCAAGAGATCCCAAGCCCGGGAGTCAAGCACATGAGCCCCAGAACCAAGATTTCAAGGAATATGTCAATACCAGGGCAGGGGCCCAAAGCCCATGCGCCAAGTGGCTAGCACCTTGCTGACCAAGTCCAAGGAGGAAGAAGGAGTTCCATTCACTTAAGGAGAACTAGTTTTATTTTATTTCAAAGTGTATTCTCTTAAGCAAACTTGTATTCCCTCTCCCTCTCTACTTTGTATTCCTATCCTAACTAGGAGAGGACTTGGAGAATATATATAAATACCCCACTCCTCCCCCTCTTATAAGTAATATTTATTCATGATATCAAAACTCTGGTGAATTTTATTTGAGATTGTTCTTATGTTCTTGTGTTACTTTATTCTTGTGTTGAGGTGTGAGTGTCCTTGAGTGCCCTAGTCTTCCAAGCCCTTGCCGACCAAGCTTGTTGCCTTCAACCCCTAAGATGCCAAGGAAAAGGAAGCCCTAGGCCACCCAAGCTTAGCATCTTTCTTCCACCTTCATGCCACCCACATCCAAAACCCTAATCTCTTCCTTTCTAACCCTAGTTCCATAATTCCACTTTTTATTTATTCTCTAACTAATCCTTTGATGCTTGCAAGATCGCCATGGTATTCACCTCCAAGGAGGAGGCCCTCTTCGCCTCCAGGACTGATCCCAGATAACTGACTGATTCGAGGTCTAAAGGCTAGTCTTCCAGGCACCGATTCAGATTGCTATGTGATCTCTTCATCGATCGGGATCTTCAAATCCTTGCTTGGTACAATCCTTCTCCCTCCTAACTTCTGATTTACTGAAGGTATGCTATCCTAAACTAGGGATTTCTCAATCTTCGGGATTTTATCTTTTATTATTTTGCAAGAGTCCTTATACGGGTATAATGATTCTTGGCATCTCTTGTTTCCTGCTATGCTTTACTTGATTTTTGGGTTATTAGCCTACAAATTAAATTCTAAAAAAATACAAAAGATTTAGTTTCTATTTTTCTACTATCATGGTAGCCTTAGGATCATCCCGCATCACTATCCTCCCTAGTGAAATCAGTCCCTGTATCCTAAAACAGTAGTGTGAAGACCATTCCATAGGGCAAGCAAGCCTTTACCTTTCTTACTGCCTCTCATTTGCACAAGCATGATATGAAGGCTCAGGTAGGCAACACAAGACGGGGGCATGAATTGGGTTTTATAAAACTTTGAACTATTTAATGATGAACTAAAGAAGTATGTACTAGATCAATTCAATGCTTATGTTTTGGCAATGTATTTGTGTGTTTCAAAATAATATGTAGTGAAATTAACAAAATAAATGCATAAATAAAATAATCACACAAACACAAAAAATTTATAATGGTTCGGTGCACTCCAAGGCACCTACATCTACTCCCCAAGATCCCCTTGGGAATTCCACTAAGTTTGGTTTTGTAACCTAGGCTCACCAACAACCTTTAAAACTTATTTTATCTTCGAGCTCACAAGTCAAATCATAGTCGGTTTCAAGGCTCACCAACAACCACCCTTGGTTTTACGGGCTAACTAAGAACCTAAATAACTTGTTTTGTCTTCGGGCTCACAAGTAAAACCCTAGTTGGTTTCAAGGCTCACCAACAACCACTTTGATTTTCCAAGGCTTACCAAAAACCTCTTTGGTTTTCCAAGGCTCACCAAAAACCTCTTTGATTTTCCAAGGCTCACCAAAAACCTTAACTAAACAAGTTAGGAGCAATATGAAAAGAATACAATTTAAAGCTTTCTAAAATAAAGCAAATATCTCTTGGAAGCCCTTGATTGTTGATGAAGATCTTGTCTTCAAGTTGATGAAGCCTTTGATTAATATTTGGGATGTAGACTTTGAATGCTCTCTTCGAAACTTGGAAGCTTGAAGGCTTGAATCACTCAACTCATGAATTCTTTAAGAATATTCAATAAACTCACCAAAGGATTGCTTCTCCATTTGATTTTTGATGTTTATATAGCCTCCAAATACTTAAATGACTGTTTATAGCCGTTAGGGAAGAAAAACTAGCCGTTGGAGCCAAGTTGGGGAAGTTCTGTAGCCCAGAAAACTAGTCGTTACTGTTCAAGTGTTGACACTTGACCCTCGTGAGTCGATACTTGACTTCCAAGTATCGACACCTCATTTTTCAAGTATCGACACTTCACTTCCAAGTATCGACACATCAGCTCCAGGTGTCGATACTTGACTGAAAGTGCTTTCTGAAGTTTTATGTTTATCTCAGGCCTTGAGTCAACACTTCACTCTTCAAGTGTCGACACTTGATCCTCAGGTGTCGACACTTCATTTTCAGGTATCGATACTTCACTATGCTAGGCTGAAACTTTGCTGAAACCTCTTCAAGTTCTTTCATATTAATTTCAAAGTCTATATACATGATTTTTCATTAATTTAAGAACTTTTCAACTGAAATTCAAGCATTTCTTCATTCAACATGATTGAGTACTAAGATCTGAAAAATACACTTAAAATATAATTAGCACTCATATATACTTAAGCATTTTATCAATCATCAAAATCAAGACCAGAGTCAACAATCTCTCCCTTTTTGACGATGACAAAATCTTTAAATATACGAATAGGGTAAGCTTAAAAAGATTAACAATAGATAAATATGTAAGCTCAAAATCAATAAGCACCAAGCTCCCCCTCAATATATGATTCAAAAGATTTTTCAGAAATTTTTCAAAACACTTTTCAAAATATGCAAAAATTTTTAAGACAATCTTTCCCTTACTAATTCTTTCCTTTAGATAAAAATATTTTGCATTCTTCTCTCCCTTTTTGCATATTCTTTCATTTCTTATATAATTTTTCATGTTTATCCAATCTTTTCCTTTTTCATACTTAACATTTTTTTTCCTTTTTGTCATCATGAAAAAGGATGAAAGGCAATACAAAATGGAAATGAAGGTGTAAGGAATAGTAAGTAGATCATCAAAATCAATACATAAAATTAATTCATCATGATACCACTTGAAATTGTTGTAGATTGAACATGATATAGCACTTGAAATATGATACCACTTGAAATATTATACGATTGAACATAGTACCACTTGAATATGATACCACTTAAATGTAACTCCCCTCAAAGGATTAGATTTGAAAACAATGAGAAGGAGTATCAGAGCAATATAAGTAAAGCATGATATCAAAAATATTGAAAGCATCATATATGTATATAATGATAACAAATCTTTGGATGTTCCCCCTAAATATTATTCCTCCTTAAAAATATGCATTCATTTGAGGAATACAATCATGAAAGCACATGCATCATAATTTCAGACAATTTGAAATATGAATATAAATTTTAAATCTGAAATCAAAGATTTGAAATTTTCAAGATATGCAAGATTTTTAAAATGCAAAACATTGATCATTTAAAGATTTTTTAGCATGATTTAAAATCTATTTAAAATCTATTTGAAATTATTTGATATCTATAAAAATTCTAGAAGTAATTTAATAGCAAGTATAGCTATTAGAGCAAGGATTTATCAATATGCATACCTTCTTCTTAAATGTAACCCTTAACTATTAGTTCTATACTTGATTCAAATCATTTTTAGCTTATGCATAGATGCCAAAAATGAAAATACATAAATTATAACATTTTACTTTAAATAATTTAAAAACTATATTAATCAAAATCAAGTGAAAGTCTAATAATCATAAGTTTAACTATGAGAGCATGAAATCCATCAACATCAAAAGGTTCATGATCACAACTAATGACTATTAGTCTAAGCTTGATTCTAATTAATCACTTAAAACATTTTTCAAAGCAATATGCATCTTTAAAATATTTTTCATGAAATAATTTAAGATATATTAATCAAAATCAAGTGAAGGTCTCATTATCATAAGTTTAATCATGATAGCATGAAATTCATCAACATTAAAAAAATTCATGATCATAACCAATGACTATAAATCTAAACTTGATTCTAATTAAATATTTAAAAGCAATTTTTCAAAGCAAATGATGCAGCATTTATAATAAATATTCAACTACATTTTTTATTATGCAAGTAAATGTTTAGAATTTACCAATATATATAATCCTTTCTTTACCATTTTGTCCAAAATGTAGTAGGTCCACTTCTTTAAATTGTCTTGTACAGCCATCTTCCAAGAACATTCTTTCTTCATGTTGGACTACAAGACATTCCTACAAAATATACTAAGTGGATAATTTTGGTATCCAAGCTTTCTTCGGTCCTTTAGGATTAGTAAATATGGTTCCTTTTGGAACCCAAACTTTTCTTATTTTACAAGGATATGCATTATGTCTATATTTACAACAAGTCAAATTGGAAGAAGTAGGAATTAGGAAATTCTTCAAAAATTTGCTTCTTTTCTTCAATCAAAATATTTTTTTTTATTCAAAAAATTTATCACATAAAACTTTCAAAATATCATTTTCTTTTTCTAAAAATTCTTTCTTTAGAAAAATTATTCTTTTCTTTTTCCAAAACATCAATCTTGGCATTTAAATCAATATTTTTATTGGCAAGATTGGTATTCTCAAGAGAGAAAGAATCTACATATCTTTTTAATTTTTTGTGCTCAATTTTTAGCATTTTGTATTCATGCACAAAATCATTGAATGTATCATGTAGTTCATCAAAGATGAAATCATAATTATTTTTAGAACATACCTCTTTCTCATTTGTCATGAAGCAAAGATGGACAACTTCATCATCCGAACATGAATCTTCGCTATCGCTCCAAGTTGCCATCATTGCATTAAAATTTTTTTAGCCTTGAAGGCCATTATCTTCTTTTTCCGTTGATCAGCAATTACTTCCTTGTGCTACAAATTCAACTCATGGGTCATGAGTGAACCGATAAGCTCTTCCAAAGGTAAGGTTTCTACATCTTTTGCTTCTTGGATCGCCGTCACCTTTGGATCCCATGATATTGGTAAAGATCTAAGAATTTTATTAACTAAATCAGCATTAGTATAAACTTTGCCAAGATTTTTTAATTCATTAATAATAGTTATGAATCTAGTAAACATATCAGATATAGATTCATAATGCATCATTTTAAAGATTTCAAAAGAATGTACAAGCAAATTGATTTTAGTATTCTTCACTTGAAGAGTACCCTCATGAGTAACTTCAAGTGTGTCCCATATTTTCTTCGTCGATGTGCATGTCGAGATTCTATTAAATTTATTTAAGTCCAATGAACAATAAAGCAAGTTCATTGCTTTAGCATTGATTTCATATTGCTTAATGTCATATTCATTCCAATTCTTTTCAAGCTTTGGAATAGAAATGCCATTAATCAAAATGGAAGGAATATGAGATCCATTAATAATAATTTTTCAAAGATGATAACTAATAGATTAAATATGGATGCGCATGCGAGTTTTTCAAAATATGTAATTTGTGCCATTGAAAAATGGTGATCTAACACTAATACCTATAAGGGTTGCCATGAACTTTAGCTCAAAATCGTTAGATTTTCAAATAGAGAACCGAGCTCTGATACCAATTGAAGGCTTAGGTAGGCAACCCAAGAGAGGGGATGAATTAGGTTTTATAAAACTTTGAACTATTTAATGATGAACTAAAGTAAGTATATGCTAGATCAATTCAATGCTTGTGTTTTGGCAATATATTTGTGTGTTTTAAAATAATATACAGTGGAATTAACAAAGTAAATGCATAAATAAAACAATCACACAAACACAAAGGAATTTATAGTGGTTCGGTGCACTCCAAGGCACCTACATCCACTTCCCAAGATTTCCTTGGAATTTCACTAAGTTTGGTTTTGTAACCTAGGCTCACCAACAACCTATACAACTTATTTTCTCTTCAGGCTCACAAGTCAAACCCTAGTCGATTTCAAGGCTCACCAACAACCATCCTTAGTTTATGGGCTATCCAAGAATCTAAACAACTTGTTTCATCTTCGCGCTCACAAGTAAAATCCTAGTTGGTTTCAAGGCTCACCAACAGCCACTTTGGTTTTCCAAGGCTTACCAAAAATCTCTTTGGTTTTCCAAGGCTCACCAAAAACCTCTTTGGTTTTCCAAGGCTCACCAAAAATCTTAAGTAAACAAGTTAAGAGCAATATGAAAAGAATACGATTTAAAATTTTCTAAAATAAAGCAAATATCTCATGGAAGCCCTTGATTGTTGATGAAGATCTTGTCTTCAAGTTGATGAAGCCTTTGATTGATGCTTGTAGATGTAGACTTTGAATGCTCTCTTTGAAACTTGGAAGCTTGAAGGCTTGAATCACTCAACTCTTGAATCCTTTAAGAATATTCAAGAAACTCACCAAAGAATTGCTTCCCCATTTGATTTTTGATATTTATATAGCCTCCCAACACTTAAATGACCATTTATAGCCGTTAGGGAGGAAAAACTAGCCATTGGAGCCAAGTTGGGGAAGTTCTATAGCTCAGAAAACTAGCCGTTACTGTTCAAGTGTCGACACTTGATCCTCGCGAGTCGACACATGACTTCCAAGTGTCGACACTTCATTTTTCAGGTGTCGACACTTCACTTCCAAGTATCGACACTTCAGCTCCAGGTGTCGACACTTGATTGAAAGTGCTTTCTAAAGTTTTCTGTCTGTCTCAGGCCTTGAGTCGACACCTCACTCTTCAAGTGTCGACACTTGATCCTCAAGTATCGACACTTCATTTCCAGGTGTCAACACTTCACTGTGCTAGGCTGAAACTTTACTGAAACCTCTTCAAGTTCTTTCATATTAATTCTAAAGTCCATATACTTGATTTTTCATTAATTTAAGAACTTTTTCAACTGAAATACAAGCATTTCTTCATTCAACATGGTTGAGTACTAAGATATAAAAAATATACTTAAAATATAATTAGTACTCATATATACTTAAACATTTTGTCAATCATCAAAATCAAGACCAGAGTCAATATGATGTATGGTAGATTAAGGGCCTCCCCCTCAATCAAATGTCTCATAAATACTAGTGTTTGCTTACTCGATTAAAGCGACCGGTCCTAGGCAGGAAAATTTGACTGATAATATTATGCAGTAGTCTCATTTCCAATGAGAGCATATTTTCCTGCATGTTTTTTATTGTATCGATATCTGATCTTTCCAATGTAATCCTTAAAGTCCACTGCTTGTTTTTCAGAACCAAGTATTTAAATCGTCTGTGTGAACTTTTAAAATGTTACTCAACTTCTCCTCATCCACAATTATTCTTACCCCTCTCATAGTTGACTCAATATGGTATTTGTTGACTCCGTTATTGATTTTGATGATAAACAAAACACTTAAGTATAAGTTGAGTACTAACTATTTTTTGAAGTGTGTTAAATAGAAAAAGGTACTCTACAATTCAACAAAAATGGAATGCCTATCCAATGATGAAGAAGCCCCTTCTTTGAATGAAAGATTAGTTATAAATGGACTTAAGTACTTGAAGATTGCTTGAAAGGATATAAAGAGTTTAGCATAAAAAAGCTTCAGCAGAGCTTCAGTGATTTTTGAAGAAATCTCAGTAAGTATCGATTCAAAGTATCGACTCATTGATCAAGTATTGATACAAGTGCAAGTAATGCCTAACAAGTGTCGACTCATGTGTTGATCCAAGGATTGACTCATCGCTTGAGACAAATTTCTTACAGAACATGCTGAAGTTGAAGACTTGCCTGAAGTATCGACTCATGGATGTTAAGTGTCGACTCATCTGAGAATTCAAGAGCTTCAAAGAAGAATTTTGAACTAGGTGTCAACTCATGGAACTTAAGTGTTGACCATAAGTATCGACTCACAGCTTGAAGTATCGATACTTGGAATTTTGGAAACAGTAACGACTAGTTTTTCAAATATAGAAGTCGACCCTCTTGGCTCCCAATGGCTAGTTTTTGTGTCTAAAGGTCATAAACTAACTTTAAGGCCTTGGGATGGTATTTAAGTGATTCAAATCAAATTGAAACATAAGGGAACAAGAAGAGAAAGAGAAAAAGAGAGAAAGCTAGTGCATTCACTCCCATTCATTGAGAGCAACTACCTTCAAGCAAAAAAGGTCTCAAAGCATTCAAAGCCTTCAAGAGTATTCAAGTCCAACACCCATGAGTATTGATTGAGGCTTCATCAAGTTCAAGACAAGTAATTCCTTCAAGCTTCAAAAAGATATCTGCTTTTATTAAGAAAGCTTTTCTTGTTGCTTTACTTTAACTCTATCTTTGTTGTAAAGGTTTTTGGTTAGCCTATTTAAAAACCTAGGAGGTTTTTGGTTAGCCTATTGGAAAACCAAGGAAGTTTTTGGTAAGCCTAGTTGAAAATCAAGGAGGATTTTGGTTAGCCTTTGAAAATCAAGAGGTTTCTTTTGGTGAGCCTTGTAAAAACAAAAAGAGTTTTGATTAGTGAGCCCGGAAAACTAATGATTGTAATAATAGAAGATTATAGTGAATTCCTAAGTGGACCTTGGAGAGTGGATGTAGGTGCATTGGAAAGCACGAACCACTATACTTAGTTATGTTTGTGATTATCTGTCTCTCTCTTGATCTTACATTTATTGTATTTAAATTTTTGCTGCATACTCTTTAAGAGCACATTACTCTTGCATCTCATTGCACTTAAATTGTTTATTGAATTGGTTCACACATTTGCAATTAATTTTTAGAAACCTAGTTCACCCCCTTTCTTGGGTTGCTTACTAGGCAGCAGTATTCTCCAAGGGTAAGATTTTCAAAGAAAGCTTTCACCAAATTAGGGTAAGTAGGGGTGTCTAAAGAATAGAAAAATGTCCAGCCCTGTTTTCAATCCATTCCCCTATTCTTACTCCTAATTCATCAAAAAATGAAAATACAATCCTTCTACCCCTAGTGACTGGCCGATTGGCCATAGAGATAACTTGCCTTGGTGGTGAAGGACATTCTTCTTCCATTTCTTCTTCCTCTTGTTGCCTTCGAGCTGGCTCTTCTTATTCTCTTCTCTTACTTCTTTCCCTTTAAGCACTCGAGTCAACTGCTCGAGAGCACTTCCTTACTGCCCTTCTAGGAGCCATTCCAAAAATCAAGGATGGGAAGAGGTTGGAACTAAAGAAAAATGGGAAGGAAGAGAGGTTCCTAAGGTTTGGAAGGGTTTTTGGGGTTTTCACTAAGGTTTAATAATGAAAATAAGCCCTAGCTTGGTCTTACAGGTTTTATATAAAAAGCCCTAACCTGGCAATCAAGTCAACTCGGCCAGAGCCTTGTTTGCTCGAGTTGGCTCGAGCAAAAATGCTCAAAAAAGCTCTAAAAAGCTAGCAAAAAGTTTCCTAAGGATAGCAGCATACTAGATAAGTGGTCATTGTCCTTAAATTTGATATTAGAGGTCTTCTAGATAATTTTTCTTAATTTAAAAAAAATTAGGTCAAAACTTCTAAAAATGATCACACAAACCTAATTCACTTCTAATATCTCAAATCTTTCTTCATTAAGTGGCTTAGTAAAGATGTCAGCAAGTTGGTTTTCAGTTAGAATAAATTCATGTTTAATATTACCATTTTGTACATGATCCCTAATAAAGTGATGTCTAATTTCAATGGTTCTTGAATGCTGAATTGGATTCTTTGTCCGTTGCCTAGTAAGCAACCCAAGAGGGGGCTGAATTGGGTCTCTAAAAATTAAAATAACTTTACTTGTTGCAATGCAATGCAATCCAATTCAACAATTAATTTTGTAAGGTACTATTAATTCAAATGTAGTGCTATTAAATAAAAGTACAGTGGAAATAAAGAGCAATACAAGAAAAGTAAGTAGAGAGATCAATCAACCACAAAGACAAAGAAATATAGTGGTTCGATGCTATTCAATGCACCTACATCCACTCTCCTAGATTCCCTTGGAAATTCACTATAATCACACAGATTATAGTTGATTAGCTTTGCGGCTCACTAATCAAAAATCCAACTTATTTTCACAAGGCCAACAAGTCAAAACCTCACTTGCTTTACGGGCTAACCAAGAACTAATTGGTTTTCAAAGGCTAACCAATAACCTTCCTTGGTTTTCTAGGCTAACCAAGAACCTATGGTTTTGTGGGCTAACCACCAACCTAATTGGTTTTCAAAGGCTCACCAATAACCTCACTTGATTTTATAATAGGCTAACCAAGAATCCTTACAACAAATAAAGTTTAGAAGTAATGAAACAAAGTAAGCTTTCTAAAACAAAGTGGGTATCTCTTTGAAGTTCGATGTAGAAGTGCTTTGAACTTGTTAAGGCCTCTTGAATGCTCAAGAATGGTTGATCTTTAATGCTCTTCAAGGATCTTGAATGCATGGAGGCTTGCTTTAGCTTGAGAGTGGTTAAATCTTCAATGAATAGGAGTTAAAGCTCTCTTTCTTCTCTCTTCTCAAAACTCTTTAATGATCTTCAATAATATTTCTTTTGATTTGATTTGGAGTATATAAATACTTCTCCAAGGCCTTAAATCCTGTTTCTAGCCATTAAAATTGAAAAACTAGCCATTGGAGGGCAAAATGGGCAAGTTCTGCGTTTGAAAACTAGCTGTTACTATTCTTAAAACTCCATGTGTCGACATTTCAGGCTGTGAGTCGACACATAAGGTCACACTTGAACTTCTTGAGTTGACACCTAATTCAAATATCTCTAATCTGATTGTTGGAAATTTCAGATGTGTCGACACTTACTCAGTTGAGTCGACATCTTGAGTCGACACCTTGCTTCCATGTGTCGACACTTCAACTGTTCTTCATTTTCAGCAAGTTCTGTGGCTTGAAAATCTCAGGCGATGTGTTGATCCATGTGTCGACACTTTGAGTCGACACTTCAAGTCCATATGTTGACACTTCAGCCATGCCATTTGAAACATCATTGCGTACCGGCTCGAGTTGACATTTCACTTCCATGTGTCGACACTCGGTGTCATGTGTCGACACTTTGAGTCGACACTTCACTGAATTCTTCATTGAAAAAGGCTGAACTTGAGCTGAAACACATTTCTACTTTAACTTAACCATCCAATCAAGCAATTCTTGAGTTTCCAAGTCCTCTTTAAGCAATCTTTTTCATTCAAACTTGGCTTCTTTAAACAAATAAGATTCTTCAAATTTGTGAGCACATTTTTCAACAAAAATATACTTCAAGAAAATCATTAGCCTCAACTTATACTCAACCATTTTGCTTATCATCAAAATCAATAATGGAGTCAACAATCTCCCCTTTTTGATGATGACAAAACCCTTAAGTATAAATCGCTTAAAAAGGCTTTTAAAAGAATCATCAAGGTGCATAAAACTGAAAGCATTAAGTGTATCAATATAATTTGCACTAATGATATGATATTTCAGAATGAAAGTGATGTCAAGATTAATAGTGTCAAGCTTGTTATAATGATTGAGAGTATCAGATCTTTGAGATACATTTAAGACATAGAAAACATGTATCATGATACTCTACAAGAGAATTTCAGCAATGAATAAAGCTCCCCCTAAATTGATGATCCATAACATAGTTTGTAAATATCTTTTTAAACATTTAAAGAGGGGTTTTAAGATGAAATTTACTTTGAAAGGATTTTCAAATGAAAATAAAGTAAAGCTCCCCCTTTTTTAAGGAATTTTGTAAACATTTTTCAATTCAAGTTTTCAAAAATTTGTTTACCCCTTTCACATCACAAATATAAATCACCTAAAATATATTGCATTTATACTTATATCTCACTAAACTACTCTCCCTTTTTGTTATCATTAAAAAGGTAGGAAGACAAATAGGCTGAATATTCAAGATATTACATTGAATTGTCACTATACTACTCCCAAAAAAATATATTGTAATGAATTTAAAAATTCATTCATTCCCATCAAAGAGTGAAGACAATGAAGAACTAAGAACAATTCAAGATATTTCATTCATTTCCATCAAAGGTATAAAGATGAAGAACAACATAGTTTTTCATTTAAAGTTAGAACTTGTATAACAACAAGACACACAAGGATACATAAGAGTGAACAACAAAGACAAAAATACATAGAAGCATAAAAATAAACTATTTAAAAATACATGAGTGTCCTAATCCTCATCCATATCATCAGTATCATTAGAAGATGAATCGAACTCAATCGGTCCAATATCAATAGAAGATCGAGCTCGTGGACACATCGATCTAAGATCTCGGAGTCAGGTCCTGGTCGGCCATGGAGGGGTACGACGACCATGTCCTTTGCGACGAGCATATGTCCGACCTCTAGCTAGAGCAGTAGAGGTAGAAGCAATGTCCTTCGAGGAACGAAACTGATCGGATCAACAGTCTCTGCAACTGCCGGAAGAGGTGTGCGATCAAAGGAAGGACTTGAGTCAAGATACTAAAGCCAGGTGTATAAAATCCAAGCTCTCGGATAAGTAAGAATGTGTGAATAGTAGGACTATCAATAATCGGTGTGTCAAAGCTGATGATACGATAGGTGTATCAGGAATAGAAGTATCAGCTGAAGAATGAACTGGTAGGTCTATAATCGGTGTATCAATAGTAGGGGTGACAATAATAGGTGTATCGACAATGGGTGAATCAATAATAGGTGTATGTATAATAGGAGTATCAACAACTGGAGAATCAATAATAGGTGTCAGAATCGGAATGGGAACATGATCAACTAATCTAGAAGGAGAGGATGGGACTGGAGTCTGGGTAGGTGAACTAGAAGGGTCATGAATAGGACTCCTGGGCAAGTCTGCCATCACCTCCGCTACTGGCTCAGAAGTAAGATCTGAAAATAAAATCTGTTGGAGTCAGTCTCCTCATCATCTCCATCACCATCACCATCAATATCTCCTACAATATAATCACCAATAGGTACAGGAGCAGGTGGAGCAGTATCAGCAACCGGAGCACTCGCTGAAGGTCTAGACAATGCGGTAAGTATATCTGAGATGCCATCACTAAGTCCAATATGGCTCTCTCTGATCTCAGCTATGAAACAGTCAAGATGCTGTCTAATGATAAAAATGTCAATCTTAATGTGTCTGACACTATCTAATAAGCTATCAAAGCATCTAGAGTCTCTGTCTGAGCTGGCTGAGGCTATGCTGAAGTAGTAGGATCAGGCTGAGATGCAACTGCTGGCTATGCCACTATCTCAAGCTGACTCTCGCTGGGTCCTGCCTTGCCAGAGAGGATGCGCTCCTCCTCTACTGCATCATCATCATCAGTATGAAGTATCATACGATAGGGCTCATCCTCAAAGCTGACGTCGTACTCTCTGAATAAAACTATCAATCCCATCCCATATGGTAGGCAGAGTCACTGGCTAGTCGATGCCTCCATCATCTGGTGAATCATAAGCACTAGAATGCAGACGTGCATGCACTGAACCAAAAAGACCATCACTACCAACTCCCGCTCAGTGATGTAATCGAAGCATCCAGTCTTCGACAGAAGATCCGGGCGATAATATGATATAACAGTCTTATCTCTGCAGATAGTCGGGATGCTGGTACAGTGGCTCCCTCAGGTAGTATATCATACTCAAAGATGCACTGAAGTCCACTCACTCTATCCATCAAACTGTCCACCATTGATCCAGTCATCGGTATATCCCATACTCTGCTCAGAACCTCTGATAAAACTAGGATATCCTAGCCTCTCACCTGTGCTAACCATCCATCAGATCCACAAGCAAGTGATCCATAAAACTCTCGCAAAAGCCCAAGATAGTACCTCTCGTTGAGTGAGCAAAATGAAGTCAGACCAGCCTGTCAAATCCATTCTCCGATCCTAAAGTGCTGCTGGTTGATAAAAGTAAAGTCCATTCATCGTCCCCCAATGATGGTCTTCGAACTCATCCGACTAGAAGGTACAAAAAGTGGTCGTGCAGGCGGATCAGGAGCACTAGCCTCATGTCTGGCCTTCATCCTTCACTCTTCTTCTTGATTTGACTGACGAGGTCGACGGACTACTTGCTTTCAGGGTCCCATTACTTGGATTAAAGAATTGGGCAAGGTTTGGGTAGAAACCTAAGGTTTCTAAGGCTTAGAATCCAAATGGGAGATGAAATCAAACAAAATATGAGCTACCAAATGTCTAAAACAAAGAATCAATAGGCTTAAAACATGAAACAGAGAATAGAAACAGTGACGAGTACCTTAGATCAGGTGTCGGCTTGAAGGAGCGAAAGAAATGGGGAAAAAACCATTCGGAAAACCCTTTATTCTTGGACTACTGCTGTTCAAGTGTCGACTCGTGAATATATCGACACATTCAGGTGTCGACACATTAATGTGTCAACACATTGACTTAAAAAAAGCCAAAAATTAAGAGTTCCAAGCATTGATCAAAATCACTAGAAATATGATAAATTTAAAGAAAAAATCAACAATGATTGAGTAAGATTGATCATGATTGGTATCGAATTGATCTAATTTGAGTCAAAGATGGGAAAAAATTTATCAAACGGATTAATGATCCCGAGCTCTCTTCTAATATACAGAATCGATCTTCCAGAAGAGGTTTAGTCAAAATATCAGCTAATTGAAACTCTGTACAAATAAATTTAAGCATAACATCATTATTTTCTACATGATCTCCAATAAAATGATATCTAATTTTAATATGTTTACTCCTAGAATATTGAACAGGATTTTTTATCAAGCAAATAGCACTGGTATTATCACATTTAATAGGTGTACTAGCCAACTTGATTCCAAAATCTTCAAGTTGTTGCTTAATCCATAAGATTTGAGCACAACAACTTCCTACTACAATATACTCAGCCTCAGCTATGGATAGTGCAACTGAAGTTTGTTTCTTGATAAACCAAGAGATTATGTTAACTCCAAGAAATTAGCAAGTACCACTAGTACTCTTTCTATCCAATTTACAACCAGCAAAATCCGCATCAGAATATCCAATCAATTCAGCAGATGAATTTCTAGAATATCATAAACCAATATCAATAGTACCAGATAGATATCTAATAATGTATTTAACAGCCATCAAATGTGATTCTTTAGGTTCAGATTGATATCTAGCACACATGCATTCACTGAACATTATATCTGGTCTACTAGCAGTTAGATACATTAAAGAGCCAATCATATCTCTGTATAACTTTTGATCTACTGATTTACCATGTTCATCTTTATCAAGTCTACAAGAGGGGCTCATAGGCGTACCTATTGCTTTAGTAGTCTCCATCCCAAACTTCTTGATAATTTCTCTTGTATACTTAGCTTAGTTGATGAAGATACCATCTGTAGTTTGCTTGATCTGGAGTCCAAGAAAGAAATTGAGTTCTCCCATCATGCTCATTTCGAACTCACCCTGCATTAGCTTAGAAAACCCTTGATAAAGAACCTCATTAGTAGCACCGAAAATAATGTCATCAACATATATTTGCACTACTAATAAATCATTATCTTTCTTTTCAAAAATAGTGTTTTATCAACATTGCCTCTAGAAAATTCATCTTCAATCAGAAATTTGCTGAGTCTTTCATACCAGGCTCGAGGTGCTTGCTTTAATCCATAAAGTGCTTTGTGCAATTTAAAAACATGATCAGGATGTGCATGATTTTCAAATCTAGGTGGTTGTTCAACAAAACCTTTTTAGTTATAAGACCATTTAGAAAAGCACTCTTAACATCCATTTGAAATAGTTTGAAATTCATAAAACAAGCAAATGATAATAATAATCTAATTGCTTCAAGTCTAGCAACAGGAGCAAAAGTTTTATTAAAATCAATCCCTTCCTCCTGGTTATAGCCTTTAGCAACTAACCTAGCTTTATTTCTAACAACAATTCCATTTTCATCTAATTTATTCCTAAATACCCATTTAGTGCCAATAATAAAAACATTAAATGTTCTTTCTATTAATGTCCAAACATTATTTCGATCAAACTGAATTAGTTTATCTTGCATGGCATTAATCCAGTTAGGGTCTTTTTTAGCTTCTTCAAAACATTTAGGCTCTACTTGCAATATAAAAGCTATATAATCACATTCATTTCTAATTGAGGCTCGAGTTCTTATCCCTTTAGATGGATCACCTGGGATTAATTCCTTAGGATGTCAATGAGCATACCTCCAGTCCTTAGGTAGATCTTGATGCTTTGGAGTGTCATCACCTTTCTCATCCTTGTCTTGATCTTCTTCACTTGGCTGAGGTTGATCATTCTATGTCAGCTTTTGAAGCTTGTCAGCACCTGCACATTCATCAGATGTATCCTCTTTTCTAGAGGATTTGTTAGTAGATTCTTCAAAAACAATATGTACTAACACTTCTACAACTAAGGTTCTTTTATTGAAAACTCTATATGCCTACTTGATGTAGAGTATCCTAAAAAGATACCTTCATCAAACTTGTTATCAAACTTTCCAAGATTATCTTTTTCATTTTTTAAAATAAAACATTTGCAACCAAAAACTCGAAAATATTTTAAAGTTGGTTTTCTTTGGTTCCAAAGTTCATATGGAGTTTTCTTCAAAATTGGGTGGATTAAAACTCAATTTAAAATGTAACATGCAGTATTAATAGCTTCAGCCCAAAAATATATCGGTAAATCATTTTTACAAAGCATAGTGCGTGCCATTTCTTCCAAAGTATGATTTTTTCTTTCTACTACCCCATTCTGCTAAGGTATCCTAGGTGTAGAAAAATTATGTTCTATTTCTTTTTCATTACAAAAGTTTTTAAAATCTTGATTTTCAAATTTCATTCCATGATCACTATGAATGCAAACAACTGAACACCTTTTTTGTTTGAAACTTTTCGATAAAACTTTATGAATGCAGAAAATGATTCATATTTTTGTGCTAAAAAGAAAACCCATGTAAATCTTGAAAAATCATCTACTATGACTAATCCACATCTCTTGCCTCCTAGACTTGATATTCTAGTTGGTCCAAAGAGATCCATATGAAGTAGTTCTAGTAGCCTACTAGTAGTTACAAAACCCTTTGGTTTGAAAGAAGTTTTAACTTGTTTACCAAATTGACATGCTTGACAAATTCTATCTTTTTTAAAACAAAATTCAGGTAAATCTCTAACTAAATTCTTTTTATAAAGTTTTGAAAGAAGATACATGATAGCATGCCCTAATCTTTTATGCCAAAGCCAACTAGTCTCATCCTTAGTAAAATTCATTGCAACAAGGCATTCTCCATTAGGCAATGATAGATCATCTAGGTCTACCAAATAAACATTTCTATGCCTTTTTTCAATGAATTGTACTTAATTTATATCCGGACTAGCAATTATGCAATATGATGATTTAAAAACTACTTGAAAACCTATATCGCAAAACTGACTAATGTTTAAAAGATTATGTTTCAAACCATCAACTAGAAGTACATTACCAGTACTACTAGAAGGAGTTATGTGAACCTTACCAATACCAATGACTTTTCCTTTACCATTATCCTCGAAGGTCACACTCCCTCCATTCAAAGCTTCAAGAGAAGTGAATTGCTTCACATCTCCAGTCATGTGCCTTGAGCAACTACTGTCAAGATACCAAAATCTTTTGTTCTCCTTGGTTACAAGACACACCTGTAATAAAATCAAGGTTTGTTTTTAGGTACCCAAGCCAACTTGGATCCTTTAGGGTTAGAATTCAAAATGGTTCCTTTTGGAACCCACACTTTATCAAAAGAATTGATTTTTCTTAAATTGCATTAAAACGATTTATGACCTAACTTTTTACATGAAAAACAAGTAATGCTAGATGATGCAGGTATAAAAAAGTTTTTGAAATACTTCTATTGCTTTAATGGTTTATACCCTAATCCTGCTTTATTAAAAATATCTCTTTGACTATTCAAAAGTAGATTTAACTTTTCTGAATTATAAGTAAATTTGTCAACAAAAGGCTTTATCTTTTCAAGTTCATTTTTGTACTTAGTGTTTTCCAATTCTAAATCTTTATTTTTCTTTAAAAGATCATTGTTAGAAATAACATTTTTAGGTCTTTTTAAAACTTCATTTTCCATTGACAATGCATTATTTTTCTTTTCTAAAATAACTAATTTATATTTTAAATCACTAACATCATTTAGTAAAGAATTATTTTCAAAAGAAAAACTATTTGCATGCTTTTTCAACTTTTTATTTTCACTTAAAATTAGTTTATAATCATGCATGAGTTCATCAAAGGCATTTCTAAGTTCATCAAATATAAAATCAATCTCGGTATTGGAATTTATCTCATCATTGTCTTGATGTGCCATTAAATAGAGATTTGCCACTTCTGTTTGCTCTTCTTTAGAACTGGAGTCTTCACTGTCACTCCAGGTGGCCATCATTGCTTTCTTCCTTAATTTCTTCCTAGATTTCTTAAGGAGAGGACAATCAAACTTGTAGTGTCCCGACTTCTTGCACTCGAAGCATGTAGGTATTTCCTTCTCCTTTTCCTTTTCTTTTTCCTTCTCGTTTTCTTTTCCTTTTTTTTTGATTGGTATTTCTTTTTGTAAGGACATTCCCTCCTCTTCATGAATCTTCTGAATTTCCATGCAAGGAGGGCTTCTTCACCTTCATCTTCTTCTTCATCTTTGGACTCATGTATTGAGGATTCTTCTTGAATGTTTGATTTGAAAGCAATCCTCTTCTTCTTTTTATCCATGTCCATTGATTTTTGTTTCAAATTCAGCTTATAAGTCATGAGCGATCCAACCAGTTGCTCTAGAAGTAATTTGTCAATGTTCTTGGCTTCTTGAATTGCGGTCACTTTTGGATCACACGATGTTGGAAGTGACCTGAGGATTTTATTCACAAGATCAGCGTTAGACATAACCTTTCCAAGACTTCTCATTCCATTTACAATATTAGTGAATCTTGTGTACATATCAGTGATTGATTCATTAGGTTCCATTCGAAATATCTCATAAGTGTGCACTAACATATTTACTTCAGTATTTTTCACTTGATCGATACCCTCATGGATAATTTCAAGTATGTCCCATATTTCTTTAGCAGAAATATATGTAGATATCCTATTAAATTTACTGGGATCTAATGCATAGTAGAGGAGATTCATTGCCTTGGCATTGATCTCCGATTACTTAATGTCATTTTCATCCCAATCCTCTTCGAGCTTTAGGATGGAAACACCATTAACCACTACTGAAGGAATATGAGGATCCTTATCTACAACTTTCCACAAACTATAATCAATATAATGCATATAAATTCTCATCCTAGTTTTCCAATAAGTATAATTTGATCCATTAAAAAATGAAGGTCTATTTGTGGCTTGACCCTTAACTATGCTAGTACCAATTGGGGCTGCCATAGATCTTTACTCAAGGCGGTAAAGCCTATATATTGAGAACAGGGCTCTGATACCACTTGTTGCCCAGTAAGCAACCCAAGAGGGGGGGTGAATTGGGTCTCTAAAAATTAAAATAACTTTACATGATGCAATGCAATGCAATTCAATTCAATAATTAATTTTGTAAGGTACTATTAATTCAAATGTAATGCTCTTAAAAAAAGTGCAGCGAAAATAAAGAGCAATAAAAGAAAAGCAAGTAAAGAGATCAATCAACCACAAAGACCAAGAAATATAGTGGTTCGGTACTATTCAATGCACCTACATCCACTCCCCAAGATCCCCTTGGGAATTCACTATAATCACACCAATTATAGTTGATTAGTTTTGTAGGCTCACTAATCAAAAACCCAACTTGTTTTCACAAGGCCAACAAGTCAAAACCTCACTTGGTTTTACGTGCTAACCAAGAACCTAATTAGTTTTCAAAGGCTAACCAATAACCTCCCTTGATTTTTCGAGCTAACCAAGAACCTAAGTGGTTTGGCAGGCAACCACCAACCTAATTAGTTTTTAAAGGCTCACCAATAACCTCACTTGGTTTTACAATAGGCTAATCAAGAACCCTTACAACAAATAAAGTTTAGAAGTAATGAAACAAAATAAGCTTTCTAAAACAGAGCGGGTATCTCTTTGAAGTTTGATGTAGAAGTGCTTTGAACTTGTTGAAGCTTCTTGAATGCTCAAGAATGGTTGATCTTTAATGCTCTTTAAGGATCTTGAATGCTTGGAGGCTTGCTTCAGCTTGAGAGTGGTTGAATCTTCAATGAATAGGAGATAAAGCTCTCTTTTATTCTCTCTTCTCAAAACTCTTTGATGGTCTTCAATAATATTTTTTTATTTGATTTGGAGCATATAAATACTTTTCCAAGGCCTCAAATCCCATTTCTAGCCATTAGAATTGAAAAACTAGCCGTTGGAGGGTAAAATGGATGAGTTCTATTTTTGAAAAACTAGCCATTACTATTCTCAAAACTCCATGTGTCGATACTTCAGGCTATGAGTCGACACACAAGGTCGACAGTTGAACTTCTTGAGTCAACACCTAATTCAAATATCTCCAATCTGATTCTCTGAAAATCTCAGATGTGTAGATACTTACACAATTGAGTTGACACCTTGAGTCGACACATTGCTTCCATATGTTGACACTTCAGCTGTTCTTTATTTTTAGCAAGTTCTATGGCTTGAAAATCTTAAGCAATGTGTTGATCTATGTGTCGATACTTTGAGTCGATACTTCAGGTCCATGTGTTCACACTTCAGCCGTGTTATTTGAAACATCATTGCATACCAGCTTGAGTCGACACTTCACTTCCATGTGTCGACACTTGGTATCATGTGTCGACACTTTGAGTCGACACTTCATTGAATTATTCACATAAAAGGCTGAACTTGAGCTAAAACATATTTCTACTTTAACTTAACCATCCAATCAAGCAATTCTTGAGTTTCCAAGTCCTCTTTGACCAATCTTTTTCATTCAAACTTGGCTTCTTTAAACAAATAAGCTTCTTCAAATTTATGAGCAACTTTTTCAACAAAAATACACTTCAAGGAAATCATTAGTCCTCAACTTATACTTAACCATTTTGCTTATCATCAAAATCAATAACAGAGTTAACATTGTCAGATTAATAGCACTTGTGTTATCACATTTAATAGAAATTTTAGATTGAATAAAATCAAAATCTTCTAGTTGTTGCTTAATCCATAACACTTGTTCACAACAACTCCCTGCAGCCACATACTCTGCCTTAGTAGTAGATAGTGCTACAAAGTTTTATTTCTTACAGTGCCATGAAATTAAGTTCAACCCTAGAAACTGGCAAATGCCACTAGTACTCTTTCTATCAATTTTACATCCATCATAATCAGCATTAGAAAAACTAATTAAATTTAATGAAGATTGCTTAGAATACCATAGACCAAGATTACTTGTTCCTTTAAGATATTTTATGATTGTTTTAACACAATCAAATATGATTCTTTAGGATTAGATTGGAATCTAGCACATATGCATATGCTGAACAAGATATCAGGCCTACTAGCAGTTAAGTACAACAGTGATCTGATCATAGCTTGATAGAGCTTTTGATCAATGTTGTTGCCATCTTCATCTTTGTCTAATCTATATATAGGGCTCTTGGGTGTGCTCATATCTTTGGATAACTCCATACCAAACTTCTTAATAATTTCATTAATGTACTTTGCTTGGTTGATAAAAATTTCTTCCTTTGTTTGCTTAATTTGGAGTCCAAGGAAGTAAGTTAGTTCACCCATCAAGCTCATCTCAAATTCACCCTATATTAACTCAGCAAATTCTTTACAAAGATTCTCATTAGTTGCACCAAAAATAATGTTATCAACATAAATTTGTACAACTAACATATCATTTTCTTTCTTTTTAATAAATAAAGTTGTATCTATATTACCTCTAACAAAATTATTTTCAAGTAAGAACTTGTTTAATCTATCATACCAGGCTCTAGGTGCTTGTTTCAATTCATACAATTCTTTATTGAGTTTGAAAACATGATTTGGCTAAGTATGACTTTCAAAACCTGGTGGTTGTTCTACAGAAGCTTCCTAATATATAAAACCATTCAAAAATATACTCTTTACATCCATTTGAAATAGTTTAAAACTCATGTAGCAAGCAAATGCAAGTAATAGTCTAATGGCTTCTAGTCTTGCTACGGGTGCATAGGTCTCGTCAAAATCTATTCCTTCTTCTTGATTATATCCTTTTGCCACTAATCTTGTTTCATTTCTAATTACATTTCCTTTTTCATCTAATTTGTTTTTATAAATCCATTTGGTTCCTATGACAAGATTGTTTGAGGGTCTATTTACTAAGGTCCATACATTATTTCTTTCAAATTGGTTAAGTTCTTCATGCATGGCCATCATCCAATTAGGGTCATTTTCAGCCTCTTCTATACTATATGGCTCTACTTGTGAGACAAAAGCTAGATAGTCATGTACCTCTCTAAGTAAAGACCTAGTCCTAACACCTTATGAGTGATCACCAATAATTAAGTCTCTAGGATGTGAAGTTACATACATCCATTCCTTTGGAAGATCACCATGATCTTTACTTACCGTTTCTTCTCTTTCTTGAGTTGGTTTGTCCTTTAGGCTCATGTCTTCCATGGCTTTATCAAGTGTACTGCATCATTATCAATACACTTTTCTTTCCTAGATGTTAAGGGATTGGCTTCATCAAAGATAACATGAACAGATTCTTCAACTATTAAAGTCCTTTTATTAAACAGTTTATAAGCTTTGCTATTGATTAAATAACAAAAAAAGATAGCTTCATCAGATTTAGCATCAAACTTTTCTAGGTTATCCTTTCCATTGTTTAACATAAAGCATTTGCAACTAAAAACATGAAAGTAATTAAGTTAGGTTTATTATCATTCCAAAGTTCATAGGGGGTTTTCTTCAAAATCGGTCTTATCAAAACACGATTTAAGATGTAGCAAGTAGTGTTCATCGCTTCTGCCCAACAGTACCTTGAAAGATTGCCTTCACATAACATTGTTCGGGCCATCTCTTCCAAAGTCCTATTCTTCCTCTCTACAACACCATTTTGCTGTGGTGTTCTAGGAGTAGAGAAGTTGTGATCAATTCCATGCTTAGCGCAATAATCATCAAAATATTGATTTTCAAGTTTTGTACCATGATCACTTCTAATTGAAATAACTGAAAGATTTTTCTGATTTGAAACTTTCTTGTGAAATTTTTGAAAAACTTTAAATGCTTCATATTTATATGCAATAAATAAAATCCAAGTAAATCTAGAAAAATCATCTACTATCACAAGTTTATATTTCATACCACCTAGCCTTATGATCCTAGTTGGTCCAAATAGGTCAATGTGTAGTAGCTCAAGAGATCTAGAAGTTGAAACCATATTTTTTGATTTAAAACTCCCCCTAGTTTTTTTACCTAGTTCACAAGCATCACAAACATGTTCAAAATCAACTTTGAATTTAGGTAAATCTCTAATTAGATCTTTAGAAATTAATTTGGCAATAGTATGCATGCTAGCATGACCTAATCTTTTATGCCAAAATAAGTTAGATTCCTTTGTTTTAACATTCATTACTATAAGATTTATAGTACTAGACATGGCTAGATCATTCAAATCTACCACATATGTATTTCCAAGTCTATGACCAATGAGCTTGTGCTAGAATCAAGTTTGTTACAATACACATAGATGATTCAAAGACAACCTTGAAGCCTCTATCATATAATTAACAAATACTTAATAAATTATGCTTTAATTTGTCAACTAGCAATACATTTTCAATGAATGTAAAAGGTGTTATTTTGTTCTTATTGATGCCAATTATTTTTCACTTGCCATTGTTACCAAAAGTGACTATTCCTCCATCCTTCATTTCTAGGGTGATTAATTGATCTTTGTCACCCGTCATATGTCTTGAACAGCCGCTATCCAGATACCATCTTTTTTTTAAGTTCTGGGCTGCAAGACATTCCTGCAAAATAATCATGGAGCTCTTTTAGGTATCCAAGTCCTTTTGAATCCTTGCAAGTTAGTGGAGGTGGTTCATTTGGAAATCCAAATCTTTCTAATCTTATTTTTATTCTTTTTCATATTGTATTGAAATGATTTATGTTCAACCCCATTGCATGCATAACAAATAACTCTTGAATTTTTCCAAGATACAAAAGTTGAAGCTTTAAATCCAGATGCAGAAACATTTGATATAAATGACCTTTGATTTGTAATCTTTGGTGCATAAAGTTTAGGTGCTAAAGATTTTGGAACATAAGATTTTGAAGGCATAAATTTTGTAGCTAAAATACCATTTATATTCAAAGGATTATAACCAATTCCAGTTTTTTTACTTGAATATCTTTGATCTTTCAAAATCAATTCAAGTTTATTTGAGCTTAATATTAGCTTTTTAACTAAAGGTTTAAATTTTTCAACTTCTTTTTGCAAGCTAACATTTTCTTCATGTAAAGCCTTATTCTTTTCAAAATAATCATTCTTTTCAACTTCCAAAGCTTTAAAATTTTCAGAAGAGGTATTCACTTCTTTTTGTAAGATCTTATTCTTTTCTAAAATCTCTTCTTTTTCTTTCACCAAATTATCATTGCTATTTTTCAAAGATTTTATTTTTAAACCAGCCTTTTTATACTCAGCTAGTAATTCATGAAATGCATTATTTAGCTCTTCAAAAGTAAATTATTTATGAGGATCACGGTACATTACCTCATCTTCAAGACCCATTAAACATATATTCACTATCTTTGTGATCTCTTCTTCTTCATTTGAAGTTGACTTCTCGTTATCGCTCCACATTGCAACCATTACTTTCTTCTTTTTCTTTTTGAAGATGTTCTTCAAGTTCGGACAATCAGATCTAAAATGTCCAGGTTTCTTGCATTCATAGCAGATGGGCTGTTGCTCTTTGTCCTTTACTTTTTCCTTTTCCTTGTTCTTGCTGATTCTCCTTTCCTATGAAGTTTTCTCCAATATCTTTACTTTTCATGCCCATAAACTTCCTAAATCTCCTCACTAAAAGTGCAATGCCTTCGTCTTCTAATTCATCTTCAGAGGAGGGACTTTCTTCATCGATTCTTCTTTTTATTTCTTAATCCCCGCGATAGCTTTAAAGGCAATTGACTTTTTCTTTTTTAGATCATCTTCACTTCTATGCTACATCATGAGCTCATGAGTGATCAGGGATCCTAACAATTCATCCAATGGTAGAGTATTTAAATCTTTTGCTTCCTGGATGTTAGTCACTTTAGGGTTCCACTTGTCTAGTAGTGATCTCAATATCTTTTGCACAATATCTGCATTAGAGTAAGTCCTGCCAAGACTCTTTAAACCGTCAATAATATCTATAAAACATGAGAACATAGCAGATATAGTCTCATTGGGCTCCATTTTAAACAGTTCATAATTATGTATAAGAAGGTTATTTTTTAAGGTTTTTACTTGGGAAGTTCCTTCATGGGTTACCTCAAGTTTATCCCAAATTTTTTTTGTTGATGTGCAAGTAGAAATTTGATTAAAATCATTAGCGTCCAAAGAACAATATAACAAATTCATTGCTTTGGCATTTAACTCACCCATTTTCATGTCATGTTCATCCCATTCCTCTTCAGGCTTTGGGATGTCCACGCCATCAACTTTTATCATGGATACTTGAGGTCCCTTAAGAATGACCTTCCATAATTGAAAATCTACAACTTGAATGTATATTTTCATTCGAGCATTCCAATATGTGTAGTTAGTGCTTGTGAACAGTGGATGTCTATTTGTTGATTAGCCTTCAGCCAAGGAAGTGCTCATGGGAGTTGCCATGAGATCTTTTCTCTTAGTAATTTCAAAGACACTGCTCTGATACCAGTTGTTGCCTAGGTGGCTTACCCAAGAGGGGGGGTGAATTAGGTATTTTAAAAAACTATTACAAGTATGTACTCCTTTTTAGGTTCTTAGTATGGTAAGTGCTGTGAATTAAGTTAACTACTGTGGAAGCAAGTAAGAATAGGAAACACAATCACAAATACAACAAATTTTATAGTGATTCAGAGATACCTCGCTCCTACATCCACTATCTAAGATTCCACTTAAGATTTCCATTATATTCACCCTTGGAATACAGTCGAATTGTTTTCATGGGCTCACAATCCAAAATCCAAACTTGGTTTTATCCCGGGCTCACCAAAAATCAAATACAAAGTTAGTTTTGAACGAGATCACTAACAACCCACAACACTTGGTTTTAAGGCTCACCAATAATTTTTATAAATCCAAGCTACAGCCCTTGCTGTAATTGGAATAACTCAAAAGATGAGTTAAAAGAATAAAGCAATAATATGACAAATCGAAGTTATCGGATGGTTGTAGTTGCAGCACTTGAAAAGTTGGTGGGGACACCAGGATCAGACATAGATCACTGGATCCCATGTGATTATTGATTAGGATTTTAATTTTAGAACCTTAGTCATGTGTCACAATTTTATAATCAATTAAGATTAAGTCCTGTAATAAGTTGAGGTTAGTTGATTTGTCTCAACCCTCAACCCTAGTCAGTATATTGAGTCTTGTACTTCAATTATGAGTCTAGTATGAGTTCAATTTTATACAAGAGAAAATGATAACCTATTGTGGGGTTCTACTAGGCCTCATCCAGGAGCTAGAAGATCCCACTTCAGCCAATTGGACTTTGTATGCCAACTCAGGATCCAAGATTCCTGCATGATGCCCATAAGCCTTCCAAATGTTTTCCAGATGCCTAGATTCCCTTCAGATGCTAGAGTATATTCCTAGACCAGGTCATAACATGATCCCAAAGACTTATCTATGCCCCGGCCCAAGTGAATGCAAGGCCCAGGTCCATGAAGAACCAAGATTCCAAGTATATTCCAGCTCATAACCAAGATACCTGGAATATTCTTGCTCCAGGCATCCTAGGCCTCTAGGGCCCAAATCCCAAGCACCCAACCCATCCTTGGATGCCCCAATTGCTACCCAAGAGCCCAAGGAAAGGAGATTTGACCAAGTCCAAGGCCCTTTGACCAAGTCAAAGGAGGAAGGAAATCCATATCAAACAAGGAGAACCTATTCCTACTTAACTTGCGAACCTATTCCTACTCCACTTGTAATCCTTCTCCTTCTCTATCTTTTATTTCTATTCTAAAAAGGAGAGGGCATGAGAACTCTATAAATACCCCACCCCTTTTCCTCTTGTAATAACTTTTATTCATGATATTAAACTTTGCTGAAATTTTGGTTTAGAAACTTGTGTTCTTGTGTTGGTGTTGGAGTTTTTGTTACTATTGTGCTTAGCTAAATCCTTGCTGCCTAGCACCCTTCCATGCCCTAGCTTGCTGCCATCCAAGTCTTCACGCACCCAGGAAGGAGTGCCCTAGATACTGTCCAAGCCAAAGAACATCATCCTACTTCTTGCCTCCAGCTTCAAACTTCTATCCTGATTTCAATTAAACCCTAGTTTCTTTACTTTTATTTATTTGCTGTTTGATTGACCCCTAATGCTTGCAGGATCCCCAAGGTATTTCACCTTCCCAGAGGAGGCCTTCTTTACCTCCATGACCACCCTAAATTAGCCATCTAATCAAGGGAACCGAGCTTCATCATCCAGACTCCAATCAGAGTGCTATGTGACCTCTTCATCGGAAGTTCTTCAATTCACTGATTGGTAACATCCTTCCCTTCTCTTAATCTCTGATTTGATGAAGAATAGCTATCCTAAATTGGGAGTTTCTCAACTCTCAGGCCTTGGCTATTTCATTACCTTGCATGAGTTGTTTTGCGATACGATGATTCTTTGCATTGCTGAATATCCTGCTAGTTCTTATCTTATTTTAGAAATTTAGCATACAAACCTAAATTATAAAAATCATAAAAAAAATTAGTTTACTATTTTACTACAATCTTAGAGTCATCCTGCATCAGTTTGGTATCAGAGTGGGTTTAGGATAGTTTTCATTTGCATCAAAGTCACAAAACCCTAATTTTTGAATTTTCTGCATCCTATCCACTACATTAGGTGTTTGTTTTACATCTGATTTTGACCACCCATGAATTTTATTTTTTGTAAAATTTGCATGCATTTTTCTATGTCTTGTCCTATGATTTGTCATAATTTTTAGTTAATTTTATAGAAACACTAATTCACTAAAATTTGACATACTAGAAACCCTAACAAAAATCCTAAGATTTTTGTAGCAATCTGAAAACCCCAGGATTTGTATCATCATCTAATTTCTTTTTTGAATCAATTTGGTAGATTTCATCATCAGTATCCATCCTCCATTTTGAATTTTTTTGATTTTTTCCTGCATCAGTAATTATGTCAAATTTTGCATCTTCTAAAACCCTAATTTTCTGATTTATGCTATTTCTGCACCTTGACTCAACCTAACCTAATCAACTTCCACACACCCAAATCCCAAGTCAATTTGTTTGCTAATCTAATCAACCTAAACCTAATTTTCCACCTCATAAAATACTCAAAAAAATATTTTATTTTATGATTGTTTTAGATTGCATCAGGACCATCGATTGCCATCATCTTTTAACCTAATCTTAAGGGCAACTCACTATCCCAAATCAGGACAGGATTTCATCACCTATCTTGGGCCCAAAAAAACCATCATCATACTGACCCAGGCCTAAATTAAAATTAATTAGACCTAATTTAACCTAGAGGGCTAGGTGACACCCAATAGGTCGGGTCCGAATTGTGTGGGCCAACTAGTGCATTTAATCTTATGGCTATTACTAAAATCTGGTGTCTAAGACTGAGGGTCCAGAGTCAAATGACCTAAGTTGTGTTGTGGTTTTTAATTGGGTCCCTATGAAAACACGGGGGCCTCCCACACTCCCACCCTCTACCTGGCCAAAGGAAGGATTAGCTACTGGGTTAAGTGTAAGTTGAGCTGACCCACCCAGTTTTGGCTCTAGGTCTAGGAAATCCTAGATTAAGCTAACCAATTTTGCATGCTTGGCTGCACCATCTCATTTTGACTGATTGTTTGATTGAGTGCATGACCACTAGATTAGGATCCCAGTATCAGAAGTCTACACCCCAAACTGACTCAGCCATGGATTCCAATTTTGAGACCTTCATGAAAGCCATGTGTTGCCGCCAAGATTGTCGTGGCCCATAGCTCGAGTGCGTCGGGTCCCTCTCACCGGGCGCTCGGCTTCCAGCCTTATGAATCGGTTCCCTCCATCAGGCGGACCTGCAAAACAGGAGAGACCTGGGCAGGGGATTTTGGCAAAGACACTCCAAAGATCAAGTCAGTAGAACGATCGAGGGGAACAGACGACCTTTGGGGTGGAGAGCTTGGGGGACTCTCTACTTCCAGAGGGTGATAAAAAATGGAAGATAATGTGAGAATGAAGAGAGCTTGTTATCTCTTACCTCCCCCTTACCTCTTCAAGCTAGTCTTATGTAGATGAGTGGTCTTTGTCATTTGGGGAGGCATGCTCTTCTTGTTGTAGGCCTGTGAGGCTAGGATAGCCTGTGAGGCTTCCTCTTCTGGGAGGTTTAGAGAGTTGGTGAAAGGGAACAATGCCTTGGGCAGGGCATTATTTCTTGATTAGTGCAAACAGTGCCTTGGGAAGCTTTAACGTAGTCCTCCTTTGCAGGCAGCATGCTATAGGACCCACACGGATGGGGCCCCTCGAGAAACAAGCCTAGCCCACGTGAATGAGACTGAACTGTGCAACTCTCCCAATGGTCGAGCTAGGCTAAAATGTCGAAGTGCCAATTTGGCTAGGATGCTACTCCAGGTTGCCATACAGGCATGCAGACCGAGAGAAGGCCCGTAAAGGCTTCCATGTAAGTGGACCGATGTGCGTGGCGTGAACCCGCGCATTGCGAACCCATGCATGCATGGCCATGCCGGACCGCGGAGGTGCACTGCTCCCTAGTGGATGGACCGGTGCGGGTGCATCTCCAGATCTCTACATGCGGAGACAGATGATGGATGTGGCCATGCGGGTATGCCTCCGGACCCCTGTGGGCAGAGACGGACCGGGCACCATGCGGGCATGCTGAATTGGGCACGCGGGCACGTGGGCATGCCAAACTGGGTGCTATGCGTGCCGGGCATGCCGGAGCTACTGCGGGGGGAAGGGTCGGACCTGGGGCATGAGAGCATCGGACCGGGTGGAGTCCCGCTGGGCTGAACCGGATTAGGAGCGCGAGATGCTGGACCGGGTGCCATGTGGGCATGCCGAATTGGGCACGCGAGCACGTGGGCATGCCAAACTGGGTGCCCCGCGTGCCAGACCTACCGGAGCTGCTGCTGGCGGAAGGGCCGGACCTGGGGCACGGTGTCACCTAGTTGGGGCAGGCATCCCACCGGACCGGAGCTGGAGCAGGCAGATCTGGGGCACAAGAGCACCGAGCTGGGGCAGGCGTCGCACTGGACTGGAGCCAGAGCAGGCAGATCTGGGGTGCGGGAGCACTGAGCTGGGGCAGTTCCTACCAGACCGGGAAATCTGGGCACGCTATGATGCCGTGCGGTGGGCGGATAGGGCCGAGCTCACTGCGGGCAAACCGGTGGACGGGCGGAGCTGGGCGCATCGTGGAGCCATGCACCGGGCGGAAGGGGCCGAGCAGGAGCTCCCATCATCGCTCCCCTCCCACCGTGGGTGCTTGCATGGGCGTGCCTCGATGCATTTGGCTGGGGCGAGTGGAGCTAGAGACCTTCTTCGTGGGCCGAAGTGGGATACTTTTCATGCTTGGCCGAGCTCTAGGCAAGGCTGAAGTGGGCTGGCTGAGGTGCCGATCTGGCCTAGCCGATGTGAGCTGGCCGAGGAGGAAATGTTGTGCCAGGGCTGAATGGGTTTGTTACTACTGTAACACCATGACTGATCAGTTTGCCCAAATGAACCAAAAGTTTGACCAGACTGAGGCCCAGCTAAACCAATCAACCACCCAATCCTAAACACAACTTACTCAAATTAATAACAAGCTTGACCAACTGATCCAATCAAGTAATCAAGAAATTCAAAGTTTTGACCAAGTAGGAGACCAATTAGGAACCCTAGACAAGACCCATAGAGTTGAACCCTTGCCCTATAGACCCCAGGAACCCATAGTCCCTAAATATGAACCCAATAGTAACCCACTATCCCTCAGTCAACCTGAACCCTATAGGATTAATACCCCTATATTTGAACCTAGTATTAGTAAATTTTTCCTTGGTCAACCTCCTCTTACGACCCCACTAGTTCATAAAGCTGACATTGAAGAGGAAGTATATGAAGCTGATATGAGCTTAGTGGAGGAGTATGATGAAGAAGAAGGGGAAGTCCCTCTAGAAGACCTAGACTTAGTAGATACCTAGGAAGAAACCAATCCAGAGTTAGTTACCCCTGACCTCACCCAAATTAAACCTATAGTAGAAGACCACCCAATAATAGTTGACCCTGACCATACCCAAGTAGGTGCCAATATAGATTTAGCCAACCTTAGCCATACTCAGGCAGTAACCAACATAGAGTTAGCTAACCATGTAGTGGAAGAGTCATTAGAGGAAGAAATCCATGACCCTGTGACAGCAATTCTACCTTAGGAGACTTTAGAAGAGAATCTAGTTGTAGAACCCAGTCCTAAATTTTATAAGCCCAAAGAGTTTATTAAGGACTTGGTCTCTTTATACTAATACCCTCAGGATGAAGTCATTCCTTTAACCCCAATTGATCTCCTCCCTGAAATCAATAACCCTTTTTTCCATCAAGCCGACCCTATAAGAATTCCTCACACTCATAAGGTAAATCTCATTTGTATAAGACTCATCCCTGAAACACCTTGTCTCTTAGTCTACCCGATCAATCCCAATCCCTTTTCTTACTTTCTATCTTACCAGACTAACACTGAATCAACCTCATATTTTCTACCTTTTCAGGAATTCTCTTATATTTTTTTAACCATTCATTTGCATTTTGTAGAAGTAAGCATACTGCATGCTTACATTGTGCATGTTAGGTTTGCATCTTATTTCTTGCATACCCTCTGGCATTTAGTAAGTATACATAGTAAATTCCCCTATGCATGCCATGCTAGGGTCAAATCCAAAGAGTTTATAGTCTGTTAGGTTTTGTCCCCTAGAGTCCAATAAAATGTCCTTTGATAGGGATGTCTAGTCGAGTCTATTAGATATTAGTTAAGTCCAACAAATTCATAGCCTGAATTTCACGTCTGCACCTACACTTACCTCTGCATAGCATTTGCATCATGAAATTAGTCAAAAGTTGAATATAACTAATGAACTAAATAATAACTTGGCTAATTCTCAAAAGAAAGATAAAGAATTTTATGCAAAGGAATATGGATGATAAAGGAATTTTCTGCTTGCAAAGCTGGCCCATCCAAAATAATGAAGAGTAATGGACCCAATGCCTATGTGCTTGAGATATCACCTGATTTAGGTACTAGCTCCATCTTCATCATCTCAGATCTTATAGAGTTTAGGGAGCCAGCAGTGATACCCAGCGAGCCCCTTGAGCCACTCCCTTTCTTTTTGAGTGAACCCACCCCAGAGCGACCACAAGCAATTTGGCCTTTTGGTGAGAAAAAGATTGAGAGAACTCTAGATGATCAAACTACTAGTACCTAGAATATAGACTATCATTGGTATTTGGTCTGGTGGCAAGGTTGGCCAGAATTTGAGGACTTGTGGAATGCTGGTGTGGATCTGCAATGCCTCAACCTAGACCCTCCTTGAGCCAAATTGATCCATACTCGATGAGGTCGAGTTCCTCCCACCTTGGGAGAATTGGTGGGGACACCAGGATCAGACATAGATCACTTGATCCCATGTGATTTATTGATTAAGGTTTTAATTTTATAACCTTAGTCATGTGTCATAATTTTGTAATCAATTAAGATTGAGTCCTGTAATAAGTTGAGATTAGTTGATTTATCTCAACCCTCAACCCTAGTCAGTATATTGAGTCCTAAACTTTAGTTATGAGTCCAGTTTGAGTTCATTTTTATACAAAAGAAGAGGACACCCTACTGTGGAGTTCCACCAGGCCTCATCCAGGAGCCAAAAGACCCCACTTCAACCAATTGGACTTTATATGCCAACCTAGGATCCAAGATTCTTGCATGATGCCCAGAAGCCTTCCAGATGTTTTCGGATGCCAGATTCCCTCCATATGCCAGAGTATATTCCTAGACCAGGTCATAACATGATCCCAAAGACTTACCTGCACCCCAGTCCAAGTGAATGCAAGGCCCAGGTCCATGAAGAACCAAGATTCCAGGTATATTCCAGCCCAGAACCAAGATACCTGAAATATTCCTGCTCTAGGCATCCCAGGCCTCCAGGGCCTAAAGCCCATGCACCCAACCCATCCTTGGAGGCCCCAATTGATGCCCAAGAGCCCAAGTCCAAGCTATGAGGCATCCAAGCCCAAGACAAGGAGATTTGACCAAGTCCAAGGCCCTTTGACCAAGTCAAAGGAGGAAGGAAATATATATCAAACAAGGAGAACCTATTCCTACTCAACTTGGGAACCTATTCCTACTCCACCTGTAATCCTTCTCCCTATCTAGCTTGTATTCATATTCTAACAAGGATAGGGCATGGGAACTCTATAAATACCCTACCCCTCTTCCTTTTTTAATAACTTTTATTCATGATATTAAACTTTGCTGAAATTTTGGTTTAGAAGCTTGTGTGCTTGTGTTGGTGTTGGAGTTTTTGTTACTATTATGCTTAGCCGAATCCTTGCTGCCCTAGCACCCTTCCACTCCATATAATGCTGCCATCCATGTATTCACACGCCCAAGAAAGAGTGCCATAGCTGCCGTCCAAGCCAAAGAGAATCATCGTACTTCTAGCCGCCAGCTTCAAACTTCTATCCTGATTTCAATTAAATCCTAGTTTTGTTATTTTTATTTATTTGCTATTTGATTGACCCCTGATGCTTGCAGGATCCTCGAGGTATTTTACCTCTCCAGAGGAGGCCTCCTTTGCCTCTAGGACCACCCCAAATCAGCCATCTAATCAAGGGAATCAAGCTTCATCATCCAAACTCCAATTAGAGTGCTGTGTGACCTCTTCATCGAAAGTTCTTCAATTCACTGATTGGTAACATACTTCCCGTCTCTTAATCTTTGATTTGATGAAGAATAGATATCCTAAACTAGAGTTTCTCTACTCTCGGGTCTTGGCTATTTCATTACCTTGCATGAGTTGTTTTACGACACGATGATTCTTTGCATTACTGAATATCCTGCTAGTTCTTGTTTTATTTTTGAGAATTTAGCCTTCAAACCTAAATTATAAAAATCATAAAAAAAAATTAGTTTACTATTTTCCTGTAATCTTAGAGTCGTCCCGCATCAGAAGCCCTTTTGATTGCACTTTGAATCCTCTTCAAGGCTTCTTAACTTCTTTAATAAATGCCTCAAGTTACTGATAAGAGTTGGTGAAGTCTTGAGTGCTTGCTTTGAATGCTCTCTAGTGTGTACTTTTGAATGTTCAGTGAAAACTCTTCAATCTCACATTAACTTCTCATGTATATCTCCAAAAGTGATTCAAATTCTTTTAATATATTTCCTTTAACTAATTTCAGATGGTTATAGCCTTTGTAGACTATTAGGATTCGAAATATAGCCATTGAAGACCATTTTGGATTCAAAATAAGAGTTCTGGAACTAGCCATTAGTAGCCTAAAATAGTCACTCGAGTTGGCTTGGATAGCTCAAGTTGGCTCGGATCCTCAGGTAGGTCAAAATAACACTCTAGTTGAGTCGGCTCTTCTCCTTCAAGTTGGCTCGCCTGGCTGGTTCTTCAGAACTAAGATTTTTAGTACTTTGGAAGAGTCGGCTCTTCAATACCCGAGTCAACTCGGATGTCTGTCTGAGAAAACTGCAATCTGGATGAGTTAGCTCAGGTCCTCTTGAGTCAGCTCGAATTCTCAGAACTTCAGAATTGAACTCTACTCGAGTCGGCTCTTCTGACTCAAGTCGGCTCGAATGTCTGCATGCTAGAAAAACAAAGTGCTATGCCAGACTTCAAGTTGGCTCTCCTTCTTTGAGTCGGCACTTTTGACTTAGGTCTAAAACTTGTCAAAGTTGTCTAGACTTCTTTCAGTAGTTTTCAAACAACTCAAAACCTTTCCAACTTATTCAAAGACTGAACTTGATATAATTAAACTATAAACATACATAGAAGTAGCCCTCTTAAATGAGTATACAATTGATTTTACTTGGGGCCTCTTCTCTATATAGAGTTTTAATAAAAATTAACTATAATGTTATAGGAAGGAGGGTTGTTCATTGAAATCATCATACAAAAATCTTGAGAACACTTGAAAGATAGTCAGTAATCAAATGCATGCTCCAATGTTTGGTTATCAATAAAATCATTCTAGGGGTCAATAGGGGTTCAATGACTTCTAAGGTAAGGCCAGCCAACTCTTTGGGCTGAAGGGGCTAGAAAATATCCTCCCTAAATTGCTTGTTCCCAGGGTGCCAAGAACTCTTGCTGCCGAGGTGGAGTTTGAGCCGGAGCTGGAGTACGGAGCAGAGGCCGAGGCCAGAGTCATCTTTGCCCGGGATGCCCCTCAGTCTGATACCGTGCTAGCATTAGGTGGAGTCACTCGTCGACCAGGAAAGGAGCTGGTGACTGAAACTTGACTTTTTTCTTTCTTTCTTTTTGTAACTAAATCTAAAATGACTTCTTGGCCTGTCGGGAGTCTTTTTCACTGTAAAGAAAAATTTTGATCGATGAATATATCATTTCTTCAGTTGCCAAGTTCTTTTCCTTTTTCCTCCATGTTTAAGTTTTTGAATGGCTTCCCGGCCTGTCAGGAGCTTTGATTGATGTAAAGAGAACTTTGATAAATAAATATAATTTTTTTTTCCAACTGATGTGTCCCATTCCTTTCTCATCTTTCCTTCTCTCTCTTTTTTTTTGAAGTATTTCTAAACAAACAGGAATGTCCCGTGTTATGAAGGGTTTGCTCCTGTAATGAAGGAGGAGTCTTACTCGGTTGATGAATCTTTATCTTGCCCTTTTCTCCCTTCATCTTCTTTACCCTTTTGCATGATAGGAAGATAGTCTCCATGGTTGCCATGTATGAATCTTCCTAGGTCCTAGCCATTTTAGGTTGATTCCAAAATCTTGGGATTGGCATGGAAGACTTTGAGAACACTCCATCCCTGCTCTGCTGGTCTTGAGATCATGCAGACTTGAGTGCAAGGTTTCTGGAGTTTTCTGGCTTGATTTGCTGAACTATGAGTCAAGTGGTAGATAGCGGGGCTTTGGAAGCTTCCCGGCTTACATCTCTAGACTGTGAGTAAGGCAGTTGAGTGCGTGACTTTAGAAGTTTTCTAGCATTGGATTGCAGGGCTTCATAAGTTTCCCGGTTTTGAGTGCAAGGCTTCATAAGTTTTCTGGCTCTAAGTGTGGGGCTTCATAAGTTTCTCGGCTTCGAGTGCAAGGTTTCGTAAGTTTCTCAGCTTTGAGTACGGGGCTTCGTAAGTTTCCTAGCTTTGAGTGCAGGGCTTTGCAAGTTTTCTGACTTTGAGTGTGGGACTTCGTAAGTTTTCCAGCTTTGAGTACAGGGATTTATAAGTTTCTTAGCTTTGGAGTGCAAGGCTTTGTAATTTTCCTGACTTTGTGTGTAGGGCTTCATATGTTTTTTAGCTTTAAGTGCGGAGCTTTGTAAGTTTCCCAGCTTTGAGTGCGGGGCTTCGTAAGTTTCTTAACTTTAGAGTACAAGGCTTTTTAAGTTTTTCGACTTTGTGTGAGAAGCTTCGTAGTTTTCAGCTTTGAGTGCGGGGCTTCATAAGTTTCCTGGCTTTGAGTGCGGGGCTTCATAAGTTTTTTGGCTTTGAGTGTGAGGCTTCATTATTTTCCTGACTTTGTTTGCTAGACTTGGAGTCAGTCGAGTGAGTTCCTGCATAGGTGGAAGATAGTATTGCACCAATAAGGAACTTTAATAATTGAGGGAGAGCCTTACATTATTGGTAGTACATCCTCAAATTACTGGCATTCCACGTCCAAGGGAACCAGTCACCATTGAGCATAATGAGGTAGTAGGCTCCATTCTGTAGAGCCTCGATCACCTTTTAGGTGCCTTCCCAATTTGGAGAGAGTTTGCCACATTCTCTTTATTGGGATACTTCTGCTTGCCTGAGAACCAGGTTGCCTAGTTGGAAAGTCTTGGGCCTGACATGGGAGTTGTAGTAGCATACCACCTATTGTCAATATGCTATCATCCAAATTCGAGCTTTATATCTCATCTCATCCAACAAATCCAGGTTGAGGAGAAGGCGGGCTGGATTCTGAGCTTCATTGTATTGCTCTACCCATAGCTTGGGTAGACCAACCTTCACTGGAATTATAGCTTCTGCACCAAAAATGAGGTTGAAGGGTGTCTTATTAGTTGCCATGCGGGGTGCAGTGTGGTAGGCCCACAGCACACTAGGAAGCTTTTAGGCCCATCGACCCTTGGCCTCATCTAGCCTTGTGCGGAGTCCTTGTAGGATGATTCGGTTGGTCACCTCAGCCTCCCTATTGATCTGAGGGTGAGCCACTGATGTGAAGTGATGATGGATGTTGAGGTCAACATAGAACTCTTCAAAAGCCTAGTTATCAAACTGCCACCCGATATCAGTGATGACTCAGTATGGGAGTCCAAAATGGTAGATGACTAACTTCCAAAATAAGGATCTAACCTTTGCCTCAATGATCCATGCCAGGGGTTCGGCCTTGACCCATTTGGTGAAGTAGTCAATGGCCATAATCAAATACTTCCATAGGCCAAGTATGGGAGGAAAGGGACCTAGAATGTCCATACCCCACAGGGCAAACAGCCACAAAGTTGATAGCTAGGAGAGCGGGGCAGCCAGCTGATCTGGATGTGGGCATGATGTTGATAGTGGTGTCATCTCCTCACAAAATCGATGGCATCTTCCTGCATGGTCTCCCAGAAGTATCCTTGCTAGAGTGCCTTATAAGCCAGAGTCTTGCCCCCAACGTGATTTCCGTAGATGCCTTCATGTATCTCTCAGAGCATGTAGGCAACTTCTGAGGGCCTCAAGCATTTCAGTAGCAAGTAGGAATAAGATCTTTGATAAAGCTGCCCATCCATCATCATGAACCGTGCGGCCTTCTTCTTAAGGAGGCCGACTTCCTTGCAATCCTCGGGCAGGGTGCTGGTGTAATGTATTTGATGTAGGGGTCCATCCAACTTGCTTCAGAGGCGACCTGCTGGACCTCTACGGTAGACTCAAAGCTAGGGTTTCCAAGTATTCTATGAAGGTATGCCCTAGTATCGAATCTAGCAGGGTCACCAGCCTAGAGAGGATGTCGACTCAAGCATTCTCTGCACGAGGGATATGAAAAATGCTGAAGTGCTGGAGGTTCACTGTATACAAGCTTACCTTGTTTAAATACTTTGTCATCATGGGATCTCGGGCTTCATACTCGCTGAAGACTTGGCCCACCTTGGGCTACAACTTCATGAAGACCTTCAGGCACTTTACACCTAGCTCGCAGGACACCTTCAATCCTGCAAGTAGCACCTCATATTCAGCTTGATTATTGGTCTCCTTGAAGAGGAAGCACAATGCATACTCCGCCATGACTCCGTTAGGGTTAGCGAGCATAAGTCTGGCTCCACTCCCTCTGGCATTGGATGCACCGTCAATATGGAGAATCCACGTCATTACTTTCTGGGCTAAGTCTCACCCAGGCTTGGCTCTCTCGTCTGCCTCCTCCAGATCTTCGGCCACCCAGGTACACTCTACTAGGAAATCAGCAAGGACTTAGGCCTTTTGCACCAGTCGTGGATGGCAGGTGATGTCGAACTCATTGAGCTTCACAGCCCACTTGGCCAGGCACCCCAATGTGTTAGGGTCGCTTAGGATGTGATGGGGAACGATGATGGAATGATGTATCCTTAATGGAATTAGTAATGACTAAATGAAAAATGAAGTAAATAGATGCTGCCATTCAATGTAAAAGAAGTAGAATTTTTATGAGAGGAATCTAAATGCTAAACATGACTTGAAATAATACCTTTTCAAAGTAATTAAGGGAAGGACCTTTGTGGCTAAGAAACCACTCAGGTTAGGGCTAAGTTTAATCTAATCTTTCAGATTTGAAAGTCTTTCTAAAGAAGAGTACCGGCAATCGATATTCTAAAGTTTAGGAGTGGGAACACTCAAAGAGGAAGTTCCTGGATGACAAGGAGATTCCTCTAGAATGCAATGCTTCTTGTATCTGGTTCTTGACATGGTAGACCTTCTTTTTGAAGCCTGGAAGCCTGGGGATCCTGCAACAAAGAGATGTAGAGGGATTAGAGGATAGAGATTGAAATGGAGAAGTGGAGGGGAAGAATCTTTGAAATGAAGAAAAGAAGTTGGGAGTAGTCTTGGCATGGATCTTCTATGGCTTCTTTGGAATGATAACTCCTTGTTTGATTATGTGAAGAACTCCTTGGACGATTTGATTCATTGGAAATAGGGGGGATCTGGACTAGGCGTAGACTAAAATGCTTCTTTGATTGGCCGATTGGATTATGAGATGGAAGGGGATGAAACTATGCTGGATATGTGGAGATGGAAAGGAAATCACTCTAGGCCTCACGCCCACCTTCTCACAAGGGATCAAGATATCAAGCAAGGGAATTTCTTTCAAGAAAAATTTTCTTTCATTTCATTCATCACTAAAAAGGTTTGGAGCCTCTTTTTTTATAGACCACCAAGCCTTTTTTCAAATTCAAATTCAAATTCAAATTCAAACTACACCAAAATAAAAGAAGAAAATAATAGGCATCTCATGAACAGGGGCGGTGATTGTGGAGAAAAATGTGAACCAATTCAAACTCCTTCTCTTGGGCGACAATCATTGGTGAGGTGTCTTGGTGATGTGGCAAGGTGGAATGATGAAGTGGCTTCCAAGTTGGTGAACACATGGTCCATGCACCCATCTACCACTAGCCTTCTTGACTTGATTGTGCTGGAACCAGATTGGACTTGGACTGAACTCCTCTTGACTCAACTGCAATAAAGAACCCAATTGAAAAAAATACATGACTCAATTATCCAAATGAAACAAATACAGGACTAATAAACCCAGTTAGAACTTATTACATGACTAAACTCTCAATCTTTCATCCGTAAAGAATATAGCTTAATCTATTATGGTTGAAGTCTCTTCCTGAGCCTGGTGGTTGCACCAATTCTTCCCGGGTGGGATAAACTTGATCCCGTCGAGTAAGGATTAGTCTGACTATGATACCTTTCTAGTTTGTTTGGGTCAATTTACTATAGATCCTCTCGGGTGATCCAAGAGTTCTCAGATTCTAGTCAGCCTTGCCATCGAACCAGATAACGTTGATAGCCCTTACATCTAGTGGTAATCTCCTGGTCATCCAAGATACGTTCAACTCTATCTTTCCACTCTGGTGGAATTGCTGGTGGACACTCAGGTAGGGTTTTGCTCTCAAAGGCAGGATAAGGCCAAAAAGGCTCACTAGGAATTAATGTTAGCTCTTTATATTCTTTCATATTGGAAATATTAAATGTTGAACTAATGCCATAATCTGGTGGTAACTCTAACACATATGCATTAGGTATAATTTTCTTTATTACTTTGAAAGGTCCAGCTCCCTAGGCATGCAGTTTCTTTATAGTTTTTGGTGGAAACCTTTCAGGTCTAAGTTTAATCATTACAGAGTCCCCTTCATTAAATTATTTCATTCGTTTACGTGAATTAGCCACATGCTTATAGACTTCATTGCTCATTTGAATCTTTTTACTAATTTCTGTACGCAATTCCTTAATATGCTGTGCATATGACTTTGTGGACTCTGAGACTTACATAGACACCTACAAAATGTAGTCTTAATTATGCATTCTTATTAAAAGGAATTTTATTGGACTCTTTGGGCCTAAACCTAACAGACTACAGATTCTCTAGGTTTGTTGCCCAGGTGGCTTCCCGAGAGGGGGGTGAATTGGGATTAAAAAACTTTTCACAATTATGTGCACTTTGAAATTCCATAGTGTTGTGGTGTGATATGCAATGCAGAAGTTAATAAATAAATTCAATAAGACAATGAAAGCACAAGCACAAACACAAAGAGATTTAGAGTGGTTCGGAGCAACCGGCTCCTACGTCCACTACCCAAGCACCACTTGGGATTTCCACTATATCCCCCAACCGGAATATAGTCGGATTATTTTACCTGGCTCACAATCCAAACCTGCACACTTTTGTTTTACCAGGATTACCAAAGAAATCCAAACTCCCTTTGGTTTTGAACAAGATCACCAAAGAAACCCTAACACTTGGTTTTATACCAGGATCGCCAAGAACCCAACTTAGGTTTTTACAAGGCTCACCTAAAAACCTTCAACCCTCTCTTAAGACATAGCTCCTTGCTATTTTTAGAGAGAAAACAAAGATAGAGACAAATAAACAAGCAACTACAACAAACCAAGTTTGTTTAAGTGTTGCCAATGTAGATCAAGATGAAGCCTAGCTTTGAATGCCCTTTAATTGCTCTTCAAGCTGCTTCTTTGCTTCTTCAATGAGTGGAATCAATGATGAAGTGGAGTTGATGAAGCTTAGAATCCTATCTTGAAAGCTCTTAAAGTAGGTAGGTGAAAGACTTGAAGGCTCTTTGATTTCTCAAGATAAATCAATAATAATGCTCTAAAAAATTGTTTAATCCCTCAAAAGCAATCCCTTTTATAGTTTTCCATGAGATATGGCCATTGTAGGGCCTAAGGATTCATGAAAGAGTTGTTGGAGATGAATTTCAATTCAAAACTCACTTCCAGCAACTAGCCATTGGAGTGCAGGAAATGGCTACTCGAGTCGGCTCGAGGCCCACGAGTCGGCTTGAAGTCTTAGATAGCCCAAAATAAATTTCTGTAAGAGTCAGCTCTTCAGGCTGGAGTCGACTGTTGCCTCCAATCAATTCAAAATAACAAATACCTAGAGTCGCTCTTCAAGGCAGAGTTGGCTCGAGTTTTCAATTATCAAAAATTCATAACTCTGGAAGAGTCGGCTCTTAGGGAAGGAGTCGGCTCTTGACACTGAAACTCTGAAATTTCTCCATGCCATGCCATAAGGAGTCGGCTCTTGATCCATGAGTCAGCTCTTGCCAAGACTTCAATTGATGCTTCAAACTTCTCCAAAACTCTTCAACACTTGAATCAAATAAGACCAAATGTACATACTCTTAATTTTACAATTTTCAGCCCATTTTACAATATTACAAGATTGATAAAATTAGGGCTTTTACAAGTTAAAGTTTATAAAAGTCCATACATAATTGAATTACCTCTTAATCAATTTGAAAACCAATTTAAACTAAAGGTAACCAATTTCCTGTAAAAACTTTTCAAGTAATTGAAATAATTAGTAACAAGTACATGCTCCAATATTTTGTGATCATCAAAATCATTCCAGTGGTCAACAATCTCTCCCTTTTTGATGATGATAAAACATTGGGCATGAGCAGAATTTAAAAATATTTTGCAATTATTGTGTATCATATTCACAATTCAAATGATATTAGACATAGTATTTATCAAACAGATTGAGTATCAAGATATCAATACAATGTATCAACATGTATCATATGTATAATGAAACTGAAAACTATCAACACAAAGTATCATATGTATCAATACAATGTATCAAGAATATTATATGTGCATCAAGTATCGAAAACATAATGTTTCATTATATAAAGTGTCAAGGGTATCATCTATACATTGCATATCGAAACTTACAAAATTAAGTAGTATTTGTAGTAAATTCCATGAGAATTTAACAAAAACTAGACACAAGCTCCCCCTTACTAATGCAATAACATTTCTTCATTTCATACCATTTTCATGTTTTTATAAACATTTATAAACATTTATATGCATTTTTCATAAATTAACATTCATATCATAACATTCTCATGCACATTCTCCCTTCTCCCCCTTTTTGTCATCAACAAAAGGTATATAGAATATGAGAACATGCATTTATAGAAAATCATTCACAATGTGTATGATAAAGAAACATGTTTCATAAAAGATCATATGTGTATATATGAAAAGTCAGTACATAAGTGATACAGCACAAATGTGCCTCGGCATGACAAAATAGTATCACAACATCAAAATATAACTAACATAAAGTCCTAAAAACATCAAGATGAAAGACTAAAACATAAAAAGGATGGACTAGGATCATCACCACTAAGGTCTTCCTCACTAGAGGACGAACCAACCTTTAAGATGCCTAGAGCAGGCCAGAACTTAGGGAACCTAGGCCTAAGGTCCTTGAGTTTAGTCCTGAAAGGTGTGGTAGTCCTAGAAGCTTTGGTTTTGGCTTTAGCTTTCACTTTGGACTCTGAAAAAATGATAATAGGAGTGGGTCCGATAGTGGGAGGATCAAAAGACAAGGCCAAAGTGCTGGTGGTAGATAATCTCTCTCTAGTTGGAGTCTCTCCTGTTGGGAATTGTGTCCCAAAGACAATCGCCTGGGTTGTAGGCGGTTGTGCTGAGTATTGTATTTATTTTATGAATTAATAAAATTATTATTTGGAAGCTCATCACATATTGAATTTCCCTAAAAATGAAGTCTTTCCATGTGACGAAGTCCTTAGGGCTACACTGTCTTCGATACAGAGAGGATGTATCGACTGGTCCTTAAACCTTGTTCACAGCCAAAGGATATATTGTACTAGACGGTAATATATCAAGTATAGGTTGTTGCAATTCATATCATTTGGTTGTCCTCTTGACCAAATGAGTGTGGTGACACTGATGTGATCTGCAAGTGGGGTATATGATATCTCATTGAACGTGACTCTGTGAAACCCCTTTCTGCCAAAGGGATACTCACGATTGGATATGGGTATATGTGTCCCTCTGACCTGAGATCATCACGGTTGCTTGCAAGCAACTCCCTGTGCTTTGGTACCGGACTACCCGGATTTTTAATCCGGTGATGGAAGGTTTCCGGGTACAGGCAAGTACTTGTGGAGCAGTGATGGACCAAGATGGAATTGACCTGTCCGAACAGTTTGGATTGAATGTCTCGCTGTATCTCAATTTAGCAAATCCTCGGCCGGGGTAGCCCTAGTGAAGAGTCACTAGGCTTACAAGATTGAGACACGTTGTCGACTGACTTAGTCTGGGTTGGCAGCCCAATATCAATCGTCCTGAGCATTAGAGGTCAAAGGGATGAAATATACAGTAACCATATGCCAGAGCTTCGATTGTATGCTCCCGCATCTTCGACCTATCCGGATGCCGGGACACATTACTAGATGGTTTCCTGTGCTGGTACTGGAATTGTTCCAGTACTACCATTTAGGTTCGAACCTATGAGGTCACACGCCACAGAGGATAACTCTCTGATCCGGATACCGATTACGATTTGGAATCGTCTCGATTTTATGGTCACGGTAAATTTTTTGAGCACCTTTTTCCTGGTCTTTCCCTTGTTTGGGTCAACCGAAAATTGTTCCGGGCTGACCAGGTCTGCGCCAGGATTTTTCTGAATCAATTTTGAACTGATTCGGAGCTAAATTCGGCCTCCAATTGGTTGTGAACCAATTAAACCATTTTTAATTGGGCTTGGACCAGTTCAAATTAAATTAAACCTTTGGGTTAAATTATTTTGAACCTAAAATTCCTTTGGACCAGTTTTAATTGGATTAAACCAGATTTTTTTTTGGACCGATGTTTCTTCCTTTGAACGCTTCACACGGTCTTTCTTCCTCTCGCTGGGCGAATTCCAAACGTCAGACGTTGTTGGGCGTCTTCTCATCTCCCTCCGCCGATTGCCCTTTACACCCATTTAATTAGTCCTAATGCATGGTTTAATGTTGGTTAAGCCTCCGACGTTGATTGGCCTTCCCAGCGTTTTCTTCCTTGCTGTTGCTCCTTTTTATAAACTTTGCTGCAGTCCCCTAGTTCTAAGAAGATTAGAAAACGTCACCGTGTGAGAAGAATATAGCCTATGAGAATTCCTTTTGCTGGCTGAAAATTCTTTCCCTTTCCACCGGTGTAGTTGAGGGCTATTTTTGGTGAGTGAAAGGAAGAGAGAACGCTCCTTAATCCCTGTCCTGGTGCTCAAATTTGGAGGAAGACGAACTCTGTTTTGCTGAAAAACAGGTTCTGAAATTCTGCTATTCCTTCCCACCGTTTCGTGTCTTTCGGCGACTAGCATCGACCGAGAGACGGATCAGAGCTAGCCCCCGGCGTGTGCCCCCTCTTGAGAGTGTTCAACCGAGCACTTGGAAGCCGGATCGACCTCCTTGCAGCTATCCTTTTCTGCTCTATTTTTGGTTGCAGGTTTTTCAGATTGCTGTAATTTCTGGTGCTGATTTTGGGTGAAAGGAAGGGGATCAAAACCATTGGCTCATCTTCTCCCCTTTGAAGGAAGATCAACAAACTTGTTCCCTAACTCTTGCTGCTGGAAGAGAGATCCATACGTTGGCAAAATTTCCTCTGTTCTGCAGCAATTTTTTGGTGGAAAGAATAGCATTTGTCAACGTACTGTTTGTGGAGGACAACAGGAATAATTTTATTCCTGTTATCCCTGCTATTCCAGGCTTATACCAGATTTATTCCCGGCAGGAATAAGGTATGGGTTTTGTTTTTAATTTCATGCATGCGTAGATCTATGGATTTAAAATATTTTATAAACATTACATGCCCATGTTATAACATGTTTTAGTCTATACATGCTTCCTGATTATGTTAGATCCTGCGTGGAGCATGTTTTCGCTGTGTATTTTAAAATTGTTTTAAAATACTTACCTGCTCCCTGTCGTTGCATGCTTAGGGTAGGCACCTGCAAACGTACCATTCATCTTTCATCTCCAATGTTAGATCTTGGAATCTCGATATCAGCCTCAGCCTCAGCCTCAGCAGGAGTGGCTTGTGAAGGAATGTCAGTGAAATGTGCCGCCTGTCCCTATCTGCAATCAGTGCCAGTGCCAATGTCAGGTGCTGCTATGGAAGTAGTCGGTACAGACTGACTGGCTGTAGTAAGCTATCGAAGAATAGTCGTGATATCCTGGAAGCCCTGGTGCATCTTCGACTGAAGAGCAGAAATCCTGGCATCAGTCCCAACTCTCCCTCTATGAAGGCTCTAGATCTCTTCAGTACCTACTGCAATCGGTCATCAACATCAAGTCCAATAGTTGTAGTCCTCTGACAGGTGAACGATGAGTGGTAAGAGCTGGCTCTGAGGGTCTAGCCTCATCAGTATGTGCCTCTGCCTCCGCACATGTCCCTCTACTGCCTGAATGTCCTCATCCGAGTCATGCTCTGAGTGATCTACTGGAAGACCTGAGGTCTTCCAAATCCAATGACCCTCTACTGTAATGAATCCCATCCGAGTCAAAGATTTTAGATTGTATCATCAGTGCATAGGAGTGGCCGGCTGTCCTCACCAGTCAAGTCAACTAGGGCATCCTGAAACAGAAGTATGAAAACCATGCCGTATGGTAGACATGCCCGTGCCCTACGAGCAGCCTCTCTCATCTGTGAAAGCATAATAAATAGTAGGTTAAGGGCCTCCCCCTCAATCAGACATCTCATAAAGGCCAGGTCGCACTCACTAACCCAATCAAACTGCCCTGTCTGAGGCAAGAAGATACGATTAATGATGTTGTGCAAAAGTCTCATTTCCAATAATAATTGGTTTGCACTAACATGAATAACTCCCTTTACATTTGTCCTTTCCAGCACTAATCTTAAGGTCTTCTGCTTCTCCTTCAAAACTAGATAACTTTCACCTTCTTTTGGAATGTGAAGAATGCTGGACAACTTTTGTTCACTAATTTCAATGTGTTTTCCTTCACTGTACCTTCAACATGGAATGCACATAAGGACGTACTTTCAAAAAATTGCCTAACTAAGTTGGAATAAGTGAGAACATTTAACAAACAGAAATCTCTCCAACCCTATTTAGCCAACCAATCCCCAATATGCAAATGCTCTTCTTCCAAGAAATTGAAATCAATATATCTACCAGGAGTAACTTGTCTATTACCCATTAAAATAACTTGCCTTGGTGCCTCTAGCTCTTCATCATGCTCCATTTGCTGTTCTTCTTCAGGATTCGAGGTATCCAAATGCCATTTTGTCCTTCTTTCCTCCACAACTATCTGAACCACTCTCCTAGGTTTTTTGGCTACGGCCTTACGAGTAGCCATCTAGCTTGGATTAGAATTTTGGAGGGTTTAGGAAGTGTTCTAGGATCTTTTCCTAGGTTGGCAAGAGGAGTCGGCTAAGGGGAAGTGAGAAAAAATGGAAAGACATAGTGAATACAAACTTACAAAAACCCTATTTAAAAACCTTCGACCCGACTCTCGAGTCGGCTCGCCGAACAGCCTGAAGACTCGAGTCGGCTTGAGCCAAAATTTAGCCTAAAATTTGAAAAAGGTTAAACTCAATTTTTATGGGTTTCTAGTCACTAAAATAAGTTATCATAAGCTCTAAAGTGAAATTTGAGATATCTAGATAATTTTTCTTTATTTTTCAAAAATTAGGTCAAAATGTTCAAAATGGGTCACACAGGCCTAATTCGCCTTTAATCTTCTCAAATCTATTTAGACTAAGGGGTTTAGTAAAAATGTCAGCATGTTGATCTTCAGTAAGTATAAATTCTAGTTCAACAACATTATTTAAAACATGATCACGAATAAAATGATGTCTAATTTCAATGTGCTTAGTTCGTGAATGCTGAATTAGATTTTTAGATAAATTAATAGCACTAGTATTATCACATTTAATAAGAGTTTTAGATTGGACAACGCCATAATCTTCTAGCTGTTGCTTGATCCATAACACTTGAGCACAATAGCTCCCAACAGCTACATATTCTGCCTCAGTAGTAGATAGTGCTACAGAGTTCTGCTTGCGAAAGTGCCATGAAATCAAGTTAACACCAAGAAATTGACAGGTGCCACTTATGCTTTTTCTATCAATCTTACAGCCTCCATAATCAGCATCAAAATAACTAATTAATTTGAAAGATATGTGCTTAGAATACCATAAACCTACATTGCATGTGCCTTTAAGATTTTAATGATTTTTTTAATAGCTATGATGTGTGACTCTTTTGGATTAGATTGAAATCGTGCACACATACAAACACTAAATAAAATATCAGGTCTACTAGCTATCAAATAAAGTAATAAACCGATCATACCTTGGTACAGATTTTGATTAACAATTGTGCCATTCTCATCTTTATCAAGTCTACATGCAGGACTCATGGGTGTTCCAATTTCTTTGCTTGATTCCATTACAAACTTTTTGATAATCTCCTTGATATATTTGGCCTGGTTGATCAGGATACCTTCTTTAGTTTGTTTGATATGATGTCTGAGAAAGTAACTCAGCTCACCCATCATGATCATTTCGAATTCTTCTTTCATTAGCTTAGCAAGATCTTGACACAAAGATTCATCAGTATATCTGAAAATAATATCATCAACATAGATTTGAACAACTAAAATATCATTATTCTTTCTTTGAATAAATAGTGTAGTGTCAACATTACCTCTTACAAAATCCTTTGAAGTTAAAAACTTACTTAGCCTATCATACGAGACTCTAGGTGCCTATTTCAGACCGTATAAAGCTTTATTCAATTTGAAAATATGATTTGGAAAAGTGTGATCAATAAAACCCTGTGGTTGCTCAACAAAAATTTCTTCGGATAGAAAACCATTCAAAAATGCACTCTTTACATCTATTTGAAATAACTTAAAATTCTTAAAGCTTGCATAAGCTAATAGTAATCTAATGGCTTCTAATCTAGCTACTCAAACATAAGTTTTATCAAAATCTATTCCCTCTTCTTGATTATATCCTTGTGCTAGTAGTCTAGCCTTATTTCTAATTACATTTCCTTCTTCATCTAATTTATTTCTATAAACCCACCTAGTACCTATAATAGGATAGTCATTAGGTCTTTCTACTAGGGTCCAAACATTATTTCTCCTAAATTGGTTTAATTCATCATGCATGGCTAACATCCAATTAGGATCAGTTTTAGCTTCTTCTGTAGTGTGTGGTTCTACATGAGAAACAAAAGCAATTAAGTCATATATATCTCTTTGTGCAGCTCTAGTTCTAACATCTTGAGATAGGTCTCCAATAATTAATTCTTTGAGGTGTGATTGTACATAACTCCATTCTTTGGGTATATCATCATGATTTTTGCTTATCTCTTCTTCATGTGGTTCACTTGATTATTTGTCTTTGAGAGTCAAATCTTTCAGTCCATGTTCTAGTGTACCTGCATCATTAGCAAGATCTTCTTTTCTAGAAGATGTAATGTCAGATTCATTGAAAATAACATATTTTGATTCTTCCACAGTCAAAGTTTTTTTATTGAAAACTCGATAGGCTTTACTATTTAAAGAATATCCAAGAAAAATAGCCTCATCAGATTTTGCATCAGATTTTCCAAGATTATCCTTTCCATTGTTAAGAACAAAACATTTACATTCAAAAACATTAAAATATTTAATATTAGGTTTTCTATTGTTCCATAGTTCATAGGGGGTTTTTCTAATGATAGGTCTAATCAAAACTTTATTAAAAATATAGCATGCGGTATTTACAGCTTTAGCCCAAAAGTATTTTAGAAGATTTCCTTCACAAAGCATTATTCTGGACATCTCTTCCAAAGTACGATTCTTTCTTTCTACAATACCATATTGCTGTAATGTTCTAGGAGATGAAAAATTATGGTCAATACCGTGCTTTATGCAAAAATGATCAAAATATTGATTTTCAAACTCAGTGCTATGATCACTACGAATTGAAATAACAGACAGATTTTTTAAATTTGTAACTCTTTTATAAAATTTTTTGAATACTTTGAAAGTTTCATCTTTATGTGCAATAAACAAAATCCATGTATATCCTGAAAAATCATCTACAATCACAAGGCTATATTTCATACCACCGAGGCTTGTAGTCCTACTAGGTCCAAATAAGTCCATGTGAAGTAGCTTTAAGGGTCTAGTAGTGAAACAATATTTTTAGATTTAAAACTCCCCCTCACTTATTTTTCAAATTGACAAGCATCGCAAACATAATCAAAAATAACTTTAAATTTTGGCAAACCTTTGACTAAATCCTTTGAAATAAGTTTAGCTATAGTATCCATACCAGCATGTCCAAGTCGCCTATGCCATAGTAAACTTGATTCCTTACTCTTGTCATTCATTTCTATAAGACTTGTATTGCTTGACATAGCCAGATCATTAAGATCTACTACATAAATGTTTCCATGTCTATGTCCAATAAATTTAGTACTAGAGTCAAGTGGATCAACTACTATACACATTGATGACTTGAAGAAAATATTAAAATCAATGTCACAAAGCTGACTAATACTTAAAAGATTATACTTTAACTTTTCTACAAGTAACACATTTTCAATAAATGTAGGAGTAATTTTGATTTTACCAATACCGATTATCCTTCCTTTTCAATTATCACCAAATGTTACCATTCCACCATCTTTTTATTCTAAGGTGAAGAATTGATCAATATCACCCGTCAGGTGTCTTGAACAGCCGCTATCTAGATATCATCTTTTCTTTATATTTGTGACTGCAAGACATCCCTGTAAAACAATCATTTAATAAATTTAGGTACCCAAGCTTTCTTAGATCCTTGCAAGTTAGTAGAAATGGATCCTTTTGGAACCCAAGCTTTCTTAATTTTTCTTTTGTCATTATGTTTTAAATGACATTAAAATGCCTTATGACCAAAGTTATTATTAGCATAGCATACAATCCTTGACTTTGAATAAAAAGTATGAGATGATGCAAATTTAGGTTTAAGTTGTTTTGAAGTAATGAACTTAGGAGCATATGATGTAGATACATAAATTTTTTTTGAAATTGAACCTTTGTAACCAATTCCAAATTTATTATTTGTCTCTTTTTGATCTTTCAAAATTAATTTAAGCTTGTTGGAACTTAGGATTAGTTTTTCAACCAAAGGCTTGAGCTTTTGAACTTCTTTCCATAAATCATCATTTTCATTTTGTAAACCTTTGTTTTTCTTAATAAGCTCTTCTTTTTCAAATTTGATGGTTTTAAGTCTTTCACAAACTAAACTTAATTTCCTTTGCAAAATATTATTTCTTTCACCAAACTCATTTTTATCTTTTTTTAATTACATCACAATGATTTTTCAAGGTTTTCATTTTCAAACCAGCTTTTTTGTATTCTACGAGTAATTCACAAAATGCATTATGCAATTCATCATATATAAATTCTAAGTTAGGTTCAGATGTAGTTACCTCATCCTCCAAACCCATAAGATAGATTTGTGCAGTCTTTGTTGGCTCTTCATCCTGTTCAATGGATGCAGATTAATCGCTATCACTCCATGCTGCAAGCATTGCCTTCTTATTCTTTCTGGTGATCATCTTTTTCTTTGCTTCAGGATAGTCAGGACGGATGTGTCCCGGCTTCTTGCATCCATAGTAGATTGTTATATGATCCTTATCCTTATCCTTCTCCTTTACTTTGTCTTTTCTCTTTCTCTTCCAAAATCTCCTTTTCTAAATTGCTTTCTCCATCTATTTATTTTTCTTCTGCCCATAAACCTTTTAAATCTTCTCATTACAAGGGCTATCTCATCATTTTCTAAATCATCATCATCTGATGAGTCTGAGTCTTCATTCTTGTCCTCTTCTGTAGCTTTAAATGCTATAGCTTTCTTTCTTTTGGTATCTTCATCGGTCCTTTGTTGAATAGCTAATTCATGTATAATTAGTAATCCAAGCAGTTCATCCAGTGGTAGAGTGTTCAGGTCCTTTGCCTCTTGAATAGCTATCACTTTAGCTTCCCATTTATCTGGCAAGGATCTCAAAACTTTTTGCACAAGATCAGCATTAGTGTAAGTTCTACCAAGACTTTTGAGACCAATTATAATATCAATAAAGTGAGTATACATAGCAGATATAGTCTCACTAGGATCCATCTTAAATAACTCATAGTTATGCACAAGAAGATTGATTTTTGATATTTTGACTTTTGATGTGCCTTCATGTGTAATTTCTAGCTTGTCCCAATTTCTTTAGCAGAATTACAAGTTGAAATTCTGTTAAACTCATTTAGATCCAAAGCACAATATAATAAATTCATTGCTTTGGCATTCAGCTCTACTAATTTCATATCATTTTCATCCCAATCTTCTTCTAGTTTGGGAACCTCTATATCATTAACTTTAATAGTGGGCGTGTAAGGTCCTTTCAAGATAATTTTTCATAAATGAAAATCTATGACTTTAATGTATATTTTGATTCTTGCCTTCCAATATGTATAATTGGTTCTGTTGAAAAGTAGAGGTTGATTTGTGGATTGACCTTCGGCCAATGAAGTGCTCATGGGATGTGCCATCAATCTTTACTCTAATTAAATTTCAAAGACTCTGCTCTGATACCACTTGTTGCCTAGGTGGCTTCCCAAGAGGGGGTGAATTGGGATTAAAAGACTTTTCATAATTATGTGCACTTTAAAATTTTTTAGTATTATGGTGCAATATGCAATGCAGAAGTAAATAAAATAAATGCAATAAGATAATGAATGCACAAGCACCAACAAAAAAAGATTTAGAGTGGTTCGAAGCAACCGGCTCCTACATCCACTATCCAAGCACCACTTAGGATTTTTATTATATCCCCCAATCGAAATACAGTCGGATTATTTTACCAAGCTCAAAATCCAAACTTACACACTTTGATTTTATCGGGATTACCAAAAAAACCCAAACTCCCTTTGGTTTTGAACGGGATCACCAAAGAAACCCTAACACTTTGTTTTATACCGGGATCACCAAGAATCCAACGTAGGTTTTTACAAAGCTCACTTAAAAACCTTCAACCCTCTCTTAAGACACAGCTCCTTGCCATTCTTAGAGAGAAAACAATGATAGAGACAAATAAACAAGAAACTACGACAAACCAAGTTTGTTTAAGTGTTGCCAATGTAGATCAAGATGAAGCCTAGCTTTGAATGCTCTTTAATTGCTCTTCAAGTTGCTTCTTTGCTTCTTCAATGAGTGGAATCAATGATGAAGTGGAGTTGGTGAAGCTTTGAATCCTATCTTGAAAGCCCTTGAAGTAGGTAGGTGAAATACTTGATGGCTCTTTGATTTCTCAAGATAAATCACTAATAATGCTCTAAAAAATTGTTTAATCCCTCAAAAGCAATCCCTTTTATAGTTTTCCATGAGATATGGCAATTGTAGGGCCTAGGGATTCGTGAAAGAGCTATTGGAGACGAATTTCAATTCAAAAATCAATTCAAGTAACTAGCCGTTGTAGTGTAGAAAATGGCTACTCGAGTTGGCTCGAGGTCCACGAGTCAGCTCGAAGTCTCAAACAGCCCAAAATAAATTTCTGTAAGAGTCGACTCTTTAGGCTGGAGTCGGCTCTTGCCTTCAATCAATTCAAAATAACAAATACCTAGAGTTGGCTCTTCAGGGCAGAGTCGGCTCGAGTTCTCAGTCACCAAAAATTTATAACTCTGGACGAGTCAACTCTTGGTGCAGGAGTAGGCTCTTGACACTGAAACTCTAAAATTTCTCCGTGCCGTGCCACAAGGAGTCGACTCTTGATCCATAAGTCAGCTCTTACCAAGACTTCAATTGATGCTTCAAGCTTCTCCAAAACTCTTCAACATTTGAATCAAACAATACCTAATCTACATACTCTCAATTTTATAATTTTTATCCCATTTTACAAGATTACAAGATTGACAAAATTAGGGCTTTTACAAGTTAAAGTTCATAAAAGTCCATACATAATTGAATTACCTCTCAATCAATTTGAAAACCAGTTTAAACTAAAGGTAACCAATTTCCTGCAAAAGCTTCTCAAGTAATTGAAAGAATTAATAACAAGTACATGCTCCAATATTTTGTGATCATCAAAGTCATTCCAGTCATCAACAATCTCCCCCTTTTTGATGATGATAAAATACTGGGAATGAGTAGAATTTAAAAACATTTTGCAATTACTGTGTATCATATTCACAATTCAAATGATATTAGACATAGTATGTATCAAATATATTGAGTATCAGGATATCAATACAATATATCAACATGTATCATATGTATAATGAAACTGAAAACCATCAACACAAAGCATCATATGTATCGATACAATGTATCAAGAATATCATCATATGTATCGATACAATGTATCAAGAATATCATATTTGCATCAAGTATCAAAAACATAATGTATCATTATATAAAGTATCAAGGGTATCATCTATACATTGCATATCGAAACTTACAAAATTAAGTAGTATTTGAAGTAAATTCCATGAGAATTTAACAAAAACTTGACACAAGCTCCCCCTTACTAATGTAATAACATTTCTTCATTTCATACCATTTTCATGTTTTTATAAACATTTATAAACATTTATACACATTTTTCATAAATTAACATTCATATCATCACATTTTCATGCACATTCTCCCTTCTCCCCCTTTTTGTCATCAACAAAAGGTATGTAGAATATGAGAACATACATTTATAGAAAATCATTCACAATGTGTATGATAAAGAAACATGTTTCATAAAAGATCAAATGTATATTTTTGAAAAGTCAGTACATAAGTGATACTGTACAAATATGCCTCGGCACGATAAAATAGTATCACAACATCAAAATATAACTAACATAAAATCCTGAAAACATCAAGATGAAAGACTAAAACATCAAAAGGATGGACTAGGATCATCACCACTAAGGTCTTCCTCACTAGAGGAGGAACTGACCTCTAAGATGCCTGGAGCAGGCCTGAACTTAGGGAACCTAGGCCTAAAGTCCTTGAGTCTAGTCCTAATAGGTGTGGTAGTCCTAGAAGCTTTGGTTTTGGCTTTAGCTTTCACTTTGGACTCCGAAGAAATGATAATAGGAGTGGGTCCGATAGTGGGAGGATCAAAAGACAAGGCCAAAGTGCTGGTGGTAGACAATATCTCTGTAGCCGGAGTCTCTCCAACGTCAGATCCTGGAATCTCGAAAACAATCTCAGCCTCATCCTCAGCAGGAGTGGCTTATGAAGGAATGTCACTGAAATGTGCCACCTGTCCCTGCTTGCAATCAATGCCAGTGCCAGTTCAGGTGCTGCTGTCGAAGTAGTCGGTACAAACTGACTGGCTACAGTAAGCTGTCGAAGAATAGTCATGATATCCTTGAAGCCCTAGTGCATCTTCGACTGAAGAGCAGAAATCCTAGCATCAGTCTCAACTCTCCCTCTATGAAGGCTCGAGATCTCATCCAGTACCTACTATAATCGGTCATCAGCATCAGGTCCAACAGTTGTAGAACCTCTGACAGGTGAACGAGGAGTGGTAGGAGCTAGCTCTAAGGGTCCAGCCTCATCAGTATGTGCCTCTGCCTCCGCACCATATCCCTCTGCTGCCTAAATGTCCTCATCTGAGTCATCCTCTGAGTGAGCTACTGGAAGACCTGAGGTCTTCTGAATCCAATGACCCTCTACTTTAATGAATCCCATTCGAGTCAGAGATTTTAGATTGTATCTATCAGTGTGTAGGAGTGGCCAGCTATCCGCACCAGTCAAGTCAACTAGGGCATCTTGAAACAGAAGTGTGAAAACCATGCCGTATGGTAGACATGCCCGTGCCCTATGAGTAGCCTCTCTCATCTGTGAAAGCATAATAAATGGTAGGTTGAGGGCCTCCCACTCAATCAGGCATCTCATAAAGACCAGGTCATGCTCACTAACCCAGTCAAGCTGCCCCATCTGAGGCAAGAAGATACGACTAATGATGTTGTGCAAAAGTCTTATTTCCATTGATAATTGGTTTGCACTAAGATGAATAACTCCCTTTATATTTGTCCTTTCCAGCACTAATCTTAAGGTCTTTGATAACTACATTAAGCATAAATATAAAAGTATTAATTTAATATTAAAATAACATTACTCCTTCAAAATTAATACTTTTATATATCATTTATAGGAAAGAACATAGCCAACATGGAGAGCCCAATTTTAGAAGTCCAACGGCACGAACGACACATGAATAGGACTTAAAACGGGCCCAAAATGAATTTTTGAAAAGTTTACTAAGAAATTGCACGGAGTTTAAAGTAGCCGGTCCATAGTGGACCGGCCGCTCGGTCCATAGTGGACTGGTCGCTCGGTCCATTGCATAGCTTGTGGGCAGTGATCTGCCATTGGCACGGTCCATGGAGCAGAGCTATGGACCATAGTGCCCCATTCATGCCGGGACTCGTCGGAGAGCTGCCCCCACCTCCAGGGAGGTCGCCGACATGCTCACCACTGGCCGGAGAAGCCCCGGTGGTCGAAAAAATACATCTAAAGGGGGCTATTCACCATTTTTTCTCTTGGCTGAACCTCACTGAAACACACCATCCCACGCCACCGGACCGCCTACCCAGTCCACCGCCGGCCAGAGATGATGGCGGTGCGCTCTTCCTCGCCACTGGGAGGGTCCTCACAGTGAATTGCAGTCGTTGATGGTTTCTTTCAGTCTGAACCATTTGTGGACCAAACCGTGTGCTGGGTTGGACCGAACCGGGGAGAAGAATTTGGAGCCTCGCCAGATGAGCTGGAGATTGATGGGAGCTCGACCAGAACCAGTGAAATGGTGGAGCACCTTCATTGCAACTGTGGGAGCGGTATCCGTTACTCTGTTGGGTTGGTTGGAGGAGGAGCGGGTTGGTTCAATAGTGGAGCGGCTTTGTTGAAACCATGGAGAAGGGAGAGCCTATAAAAAGGGCTCCAGGGAAGCCAGAGAGAAAACGGAGCATTCGGACATTCAATCAATCGAGAATTCGGCCAGTTCTTCTTCTTCTCAATTATTTTTCTTCTCTATGTCTCTTCTTCTCCATCACACAAAGCACTGTGTCTTCTCCATTCCACACCATAGAGAGCTCTTCTCTCCACTATTCCAGCTTAATCTTAGAGGTCGACCCCATCCCAGCTTCCAGTCCATCCTTCCATTCTCCCAAGCTCTCAAATCATTCACAGTCCAACCACAGTCCTGAGATCCATCTTTTCTTCCATGTAGTTCTTTTAGTTCTCTCCTATTCTAGTTATCCCAACCTTATTCCCACCATTCTATCACTATTCCAACCTTATCCCATTCCTATTCTAGTAGTCCTATTCTCCACCGGTCAGCTTCATCTTCAACTTTTGAGCATGCAGAAATCACTGGAGGCCGGAGCTTCACTTGAGAAAAGGGGGTTTTTATTTTTGGTTGTATTACCTTGATGTACTCCCTTTTACATGAAATAAAAGTATCTTTGATTAATTCATGTTCTTTTGTTTTTGAATCAGATGCGTTGCTAGGATGAAGCTTTGGAGGTAAGTCAAGTGAAATTAATCCTAACTGATCTATTCCCAAGTGGGTACGGGCTATGCTCTCGTGAGATAGATCATATCTAGGTTATTTCACTAGCATTTAGAACAATCTATTCCCAAAAAGGGACGGGCCGTGATTCATGGATACGGGCCGTGCTCTCACTTGGATAGATCTTTTTTTTGAGTTACCTTTACTGTTAATTACTTGTTAATCTCCTTTCTAGTTTTAAGATTTCAATTTCTGTTGTGCATTTATTGTATTCAAAGTAATCAAGAAAGTCCCTACGGATTCGACCCTTGCTCCTGCTATCTTATTCTAGAATAGTAGTTTTAAGGTAATTAAATCGGTGCGTTATGACGCGCATCAGATTTGTGGCACCGTTGTTAGGGACTTTTGGCATTATTTTAAAATTTTCAAAAATTCAAAAAAAATTTCAAATTTCAAAAATTCAAAAAAATTTCAAATTTCAAAAATTCAATTTTTTTGTTATTTTTGTTTTGTTCTATTTGATCTCCTTTTTAGAGTTACTTAGGTAAACTTACTTTCCTACAAAATAAAAAAAAAAAAGAAAAAAATTCATAATTCATTAGGGAATTAGATACTTAACCATCAAAATTTTTTAAAAAAGTAATTAGTTTAGTTTAATTTTGTTTGATAATTTCAAGATATGGACACCTTTCTTATTGCATCCATTTCATTTCTCCATAATTCATCTTAAGGGCACTTACCTCATTAATCAGATAAGGTGGGGATTCCATTACCCTTCCTTGGCCCACAAATCATTTTCCATCATTTGCATTCACCTAAGCCTCTAACCCTAAAATCAATTGGACGTCAGCCCTAAGGAATTCGAGCTCAATAGGACAAAGGAACCCTAGAGTTATACTGGGTTCAGGTTAGTTAACTACTTGGTGTCTAAGGAAAGTGGTTCAGGGATAAGAGCCCGAAGGGATGTGCATTGGTTCTGCTTACCTGACCAATTTTTAATTGGTGTCTAAGGCAAGCGATAAGGGAACCTTCACCAACCTTACACTTACCTGGCCAAGTTAGTTGGGTAATTTTGGACTTGGAGTGCTCAAAGGTGACCTTGGAACAGTTAGGAGCTATCTAGGTCTAAGCTAACCCTAGGATAGAGTTGTGTAAATTGTTTGGAAAAAAAAAAGAAGAAATTTTTTTTTTTCATCTAGTTTTAGGATTCTCTTAGGAGTCTTTCCTTTAGACCTTTTCTCATTTTTGCATTAAATAAAAAAAATCTTATAAAAATTCTGAACTGCTGTTGTTTGCTCTAGAATACCATTGTAGGGTGTATGCTAGGTCATTGGTCACTAGAACTGAAACTTGTACCCCTAGACCTAGAAATTGACAGAACTTGTAGAGCAAACAAACCAGGTACTATGGACCCCAATCAAGAAATTGATCCTCCACGTCAATTGAGGGATTACTTTACTCCTTCAAAGTATACCTATTCACCTTGTATCCAAGTACCTCAAGTTGAGGCTGTCCAGTATGAAATTAAATTTAGCATAATCCAGATGTTACCATCTTTCTATAGACTTACAAATGAAGACCCTTACAAACATTTAGATGAGTTCCTGGAAATATGTTCAACCATCAAAATCCAACATTTCTCTGATGATGCTCTTAGGCTTAAGTTGTTCCCTTTTTTCCTAAAAGATAGAGCTAAGTACTGATTGAATTCCCTAGACACTTTAACAATTTCAACTTGGGATCAACTTTATAGGGAATTTCTTAAGAAATACTTTACAATCGGAAAAACAAACCAAATTAGAAAATCCTTAACCAGTTTTTTCCAGTTAGATGGAGAGATGTTTCATGAAACATGGGAGAGATTAAAGGATCTGATTAGAAAATGTCCACATCATGCCATACCAAAATGGCAATTGGTTCAATGTTTTTATGATGGTCTGTCTGAAAGATACCGGCAAATGGTAGATGCTTCATGTGGAGGAACATTTATGCTTAAAAATGAACATAAAGCTTGGCAGCTATTTGAAACCCTTAGTGAAAGCTCATTACATCACATGTCTGCTGCCCGTAGAGATCCTCCCCTAGGACCCAAGAGAGGGGGAATGTATGAATTAGGTCACTCTGTAGACATCTACAGCAAGGTAGATGATTGTCCCAAAAGCTTGACCGAATTCTACAAAGTGAAAATATTTCCTCCTCACCTCATCAAAACCCTCATCAAAACTATGATGTTTACATCATTTGTTCAAGTCCTACCCATTCGATAGGTGATTGTCCAGCTGCCTATCAATTTCCCAAGCTCATTCAGGAACTAGTCCATCATGCAGAAACCCACATGGTTCCTAGACCAGGAAATGACCCATTTGCAAATACTTACAATCCTAGCTGGCGAAACCATCCAAATATTTCTTGGAAACCCCAAGCTGTTAATAATCCAACACCAATTAGGACCAACTATCATGAGACCAACTTTGGAAACATGCTTTATTCCTAATACCTGAGTGCTCTACAACCTCCACCGAATAATCATGGTCCTACATTTGAAGAGAAGGTACTTCACGCATTAAAAGGGATAGAAATGAACACCCAACTCCTTCACTCCCACATGCAATCTACTGCAAAGCTAGAAACCCAGATAAGTTAACTAGCTACATCTTTCAATAGAAGAGAGGAAGGTAAGTTGCCTAGTCAGCCCATCAGTAACCCAAAAGGACATTACATGGCTGAAAGTTCTACCAAACTTGAAACATTCCCAGAACAAGCTAAATCAATCACAACTTTAAGAAGTGGGAAAATATTGAATCAGCCTGACCTGACCCAAAAATTTGAGTTGGCTAAGCCAGAAGATGAAAAGAATGAAGAGAGAAAGGAACCTATTAGCCAAGCACCAACACTTAGGGATCCGTTTTCTAAAGCCTTAGAATCACCTGTATTTTTGGATAAGAAGAGCCTAAAAATGAATGAAATACTTGAGCTATTCAAATAAGTCCAGATAAACCTACCTCTTCTTGATGCCATCAAACAAGTGCCAGCTTATGCCAAATTCTTTAAGGATCTGTGCACATAAAAATGAAAATCTAAGGCACATATACCGAAAAAGATCCAGTTGATCGAGCAAGCGAGCTCAGTTTTTCAGCAAATTGTCCCACCCAAATTAAAAGATCCCGGTACCCCAACTATTTCCTGTGTCATAGGGGACCTCACAATCAAGAAAGCTTTACTAGATTTGGGTGCGAGTGTGAACCTTCTCCCAGGCTCAATGTATGATTTATTTGGATTTGGGGAACTAAAACCCATGTCGGTAATGTTGCAGTTAGCAGATCGATCAATTAAGGTATCCCATGGATTATTAGAGGATGTGTTGGTGAAAGTCGATGAGTTTTACTTTCCTGTTGACTTTCTTGTATTGGATATGAAGTCTAGCGGTAATCCTAGCCAAATACCCGTTATTCTTGGAAGACCTTTTCTAGCTACCGCTAATGCCTATATAAACTGTAGGACAGGGGTTATGGATATATCTTTTGGAAATAAAAAGATAAGATTGAACATTTTTAATGTATCTCAAGGACCACCTATATTTGATGAAGTGAACATGCTTAAGGAAGTTATAGACAAGAAACTCCCCATTTTACTTGAGTCAGACCCTCTGCAAGCATGTTTGACACATGTTGGAACAGATGAGTTTGATGTTGATACACATGAAGTGAATGCTTTGTTGGAGCCACCGAAGTCTAACATTATTCCTCCTTGGACTATCAAATTTGAACCTTTACCGACTCAATCAACCCCTTTAGTACCATCCTCAGAAACACCACCCATGCTAGAGTTGAAGCCTCTTCCTAAAAAGTTGAAATATTCTTTTCTTGGACCCAAGGATACCCTCCCAGTGATGATTGCATCCACTCTAACCCCAGATCAGGAAGAGAAATTGGTGGAAGTACTTATGGAACATAGAGAAGCAATAGGATGGGCAGTAGCTGATCTTAAGGAAATTGACCCTTCTGTTTGCATGCATCATATTCACTGTGAGCCTGAATCTAAACCACATAGGGACATGCAACAAAGGCTTAATCCGAACATGAGGGAAGTCGTTAAGAAAGAAGTGGTAAAATGGCTCGATGCTGGAATCATTTACCCAATCTCGGATAGCCAATGGGTCAGTCCAACTCAGGTAGTACCTAAGAAGTCAGGTATTACTGTTGTTGAGAATGAAAAGGGTGAGTCAATTTCTACTCGAATGACAACTAGTTGGAGAGTGTGTATAGACTATCGAAAACTGAATGCCGTCACTAGGAAAGATTACTTTCCTTTGCCTTTCATTATCAAATTTTAGAATGGCTAGCTGGGCAGAGTTTCTTCTATTTACTATATGGATATTCAGGGTATAACCATGTTCCGGTATTTCCTGCTGATCAAGAAAAGACCACCTTTACCTGTCCCTTTGGAACATTTGCCTTTAGATGCATGCCATTTGGTCTGTGCAATGCACCAACCACTTTTCAACGATGTATGCTATCCATATTTTTTGATATGGTTGGTCAGTTTATTGAGATATTTATGGATGACTTTTCGGTGTTTGGATCTTCATTTGATGATTATCTCCAAACATGACTAAGGTTTTGAAATGATGTATAAAAACGAACCTAGTCTTAAGTTGGGAGAAGAGCCATTTTATGGTTCGTGAGGGAATCATGCTCGGACATATTGTTTCAGAGCGAGGGATTGAGGTTGACAAAGCTAAGGTAGAATTGATCTCGAAATTGCCTCCTCCAACCTCGGTTAAACAAGTATGATCCTTCCTTGGTCATGCTAGATTATATAGATGCTTTATCAAGGATTTCAGCAAAATTTTGCGACCTTTGTGTAATCCGCTCATTAAAGACAATCCATTTGATTTCAATAAGAAATGTATGGCTGCTTATGACATTTTGAGAATTGCTTTAACCATTGCACCAGTTATCAAGCCTCTTGATTGGACCCTGCCTTTCGAAATCATGTGTGATGCCTCTGATTACGCTGTAGGGGCAGTTTTAGGATAGAAGTTTAATAGGGAACCACATGTGATTTATTATGCTAGTAAAACTCTTTCAGATGCACAAATAAACTACACCACTACTGAAAAGGAGTTGCTAGCAATTGTTTTTGCCCTGGAGAAATTCCAATCATATCTATTAGGGTCTAATATCTTAGTTTATACTGATCATGCAGCATTGCGACATCTGCATTCTAAGAAAGACATAAAGTCTAGATGATTAGATGGATCCTTCTACTGCAGGAATTTGATTTAGAAATCTTAGATAAGAAAGGTTCTAAAAATTTGGTAGCAGATCATATTTCTAGGATCTTAGAAGAATGCAACAAAGAAATAATCAGAGATCAGTTTCCTATGAGCATCATTTCTCTATTTTGTCTGATAGTCTACCCTGGTTTGCCCATATTGTTAATTACTTAGCAACAGGGCAAGTTCCTTCCCACTGGTCCAAACAAGAAAAAGATAGATTTTTCTCACAAATCAAATATTACTTTTGGGAGGAACCTGAGTTGTTTAAGTACTGTTCATATTAGGTGATTAGACAATGTGTCCCTGAGAGTGAATTCCAAGGCATACTCACTTTTTGTCATTCTCTTGTGGGGGACACTTTAGTGGAAGGAAAACTGCAGCAAAAGTGCTATAGAGTTGGTTCTACTGGCCAACTCTTTTTAAAGATGCACATGAATTTGGCCGTAATTGTTTGAGATGTCAACAAACGAGGAATATTTCGTGTAGAGATATGATGCCTCTGACCCCTATTTTAGTTGTTAAAATTTTTGATGTCTGGGGTATTGACTTCATAAGGCCATTTCCTTCTTCTTTTGGGTTTGAGTATATTCTGGTCGCAGTTGATTATGTGTCTAAATGGATCGAAGCCATAGCAACCTGAACCAATGATCACAAGGTTGTAATCAAGTTCATTCAATGTAACATCCTTAGTCAGTTTGGGTACCCAAGGGAAAATATTATTGATGGGGGCGCGTATTTCACAAATAAACATTTTGAAGGATTAATGAAGAAATATGGAATTACACATAAGGTAGCCACACCTTACCATCCCCAAACTTGTAGCCAGGTTGAAGTATCAAACAGAGAAATTAAACACATCCTGGAGAAAACGGTAAGGCCCGATAGGAAAGATTGGTCAGAACGTTTGAAAAATGCATTATGGGCTTGCCGGATTGCCTTTAAGACTCCCTTAGGAATGTCTCCATACCAGTTAGTGTTTGGCAAGGCATGTCATTTACCGATAGAGTTAGAACATCGTGCATTTTGGGCTATCAAGCAATGTAATTTTGATCTGAAGACTGTGGGTTCTAATAGGAAGCTTCAATTGAGTGAATTAGAAGAGCTGCGAAATGAAGCTTATGAAAGTTCAAAAATTTATAAAGCTCGAACTAAGGCATATCATGATAAATTCATTAATCAAAAAATGTTTAAGCCTGATCAGAAAGTGTGGCTCTACAATTCTAGGTTGCACCATTTTCCTGAAAAACTTTGCTCATGATGGGATGGACCTTTCATCATTACTCAAGTATTTTCTCATGGCACTGTTGAACTTAAAGATCCCAAACAAGAAAATATTTTTAAAGTAAATGGCCAATGCTTGAAACCCTATGTTGAGGATATTCATGATGGAGAAATTGTTGAAATTCTTGACCTTATGGACCCAGTACTACCATCAGCTGAGTCTGGCTGAAGACTTTAAACTTAGTGCTCCTGGGAAGCAACCCAGTTTATGCTTTTAATTTTAGCTAGTTACTTTCTTTTCTTTTTAGAAGAATAAAGTGAGGGAGTACAACAACCAAGGAACCCGCTACTTCATGAAACCTTCGAAGCACATTTTCCCAAGGTGTATTCTTTCCTATTATACTTCTCATTTTCTTTCCTACTCCATTGAGGACAATGTCGATTAAGTTGGGGGGGAAGATTAACTTGACTTGCTTAGATCTTCGAGTACAGTTAGAAATGGTTAGGTTATGTGTACCTAATTATTGTCTTGAACTGGAGTTACATAGGCACCTTAATCAAATGATTGATTAATGGCCTAGATAATGCTAGAGATTCTGAGAGATAAATTATTAAAAAAACTCAATAAATGGTAGGGTATAGATCATAAATAATTTCATGGGATAATTCCAAAGCCATTTGACCATTGATCTTAATAAAGCGTCTACTTTATGGGGATATAAATTAAAAGATCAAGTATGCTATAGTTTTTTCTTTTGAAAAAAAAAAAGTTAGTCTAGTCTCACAGCTTTGCTTGAACTCTTACTAAGTAACTGAGCCCCTTTGCCTAAGTAAGCGTTGTGGTTCGCGTCAAAAGGTAAGAAGGTCAAGAAATCTGTTAAGCAATGGTACCTCCCTGAGTAACAGGGGCCCTTCGCCTAAGTAAGCATTGTGGTTCGCATCAAGAGGGGAGAATACTAATACTTACGAGGCTTGGATATAACACATACAAAAAAAAATGAAGGGGAAAAAATCATCTAGCACAAAGGTATTGAACTAAACCCCAGAAAGTTAGAGGATTTTAAGAGTGAGATGGAAAGTTGGCAGAAGAAGAACTCTAAGAATCTTTATGAGCTCTACCTGACCATTAAAAGAGTTGAATTAATAATCCAATGAAGTATCTCAGTAGTAGTTTGACTAGGTATCATCTGCTTTTAGGGTTGCTTGGGTTAACATCTAATTCAAGGATGGGTTGATATACTTTGATAATCTATCTGCTTTACTCGAGGACGAGCAAAGTTCAAGTTGGGGGGTGTGATAACTACATTAAGCATAAATATAAAAGTATTAATTTAATATTAAAATATTATTATTCCTTCAAAAATTAATACTTTTATATGTTATTTATAGGAAAGAAAATCACCAACATGGAGAGTCCGATTTTAGAAGTCCAACGGCATGAACAATACTCAAATCTGACTTAAAACAGGCCCAAAATAAATTTTTGAAGAATTTACTAAGAAATTGCACAGAGTTTAAAGCTGCCGTCCACAGTGGACCGGTCGCTCGATCCACTGCACAGCCCATGGGCTACGATCTTCCATTGGCATGGTCCACGGAGCAGAGCTGTGGACCGCAGTGCCCCATTCAAGTTGGGACTCGCTGGAGAGCTGCCCCCACCGCCAGGGAGGTCGCCGGCATGCTCACCACCGGTTGGAGAAGCCTCGGTGGCCGAAAAAATACATCCGAAGGGGGCTGTTCACCATTTTTTTCTCTTGGCCGAACCTCACTAAAACACACCATCCCATGCTGCCGGACCGCCTACCCGATCCACCGCCGGCCAGAGATGATGGTGATGCACTCTTCCTCACTGCTGGAAGGGTCCTCATGGTGAATTGTAGCCATTGATGGTTTCCTTCGGGCTGAACCATTTATTGACCGAACCGTGTGCTGGGTTGGACCGAACCAGTGAGAAGAATATGGAGCCTCTCCAGATGAGCTGGAGATCGATGGGAGCTCGACCAGAACCAGTGAAATGGTGCAGCGGATTCGTTGCAACCATGGGAGCGATGTCCGTTACTCTGTTGGGTTGATTGGAGGATGAACGGGTTGGTTCAACGATGGAGCGGCTTTATTGAAACCATGGAGCAGGGAGAGCCTATAAAAAGGTCTTTAGGGGAGCCAGAGAGAAAATGGAGCATTCGGGCATTCAATCAGTCGAGCATTCGACCAGTTCTTCTTCTTCCCCATTGTTTTTCTTCTCTGTGTCTCTTCTTCTCCATCACACAGAGCATTGTGTCTTCTCCATTCCACACCACAGAGAGCTCTTCTCTACACTATTCTAGCTTAATCTTAGAGGTCGACCCCATCCCAGCTTCCAGTCCATCCTTCTATTCTCCCAAGCTCTCAAATCATTCATAGTCCAACCACAGTCCTGATATCCATCTTTTCTTCCCCATAGTTCTTTTAGTTCTCTCCTATTCCAGTTATCCCAACCTTATTCCCACCATTCCAGCACTATTCCAACCTTATCCCAATCCTATTCCAGTAGTCCTACTCTCCACCGGTCAGCTTCATCTTCAACTTTTGAGCATGCAGAAATCACTAGAGGCCGGAGCTTCACTTAGGAGAACGGGGTTTTTATTTTTGGTTGTATTACCTTGATATACTCTCTCTTACATGAAATAAAAATATCCTTGATTAATTCATGTTCTTTTGTTTTTGAATCAGATGCGTTGCTAGGGTGAAGCTTTGGAGGTAAGTCAAGTGAAATTAATCCTGACTGATCTATTCCCAAGTGGGTATGGGCTGTGCTCTTGTGAGATAGATCATATCTAGGTTATTTCACAAGCGTTTAGACCAATCAATTCCCAAAAAGGGACGGGCCGTGATTCACGGATACGGGCCGTGCTCTTATTCGGATAGATCTTTTTTTTGAGTTACCTTTACTGCTAATTACTTGTTAATCTCCTTTCTAGTTTTAAGATTTCAATTTCTGTTATGCATTTATTATTTTCAAAGTAATCAAGAAAGTCCCTGCGAATTCGACCCTTGCTCCTGCTATCCTATTCTAGAATAGGAGTTTTAAGGTAATTAAATCGGTGCGTTGCGATGCGCATAAGTCTTCTGCTTCTCCTTCAAAACTAGGTAACTTTCACCTTCTTTTGGAATGTGAAGTATGCTGACAACTTTTGTTCACTAATTTCAATGTGTTTTCCCTTCACTGTACCTTCAATATGGAATTCACCTAAGGACATACTTTCAAAAAATTGCCTAACCAAGTTGGGATTAGTGGGAACATTTAACAAACAGAAATCTCTCCAACCCTATTTAGCCAACCAATCCCCAATGTGCAAATGCCCTTCTTCCAAGAAATTGAAATCAATACATCTACCAGGAGTAACTTATCTATTACGCATTAAAATAACTTGCCTTGGTGCCTCTAGCTCTTCATCATGCTCTATTTGCTGTTCTTCTTCTGGATTCGAGGTATCCAAATGCCATTTTGTCCTTCTTTCCTCCGTATCCGTCCGAACCACTCTACTAGGTTTTTTGGCTACGGCCTTACGAGGAGACATCTAGCATGGATTAGAAGTTTGGAGGGTTTAGAAAGTGTTCCAGGGTCTTTTCCTAGGTTGGAAAGAGGAGTCGGCTAAGGGGAACTGAGAAAAAATGGAAATACATAGTGAATACAAACTTATGAAACACTATTTAAAAACCTTTGGTCCGACTCTCGAGTCAGCTCGTCGAACTGCCTGATGACTCGAGTCGGCTAGAGCCAAAATTCATCCTAAAATTCGAAAAAGGTTAAACTCAATTTTTATGGGTTTCTAGTCACTAAAATAAGTTGTCATAAGCTCTAGAGTAAAATTTGAAATATCTAGATAATTTTTCTTTATTTTTTAAAAATTAGGTCAAAATGTTCAGAATGGGTCACACAGGTCTAATTCGCCTCTAATCTTCACAAATCTATCTAGACTAAGGGGTTTAGTAAAAATGTCAGCAAGTTGATGTTTAGTAGGTATAAATTCTAGCTCAACAACATTATTTAAAACATGATCATGAATAAAATGATGTCTAATTTCTATGTGCTTAGTTCGTGAATGCTGAATTGGATTTTTGGATAAATTAATAGCACTAGTATTGTCACATTTAATAGGAGTCTTAGATTGGACAACACCGTAATCTTCTAGTTGTTGCTTGATCCATAACACTTGAGCACAATAGCTCCCAGTAGCTACATATTCTGCTTTAACAGTAGATAGTGCTACAGAGTTCTGCTTGCGACAGTGCCATGAAATCAAGTTAACACCTAGAAATTGACAAGTGCCACTTATGCTTTTCCTATCAATTTTATAGCATCCATAATCAGCATCAGAATAACTAATTAATTTCAAAGATGTGTGCTTAGAATATCATAAACCTACATTACATATGCCTTTAAGATATTTAATAATTTTTTTAACAGCTATGATGTGTGACTCTTTTGGATTAGATTGAAATCGTGGACAAATACAAATACTAAATAAAATATCAGGTCTACTAGCTATCAAATAAAGTAATGAACCGATCATACCTCGGTACAGCTTTTGATCAACAATTATGCCATTCTCATCTTTATCAAGTCTACATGCAAGACCCATGGGTGTTCCAATTTCTTTGCTTGATTCAATGCTAAACATTTTGATAATCTCCTTGATATATTTGGCCTGGTTGATCAGGATACCTTCTTTAGTTTGTTTGATCTGAAGTCCAAGAAAGTAACTCAGCTCACCCATCAAGCTCATTTCGAATTCTCCCTGTATTAGCTTAGAAAAATCTTGACACAAAGATTCATCAGTAGATCCAAAAATAATATCATCAACATAAATTTGAACAACTAAAATATCATTATTCTTTTTTTGAATAAATAGTGTAATGTCAACACTACCTCTTATAAAATTATTTGAAGTTAAAAACTTACTTAGCTTGTCGTACCAGGCTCTAGGTGCCTGTTTTAGACCGTATAAAGCTTTATTTAATTTGAAAATATGATTTGGAAAAGTGTGATCAATAAAACCCGGTGGTTGCTCAACAAAAACTTCTTCAGATAGAAAACCTTTAAAAAATGCACTCTTTACGTCCATTTGAAATAACTTAAAATTCTTAAAGCTTGCATAAGCTAATAGTAATCTAATGGCTTCTAATCTAGCTACTATGCATAAGTTTAATCAAAATCTATTCCCTCTTCTTGATTATATCCTTGTGCTACCAGTCTAGCCTTATTTTTAATTACATTTCCTTCTTCATCTAATTTATTTCTATAAACCCACCTAGTACCTGTAACAGGATAGTTATTAGGTCTTTCTACTAGGGTCCAAACATTATTTCTCCTAAATTGGTTTAATTCATCATGCATGGCTAACACCAATTATGATTAGTTTCAGCTTCTTCTATAGTGTGTGGTTCTACATGATAAACAAAAGCAATTAAGTCATGTGTATCTTTATGTGCAGCTCTAGTTCTAACATCTTGAGATGGGTCTCCTATAATTAATTCTTTGGGGTGTGATTATACATACCTCCATTCTTTGGGTATATCATCATGATTTTTGCTTACCTCTTCTTCATGTGGTTTACTTGATTGTTTGTCTTTGAGAGTCAAATCTTTCAGTCCATGTTCTAGTGTACCTGCATCATCAGCAATATCTTTTTTTCTAGAAGATGTAATGTCAGATTTATTGAAAACAATATATATTAATTCTTCTACAGTCAAAGTTCTTTTATTTAAAACTCGATAGGCTTTACTATTTAAAGAATATCTAAGAAAAATAGTCTCATCAAATTTTGTATCAAATTTTTCAAGATTATCTTTTCCATTGTTAAGAATAAAATATTTACATTCAAAAACATGAAAATATTTAATATTAGGTTTTCTATTGTTCCATAGTTCATAGGGGATTTTTCTAATGATAGGTCTAATCAAAACTCTGTTCAAAATATAGCATGCGGTATTTATAGCTTCAGTCCAAAAGTATTTTGGAAGATTTCCTTCACAAAGCATTATTCTGGATATCTCTTTCAAAGTATGATTCTTTCTTTCTACAATACCATTTTGCTATGGTGTTCTAGGAGCTGAGAAGTTATGGTCAATACCATGCTTTGTACAAAAGTGATCAAAATATTGATTTTTAAACTCAGTGCCATGATCACTATGAATTGAAATAACAAACAGATTTTTCAAATTTGTAACTCTTTTATAAGTTTTTTTGAGTATTTTGAAAGCTTCATCTTTATGTGCAATAAACAAAACCCATGTATATCTTGAAAAATCATCTACAATCACAAGGTCATATTTCATACCACCTAGGCTTGAGTCCTAGTAGGTCCAAATAAGTCCATATGAAGTAGCTCTAAGGGTCTAGTAGTAGAAACAATGTTTTTAGATTTAAAACTCTCCCACACTTGTTTTTCTAATTGACAAGCATCGCAAACATAATCAATATTAACTTTAAATTTTGGCAAACCTTTGACTAAATCCTTTGAAATAAGTTTAGCTATATATCCATATTAGCATGTCCAAGTCGCCTATGCCATAGTAAACTTGATTCCTTACTCTTGTCATTCATTGCTACAATACTTGTATTGCTTGACATAGCTAGATCATTAAGATCTACTACATAAATGTTACCAAGTCTATGTCCAATGAATTTAATACTAGAGTCAAGTGGATCAACTACTATACACATTGATGACTTGAAGAAAACATTAAAACCAATGTCACAAAGTTGACTAATACTTAAAAGATTATACTTTAACTTTTCTACAAGTAACACATTTTCAATAAATGTAGGAGTAATTTTGATTTTACCGATACCAATTATCCTTTCTTTTAGATTATCACCAAATATTACCATTCCACCATCTTTTTATTCTAAGGTGAAGAATTGATCAATATCACCTGTCATGTGTCTTGAGCAATTGCTATCGAGATACCATCTTTTTTTTATATTTGTGGCTGCAAGACATCCCTGCAAAATAATTATTTAATAAACTTAGGTACCCAAGCTTTCTTAGGTCCTTGCAAGTTAGTAGAAATGGTTCCTTTTGGAGCCCAAACTTTCTTAATTTTCTTTATGTCATTATGTTTCAAATGACATTCAAATGCCTTATGACCAAAGTTATTACAAGCATAGCATACAATCCTTGACTTTGAATAAAAAGTATGAGATGATGCAAATTTAGGTTTAAGTTACTTTGAAGTAATGAACTTAGGAGCATATGATGTAGATGCAGAAAATTTGTTTGAAATTGAACCTTTGTAACCAATTCCAAATTTATTATTTGTCTCTCTTTGATCTTTCAAAATTAATTCAAGCTTATTGGTACTTAGGATATTTTTTCAACCAAAGGCTTGAGCTTTTGAACTTCTTTCCATAAATCATCATTTTCATTTTGTAAACCTTTGTTTTTCTTAATAAGCTTTTCTTTTTCAAATTGGATGGTTTTAAGTCTTTCACAAACTAAACTTAATTCCCTTTACAAAATATTATTTATTTCACCAAACTCATTTTTATCTTTTTCAATTACATCACAATGATTTTTCAAGGTTTTCATTTTCAAACTAGCTTTTTTGTATTCTACAAGTAATTCACAACATGCATTATGCAATTCATCATATCTAAATTCTAAGTTAGGTTCAGAAGTAGTTACCTCGTCCTCCAAACCCATAAGATAGATTTGTGCAGTATTTGTTATCTCTTCATCCTTTTCAATGGATGTAGATTCATCACTATCACTCCATACTACAAGCATTGCCTTTTTTTTTTTTTGCTGGTGATCATCTTTTTCTTTGCTTCAGGATAGTCAAGACGGATGTGTCCCGGCTTCTTGCATCCATAGCAGATTGGTACTTGATCCTTATCCTTATCTTTCTCCTTTTCTTTGTCTTTTCTCTTTCTCTCCCAAAATCTCTTTTTCTAAATTGCTTTCTCCATCTATTTATTTTTCTTCTACCCATAAACCTTTTAAATCTTCTCATTACAAGGGCTATCTCATGATTTTATAAATCATCATCATCTGATGAGTCTGACTCTTCATTTTTGTCCTCTTTTATAGCTTTAAATGCTATAGCTTTCTTTCTTTTGGTATCTTCATCAGTCCTTGGTTGCATAGCTAATTCATGTGTAATTAGTGATCCAAGCAGTTCATCAAGTGATAGAGTGTTCAGGTACTTTGCCTCTTGAATAGCTGTCACTTTAGCTTCCCATTTATCTGGCAAGGATCTCAAAACTTTTTGGATAAGATCAGCATTAGTGTAAGTTCTACCAAGACTTTTAAGACCAATTATAAAATCAGTAAAGCGAGTATATATATTAGATATAGTCTCACTAGGATCCATCTTAAATAACTCATAGTTATGCACAAGAAGATTGATTTTTGATGTTTTGACTTGTGATGTGCCTTCATGTGTAATTTCTAGCTTATCCCAAATTTCTTTAGCAGAATTATAAGTTGAAATTCTATTAAACTCATTTGGATCCAAAGCACAATACAATAAATTAATTTCTTTGGCATTCAGCTCTACTAATTTCATATCATTTTCATCCCAATATTCTTCTGGTTTGGGAACCTCTGTATCATTAACTTTAACAGTGGGCATGTGAGGTCCTTTCAAGATAATTTTTCATAAATAAAAATCTACGGCTTGAATGTAAATTTTCATTCTTATCTTCCAATATATATAATTGGTTCTGTAGAAAGGTGGAGGTCGATTTGTGGATTGACTTTCGGCCAATGAAGTGCTCAGGGGATGTGCCATCTATCTTTACTCTAATTAAATTTCAGAGACTCTACTCTGTACCACTTGTTGTCCAGGTGGCTTCCCAAGAGGGGGATGAATTGTGATTAAAAAACTTTTCACAATTATGTATACTTTAAAATTCTTTTAGTGTTGTGGTGCAATATGCAATGCGAAAGTAAATAAATAAATGCAATAAGATAATGAAAGTATAAACATAAAGAGATTTAGAGAGGTTCGGAGCAACCAGCTCCTATGTCCACTACCCAAGCACCACTTGGGATTTCAACTATATCCCCCAACTGAAATATAGTTGGATTGTTTTACCAGGCTCACAATCCAAACCTACACACTTTGGTTTTACCGGGATTACCAAAGAAACCCAAACTCCCTTTGGTTTTGAACAGGATCACCAAAGAAACCTTAACACTTGATTTTATGCTGGGATCTCCAGGAACCTAACTTAGGTTTTTACAAGGCTCACCTGAAAACCTTCAACCCTCTCTTAAGACATAGCTCCTTGCTGTTCTTAGAGAGAAAACAAAGATAGAGAGAAATAAACAAGCAACTACATCAATCCGAGTTTGTTTAAGTATTGCCAATGTAGATCAAAATGAAGTCTAGCTTTGAATGCTCTTTAATTGCTCTTCAAACTGCTTCTTCAATGAGTAGATTCAATGATGAAGTAGAGTTGGTGAAGCTTTGAATCCTATCTTGAAAGCTCTTGAAGTAGGTAGGTGAAAGACATGAAGGCTCTTTGATTTCTCATGATAAATCAATAATAATGCTCTAAAAAATTATTTAATCCCTCAAAAGCAATCCCTTTTATAATTTTTCATGAGATATGGTTGTTGTAGGGCCTAGGGATTCGTGAAAGAGCTATTGGAGATAAACTTCAATTCAAAAATCACTTCCAGTAACTAGCCATTGGAGTGCAGAAAATAGCTACTCGAGTCGGCTCGAGATTCATGAGTTGGCTCGAAGTCTCAGACTGCCCAAAATAAATTTCTATAAAAGTCGGCTCTTTAGGCTGGAGTTGGCTCTTGCCTTCAATCAATTCAAAATAACAGATACCTAGAGTCGGCTCTTCAGGGCAGAGTCTGCTCGAGTTCTCAGTCACCAAAAATTCATAACTCTGGACGAGTCGACTCTTAAGGCAGGAGTCGGCTCTTGACACTGAAACTCTGAAATTTCTCCATGCCATGCCACAAGGAGTCTGCTCTTAATCCATGAGTCAGCTCTTGCCAAGACTTCAACTGATACTTCAAACTTCTCCAAAACTCTTCAACACTTGAATCAAACAAGAGCTAATCTACATACTCTCAATTTTATAATTTTTAGCCCATTTTACAAGATTACAAGATTGACAACATTAGGACTTTTACAAGTTAAAGTTCATAAAAGTCCATACATAATTGAATTACCTCTCAATCAATTTGAAAACCAATTTAAACTAAAGGTAAACAATTTCCTGCAAAAACTTCTCATGTAATTGAAAGAATTAGTAACAAGTACATGCTCCAATATTTTATAATCATCAAAATCATTCCATGGGTCAACAAGGTTTGACCCTGGTCTGGTATGCACATGAGAATTTACCATGGGTTCCTAGCAAATGCCATAAGGTCTTCCAAAATTAGGTTACAAATGGGATGGGCTCTAAGGGTTTATGCAACCTGGTGATCTCAATAAAATGTAACCTAATGGCTTTAGAAACATGTGTAAACTCAGGAAAGGGTAGGAAATAGGAAGGATACTCAGGAACTGGTTCAAAGCTAAAGAGACTGACCTTAATGTATGAATATTGATCTATGGATGTACTTGTCTTAACTTATGATTAGTACTAGGAGGATCTGTAGGTGCAAGTTCTAGGATAGGCTGGGTGTTTCTAAATGGTGGAAGGTCATCAGGAAGGTCTTTTGGAAGTCTATCTTGAAAGTTCTCTAACACTTCAACCACTTCCTGAAGGTGTTCTTTCTGGAAAGGCTCTTGAATTTTTTTAGTGGTTAAGATCCAAACAGGTGTACCCTCAGTGAGCTCTTTCTTAATCTCCTTTGCAGTTATCAGGTTGACTCAGTCTTTTTTCCTTTAGGTGGCTTGATCCTCTCTTAACAGTGTCCTTAGGTGGTGTAGGGTTGATCACAAACTTCTTCCCAACATACATGAATGAACAAGAATTAGATTGGCCATAAAGGGTTGCATCACGATCAAATAACCAGGGTTGACCCAAGATGATGCTACTCACTCCCATTGGTAGGATGTCACACCACGCTTTCTCCTGATAGAACTGCAATTGGATTTGGACTAGACACCTAAGCTTGATAGGAATTGAGGTGGAGTCTATCCAAGAAACCTTATTGATGCAGAACGAAAAGAGATGATGCGATGCAGAAGTAAATTAAGACTAATTCTTTTTTTTTATTATTATTTTCAGAAGTCGGCTTTGTCTCAAATGAAAGTTAAACTAAATTGAAAGAAACTATATAATAATTGAAAGCATAATTCAAAGAAACTAGATTATCAGGGTAGTTCAGAAGTAAAGGATCGCTGGGGGTTGAGAAACTCCCAGGCCTAGGGTTTCACTTTGAACTTTCAACAGGACAGAAGTAAAGAGAAGAGAAGGGTTATGTACTAGATAGTGATCTTCACAGAGTTTAGTGGAAGGACTCTCTCGAGCAGATTGTTGGATCCTCGGATTTGAATATCTTCGCAATGGATCCTCCAATACTGGTCCTTTGGCAGAGTTGGCTTCTCCTGAACTCAGGATCTGGGAAAGAAGAAGAACAAGTTATGGAACCATATACTCAACGAAAGGATTTACCATATAAGAAGAACTTGAAAATTGATGTTGCTGAAATCCTGATTCTCCTGGATGCTGATCTGACTTCCTCTGGGATTTGCTCTGTATTCGAAGTAGCCGATTTGGACCTGGATGCTGGTGATCGGCCTCTACTTGGAAGAGAGGGTCCGTGAGATGATGAGGTAGATTAGGGTTTGGATGATTGGTGGAATGAAGAAGATGATGGGCGGCTAGGGTTTGGAATTGAAGTGGCTAACCTAGGGTTTTGGTAGGGTTTTTGGGGTTGGAGATCTCACACCTCCTTAAGGTTCCTAGGGAACCCAGATTTACTCCCTCACGGAGCTCAACACCTGAATACAAGTGTGGAAGAGAGAAATAGAAAGCTGCTCACACAGAAATTAATTTCATTCATCATTATCATTCAAGAGTTACATAGAGTTGAATATATAGACATAACAAAGAAATAAAATTTTATACATTTCCCATGTGGGACTAAACTCCCTAGCCTATACTTTTGGTATAAAATATTCTTCCTCTTGGCCAATCAAAGAGTCCTACAAGGAGTAGGCGGCCCTAAAAGTCATGAAAATCCTCTCAAAAGGTAGAAAGATGGCGCCTCCTAAGTCTTCTCCTTGAATTTAGGGTTCTTCCTTCAATGGTTCAACTCTTTTGGATACCTCCTTTTCTTTCTCCCCAAGTCATGGCACTTCCCAACTTTGCTTTGGTCATTTTAGGCATGGATTGGGCGCCCCCTTGAAGTGCTCCCCAAGAAAAGCCTCTTTCTTCCTTTAGCTTGGCCTTTTAAGGTATATATGGGGCGCCTCCTTGATTTTGGCTTCAAGAAGAATTCATGCTCCCTTGGGTGTGGGGACCAAGACACTGGGATGTAGATGTGGTGCCTCCTGGACTCCGGCGTGTGGCTGATAGTGTGGTGCCCACTTGCTTGGGCCTTGACCTGACTGGAAAAAATGGCGCCAACCTGGAGAAGACCTAGACCACTACTAGGATTTGTACTGAGTCAACATGACTCAACATAATGAAATGCATACTCAAAGAAATAAAATAATCTAGTTGACCAGGTCAACCCTTATTACAAACCCTAATTTTCTTGGGCAAGATCAATCAGAGATCCAGATGGAACCCTGAAGTTTTCTTCTGATTCTGGTGCCCGCACCACTTATAGGGATTTGGGTGAGGAACTGTGACTAAGCTTAAAGTTTTGATAGCACTAGTGGATATGGCATTTACACAACTCCCACTATCTATGATTATCTTACACACCTTATGATGGGGGACTAATATGCATGCCATTTTTTTTGTATATTTTACATGTTGAGTTAGGTGATTAATTCCCAAATTTCAGATCAAAATTATTTGTAGGGAATTTTGTATGAATTTTTGAAGATCAGCATGCAGATTAGAACCTAGAAAAGTAGCAAAGAAGGACCGCCGGGGCTGAGAAGCCTCGGTTAGGGCAAGTTCTCCTACAATAAAACTACTAGAGGTAGAGGGGTGTACCTGACAACGTCTATGAAGATCGCAGCGAAGGGGTCTCTCGTTCCTCGACGGATGCGGTCTGGAAAATCGAGCCAAAGACCCGCGGATACCCGGCTTTCTGCTCGTTGATCCGATTGAGGCATGGCTGGAGTCGTTGGATTCGTAGGAACTCAGGGACCTGCAAACGACCTGTCAGGGGTTAGAAAATTCACAAAGGAACAAGAAAACAAAGAAAAAATAGCAAGGGAAGGCTTCTTTTGGAGTGGGCGTCCAGGGATCTCGAGGGTTTGTTGGCAGCAGGAAGATGATTGCAAACACCGGGAAGAAGAACTTTCACAAACCCCTTTATGCACACAGCAGGGTATCACACCACTCAATAGAAGAACTCAAGGTTTTCATTCATCAAAAATTCTCCTCATACAAGAGGCTAGGGTCCCTTAAATAGACCCTTAACCTTGGGCTCCAAGTAAGGGTACATAAGTCTTTACATAAGAATCCTTTTCCCTCTCAAACCCTAGCTAGAAAATAAGGAAATATTAGGTAGAAAAATCCCTAAAGATTTTCTTGACTTGGTCAAGACTCCAAGGACGCCTAGGGGGCATGTTGGGCTTCTAGGAGCAGCAAAAGGCTGGCCCAAAGGGGCTCGGGTGCATGGGTTTGGGCCTCTGGAAGCTGGGGTGGCCTGGTAGCCAGGTAGCAGGAATATTCCTTGGTATCTTGCTTCTTAGGGGCTTGGACATGGCACCTGGGCTTGATTTCTTTGGGCTAGGATGCAGATGGACCTTTGGAATCATGGATGCCCTTATCTATGAGTATACTTTGGCATCTGGAAGGGAATCTGGGCATTTGGAGGGCATCTGCAAGAAATCAGGGTTTTCTGAATTTTCCTCCTGGGGTCTTCAAATCTTCAAGCTAGGTTGGACTTGGGCTATACTTCCATGTCTTCAATCTAGCTGGACTTGGTCTTCACTTGTATGATATAGTCTTGAGTCTTCAGTATGCTTGGATAGGACTCAAAAAAATAAAATTAGCTCAACATGAGCTGACTAGCATTGGACTGAACTAGCTCAACATGAGCTGACAAGTACAGAACTGAAATAACAACTCAAAATACTCAAATAACAACTAAAAAAGACTCAGATGAGCTAAGCCCTTATTACAGATGGACTCATAAATTATTGATCAATTCACAGAGGATTGAAAAGCCTCTATCTTATTCTGGTACCTCCGGTGTCCCCACCAATTCTCCCGGGTGGGAGGAACTCGACCCTGTCGAGTGAAGGTCAGACTGGCTCACATATCTCTCGAGAAGGTCTGGGTTGAGGCGTTGCAAGTCCTCTCGAGAAATCCACGAATCGTCCGACTCTGGCTGGCCTTGCCATCGGACCAGGAAGCGTTGATAGTCATGGCCCTAGGTCATGATGGCTTGATCATCCAGGATACGCTCGATCCGTTCTTCTCTCTCAGGCCAAATTTGTTTGTGGACACTCTAGGTTAGGGTCACTCACAATGAAAAGGAATAGGTCCAAAGGCCTCACTAGGTAGCGCTGCCGGTTCCCTATACTCAACCAGGTCTGTAATATTGAAGGTAGAACTAATGCCCAAATTCGAAGGCAAGTCTAACACCTAGGCATTTGATCCAACCTTCTCTATCACTTTAAAAGGTCCGGCTCTACGAGCATGAAGCTTCTTTTAGGCCTAAGCCTAACCAAGATAAAATCCACTACATCAAATTTTTTGATCCATCTTCGGGACTCAAACCTACACCTAACAGACTCGACTGAAGAGGTTTATTAGGTCTTAACTACCACTTGGGCATGGGGGCATGAGTCGTGGTTGATGGATGACATGCAGAAGAAAATTTGCTAGTAACTCCTAATAAGTGCCAGAGGGTCTGCCAAAAGTAGGTAGCAAATGGGATGGGCTCTATGGATCCTTGCAACCTAGTAACCTCAACAAAATGTAACCTAATAGTTCTAGACACATGAGAAAACTCAGGAAAGTGTAGAAAATAGGAAGTGGGTTCAGAATTACTCTGGTAGGGTGGAGAAAAAGGTTCTAGGTTAGTTGGATAAAGTAGAATCAAAGAAGGCATGTCAGGGACTAATCCTAGACTAATGAGGTTAACCTTATGGGGTTGCGATATATCTACGGGGTTTGTATAATGGAATGATGGGTTATTAATCTTAGGAAAGAGGTCCTTAATGGGAACTATAGGAGGAGACTCATCCTGAGGGTTCTGATTCAAAGAGATCAGGTCCTTAATAAATTCTTCTGGTTCTTGTATTTTAGGACTAGACTCTATAATTTGGCTCTCCTATATGGTTTCCTCATGTAGGGCTCTAGTAGCAGTACCTAGGTTCTCTTCCTCTATTTGTTCTTCCATTATAGCTTTAGGTTGGATATGGTCAAGGTCAACTAGCTCTGGGTTGGTTTCTACCTGGGCATCTACTGGGTCAGCTAATTCTAGGTCTACTAAAGGTGTCTCCTCTTCTCCCTCATACTCATCCACTAGGCTCACATCAGCTTCATACACTTCCGCGTTAATGTAAGCCTTGTGAATCTCAGGAATGGTTGGAGAAGGTCGGCTAGCAGGAAATTGGTTAGGTTCTGGTCTCTGATTATGGGTACTACTCCTAGTAGGTTCAGGTTGTATAAGGGGTAGTGGCTCACTACTGGGTTCGTATTTAGGGATACTAATCCTATGGGGTTCAAGTTGACTAGGGGAAGCATGACTAGTACTAGGTTGATACTTAGGGGTTATGGGTTCTCTAGTCTCATAGGACAAGGGTACAGATCTATGGGTCATGGGATTATAGGATCTGGGGTCATAGCATTTTGGATCAGCTCTATGATCAAGTTCTAAGGATGGATCATGGTATGGGGTCCTCCTGAGGTTGGGCTCCCTATATGGGTCAGGATATTGGGTCCTCCTAGGGTTGGACTCCCTATATGGGTCAGAATACTGGGTTCTCCTAGGGTTGGACTCCCTATATGGGTCAGAATATTGGGTTCTCCTAGGGTTGGACTCCCTATATGGGTCAGAATATTGGGTGTTGCGTCTACTAGGCTTATAGGGTATGGGTGCATAGGATTTATGATCATGGGATCTAGAGTCATAGGATCTAGGTTCATAGGTTCTGGATTCATAGGTTCTGGATTCATAGGTTCTAGGTTCATAGGATTTGGAGTCATAAGATCTATAGGTTGTGGGTATACTAGGCTTAGAGGATGTGGGTAAATAGGATCTATCTTCCTGGTCTACAAAATTCTGATTGGGTCTTCTAGGACTAACCTTAGGGATTGGGTCAGGATGATGGGCTCTCCTAGGTTCAGCCTTAAGGTATGGATCAGGGTTTGGGGTCCTCCTAGGTTGAGGGGAATCCGGATCTGGCTCAGACTGTGACCCATGGTTTTTTTCTAGGGTCCCTACCCGGACTTTTAACTGATCAAACCTATTGGCAAGATGGTCAATTCTATCATTGGTTTGAATACGAGACTGAGTTAACTGGGTCATCTGGGTAGTTATCTGGGTAGTTATGTGGGTAGCCATTTGGGCCATTTGATCAGCTAGGGCTTTTATTTGAGATTGTAAATTTTCCATGGATTCAGACATTTGTGAAGGAGGTGGGTGATATGAAACTCCTGATCCAGTGCTCATGCAAGACTCGATCAGACCGACTATAGCTGACTAGACCTGGAGTCCAAACTAGATGCTCAATCAGGGTGGCAAACTAGCCTATAGTAACCCTGTACTCAGCCAGGCAGGTGTAAGGGGAGTGTTAGGTCCCTGATTGCCAATCCTAGACACCAATCAGAGATTGGCCAGGTAGGCGGACCAGCACACAAGCCCTTCGGGATTGAATCCCTAAACCACCGTTCTAGACACTGAGCACAAGGCACACACAGGTTAACTTGACACAGTGATCTAACACTAGCCCGGACCCGACCAGTTGGTGTCCCTAGCCCACTAGGGCAAATTAAGTCTAATTAATTTTAGGTTAAGGCTTGGGACTGAATGCAAGGGATGTGGTTTTGGGCTAAGGAGAGGTGATCAAATCCTCCCCCTATCTGATATAGCAAGAGTGCCCTTAAAAGTAAATTATGCAATGATGGCAGGCAGATGAGGATGCAAATTAGGGTTTAGATATTTTTTTTGGTATTTTTGGAGAATATGTAATTTTTTTGGTATTTTTTAAATAGAAGAAAACTTGCAAATCATGGCCTAATATGCTGGAAATATACTAAAATTAAAAAATATGCAAAAACTGCTAAACAAAAACCGAAAACTTCCAAACTTGTCTTGCTGAAAAAATAGAGCCAGAAATTTACAGGATGTATTTCGGCTTGAAGAAAATTCACAGGCCATAATAAAATCTAAAAAATTTTTAGAATTACTGTGAATTATGAAGAATCCAAAAAAATAAATTTCAGAATTTTTGGAGTTTTTATCAGGGAGAAATAATTAAAATAACAGAGTATATATGGACTTAAAAATTGCAGAAAATAAGCCCTAATCTAAGCTCTGATACCAAATGATGGGGGACTAATATGCATGCCATTTTTTTTGTATGTTTTACATGTTGAGTTAGGTGATTAATTCCCAAATTTCAGATCAAAATTATTTTTAGTGAATTTTGTATGAATTTTTGAAGATCAGCATGCAGATTAGAACCTAGAAAAGTAGCAAAGAAGGACCGCCGGGGCTGAGAAGCCTCGGTTAGGGCAAGTTCTCCTACAATAAAACTACTGGAGGTAGAGGGGTGTACCTGACAATGTCTATGAAGATCGCAGCGAAGGGGTCTCTCGTTCCTCGACGGATGCGGCCTGGAAAACCGTGCCAAAGACCCGCGGATACCCGGCTTTCTGCTCGTTGATCCGATTGAGGCCTGGCTGGAGTCGTTGGATTCGTAGGAACTCAGGGACCTGCAAACGACCTGTCAGGGGTTAGAAAATTCACAAAGGAACAAAAAAACAAAGGAAAAATAGCAAGGGAAGGCTTCTTTTGGAGTGGGCGTCCAGGGATCTGGAGGGTTTGTTGGCAGTAGGAAGATGATTGCAAACACCGGGAAGAAGAACTCTCACAAACCCCTTTATGCACACAGCAGGGTATCACACCACTCAATAGAAGAACTCAAGGTTTTCATTCATCAAAAATTCTCCTTATACAAGAGACTAGGGCCCCTTAAATAGACCGTTAACCTTGGGCTCCAAGTAAGGGTACATAAGTCTTTACATAAGAATCCTTTTCCCTCTCAAACCCTAGCTAGAAAATAAGGAAATATTAGGTAGAAAAATCCCTAAAAATTTTCTTGACTTGTTCAAGACTCCAAGGATGCCTAGGGGGGCGTGTTGGGCTTCTAGGAGCAGCAAAAGGCCGGCCCAAAGGGGCTCGGGTGCATGGGTTTGGGCCTCTGGAAGCTGGGGTGGCCTGGTAGCCAGGTTGCAGGAATATTCCCTGGTATCTTGCTTCTTAGGGGCTTGGGCTTGGCACCTGGGCTTGATTTCTTTGGGCTAGTATGCAGATGGACCTTTGGAATCATGGATGCCCTTATCTATGAGTATACTTTGGCATCTGGAAGGGAATCTGGGCATCTGGAGGGCATCTGCAAGAAATCAGGGTTTTCTGAATTTTCCTCCTGGGGTCTTCAAATCTTCAAGCTAGGTTGGACTTGGGCTATACTTCCATGTCTTCAATCTAGTTGGACTTGGTCTTCATTTGTATGATATAGTCTTGAGTCTTCAGTATGCTTGGACAGGACTCAAAAAAATAAAATTAGCTCAACATGAGCTGACTAGCATTGGACTGAACTAGCTCAACATGAGCTGACAAGTACAGAACTAAAATAACAACTCAAAATACTCAAATAACAACTAAAATAGACTCAGATGAGCTAAGCCCTTATTACAGATGGACTCATAAATTATTGATCAATTCACAGAGGATTGAAAAGCCTCTATCTTATTCTGGTGCCTCCGGTGTCCCCACCACCTTATCCCCTAACTTGACAAAGGTTTGTAGGATGTTAGTCCTACACCAATCTTCTTGGGTCTCAGTTTGGGTAAGGATGCATCTAACTACTCCTAAAAGGTCATGCTCTACAAGATCCTCGTCACCTTCATACTCATCTGCCAAATTATCCTCAGCTTGATATACTTCTTCAACACAATCATCTAGGGGCTCTATGGGTTTAGACTCATTCTCTGCTAATTCTTGTATATGCAAGGCTCTAGTTGGGCAACTGCTAGCATAATGGCCTATCTTATGATATCTGAAGTAAGGAGCATTAGGGTTTGGGGTTCTCTGAACTTTTGGTTCTTTACCCCTATCGTCTGAACTTGTCAGAGGTGTATTAGGGTTGGATCGATTTAGTCACATCTGACTTGGTCCTGACTGCTGACTAGGAGCACTAGTTCTACGGGGTTCTGGCCTACAATAAATTGGTCCCCTATTAAATCTCTCAACATTTTGTGCTACCTTGTAAGCTAGCTCTAAATCTTGGACTTCTTTCACAAACAACTCTTTCTAGATCTCCTCTTAATATGGCTCTGAACCTAGACAGGGTAACTAATTCGGACTCATCAACATTGCATCTTATCTTAAACTCATCAAATTTTGCAATGTACTCAGCTACACTCTTGGTTCCCTAGGTTAATCTCTGCCACTGGTCTAAAAGTCTTTGGTGATAGGACATGGGAAACTACTTCTCTCTAAGTCTACTCTTAATAGCCCTCCAGGTTACAATGGGAACATCACCACTTTGTCTAATGAACCTCTCGACATTTTTCCAGTATAGCCTAGCTTGACGGACTAACCTAAGCTTTGCAAATTTGCACTTCCACACCTCAGTCATTTCGTACCACTCAAAATACTGATCCATCTCTCCCTCCCAATCTATATAAATCTTAGGATCTAGATTTCCATCAAAAGTGGATGCTTCCAACCTAATGTTCCTAAGGGTTCGATCATCATGGTCCATGTGATCCTGATTGGGTCTCCTAGGATTTGGCTCATAAGTTGGGTCATGGTGTGCTCTCATAAGGTTTGGGTCATGGACTCGATCAGGGTGGGTCTCTTAGGATTTGGCTCAAAGAAAGGGTCTTGATGAGGCCTCCTAGGGTTTGGTTCGGGGAAAAGGTCTTGGTGCGGAGCCCTTCTAGGGTTGATGGGTGTACCAAACTCTGGTTCAGTAATGCGGGACAAGGGGGGCTAGCTAGGAGGATCGTTGGAGAGCTGAGAAGTCTCCTGTGATTAGGATCAAGAAGGCAAAATAAATATATGGGGGCAAGAAAGATGGATACTCTATGGACTTGGGACTTACCTTCATGGAGAGGTGTTGTACCATTAGGGCATCTCATCCACCCCACTACATGTAGTCTAGGGCATCCCACCCATCTCACTACATGCGGAGCCTAGGGCGTCCCACCCAAATCGCTACTTGGGGCTGTGAAGGAGAAGCTCCAAGATCATGGAGGGGACTAAGCAATGGAAGAAGATAACTAGGGCCTCATGCCCCTCGTTGCTCGAAAGCGAAGGAAGTGGGGTCTCACACCCCTCGACACCTGCAAGTGAAGGAAAGACGGGCCTCATGCCCGGAGGTAGAACAAAGAATACTCTTTTCAAAAATTCATATTCATCATCATTTTATTCAAGTGAGGAGGTGCCTTTATATAGGCTTACAAAACTTGGGATCTAGGTAAAGAATACAAGGCATGCAGCCCAATAAAGGTGACATCCCAAACCTGCTTTGTTTGTAGCTTGAAAACATGGCAGAAAACTAAGCACAATCCTCCCTATATGGTGGAAAAATCAAACTAATCCTAATCTAAAACTAATTTTAAAAAAAACTTCCCAACTGGTCCATACATCTAGATTTAAAATAAATAAAATAAAATCTAAATTCATCAAGATGCATGCTGAGTTGCTCTGAAATATGTGAAGCTTTGAAATTGGTGCAGCTCTAAGATTTGTGCAGAAAATTTCTTGCTTTGAGATCCGTGCAGAAAAAATCCATGACCATGGAACAAGGGGCATGGCGGATGGATGGGGAAGAGCGACTGGGGTTGATTCGATGAGTAGGGATGGGACGATGACCGGCACGGAGATCATCATGGTGGCGGCACGGTCGAGACAGCGGACATGGCGGAGACGGCAACAGAGAGGGAGATGGCCATTGGAAGAGCCGCAAGCTTCACGGTTGCAAGCGGCCATGGGGGCGGAGCGGGGGAGCAGGGCGACGACCGAGCGATGGCTGAGCATCACAGGAGGCATGGGGTTGCCGGCTGGAGATGACTCCGGGCAGAGGGGCATCGGGCATGGAGAAGGGAGGCGTCACGGGCATGGGCGTCATGGGCATCACGGGCATGGAGCATCAGGGGGAGATGGATAGCCGATGGAGTCCATCTAATCGTTAGGCATGGCAGCATGAGGGAGACGGAGCAACGGGGGTGGTTGCTGGTGGTCAGGCATGGCAGATTCAGGATGAACGGAAGAAAAAAATGAGAAAAAATGGAGTTCTGGAAGTTTTCTGGGAGGAAGAAGATGACATGGATAAACATGGAATAAGTCAGGAATAAGATTGGGATAAAGTGAGGATAATGGGAATAAGTGGAATAGCTTGGATAAATATTTTTAAACTAAAAATAAAAAAATCTGAAAAAAGGAAAGGAAAAACCAGATGGGTTTTGATGTCCCCATCATTCCCCTGGGATGGGGAAAACTCGACTCCGTCTAGTTAAGCTCGCTGTAATTTTTTTTTCTCTCTTTTTTTCTCTTCTTTTTGTTTTTTCTCTTTTTTTTAATTTTTTTTTCAACCATAAATCCTCTCCTACTCTGATACCAAAATTGATGTAGGACATAGGGTGGGGCTAGGAGGATCGTTGGAGAGCTGAGAAGTCTCCTGTGATTAGGGTCAAGAAGGCGGAAAAAATATGTGGGGGCAATAAAGATGGATACTCTATGGACTTGGGACTTACCTTCATCGAGAGACGTCGCACCTCTAGGGCATCTCACCCACACCACTACATGTAGTATAGGACGTCCAACCCATCTCACTACAAGCGGAGCCTAGGGCATCCTACTCAAATCGCTACCTGGGGCCATGAAGGAGAAGCTCCAAGATTATAGAGGGGACTTATCTAAGGAGAAGATAACTGGGGCCTCACATCCCTCGACACCTGCAGGTGAAGGAAAGACTAGCCTCATGCCCACTTCTAATGGAGCCAGCACCAAGAACACTCGTTTCAAAAATTCATATTCATCATCATATTATTCAAGAGAGGGGGTGTCTTTATATAGGCTTACAAAACTTGGGGTCTGAGTAAAGAATACAAGGCATGCAACCCAAAAAGGTGACATCCCAAACCTGCTTTGTTTGTAGCCTGAAAACATGGTAGAAAACTAAGCACAATCCTCCCCATATGGTGGAAAAACCAAACTAATCCTAATCTAAAACTAATTAAAAAAAAAACTTCCCAACTAGTCCATACATCCAAATTTAAAATAAATAAAATATAATCCAAATTCATCAAGATCTGTGCTGAGTTGCTCTAAAATATGTGAAGCTTTGAAATTGGTGCAAATCTAAGATTTGCATAAAAAGTTTCTTGCTCTAAGATCCATCCAGAAAAACTCCATGACCGTGGAACAGGGGGCATGGCGGATGGATGGGGAAGAGCGGCTGGGGCAGATCCAGTGAGGAGGGACGGGACGACGACTGGCACAGAGATCATCATGGCGGTGGCACGACCGAGATGGTGGACATGGTGGAGATGGCGGCAAGGAGGGATATTGCCATGGGAGGAGCCACAGGCTTCACGGTTGCAAGCAGCCATAGGGGCGGAGTGGGGGAGCGAGGCGGTGACCGCGTAGTGGCTGGGCATTGCGGGAGGCATGGGGTTGCCGGCTGGAGATGACTCCAGGTGGAGCGGCGTCGGGTGCGGAGAAGGGAGGCGTCACCGGCATAGGCATCATGGGCATCATGGGCATGGAGCAGCTAGGGGAGATGGATGGCCGATAGGGTCCATACAATCATCGGGCATGGCGGCGCGAGGGAGATGGAGGGCCGGGGGGGGTCGCCGGTGGTCGGGCATGGCAGATTCAGGACGAATGGAAGAAGAAAATAAGAAAAAATGGAGTTTTGGGAGTTTTTTGGGAGGAAGAAGATGACAGGGATAAACATGGAATAAGTCAGGAATAGGATTGAGATAAAGTGAGGATAGTGAGAATAGGTAGAATAGTTGGGATAAATATTTTTAAACTAAAAATAAAAAAATTTGAAAAAAGAAAAGGAAAACTCGAATGGGTTTTGATGTCCCCATCATTCCCCTAGGGTGGGGAAAACTTGACTCCGTCGAGTCAAGCTCGCTGCAATTTTTTTTTTCCTCTTCTTTTTATTTTTTTCTCTTTGTTTTATTATTTTTTTAATCCTAATCCTCTCCTGCTCTGATACCAAAATTGATGCGGGACAAATGGAGGGAGCTAGGAGGATCGTTGGAGAGCTGAGAAGTCTCCTATGATTAGGGTCAAGAAGGCAGAAAAAATATGTGGGGCCAAGAAAAATGGATACTCTATGGACTTGGAACTTACCTTCACAGAGAGACATCGCACCTCTAGGGCATCTCACCCACCCCACTACATGTAGTCTAGGGCATCCCACCCATCTAACTACATGCAGAGCCCAGGAAGCAAGCCTAGGCAAGGAGAACCAAGATTCCCTTTTGATGCCGGGAATATGCCAGCCCAAGGAACCAGGCACCCCAGCATCCAAGGGGCCCAAGCACAAGATCTCCAAGCCCATGGCTGACCTCCCCCTTGCTGCCCTAAAGCCCACACACCGAATGGAGGGGCATCCAAGAGTGTTTGACCAAGTCCAAGTTGAAGTGGAAGAGGAGAAGACCAAGTCTATTCTAACCTAGTTAGGATTCCTAATCCCTTTATACCTTGTAATTCTAACCTAGCTAGGAAAGGACTTGTATTCCAATTTAGAAGAGGACTTGTAACCCAAGTGTAACCATGGTTAGTGAGGGAATGGAAACTCTATAAATACCCCACCCCTCCCCCTCTTGTAAGCATCTTTTTCTTATGAATAAACCTTGTTGAGATTTTGCTAAATTATCTTGAGTTTGAGTTTTAGTTCTCTCTTTGTGTGCTCTCCTTGTGTTCCTGGATTGATACTCTGCTGCCCTAGCATCCTTTAGCATCCCTGGAGATCAGCCATACCCAAGGAACAGGAGTCCTTGCTACCGTCCAAGCCCAAGAGCTCCTTCTTCCCCGACTATCAGCTTTTAGCCCTAATCCTGAATCCCTTCAAACCTAGTTCCTTTTCTAGCTTTTATTTTCTATTTTGATAAACCTTTGATGCTTGCAGGATCCCCGAGGTGCTTTCCCTCCCCTGAGGAGGCCTTCTTTGCTGCTCGGACTGCCCAGATCAGCCATCAGATTCGAGGGAAATAAGGCTTCTTCTTCCAGGCTCCGATCAGAGTTGTGAGTGATCTCTTCTGCTATTGATATTATCATCTCTGACTGGTAAAAAAACTTTTCCTTCTCTGATTATCTGATTTTGATAAAGATAAACTATCCTAAACCGGGAGTTTCTCAACTCTCGGGTCCTAGATATTTTATTGGTTTGCATGAGTATGCCTGCGACCCGATGATTCTTTGCATTGCTAGTCTTTCTGCTAGTTCTTACTTTATTTTGAAAATCTAGCCTGCAAATAAAATTTTAAAAATCATAAAAAAAAATTATTTTATTATTTTTCATGCATGTTTAGCAGTCTTAGAGTCATCCCACATCATTCAGGCTCTAATTCATTCTAGACTTCATGGGTTCTTCCATTGGTACGAGCCTCTAATCATCAAGCCTAATAGTGATGTGGGCCATCTGATCAGTCATGCTTGGATTGGTCTGGGCCAATTGGTCAGTCAAGTTTTGGTTCAATCGGGCCATTTGATCATTCAGGATTTTCATCAAGGTTTCAAAATTTTGGTTCATGGTTGCACTTGATTGAGCTTTGGTTTGTTGGTAGGGTGCCCCTGATCTAGTTGTCATGCACACACAGACTCGAACTTGGGCTAGGGGTTTGCTAGCCTAGTAGCTCAAGTAAGGTGAGTCGACTAAGTGCAACCAAATCAACAGCTATCCTATCCACTGGCTTGGTAAGAGGTGGGTCTGTGGGAGGCTCTCCCAGCTCTCGCTGGGTCCTAATTAAAAATCACAAGAACTGCTTAGGGCGTTTGCCACTTGACCCCTAGCCTAGACACAAGCTTTCAGAAATACATGCAGGAGTGGGGTGCAATTGTTTTCTCAAATGACTTGAACTAGACCTGTGCGTGCCCCTTGGAATTATAGTTCTACTTAGTTTTAATTAAGGATTGGGTTAGCTATACAGGGTGGTGGTTTTGGGCTAAGGACAGGTAATGAAATCCTACCCCCATGTCATATTGATGCCCTTAAATTTATTTACCATGAGATGTGTGCAAACTTGCATATGAAACCTAAATTCAGGTGTAGATTTTTTTTGTGTATTGCAGTTCAGAAGTGGAGCAGAGAAGTGATACGTATTAGTCTTAGAAAATATAGAAAAAATCACATAACACCCCTAACTCACAAGTGATATACCAAATGAAAAGAAATTAAAACCTAAAATCTGTGATGTGCTGGGCAGTCCCTAGATCTTAGCTAATGCAAACAGGACAGAACATGTAGAAATTCCAGCAAGCTTGTTTTCTATGCAGAAATTTGAAAATGTGCCTGATGTGGAGGGATCGCTGACGTGGAAGAACCGGCAGGTGCCATGTCAAGAAAATATGCCGCGTCGACTCTCCAGCCCGGATTCTACTATCGAGCTGAGATGAGCTCCCTAAGAACAACAAGCCGAGCTTAGTCCTCCACCAGGTCATGCCTGCAAGCTCGGGATGCCTAAGTCGGAGTAGCCTTTTGCCCTCCAGAGCGAGACCCTCAGAGGCTAGTGCCCTGCGGTCGAGGTCGAGCTCAGCGCTCACTTGCTGATGTGGAGCCTCTCCGAGCGTGCGCCCTCTGGATTGGGTCCGCCTTCCGCCCTCCAGAGCAAGACCCTCGGAGGCTAGTGCCCTGCTGTTGAGGTCGAGCTCAGTGCTCACCCGCCGATGTGAAGCCTCTTTGAGCGCGCACCCTCTGGACCGGGTCTGCCTTCGCCCTCCAGATTGAGACCCTCGGAGGCTAGTGCCCTGCAGTCGAGGTCGAGCTCAGCGCTCACCCACCGATGTGGAGCCTCTCCGAGTGTGCGCCCTCTGGACCGGGTCCGTCTTCCGCCCTCCAGAGCTAGACCTCGAAGGCTAGTGCCCTGCGGTCGAGGTCGAGCTCAGTGCTCACCCGTCGATGTGGAGCCTCTCCGAGCATGCGCCCTCTGGACCGGGTCCGCCTCCTGCCCTCCAGAGCGAGACCCTCAGAGGCTAGTCCTCTATGTTCGAGGTCGAACCCAGTGCTCACCCGCCGATGTGGAGCCTCTCTGAGCATGCGCCCACCAGACCTGGCCCACTCTCTGCCCTCCTCCACCGAGATGCCCCCGCAAGCTTGGAGCGCTTAGGTCAGAGTGAGCTCTGCCGTTCAAGCTCGACCCCAGCCTGGAACACCGTCGAGATGTCCAAGGATTGCACTAGAGCGCCTTTTAGACTGTACTGACCACCTGCGACCGCCAATTACACCAGAAAGGCAAGCAGCATGTTGATCGTGATGACACACTCCTCACCAACTACTCAGATCACCCAAGAAAGGAAGCCAACTGGGAGATTCGAATCCCACGGGTGGTAGCCCACCATTCGAGGCACTGCCAAGTTTCCCGGAATGAGGCAACCAAGAGGAGTGCCGGAGTGCCTGACAACTCTCCCTATCATGAATCAGGAAAGACTCCTTGGGACACCGCCGCATGCGCCTGACAGCCCGGCGGGGATACCAAGACAAGTGCCCAACAGTAACCTAGTTTGCAACAAAACTCGGAGGTAACACACAACAACAAAAGAGGACACAGGCAAAAAAAATAGGGAGAAGGAGTGCAACTCCTACTAGCAAGAGGGACATGGCACCATCACCACTACGAGCACAAGCGCAAGCTCGACCAAGAGGGCGAAGCGCCACTACCACCACAGTTGTGGGAAAATGAGGGACACAAGGAGAGGCGGAGGAATAGGGCACCCCTTTGTCTCTGCTATCACTCTCCCTCTGCAACATTTTCACCTTCACACATATCTTTTACTCCTCCTTGTGCAGAGTCCATCAAGAGGGGCCCGACCAGGAGGATCTGTTCTTCTGGATTGTCACTGACTTGATCATCGGAGTGCCCCTGCCAGAAACCCCAGCCCGGGTCTCTAACACTTGTCTTGCAGGTTTGTGAGAGGAGGACTGCCAGACGAGGCATCCGCACCTAGCACGGAGGTCGGGAGCTGTGGACAACCGAGCAGCAGGGGGAGCGCATCTCTGATGCCGACAGTAGCTATGGGCCATGACGATCTTAGCGGCAATAGATTGGCATGCCAGGAAAGGGGCACAAGACGGGCTTGACTAAGTCCTCCACCTCCTCACACGTCAACATACCACGAAAGAACGGTGACGACATAAGCTAGAAAGGTCAACAGATTGGAGACGTGGGTGCCCTCAGGCACATAGCAAAAACGTGCCTTGAGAAGCATGAGCGTATGCTAGCGGAGTTCTCCTGCTAGTTCATCAATATATGAGGCTCAGCTGGCAAGCCACCATACTACAACGCTAACGATCACAGCGAGGCAGAGTTTCATCGCCTCCACCATGATCACGGCCATGACATTGGACATTGTCGTGGCCATAAGCAGGAGATCAAGAAGCTCATCAAGAAGGCCTACCTCCAAAGGCTTGCAGGGGGGGCAGACCTCAAGCGGGGCACCAAGCACTCGCCGCTCTCCCATCAGCTCCATCCATTGACAGCTACCCCATTATGAGACTGGCGGGTGTGATTGCCTAGAGAATCGTGCATGCATCTAAGAAGGCTCGGGGGGTAGGGGGCCCCGAGAGTCATCTCCCCGACATGAGGGGAAAAGAAAGTGAAGGAGAAAGGCAAACAAAGATGCCACAATCGTCGGGACGGCGATCGCGAACCACCGTGGGAAGTACCCCACGAGGCGGCCAAAGCCCCATCATGAGGGGTCCATTGCCTCAAGAACTTGATGGTGTCAGGCTCCTCCGAAGGAGGAGGGCCTGCAACCTACGAAGACGACCCCAACAAGGTAAGTCCCCTTACCAACAATCGTGATAATGATTTCTCCCTTGCACGGGTATTCGCATGTCTTGCAGGAAAGAATCGACAGCGTCCCCGAGCCCAGCTCCAGGATGTCAGAGGATTTTCGAGCCACGTAGCTCCCAACTCTAAGCATCCCCGAGCCCAGCTCTAGGATGTCAGAGGATCTTCGAGCCATGTAGCTCCCAACTCCAAGCATCCCCGAGCCCAGCTCTAGGATGTCAGAGGATCTTCGAGCCACGTAGCTCTCAACTCCAAGCATCCTCGAGCCCAGCTACAGGACATCAAAGGATCTTCGAGCCACGTAGCTCCCAATTCCAAGCATCCCCGAGCCTAACTCCAGGATGTCAAAGGATCTTCGAGCCACGTAGCTCCCAACTCCAAGCATCCCCGAGCCTAGCACCAGGATATCAGAGGATCTTCGAGCCATGTAGCTCCCAACTCCAAGCATCCCCGAGCCCAACTTTGGGACATCAGAGGATCTTCAAGCCACGTAGCTCTCAACTCCAAGCATCCCCGAGCCTAGCTCCAGGATGTCAAAGGATCTTCGAGCCACGTAGCTCCCAACTCCAAGCATCCCGAGCCCAGCTCCAGGATGTCAAAGGATCTTTGAGCCACGTAGCTCCCAACTCCAAGCATCCTGGAGCCCAGCTCCAGGGTGTCAGAGGACTTTCGAGCCACGTAGCTCCCAACTCCAAGCATCCCCGAGCCCAGCTCTAGGACATCAAGAGATCTTTGAGCCATGCAGCTCTTAGTCATCAACGTCCCCAAGCCCAGCTCCAGGATGCTGGCTCAAGATCGGAGCTCAGATCTCCGGCCAAGAAAACTTCAAGCCAAGGTGTTCTCCATCTCAAACATCTCCGAGCCCAGCTCCGAGATGCCAAGAGATCATGGGGCCACGTAGCTACCATTAACACCTCGAGCCTAGCTCCAAGGCACCAAAGACCTGAGCCAAGACCTCGGGCAACCCTTGGGCCCAAGCCTAGCTCCATGTCCAAGAAGGCCTCGAGCCTAGCTCCAAGGCAATCTAGACTGGTAACCCTCATCTCTGATCTCCCAACTCACAAAGAAGACGAGAGGGGAAGGAAAGAAAGAGAACAAAGGGGGGAGCCCGGCAACCCCCCCTTCTCTAATCTCCCCACTTGAAAAGAAGATGAAAGGGGAAGGAAAGAAAGAGAACAAAGGGAGGGCACTGCAAGCATCCTCTTCTCTAATCCCCCCACTCTAAAAAAAAAAAAAAAGAAGAAGAAGAAAAGAGGGGAAGGAAAGAAAGAGAACAAGAGAGGAACTCTGCAAGCATCCTCTTCTCTGATCTCCCCATTCTAAAAAAAAAGAGAGGAGAAGGAAAGAAAGAGTACAAGAGAGGAACATGGTAAGCACCCTCATCTCTGATCTCCCCGCTCATCAAAAATGTGGGAGGGGAAGGAAAGAAAGAGAATGAGAGGGAAGTATAGCATCGAAGCTACCACCTTCCAAACTCAAGATCGGAGCTCAGATCTCCGGCCAAGAGAATTTCTAGCCATGCAGCTCTTAGTCATCTACGTCCTCGAGCCCAGCTCCAGGATGCCCACTCAAGATCGGAGCTCAGATCTCCTGCCAAGAGAACTTTGAGCCATGCAGCTCTCAGTTATCAACATCCCTGAGCCCAGCTCTAGGATGCCCACTCAAGACCGGAGCTCAGATCTCCGGCCAAGAGAACTTCGAGCCATACAACTCTTAGTCATCTACGTCCCCGAGCCCAGCTTCAGGACACCCACTCAAGACTGGAGCTCAGATCTCCGGCCAAGAGAACTTCGAGCCACGCAGCTCTCAGTTATTAACGTCCCCGAGCCCAGCTCCAAGATGCCCACTCAAGATCGGAGCTCAGATCTCCGGCTAAGAGAACTTCGAGCCACGCAGCTCTTAGTTATCAATATCCCCGAGCCCAGCTCTAGGATGCCAACCCAAGACCAGAGCTCAGATCTCCTACCAAGGGACCTCTGAGCCACATGGCTCTCAGTCAACAACACCTTCGAGCCCAGCAGCTCTTAAGTATCACAACCTCACCCCAAGCAAGGTGAAGCCCTTCTCTCTGATCTCCCCATACAAAAAACAAGAAGAGAAAAGAAGAAAGGGAGTGAAAGAAAGAGAGAAAAAAGGGGAAGAACCAGGTAAAGAGAATAGATGACAAAGAAGCTCAAGCTTCATTGATTAAACACAAGTTACAAGTATTTTCTAGGCCCCCGACATGCCGGATGACCCTGACAAAGTACAAGAAACAAAAGTGCAAAACAAAGTAAGGAAGAAAAGGGTCACTCTATGCCGGCCAACTTCTCTGCTTGATCCTGAGGCCGAGAAGTTTCCGGCTGGGCTACCCTAACTTCGGAAGGGTCACCCATAGTTGGCATCGAAGGCTCTAGGCCCATGGCTCCCGTGATGACCTCCTCGTCAGCCTCTACCTCCGAGGTCGAAGGGTACCTGAGGCAGCTACAGTCCTTGTCAGGAATAAGCACCTCGACCCGATCATGTAGGTACATGAAACCCATATAGAAGGAGTCCGATGCCATCTGCTGAATTTGAATGATGAAGTCCTCCGAAGCCTTGAATCTTGTAATGACATCGTCGACACCCTTCATGGCCTCAGTGGCCACCCTCCTCAACTCGGTGGCCTCCAGCTTGGCTACCTCCATCGAGTTGGCTGCCATCTCTGCCGCCTTCTCAATTGTGGCAAGTTTCTCCTTCCCAGCTGCCAGCTCCGCCTGGGCAGCTCGGGCGATCTCTTTGTGCCGATCGACCTCGGCACTATACCAGTTAAGCTTTTTCTCGATGATGGAGAGGTCGTCAATCGCCTTCTTCGAGTGGCTCCACTCCAGGTCGCGAGCCGTCAGGAATCCCTTCGCTCGCCCCTCGGCATCGGTTAGCTCTATCTCAAGGTCCTTGACCTTCGACTCAAGGATCCTGTTTGCCCCGACCTTCTCCTTCAGGTTTGCCTTCAAAGACTCAATCTCGGTGGCCTGTTGTTGCTCGAGATGCTCCCAGCTCTGGTAGTGGCAATTGATGAAGAGCGCCTCGGCACTGATCTGCACTATGAAACAAGGTCAGCCTAAAAAAAACAAACAAACAAACAAAAAAGAAAGAAAGAAAAAGAAGAAAAGAAAGAGGGGGATAGCTCACCGAGTACAGCTAGGGAAAGATGGCACTGATAACATCAGTCAGCCGCATCCCGGCCATCTCTTGCCGGTTGCATATTTGGATGGAGAAATCCATCATGTGTTCAGCTAGCTCGGGACTCCAGAGAATTGAACTTTCCGGCCCCATCCTGAAAGGGAGATGGCATCATGCCTCCTCCATCCTGCTCTCTCCGTGAGCAGGCGGCCTTGCCCCACTGGCTGAAGGATCCTCGGGGGGAGGCTGAGAAGCTGGTGCCAATGCTGGCGGCACCTCCATCGCAGCCTCGGTCATAGCCCGAGTCTGCTCACCCCTGACATCAGCAACGGGCGGACCCGGAGGACGGCAGGATGCAGCGGCAGCAGCCGAGGCCCTCGCATGGATGACTACCTCGAGCTTTGCAGCGGAGGCCTACTGGGCTGGCCTCAGTGCCACAGAAGCTACCCTCTCTACCGATGTAGGAGCAGCATGAGACACCTCTGAACTTGGACCAACTGGAGCAGTCAAGCTCAGACCGATCACTACCGTGGGGGCGGCCGCAGAAGGACTCTCACTCTGGGCCCGCCTCGGTGAAGGCTCCCCGGCCAGCCCTGTCGGCGGTCTCTTCTTTGTAATGGCGAGAAGGTCACTCTTAGAGAAAATTATGCCTGCATGCAAATTACACAACAGTTAGAGCCTGTGGGAAATAATGCAAGGAGTACCAGAGTAAAGGAAAAGAAATGTTTAGGTCAAACTCACCCAACCCATTCGTTGGGTTGACCCTAGAGTCGGCGAGGTTCTGCTCAGATAATAGGACCTCGAGAGGAGGAATCTAGATGGTGCAGAGCTGCTCGTATTCATCCCGGTCAGTCGTATCGACCATAGAATTTCAGTTAGGGGACTTGTCCGGATCGCTCCAGACCTAGTCGACCCCCTAAACCTCAACAAAGAAAAACTTGCTTTTGCATCCCCTAATGGAAGAGGGAAGCTCAAACTTGATACCCCTCGGATGGGAGGACAAGGACCACCACCCATCCTCGGTTGGGTGGTGCTTCAGGGCAAAGAAAGCCCTGAACAAGGAAAATCGGGCAACGAACCCATGGAGGTGACAAAGCACAATGAAAGAAAAAATAACCCTAATAGCATTTGGCACTAGCTGCGCGGGAACTAGACGATAATTGTCCAAGATGGATAGGAAGAAAGGATGGAAACGAAACCAGAGACCCCCAGAGAATGTTCCCTCATAAAAGGCAAGACGGCTCGGGCCACTCGAAGTGACCCGTTCCCCCGGATGAGGGATCATAAGCTGGATAGAAGGTGGGATGCTGTAGACATCCCGGACAGTCCTGAGCTTCCCGGTGATGATCGTTGAGGTGACCCCACCAGGACCTGCAGGCCGGACAGACTCGAAGGCAGGAGCAGAAGAGGGAGGAGGGAGAGAAGTACCAGAACCCGATTCCCTGATGAGAACCAGATCGGGAGGACGCCTCCTACTGAGCTCGAAGCGAGCTACATCTTCCTCCCCACCGGAGGAAGATGAAGAAGATGCTAGCCTTTGCTCGGAAGGACCGGCTTCGCCCTGATCAGTGGAGGGACGGAAGCCCAGACCAAAATGGGACATCCTCAAGGACAAAGGAAAGGAAGGACACAAAGTAGAAGACCGAAGAGGAGACTCAACATGAAGAGGACCGCAGACCCGAAGGAAAAACCCCTATTCTAATAGTGAAGGAGGAAGAAGAAACTGACCCGGTGCCTTGGAAAGCTCTGGGCAACTGGGAGGAAGGAGGAAGAAGCTTGGGCGCGGCAGCAGCAAGCACGGAGAATTCAAAAAGAATAGATGGTTCAGGTAAGGCCCTCCTTTCATTTCAAAATGACCCAAGGGATTCGTACCAATCCAACCCCTCCGCCAACGTATCTATGCCACGTGCCACCCACCGGCGAGAATGGCATCCCGACCACTCTGATTTCTGGGCCCACATTAACTGCTCCTCGGATGTGGTCACATGGCATCCCCGCATTGGTCTGCTGGGCCGGCCCCCGAAGCGCTAACAATCATGGCCATCATCATGCCAGATTTTCACCTTTCCATATCAGCACCGCAATTACATGCTTCGACCCGAGCACCACACACTAACGAGCCTCGGGAGTGGGAGGAAAATGATGTAGAGGGATCATTGACATGGAGGAACCGGCAGGCGCCATGTCAAGAAAAGACACCGCGTCGACTCTCCAGCCTGGATTCCACTACCAAGCTGAGCTGAGCTCCCTCAGAATAACAAGCCGAGCTCAGTCCTCTGCAAGGTCGTGCCCGCAAGCTTGGGATGCTTAGGTCTGAGCTGCCTTCCTTCCTCTAGAGCGAGACCCTCGGAGGCTAGAGCCCTTCGGTCGAGGTTGAGCTCAGTGCTCACCCTTCGATGTGGAGCCTCTCCGAGCGCGCGCCCTCTGGACCAGGTCCGCCTTTCGCCCTCCAGAGCGAGACCCTTGGAGGATAATGCCCTGCAATCAGAGTCGAGCTCAGTGCTCACCTGCTGATGTGGAGCCTCTCCGAGCGCGCTCCCTCTGGACCGGGTCCGCCTTTCACCCTCTAGAGCGAGACCCTCAGAGGCTAGTACCCTGTGATTGAGGTTGAGCTCAGTGCTCACCTGCCAATGTGGAGCCTCTCTGAGCGCATGCCCTCTGGACCGGGTCCGTCTTCCGCCCTCCAGAGCGAGACCCTCAACGGCTAGTGCCCTGTGGTCGAGGTCGAGCTCAGTGCTCACCCACTGATGTGGAGCCTCTCTAAGCGGTGCCCTCTGGACCGGGTCCGCCTCATGTCCTCCAGAGCGAGACCCTCGGAAGCAAGTGCCCTACGATCGAGGTCGAGCCCAACACTCACTGGTCGATGTGGAGCCTCTCCGAGTGCGTGCCCTCCGGACCGGGCCCATTCTCTGCCCTCCTCCATCGAGATGCCCCTGCAAACTCGAAGTGCTTAGGTCGGAGCAAGCCCCGTCTTTCAAGCTCGGCCCCAGCCCGGAACACCAGCGAGCCGCCCGAGGACTGCATTGGAGCACCTTCCATACCATACTGACCACCTGCGATTGCTAGTTATACCATAAAGGCAAGCAGCACATTGATCGAGATGCCACACTCCTCACCAACCACTCAGATTATCCAAGAAAGGAAGCCAACCAGGAGATTCGAATCCCACGGGTGGTGGCCCAGCATTCGAGGCACTGCCAAGTTTTCCAGAATAAGGCAACCAAGTTGAGTAACGGAGTGCCTGACAACTCTCCTTATCACGAATTAGGAAAGACTCCTCGGGACACCGCTACATGCACCTGACAGCCCGACGGGGATCCCAAGACAAGATTCCAACGGTAACCTAGCTTGCAACAAAACTCAGAGGTAACATACAACAACAAAAGAGGACACAGGAAAAAGAAAAAAAGGGAGAAGGAGTGCAACCCCCACCAGCAAGAGGGGCATGGCACCACCACCACTACGAGCACAAGTGCAAGCTCGACCAAGAGGGCGAAGCACCACTACCACCATAGTTGAGTGAAAACGAGGGACACAAGGAGAGGCGGAGGAATAGAGCACCCCTCTATCCCTGCCATCACTCTTCCCCTGCAACGTTTTCGCCTTTACTGACTTGATCGTCAGAATGCCCCCACTAGAAACCCTGGCCCAGGTCTCTAACCCCTGTCTCGCAGGTACGGGAGCGGAGGACCGCCGGGCGGCGAGGCGTCCAGACCCAGCATGGAGGTTTGGGAGCCGAGGACGGTCGGGTGGCAGGGGGAGTTTATCTCCAGCATCGACAGTAGCTACAGACCACGATGATCTTGGCGGCAATAGTGCCCTATCCTACCATGCTCTGATACCAAGATGATCGAGAATGATGATGGAATGATGTATCCTTAATGGAATTAGTAATGACTAAATGAAAAATGAAGTAAATAGATGCTGCCATTTAATAGAAAAGAAGTAGAATTTCTATGAGAGGAATCTAAATGCTAAACATGACTTGAAATAAAATCTTTTCAAAGAAATTAAGGGAAGGACCTTTGTGGCTAAGAAACCACTCAGGTTAAGGCTATGTTTAATCTAATATTTCAGATCTGAAAGTCTTTCTAAAGAAGAGTACCAGCAATCGATATTCCAAAGTTTAGGAGTGGGAACACTCAAAGAGGAAGTTCCTGGATGACAAGGAGATTCCTCTAGAATGCAAAGCTTCTTGTATACATTTCTTGACTTGGTAGACCTTCTTCTTTGGAGCTTTGAAGCCCAGGGATCCTAGAACAAAGAGATGTAGAGGGATTGGAGGATAGAGATTGAAATGGAGAAGTGGAGGGGAAGAATCTTTGAAATGAAGAAAGGAAGCTGGGAATAGTCTTGCTGTGGATCTTCTATGGCTTCTTTGGAATGATAACTCCTTGTTTGATTGTGTGAAGAACTCCTTGGAGGATTTGATTCATTGGAAATGGGGGGGATCTGGACTAGGCGTAGACTAAAATGCTTCTTTGATTGGCTGAATGGATTATGAGATGGAAGGGAATGAAACTATGCTGGATATGTGGAGATGGAAAGGAAATCACTCTAGGCCTCACGCCCACCTTCTCACAAGGGACCAAGCTATCAAGCAAGGGAATTTCTTTCAAGAAAAATTTTCTTTCATTTCATTCATCATTACAAGAAGATTTGGAGCCTCTTTTTTTATAGACCACCAAGCCTTTTTTCAAATTCAAATTCAAATTCAAACTACACCAAAATAAAAAAGAGAAAATAACGGGCGTCTCATGAAGAGGGGTGGTGATTGTGGAGGAAAATGTGGAACAATTCAAACTCCTTTTCTCTTGGGCAACAATCATTGGTGAGGTGTCTTGGTGATGTGGCAAGGTGGAATGATAAAGTGGCTTCCATGTTGGTGAACCCATGGTCTATGCACCCATCCATCACTAGCCTTCTTGACTTGATTGTGCTGGAACCAGATTGGACTTGGACTAAACTCCTCTAGACTCAATTGCAATAAAGAAACCAATTGAAATAAATACAGGACTCAATTTCCCAAATAAAATAAATACAGGACTAATAAATCCAATTAGAACTTATTACAAGACTCAAACTCTCAATCGTCCATCCATAAAGAATCTAGCTTAATTTGTAATGGTTGAAGTCTCTTCATGAGCCTGATGCCTGCACAAGGATGGCCCTTAGAGGCTGATTGGTGAGGACAGCGATCGAATGTGCTTGGAAGTAGGGCCTGAGATGCTGTGCAGATATAATGAGTGCAAAAATAATCTTTTTAAATTGAGTGTACCTGGTTTCAACATTACAGAGCAACTTATTGTAGTAGACTAGTCGCTGGGTGTAGGGTTTTGAGTTGTGCTACTAAGCTTTGGAGAGACTTGGAAGGCCATGGCAGGGATGTTTGAGATGATCCTTGGGTGCTTGGAGGTGTGCCAAGCAATTTATGGAGGTGTTCCAGAGGTCCTGGAGGTATTCCAGTGGATTCATGATGTATTCATGGGTGTTCACACAGGTTTTGGAGCTTAGGTTTATAAGTTCCCAAGGCCCCAGAGTCAGGTTTGGTCAGGAGGCTTGACCTAGGGTTGAGAGAGCATGTGAGACATGGGTGTACATGGGCTCAGGATTTAAGGGTTTTCTTAATTGACTTGTTTGGGAGAGTTTTTGAGAGATTTTAACATAACCCAGTTGGGTTATGGGGTTTAGGTTTAGAGGTGTAGCTAGCTGCCCTTTTGGTGTGAAAGGGGGAATAGTTGGTTAGGACGTTAGGTTAGTTGGTTAGTGGTTGGTTAGTTGGTAAGCCCAACCATCTAAGGATCTTAGTTGGTTGGTTGTAACCACTTAGAAGCCTAACCACTTAAGGAGTTCTAACCAGTTTTGGACCTAGAAGTCCTAAATTGTCCAAGATCAAGAACCTAACTGATGTGGGACCTAGGATGGGAGGATCGTTAGAGAGCTGAGAAGTCTCCTAGGATTAGGGTCAAGAAGGGGATAACTAGGGCCTCACACCCCTCGATGTCCCGAAGGATAAAGGCAAACTAGGGTCTCACATACCTCGATGCTCGAAAGCAAAGGCATAGGGTCTCACACCCCTTGATGCTCGAAAGCAAAGGCAAAAATGGGTCTCACACCCACTCCCTCACGAAGGTCGACATTCTCAAAGAACGAAGGCAACACTATTGGGCCTCTCACCCTCCCCATGTGGGGGCAAACGAAGAATCACTCTTCCAAAAACTCATCTTCATTATTCACCACCTTTCAAATACAAGAGGGGATGCCTTTATATAGGCTTACAAAACTTAGGACCCAACTAAGGATATACATGGTTTTTTTATTGAATCCTAAACCCGTGCAGCTTTGAGATCTATGCAAAGTTGTTTCTACATCTGGATGAGCTCATCGATAAGCTTCTCAGAGTAGACGATGCAAGAGGATCGAGCGGAATGGGGGTGGAGGATGTGAAGGCCGCGAATAGGATGGCGGGGGCGAGGTTGAAATTGATGTAACCATGGTCGAAGAGGAAAGAGTACATCGTGGTGATGAGGGTGCGGTGCTCGGAGTAGACAAGGGTGCGATGCTCGGCACAGACAGACTACATGGTGTGAGACTCGATGACCCAGGTGGAGGGGTTGGCTGGTTGGAGCGCCACAGCATGAGGATGTGGCTCTGGACAACGTTGTAGTTGGCCTAGGCCACACCGCCGAGGGCCGGGATGACATTGGCCTCGATCTTCTTCTCGGTGAGTGAGTCGACAGGGAAGCCGATGGAGATGGCGATGAGGGGCGGAGGGGGCTTGCAGGAGGCATGGAAGGTGGTGTTGGCGGAGAAGGTGAAGAAATTTTTGATTCCGGTGAACTGCAGCACCTTCTTGGGCACACGAGCAGTGATGATCCCAGTGCCACGGGGCACGGGAACCAAGTGGACGGTGATGAATGAGGAAGCCAGGTGCTTCAGGGCTATGCCTTACTGTGGGCTGGATGGTGTAGCTGGGGCAGGGCCGGTGGCAGTGCTACTGGACGAGGCGGAGGTGCGGACCACGGAGATCGGGCAAAAAACAGGGTCTCCCATAGCTGTGGAGATGGTGGGGGAAGATCCAGTGGTGGCAATCAATTGGAGGAGTGGTAGGAGCACATGTAGGCGGAGAGTATGGCATCGGTGGCGAATACGGTGGCCTTGTCATCGGCAGCTAGGCGGCGAATGAATGGATGGCAGATCTGGGAGATGGATGGAGGAAGAAGATGATAGGAATAATAGAAGGATAAGTCGGGGATAAGTATAGAATAAAATGGGAATAGTGAGGATAAGTGGAATTGATAGAATAAAATTACAAAATAAAAAAAAATCTGAGCAAAAGAAAAAACCCTAATGGGTTTTGATATCCCCATCATTCCCCTAGGGTGGGAAAAACTCGACTCTTCGAGTTAGGCTCAATACTGCAACTTTTTTTTCTCTAACCCTAATCCTCCCCCGCTCTGATACCAAATTGATGTGGGACCTAGGATGGGAGGATCGTTGGAGGGCTCAGAAGTCACCTGGGATTAGGGTCAAGAAGGGAATAACTAGGGCCTCACACCCCTCGATGTCCCAAAGGATAAAGGCAAACTAGGGCCACACGCCTTTCGATGCTCGAAAAGCGAAGGCATAGGGTCTCACATCCCTCAATGCTCGAAAGCAAAGGCAAAAATGGGCCTCACACCCACTCCCTCACGGAGGTCGATGTTCTTAAAGAACGAAGGCAATACTATTGGGCCTCTCACCCTCTCCATGCGAGGGCGAACGAAGAATCACTCTTCTAAAAACTCATCTTCATTATTCGCCACCTTTCAAATACAAGTTGGAATGCCTTTATATTGGCTTACAAAACTTAGGACCCAACTAAAGATATACATGGAATATTTTTTTTTGAATCCTAAACCCGTGTAGCTTTGAGATCCGTGCAAAGCTATTTCTGCATTTGGATCAGCTCATCAATAAGCTTCTCGGAGTAGACGACACTAGAGGATCGAGCAAAATGGGGGTGAAGGATGCGAAGGCCATGGATAGGATGGTGGGGGCGAGGCTGAAATTGATGTAACCGTGGTCGAAGAGGAAAGAGTACGCCATGGTGATGAGGGAGCGGTGCTCGGTGTGGACAAGGGCACGATGCTCAGTGTGGACGGACTCCATGGCATGAGACTCGGTGACTCAGGCGGAGGGGTTGGTGGGTTGGAGCACCACAGCATGAGGATGTGGCTCCGAACGATGTTGTAGTTGGCCTGGGCCGTGCTGCCAAGGGTCGGAACGACATTGGCCTCGATCTCCTCCTTAATGAGTGAGTCGAAAGGGAAGCTGATAGAGATGGTGATGAGGGGGGGGAGGGGGCTTGCGGGAGGCGTGGAAGGCAGCATAGGCAGAGAAGGTGAAGACATCCTTGATTCTATCAAACTGTAGCACCTTCTTGGGCGCACGAGCAGCGACGATCCCAATGCCACGCGATGCGGGAACCATGTGGCCGTTGATGAATGAGGTGGCCAGGTGCTTCAGGGCTGCACCCTACCACAGTGGGCTGGATGATGCGGCTGTGGCAGGGGTGGTTGCAATGCCACTGGATGAGGTGGAGGCACGGACCATTGAGATCAGGCGAAAAATAAGGTCTCCCATGGCTGTGGAGATGGTGGGGGGAAGATCTGGTGGAGGCGATCAATCGGACGAGCGGTGGGCACACAACACATGAGGGTGCAGAGTATGGCATCGATGGAGAAGACGGTGGCCTTCGGCGGATGAAGGGATGGCAGATCTGGGCGATGGATGGAGGAAGAAGATGATAGGAATAATAGAAGGATAAGTCAGGGATAAGTGTGGAATAAAATGGGAATAGTGGGGATAAGTGGAATAGTTAGAATAAAATTACAAAATAAAAATTAAAAAAATCTAGGAGGAAAAGAAAAAATCCTGATGGGTTTTGATGTCCCCATCACTAACCGCCCACCTCATATTAAAGAAGAGGGATGTCGATGGTTTTTGAGATTGAGAAAGAGGGCTTATGTGAGGGATTTTCACGTGGGAGTTCTTCTTGGACCGTGAGGGGCTTCTTGGTTCTTGCGCATGAGGGTGTGAAGGTTTTGGAGAGGGGGACGGTCTCTTGTATTAAGAAGGGTTTCTTCTCCAAAGGAATTAATAAAGAACAATCTCTCTTTTCTCCTATATCTTTTTCCATCTCCTCTTCTACTTCTCCTTATAAGATTAAATCCAAGAAAAGGTTGTAGCCATGTTGGGTTCTTATTTTCTTGAGATCAACTCATCCACTCGCTCTCTTCCATAGTCAAGGCATGCCACGGTTCCAACAATTGGTATCAGAGTGCACAACAATTGCTATCAGAGCTCGTGGTTCAACATGGAGGTGGAAGAAGGTTCAAGTTTTTAGCAAAGAGTGTAGCAAGGTGTTTTTTGATCAGGTTTCTCTCGGATCATGGAGAAGGGTTCAGATCTAGAGTTTCCTCAAGATGATGGGAGGAAGGATAATATCTGGGGCTACTGTCCGCCACCCTTTACATCAGGTATCTTCTTCAAGTTTTTTAATCGTTCACTGTTTTGTTATTGTTTTGGATCATTGAAGGCAGCGGGGTGAAGATTGGTGTGAAGTAGTTTGATGGGAAAGTGAGTTTCACCATTTGGAATGTTAGGGTGGAAGACTTGCTAGTTCACTTGGGATTATATCTGGCCTTAGAAGATAGGCCAGGGGGTATGAATGACAAGGAGTGGATTTCCTTAGAGAAAAGGGCATGTGCCATGATTAGGGCTTGTCTGGTGGATGAGATTTTGTATGGTGTGTTAGAAGAAAGACACCCAAGGAATTGTAGTCGAGTTTGAACATCATGTATATGGAGAAGAATATATACAACAAGTTGGTGCTAAAGAAGTAACTGTACAGCTTTTGGATGAGGAGGGCGAGGATGTTGTGGGACACATTTAGCGGTTTGGCTGGATAACCATGGATTTGCTCAACATTGGGGTGGATTTTGAAGACGAAGATAATAGTTTGCTACTTTTATGTTCACTACTCGGGAGCTTCGATCTATTGGTGACTACACTGCTGTATGGAAAGGAGATGCTGGTGTATGAGGAGATCATATCAATGCTAAGGTCTAATGAGCAGTGGGAACGGATGATGAAGAGGGAGGTCTTCCATGAGGGTTTGGCTATGTCATAGAGGCCAAGAAAATGGAGGAAAAAAGGTGAATAGGTGGGACAAGTACAGTCCAGGATAGGCAGCATGGTAGGAAAGTGCTATAGGTATGGTGTAGCAGGGCACTTTAAGTGAGAGTGTCCGCTTTGGAAGAAGTGCAAGGATGGAGAAAGGAAAAGCCTAGATTTCTTAGGTTCAATCATTGGGTCAACGGAAGAGTCGAATGAGCTCTTAGTTTTTTCGGAGGAGCCTACGAGGTGTAGTGTATCCATAATGATCTCGGAGGGGTTTGCGAGATGCGAAGGACCCAAGGAGGTAGCGATGGGGTATAAGATGCAGTGGTAGGCTCAGCAGGGTAGCGTTGAGTGGCTGGTCTTGGGATTTCATTCTATGGCATCAGGGGGACTTCAATCTCAGGTGGAGCACCAAGGAGAGGTGGCTTCACGAGTGGAGTAGGATTTGATATGAGGTCAGAGCGGAGGGGTGCATGGGGAGTAGTCATATCCCAGCACCAATGCCAGGGATGCACCAAGGCAGGTGGAGCATTGTGCACAGGTAGTGATGTGTAGCTCTAAGAAGATGGTGTCAAGTAGAGCTCTAGTTATAGCGAGTGCCAATTTAGGATCGCTATGGTCTCTTCAAGAAAGTCTAAGAAAAAGACTGATGCATCTGTCAGGTAGAAGAAAGGCTACAATGGTAGTGCCAAGGTACAAGCAAGGATCTTCAGCTAAGGAGACAGTCATCCCAAAGGCCTCCAAGGGAGCTCAGCAGCTGAAGGGTGTTGGCAAAGGCAAGGAGATCCACACAAGGAGTTGTCAGAACATGTAGTTATAGTGGGGTTGTGCAGGAGGATGTTGCCAAGTTTGCCAAAGCTTGGAGGCACCAAGATGGAGATTGCAGGGTTTTGTGTGGTAATCTCATGCTTTGGAGAGACTTAGGAGGCCATGGCAGGGATGTTCGAGGCAATCCCTGGGTGCTTGGAGGCATCCTAAGCAATTTCTGGAGGTGTTCCAGAAGTCCTGGAGGTATTCTAGGGGATTCATGATATATTCATGGGTATTCACACAGGTTTTGGAGCTTAGGTTTATAAGTTCGCAGGGCCCCAGAGTTAGGTTGGGTCAGGGGGCTTGACCCAGTGTTGAGAAAACATGTGAGACATGGGTGTACATGGGCTCACAGTTTAAGGGTTTTCTTAATTGACTTGTTGGGGAGAGTTTTTGAGAGATTGTAACATATCCTAGTTGGGTTATGGGGTTTAGGTCCAGAAGTGTAGCCAGCTGCCCTTTTGGTGTGAAAGGGAAAATAGTTGGTGAGGAGGTTAGGTTAGTTGGTTAGCCCAACCACCTAAGGAATCCTAATTGGTTGGTTGTAACCACTTAGAAGCCTAACCACCTAAGGAGTTCTAACAAGTTTTAGACCTAAAAGTCCTAAACTGTCCAAGATCAACAACCTAACCGCCCACCTCATATTAAAGAAGAGGGAGGCCGATGGTTTTTGAGATTGAATAAGAGGGCGTGAGTGAGGGTTTTTCACGTGGGAGTTCTTCTTGGACCGTGAGGGGCTTCTTGGTTCTTGCACATGAGGGCATGAGGGTTTCAGAGAGGGGGACGATCTCTTGTATCAAGAAGGGTTTCTTCTTTAAAAGAATTAATAAAGAATAATCTCTCTTTTCTCCTATATCTTTCTCCATCTCCTCTTCAACTTTTCTTTACAAGATTAAATCCAAGAAAAGGTTACAGCCGTGTTGGGTTCTTGTTTTCTTGAGATCAACTTATCCGCTCGCTCTCTTCCATGGTCAAGGAATGCCACGGTCTACACCAATGAGGATGGTTCCCGGCAACTGGTGTACTACACCAGCAAGCTGCTTTGCGATGCAAAATCCAGGTATAATTGATTTAAAATGATTATTTTTGCACTCATTATGTCTGCACAGCATCTCATGCCCTACTTCCAAGCACATCCAATCACTGTCCTCACCAACCAGCCTTTAAGGGCCATCCTAAGCTACCTTGACATATCAGAGTTCCTGGCCAAGTGGGAGGTGAAGTTCAATGAGTTCGACATCACCTACCATCCATGCCCGATGCAAAAGGACCCTTACTGATTTTCTGGTAGAATGCACATGGGTGGCCAAAGATCTGGAGGAGGTAGACAAGCGATCTAAGCCTAGGCGAGACCTAGCCCTGAAAGTAGTGACGTGGATTCTCCATGTTGACGGTGCATCCAATGCCAGAGGGAGTGGAGCCAAACTTATCCTTGCTAATCCCGATGAAGTCATCGCGGAGTATGCACTGCACTTCCTCTTTAAGGAGACCAATAATCAAGCTGAATACAAAGCACTCCTTGCAGGATTGAAGGTGTCCCATGAGCTGGGCATAGAGTGCCTAAAGGTTTTCACGGATTTGTAGCTCATGGTGGGCCAAGTCTCCGTGGTGTGGATACCAGGGCTAGAAAGAATCGTCAGGTCAATCCCACATCCTTGTGGATCACCTATGAATAAAAGCACAAAGCCCCAAGCCCCCATCACTTGTAAATAGTCTATTATATTATTTTAGCGCAGTTGGTTTTAGCCCTAAACCCTAAAATTGAGTCTGTGAAAAAACTCCTGAACGCAAATGAAACCTGTATATATATACAAACCTTATTTACCAAGTTGAGTTGAGTCAGTATGCCTTTTGATCAAATTGGGTTCCAATTGATCAAGTTGGATTTTAAATTAGTTTCAATTGAGTCCTTTTGTTATTTAGTTAGTTGAGTCATGTGATTAGTTATTGAGTCCTGTAATACAAGAGGGGATCCAAATCAAGATCCCATGTGATACATGTGCCAATCCAATTCAAGTCATGTGCCAACCCATTCTTGGCACCACACTATCACATGTGCCACCTCATCAAGTTTGGATTCCCATGCCACATCATCAAGCCTATGTTACATGCCACAAGCTACATCACTTGCCACCTCATCTTGGACATCATCACATGCCATGTCACTTACCCTTGGTCGGCCATAAGAAGAATGAAGTTATCGATACTTTTTTTAAGAGAAGTAAAAGAGAAGGAGTCCAACCATGATTAGCACCATTTCCTTCTCATATTTGTCACCAATTCAAAGAAGTCGGTCAAGAGGGAGGGTGCCATATTCCTTCGCATCGCCCATCACAAAGAAATTCCATTTCAAGGGGATGCCTATTATGATAAGTTTTAAATCTAGGGAGTTCCATTCCAAATTCAAAGCTAAGATGGAAGTTATCCTCATCTACTTTTCAAAAGCAAGATAGACACCAAGGAGGAGATGAGATGCCATGTTTATCTACATTTGTCGCCCAATTCAAGATTAAGAAGAGGTCATGAATTCTTCATTTTTTATGCCCATTTAAAACTTGTGGCCAATTTAAGAGGAGTAAATAGAAAGGGGTCTTCATTCTTGTCGCCAAAATGGATGGAGGTTCTTTGATGCGGGATGAACCTAGGACTGATACAAAATACAAAAATATTTTTTTGTATTTTTTCAGACATTAAATTCGTAGGCTAATAACCTAAAAGTAAACAAAGATCAGTAGAAAGATTAGTAATGCTAGAAACTATCATACCCGCAAAAATTCATGCAAAATAATAAATAGCCAGGACCCGAGAGTTGAGAAACTCTCAGTTTATGATAGTATACCTATCATCAGATTAGAACTCAAGAGGGGAAAGGCTTTTAGCAGGCAGCGATTGTAGTTTCTTCCATGAAGAGATCTCTCAGGCTCTGGATGGCGCTGGAAGAACAAGCCTTTGGTTCACGAATCTGAAGGCGATCAGGACCCAGTTTGAAGGCAAAGAAAGCCTCCTCTTGGGAGGGGAAACACATCGGGGATCTGCAAAATGTCAAGGTTAGGCACGAATCAGGTAATCAAAGAAAAAATAACAAGATCAAACAAGGAAAGAAAAAGATTAGGGCAAAGGGCTGGCGGCAAGGAAGCAGGAAGAGCTCTTGATTTGGGTGTCTTCAAGGCTTCTTTTCTTGGTTGTGGCTGATTCTTGGAGATCTAATTTGCTGCTTAGGGCATGGACGATTGCAATGATAGAGGTCGGCCAACACAAGAGAACAAAAACTAGAACCCAAAAATACAAGAACACCAGTCTTAAAAACAATTCAGCAGAGTTTAATTCATAAGAGTTGATTGATTACATGAGGAGAAGGGGTGGGGTATTTATAGAGCTCCATGCCCTCTCCTAAGGAATTACAAGTTTTCTCCTAGTTTGAAGAGGTTTGCATAATTTAAGTGGGGTATTTAAGAACTATTTTTCCTTTTTCCATTTGAATTCCTCCTTCTTAGCTTGGACCAAGTCAACACTTTGGACATGTTGGGATTCATGGGGGCAGCAAGGGGCAACCAAGGATGGGTTGGGCACGTGGGCTTTGGTCCCTAGATGCCTGGGATGCTTGGAGCAGGAATATTCTAGGTATCTTGGTTTTGGGCTGGAATATACCTGGAATCTTGGTTCTTCCTGGACCTGGGCCTTGCATTCACTTGGGCTGGGGTACAGGTAAGTCTTTGGGATCATGTTATGACCTGGTTTGGAAATATACTCTGGCATCTTGAGGGAATCTAGGCATCCGAAAAATATTTGGAAGAAATCAGGGTATTTGGAAAGGCATCTTGGATCCTAGGGTGTCTCGCAAAATCTAATAAGCTGATGTAGTGGCCTTTAACTCCTGGATGAGGCCTGGTGGAACTCCAAAAAAGGGTAACCTCCTCTCTTGTATAAAAATTAAATTCATACTAGACTAATACTAAAATACAAGACTCAATATGGGACTGGGGTTGAGACAAATTAATTAGCCTCAACTTATTAAAGGACTTAGTCTTATTTGATTACAAAATTGTGACACATGACTAAAACCCTAATCAGTAAATCATATGGGATCTAGTGATCTGTGTCTGATCCTGGTGTCCCCACTAATTCTCTCGAGGTGGGAGGAACTCGACCCCGTCGAGTAAGGGTCAATTTGGCTACTCAAGAAGGGTCTGGATTGAGGCACTACAGATCTGCACCAGCATTCTACATGTCCTCAGATCTGGTTGACCTTGCCATCTGACCAAATACCTTTGATAACCTTCATCTTGGATACTGATGGCTTGATCATCCAGGATTTGCTCACTTCTTACCTCACTTATTGGACAAATTGTATATGGAAACTTTGGGGTGGGTTCTCTCACAAAGGAAGGGAGAGGCTCAATGTGCTTGCTAGGCATCACTGCTGGCTCCTTGTGCTCCATAAGGACTAAAGGATGAAGGTTAGGCTAATACCTAAATTAGGTAGCATCTCACACACATAGGCATTTGGTCCACTACTCTTTATTAGTCTGAATGGGCCAGCTTCACGAGTAGAAAATTTCTTTACAATCACATAGTTCTCTACAGAAAATTCTTTATCTTTCTTTCAGAAATTAGCCAAGTGTTTAATTAGTTTATTACTAATGTTCAGCTTTTGACTAATTTCTTGATGCATATGCTGTGTAGAGTGCATGTGTGGACAGATGAATCAGGGTTGTAAATTTATTAGACTCAAAACTAACACCTAATAGACTCAACAAGGCTTCCCTACCAAAGGAAATTTATTGGACTCTTTGGATCTAAAACCCAATAGACTATAGACTCTTTAGGTTTGACCCTAGCATGGAATGCACATGAAAATTTAATATGGACTCCTACCAAGTGCCATAGGGTTCTCCAGAAGTAAAAGGCAAACATGACATGCTTAATGAATGAACGCAACATGCAAACTCTGATAAAATGCAACCTAATAGTGAAAGAAATAGAAGAAGTTTCAAGAAAGGATAGAAAATAAGAAGTAAACTCAGGGTTAGTCGGATAGGGTAGGAAGTAAGCAAAGGATTCGGGGTTAATCGGGTAAAGTAGGATGTAAGAAGGAGTGTCAGGAATTAGTCCTAGACTAATGAGGTTTACATTATGGGTTTTGGGTATTCCTATAGGGTCTGCATTATGGAAGAATGGGTCATTAATTTCAGGGAAAATATCAATTAGAGGCAATGGAGTGATTTCATCCTGAGGGTACTGATTCTAAGAGATCAAGTCCTTAATAAATTTTTCTGGCTCACAAACCAAAGGACTAGGCTCTATAGTTGGGCTTTCTTTTAGTGTCTCCTCAAGTAAAACTCTAATAGCAGTATCAGGGTTCTCTTCCTCTAACTGCTCTTCCATTATTGCCTAGGTATGATCTGGGCCATCTAACTCTGGGTCGACTACTATGTGGGTATGGTCAGGGTCAACTGTTTCTAGGGTGGCTGCTACCTGGGTATCTTTTGATTTAACTAACTCTAAGTCTTCTATGGGGAACTCCTCTTCTTCCTCATACTCATTCATTAAGCTTGGGTCAGCCTCATATATCTCCTCTTCAATATCATTCTGGTGAACCAATGAGGTGGTAAGAGGGGTTTGGTTAATGAGAAATTGATTAGGGTCTGGGGTAACAAGAGTGGGTAAACTAAAGGTTAGGGATTCATAGGTTATGGATTCAAAGGTTATGAGTTCAAAGGTTATGGGTTCAAATTTAGGGGTATTAATCCTATAGGGTTCAGGTTGACTGAGGGATAGTGGCAAACTACTAGGTCATATCTAGGGACTAGGGGTTCCTGGGGTTTATTGGATTGGATCATTTGTTCAAGCCTGTTATTAATTTGGGTATTTGATTGGTTAATCTGGGTAAGTTGATTTTGGGTCTGGATATTGAATTGGTTTGGTTAGGCAAACTAGGTTTGGGATTAGAGGGTCAATTGGGAGATAATATGATCACTCATGGCCTTCATGATGGCCTTAAAATTTGAATCCATGGCTGAGTTAGTTTGGGGTTTAGAATTTTGATATTGGGTTTCTAATCTAGTGGTCATAAATAATCAATCAAAGTGGAATGGTGCAACCAAGCATGCAAAATGGGTTTGCTTAATCTAGGGTTTCCTAGACCAAGAGTCAAAACTGAATGGGTCAGCTCAACTTACATTTAACCCAGTAGCTAATCCTTTCTCTAGCCAGGTAGAGGGTGAGAGTGTGGGAGGCCCCCCTACTTTCGCAGGGACCCAATTAAAAACCATAACACCACTTAGGTTGTTTGACTCTAGACCCTTAGCCTTAGACACCAGATTTCAATAATAGCCACAGGATTAAATGCATTAGTTGGCCCATATAATTCAGACCTGACCTGTTGGTGTCACCTAGCCCACTAGGGAAAATTAAGTCTAATTAATTTTAATTAAGGTTTGGGTGAGAATTCAAGGAGATTATTTTGGGCCCAGGACAGGTTATGACCTTCTGCCCTGATTTGAGATAGAGAAAGTGCCCTTAAGATTAGGTTAATCAAATGATGCACATTCAATGAGTCCTAATGCAAACTAAAGCAATCAGAAAAATAAAATATTTTTGTGTATTTTATGATGTGGTAAGTTAGGTTTACGTTGATTAGATTAGTAATAAAATTGGGCTTGGGATTGGGATGTGTGGAAGTTGATTAGGTTAGGTTGAGTCAAAATGCAGAAATAGCAAAATTCAAAAAATTAGGGTTTCAGATGATACAGATTTTGACATAGTTACTGATGTATAAAAAAATCAAAAAATTTACAAAATATAGGATGGACGGTGATGATGACCTCTACCAAATTTTACACAAAACAAAAATCTGATTATGATGCAAATCCTAGGGTTTTCAGACTGATGTAGAAATCTCAAGTTTTCAGTTAGGGTTTCAAATATGCCAAATTTTAATAAATTATGTTACTATAAAATTAATTAAAAAATATAATAAAATATAGGACAAGATAAAGAACAATTTATGCAAATTTTATAGAAAATTAAAATTCCAAGGTGGTCGAAATCAGATGAAAAACAGATATCTACTGCAGTGGACAGGATGTAGAAAATTCAGGAATTAGGGTTTTGTCACTCTGATGCAGATGAATGCTATCCTAAACCCACTCTGATACCAAACTGATGCGGGAAAACCTAAGACTGATGCAAAATAGAAAAATAATTTTTTTTGTATTTTTTAGACATTAAATTCGTAGGCTAATAACCCTAAAATAAACGAAGATCAGCAATAAGACTAGTAATGCTAGAAACTATCATACCCGCAAAAACTTTTTCAGAATATTAAATAGCTAAGACCTGAGAGTTGGGAAACTCTCGGTTTAGGATAGCATACCTATCATCAGATCAGAACTCAAGAGGGAGAAGGCTTTTACCAGGCAGCGATTGCAGTTTCTTCCATGAAGAGATCTCTTAACCTCTATATGGCGCCTAGAAGAATAAGCCTTTGGTTCTCGAATCTGAAGGCCATCTGGACCTGGTCTGAAGGAATAGAAAGCCTCCTCTGGGGAGGGGAAATACCTTGGGGATCTGCAAAATGTCAAGGTTAGGAATGAATCAGGTAATCAAAGAAAAAATAACAAGATGAAACAAGGAAGGAAATGGATTAAGGCAAAAGGCTGGCTGCAAGGAAGCAGGAAGAGCTCTTGATCTGGATGTCTTCAAGGCTTCTTTTCTTGGGCATGGCTGATGCTTGGAGATCTGATTTGCTGCTTAGGGCATGGAGGATTGCAATGATAGAGGTCGGCCAACACAAGAGAACAAAAACTAGAACCCAAAAACACAAGAACACCAGTCTTAAAAATAATTTAGCGGAGTTTAATTCATAAGAGTTGATTGATTACAAGAGAAGGAGGGGTGGGGTATTTATAGAGCTCCATGCCATCTCCTAAAGGGATTACAAGTCTTCTCCTAGTTAGAAGAGGTTTGCATAATTTAAGTTGGAGAAAGACTACAAAATAAACCTAGAACTAGGAGTATATTAGTTGAATATAATAAGAATTAGGTTTCCTTCTTCCATTGAATTCCTCCTTCTTAGCTTGGACCAAGTCAACACTTTGGACATGTTCGGCTTCGTGGGGGCCAGCAAGGGGTAGCCAAGGATGGGTTGGGTGCATGGGTTTTGAGCCTTGGAGGCCTAGGATACTTGGAGCAGGAATTTTCCAGATATCTTGGTTCTGGGATGGAATATACCTAGAATCTTAGTTCTTCATGAATCTAGGCCCCGCATTCAATTGGGCTGGGGCATAGGTAAGTCTTTGGGATCATGTTTGACCTGGTCTGAGAATATACTCTGGCATCTGGAGGGAATCTGGGTATCCAAAAAATATCTAGAAGGAATCAGGGTATCTAGCAAGGCATCTTATATCCTGGGGTTTCTCGCAAAATCTAATAAGCTGATATAGTAGCCTCTGACTCTTGGATGAGGCCTGGTAGAACTCCAAAATAGGGTAACCTATTCTCCAGTACAAAAATTGGATTCATACTTGACTTATACTGAAATACAGGACTCGATATTGGACTGGGGTTGAGACAAATCAATTAGCCTCAATATATTATAGGACTCAAACTTAATTGATTACAAAATTATGACACATGACTAAAACTCTAATCAATAAACCATATGGGATCCAATGATCTGTGTCTGATCCTGGTGTCCCCACCATTCTTTGTTGTCACCTACCCTGATGAAGCCAATCCAATGTTGTAGCCCAAGCTAGATGAAGTCTAAGGAAGGATCACAACTAAGAGTTCATGACACCAGGAGAAGAAATTCCAAGGAGTTGCTACCCAAGAAGAGCTAATTCAAGGCTTTGTAACCCACACTTCTCATGTTTGTGGTCTATAAATACCACCATCAATCCTTTTGTAAAATTCAACTATTATTGATGAAATACAAAAGTTATTCTGCCATTCCTTTGCTGTGTTAGCATCGTGGGGTGTGAGGTCCTAATTCCTTTGTTCTTTGGAGCATCGCGGGGTGTGAGGCGCTAATTATCCCACCATTAGAACCCTAGCCACCTTCAAGCTTCTTCCTCCTCTTTTCTCTTCCTTTAAAATTCCTTTTTTCTTTTCCATACCTTCTTACTGAGTGTCATAACTGATTGCAGGTGATCAAGATCAGAAGTAACGGTGATCTTTGCCTTGGAACTAGTTGAGTTGATGATCGGAGCCCGAAGTTTGACAATCTGGAAGTCCTACCATAAGTTCATAAAGTGTCTAGTCAGATCCATAATAAGAGCGATTATAATCTTCATTGGTAAAGCAAAAACCTTTTATAACTTTTTATTTTCTGATCCTTTGAGAAGTAGGAACCCTAGTTTAAGGTGGTTTCTTAATCACCAAGTCTTATTCTTAACTAGATTTGTTAGATCTACATTGCGGGCTTGCAACTAGTTGACTAGTTTTCTTTCAATTAAGATTTGAGTCTTAATTCTGTTAAATTCTAAAAAAATTAATTGCTGTTTAATCTCTGATAAAAATATTTAAAATTGAAGATTAGTTTGCATATTTTGTCCCACATCATCTTTGATATCAGAGCGGATTTAAACTAGGGTTTAACTACTAGTTCTGAAATTTCTGCACATCAAAGTTAGGTTGAAATTAATTGCATAAAACCATCATAAAAAAATAAAAAAAATTAATAATTAATTTACTGTTAATTATCTACTAATCAGACATCTAATCATAGAAAAAAATAAAAAAAAAATTCTCTAGTATTTTCTGGTGGAAGGAAATCATGCCTCATGAACGGGTATACGAAAGTATACTGTCACGACCCATAGGAGTAATGAGCTATGGCCGGACGTGATATCTTGATATTGGAAATCTGATTAGATCTAAAATCTAATCTTGATAATTGAAAAAAAATTATTTTCTGCTATTTTTAATTATTTTAGTTTTATTATGCATATTAGGGTTTCATTTTGTGTGCTTGCATCATATTTAACCTAATCTTAATGACACTCTACTATCTCAGATTAGGGCAAGATTTTATCACCTATCCTGGGCCCACAACAATCACCTTTTGCATCAAGCCTAAGCCTAATTAAAATTGATTAGAAACCTAAAGCAGCAAGGGACACCAACAAGGTCGAGTTCCAAGTATTTTTTGAAAGATAGTGCACCCAATCCTTTGATTATCTCATTGAATTTGGTGTCTAAGTCTAGAGGTCCAGAGGCAAATGCCCTAAGTGGACTCATGGTTTTTAATTAGGACCCTGTGAAAGCAGGGAGAGCCTCCCATGACCCCACTTCTTACCTGGCTAGTGGACAGGGTAATTGCTGAATTGGTTGTAAATTGAGTTGACCCATTCTACTTGAGCTCTAGGTCTAAGAAACTCTAGTTCGATTTTCTTGTATGATTGCATCACATGTCTACTAATTCAGGAATACCATACCAATAGTCTCACCCAAACCCAAACCAGTCTGACCATGGAGTACAACTTTGAAACCTTTCTAAGGTTCATGACTGAAAACTGACTAGATGAGTGATTCAAAAACTTAGAGAGAACCCTTGTGACCCATACTAAGCCTAAACATGAGATCCCATGTCCTACACCTCCCAACCCAAGGATAGCCCCTGTTTATGACCTAATCTAGGATCTTAGTGCAAGGAGACCCAATTATGATTTCATAGACCAAGATGAGAGAACCACTAGGAATTTTAGGGTATAAGCAATTAAATTTGGTGGTGATCTTGATCTTGAGGATTATCTTGTTTGGAAAAAAAATATGGATCTATATTTTGAGAAGGATCTAATGACTGAGGAAAGAAAGTTTAAGATTGCTAAGCTTAAGTTAGTAAGCCATGCTAGAACTTACTGGGATGATGTTGAAAGAATGATCAGACGAAGAAGAGACATACCCATAACTACCTGGGATGACATGAAACTTAAACTTAGAAAAAAGTACCTACCCAGATCATATGAACCTAGTTCCTATGCACCCGGATCCTTTGAACCCAGCTCCTACAAACCTAGATCCATGACCCATAGATCTGAACCCATTACCTATGAACCCAAGGAACCCATAACCCCTAGGTATCAACCTAATGCCAGTCAGATGCCCCTTAGTCAGCTTGAATCCCATAGGATTAGTAGCCTTAGATATGAGCTCAGTATTAGCCTGCTGTCCCTTCGTCGACCCATCTCCATAACCTAGCCAATTTCTTCTTAACTGACCCACTCCTACTACCCTATTGATTCACCAGGATGACATTGAAGTAGAAGTATATGAGGCTAAGGTGAACTTAATGGATGAGTATGATGGAGAAGAAGAGGAGATATCCATGGCTGGCCTAGAATTAGCTGACCCGGTAGAAACCCAGACTAAAGCCAGCCCAGAGTTAGTTGACCATGACCGTACCTTAACTGAAACTGTACTTGTAGGACCCTTGGAAAAAGAGATTGGTGAGGACATAAGAGCTAGGAAGAGGAAGCAAACCTTTTCTAATTCAATTTGGATTACCAATGAGTAAGTCTATATATTCTTCACAAAGAACACTCAAGTCCTAATTATTTTGAGTTTGTAATTAAGTCAAATTGAGTTGTAATTTGATCAAATCGAGTGTAATTTGGTCAATTAGGGTTGTTGAGTTACCAATTAAGTCCATTGAGTCCATTAATTGGTTTAAGAGTCTTGTAAATAGCATTAATTTGCTTTATTTGGTGAATTGTCCAATTTGAGTCCTATAATTAGTGCTTGAATAAGTCAAGGGGTGTCATAAGTACCCAAGACCTAAGTCATCATTACCTTGGTGGATCAATTCTAGGTCAAAAAAGAGTTGTCTAAATTTTTCACCAAACATTGGGACATCCGACATTGGGACATCCAGACATTGGGACATCCGAACATTGGGACATCCGGACATTGGGATATCTAGACAATGGAACATCCGGACAAAGGGGCATCCGGATAATGGGACATCCGAACATTTGGACATCAAGACAAGAAGACAATTTGAATGTCATCCTTATCCAAGAGAGGTGCCCCATCCTATTTTTTTTCATCGCCTATTCGAGATTTCAAGGCGGCGCCCATTTAAGAGGAGTAAAGCAGAAGGACTCTGCTTCTTATCTAGCGCCCCCCTCATTCTCTCTTGTCACCCACTCCAAATGATGCGTACCCATGGTTCATTCAAAGTTTAAATGGAGGAAAAGTCCAAGATAAGTGGAGGTTCATCCAAAATTCAAAGGAGGAGTTATCTTCTATCTACATCCAAAATTCAAAGGGAGGAGATATCTTCTATCTATTTTCAAATTCAAAGGAGGAGATATCTTCATCCAAATTCAAATTCAAATAAAGGATTCATCCCTTTGAAGCAATTTCTTATCCCTTGTTGTCGATCAAGAGATTAAAAATCAGATTTCATGCCAATTAAGAAGGATTAGCGCACATTTTTAAGAAGCTTTCATCCCTCTCAAGTTGTTGCCCTTTAAGAAGCTTTCATCCCTCTCAAGTTGTTGCCCAAGCCAATTCAAATTTCAAATTCAAGGAGGAAGTCAAGAAGCCAAGGAGTATTTAAATTTTAAATGTAATTTGAATTCAAAAGAGTTCTATGATATCTTCATGTGTGAAGAACCCTTTAAATAGGACCCCATACCCCTTGTAATTGAATAATTGATTCATGAAATAAAATGCTGCAATTTTTCTTCCACAAAGCTGGGTTAGGCTTTAATGATTTTCTCTAAGGGCGAGGAGGTCCTAAAGAGCTCAAGGCAGGGAGGTCCTTGAGAGATCAAGGCGGTGAGGTCCTTGAGTGGAGGTTCTGCCGGGTTTGACAAACTACTATCGACCTTCTTCAAACTCTATGCATCCAACCCTTCAGTTTTTTTCCATTTTGAATCTGAATTACTTCAATCTTAAAGTCTTGTTTGCTGCCTTCTCTATAGATCCCAGGTGTTCAAGGACTTTAGAGGATGGATCCTTTGCTTCCGAACCGAGATCTGATGGTAGATCTGAAATTTGGAGTCCGATCTTCATCCTGCTGCGAGATCTGAGTGACCAAGCAGCTGATCTATCATGAGTTAAAGAGAATCTCCATTGGGGTAAGCAACCAGTCCTTTCTCATTAAATTTGATAGTTGAAGCGTGGAATAGCCTAATCTTAGATGGTTTCCTTGCCATCGTTCCTTATTCATTATAGCTTGCAGATCAGATTGCGGTTAAGTAGTTAGTTCCTTTCTTTAATCTCTTTAGTTTGTTGTGCTATGATCATTGCTCTTTAAAACATCTTAGACTAAGATTAAATCATCTTACACCATATCGTATCATTTCGCATCATCTTATTGGTATCAGATTTGGCATTCCGCATCATTATTAGTATCAGAGCATTAGGTTAAATTAGGGTTCATGCTTGTTGAATTCTTTTTAATTACTCGGATCGGGTGCTTCACCATGGCCGTCCGGTCATAGGAAAAAGTAAGGCTGCAAAACCTTCACATCTCATTCAAAGGAAAATTCCTATGGCGTGTAGGGGTGCCATTATGAATTTACCCCTGAAGAAGAAAATGAAGAGAAATGCATCTTTAGGGTTAATTTTTTGCATCCCGTCCATTCCAGTATATAGTTTGTTATTTTAATTGTTTCTGTATATAGAAAGTTTGGAAAATTCTGATTTTTATTTCATTGGATTCATTATATTTGGTTTTATTTTCTGGTATTTTTTTAGGACTTAATTTAGTATGTAGAATTTCTGCAAGCCTGAATACTGCTTGAGAATATTTCTATTTTAGAATTTCAGCATATAGTTTAAATTCCATAAAAGTTTAATTTCAGCAATTTAAAATTTAAAATTTAAAAAATTTAAAATTTAAAATTCAAATCTGAAATCTAAACTTAAAATTTGAAATTTAAAGTTTAAAATTTGAATTGCTAGTGTTGATTGTGCATTCATTTTACTTGAAAACACTTAAGGGCAAGCAATATAACATAAGGGAAGGATTGAGACCCTTTCCTTAGCCCAAAACAACCAACCCCATTTGCATAGTCCTAAGCCTTAATTAAAATCGAGTAGCACTTAAAGCTAGGGATAGCAACAGATCAGGTTTTATATACGTGTTAACCCATTGTAGTAGTCACTTCTATGTGTGCTTCTAAGAATTGGTCTCTAAGGCTAGAGATCCAGAGGCAAATGTCCTAAGCGGACTGGTGGTTCTTTAATTAAGACCTCACGAAAGTGAGGGAACCTCCCACCACTCCACCTCTTACCTGGCCAATCAAGGAGTTACTACAGTCTTGGTTATTATGTTGACTAAGCACTATATTAGCCCTTAGGTCTAGGAACCCCAGATTTAGGTTGTTTTGTAATGTTTGCATTGCTTGACCACTAGAGCAGGCCAAACTCAACCCAGTCTGATCATGGAGTCCACTATAGAAATTTTACTAAGGACCTTCAATGAATAATGTGCCCTGATGGACAATAGGTGTGACCGACTAGATAAGCGAGTCGACAACCTAGAAACAACTCGTAGGGCCCAGACTAACCCTGGTTGACCTAAATCGACTTTCCCTAGACCCAAAATTTATCGGCCATAACCCATTTGGATTAGTGCCCCTTATCAAAAATCAGGATCTAGCCTAGTCCACTCGAGTCGACCCATTCTATAACAAAGTCAACCCAATTTTCATCAGAGCCGACTAAACCCTAATCGGAGCCGACCTACTCCTGTGACCCCGTTTGTTCCTAAGAATGACCTTAAAGAGGAAATATCTATTGCAGACTTATAGTTAATTCACCAGAAGGTTACTCAAGCTGAAACCGTAGTGGAAATATATGAAGCTAGCAAAAACCTGATGGATGAATACGAAGGAGAAGACTTCGAGGAGGACAACTCTAGTACCTTACCTGAGGAAACCCTTGGAAAAGAAAAGATTGTTGAGCCTAGTCCTAAAACATCAGAATAATAGGAAATTAGTAAGGACTTGGTTCCCGTAACTCAATACCCTCAGGAAGAACCCAATCCTTTAGCCTCGACACAAGACCTCCTTCAAGTCCCTGAGGATCAACCCCAGGAGGTCAACATTATTTTAGAAGACTTTCAAGATGAACTTCCTGAAGACCTTCCAAATGACCTTCCGCCACCTAGAAGCATCCCGCCTGCCATAGATCTTACACCAATAGATCAATATTCAAATCTTAAGGTCATCTTGAGTAACCAAGGTCTGTTTCATGCTTCCCCTAAGTTACCCCAAGACTCCGATTACTATTTCCTACCCTTCCCTTATCATGCTTCTAGAGCCATTAGGTTTCATTTTGAAGAGATTACCAGGTTGCATGAGCCCTTAAAGCCCATCCCTTTTGCTACCTACTTTTGAAAGATCTTATGGCATTTGCTAGGGATCCATGGTAACTTTTCATGTACATACCCGACCAGGGTCAAACCTGGAGAATCAATCATCTCTTAGGTTTAGACCCTAAGAGTCCAATAAAATTTCTCTTAATAGGATTACATAGTTGAGTCTATTTTTGTCAAGTGTCAGTCCACAGAGTCATTTGCATAGCATGTCAAAGCATTGCATAAAGAAATCAGTAACAAAATTAAAAAGAGAAATGAATCATATGAGCACAAGGCTAACTTACATAAGAGATTTAAAGAGTTTAACGAAGGGGACTTCGTCATGATCAGGTTACGACCTAAAAAGTTTCTAGTCGGAACCATGAAAAAACTACATGCCCATAGTGCTAGACCGTATAGGATTATAAAGAAGATTGGACCTAATGCTTATATGCTAGAATTACCATCAGAGTTAGGTATTAGTCCGACCTTCAATATATCTGATCTAGTCGAGTTTATGGAACCAATGGTGATACCTAGTGAGCCATTTGAGCCTGATCCCACCTTTAAGAGTGACCCTATCCCAGAATTTCCACCAGCCAAATTACCAGAGAGGAGAGAAAAGATTAAGAAGATCATGGACGATAAGATCATAACTACTCGAAATAAGAACTACCAAAGATATCTGGTTTGTTGGCAAGGGAGACCTGAGTCTGAGGATTCTTGGATCACTAGAGAAGATCTTCAAAAATTGAACCCTGACTTGTTAGAACATTACCAGAGCCAAATTGACCCATACTCAACAGGGTCGAGTTCCTCCCACACCGAGAGAATTGGTGAGGACACAAGAGCCAGGAAGAGGAAGCAAACCTTTTTCAATTCAATTTGGATCACCAACGAGTAAGTCCATGTGTTCTTCATAAAGAACACTCGAGTCCCAGTTATTTTGAGTTTGTAATTAGGTCAAATTGAGTTATAATTTGATCAAATTGAGTGTAATTTGGTCAATTAGGGTTGTTGAGTTACCAATTGAGTCCTTTGAGTTCATCAATTGGTTTAAGAGTCTTGTAAATAGCATTAATTTGCTTTGTTTGGTGAATTATTCAATTTGAGTCCTGTAATTACTGCTTGAATAAGTCAAGGGGTGTCATAAGTACCCAAGACCCAAGTCATCATTACCTTGGTGGATCAATTCTAGGTCAAAAAAAGAGTTGTCCAAATTTTTCACCAGACATTGGGACATCCAGATATTAGGACATCCAGACATTGGGACATCTGAACATTGGGACATCCGGACATTGGGACATCTAGACATTGGAACATCCGGACATTGGGACATCCGGACAATGGGACATTCAGACATTTGGACATCAAGACAAGAAGACAATTTGAATGTCATCCTTATCCAAGAGAGGCGCCCCATCCTATTTTTTTTCATCGCCCATTTAAGATTTCAAGGAGTTGCCTATTTAAGAGGAGTAAAGCAGAAGGACTCTGCTTCTTATCTGGCACCCCCCTCATTCTCTCTTGTCACCCACTCCAGATGATGCCCACCCATGGTTCATTCAAAGTTTAAATGGAGGAAAAGTCCAAGATAAGTGGAGGTTCATCCAAAATTCAAAGGAGTTATCTTCTATCTACATTCAAAATTCAAAGGGAGGAGTTATCTTCTATCTATTTTCAAATTCAAAGGAGGAGATATCTTCATCCAAATTCAAATCAAATGAAGGACTCAAACCTTTGAAGCTATTTCTTATCCTTATTGCCAATCAAGAGATTAAAAATCAGATTTCATGTCAATTAAGAAGGATTAGCACACATTTTTTAGAAGCTTTCATCCCTCTGAAGTTGTCGCCCTTTAAGAAGCTTTCATCCCTCTCAAGTTGTCGCCCAAGCCAATTTAAATTTTAAATTCAAGGAAGAAGTCAAGAAGCCAAGTAGTATTTAAATTTAAATGTAATTTGAATTCAAAGGAGTCCCATGATATCTTCATGTGTGAAGAACCCTATAAATAGGACCCCATACCCCTTTTAATTGAATAATTGATTCATGAAATGAAATGCTGCAATTTTTCTTTCACAAAGCTGGGTTAGGCTTTAGTGATTTTCTCTAAGGGTGGAGAGGTCCTTAAGAGCTCAAGGCGGGGAGGTCCTTGAGAGATCAAGGTGGTGAGGTCCTTGAGTGGAGGTTCTGCTGGATTCGACAAACTGCTATCGATCTTCTTCAAACTCTATGCATCCAACCCTTCAGTTTTTTTCCATTTTGTATCTGAATTACTTCAATCTTAAAGTCTTGTTTGCTACCTTCTTTGTAGATCCCAGGTGTTCAAGGACTTTAGAGGATGGATCCTTTGCTTCCAAACCGAGATTTGATGGTAGATTTGAAATCTGAAGTCCCAATCTTCATCTTGCTATGAGATCTGAGCGACCAAGCAGCCGATCTATCCTGAGTCAAAGAGAATCTCCATTGGGGTAAGCAACCAATCCTTTCTCATTAGATTTGATAGTTGAAGCATGGAATAGCCAAAAATCTTAGATGGTTTCCTAGCCATCGGGTCCTTATTCATTATAGCTTGCAGATCAGATTACGAGTAAGTAGTTAGTTCCTTTCTTTAATCTCTTTAGTCTGTTATACCATGATCATTGCTCTTTAAAACATCTTAAACTAAAATTAAATCATCTTACACCATATCGTATCATTTCGCATCATCTTATTGATATCAGATTTGGCATTCCGCATCAGAGATCCATGAGGAGCCTAACCCTACTACTAAGACTTTACCAGAGCAAACACTAGAAGAGACTCATGTCATAAAACCTAGTCTTATAATTCAAGAAGTAGAAGTAATTAGTAAGGACTTGATCTTTTCACTCCAGCACCCTCAGGTTGAATTCACCCCTTTGGTCCCAATTAAAGAACTTTTTCATGAAATCACTGACTTATCCTTCCATAAGGCTAACCTTTATTTTCCTATTGATGTAACCCAATGTCCAAACCTTAAGGTCAACCCCATTAACCCAGGACTATTTCATGAACCCTTTTCTTATTTCCTATTTCACCAGGCTAGCCCCAAATCCACTTCTTATTTTTTACCCTGGCCTGAAGTTTCCACTCTTTCTAGAGCCACCCAATTACATTTTGATGAAATCAGTAGGTTGCATATGTTCTTTGAGCACATTCAATTTTCTACCTATTTTTGGCAAACCCTATGGCATTTAGTAGGAGTCCATGCACCATTCTCATCTGCATGTCACCCACCAACCAAGGGTCAAACCCACATCTATAGTTTGAGGTTTAGTCGAACCTCTAGTTTCTAAGGTGTTGCTGAGTCATATGCTTAGTCGTGCTTGATCGGGTCTTCTATCTCTCTTTTTAGGTGATGGCATTCCTCAGTATCATGGCCATGGTCCTGGTGGAAGTGGTAGTAATGGGATCTATCGTGTCAGTGGACATCCTCAGTGGAGGAGGACGATGTAGGAAGCGCTCACCCTTGATCTCCATCAGGATCTTTGCTCTCGGGATGAGGAGAGAAGTGAATTTTTCTTCTTTGACAGGCTTGACTTTGGGCCTGGCCCCTTGTTGCCCAGAGATGGAGCCCAAGAGGGGGGATGAATTGGGTCTTTTAAAAATTTAAATCAACAATGTGAAGGTCTTGTGGTGTTTGTGAGCAATGTGATTAATGCACAAGATTATATGCAGCGGAAAACAATAAGTAAAGTGTAAATAAGTATAAGAGAAAATCACATACAAATACAAGGTTTATAAAGGTTCGGTGCAAACCTAGCACCTACATCCACTTCCCAAGCCACCCTTAGAAATTTTACTATAATCTCTCCAAGATTACAGCTGACTTGTTTTTCCAAAGGCTCACAAGTCAAAACCTAAGTTGGTTTTATCACCTAGGCTCACCAACAAACCTTTACACTTGTTTTGGCTTTGGGCTCACAAGTCAACCTTAGTTGGTTTTCGCTCACCAACAACCTTACAACCTACTTTCAAGAACCTTGAAAGCTAGGTCAAACAGTAATAAATTCAAAATACAAGAATTTAACACAAACAAAATCTCTTCTTAGAGTGGATGAGGAATCTTTGAAGCTCTTGAATGATTGCTTGATGTGACTTGACTTGAAATCTTATCAAGAACACTTTTGGAAAGATGAATTGAAAGGCTTTTCAGAGAAATCTCTTTTTTTTTGCTTTTGGAAGTGGAGTTCTTGAAGAAGGGCTTTAAGTTTTGGATCTTTCTTTGTTTTCTAACTTTTCTCTTACTTCATAAGTGAGTTTGGTAAAGCTTAAATACTTGAAAAATATCAAAAAACTATTTTAGACCATTAGGGATCAAAAACTAGCCATTTAGAGCTAAAAGCAATGATTTCAGGTTGTCAGAAAATAGATCCGTTGAGGCTGTTAGAACCCGAGTGTCGACACTTGGCTGTCAGGTGTCAACACTTAGCTGTCTGTCAGGTGTCGATACTTGACTTCCAGGTGTCGACACTTGGACTTTCAAGTGTCGACACTCGACTTATAGGTATCGACACTTGACACAAAAACTTCTTCATGGGAACGTTCTGGATTTTCAAAATGTCTCAGGCCTTGAGTCGACACTTGGGAACTTAAGTATCGACACTTGAGTTTCAGGTGTCGACACTTGAGTTCTGGGTGTCGACACTTGGCATGCCATGAAAAATTTTTGCATGCCAAATGCTAAAGTGTCGACACTTGGGCTCCCAGGTGTCGACACTTGGTTCTACAAATTTCAGAATTAAGTGCCAATCAAGCCAAAAACATAAAGATTGTTCATGAAACATAAAAGCAATATATATAAATAATAATTTAACTTAATTTTTGTCCTTTTTGCATGGAAAAGACTCCTCAAATCATAAAAGATTTTTCATGCCAAAGCATGCCACGATACTTTAATTCTGAGAATTTGAGGTGCTTGTTTTTTGAAAACTCACAACTAGAAATAAATATTAGTACACAATATCTACTCAACATTTTGTTGTTCATCAAAATCACAGGGTAGAGCCAACAATCTTCTCCTTTTTGATGATGACGAAACCTTGAGTATATAAATATTTAAATTCAAATTTTAGATATGATACTTCATAAACATGATCTCAAGCTCATACAATCACAACTTAAATAGATGAGAGGGATGAATTAAGCAATTAAACTATATTTTCTCTCCCCCTAAGTGACAATTTGTATCAGAGTAAATTGAAAAGTAATTTGAAGTATCAAAATTTGAAAGCTTTGAACTAACATTATCCTACTCCCCCTTTTGTCAATCATTACATAGTAAAGGGAGTAATCTCCCCCTCAATAAATGCACTTAGACAAAAAATATTAGAGCTCATTCAAGATTTAGTTTTCCAAAAGTAAACATGTATCAGAACCGAAGAGTAGGGTATCAAATTCAATATTATCAAAGCCAAAAACAAACACAGTGAATTCAATGAGTGTAGGCACCAAAGTGAAATACATATATATCAAATAGAGTTTCCAGTATAGAATTTGCTGACTGAATCAGCAACACTGAAACATACATGATACATCAAGTGTACATAAACTAGAGTACATAAGTATGAAGCATAAATCATAGATAGCATACAACAGAATGAACATTTATGAGGCTAATCCTCATCAAATGGAATCTTAAAAGCAATAAGATCACTGATCCTGGACCTAGGTACTAAGGCTTTAGGATGTCCCTGGGTTATAACCCTACGACTCCTAGTATAGGTAGAAGGACCAAGTGCGGGTACAACCCTAAAGGATCTAGTCGATGGAGGAGGAAGTATCTCAGCTGGAGTAATAAAGTTTGGAGTGGAATCGATCACATCAGCTGGACGAGGAACCTCAGGAGTAGTTGGAGTAGGATCATCTCTGCTCACCATCGGATAACATCCAGCAAGATCTATGCTACCATCACTAGAACTATCAGTGCCATAATCTGTATCACCACCGGCATCACCACCATCAGCATCATCACCGCCACCCTCACCAGCATCGTCATGTCCATCTGGGTGGTCATCATCATCACCATCATCATGTGGGGCTACTGGAGCTACTGGAGGAAGAAGGGATCTGATCAAATCCTTAATACGGGCAAATCCCGCCTCCATGGTGCGACGTAACTCAGTGTGCTCTAAAGTAGTGTGGGCTCTAAGGCTCTCTATCTCAATCTCAATTGAGTCATCCTAACACCAAGTCCAATGATCTTGCTCCGTAGCTTAGTGAACTGTTGCCTGGAGTGCTCCTCAAAAGATATGTCAGTAGTAGTCGAAGGAGGAATAGAAGGTGTAGCGGCTAGAGTCACTGGCTCAGTCTCCAATACAGGACCAACATAGGGAGGAGTACTAAATAGCCCTGATGTCTCGACCTCTGCCTCTCTGATCTCATCCTCTTCATCTGGCTCCTGACTAGACTCTTTCCAATCAATGCCTTGCGACCAGTCGATAACCCATCCGGTGAAGGGACTGCTCGTCATATACATCAGTGTGAAGAATCTTCTTGGAGGTCTTCCCCTCCGAAGGAACTTGGTAGGCCTGGAATAGATGGGTCAGTGACATCCCATATGGCAAACAATGCCTCCTCTGGGTCATCGCATCTCGCATCTGTACCAACAATAGTGAAGGTAGATCAATCTTAATCCTCTGAGTCAAGCTCACCATGATCATTAGCTCCCTCTCTATAATGAAATCAACTGGCCTGTCTTCGAAAGTAGAATCCGTGCTATGATATGATGGAGTAGACGCATCTCGACTGATAGCTGGTTTGCAGTGACCACCGTCACTCCATGAACATCCTCTCTCTCAAGTATACATCAAAATGCTGCCTCCCTATCCTCAACAGAAAAGGTGCAAATACCTCTATGAGGGATCTCCCAAACTCGACTCAACACCTCCTTAGACAAGGGTGAAAGGGATATGCCCTACAAGCCAATCTATGTTGTATCTCCCAAACCATTGTAATTGACAATTTTCTAAATAAAGGCATTATTTTTCATCATACGTTGTGTTTATATTATATGATGAACCCCATAGATTAGGGCTATGATTTTAGGGTTATGATGAGATCATACCAGTGAGACCTAAAATCTTAAAACCTTAATCTAAAGTATTCCTAGTCAAAGGAACCCTGAGTAGGGGATCAGGGTTTTTCGATAAGACTAGCACATCCCGGGTATACTGGAAAGGGTGACTGCTCTCACAGTCACTTGTCTATGACACTAATACTGGGATGTGGGTGCTCATTGGAGAATGAGTTTACTGATATGATCCAACTTGAGAACATCTAATGGAGTCTTAGCTGCATGTCAATAGAAGGTTCTCATAGTGGGAGTGGTACAAGTAATCTTTTGACCTGAGACTACCATAAGTACCTTATGTACATGAACCTATTCTTTGGTTCAATCCTAATCATAACACTGAGACATGCACAGGATTGATACTGGGAATGGTGAATTGGATATGAAAGTAATGAGTAGGTCAACAAGGAATCGATCACTCTTAGTAAGAGGAGATTGCATCCAGCTAGTCAACAATCGCATGATGATTCAGGGAATCTTTGATCAAAGTGAAGATATTAGAGATGGTTTCTAATATCAAGATAATCGAATCATCATTACAAGATTGAGCTAGAAATAAATATAATATTGGATTTGACATATATCCATATCCATAGTTATATTTTGGGTGCAAGCTGATCGAAAGATTTAATTGTACGGTAACTCTCTATTGAAGGGTAATTTTGGTATTTCACCAGAATTTCATATCTTTCGGGTAGACATGACACGTTGCTAGACGTCAATCTTGTCTTGTGGGTTGATCAAGTTCAAAGATCACATGTTAGGAAGAATCCTAATTGATCGAATCGGGTAAGCCCGGTTTGACCTAAATCGATTAGAAAGAGTTCTAATCAAATTAGGTCAACTTGTATTCGAACCCACTGCTGGCTAGATGTGGAACCCAATGGGTCACATACTTAAGAGGATTGATCAAGAGTTTAATTTGGAATTAAATCATCTTTGCAGGATAACACTCTAGCAGGTGTTGCAAACCCTAGCTTCTATTCGGATCGGATTCGAATTAGGATTCCGGATTGGTTCAAATTGGGTTCTAATTGGACCTAATTAGACCCTAATTGAGAAAACAGGAATATGGCTAACCCTATTGGCTAGCCATGTAGCTTGGCTAGCCTCCCCACCCACCCCCTTTATTTTTCCATGCCAAATGCCAAGAGTCCATGCGCTTATGGACTCTTAGCGCGCCATTTGGAAGAGTCCATGGCGCATGGACTCTTGGCGCGCCCCAAATATTTCTCCGATGATTTTATTTGGGGCGGCCTCCTTCTTAAGAAATTAGCGCACCATCTCTCCCCCCTTGGATGATAATCCAATGGCTGATGGGATTTTGAGAAAGAAGGAATGCGCTAACTCTTCCCGGGCGCGCGAAATAACATCTCTTCGGAGATGAAAAGTCGCGACTTCCTTCCTTTTAAAACATCGCGGTTTTTCCTTTAAGAAAAGCCGTGGGATTTAATCTGGAAGGCCGTGAGATGGGAGGATAGGGCATGAGAAATAGGGAAGGGGCGTGAGATAAAGTGGAATGGGGTTTACGGAGAGTTGTGTTCTTTTGAGAAGACATCTCTCTGTGATCTATTTAAACAACAGAGGTCTCGGGACTTTAAACTAATGAACGACAGATTTTATTTATTGTCTTTTCTTTCCAGGAAACTGATTCCTCCTTAGCTTGTTTAGGACACAGAGAGTTTCCCTTTTACAGAGTTCTCTTCTCTGTTGAAACTCAAGTCCAAAACAAGAGATAGGAAGAATCTCTTGATCGGTAAAAGAAAGGAACTCCTACTCTGTTACTATTTCCTTTACTTTAAGACATTAGTGTCTTAAATCCATCTCCTCCTTCAAGACAAGAGTTTCATTCTTAGGACAAGGTCTTAAGAAAGGGAGAGGAAGAAGAAAGAAAGGAAGTAAGGAGCCCCTACCCTGCAGTTTTAAAGCCATAGTCCTCTTGAGTTCTAGGATAAGAATTCAAGTGAAGGAATTTTGAAGAAGCTTGCATCTTGATCAATCATCTTGTGGATCACCATTGGAGGGTGGACATTTGGATGCCTGGTGAAATCAAAAGAAGCATTCAACACCAAGTTCTGATTCTACATCAAAATTGGACTTAGTGTTAAAAGGTTGGTGCCCTAATTCTAATAATGTTAGTTTGTATGTTTTAATTCTGAATAAGGAGATCTTGGTTAAGGGATTTTGGTGCCAATTTCATCATTTTTGAAATTACACTTCCGCTACGGTGCACCGGAAATCCCAACAAAGGGAACCTGAACTCTAACAGTGGTGCTCCACATCAAACGATGGCAGTCCAGTCCTCCATAAAACTTTCTTACTAGATGAGGATAATACCTCTCCTGCATAGTACAGAAGGGTACTAGTCCAGCATCAGAGAGTGTTTGACAAATCAAGAAATGTTGTAGGTCAAAAAAACTCTAAATCAATTCGTCTACAGGCCACCACTGCCTTCCTTGCCATCCTCTCTGCAGGGGGGAACTGGGAGCTGCAGAACTAGTAGATTGACCAATATCATGCCTTGCCTATGACCTCCTCTAAGAACTCTGACCAAACCTTCTCTTTACTGCTAATCTCTTTTGCGGACCCATTATTACAAGCTGAGCTAAGAAGGGAAAGGAAGAGAAGAGGGTAAACAAATAGAATTGGGATTGGTTTTAAGCAAGATAAGGTCAAGGGTGTGACAAAAAGAGAGGATAAATAGGTCTAGGTTTTGCATTTTTTTTTTTAAACTGATATGAGTTTAAGGAAAAAGCTAGGATTAGTTTTAAAATGGGAATAAAATCAAATAAACTTTTTGGGATTAACCGGAAAACATGAAGTCGAGGAATAAAAACCTTTTTAAAAAAATTTGTAATCTGTTAAATAAAACAATGCCGAGTTAAAATTAGGATTTTAATGGAAAAAATAGGTTTAAATGAGGAAAATGTACCAAATGGATGGTTTTTGCCCTAAAATTTCAATCTAATAATAAAATTAGTTGAAATAAAGGTAAAATGAAGTACATAATGTTAAAATCAACCATATAAACCACTTAAATGAAATAAACCTAATAAATCTAAACTTAAATCAAAACATTATGGTTTTCTTCCAAAAAAATGCATTGCAATAGTGAAAAGGGGAAAATGGACGGTTTAGGTGGGGAATCGATCCAAAACTGGGAGGAAATCTAAGAGAAATATGGATAAAAGAATTTCCCACGGATTGGAAACCCAAACATGATCCAAAATCTTGAAAAATCGGTTTTAAATGAGATAAAATGAAAAGAAAAGAGAAAAACTAGGGATTATGGTTTAAAAGTGAAGAAAGAGAGAGGGGATTACCTGGATTTGACGGGATAAAGGTGGAAATAGATGATTCCGGAGGGTAGAGGACACTTGGGGACCACTATGGCTCGAGAGAAAATGGAGGGAAATGAAATACAAAAGGTTTGATTTTGCCCTAAAAACCCAAAATTTTCCCCGAGTGTCGACACTTCAAATTTCTTAAGTATCGACACTTGGTCAGGTGTCAACACTTCGCAAAATCCTGGTATCGACACTTGGCCAAAAAAATTTCCGAGAAAAATCAGAAAGATTTTCAAAAAATCAATAGATATTTTAAAAGGTTTTGGGACTCAATAAAAGTGATTTTTGAGCAAAAATAACTTGGGTATGATGGAATTTGAGAGAGTTCTAAGAGAATGGATCAATGACACCTAGCTCTCTTCTAATCACACAAAATCTCTCTTCACTCAAGGGTTTGGTAAACACATCAGCTAGTTGATCATCAATACACACAAATTCAAGTATTACATTAGAGTTTTGTACATTATCTCTTATGAAATGATATCTTTTTTCAATGTGTTTACTTCTTGAATGTTGCACAGGATTCTTAGTTAGATTGATTGCACTAGTATTGTCACATCTTATGGGTGTCTTAATTAGTTTAATTCCAAAATCTTTGAGTTGTTGTTTGATCCATAGGATTTGAGTACAACAGCTTTTAGCTGCTATATATTCAGCTTTTGCCATAAATAAAGTAATCGAATTCTATTTCTTGCTACTCCATGAGATCAAATTTACTCCAAGAAACTGACAAGTTCCACTAGTACTTTTACGATCAAGTTTACACCCAGCAAAGTCAGCATCAGAATAAGCAATCAATTCAAATGAAGAATCTCTAGAGTACCAAAGACTAATCTCAATTGAGCCAGACAGATATCTAGGTATGCGTTTAACAGCCAAAAGATGAGACTCTTTAGGATTAGACTGATATCTAGCACACATACAAACACTAAACATAATATCCGGCCTACTGGCAATTAGATATAACAATGAACCAATTATGCCACGATAAAGTTTTTGGTCTATTGATTTACCTGATTCATCTTTGTCAAGTCTACAAGAGGAGCTCATAGGCGTACCTAATGGCTTGGTGTTCTCCATCCCAAGCTTCTTTAGTATTTTCTTTGTGTACTTAGCTTGGTTGATGAAGATTTCCTCTTTGGTTTACTTTATCTAGAGTCCGAGAAAGAAGTTGAGTTCTCCTATCATGCTCATCTCAAACTCACCCTGCATTAACTTTGCAAACTCTTGACAAAGAGATTCGTTAGTAGCACCGAATATAATATCATCCATATATACTTGTACTACTAAGAGATTATCATTCTTTTTCTTCAAAAATAAAGTTTTGTCAACATTACCTCTAGTGAAATCATTTTTGAGCAAGAAAGAACTTAAACGATCATACCAAGTTCTAAGAGCTTGTTTCAAACCATACAAAGCTTTATGAAGTTTGAAAACATGGTTTGAAAATTCATGGTTTTCAAAACTAGGAGGTTGTTCAACATAAACCTCTTCTTCGATAAAACCATTCAAAAAGGCACTTTTAACATCCATTTAAAATAATTTAAAATCCATAAAACAAGCAAAAACCAATAATAACCTAATTGCCTTAAGTCTAGCCACAGGAGCAAAGGTTTCATCAAAATCAATCCCTTCCTCCTGCTTGTATCCTTTGGCAACTGGTCTAGCTTTATTTCTTGTAACAATTCCATTTTCATCAAGTTTGTTTCTAAAAACCCATTTTGTGCCAATAATTGAAACATTTGAAGGCCTATCTACTAGAGTCCAAACATTGTTTCTTTTAAATTAGTTAAGTTCATCTTGCATAGCATTAATCCAATTACAATCATTTTTAGCTTCTTCAATAGATTTAGGTTCAATTTGAGATACAAATGCTAAGTAATCACAAACATTTTTAAGGGATGATCGAGTACTTACACCTTTAGATGGATCACCAATGATAAGTTCTTTGGGGTGTCCATGAGCATACCTCCATTCTTTAGGTAGAGGATCAACTGTAGATGTATTTTCATATTCTTGATCTTGTCTTCTTTCAGTGTTTTGATCATCTTCTTGTTCCTTGGTAGGCTCTTCATTGTTGTTCACATCTTCAGTTCTTTTGGTACCTGTTTCATCACAAAGCACATCTTCTTTTCTAAAAGATTTCTGATCAGATTCATCAAATACAACACATATGGATTCTTCAATAACAAGTATTCTTTTGTTGAAGACCTTGTATGCATTGCTAGATGTAGAGTAGCCTGGAAAGGCACCCTCATCTGACTTGGTATCAAATTTGCTTAAGTTATCTTTACTATTGTTTAAGATGAAACAACGGCATCCAAAAACTCAAAAATATCAAATTGAAGGTTTTCTACCCTTCCAAAGCTTATATGGTGTTTTCTTTAAAATCGGTTGGATTAAAGTATGATTTAAAACATAGCATGTAGTGTTTATGGCTTCCATCAAAAAATATCTAGGTAGGTCATTTTTACAAAGCATGGTGCGTGCCATTTCTTCAAGAGTTCTATTTTTTCTTTCTACCATCCCATTTTGTTGAGGTATCCTAGGTGCTGAAAAATAATGATGAATGCTATTTTCAATACAGAATTTATCAAATTCAAAATTTATAAATTCGATTCCATGGTCACTTCTCAAGGATACAATTGAAACACCTTTTTCATTTGAAACTCTTTTATGAAATCAAATGAATGCAGAAAATGTTTCATCTTTATGTGCTAAAAACATGATCCATGTAAAACATGAGAAGTCAACTACAATGACTAGACCGTACTTCTTACCTCCCAAACTAGATGTTCTAGTTGGCCCAAAGAGATCCATATGAAGCAACTCTAAGGGTCTAGATGTAGAGACTACTCCTTTTAGTTTAAAAGATGATTTGATTTGTTTTCCAAGTTGGCAAGCACTACAAATCTTGTCTTTTTCAAAACTGAGTTTTTGTAAATCTTTTATCAAATTCTTTTTGCTATGTTTTGAAATCAAATGCATACTTACTTGTCCTAGTATACGATGCCAAAGCCAACTAGTTTTATTGATCTTGGCTTCCATTGCCACTAGTCATTGTCCATTTTGAATAGGGAGATCATCAAGATCAACCATACAAATATTGCCATGCCTATAACCAATGAACTTGATGCCATTGTTATCTAGACTAGAAACAATACACATTGAAGATTCAGAAACAACTTTAAAATCCTTGTCAGAAAATTGACTAATGCTAAGTAAATTATGTTTCAAACCATCAACATACAATAAATTATCAATGTAAGTAGAAGGGGTGATATGGCCTTTATCAATTTCGATAATTTTGCCCTTCTATTATCACCAAATGTTACATTACCACCATTTTGATATTCGAGTGATGATAACTGTTCCACATCTCCAGTCATATGCCTTGAGCAACCGCTGTCGATGTACCACATTCTTCTTTTATTGGTTGTAAGGCACACTTACAATAAGAATCTGGTAAAGACTTTAGGTATTTAAGTCATCTTGGATCCTTTCAGGTTAGTGGTAATGGTTTCTTTTGGAACTCAAACTTTCTTAACATTACTTAATTTCCTTTTATTGCACAAGTAAGATTTATGCCCTATTGTACCACAAGCATAACAAGTAATAGATGATGATGCACGTACAAAGAAATTCTTGAAATTTTTTTTTTTTTAAAGTTCTAAAACCTAAACCGGCTTTGTCAAAAATAGCTCTTTGTTTATTTAGAAGCATTTTTAATTTTTCAAAACTATATGTAAATTTATTAACAAAAAGTTTTAACTTTTCAAGTTCTTCTTTGTACTTTTTGTTTTCATCCAAAATCTCTTTATTATGCTTTGAAAAGTTTTCATTTGATACAGAAAAGTTTTTCTTTTTCAAAACTTCCTTTTCTTTTTCAAGAGCAACAACCTTGTCATTTAGCTTTTTATTTTGAAGAAGTAGGTAATCATTTTCAGTTGAAAACTTGTCATTTGCATTAACTAAATCCAAGTTTTGTCTTTTTAGTTTTTATGTTTTGATTTCAATTTTTGAAATTCAATAACTAATTTGTCAAAAACTTCATGCAACTCATCAAATGTGAACTCATTTTCAGTTTCGGATAATACCTCAACATGATCGGCCATCAAACAGAAGTTTGCAACTTCTTGATGTTCTTCCTCAGAGATGGAGTCCTCGCTGTCACTCTAGGTTGCCATCATGGCCTTCTTTCTTAGTCTTCTTCTGCTCTTCTTAAGTAAGGGATAGTCCATCTTGAAGTGGCCCAGTTTCTTGCATTCAAAGCATGTGGGCTGCTCCTTGTCTATCTCCTTCTCCTTTTCTTTGCTCGGCTCTCCTTTTAGAGGTTTCTTTTTGAAGTTAAACTTTTTCTTTCTCATGAATCTCATAAATTTTCTTGCCATAAGAGCCGTCTCATCTTCTTCATCTTCTTCTTCGAAGTCTTCACTTGAGTCATCTTTATTTGTTGACTTGAAGGCGATCACTTTCTTCTTCTTGTCAACATCTACATTCTTTTGCTTCAATGAAAGCTCATTGTCATTAATGAGCCCAATAATTGCTCGAATGGAAGAGTATTGACATCCTTAGCTTCCTCTATAGCCATCACCTTGGCATCCCATGAAGCCAAAAGGGACCTGAGAAGTTTGTTTACAAGTTCACCGTTAGATATAATCTTTCCTAAGCTTCTCATGTCATTCACAATATTTGTGAACCTAGTATACATCTCACTAATAGATTCAGTAGGTTCCATTTTGAACATTTCGTATGTGTGAATGAGCATGTTAACCTTAGTAGTTTTCACTTGGTGTGTACCCTCATGGATAACCTCAAGTGTGTCCCATATTTTCTTAACAGAGAGATAGTTAGATATTCTATTGAATTTACTTAGATCAAAGGAGCAAAACAATAGATTCATAACCTTCGCATTAAGCTCTATTTGCTTAATATCATTCTCATCCCAATCATCTTCCATTTTTGGAGTGAGAATGCCATTAAACAACATAGTAGGCTGATGAGGACCTTTTATGATTGTCCTCCAAAGATTATAATCAATAGCTTGTATGAATATGAGCATGTGAGTTTTCCGATATGTATAATTCATGCCATTAAATAGTGGGGGACGATTTGAAGCTTGACCTTCAACAACACCCATACCTATTGGGGCTACCATGATCTTTTACTCAAGATCCTTGGACCTATAAGAGAGTACTGGAGCTCTGATACCACTTGTTGCCCAGAGATGGAGCCCAAGAGGTGGGGTGAATTTGGTCTTTTAAAAATTTAAAGCAATAATGTGAAGGACTCATGGTATTAGTGAACAATATGATTAATGCACTAGATTATATGTAGCGAAAAATAATAAATAGAGTGCAAGAAATAAAGTGCAAGTAAGTAGAAGAGAAAATCACACACAAATACAAGGTTTATAGTGGTTCGGTGCAAACCTAGCACCTACATCCACTTCTCAAGCCATCCTTGAGAATTTCACTATAATCTCTCCAAGATTACAGCCGACTTATTTTTCCAAAGGCTCACAAGTCAAAACCTAAGTTGGTTTTATCACCAAGGCTCACCAACAAACCTTTACACTTGTTTTGGCTTTGGGCTCACAAGTCAATCCTAGTTGATTTTGGCTCACCAACAACCTTACAACCTACTTTCAAGAACCTTGAAAGCTAGGTCAAATAGCAATAAATTCAGAATACAAGAATTTAACATAAACAAACTCTCTTCTTAGAGTGGATGAGAAATCTTTGAAGCTCTTGAATGATTGCTTGATGTGACTTGACTTCGAATCTTCTTAAGAACACTTTTAGAAAGATGAATTGAAAGGCTTTTCGGAGGAATCTCTCCTTTTTTGCTTTTGGAAGTAGAGTTCTTAAAGAAGGGATTTAACTTTAGGATCTTTCTTTGTTTTCCAACTTTTCTCTTGTTTCATAAATGAGTTTGGTGAAGCTTAAATATATAAAAAACATCCAAAAACCATTTTAGACCATTAGGGATCAAAAACTAGCCATTTAGAGCAAAAACAAATGATTTCATGCTATCAGAAAATAGATCCGTTGAGGCTGTCAGAACCCGAGTGTCGACACTTGGCTATCAGGTGTTGACACATGACTTTCATGTTTCGACACTTGCACTTTCAAGTGTCGACACTCGACTTACAGGTGTCGACACTTGACACAAAAACTTCTCCATGGGCATGTTCTGGATTTTCAATAAGTATCAGGCCTTGAGTCGACATTTAAGTTTTAGGTGTTGACACTTAGCAGGCCATGAAAAATTTTTGCATGCCAAATACTAAAGTGTCAACACTTGTAGTCTGGATCCGGGAGCGCGCAGCACAGCAGGATGCTGGACACGGGCACGCGTGGGACAAGCGCGCAACATAGCTGTAGTCTGGATCCAGGCGTGCGCGGGGTGAGTGCACGCATTACAGTGGAGGCTGGACCCGGGTGCGTGTGAGACAAGCACGCAGCACAGTAGAAGGATGGACCCGGGCACACGCGGGACTAGCGTGCGGCACAATAGCAGGCCAGATCCGGGTGCGCGCGTGCAGACGGTAGGGTTTGTTAGGACCCTGATGATCGGCATAGGAGAAATGCCAGGCAAGGTAGTTTCGCCAGTTGTGCCAAGCCATGGTAGGGTGTGCGCATGCATGCCCTTGGAGCGCTAGAGCATGGGCATCCAAAGCAGCAGGTTGCTAGACTCGGGCGCGCGCAGGACATGCACGCAGAACAATAGGAGGCTGGACCCAGGGGCGTGCGGGACATGCATGCAGCACACCAGGAGGCTGGACCCGAGCGCATGCTGGACATGCACGCAACATAGCTAGAGGCTGGACTCGGGCACATGCTAGACAAGCGCGCAGCACAACAACAGGCTAGATGCGGAGTGCAGCATGCCAAGCATGCAGGTGTGCACGTGCTGCTGGGCATGAGTAGCCAAACTAGATGGGCACGCGGGTGTGCATGCGGTGCCGAGTGGGTGCGCAGGGTTGCGCATGCTGCTGGGCATGAGTAGCCAAATTGGATGGTTGCGTGGGTGTGTGCGCGGTGCTGAGTGTGCGTGCGGGGGTGCGCGTGCTGCTGTGCGTGAGTAGCCAAACTAGAAGGGTGCAGGATAGACTTGGGCGAGCCAAGCCCGAGCACAGTCAAGGCCAAGTGTGGGCACTTGGGCTGTGTGTGCCAAGTCTAGACAAGGCTGGAGCAGCTGGACGCGGTGCAAGCAATGGTTGCGGAGCAGTTGCGGGGCAGTTGCCAGATACCTGACACAGGTCATGTGATTGCTGGACTCGGACAGACTCGAGTCACTTGGTGACCAGCAGGCTGGACAGTTGCTGGGTGGTTACTGGCGATTGGCTAGGTAGTGGTGCATGTCTACTGCATGTGAGGGATGGTTAACCTCACAAAACTGTAGGGTGGCAGTTTGAAGATAGAGCACAGCAGTATTTGGCTGGCGACACGATGAGGACGTCGTCTATCTTGAGTGCGGATGGTTTCTCACATCCCCAACACTTGGCCTAGGTGGGGCCGGATGTGCAAGCTAGGCAGGGCGGTGATAAGCTAGGACTGGGCATGTTGTATCATGTCCAAGATGTGTGCACGAGGTTGCGTGCGAGTGCACATGATGGAGAGGCGCGCAGGTGCAGTGGTTTGGCCGGACAATGCCTTGCCACGATTGGACGTGCGGGTGCATGTCCTTTGGTGCTGGGATGTGTGTACCCAGTGTAGCAGAGGGTGGACTCGGGCGCGCGTCGGACAAGCATGCAAGTGCTGCGAAGGCTGGATCCGAGCATGCGCAAGACTGACACGTGCAGGGCAGTGAAGTCTGGGATCTGGGCACGCGCGGGCTGAGCTTGCATAGTGCAGCGGAAGACCAAGTCGGGTGCGTGCGGGGCGAGTGTGCACAGTGCAGCAAAGCATTGTAGGGGCCGAGCTGGTGCGCGCGGGGCAAGCACGCGGCACAGCGGCCAGACCTGGTGTGCAGGATATGCGCATGGTGAGGTCAAGTGTGGCCAGGCTAGGCGGGTGCACGGGTGTGTGCACGGTGCCAAGGGGCGAAGCGGTCGAGCTGGGCGGGCATGCAAGTGTGCGCGCGCTGTTGGCCATGATGTAGCCAGACCAGATGGGCACCAGGACCGAACTCGAGTCATTTGGTCGTTGGACTCGAGTCCCAGTGCAGTTGGACCCTGGGCTGTTGGACGCGAGTCCTGGGCACGTGGGATTCGGGCATGCACGAAGCATGGGTGCAGCATGCAGGATGAGGGTGCACGCGAGGCACTGAGGCACCGGACTCAGATCTTTTAGCTGCCAACCAAGAGCATGATGCAGAATGAAAACTCTGATACCAAAAATGATGCAGAACGGATATGTGGAATGCGGAAGCAAATTAAAATTAATGTATTTTTTTTTTATATATTTTCAGAAGTCGGCTTTGACTCAAAGGAAAGATAAACTAATGTTGAAAGAAACTAAGAAATGACAGAAAGCACAATTAAAAGGAGTGGATTATTAGAGTAACTCAAAAGTAGGACCGCTGGGGATTGCGAAACCCCCAGATCTAGGGTTTGCTCTGAGTTTCAACGAAAAAGACAAAGTGAAAAGGGAAGGTTCTTGTTACCTAGCAGTGGTATCTCTTCATTTGGTGGAAAAAGACTCTCTCGAGCAGATTATTGGATCCCAGGAGTCAAGGTATCTTCGCAATGGATCCTCTGATAATGGTCCTTGGAAAAGTTGGCCTCTTCTTGAACCCTGGATCCTGGAGAGAAGAAGAACAAGGTTAGGAACAAGAGACTCATGGAAGAGAGTTACCAGGGTAGAAGAAAGGATGGGATCTGAAGGTCTTCAACTGATCTGGAACTCCTAGGCTGCGGATTTGGGACTTCTTCTCCTAGATCTGCTGGATGGACTCTGAAGCAGTGGTAGCTGACTTGAAGATGGCTGGACTGGGGGTCCTGGTAGTCGGCCACCCTTTGGAAGAAGAACCTTGGAGATGGTGTAGAAGCTAGGGTTTGGTGGTGGTGGAGTAGAGATGGGTGGACTAAGCTAGGGTTTTGGGGTTGGAGATCTCACACCTCCTCAAGGTTCCTAGGGAACCTGGATTTACTCCCTCACAGAGCTCAACACTTAGAATAAGTGCGGAAGAACAAGACTTTGCTCAAAAACAAGGGATTTCATTCATAAGATTTCATAAGATAAGTTCAAGTTACAAAGGGGTCTAATATATAGAACTAAAAGAAAAATCAAAACCATACAAGTTCCCATGTGGGACTAATAGGACTAATCTACACTTTAGGCATCAAATTCTCTTCCCTTGGCCAACCAAGACTCCTTCCATGAGTGAGCGGCCCAAAAACTCCAAGAAAACTTGAAAATCTGCTCCAAATGGCAGGTTATGGGGGTGTCTCCTAGTATATCTCCATGAATCAAGGATTTTCCCTTCATGGTTTGGCTCTTTTGGACTCCTCCTAGTCTTGCTCCACAAGTTTAGGCTTCTTCTTTTCTTTGCTTTGGCACTTTAGGAAACTTTTGGGTGCCTCCTTGATTTTCTCCCCAAGACATGCTCTCTTCCCTTTTATAACTTGGATTTTTATGGAACATTGTGGGGCACCTCCTTGATCCTCTCTTCAAGAAAAATTCTTGCCATCCTGGCTTGGGTTTATCTGGAAAGAAGTTGGCTCCTCCTTGGATTGAGGTATCTTGTTGGATTTCTCCCCCAAGTGGTGCAAGAAAAAGGGGAACTTACTTCTTATGGTGTGGGGACCAAAGACACTGGATGGAGATGTGGCAGGGAGTGTGGCAACCACTTGTAGCTGGACCATGGAAGAAAAAATGTGGCACCCTATGGCAAAGGGAATGGCGCCAACCTGGACCTGGACTTGGACTGAGTCAACATGACTCAACAAAAATTGAAATGACAAAATTTCAGACTTAAAATTGGATTGATCAGGTCAATCCTTATTACAAACCCTAATTTTCTCGGGCATGGTCAATCAAAGATCCAGATGGAACCCTGAAGTCTTCTTCTGATTCTGGTGCCCGCACCAATTCTCCCGGGATGGGAGGAACTTGACCCTATCGAGTATAGATCAAGCTGGCTCTGGTATCTCTCCAAGTGGTCTGGGTCCAATTCTTGTAATTCTTCTCGGGAGATCCAAGAGTCATCAGAATCTGGCCTTCCTTGCCAGCTGACCAGGTATCTTTGGTATCCTCGATTACGAGTAGAGATAACCTGATCATCCAGGATCTTTTCAATCTGCTCTTTCCTCATAGGCCAGTTTGTTGGTGGACACACAGGGTCGGGATCACTCTCAATAATAGGATTAGATTCAAAAGGCTCACTGGGAATCACAACTAGCTCCCTGTACTCTACTAGGTCTGTAATGCTGAAAGTGGAGCTAATGCCTAGCTCTGGAGGCAACATAGGCATTAGGTCCCACTCTCTTCATCACTCTAAATGGTCCAGCTCCTCTAGCATGTAACTTTCTAACGGTTCCAGGAGGAAATCGCTCAGGCCTTAACCTAATCAATACATAGTCTCTCTCAACAAAAGTTTTGACTCGCCTTTGAGAATCAGCCAACTTCTTATAAATTTCATTACTTAAAGTTATTTTGGCATGAATTTCTTTATGCAAGTCCTTTACATGCTATGCAAGTGCATCAAGAGACTTGTGTGTGTGGGCTAATAGTGAAATCAGATCAAGTGGTGTGTGAGGCTTGTATCCATGAACAATTTCAAAGGGACTCTAGCCTATAGACCTATTGATCGAAACATTGAATGCAATTTCAGCCCTGGACAAAATGCAAATCCCAATTCCTGGTGCTCTCAATCAAACCAAAATCTGAGCCAAAGCCTAGTAAAGGGTCAAGAAAAACTAAACTAGACTGACGACGCATTCCTAAAGAATGGACTTTATTCCAAAAGAACCCTAGGTCTAAACCTAACAAACTACGGCTCTCTAGGTTTGACCTTGGGTCGGAGGATGGCATGCAGAGCATGAAAACTTATCATGGGTGCCTAGTAGGTGCCATAAGGTCTTCCAGAAGTAGGTGGCAAACCTAATAGGTTCTGACACTTGGTTTACTCTAAAGACTTCGACAAAGTATACTTGGATGGTGTAAGAAGCATTGGAAGTACTAGAGAAAGGGAGGAAATATGAGGTGGAGTCTCGAATTACCTGCTGACAAAAGGTGGTGACCTGAAGGTTTGAATGGTGATCTATGAGTGTCAACTAGTCATCCTTATGAAAGGAAAAGTTTGCTACTCCCAGGAATGGATCAAGAGATGGTTCGGGGAGTAGCCTAGGACATGTGATTGCAACAGTTAAGGTTTGTTCTCTAAGCAAATAATGATCCACTTTCTCAAGAAATGGGTTAGAGAATGATTTTTTGGAAGGGCCTATGGATGATGACCTTAAGACTTGAAATTTGACCTATGGGTGCAAAAAGGTATACTCTATAGAAGGGTAGGTCACTCATGCGAAGGAAGGGGTCTGGGGCCATAAGGAGGACTTCTACATGACTGGGTGAATCAATCCGCTCAAGACAAGGATGTTCAACTGAGATTACGAGAGAGACCTTAGTTGCTGGGCATGGGACAAGGTCCAATTGTAAGAGGCTTGATTCAGTCATCCTAAGGAGAGGATCTACCATAGGGTGGGCAAACTTAAACAGTTCAGTGCAAAGATCTTCAATTGGTACTAGGGGAATGACTGTCATTAGAGGGTACGAACTGATAGCTCGGGCTAACACTATGAGTTCTTCCTGGGGGTATTTGACTAAAGGAACCTGGTTCTCACAAATCTCTTGAATTTCTGAACTAGGTCCTACCATTTGGTTGCTCTCCAAGGTCTCCTCAGGTAAGGAACCAATAGTATCGATGTCATATTCTTCAAGTTCTTCCCCCTCATATTCATCAACTAGACTCAAGCCAGCATCATATACTTCCTCGATGCCATCTTCAATGGGTTTTGGGTCAGTGGTAATCAGGTCAACTGATTCCGGGCTTGTCATACCTAACCTTTCTTCCTCATTGGTAGGCTTGGGTTCTCCCTCATTAAAGTCATCCTTAGGATTCTTACCACTTAGCTGTGCACAAGCCAGTCCTATGCATGGGCACTGACTAGATTTATGGCCTCTTTCTCCACAAAACCAATATTCTTGCGATATAGGAACCTGGGTCACACTGGGTTTCAAGCTAGTAGAGACCTTACTTGGGCATGGGTGTGGATCTAAATGGTTTGATCTAGAAGACTTGGGTTGTTGAGTGACTGGTCTAGAATATTGTAAGGACCTCTCATAGACACGATCCACACTATAGATATCATGGTTAGGCTTCCTAGGGTTATGCTCGGGATCACGGTATAAGGTCCTCCTAGGCTCCTAGTATGGGTGAGGTTGAGGCACATTAAAATCTGGGTCAGGAGTCCAATTCTGATGTCTAGGTTCCTCAAGTACTTGGACTCGATCCCTAAGCTGGGTAAGATCCTCACGGACTGAATTCATAAACTGGGCAACAGTATCACTCATATCCTGACTCAATTTGGTCATACTTTCAGTCAGAGTTCTAATCATGACCTCTAAATCAGGTTGGGTTTGACCAGGTTGGTAGGGTACTCCATTCCGGGTGGACATGATGATGCAAGCAAGCACACCAAATGAGACTCGACTGAAATGACCACGGGTTAACTAGACCTAGAGCCCAAACTAGATGCCCAATCAGAGTGGCAAGCTAGCCTGTAGTAACTCGGGACTCAGCCAGGCTGGTGTAAGGGGAGTGTTAGGTCCCTAATTGCCAATCCTAGACACCAATCAGTGATTGGCCAGGTAGGCGGACCAGCACACAAGCCCTTCAGGATAGAATCCCTGAACCACCATTCTAGACACTGAGTACAAAGCACACACAGAGTAACTAGACAAACTGACTCAAGACTAGCCTAGACCCGACCAGTTGGTGTCCCTAGCCCACTAGGACAAATTAGATCTAATTAATTTTAAGATTAAAGGCTTATGTTCGAATGCATGGGAGGTGGTTTGGGCTAAGGAGAGGGTCTCAATCCTCCCCTTATGTTGCAACTTCGGTGCCTTTAAGATAGATTCAATTTATGCACACTCAAATAAAAAAATAGCTTGCAGAAAATAAAAAAGCAGAACAGTAGTAAAATTGATCTCAAAAAATCTACAGAAATTAATAAATCATGAAAATTTTATGTAAATTACTTTAAATTATATTGGTTCCAGCAAAATAAGAATTACTTAATTTAGAATTTTTGCAGGGAGAAACAATTCAAAAAACAGGATAGTTACTGGCAGAAAACAAAACATGTGTCTCGTTTACAATCCCTGCCTAGAAGTTATAACCCAGCGGCACCCCTACACGCCCTAGGAACCCCCGTGGAATGGGAGGAGGAGGCTTGCGTCTCACTTGTTCCTAGGACCGGACAGCCAGGGGAGTCTACTCCAGGCAGCAAAAGTAAAAAGGAATAAAAAAATAATCAAACAAGTAAGAACCCTAGACAGGGCTCTGATACCAAAAATGATACAGAACGAAAACTCTGATACCAAAAATGATGTAGAATGGATATGTGGAATGCGGAAGCAAATTAAAATTAATGTATTTTTTTTTTTATATATTTTCAGAAGTCGGCTTTGACTCAAAGGAAAGATAAACTAATGTTGAAAGAAACTAAGAAATGACAGAAAGCACAATTAAAATGAGTGGATTATCAGAGTAACTCAGAAGTAGGATCGCTGGGGATTTAGAAACCCCCAGATCTAGGGTTTGCTCTGAGTTTCAACGAAACAGACAAAGTGAGAAGGGAAGGTTCTTGTTACCTAGCAGTGATATCTCTTCATTTGGTGGAAAAAGACTCTCTCGAGCAGATTATTGGATCCCGGGAGTCAAGGTATCTCGCAATGGATCCTCTGATAATGGTCCTTGGCAAAGTTGGCCTCTTCTTGAACCCTGGATCCTAGAGAGAAGAAGAACAAGGTTAGGAACAAGAGACTCAGGGAAGAGAGTTACCAGGGTAGAAGAAAGGATGGGATCTGAAGGTCTTCAACTGATTTGGAACTCCTAGGATGCGAATTTGGGACTTCTTCTCCTGGATCTGCTGGATGGACTCTGAAGCAGTGGTAGCTGACTTGAAGATGGCTGGACTGGGGGTCCTGGTAGTTGGCCACCCTTTGGAAGAAGAACCTTGGAGATGGTGTAGAGGCTAGGATTTGGTGGTGGTGGAGTAGAGATGGGTGGACTAAGCTAGGGTTTTGGGTTTGGAGATCTCAAACCTCCTCAAGGTTCCTAGGGAACCGAGATTTACTCCCTCACGGAGCTCAACACTTATAATAAGTGTGGAAGAACAAGACTTTGCTAAAAAATAAGGGATTTCATTCATAAGATTTCATAAGATAAGTTCAAGTTACAAAAGGGGTCTAATATATAGACCTATAAGAAAAATCAAAACCATACAAGTTCCCATGTGGGACTAATAGGACTAATCTACACTTTAGGCATCAAATTCTCTCCCCTTGGCCAACCAAGACTCCTTCCATGAGTGAGCGGCCCAAAAACTCCAAGAAAACTTGAAAATCAGCTCCAAATGGCAGGTTATGGGGGTGTCTCCTAGTATCTCTCCATGAATCAAGGATTTTTCCTTCATGGTTTGGCTCTTTTGGACACCTCCTAGTCTTGCTCCACAAGTTTAGGCTTCTTCTTTTCTTGGCTTTGGCACTTTAGGAAACTTTTGGGTGCCTCCTTGATTTTCTCCCCAAGACATGCTCTCTTCCCTTTTATAACTTGGATTTTTATGGAACATTGTGGGACACCTCCTTGATCCTCTCTTCAAGAAAAATTCTTGCCATCCTGGCTCGGGTTTATCTGGAAAGAAGTTGGCTCCTCCTTGGATTGAGGTATCTTGATGGATTTCTCCCCCAAGTGGTGCAAGAAAAAGGGGAACTTACTTCTTATGGTGTGGGGACCAAAGACACTGGATGGAGATGTGGCAGGGAGTGTGGCACCCACTTGTAGCTGGACCATGGAAGAAAAAATGTGGCACCCTATGGCAAAGGGAATGGTGCCAACCTGGACCTGGACTTGGACTGAGTCAACATGACTCAACAAAATTTGAAATGACAAAATTACAGACTCAAAATTGGATTGATCAGGTCAATCCTTATTACAAACCCTAATTTTCTCGGGCATGGTCAATCAGAGATCCAGATGGAACCCTGAAGTCTTCTTCTGATTCTGGTGCCCGCACTAGAGCAATTACCAGACAATCATGGACACGGGCATGCACGGGATGCAAGTCCTGGGCGTGCGAGATTCAGGCATGCGCGGAGCATGGGCGCAGCATGAAGGACGTGGGTGCGCGCGAAGCACAGATGTGCCAGACTCGGATCTTTGGCTGCCAACCAAGGGCAGTTGCCAGACGGTTGCGGGAAGTGGGCATGCGCAAGACATGGGCACAGGCATGTGGGCTTCGGCCATGCACGGAGCATGGGCACAAACGCGCAGGACGCGGGTGCACGCGAGGCACAGATGCGCCATACTTGGATCTTTGGATGCCAACCGAGGTCAGTTGCCAGATGGTTACAGGACATGGACGTGTGCTGGACATGGGCGCGTGGGATGCGGGTGTGGTCAGGACATGGACACAGATGCACGGGACTCAAGCATATGCGAGTCACAGAGGTGCTAGACTCAGATCCTTAAGTGGTGTGGAGGTCCCTGCTGGGAAAAGGAGGAAGGGGGAGACCTTCTTGCTACTGGGCAGTAGCAGTCCATTGGGGGCTTTTGGCTGGAACCTGAGAGGGGATCTTGGGGCAGTAACCTTGGGTAGGTTGCTGCATGACATGGCTGCATGGAGAAGCCCTAGATTTGGGGCTTGACACTTGCATGGGAGTGGGTGCCAATGTTGGTTAGGGCCAGCAAGAAGCTAGGCGGTTGGGCTTGTCAACCATATGGCAGGGAGTGCCATTATGCAGCAGTCCATGAGTGACCTTAGGAGGGGTTGCTGGGGTCCTTCTACTGCTAGCCAGAGGTGCCAGCTACCTTGAGTGCTGTAAACATTTCTATAGAGAAGTGTATCCTGGTTTGGGAGAGAGGCAAGCCAGGTTGGGGGTGTTTCCCTGTATATCTGTGTGTAGTTCTAGGTGCTTCCTTGTGTTGTGTTTGTGTGCTAGGATTTGGGAGACAGCAGAGAAGTTCTGTGAAAGGACTCGAGACAACCTCAACAGGGACTTAGGATAATCAGGCGAGGGATGCGGGTTCTGGGAGTGCAAAACCAAACACCACCTGCAGCAAGAAGCTGCTTACCTGGTGCACTTGGGTGGCTAAGTGATGGGGATCAAGTATCGAATGATGCATTTCTAGGGATTAGAGAGACTAATTGATAATGAAACAAATATGCATGCATCTATTCTACGTAAAAGAAATAGAATGAGATGAAAGGAACATAAGGAAAAAAACTTGACTAGAAAAGAAACTTTCAAAACAATTAAGAAGGGATCTTTGTGGTTAGGAAACCACATAGGTTAGGGCTAGCTTACCTTACTATTTTAGATCTAAAGGAAGGTTTTAAAGATGGTTACCCGGCATTAATATTCTGAAATGTGGGGAAGGGACACTCAAGATGAAGTACTAAATGACAAAGAGATTACTCTAGGTTTCAAGGCACCCTATATTTGATTCTTTAGCATAGTAGACCTTCATCTTGGAGACCAAGAGACCCGGGGATCCTGCACAGATAGATAGAAAGAATAGGAAGTTTAGAAGAAAGGTTGGAGGAATGGAGAAGGAAAGTTAGGAATGGTAGAAAGAGGCTTAGGTTTGGCTTGAAGTGGATCTTCTATGGCGCCCATAGCATGGATCTTCTTCACTTGATGGCCTAGAGAACTTCCTTGTAGATGACATCCTTTAGGAAGAGGGAGAGGACGTCTTGGAGTGGCTTGAAGAAAAGTCTTCAAGGTTGGCCGAATGGAGATTGAAGAAAGATTAAAGGCTTGAATTGGCTAAGTAACCTAGGTCTCACACCTACCTTCTCCAAGGGGCTTTGGCTAGCGAAGGGAAGAACTTTCAAGAAAATAATTCATTTCATTCATCATCATCCCATTACAAGAGAACTTAGGAGCTTTTATAGACTTTAAGCTTCCTTTTAAATTCAAACTACACCTCCTTTCATGGAGAAAATCAATGGGCATCTCATGAAAAGAGGAGTGGCCCTTTCAAATTTGAAATTCCTAATTACAAGAGAAAAATCAAGGGCATCCCAAAGAAAGTGGGATGGCTTTTGCATTTATCTTGGGCGAAAATCATGTTTGAATTGTCTTGGTGATGTGGCATGATCTATCCTCCAAGTGGCATGACTTGTCCTCCAAGATGGCATGGTTTAATGATGATGTGGTGCTTCAAGTAGTTAGTGAAGCTGGTTGCACTTAATCTGGCTTAATTGAAACCCAATTCAAGTAGCTCTTTGAACCCGACTCAATACAAAGCCAATTTAACTCTAATTGGACCCAAATTGAAATAAAACAGGACTCAATTATTCAAATGAAAACAAGTACATGACTCATAGACTTATTACATGACTTAATTTCTTAGTCTTATATCCATAAAGAACTCGGTATTGGTTGAAGCCTCTTCTTGAGCCTGGTGCCCGCACCAATTCTCCTCGGGTGGGAGGAACTCGACCCTGTCGAGTAAGGATTGGTTTGATTGTGGTGTTTTTCTAATAGATCTGGGTCAATTTGTTGTAGAACCTCTCAGGTGATCCAGGAGTCTTCAGATTCTGGTCGGCCATGCCAATGAACCAGAAAATATTGATAACCCTTATTTCTAGTAGTAATCACTTGGTCATCCAAGATACGTTCAATCTTGTCTCTCCGGTCTAGTGGAATTTCTGGTGGACACTCAGGTAGGGTTTCGCTCTCAATGGTAGGGTGAAGTCCAAAAGGCTCACTAGAAATTAATGCCGGTTCTTTAAATTCTTTCAAATCAGAAATATTAAATATGGAGCTAATGCCATAATCAGGTGGTAACTCTAACACATATGCATTAGATCCAATTTTCTTAATTATTTTGAAAGGTCCAGCTCCCTGGGCATGCAATTTCTTCATAATTTTTGGTGGAAACCTTTCAGGACTATGTTTTATCATGATAAGAGTCCCCTTCATTAAATTCTTTTATTCGTTTACATGAATCAACCATATGCTTATAAACTTTATTACTCATTTGAATCTTCTTACTAATTTCTTTATGTAATTCTTTAAGATGCTATGCATATGACTCGACAAACTCAGACATTCGTACGTGTGTGGGTAATGGAATGAGGTCGATAGGTTTCCTAGGTCTATAACCATGGACAATCTCAAAGGGACTTTTACCAGTAGACCTATTGACCAAGCTGTTGTACGCGAATTCAGCATAAGGTAGAAGTAAATCCCAATTTTCCAGATTCTCTCCAACAAGGCACCTAAATAAATTCCCTAAACTTCTATTTACAACCTCGATTTGTCCATCAGTCTGAGGGTGGTAAGCAATTGAGAATTTTAGTTTTGTTCCTAGTAGGTGCCAAAGGGTTTTCCAAAAATAGCTTGTGAAATGGACATCCCTATCAAAAATAATGGTCTTAGGTAACCCATGTAACTTGACTACTTGATCGAGAAAAAGCTTGGCTACCCTGGAGGCATCAAAAGTTTAGGAGCAGGGTATAAAATGGGCCATTTTCAAAAATCGTTCGACCACTACAAAGATTGAATCGTGTTTTCTAAGGGTCTTGGGCAGTCCTAAAATGAATTCCATGCTAAGATCCTGCCATGGACAATCGGGCATAGGTAAAGGAGTGTATAACCCAGTATTTTGTCTTTGATGTTTGGCAACCGCACATGTCCTACATCGGGCAACAATATTGGCTACCTGTCCTTAAGGCCTAGCTAGTAAAATTTCTCTTCAAGTATCAATATGGTCTTATTTCTTCCAAAATGGCCAGCCAAACCTCCAGCATGGGTTTCCCAAATTAAAAAATCTTTCAGGGAAGTCTTTGGAACACAAAGTTTGTTTTCCTTAAATAGATAACCATCTAAATGGGTGTACACACTATGGTCACTAGATTGTCCAAATTTCAAAGCTTGGTAAACTTCACTAAAGTCGGGACAGGTATCATACTCATCCGTTAGTCTTTCAAATCCAATGACATCAGTGCTAATCAAGTTCAGAAGCAGGGCTCTATGACTTAATGCATTTGCTACCTTATTCTTAGTTCTGACACGGTGTTTCAAGATAAATGTGTAGGCGTAGATGTATTTTACCCACTTAGCATGCATAGGATTCAACTTTTTCTGGGAATTAAGGAATCTAAGGGCCTCATTATCAGAAAACAGGACAAATTCATGCGGTAGTAGATAGTGCCTCCAATACCTTAAAGCTTGCACTACTGCATAGAGCTCCTTATCATAGGTGGAATACTTAAGTTTGGTTTCATTTAATTTTTTACTAAAGAAAGCTATGGGGTGGCTCTTCTGGCTTAAAACTCCACCTATTCCAACTCCAGATGCATCACAAGCAACCTCAAAAACCTTGAGAAAATCAGGCAATCTTAAGATAGGTGCTTGTATCATTTTCTAGAAAATCAGGCAATATTAAGATAGGTGCTTGTGTCCTTTTCTTCTTAACATCTAGGAAGGCCCTATCAGCAGCTTTTGTCCATTCAAATTGGCCTTTCCTAATGCAATCCGTGATTGGCACAACTATGGTACTAAACCCCTGAATTAATCTTCTATAAAACGTAGCGAGGCCATGAAAACTTCATACTTCATGAACACTTTTTGGCATAGGTCACTCTACAATTGACTTAATCTTTTCGGGGTCAGCAGAAACTCTGTCAGGTGTAACAACAAAACCTAGGAAAATGACTCTATGGGTGAAAAAATCATATTTTTTAAGATTTGCGAAGAGATTATATTCCCTAAGTGCTAAACAGACTTGATTCAAATGGTCCAAATGATCCTTCTTGGTCCTGCTATATATAAGAATGTCGTCGAAGTAAACTATGACAAACTTTCCTATAAATAACCGTAGGACTTGATTCATAATCTGCATAAAGGTACTAGGAGCATTGGACAGTCTAAAAGACATTATTACCCACTGAGAAAGACCCTCCTTGGTCTTGAATGCAGTCTTCCACTCATCCCCAGGTCTAATCCTAACCTGATGATAGCCACTCTTTAGATCAATCTTTAAAAATATTGTTGCTCCGGCCTTCATATCTAACATGTCATCCAAACAGGGTATGAGAAACCTATATTTTATTATGATCTTATTAATGGCATGACTATCAATGCACATCCTCCAAGTGCCATCTTTCTTAGGGGTCAGTAATGCGGGTACTGCATAGGGACTCAAACTTTCTCTAATAAATCCTTTCATAAGGAGATCCCGTACTTGTCTTTGTAACTCTAAGTGTTCGGTAGGGTTCATCCTATAATGTGGAAGGTTAGGTAGGGTGGCTTCTGGGACTAAGTCAATGGCATGCTGGATGTCCCTAAGTGGTGGAAGTTGGTTAGGTAGGTCATCTAGAAACACATCCTTAAAGTCTTCTAACACTTTTGCCACTTCTTGAGGGCGTTCTTTCTGGGAAGGCTCCTGAATTTCCTTAGTGGCTAAAATCCAAACATGTGTACCCTCAGTGAGCTCTTTCTCAATTTCCTTATCACTTATCAAATTGACTCCCATTTTCTTTTCCATTAGGTGGCTTGATCCTCTCTTAATAGTGTCCTTAGGTGGTGGTGGATTGATCACAAACTTCTTTCCTAGGTGCATGAATGAGCAGGAATTTGATCGGCCGTATAGGATCGCGTCATGGTCAAATAACCAGGGTCGACCTAGGATGATACTGCTCACTCCCATTAGTAAGACATCACATCACACTTTCTCTTGATAGGACTGTAATTGGATTTGTACTAGGCACCTATGTTTGATAGGAATTGAAGTGGAGTCTATCCAAGAAACCTTATAGGGATTTGGATGGGGAACTGTGGATAAGCCTAAAGTCTTGAAATCACTAGTGGATATGACATTTACACAACTCTCACTATCTATGATTATTTTACATACCTTATCCCCTAACTTGATAAATGTTTGTAGGATGTTAGTCCTATGCCAATCTTCCTATGTCACGGTGTGGATAAAGATGCATCTAACTACTCCCAACAGATCAGACTCTATTTGTTCTTCGTCACCTTCATACTCTTCAGCCAAATTTGCCTTAGCCTGATATACCTTCTCAACATTATCACCTAGGGGCTCTATGGGTTCAGGCTCATTCTCTTCTGATTCTCCTATATGTAAGGCCCTAGTTGGATAATTGCTAGCATAATGGCCTAACTTATGACATCTGAAACATGCAACATTAGGGTTTGGAGTCCTCTGAACTTCTGATGCTTTACCCCTATCATCTCTATAGGTCAAAGGGGTGCTAGTATTGGGTTGGCTGGTTCGCATCTGATTCGGTCCTGGCTGCTGACTAGGTGCACTAGTTCTAGGGAGTTCGGGTCTGCGATAAAGTGGTCTCCTATGGAATCTCTCGGCATCTCGTGCTACCTGATAAGCTAGCTCTAAGTCATGGACTTTCCTCAAGAATAACTCCTTCTGGATCTCTTCTCTCAATCTTGCCCTAAACCTAGACAAGATAATTGATTCAGATTCATGTACATTGCATCTCATTAAAAACTCATCAAATTTTGCAATATATTCGACTACACTCTTGGTTCCCTGGGTCAATCTCTGCCACTAGTCTAGAAGTCTCTAGTGGTAGGATATAGGAAGGTATTTCTCTCTAAGCCTAAGTTTCATTGCCCTCCAGGTTACTATGGGAACATCACCCCTTTGTCTAATGAACCTCTCGACGTTTCCCCAGTAAAGCCTAGCCTAATGAATTAACCTAAGCTTCGTGAACTTGCATTTTCTCTCCTCTGTCATGTCATACCAATCGAAGTACTGATCCATCTCTCCCTTCCAATCTATGTAAACCATAGGATCCAGAATCCCATCAAATGTTAGTGCTTCCAACCTAATACTCCTACGGGTTCGCTCGTCATAGTCTGTCTGATCCTGATTGTGTCTCCTAGGGTTTGGCTTATAGATTGGATCATGGTGTGCTATCCTAGGGTTTGGGTCATGGACTCGATCAGGATTGGGCCTCCTAGGATTTGGCTCGAAGAAATGGTCTTGATGAGGAGCCCTTTTAGGGTTGATGGATGTCTCAAACTCAGATTCAGGCTCTAACTCATTCTGGACTTCATGAGTTCCTCCTGGGGTACGAGCTTCTAATCGATCAAGCCTAGTAGTGATGTGGGTTATCTGATCAGTCATGTTTTGATTGGTCTGGGCTAATTGATCCGTCAAGTTTTGGTTCAGCCAGGTCATTTGGTCATTCAAAGATTTCATCAAACTCTCAAAGTTTTGTTCCATTGTTACACTAGATTGGGCTTGGGTTTGCTGGTAGGGTGCTCCTGATCTAGTTGCCATGCACACACGGACTCAAACTCGGACTAGGGGTTTGCTAGGCCTAGAGGCCAAACCAAATATTAAGTCAAATTGATAATCTGGGTTGTAGTAACTTGGCACTTGGCCAGGTAAGTGTAAGGTTGGTGGAGGTTCCTCTTTGCTTGCCTTAGACACCAATTTGAAATTGGCCAGGTAAGCGAACTAACCCACCTTCCTTCAGGCTCTTGTCCTTGAACCATTTTCCTAGACACCAGATACTAACACACACAAACAGGTTGTCAAAGTTGGCTTGACACTTGATTCGACCTGACCTTGTGAGTGTCCCTAGCTCACTAGAGCAATTAAATGTCTACTTCGTTTTAATTAGGGTTGGGTTCGTTATGCAAGATGGTGATTTTTGGGCTAGGGACAGATGATGAAATCCTGACCCTATGTCAATTTGATACCCTTAACTTGTTTTACCATAAAATGAACTCAACAAGCATATGGATCCAAACTTTAGGTGCAGAAATCAATGTGTTGCAGTTCTGATGTGGAGCAAAAACGTGACGTGTATCAATCTCATAAAAATTTGAAAAAATCACAAAACACTCCTAGCTTGTAGGGGATATACCATATGAAAGGAAATTTAAAGATAAAATCTATACTATGCTGAGCAGGTACTAAAAGTTAGATAATATAAAAAGAACAGAACAGAACAGCAGAAATTTTAGCAGTAGTGATGGAGTGCAAGAATTTTCATTTTTTTTGTGATTTTTTTTCGAAAGATAAAATTTTTCATGCTGATAACTAACATAATATGGAGTAGGAAAAAAATTATTTCAATGAAAATTTAACTACTTTCATTCAGACTTTTATGCAAATCACAATCAGCCTACTCAGAAATACAGCAAGCAGAATTTAAACAAACAAAGGTATTTGCATACCAAACATCAACCTAATGATTCACATCCAGCTAGGGGCTCATTATTCTCATGGGTCGTGATAGTGTACTGGTGTACACCCGCTCAGGAGGCGTGAATCTTAGATCTAGATTGGATTTACAAAGAAAACTATGTAGTAAGTATAAATGCTATGCATACAGAAATTTTAGCAACCTACATAAACGTAGAAATCCAAAATTAACCCTAACCTACCGTGCTCTGATACCATGATGATGGGGAACAAGTATCGAATGATGCATTTCTAGGGATTAGAGAGACTAATTGATAATGAAACAAATATGCATGAAGCTATTCTACGTAAAAGGAATAGAATGAGATGAAAAGAACATAAGGAAAAGAACTTGACAAGAAAAGAAACTTTCAAAGCAAATAAGAAGGGATCTTCATGGTTAGGAAACCACACAGGTTAGGGCTAGCTTATCTTACTATTTCAGATATGAAGGAAGGTTTTAAAGATGGTTACCCGGCATTAATATTCTGAAATGTGGGGAAGGGACACTCAAGATGAAGTACTAAATGACAAAGAGATTACTTTAGGTTTCAAGGCACCCTGTATCTGATTCTTTAGCACAGTAGACCATCTTGGAGACCAGGAGAGCCGGGAATCCTGCACAGATAGATAGAAAGAATAGGAAGTTTAGAATAAAGGTTGGAGGAATGGAGAATGAAAGTTAGGAATGGTAGAAAGAGGCTTAGGTTTGGCTTGAAGTGGATCTTCTTTGGTGCCCATAGCATGGATCTTCTTCACTTGATGGCGTGGAGAACTTCCTTGTAGATGACATCCTTTGGGAAGAGGGAGAGGATGTCTTGGAGTGGCTTAAAGAAAAGTCTTCAAGGTTGGTCGAATGGAGATGGAAGAAAGATTAAAGGCTTGAATTGGCTATGTAACCTAAGTCTCACACCTACCTTCTCTCAAGGGGCTTTGGCTAGCAAAGGGAAGAACTTTCAAGAAAATAATTCATTTCATTCATCATCATCCCATTACAAGAGAACTTAGGAGCTTTTATAGACTTTAAGCTTCCTTTCAAATTCAAACTACACCTCCTTTCATGGAGAAAATCAAGGGGCGTCCCATGAAGAGAGGAGTGGCCGTTTCAAATTTGAAATTCCTAATTGCAAGAGAGAAAATCAAGGGCATCCCAAAGAAAGTGGGATGGCTTTTGCAGCGGAGACTAGACTCGAGCGTGCGCGGGACAAGCGCGTGGTACTGTAGTAGGCTGGATTCGGGCTTGCACGGGGCGAGCGTGCGCACTGCAGCAAAGGCATAGCGGAGGCTGGACCAGGGCACGTATGGGACAAGCACGCAACACAGCAGGAGGTTGGACCCGAGTGCGTGCGGGACAAGCGTGCGGCACAACAGCAAGCCAGATCCGGGCGCGTGTACTGCAACAGGGGTTTGCTAGGACACTGATGCTTGGCATAGGTGGATGCCGAGTATGGCGGCTTGGCCAAGCAGTGTCAGGCCAAGGCAGGACATGCAAGCGCATGTCCTTGGTGTGCTTGGATGTGCACACCTAGAGCAGCAGGTTGCTGGACCCGGGCGCATGCGCTACAAGCATACGGCATAGTAGGAGGCTGGACCCGGGCATGCATGGGACAAGCATGCAACACAGCAACAGTCTAGATCCGGGAGCACGCTGGGGAGTGCCCAGCACATCAGGAGGCTGGACCCGGGCACGCGTGGGACAAGCGCGCAACATAGCTACAGTCTAGATCTGAGAGTGTGCGGGGCAAGCATGCTCACTATAGCGGAGGCACAGCGGAGGCTAGACCTGGGCACGTGCGGGACAAGCACACAGCACAGTAGGAGGCTAGACCCAGGTGCATTCGGGATAAGCGCGCAGCATAACAGCAGGCCGGATTCAAGGATGTGCGGGGCTAGTGCATGTAGACGGCAGGGTTTGTTAGGACCCCGATGCTCGGCATAGGAGAAATGCCGGGCAAGGTGGCTTGGCCAGTTGTGCCAAGCCATGGCAAGGTGTGCACATGCATACCCTTGGAGTGCTGGAGCGTGGGCATCTAGAGCAGCAGGTTGCTGGACTCGGGCGCACACGGGATATGTGCGCAGCACAACAGGAGGCTGGACCTAGGCATGTACGGGACATGCGTGCAGCACAGCAGGAGGCTGGACCCGGGCGTGTGTGGGACATGCGCACAGCACAGCAAGAGGTAGGACTCTAGAGCATGCGGGACAAGCGCGCAGCGCAGTAGCAGGCTAGATGCGGAGTGCAGTAGGCCGGGCGCGCAGGTGTGCGCGTGCTGCTGAGCATAAGTAGCCAATCCGGATGGGCACGCGGGTGTGCGCACGGTGCCGAGTGGGCGCGCGGGGGTGCACGTGCTGCTGGGCATGAGTAGCCAAATTGGATGGGCGCACGGGTGTGCGTGCGGTGCCGAGTGTGCGAGCGGGGTTGTGCGTGCTGCTGGGCATGAGTAGCCAAACCAGAAGGGCGCAGGACAGACTTGGGCGAGCCAAGCCCGAGCACAGCCAAGGCCAAGTGTGGGCACTTGGGCTATGTGTGCCAAGTCCAGACAAGGCTGGAGCAGTTGGACGTGGTGCAGGCGACGGTTGCAGAGTGGTTGCGGGACAGTTGCCAAAAACCCGGATGTGGGTCATGTGATCGCTGGACTCGGACGGACTCGAGTCACTTCGTGACCAGCAGGCTGGGCAGTTGCTGGGTGGTTATCGGTGGTTGGCTAGGCAGTGGTGCATGTCCACTGCGCGTGAGGCATGGTTTACCTCAGAAAACTGTAGGGTGGCAGTTTGAAGATAGAGCTCATTAGTATTTGGCTGGCGACATGACGAGGACATCGTCTATCTTGAGTGCGGGGGGTTTGTCACATCCCCACACTTGGCCTAGGCGGGGCCTGGTGTGCAGGCTGGGCAGGGCAGTGCCGAGCCAGGACTGGGCATGCTGGAGCATGTCCAGGATGCGTGCACGAGGTTGCATGCGAGCACGCACAATGGAGAGGAGTGTAGATGTAGTGGTTTGGCCAGACAATGCCAAGCCACGATGGGACGTGCGGGTGCATTCCTTGGGCATTGGGATGTGTGTACCCAGTGCAGTAGAGGTTGTACTCGGGTGCACGCGGGATAGGCATGCAAGTGCAGCGAAGGCCAAATCCAGGCGTGCGCGAGATAGGCACGTGCAGGAAAGTGAAGTCCGGGATCCGGGCGTGCACGGGGTGAGCATGAGCAGCGCAGTGGAGGATCGAGCAAGGTGCACGCGGGGCGAGCGCGCACAGTGTAGCGGAGCACTGTAGGGGCCGAGTGGGTGCGCGCGGGGCAAGCGCGCAGCACAACGGCCAGACCTGGTGTGCAGGGTATGCACACGGTGAGGTCAAGTACGGCCGGGCTAGGCGGGTGCACAGGTGTGTGCACGGTGCCAAGGGGTGAAGTGGCCAAGCCGAGCGGGCGTGCAGGTTTGCACGCATTGCTAGGCATGATGCAGCCAGACTAGATGGTTTCCAGGATCGGACTCGAGTCATTTGGTCGTTGGACTCGAGTCCCACGGCAGTTATGCCTTGGGCGGTTGGATGCGAGTCCTGGGCACGGGAAATTTCAGAATTATGTGCCAATCAAGCCAAAAACATAAAGATTGTTTATGAAACATAAAAGCAACATATATAAACAATAACTAAACTTTTTTTATGTCCTTTTTGCATGGAAAAGACTCCTCAAATCCTGAAAAATTCTTCAAGCCAAAGCGTGCCACGATACTTTAATTTTTAGAATTTGAGGTGCTTGTTTCCTGAAAACTCATAACTGGAAATAAACATTAGTACATAATATGTACTCAACATTTTGTTATTCATCAAAATCACAGGGTAGTGCCAACACCCCTGATCACGGGGCCGGTGCAGCCTTCGCGACCGGGGGGCCAGATGTTTCCCCCATGGCTTGCCTCTTCAGTGGCCACCCATCAGCTCCCTTCTGGTATGGTCGGCCTTCTCCGCATGGATTTACTTGTGGGCCCGAAGGTGGAGCTCTGAGTAAGTCTTCGAAGGCTTCTTGTCAAGGGAGTAGGTGAAGTGGGAGGTCCTGAGTCCCCTCTTTAGGGCTAGCATGGTGACTGACTCGTTAAGGTGATAGATCTCTAGGGTGGCGACTTTAAACTGGGACACTGTCCCGAAGGGGCTCTTGATCTTTCTAGTCGATTAAGAAGACACTATCAGCCTCACATGGCACCTTTTTGCATGTATCAAAGTGCTCCACAAACATTTTCTCCAGCTATCTGAAGGAGTCAATGCTTTTTGACTTGAGTCTGGAGAACCAGGCTCGAGCATCCTTCTGGAGGGTAGCTGGGAAAGAGATGCAAAGGAGAGTGTCAGTGACCCTCTAGACCCTCATAAAGGCCTTGTAGCTTTCTAGGTAGTCAAGGGGTCGGTTGTCTTATTGTAGGGATCAACTTGGGACATGCAGAACTAGATAGGGATCGGTTCCTCTTGGATTCTGCAGGAGAAGGGTCGAGAGTGTCATAACCTGTGGGCTCACTAGGGGAGCCCTGAATCTTGGCAAATTGGTGGGATAGGTTAGCCAGCTTGTGCTCTTGCTCTTCGAGGTGCCTTTTCGCCTGATGATGGATGGCCTCATCTATGGACCCTTCGATGGAGGCCATTAAGGGTGAAGGGGGTGTGGAGTGGAGGAACTCTCGTCTGAGCTCTCGGCCATGCCGGTGCCATCGGTGCGAGTGTGCATCATGGTCCAAGGCTGGGGAGTGGCTCTCCCGATCGGTCGAGCTATCCTGCTACTTCTTCCCAACTGTCTGATAGTCTCCCCGTGGGTGGGAGGCTGCATGTAATGGCCCCTCCTGGAATGATCGTAGCCTGGTATGGGGTTCGACAGCATGAACCGCCAGGATCCCTGGTTACTATTGAGTTGCTAGGGATTGGTGTCGCTGATGGAGCTGACGCACCACTATAGCCAAGGCATGGACCTACTGGGTGAGTATGGTGATCTGGGGATCCATCGAAGGTGGCAGCGGTGGAGTGGGGAGCCCCCTGTGCTACTAGTAAAGGCCTCCCATGCACGCGTTGTCACCATGAGGCTGTGGATGTCTACGGGTATCTTTCTTGTAGTCGGGGACTTGTTGTCGGACTTTTCGCAGTCAATGGCATTTCTCCCATCTATCCCCTACCTAGTGTACCAATCTGTTGCCACCTAGATCACTGGTGGGGACACCTGAGGCACCAGAATAAGACAGAGGCTTTTTCAACCCTCTGTAAATTGATCAATAATTTATGAGTCCATCTGTAATAAGGGCTTAGCTCATCTGAGTCTATTTTAGTTGTTATTTGAGTATTTTGAGTTGTTATTTCAGTTCTGTACTTGTCAGCTCATGTTGAGCTAGTTCAGTCCAATGCTAGTCAGCTCATGTTGAGCTAATTTTATTTTTTTGAGTCCTGTCCAAGCATACTGAAGACTCAAGACTATATCATACAAGTGAAGACCATGTCCAACTAGATTGAAGACATGGAAGTATAGCCCAAGTCCAACCTAGCTTGAAGATTTGAAGACCCCATGAGGAAAATTCAGAAAACCCTGATTTCTTGCAGATGCCCTCCAGATGCCCAGATTCCCTTCCAGATGCCAAAGTATACTCATAGATAAGGGCATCCATGATTCCAAAGGTCCATCTGTATCCTAGCCCAAAGAAATCAAGCCCAGGTGCCAAGCCCAAGCCCCTAAGAAGCAAGATACCAGGGAATATTCCTGCTACCTGGCTACCATGCCACCCCAGCTTCCAGAGGCCCAAACCCATGCACCCGAGCCCCTTTGGGCCGGCCTTTTGCTGCTCCTAGAAGCCCAACACGCCCCCCTAGGCATCCTTGGAGTCTTGACCAAGTCAAGAAAATTTTTAGGGATTTTTCTACCTAATATTTCCTTATTTTCTAGCTAGGGTTTGAGAGGGAAAAGGATTCTTATGTAAAGACTTATGTACCCTTACTTGGAGCCCAAGGTTAAGGGTCTATTTAAGGGACCCTAGCCTCTTGTATGAGGAGGATTTTGATGAATGAAAACCTTGAGTTCTTCTATTGAGTTGTGTGATACCCTGCTGTGTGCATAAAGGGGTTTGCGAGAGTTTTTCTTCCCAGTGCTGCAATCATCTTCCTGCTGCCAACAAGCATCTCAGATCCCTGGACGCCCACTCCAAAAGAAGCCTTTCCTTGCTGTTTTTCCTTTGTTTTCTTGTTCCTTTGTGAGTTTTCTAACCCCTGACAGGTCGTTTGTAGGTCCCCGAGTTCCTACGAATCCAATGACTCCAGCCAAGCCTCAATCGGATCACCGAGCAGAAAGCCGGGTATCCGCGGGTCTTTGGCTCGGTTTTCCAGGCCGCATCCGTCGAGGAACGAGAGACCCCTTCGCTGCGATCTTCATAGACATTGTCAGGTACACCCATCTACCTCCAGTAGTTTTATTGCAGGAGAACTTGCCCTAACTGAGGCTTCTTAGCCCCGGCGGTCCTTCTTTGCTACTTTTCTAGGTCCTAATCTGCATGCTGATCTTCAAAAATTCATACAAAATCCCCTATAAATAATTTTGATCTGAAATTCGGGAATTAATCACCTAACTCAACATGTAAAACATACAAAAAAAATGGCATGCATATTAGTTCCCCATCATTTGGTATCAGAGCTTAGATTAGGGCTTATTTTCTGCAATTTTTTAGTCCATATATACTCTGTTATTTTAATTATTTCTCCCTAATAAAAACTCCAAAAATTTTGAAATTTGCTTTCTTGGATTCTTCATAATTAACAGTAATTTTAAAAATTTTAGTAGATTTTATTATGGCCTGTGAACTTTCTTCAAGCCGAAATACATCCTGCAAATTTTTGGCTCTGTTTTTTCAGCAAGACAAGTTTGGAAGTTTTAGGTTTTTGTTTAGCAGTTTTTGCATATTTTTTAATTTTAGTATATTTCCAGCATATTAGGCCATGATTTGCAAGTTTTATTCTATTTAAAAAATACCAAAAAAAAAAATACATATTCTCCAAAAATACAAAAAAAAATATCTAAACCCTAATTTACATCCTCATCTGCCTGCCATCATTGCATAATTTACTTTTAAGGGCACTCTTGCTATATCAAATAGGGGGAGGATTTGATCACCTCTCCATAGCCCAAAACCACATCCCTTGCATTCGGTCCCAAGCCTTAACCTAAAATTAATTAGACTTAATTTGCCCTAGTGGGCTAGGGACACCAACTGGTCGGGTCCGGGCTAGTGTTAGATCACTGTGTCAAGTTAACCTGTGTGTGCCTTGTGCTCAGTGTCTAGAACGATGGTTTAGGGATTCAATCCCGAAGGGCTTGTGTGCTGGTCCGCCTACCTGGCCAATCTCTGATTGGTGTCTAGGATTGGCAATCAGGGACCTAACACTCCCCTTACACCTACCTGGCTGAGTACAGGGTTACAATAGGCTAGTTTGCCACCCTAATTGAGCATCATGTTTGGACTCCAGGTCTAGTCAGCTATAGTCGATCTGATCGAGTCTTGCATGAGCACTAGATCAGGAGTTTCATATCACCCACCTCCTTCACAAATGTCTGAATCCATGGAAAATTTACAATCTCAAATAAAAGCCCTAGCTGATCAAATGGCCCAAATGGCTACCCACATAACTACCCAGAAAACTACCCAGATGACCCAGTTAACTCAGTCTCGTATTCAAACCAATGATAGAATTGACTATCTTGCCAATAGGTTTGATCAGTTAAAAGTCTGGGTAGGGACCCCAGAAAAAAACCATGGGTCACAGTCTGAGCCAGATCCTGATTCCCCTAAACCTAGGAGGACCCCAAACCTTGATCCATACCTTGAGGCTGAACCTAGGAGAGCCCATCATCATGACCCAATCCCTAAGGTTAGTCCTAGAAGACCCAATCAGGATTTTGTAGACCAGGAAGATAGATCCTATTTACCCACATCCTCTAAGCCTAGTATACCCACAACCTATAGATCTTATGACTCCAAATCCTATGAACCTAGAACCTATGAATCCAGAACCTATGAACCTAGATCCTATGACTCTAAATCCCATGATCATAAATCCTATGCACCCACACCCTATAAGCCTAGTAGACCCAACACCCAATATTCTAACCCATATAGGGAGTCCAACCCTAGGAGAACCCAATATTCTGACCCATATAGGGAGTCCAACCCTAGGAGAACCCAATATTCTGACCCATATAGGGAGTCCAACCCTAGGAGGACCCAATATCCTGACCCATATTGGGAGCCCAACCTCAGGAGGACCCCATACCATGATCCATCCTTAGAACCTGATCATAGAGCTGACCCAAAATGCTATGACCCCAGATCCTATAATCCCATGACCCATAGATCTGCACCCTTGTCCTATGAGCCTAGAGAATCCAAAACCCCTAAGTATCAACCTAGTACTAGTCATGCTTCCCCTAGTCAACTTGAACCCCATAGGATTAGTATCCCTAAATACGAACCCAGTAGTGAGCCAATACCCCTTATACAACCTGAACCTACTAGTAGTACCCATAATCAGAGACCAGAACCTAACCAATTTCCTGCTAGCCGACCTTCTCCAACCATTCCTGAGATTCACAAGGCTTACATTAACGCGGAAGTGTATGAAGCTGATGTGAGCCTAGTGGATGAGTATGAGGGAGAAGAGGAGACACCTTTAGTAGACCTAGAATTAGCTGACCCAGTAGATGCCCAGGTAGAAACCAGCCCAGAGCTAGTTGACCTTGACCATATCCAACCTAAAGCTATAATGGAAGAACAAATAGAGGAAGAGAACCTAGGTACTGCTACTAGAGCCCTACTTGAGGAAACCATAGAGGAGAGCCAAATTATAGAGTCTAGTCCTAAAATACAAGAACCAGAAGAATTTATTAAGGACCTGATCTCTTTGAATCAGTACCCTCAGGATGAGTCTCCTCCTATAGTTCCCATTAAGGACCTCTTTCCTGAGATTAATAACCCATCCTTTCATTATACAAACCCCGTAGATATATCGCAATCCCATAAGGTTAACCTCATTAGTCTAGGATTAGTCCCTGACATGCCTTCTTTGATTCTACTTTATCCAACTAACCCAGAACCTTTTTCTCCACCCTACCAGAGTAATTCTGAACCCACTTCCTATTTTCTACCCTTTCCTGAGTTTTCTCATGTGTCTAGAACTATTAGGTTACATTTTGTTGAGGTTACTAGGTTGCAAGGATCCATAGAGCCCATCCCATTTGCTACCTACTTTTGGCAGACCCTCTGGCACTTATTAGGAGTTACTAGCAAATTTTCTTCTGCATGTCATCCATCAACCATGACTCATGCCCCCATGCCCAAGTGGTAGTTAAGACCTAATAAACCTCTTCAGTCGAGTCTGTTAGGTGTAGGTTTGAGTCCTTTGCATCATCTTGTTAGGAGTCTGCATGTGCCTAGCATGTTCACCACCCGCACTAATGTTAAAACAACTGGCTAATTCCCAAAGATGGATCAAAAAAATTTGATGTAGTGGATTTTATCTTGGTTAGGCTTAGGCCTAAAAGAAGCTTCATGCTCGCAGAGCCGGACCTTTTAAAGTGATAGAGAAGGTTGGATCAAATGCCTAGGTGTTAGACTTGCCTTCGGATTTGGGCATTAGTTCTACCTTCAATATTACAGACCTGGTTGAGTATAGGGAACCGGCAGCGCTACCTAGTGAGGCCTTTGGACCTATTCCTTTTCATTGTGAGTGACCCTAACCTAGAGTGTCCACAAACAAATTTGGCCTGAGAGAGGAGAACGGATCGAGCGTATCCTGGATGATCAAGCCATCATGACCTAGGGCCATGACTATCAACGCTTCCTGGTCCGATGGCAAGGCCGGCCAGAGTCGGACGATTCGTGGATTTCTCGAGAGGACTTGCAATGCCTCAACCCAGACCTTCTCCAGAGATATGTGAGCCAGTCTGACCTTCACTCGACAGGGTCGAGTTCCTCCCACCCCGGGAGAATTGGTGGGGACACCTGAGGCACCAGAATAAGACAGAGTCTTTTTCAACCCTCTGTAAATTGATCAATAATTTATGAGTCCATCTGTAATAAGGGCTTAGCTCATCTGAGTCTATTTTAGTTGTTATTTGAGTATTTTGAGTTGTTATTTCAGTTCTGTACTTGTCAGCTCATGTTGAGCTAGTTCAGTCCAATGCTAGTCAGCTCATGTTGAGCTAATTTTATTTTTTTGAGTCCTGTCCAAGCATACTGAAGACTCAAGACTATATCATACAAGTAAAGACCAAGTCCAACTATATTGAAGACATGGAAGCATAGCCCAAGTCCAACCTAGCTTGAAGATTTGAAGACCCCAGGAGGAAAATTCAGAAAACCCTGATTTCTTGCAGATGCCCTCCAGATGCCCAGATTCCCTTCCAGATGCCAAAGTATACTCATAGATAAGGGCATCCATGATTCCAAAGGTCCATCTGCATCCTAGCCCAAAGAAATCAAGCCCAGGTGCCAAGCCCAAGCCCCTAAGAAGCAAGATACCAGGGAATATTCCTGCTACCTGGCTACTAGGCCATCCCAGCTTCCAGAGGCCCAAACCCATGCACCCGAGCCCCTTTGGGCCAGCCTTTTGCTGCTCCTAGAAGCCCAACACGCCCCCCTAGGCGTCCTTGGTGTCTTGACCAAGTCAAGAAAATATTTAGGGATTTTTCTACCTAATATTTCCTTATTTTCTAGCTAGGGTTTGAGAGGGAAAAGGATTCTTATGTAAAGACTTATGTACCCTTACTTGGAGCCCAAGGTTAAGGGTCTATTTAAGGGACCCTAGCCTCTTGTATGAGGAGAATTTTGATGAATGAAAACCTTGAGTTCTTTTATTGAGTTGTGTGATACCCTGCTATGTGCATAAAGGGGTTTGCGAGAGTTTTTCTTCCCAGTGCTGCAATCATCTTCCTGCTGCCAACAAGCATCTCAGATCCCTGGACGCCCACTCCAAAAGAAGCCTTCCCTTGCTATTTTTTCTTTGTTTTCTTGTTCCTTTGTGAGTTTTCTAACCCCTGACAGGTCGTTTGTAGGTCCCCGAGTTCCTACGAATCCAACGACTCCAGCCAAGCCTCAATCGGATCACCGAGCAGAAAGCTGGGTATCCGCGGGTCTTTGGCTCGATTTTCCATGCCGCATCCATCGAGGAACGAGAGACCCCTTCGCTGCGATCTTCATAGACATTGTCAGGTACACCCATCTACCTCCAGTAGTTTTATTGCAGGAGAACTTGCCCTAACCGAGGCTTCTTAGCCCCGACGGTCCTTCTTTGCTACTTTTCTAGGTCCTAATCTGCATGCTGATCTTCAAAAATTCATACAAAATTCCCTATAAATAATTTTGATCTGAAATTCGGGAATTAATCACCTAACTCAATATGTAAAACATACAAAAAAAATGGCATGCATATTAGTTCCCCATCAATCACCATGGCTTGTAGCTCTGACATGTCATGGACATGTCAGGCTTCTTCTGGGTGCTTGGTTCTCTTTTTTGATCAGCTTTAGAGTTAGTATGACCTACAATAAAGAAGAGACCCGGGCTGGGGATTCCAATGGGGACACTCTAATGATCAAGTCAGTTGGGATGGTTAAGGAGAATAGAACCTCTATGACAAAGAGCTTGGGACCTCTCCATGTAAAGGATGAAAGATAATATTTTAGAAATAGAAAGAAAAGGTAAGGTGGAGATCGGAGAGTGGGGATGTTCTGTTGGCTGGTTCCTTACCCATTTGCTTTTTGTATATTATTAGTTGCCTCTTCCCCTTTTCAGAGGTCCATTCCTCTATTTTATATGAGAAGAATGGCCTAGACCAAGTCTAGGGCTTTATTAAGATATCACTTTTCTATTGCCCCTTTCGAGAGAGGTTTTCCTTTGTCTATGGCATCCCCCCGTCGAACCAGTCCTTGAAAGGAGATTCTTCTATTGGGGGTGTTCGCCAATGTAGTATAGATTTTATCTGGTGAGGGCACCAAGATCTGACACAGATTACTGGGCCCTCTCTAGTTTACTGATTAGGGTTTTAAGCCCTTGCCTATGTGTCAAATTTTGTAATTAAGTAAGATTGAGTCCTATAATAAGTTGAGGTAAGATGCCCAAGTTGGTTTGTCTCAACCCTACTCCAGTTCAGTTGAGTTCCATTGAGTCCTATACATTTGTATTAGTCCAGTACAGGTCCAATTTTGTACAAGAGAAGAGGATACCTAGTTTTGGAGTTCTACTAGGCTTCATCCAGGTGTTAGAGGCCCTCACATCAGCCATAATGGGCCTTTGCTTGCCGCCCCAGATGTTTTGATGCCTCAGATGCCAAGATTCCTTCTAGATGCCCAGAGAATATTCCAAGGACCAAGGCACCCCATGATTCCAGGAATATACCAGATGCCCCAGCCCAAGAGTCTCTCGAGCCCAGAAGTCCATTAAGAGGAGGTGTCCCAGGCTTTTCTCCAAGTCCATATGAATATTTCAAGAACCAAGATACCCAGGGAAATTCTAGGCACCCCAGCCCAGGGTTTCAAGCTCACCTGGAGGCCCATGCGCCCAAGCCCTTTGGAGGCCACCCAAGCCCAATGGAGGACGCCCCTTGCTACCCTAAAGTCCAAGCCGAAGCCATCTTGGCATCCAAGCTCAAAGAAAGCTCTTTGACCAAGTCAAATGAGGAGAGAAATCCAATTAGAACAAGGAGAACAAGTTTTAATTTCATTCAAAGTATATTCTCCTAATTCTAAACCCCTTTGTAATCTCTCTCCCATTCTACTTGTAATTCTATCCTAACAAGGAGAGGACATGAGAAACCTCTATAAATAACCCACCCCTTCCCCTCTTGTAAGTATCTCTTTTCATGAATGAAACGTAGCTGAAATTTAGTTCAATTGTGTTCAATTGTGTTCTAGTGAATGAGGTGTGTGAGTGCTACTAAGTATGCCATAGTTCTTCTAAGCCTTGACCAACCAAAGCATCAGCATTCAAACCCTAATCCATCCCAAGGAAGAGAGCCCTAGCCATTCTTCAACCTGAGTCTTCTTCCACCTCCAGCCACCAGCAACAAAAACCCTGATTCCTCTTTTCCCAAACCCTAGTTCTTCTTTTTTTACTTCTTTCTTATTCTTTTGCTAACCTCTGATGCTTGTAGGATCTTCGAGATATTCACCTCCAAGGAGGAGGCCCTCTTTTCCTCCAGGACTAATTCTAGATAGCTTCCTGAACCAAGGAATCGAAGGCTTGTCTTCCAGGCAACAATCCCGAGTGCTGTGTGACCCCAGCTTCGAGAAGATTTTTGAATCGATGCTTGGTAAAATCCTTCTCCCTTATAACTTCTAATTTGTTGAAGGTATGCTATCCTAACTAGGGACTTTTCAATCTCCAAGATCCTTTCTTTTATTATTTTGCATGAGTTCTTTGCGGATATGATGTTTCTTTTCATTACTAGTTTTCGTGCTTATCTTTACTTGATTTCGAGTCATTAGCCTGCAAATTAAAATTCTAAAAAAATTATAAAAAAATTAGTTTCTATTTTTTTACAATCATGGTAGTCCTAGGATCATCCTGCATTAGTTTGGTATCAGAGCTAGATTAGGATAGTTGCATCTTCATCAAAAACACCAAAAAAATTTCATCTCTGATTTTCTGCATCCTATCTTTTGCATTAGGAGTCTAGGTTTCTATCAATTTTGTCCATCTAGGCATTTTAGTTTTTATTAAAATATGAACTATGTGTCCTCTATTTTATCCTAATAATTTTCATAATTTTTAATTATTTTTATAGAAATTAAAAGGTCCTAGAATTTTGCATCTTAGAAACCCTAACTGAATTCCTAAGATTTCTGCATACAGTCCGAAAACCCTAGGACTTGCATCATCATCTGATTTTTTTGAATAATATTTGGTAGGGATCATCATCATTGTTCATCCTCTATTCTGTAATTTTTTCATATTTTTTTTTGCATTGAAAACTGTGTCAAATTCTGCATCAATTCGAACCCTAATTTTCTAATTCTGTGATTTCTGCACACCTGACTGAACCTAACCTAATCAACTGCCAAACCCCTCAAATTCTAAGCCAAATTTTGTTTGCTAACTTAATCAACTTAAACCTAACTTTCCATCTCAAAAAAGACAAAAAAAAAATTTATTTTTTTGATTGTTGGTAGATTGCATCAGGACCATTGAATGTTCATCATCTTCTTAAACTAATCTTAAGGGCATTTCTCTATCTCAGATCAGGGCAGGAGGTCATTACTTGTCCTGGGCCCAAAATAACCACCATCATTAAAACCCAAGCCTTAATTAAAATTAATTAGATTTAATCTGCTTTAGAGAGCTAGGTGATAACAACAGGTCAAATCCGAATTGTGTGGGTAAACTAGTGCACTCAATTCTTCAACTATTACTGGAAACTAGTGTCTAAGGCTGGGGGTCTAGAGTCAAACGACCTAAGTGGTATTGTGGTTCTTTAATTGGGTCCATGCAAAAGCAGGGGGGTGCTCCACACTCTCACCCCCTACCTAGCTAGTGGAAGGATTAGTTGTTGAGTTGGGTGTAAGTTGAGTCAACCCACTCAATTTTGCCTCTAGGTCTAGCAAACCCTAAAACGTAGTTATTGCCGCACTCACCCCTGGACCGGGCTTGCCTTGCTATGCTGGAGAGCTCCTCAGCTGGCCAACCTGCAAAAAGTCCCCTGGGCGCCGGAGGTGCTCCTGTGGGGGACACTCCGATGCTTAAGTTAGCAAGGGATTTGGAGCAACAGAGTGGAGAGGAAAGAGAGAAGAGCGTGATCTGGGGGAGAAAGTGCGTCCTACCCCTCTGGAGGCCCCCCTGGACACTTTTTATGGGCATGAGATACTACCAAAATTTGTTAGAGGACAGAGACGAAGTCCTCGATTTACCCTTGGGAGGATCGAAGTGATGGCCAGGTGGCATAAAGTCATGGCCATGTCATGGAGTCCATTGCAACAAAATTCTGGTACCAACTGGAGGGAATCTATCAGAACCCTTGGACGGTTCTCTGGACGTGGATAAGCTCGACAAGCTAAGTTGGTCGGCTTCTAATAGGTCGGCCTCCAGTAGGTCGGCCATCAGTAGGTCGGCTTCCGGTAGGTCGGCCTCTAGTAGGTCGGCTATCATTGAGTCAGCTGGCCTTCAAATGGACCGGCCCCTAGAACAATAAGCCCGAAGGCCAATCAGCTCATTTGACCTTCGATGGGGAACATGCTAGGACCTCTAGAAGAGCTGATTAGTGGGAGCCTCAACCCATCCCAACCGGTTGAACGCCTTATCCAGCCCAACCCGGGCTGGCTGGATGGATATAACAGTTGCCCACTGCTTTTGGGCTTTGAGGAGGCACATGACCTCGAAGTGCAAGAGCATAGTATTTGGTACAAACAGTGCCCGTTCAGGCTTGATCCGAGATCATCGCAATGGGTCGCTACGAATCTCCCATGATCGGCCCTGTGGACAGGTGTCTGCCCCTCATTGGGGGCACAAGGGTCGCAGTTGATGATGAAAAGGCATCATGATGGAGAGTTAGGCTGGCAATGGTACTGGCAAGAATGAGGGGACGTGCCGCACCACGAGGTAGTATCCGGGCGGTCGGCTCCCGCTCTAGCACGACCCCTTCACCATTGATTCAGCACTTGCACGGATCACCGTCTGCCATCATGATCGACCTGTCATTTCGGTCTAGGGGATATGGACGGTCGCGCCTCCCGATGGGGCGGTTGAAATGCCCATGAAGAGAGAGGCGGTACCCTCCCCCAAAGATTTATAAAAGGAGGGGCGATGCGTTCTGGGAAGGTTTCTCGGCTGTGTTTGTGCTCTGTGAGAGAGAACTCCTTCTTCCTCCGCGAGACCCAGCCCTTAGGAGTTCACATTCAGGTTAGCTCCCAAGTCCTTCTTCTTCAATATTAATGGCGACCACTAGTAGGGGCCCAATCCATAGACCTAGGCAACCAGGGCCGAGTGAGATTCCATCGACCATGACCCGAGTGCGAGTAGAAAACCTTAGAGCCGTATATGGGATCCCCACCACTTTGCACCTCACGCTGCCAGGCCGAGAGGGGAGAGCGAACAGTCTATTAGGGCCAGGGACCTTGCTAATGTACGAGTCCCACCTCAAAGCCGGTCTGAGGTTCCCGTTGCACCCTTTCTTTGTAGAGGTCTTCCGGCACTATAGGATAACCCCGACCAGCATCCAGATCATATGCTATTTTGTCGTATTGTGTTGTAGGGCCGAACTTGAACCTAGGTTATCCCTCTTTGGCAACTTGTTTCTCTTGAAAATGGACTTTAGGAGCTAGGAATGGTGGATGTTCAGTCCCCGTCCCGACCAAAAAATCTTAAAGTGTCTTCCGTCGGCCGTCCATGAGTGGAAGGCCCAGTTCTTTCTCGTGAGTAGTCTCCAGCCCTGGGGGTTCAAGCCCTTGTGGAGGGAGCCATGGGCAAGGCTCTGAGAGGGGAGGTCGATCCTGAAGGCCGACCAAGCCAGTTTCAATGAAATTAGTGGAGCTGGTCTGACCACAGCATTTGAACTGCTGGGCAAAGATTACCTTCACCAGGCAGGGATTAGCTCCCAGAGATTTTTAGGCAAGGGCCGAACTCTTTTCTCATAGTTCACCCTTTTGTCTTTATCATTTTTCTTTCTTTGAATAACCCTAGATTTCTTTGCAACATGAGGGGGAATAAGGAAGATAGATAAGGCCAAAGTCGTTCAGCGGGCGGTGCGAAAAAGGCCTACCCCAGGGTCAGCTCCAACATCGACGGTCGAAAGGAAGAAGAAGAAGCAGGAGGAGAAGCCGCCTGCACCTGTCATGGAGGTGGAGTCCAACGAGGACGACACCCCTCTTACTGAGGTGCTGGCCCAGAAGGTGTCCGGGGCTTCATCTATCGCCGGGGTGTCGGCCGCCCCACAGGAGCTGGAGCGGTCAGACCTACCCGATGCACCGGCCATGCCAGCCCCTGTGCCCATCGGCCGAGATATAGCGGGGCCCTCAGAGGGCAAGGGAAAAGGAATAGTCATGGAAGGTGCCGACAACGAGGGGGCTGAAGAGGAATCCGATGATGAAGTCTGCCAGGAGGAGTTCCAACATTGTAATGCTCTGGACCACCCCTAGAGAGCATGGAGCCTGCTCAGGGGGTGATGACCGACTTTGACTGGGAGCGATCAATCCAGAGAAACCAGAGCGATGTGGCGGTAGAGTCCTACTGCAATCTCATGAGGGTAAGGCACCTTACTTGATCATTTGCCTCCTTTGATCATTCTTTTGGCCCTAACTTAGTCTCAAATCTATAGCTCCTTCACAACATTTCACTGATGGATGATGGTATCAACCGGGTACTCCATGCAGCGAAGACCTCCGCTAGAAAGGTGCTGGAGCTAGAGGCCACTCGAGCTGCCATGGAGGCAACTCAAGCTACAATGGAGGTGTCCTTAAAATCTGCGGAGGAAAGGGCATCGGCCACTCAAGCGGAGGCGAAATCATCGAAGGAGGCTCTAAAGGAGGTAGAGGGCCGACTAGCCGACCGAGAGGCCAGACTGAAGAAGAGGAAGGCAAAAGTGGCTTCCCTCACGCGTCGGCTACAAGAAGAGGAGGGTCGGTTCTCGGAGGTCGACAAGAGAGCACAGGCCAAAAAGACCACAGTGGTGCAGCTGACGGCCCAGCTTGAGGAAGCCAGGGAGCAGGCCACGAGGTAGGTCCGAGAGGTGATAACAGCATATAAGGCCTCCTCTGACTTCGACGAGGAGGTCGAAGAGGCTGCGTCGGACTTTTACAGAGAGGGCTACGATGATTGCTTGAAGAAGGTGGCCCTACTTTTCCCGGAGCTGGACTTGTCAGGCGCGGAGCTAAAAGGGCCTGCCAAAGAGGGAGAGCCCCAAGCCGAAGGTGAAACGGAGGAGACTAGGGTCGAAGTAGAGGCAACGGGCATCCTGGCCGAGCCCCCGAGCACTGCGATCCCTGTTGTTCTTCCAATTGTACCAGACGGGGCCGAAGTTAGGGCCCCTAATGTACCTCCCATGGGTCTGACCTAAGGGGTTTGTATATGTCTGACCCACCTTTTGTAAGTGTCCGCTTTTGGATTTAATGAAAGACTTTGCCGTTGTTCCTATGTGCATATGTGGGATGGATGCTTTCTTTCAAAATCCTTCTATCTTTCCAGTTGGCTTCTCTGTATCATAGGTTACTTTCTTTTTCTTCCGAGATTTTTCTTAAGTGTTTCCGGTCGGCTTCATCTTCTTCAAGCAGCCATCCGGTGCCGGCCTGGCTCAGATAGTTAGGAAAATTTTCAAGTATTCTTGGTCAGCCTTTCGAGGTCCGAAGCAGGAATGTTGGTAACTATTTAGTTCGGGCTCATGAACCATGAGACTTGCTCCCAGTTTGCTCTGTCAGGTGGCTCAAGTTTGCCATCTGTTCTTCACGTGATCCATCATGGGCCATGTGCGGTGATTACCAACCAGAGTCAGACTTTCAGAGTGGGCTACCCTAGAGCCTCTGCCGACTAGAGTCAGACTTTTGGAGTGGGCTGCCTTAGAGCCTCTGCCGACCGGAGTCGGACTTTCAGAGTCGACTGCCCTAGAGCCTCTGCCGGTTAGAGTCAGATTTTTGGAGTGGGCTGCCGTAGAGCCTCTACTGACCAGAGTCGGACTTTCGAAGTGGGCTGCCCTAGAGCCTCTACCGACCGGAGTCGGACTTTCGGAGTGGGCTGCCCTAGAGCCTCTATCGACCGGAGTCGGACTTTCGGAGTGGGCTGCCCTAGAGCCTCTACCGACTAGAGTTGGACTTTCAGAGTGGGCTACCCTAGAGTCTCTGCTGACCGGAGTTGGACTTTCGGAGTGGGCTGCCATAGAGCCTCTACCAACCGGAGTCAGACTTTTGGAGTGGGCTGCCCTAGAGCCTCTACCGACCAGAGTTGGACTTTCGGAGTGGGCTGCCCTAGAGCCTCTATCGATCGGAGTCTGACTTTCAGAGTGGGCTTGGAGGAAACTATAGACTTTATTGATAGTACTTGAGAAGGTTGTCTACATTCTACGGGCATGTTATTTGCTGCCCGTCCAACTGCTCAAGCCGGTAGGTGCCGGCCCGGATTACTTCACTGACTCGATAGGGACCCTCCCAATTAGGAGAAAGCTTTCCTTGCTCAGTTGGCCTCGAAACCTCCGTCCTCCGCAAGACCAAGTCTCCAACCTGGAAGGTTCATGCCTTAACCCTCGAGTTGTAATATCGAGCCATCTTCTGCCGGTAAGTTGCCATCTTCATGTTTGCTCGTCGCCTGGTTTCCTCCAGTAAATCCAGGTTAGCCCTCCATTGCTCTGAGTTGGTCAGCTCGGTGAGGTGATCCACCCGCAGGGATTGCAAAGAGATTTCTACGGGGATGACTGCCTCACTCTCATAGGTCAAGTTGAACGGAGTTTCTCTGGTTGCCGTCTGAGCGGTAGTCCGGTATGCCCACAGTACCGAATAAAGCTCTTCCGCCCAAAGTCCTTTGGCTTCATTCAGCCGAGTCTTCAACCCATGCAAGATCATTCGGTTGGTGACTTCCGCCTCTCCATTGGATTGTGGGTGGCCGATCGAGGTTACTCCATGGAAAATGTGGTATTGCAAGCAAAAATCTCGAATCTTGAGTTATCAAATTGCCTTCCATTTTCTGTGATGATCGTCCGTGGGATGCCAAATCTGAAGATAATGTAATTTCGGACGAAGTTCTCCACCTTGGCTTCTATTATCTGTGCTACTGCTTCAGCCTCCACCCATTTTGTAAAGTAATAAATGGCCACAAGGAGGAATTTTCATTGGTCAGACGCTAGGGGAAAGGGTCCCAGGATGTCCATGCCCCACTGGGCGAATGGCCATGGTGCTGTAAGCAAGGTCAGCTGGCTGGCGGGCCTCCTTTGGACACCCGAATGCCTTTGACACACGTCGCACCTCTGCACGATGTATGACCCGTCCTTTTGAATTGTGGGCCAGTAATTACACTACCGGATAATTTTGTAGGCCAGGGATCTTCCTCCAAGGTGGTCACCGCAGATGCCTTTATGGACCTCCTAGAGTGCATAGTCTGCATCGGTCGGCCCCAAGCACTTCAACAATGGTTGTGAGAATGATCGCTTGTAAAGGATTCCATTGAGGATGACATATTTAGAAGCCATCGAGCATATATGCTTGGCTTCAACCGGGTCATCTGGAAGAGTGCCCTGAACTAGAAAGTTACGGATCGGGTGCATCCAAGATGCCTCCTGCTCAACCTGATGAATGTCGGTCGGTTCATCAGAAATGCTTGGATGCTGTAGATTCTCCACAAAGGCACGGTCGGAGGTGCCGGTCACAGCCATGGCTAACTGTGATAGAGCATCCACCCGGGAGTTCTGCAGTCAAGGTATATGGAGAATCTCAAAAGACTTGAGCAAAGACATAATGCCTCGTACCTTGTCCAAGTACTTAGCCAAGGTAGGGTCCCTCGCTTCAAACTCACCTTTCACTTGATTTACCACCAACTGGGAGTCAGAGAAGGCCTGGATTCTGCTGATGCCCAACTCACCAGCTATCTTGAGCCTTGCAAGTAAAGCTTCGTACTCCGCCTGGTTCTTAGATACTTGAAATGCAAAGTGCAGGGCATACTCCAAACATTATCCATCGGGGTTGGCCAAAATCAGGCCTGCCCTACATCCAGTGAGATTGGAGGCTCCGTCAACATGAAAAGTCTAGGTGGGCTCGCTCCCTCCTCTTGGATCGACCACAGGTACTTCGGCAATCGAAGAGGAGGCCTCCGGCCCACATGTGCATTCTGCAATAAAATCAGCAATTACCTGGGCCTCTAGGATCGATCGGGATCGAAAGGAGATGTCAAACTTGCCCAGCCTGATAGCCTACTTAGTGAGCCATCCGGAGGTGTCAGGACTTCAGAGGATTGCCTTGAGGGGCTGGTCAGTCAGCACCACGATCGGGTGTGCCTGGAAATAAGGCCAGAGATGCTTTGCCACCATGAACAATGAGTAAACCAGCTTTTGGACTTTGGGGTACCTTGTCTCAGCATCGTGGAGGACTTTGCTGATATAATAAACAGGTTTCTCTTGGCCATCTTTCCCCACCTGCACAAGGACGGCGCTGATGGCTTTATCAGAGTCCGATAGGTATAAGTACAAGGCCTCCCCCTCTATCAGTTTGGCCAATAGCAGGGGGTTCTTCAAATAGTCCTTCAAGGCTTTGAAGGCCGACCGGCACTCGTCGGTCCACTGAAAATGATCCCACCGGTGTAAAGTTTTGATGAAGGGCAAAGACTTCTCAACCGACCGGGAAATGAAGCGGTTAAGAGAGGCGATACGGCCCGTGAGCTCCTGCACCTGCTTTTTGCTGGTCGGATGTGCCCTGTCCATGATGGCCTTGATCTTCTCAGGATTGACCTCGATACCTCTTTGGGTGACCAGGAAACCGAGAGATTTCCCAGAGGTCACCGCAAAGATGCACTTGGCAGGGTTTAACTTCATCCGATGACGTCTCAACGTATCGAAAGATTCTTGTAAGTCCCTAATGTGGTCGGCCCTTCGAAAGCTCTTAACAATCATGTCATCAATGTAAGCCTCCATATTCCTTCCGAGTTGCCCATCAAAAACTCGGTTGATCAGCCGTTGGAAGGTGGCGCCCGCATTCTTCAGGCTGAAAGGCATCATCCTGTAACAATACAAACCCCTGTCCTCGTCCTCGAGGTGCATCCTGTTATGGTTTTACTCAAAGAACGTATCCATGAAGCTCAATAGCTGGTGGCCAGCTGTAGCATCCACCAGTTGGTCAATTTTTGGCAGGGAGAAGCTGTCCTTCGGATATGCCTTGTTGAGGTCCGTATAGTCCACGCAGATCCTCCACTTTCCACTGGCCTTCTTCACCATAACGACATTGGCCACCCATTCCCGATAGTAGGACTCCCTAACAAAATCGGCATCGAGAAGTTTTTTCACTTCTTTTTCAATGGCCTTCTGCCTATCGGTGGCAAAGCTTCTTTTCTTCTATCGGATAGGTCTATACATTGGATCCACCTTGAGTTGGTGAGTAATGACATCCAACGGGATGCTTGGCATATCGGAGGCCAACCAGGTAGAAACATCAGCGTTGTTTCTTAAGAACCCTATCAGTTCTTATTGGGCTTCTTCACTCAGCATGCTTCTGATTTGGAGTACTTTAGTGGGATCATCCTCTCTGAGTGGAACAAACACGACCTTTTCAACAGGCTAACCGCAGTCATCAATTTCATCCCTGGGATCCAGTTGCTCAAGTGTGGGGTGCCCATCCAGCTGCCTATCATGTATGGCAAGACATTGTCTGGCCATCCTACGGTCTCCCCTCAGTTCCCCAACCCCATTACGAGTCGGGAACTTTGCTAGCAAATGATAAGTGGACACGATGGCATGGAACTTATTAAGGGCTGGTCAGCCTAGGATGGGATTGTACACCAAGGTCATGAGGACAACCACAAAATTAATGGGAAAGGTCCGTTGGCGTGTCTCCGTCCCAAGGGTTATAGGTAAGGTGATTTCTCATTCTACTCCAACGGAGTTTTCCCTAAAGCCAGTGAATGGCACCAAAGAGTCCTGCACCCTTGACGTGGGCAAGTTCATTCGAACAAAAGCATCGTACAGTAAAACTTCCGCACAGCTTCCATTGTCAATAAGGACACGTTTTACATCATAATTGGCAATGATTGCCGACACAATGATAGAGTCATCTCCTGGGTGATGGGGTTCCAAAAGGTATTCATTAGAAAAACTGATCATACCAGAGCCCCTGGGCCTCTTCGCAATATCTTGGCCCCCTCCAAACCCCTAGTTGGACCTTCGGTGCAACATGCCAACACCTCTGCCCATCGGATGTTGATTGGGGAGTTCAGCTTCTTCAGGTGGGTCTCTGACAGTGGAGGCTTTAGCTCGATCCTGGCGGGGATGGATGTATTTGCTTAGGTACCCCCTCCTGATGAGATCTTCGATAGCATCCTTCAGTTGGAGGCACTCCTCAGTGTCATGCCCATGGTCCCTATGGAACCGGCAATACTTTTTCTTATTTCTGGTAGCAGGGGGGCCCTCATCGGTCGAGGCCTTTGGAAGTAAGCCTCGTTCTCAATTTCCATGAGAATCTTCTCCCTCGAAAGGGAGAGGGGCACATAAGTCTCAAACTTCTTAAAGAAATCTTTCGGCTTCGAGCTTCGGTGTCGAGTGGGTTGGCTGTCGTCGCCAGGAGGTCGGACTGCGGGGGACTTGTCGCTCTGCTTCTTAGTGGTTGATCTCCCCTCCGCTTAGCGGTGGCTTGTAGATTGCTCCTCTGCCAGGGCATACTTATGGGCCCTGGTCAACAGCTCGATGTAGTCCTTTGGGAACTTCTTGTCTAGGAAGAATGTAAGCCTGGATGACTCAAGCCCTCCCTTGAAGGCTGACATCGCCACTGCCTCGTTCAAGTATGTGATTTCCATGGCCATTGAGTTAAAGCGGGCCATGTGATGCAGAACAAAGAACAAAGAAGCGTATGCGGAAGTAAATTAAGATTAATTCTTTTTTTTTTTTTTTTATATATATTTTAGAAATTGGCTTTGACTCAAAGTAAAGCTAAACTATGTTGAAGGAAACTAAGTAAAGATTGAAAGCACAGTTTAGAAGGAACCAAATTATCAGAGTAGTTCAGAAGTAATGGATCGCTGGGGGTTGAGAAACTCCCAGACCTAGGGTTTCGCTCTGAACTTTCAACAGAACAGAAATAGAGAGGAGGGACGGTTTACTCACCAGACAGTGATCTTCTCAGGATTCTGGTGGAAGAACTCTCTCGAGCAGATTGTGGGATCTTCGGAGTCGGCTATCTTCGCAATGGATCCTCCAATACTGGTCTCGTGGTTTGGTCGGCTTCTCCTGGACTCAAGAACTGGAAAAGAAGAGGAACAAATGATGGAATTCAGAAACTCAAGAAAAGATCTTACCAGGTTGAAGAACTTGAAAGCTGAAGTTGCTGAAATCGAATTCTCCTGGAGGCCGATCTGACTTCCTCTTAGAATTGCTGTGGATCTACAGTATCTGGACTGGAGTCGGATGCTGGTGGTCGGCCAGGACTTGGCGAAGGTGGCCGTGAGAAGAGGAAAAGACTAGGGCTTGGTGGAAAGAGAAGGGTGATGGCGGCTAGGGTTTGGGAATTGAGTGGCTAACCTAGGGTTTAGGGTTTTGGAGATCTCTCACCTCTTCAAGGTTCCAGGGGAACCCGGATTTACTCCCTCACGAAGCTCAACACCTGGAAGCAAGTGCGGAAAAGAGAAAACACAAGTTTGCTCATAAAAAATTTCTTTCATTCATCTATGATTTTTTCAACTTACAAGAGGGTTTAATTTATAATGCTTTACAAGGGAGAAGGGTTTCATATTTTCCCATGTGGGACTAAAGTAGGGGATCTCCAAATTAGGGCAAATCCCTTACATATGGTCGGCCAAAATACCAAAAATTAGGATTTGGGTTATAAATGGTAGGTAGATGGCGCCACCTTGCATGGATTTTTCAAGAAAAATTTTCTTCCTTCCCTGGATGAGTTCTTTTGGACTCCTCCTTTTCTTCCTCCCTAAGTCAAGGCTCTTCCCATCTTTGTTTTAGGTTTTTGTGGCAGGTAATGGGCGCCCCTTGATATGCTCTTCCAAGAGAAATTTCTTCCCTTCTTGGCTTGGATTTTCTTGAGAAAGTCTTGGCCGCCCCCTTGATTGGTGGTCTCTTGGTGGACTTCTCCTTATCTGGCGCATGAGAGAAGGAGGTTGCCATCTATGGAGTGGGGACCAAAAGCTGCTGGATGTGGATATGGCGCCCCCTGGACTGGGAGTGTGGCTGGGAGTGTGATGTCCACTTGCCTGGTCTTGGAAGAAAGTGTAACATCCCATTTTGAAACCCTAGTCCACTACTGAGTCAACATGACTCAACAAAATAAAATGCAGGTAATGTAGACTCAAGCTAAATTGAGTTGATCTAGTCAACTCTTATTACAAACCAAAAACCCTAATTCTTCGGGCAAGGTTAATCAGAGATCCAGATGGAGCTCTGAAGTCTTCTTCTGAGTCTGGTGCCCGCACCAATTCTCCCAGGGTGGGAGGAACTCGACCCTGTCGAGTATGGATCAAGTTGGCTCTGGTATCTCTCCAAGAGGTCTGGGTCCAGCTCTTGTAACTCTTCTCGGGAGATCCAAGAGTCATCAGAATCTGGCCTTCCTAGCTAGCGGACCAGGTATCTTTGGTATCCTCGATTACGAGTAGAGATAACCTGATCATCCAGGATCTTTTCAATCTGCTCTTTCCTCACAGGCCAATTTGTTGGTGGACACACAGGGTCAGGTTCACTCTCAAGAGCAGGATTAGGTTCAAAAGCCTCACTGGGAATCACAGCTGGCTCCCTATATCTACTAGGTCTGTAATGTTGAAAGTGGAGCTAATGCCTAGTTCTGGAGGCAACTCGAGCACATAGGCATTGGATCCTACTCTCTTTACCACTCTAAATGGTCCAGCTCCCCTAGCATGTAACTTTCTAACGGTTCTAGGAGGAAACCGTTCAGGCCTTAACCTAAACATTACATAGTCTCCTTCGTCAAAAGTTTTGACTCGCCTTTGAGAATCAGCCAATTTCTTATAAGTTTCGTTACTTAAATTTATTTTGGCTTGAATTTCTTTATGCAAGTCTTTTATATGCTGTGCAAAAACTTCGGCAGACTCAGAGACCCGTGTGTGGACTGGTAAAGGAGCTAGGTCAAGAGGTGTGTGGGGTTTGTAACCATGCACAATTTCAAATGGACTCTTACCCGTAGACCTATTGACCGAGTCATTATATGCAAATTCAGCTCTAGGTAAGTATAAATCCTAGTTCCTAATGTTTTCACCAACAAGACACCTTAGCAGATTGCCTAAACTACGGTTCACTACTTCGGTTTGGCCGTCAGTCTGGGGATGATAGGCAGTTGAAAACTTAAGTTTCATCCCTAACTTATGCCAAAGGGTTTTCCAGAAATAGCTGGTGAATCGAACATCCCTATCGGAAACAATGGTCTTGGGTAGGCCATGGAGTCGAACTATCTCATTAAAGAACAGGGTGGCTACCTTAGACGCATCAAAAGTTTGGGAACAAGGCAAGAAATGGGCCATCTTGGAAAATCGGTCTACTACAACACAGATAGAGTCATGCCTCCTCTGGGTCTTAGGCAAACCTAACACAAAATCCATGCTCACATCTTGCCAAGGACGATCTGGGATAGGGAGAGGGGTATAAAGGCCGGTGTTTTGTTTTCGCTGTTTGGCAACAGCGTAGGTCCGACACCTAGCCACAATGTGTGCTACATCTCTTTTTAAGCTAGGCCAGAAAAAGTGGTCTTCAATAGCCAGGGTGGTCTTATCTTTTCCGAAATGGCCAGCTAAACCTCCCGCATGAGTTTCCCAAATCAAGAATTCCCTAAGAGAGGTTCTAGGGATGCAAAGCCTATTCTTAAAGAACAGAAAGCCATCTATAAGGGAATAATCCTTATGTTCACTAGATGGTCCTTGAGTTAGATCCTGGTATACAGTCTTGAAATCCGGACACGACCCATATTCTTCTTTGATTTGCTCAAACCCTATGACTTCAGCCCTAACAGAATTCAACAACAAAGATCGACGACTAAGGGCATCAGCTACTTTATTTTCAGACCCAGCCTTATGCTTCAAAACAAAAGTATAGGACTGGATATATTCTACCCACTTAGCATGCCTAGGGTTAAGCTTTTTCTGAGAATTCAAGAATCTAAGAGCCTCATGGTCCGAAAATAGCACAAATTCTTGCGGTAGTAAATAATGTCTCCAGTAACGCAAAGCTTGCACTACCGCGTAAAATTCCTTATCATAGGTAGAATACCTATGCTTAGCATCATTAAGTTTTTCACTAAAGAATGCTACGGGATGGTTCTCTTGGCTTAGGACTCCACCTATACCTACTCCTGAAGCATCACAGGCAACCTCAAATACCTTTGAAAAGTCTGGTAGTCTCAAAATGGATGCCTGGGTCATCCTATCCTTAAGATCTAGGAAGGCTTTATGGGTTGCTTTGGTCCACTGAAATTCTTCCTTCCTGATGCAGTCTGTGATAGGAGCAACTACGGTACTAAACCCCTTGATGAATCGCCTATAGAAGGTAGCCAAGCCATGGAAACTTCTGACTTCATGCACACTGGTCGGCTCTGGCCATTCTACTATGGACCTAATCTTTTCAGGGTCGGCAGCCACGCCGTCAGGGTTACAACAAATCCAAGGAAGATAATTCTACTGGTCATAAATTCACACTTTTTGAGATTATCGTAGAGACTATCATTCCTCAAAACTTGATAGACTTGTCTAAGGTGGCCTAGGTGATCTGCAGGGGTCTTACTATAGATCAGGATATCATCAAAATAGACCACTACAAACTTCCCTATGAAAGCTCTAAGTACTTGGGTCATAATCCTCATGAAAGTACTAGGGGCATTGGACAACCCAAAATGCATAACAACCCATTCAAAGAGGCCATCCTTAGTTTTGAAGGCGGTTTTCCACTCATCCCCTGGTCTAATCCTAACCTGATGATAGCCGCTCTTGAGATCAATTTTAGAAAAAACCATGGCACCGGCCATCATATCAAGCATGTCATCTAGTCTAGGGATGGGGAACCTATACTTGATTGTGATCTTATTGATGGCACGACTGTCAACACACATCCTCCACGTGCCATCCTTCTTCGGGGTTAGAAGTGCAGGGACTGCACAAGGGCTAAGACTCTCTCTAATGAACCCCTTCCTCAATAATTCGCCAACCTGCTTTTGCAGTTCTTTATGCTCCGATGGATTCATCCTATAATGGGGCAAGTTGGGTAAAGTAGCTCCTGGGACTAAATCTATGGAATGCTGAATATCCCTAAGAGGTGTAAGGTGGTCTGGCAGATCCTCGGGAAAAAACATCCTCAAATTCTTCTAATAAAGGCTTAACTTCCTGAGGAGGCTCTGAGGGTGTAGGAGTCCTAAGTTCCTTAGCAGTCAACATCCAAATGGGTGAACCACTATGAATTTCTTGCTCTAGATCCTTGGCACTAATTAGGTTCACTCCAGTCTTCATTTCCCTAACCTTACTGGTTCCTTTAGCTACCTTGTCCTTAGGAGGGACTGAATGGATTGTGATTTTCTTCCCATTGAAACTAAAGACACAGGTGTTGGATTTTCCTAAGAGGGTGGCATCATGATCATACAACCAGGGTCTTCCAAGAATTATACTGCTCACCCCCATGGGCAAGACATCACACCAAATCTTCTCTTGATAGGATTGCATTTGGATTTGGACCTGACATCTAGACTGGATGGGTATAGAAGTAGAGTCTACCCAAGAAACCTTATAGGGGTTGGGGTGGGGAACTGGGGTTAAGTCTAACATTTTGACAGTGCTAGTAGAAATGGCATTCACACAGCTCCCACTATCTATGATGATTTTACAAACCTTATCCCCTAGTTTAAGGAAAGTCTGTAGGATGTTGGTCCTACGCCAATCTTCCTGAACTTTAGTCTGGGACAGGATGCATCTTACAACCCCTAAGTGGTCAGATTCAGTGGATTCTTCCTCTCCCTCATACTCATCAACCAAATTCATTCCGGCCTCATAAACTTCTTCTTCAAACTCCTCATTAGGCTCGGAATTCTCTTCTCCTCCCTCTTCTATATATAGGGATCTACGAGGGCACTGGCTAGAAACATGACCTACCCTTATGACACTTGAAACAAGCTATGGCTGTGCACTGGGTGGAGATATGACCGGGTTTCTGACACTTAAAACAGACGATACCAGGGGTTCTCTGGGTGTCAGGTGCCTTACCTTTGTCCATGGGCCTAGGGGTGGGAATACCCTGATTAGGCTTGCTAGGGGTAACCTGGCTAGGTCCATTTCTTGGGATTGGGGTACTAACCCTAGATGGCATGGGTCCTCTCTGAAACTTCTCAGTGTTCAGTGCAATCTGATAGGCTTGGTCTAGGTCAGTAACCTCTCTCAGAAACAACTCTCTCTTAATATCTTCCCTAAGCCCAGCCCTAAATCTAGACAAAGTGACTTCATGGGCTTCACTCACATCACATCTCATCAGGTATTCATCAATGGTGGTTATGTAGTCTGAAACAGATCGGTTCCCTTGTTTCAAAGTCTGCCATTGGTCTAACAGATTCTGCTGGTATGAAATGGGTAGGTACTTGTCTCTAAGTTTTCTTTCATACCCTGCCAAGTGGTTATGGGCTCTACATTTCGTCTTCTAGTGGTCAGCTCAATGTTCCCCCAGTATAACCTAGCTTGACGTATTAATTTCATTTTGGCAAACTTGAATTTCCTCTCCTCAGACATGGCATACCACTCAAAGTACTGGTCCATCTCACCCTCCCAATCAGAATACACCTTAGGATTTAGGCTACCATCAAAAGTGGGTGCATCTAACTTGATGTTCCGAATGAACCTATCATCTCTATCCTCAGGCTCTGGGTCAGGCCTCCTATGATTAGGTTCAGGATCTCGGTATAAAGGTCTTCTAGGCTCTTGGTGTGGGCGAGGTTGAGGCACATTAAAATCTGGGTCAGGAGTCCAATCCCGATGCCTAGGTTACTCAAGTACTTGGACTCGATCCCTAAGCTCGGCAAAATTCTCATTCATATCCTGACTTAATTTGTTCATACTCTCTGTAAGAGCATTAACCATGGCCTCTAAATCAGGTTGGGTTTGACTAGGTTGGTAGGGCACTCCATTCCGGGTAGACATGATGCAAGCAACACACAAAATGAGACTCAACTGAATGACTACGGGCTAACTAGACCTAGATCCCAAACTAGGTGCCCAATCAGAGTGGCAAGCTAGCCTGTAGTAACTCAGGACTCAACCAGGCATGTGTAAGGGGAGTGTTAGGTCCCTGAATGCCAATCCTAGACACCAATCAGAGATTGGCCAGGTAGGCGGACCAGCACACAAGCCCTTCGGGATGGAATCCCTGAACCACCATTCTAGATACTGAGTACAAAGCACACACAGAGTAACTAGACAAACTGACTCAACACTAGCCTTGACCCGACTTGTTGATGTCCCTAGCCCACTAGGGCAAATTAGGTCTAATCAATTTTAGATTAAAGGCTTAGGTTCGAATGAGGGGTGGTGGTTTTGGGCTAAGGAGAGGTTATCAACTCCTCCCCTTATCTTAGATACTCAAATGCCCTTAAGTTGAATTAAGTGATGAACACTCAAAAATAAAGGATTGCAGAACACAAAAACAGAGTTGCAGTAATTTAATTCTCAGAAATCTCACGGAAACCAATAAATTATGAGAAAATTATGTAAATTAGATTCAATTATACTGGTTTCAGAAAAACAAAAATCACTAAATTTGGAGTTACTTGTAGTGAGAAATAATTCCTGGAACAGGGAAATTATGGGCTGAAAACAGAGCACTTCCCCGTTTACAATTTCTGCTACGAAGTTGTAACCCAACGGATCCCCTACACGCCCTAGGAACACCCCGTGGAATGGGAGGAGGAGGTTTGCACCCTGCTTCGTTACTAGGACCGGACGTCCTGGGGAGTCTACTTCGAGCAGACAAAGTAAAAAGAGAGGGACTCAAACAACAATCAGACAGAAACCCTAGACAGGGCTCTGATACCAAAAATGATGCAGAACAAAGAACAAAGAAGCGTATGCGGAAGTAAAATTAAGATTAATTCTTTTTTTTTTTTTTATATATATTTTAGAAATTGGCTTTGACTCAAAGTAAAGCTAAACTATGTTGAAGGAAACTAAGTAAAGATTGAAAGCACAGTTTAGAAGGAACCAAATTATCAGAGTAGTTCAGAAGTAACGGATCGCTGGGGGTTGAGAAACTCCCAGACCTAGGGTTTCGCTCTGAACTTTCAACAGAACAGAAATAGAGAGGAGGGATGGTTTACTCACCAGACAGTGATCTTCTCAGGATTCTGGTGGAAGAACTCTCTCGAGCAGATTGTGGGATCCTCGGAGTCGGCTATCTTCGCAATGGATCCTCCAATACTGGTCTCGTGGTTTGGTCGGCTTCTCCTGGACTCAAGATCTGGAAAAGAAGAGGAACAAATGATGGAATTCAGAAACTCAAGAAAAGATCTTACCAGGTTGAAGAACTTGAAAGCTGAAGTTGCTGAAATCGAATTCTCCTGGAGGCCGATCTGACTTCCTCTTAGAATTGCTGTGGATCTGCAGTATCTGGACTGGAGTGGATGCTGGTGGTCGGCCAGGACTTGGCGAAGGTGGCCGTGAGAAGAGGAAAAGACTAGGGCTTGGTGGAAAGAGAAGGGTGATGGCGGCTAGGGTTTGGGAATTAAGTGGCTAACATAGGGTTTAGGATTTGGAGATCTCTCACCTCCTCAAGGTTCCAGGGAAACCCGGATTTACTCCCTCACGGAGCTCAACACCTGGAAGCAAGTGCGGAAAAGAGAAAACACAAGTTTGCTCATAAAAAATTTCTTTCATTCATCTATGATTTTTTTCAACTTACAAGAGGGTTTAATTTATAATGCTTTACAAGGGAGAAGGGTTTCATATTTTCCCATGTGGGACTAAAGGAGGGGATCTCCAAATTAGGGCAAATCCCTTACATATGGTCGGCCAAAATACCAAAAATTAGGATTTGGGTTATAAATGGCAGGTAGATGGTGCCACCTTGCTTGGATTTTTCAAGAAAAATTTTCTTCCTTCCCTGGATGAATTCTTTTGGACTCCTCCTTTTCTTCCTCCCTATGTCAAGGCTCTTCCCATCTTTGTTTTAGGTTTTTTTGGCAGGTAATGGGCGCCCCTTGATATGCTCTTCCAAGAGAAATTTCTTCCCTTCTTGGCTTGGATTTTCTTGAGAAAGTCTTGGCCGCCCCCTTGATTGGTGGTCTCTTGGTGGACTTCTCCTTATCTGGCGCATGAGAGAAGGAGGTTGCCATCTGTGGAGTGGGGACCAAAAGCTGCTGGATGTGGATATGGCACCCCCTAGACTGGGAGTGTGGCTTGCCTGGTCTTGGAAGAAAGTGTAACATCCCATTTTGAAACCCTAGTCCACTACTGAGTCAACATGACTCAACAAAATAAAATGCAGGTAATGTAGACTCAAGCTAAATTGAGTTGATCTAGTCAACTCTTATTACAAACCAAAAACCCTAATTCTTCGGGCAAGGTTAATCAGAGATCCAGATGGAGCTCTGAAGTCTTCTTCTGAGTCTTGTGCCCCCACCACCATGTTGTCTCGGAGGGTCTCCCCCTCCTTCTGGAGTATGAGGAAGAGGCAGTCGGTGTTCTTCAGGGCTCGACTGCATGTCCTGAAATGTGAAAGAAAAAGAGCCTTGAGTTGAGAAAAAGACTGGATCGTACCTGGTCGGATGGCCGCGAACCATATCCGGCGGCCTTCTACAGGGTAGCTTGGAAGGCGATATAGTGGAGGGCGTCAGAGATGCCCTGCACCATCATATGGGCTTTGTAGGTGCCCAAATGATCCAGTGGGTCGGTGGTACCATCGTAGGGGTCCACCTAGGGAATTTTGAAGTGTCGGGGGATAGGTTCCCCCAAGATCTCGACAGAAAAGGTGGGCAGGTGTCATACGCCTGCCCCCCTTCAGCCTTCTGGCACTCGATAATCTCTGCCATGCGCTCTTTCATGTGCATGATCTTACTACCGTAGTCATGTGGGTCTTCAGCAGGGCACCGACCACCAAGGGGAGCGGAGTCAGCGAAAGACGGGGAATTCGACCTCGCTCTCTTCCTACTAGCATGAGCCCCCAGAGTCCTTTGGGGCTCTAGAGTAGTGGGAGAGAGAGGTGGTGGCTCCTCTGGCTGCTGGCTCCCCCGGCAGCCAGTTGGTGGTTGATGCAGGACGCGGCGGGTGGCTGCCGCCGGTCATCGGCCACTTCCTGAAAATGCTGGACCGCTGAGGTGAGCATCTCGATGTGGTTTACTAGCATCTGGAACTGTTGCAGCCCCAGGGTGATGGTGGGCTCGGCGGCGGTGGCCGTGGCATCCTCTCCACGATGTGCTTTAGGCCTGTGGGGAGAATGCCTCCCTCTGGCGGAGACACTTCGCGTACTTCTCCTTACCATCTGTAGCTTTCTTCAGTCAATCTCTCCTTTTGAGTAAAGAGCGGAACGGAGGTTCGGGCGCCCCTTCCTCTAGCGCCAATCTATTGCCATTCTCTTCCCTGGACCTTGCCTTGCTGTGCTGGAGAGCTCCTCAACCTTGCTGTGCTGGAGAGCTCCTCAACCGGCCAACCTGCAAAAAGTCCCCTGGGCACCGGAGGTGCTCCGGCGGGGGACACTCCGATATTTAAGTTAGCAAGGGATTTGGAGCAACAAAGTGGAGAGAAAAAGAGAAGAGCGTGATCTGGGGAGAAAGAGCATCCTACCCCTTCGGAGGCCCCCCTGGATACTTTTTATGGGCATGAGATACTGCCAAAATTCGTTAGAGGATAGAGACGAAGTCCTCGATTTTCCCATGGAGGATTGAAGTGATGGCCAGGTGGCATAAAGTCATGGCCATGTTATGGATTCTGTTGCAATAAAATTCTGGTACTAGCTAGAGGGAATCTTATGAAACCCTCGAACGGTTCTCTGAAAATGGATAAGCCCGACAAGCTAAGTTGGTCGGCTTCTGATAGGTCGGCCTCCAGTAGGTCGGCCGTCAATAGGTCGGCTTCTTGTAGGTCGGCTATCATTGAGTCAACTGGCCTTCAAATGGACCGGCCCCTAGAACAATAAGCCCGAAGGCCAATCAGCTTGTTTGACCTTCGATGGGGAACATGCCAGGACCTCCAGAAGAGCCGATCGGTGGGAGCCTCAACCAATCCCAACCAGCTGAACGCCTTGTCCGGCCCAACCCGGGCCGGTTGGATGGATATAACAATACTGATACTTACATGCTTGACTGCACCATACCACTTTGAGTGATTGATTGCATGACCACTAGGTTAGGAACCAAATATCAACAGTCTAAGCCCTAACCTAACTTAACCATGGAATCCAACTTTGAGATCTTTATTAAAATCATGACTGAATGATTTGACCAGATGAACCATCTAAATACCCAATCCACTATGCAATTAACCACCCTGATTAACCAGTCCAATACCCAATCCCAAAACCATTTTGCCAAGTTGACTGCCCAGCTAAACAAAATAATCCAATCAAATGCCCAAGCAACCACTAGGCTTGACCATTTAACCAATAGGCTTAACCAAGTAGAGGATCGATTAGGTACCATAGAACGAATCCAAGAGTCCAATGCTGAACCAAATCCTGATTCACCCTGTTTCACCTCTCATAACCCTAGGGGAGTCCAAAATCAAGATCATTTACGGAACCCAACCCTAGGAGAACCCAGAACCAGGACCAATTTATGGAATCCAATCCTAGGAGAGTCAAAAACCAAGAACCACATCAATAACCCAATGATTCAGGATGACTCTAAGACTGCTAAACATGCATGTAAAATAGTAAAAAAAAATTATGATTTTTATAATTTTATTATAGGCTAGATTTTCAAAATAAAGTAAGAACTAGTGAAAAGACTAGCAGTTCACAGAATCATGAGATCGCAGGAGAACTCATACAAACTAATGGAATAGCTAGGACCCGAGAGTTGAGAAACTCTTGGTATAGATTAGTTTATCTTCATCAAAATTAGATAATAAGAGAAGAGAAGGTTTCTTACCAGTCAGAGATTAAATTCAGTAGCAGGAGGGATCACACGCACTCTGATCGGAGCCTGGAAGAAGAAGCCTTGTTTTCCTCGAATCTGATGGCCGATCTGGGTGGTCCAGGCAGAAAAGAAGGCCTCCTCAGGGGAGGGGAAGCACCTTCGAGATCCTACAAGTGTCAGAGGTTAATCAAAATAGCAAGTAAAACTAGAAAAGGAACTAGGTTTGAAGGGATTCAGGATTAGGGCTAAAAGCTGGCAGTTGGGGAGAATGAGCTCTTGGGCTTGGATGACAGCAAGGACTCCTGTTCCTTGGACATGGCTGATCTCCAGGGATGCCAAGGGATGTTAGGGAAGTAGGGTTTCAATCCAGGAACTTAAGGAGAGCACTCAAAGAGAGAACCGAAACTCAAACTCAAGATAATTTCATAAAATTTCAGCAAGGTTTATTCATAAGAAAAAGATGCTTACAAGAGGGGAAGGGGTGGGGTGTTTATAGAGTTCCCATGCACTTACTAACCATGGTTATACTTGGGTTACAAGTCCTCTTCCAAATTGGAATACAAGTCCTTTCCAAGCTAGGTTATTATTACAAAATTTAAAAGGATTAGAAATCCCAACTAGGTTAGGAATAAACTTGGTCTTCTCCTTCTTCTCTTTAACTTGAACTTGGTCAAACCTCTTTGGATGTGGTCAACACTTCAAGGATGCCTAGGGATGTGTGTTGGTCCTCTAGAAGCAGCAAGGGGCCAGACCAAAGGGGCTTGGGTGCATGGGTTTGGGTCTCTGGAAGCTGGGATGGCCTGGTAGCATGGTAGCAAGAATATTCCCTGGAATATTGCTTCTTAAGGGCTTAGGCTTGGCACCTGAGCTTGATTTCTTTAGGCTGGGATGTAGGTGGACCTCTGGAATCATAGATGCCCTAGTTTAGGAATATGCTCTGGCATCTGGGAAGGAATTTAGGCATTTGGAAGACATTTGGAAAGAGTCAAAATTTTTGGAAACATCTTGGATTCTGGGTTGTTACACAAAATCCAATGGGCTAATGTAGCAACCTCTGACTCCTGGATATGGCCTGGTGGAACTCCAAAATAGGATAACCTTCTCTCTTGTATAAAAATCAGGCTCATACTGGACTCATGATGACGTACAGGACTCAAAATACTGACTAGGTTGAGGTTGAGACAAATCAACTAACCTCAACTTATTACAGGACTCAATTCTAGTTGATTACAAAATTTGACACATGGCTAGGTAAACCAAATAGGGCCCAGTATCTATGTCTGATCCTGGGCCCCCCGACCAATTCTCTCGGGGTGGGAAGAACTCGATCCCGTCGAGTTTGGGATAACTTAGCTCTCATAGTGCTCAAGTAGATCTGGGTTGAGGCGCTGCAGATCCTCACAGGTGATCCACGAGTCCTTAGATTCTGGCCGACCTTGCCACCGGACCAAATACCTCTAATAGCCTCTATTCCGGGTACATATGGCTTGATCATCCAGGATTCTCTTAATCTTTTCCTCACTATTTGGCCAATTGTATGTGGACACTCTAGGATGGGTTCTCTCTCAAAGGGAGGGATAGGCTCAAGGTGCTCGCTAGGTATCCCTCTAGCTCCCTAGACTCTATAAGATCTGAGATGATGAAGGTGGAGATAATATCTAAATCAGGTAGTATCTCATGCACATAGGCATTGGTCCATAGATATTCTTTATCTTGGATGGACCAGCTTCGCGAGCAGAAAATTCTTTACAACTATAAAATCCCCTACAAAATTCTTTATTTCTCTTTTGGAAATTAGCCAAGTTGTTAGTTAGTTCATTAGTTATGTTCAGCTTTTGACAAATTTCCATATGCATATACTGTACAGAGGGTAGTGCAGGTGCGGATATGTAATTCAGGCTATGCATTTATTGGACTCAACTAATTCCTAATAGGCTCGACTAGACATCCCTATCAAAGGATGTTTTATTGGACTCTAGGAAACAAAAACTAACAGATTATAGACTCTTTAGGTCTAACCCTAGCATGGCATGCACATGAGAATTTACTATGTATACTTACTAAATGCTAGAGGGTGTGCAAGAAGCAGGATGCAAACTAATATGTACGAGACATGTATGCAGTATGCTGAGTTCTATAAAATGCAATCTAATAATGAGAAAATTAGGAGAAGTTTCAAGAAAAGGTAAGAAATAAGAGGTCGGTTCAGGGTTAGTCTGATTGGGTGAAAAGTAAGAAAAGGGTTCGGGATTAATTGGATAAACTAAGAGACAAGAAAGTGTTTCAGGGATGAGTCCTATACTAATGAGGTTGATCTTATGAGGTTGAGGTATATCTACTAGGTTGGCATGATGGAAAGATAGGTCACTACTTTTGGGGAAGAGATCAATGGAGTCAAAAGAAGTGAAGTCATCCTAAGGGTACTAATAAGAAATTAAATCCTTAATAAATTTTTTTGTCTCAGGAAATTCAGGACGAGGCTCTACAATTGGATTCTCTTCCTCTAACTGGTCTTCTACTACCGGTTCGGCTTGGGTGTGGTTAGGTTCAACTAATGTTGGGTGGTCTTCTACTTGGTTATCTACCTGAGTATGGTCAGGGTCAACTAATCCTAGGTCTCCTATAGCATAGTCTTCTAGATCATCCATAAACTCAATATCCTCATACTCCTCTACCAGACTTGGGTCAGCCTCATATATTTTTTCTTCTAAGTCATCTTGATGAACCAATGGGGTGGTAAGAGGGGTTTGGCTAATGAAAAATTGACTAAGATCTGGGGTAACAGGGATGGGTAAACTAAGGGTTATGGGTTCATAGGTTATGGGTTTAAAGGTTATGGGTTCAAAGTTATGGGTTCAAATCTAGGGGTATCAATCCTATAGGGTGCAGGTTAACTGAGGGATAATGGGTTACTACTGGTTCATATCTAGGAACTATGAGTTCCTGGGGTTCAGCTTATGGGTCTTGCCTAGGGTTCCTACTTGGTTGAATCGTTAGTTCATTTGATCAAGCTTAGTATCGGACTGGTCATACCTATGGCCTATTTGGGTAAGCTAATTTTGGGTTTGGGTGTTGGACTGGTTTATTTAGGTAAACTGGTTGTGAGATTGGGTAGTTAACTGGGCAAGCTGAGCTTGGGTTTGGGTATTGGCTTGGTTCATTTAGGTAAGCTGTGCTAGGATGGCCTCCAAGTGGGATTCAAGGTTAGGCTAGGCTGAGGTTTGGACTTTTGATATTGGATTCTTAATCTAGTGGTCATGCAACAAATCAAATAATCAAAATGAAATGATGCAAACCAAGCATGCAAAAGAGAAAGTAAAGGCTAGTATAATATAGGGTTTCCTAGACCTAGAGCCAGAAACTGGGTGGGTCAGCTTAACTTACACCTAACCCAATAGCTAGTCCTTTGATGCAGAATGGAAGCTCTGATACCAAAATGATGCAGAACAAAAACTCTGATACTAAAAATGATGCAGAATGAATATGTGAAATGCGGAAGCAAATTAAAATTAATGTATTTATATATATATATTTTTTTTCAGAAGTCAGCTTTGACTCAAAGGAAAGATAAACTAATGTTGAAAGAAACTAAGAAATGACAGAGAGCACAATTAAAAGGAGTGGATTATCAGAGTAACTCAGAAGTAGGATCGCTGGGGATTGAGAAACCCCCAGATCTAGGGTTTGCTCTGAGTTTCAACGAAATAGACAAAGTGAGAAGGGAAGGTTCTTGTTACCTAGCAGTGATATCTCTCGTTGCTTAAATTGGAGGACACTCTCGAGCAGATTGTAGGATCCTTGGAGACGGGGTATCTTCGCAATAGATCCACGGATTGTAGTCCTATGGCAAGGTTGGCCTCCTTCTTGAACTCAGGATCTGGAAGAAGAAGAACAAAAGAAGAACCAGAAACTCAAAGAAAGACACTGACTTGAGGACTTAATGATGATTGTTGGATGTAGAAGTTCCGGAGATCTTGATACTGATCTGACTCTCCTTTTGAACTGGCTCTGTAGTTGAAACAATTGATCTGAACCTGGATGCTGGTGACCGGCTTCGATGGGTAAGAGAGGGGCCGTGGGATGAAGATGGAAAATTAGGGTTTGGTGTGGTGGAGTAGAGATGGGTGGACTAAGCTAGGGTTTTGGGGTTGGAGATCTCACACCTCCTCAAGGTTCCTGTGGAACCTGGAATTACTCCCTCACGGAGCTCAACACTTGAATACAAGTATGGAAGAGAGAAACACAAAGTTGCTCACAAAGAAATTGATTTCATTCATCATTATTATTCTAGAGTTACATAGAGTTAATATATAGACATAACAAAGAAATAAAATTTCATACATTTTCCATGTGGGACTAAACTCCCTAGCCTATACTTTTGGTAGGAAAATTCTCCCTCTTGGCCAACCAAAGAGTCCTACAAGGAGTGGGTGGCCCTAAAAGTCATGAAAATCCTCTCAAAAGGTAGAAAGATGGTGCCTCCTAAGTCTTCTCCTTGAATTTAGGGTTCTTCCTTCAATGGTTCAACTCTTTTGGATACCTCCTTTCTTTCTCCCCAAGTCATGGCTCTTCCCAACTTTGCTTTGATCTTTTTAGGCATGGATTGGGCGCCCCCTTGAAGTGCTCCCCAAGAAATGCCTCTTTCTTTCTTTAGCTTGGCCTTTTAAGGTATATATGGGCGCCTCCTTGATTTGGCTTCAAAAAAAATTCTTGCTCCCTTGGGTGTGGGGACCAAGACACTGGGATGTAGTTGTGGTGCCTCCTGGACTCTAGCGTGTGGCTGGGAGTGTAGCGCCCACTTACTTGGGCCTTGACTTGACTGGAAAAAAAAATGGCACCAAACTGGAGAAGACCTAGACCACTACTAGGACTTGTACTAAGTCAACCTGACTCAACAAAATTTAAATTGCAGGGAAATACAAACTTAAGATTAAAATTGAGTTGACCAAGTCAACCCTTATTACAAAACAAGAAAATCCTAATTCTTCGGGCAAGGTCAATCAAAGATCCAGATGGAGCCCTGAAGTCTTTTTCTGAGTCTGGTGCCGTACCAATTCTCCCGGGGGGAGGAACTCGACCTGTCGAGTATGGATCAAGCTGGCTCTAGTATCTCTCCAAGAGGTCTATGTCCAATTCTTGTAATTCTTCTCGGGAGATCCAAGAGTCATCAGAATCTGGCCTTCCTTGCCAGCGGACCAGGTATCTTTGGTATCCTCGATTACGAGTAGAGATAACCTGATCATCTAGGATCTTTTCAATCTGCTCTTTCCTCACAGGCCAGTTTGTTGGTGGACACATAGGGTCGGGATCACTCTCAATAACAGGATCAGGTTCAAAAGGCTCACTGGGAATCACCGCTAGCTCCCTGTACTCTACTAGGTCTGTAATGTTGAAAGTGGAGCTAATGCCTAGCTCTGGAGGCAACTCAAGCACATAGGCATTGGGTCCCACTCTCTTCATCACTCTAAATGGTCCAGCTCCTCTGGCATGTAGCTTTCTAACGGTTCCAGGAGGAAATTGCTCAGGCCTTAACCTAATCATTACATTGTCTCCCTCAACAAAAGTTTGACTCGCCTTTGAGAATCAGCCAACTTCTTATAAGTTTCATTACTTAAAGTTATTTTGGCATGAATTTCTTTATGCAAGTTCTTTACATGCTGTGCAAAGTCTTCAGCAGACTCGGAGACTCGTTTGTGGACTGGCAAAGGAACTAGGTCAAGTGGTGTGTGAGGCTTGTACCCATGAACAATCTCAAAAGGGCTTTTACCTATAGACCTATTGACCGAGTCATTATATGCAAATTCAGCCCTAGGTAAAATACAAATCCCAATTCCTGGTATTCTCACTCAACTAAAATCTGAGTCAATGTCCTAAACTCGACTGACGACGCATTCCTAAAGAATGGACTTTATTCAAAGGAACCCTAGGTCTAAACCTAACAAACTACGGCTCTCTAGGTTTGACCTTGGGTCAGAGGATGGCATGCAGAGCATGAAAACTTATCATGGGTGCCTAGTAGGTGCCATAAGGTCTTCCAAAAGTAGGTGGCAAACCTAATAGGTTCTAACACGTGGTTCTCTCTAAAGACTTCGACAAAGTATACTTGGATGGTGTAAGAAGCATTGGAAGTCCTAGAGAAAGGGAGGAAATATGAGGTGGAGTCTCGAATTACCTGCTGACTAAAGGTGGTGACCTGAAGGTTTGAATGGTGATCTATGAGTGTCAACTGGTCATCCTTACGAAAGGAAAAGTTTGCTACTCCCAGGAATGGATCAAGAGATGGTTCAAGAAGTAGCCTAGGACATGTGATTGCAACAGTTAAGGTTTGTTCTCTAAGAAAATAATGATCCACTTTCTCAAGAAATGGATTAGAGAATGATTCATGGAAGGGCTTATGGATGATGACCTCAAGACTTGAAATTTGACCTATGGGTGAGGAAAGGTATACTCTATAGAAGGGTAGGTCAGTCATGCGAAGGAAGGGGTCTGGGGTCATAAGGAGGACTTCTACAGGACTGGGTGAATCAATCCGCTCAAGAAAAGGATGTCCAACTGAGATTACGGGAGAGACCTTAGTGGCTGGGCATGGGACAAGGTCCAATTGTAAGAGGCTTGATTCAGTCATCCTAAGGAGAGGATCTACCATAGGGTGGGCAAACTTAAACAGTTCAGTGCAAAGATCTTCAATTGGTACTTGGGGAATGACTGTCATTAGAGGGTACAAACTAATAGCTCAGGCTAACACTATGAGTTCTTCCTAGGGGTATTTGACTAAAGGAACCTGGTTCTCACAAATCTCTTGAATTTCTGAACTAGGTCCTACCAGTTGGTTGCTTTCCAAGGTCTCCTCAGGTAAGGAACCAATAGTATCAATGTCACATTCTTCAAGTTCTTCCCCCTCATATTCATCAACTAGACTCAAGCCAGCATCATATACTTCCTTGATGCCATCTTCAATGGGTTTCGGGTCAGTGGTAATCGGGTCAACTGATTCTAGGCTTGTCATACCTAACCTTTCTTCCTCATTGGTAGGCTTGGGTTCTCCCTCATTAATGTCATCCTTAGGATTCTTACCACTTAGCTGTGCACAAGCCAGTCCTATGCATGGGCACTGACTAGATTTATGGCCTCTTTCTCCATAAAACAAACATTCTTGCGATATAGGAACTGGGTCACACTGGGTTTCAAGCTAGTAGAGACCTTACTTGGGCATGGGTGTGGATCTAAATGGTTTGATCTAGAAGACTTGGGTTGTTGAGTGACTGGTCTAGAATATTGTAAGGACCTCTCATAGACACGATCCACACTATAGATATCATGGTTAGGCTTCCTAGGGTTATGCTCGGGATCACAGTATAAGGTCCTCCTAGGCTCCTGGTGTGGGTGAGGTTGAGGCACATTAAAATCTGGGTCAGGAGTCCAATTCTGATGTCTAGGTTCCTCAAGTACTTGGACTTGATCCCTAAGCTGGGTAAGATCCTCATGGACGGGATTCCTAAACTGGGCAACAGTATCAGTCATATCCTGACTCAATTGGTCATACTTTCGGTAAGAGTTCTAATCATGGCCTCTAAATCAGGGTTGGATTTGACCAGGTTGGTAGGGTACTCCGTTCCGGGTAGACATGATGATGCAAGCAAGCACACCAAATGAGACTCGACTGAAACGACTATGGGCTAACTAGACCTAGAGCCCAAACAAGATGCCCAATCAGAGTGGCAAGCTAGCCTGTAGTAACTCGAGAGTCAGCCAGGCAGGTGTAAGGGGAGTGTTAGGTCCCTAATTGCCAATCCTAGATACCAATCAGTGATTGGCCAGGTAGGCGGACCAGCACACAAGCCCTTCGGGATAGAATCCCTGAACCACCTTTCTAGACACTGAGTACAAAGCACACACAGAGTAACTAGACAAACTGACTCACACTAGCCTAGACCCGACCAGTTGGTGTCCCTAGCCCACTAGGGCAAATTAGGTCTAATTAATTTTACGATTAAAGGCTTAGGTTCGAATGCACGGGAGGTGGTTTTGGGCCAAGGAGAGGGTCTCAATCCTCCCCTTATGTTGCAACTTTGGTGCCCTTAAGATAGATTCAATTTATGCACACTCAAATAAAACATAGCTTGCAGAAAATAAAAAGCAGAACAACAGTAAAATTGATCTCATAAATTCTACAGAAATTAGTAAATCATGAAAATTTTATGTAAATTACATTCAATTATACTGGTTCCAGCAAAACAAGAATTACCTAATTTAGAATTTTTTGCAGGGAGAAACTATTCGGAAACATGGCAGTTACTGGCAGAAAACAGAACGTGTGTCCCATTTACAATCCCTGCTTAGAAGTTATAACCCAGCGGCACCCCTACACGTCCTAGGAACCCCCTTGGAATGGGAGGAGGAGGCTTACATCTCGCTTGTTCCAAGGACCGGATGGCCAAGGGAGTCTACTCCAGGCAGCAAAAGTAAAAAGGAACGAAAAGAAAACAATCAAACAAGCAAGAACCTAGACAGGGCTCTGATACCAAAATGATGCAGAATGGAAGCTCTGATACCAAAATGATGCAGAACGAAAACTCTGATACTAAAAATGATGCAGAATGAATATGTGAAATGCGGAAGCAAATTAAAATTAATGTATTTTTTTTATATATATTTTCAGAAGTCGGCTTTGACTCAAAGGAAAGATAAACTAATGTTGAAAGAAAACTAAGAAATGACAGAGAGCACAAATAGAAGGAGTGGATTATCAGAGTAACTTAGAAGTAGGATCGCTGGGGATTGAGAAACCCCCAGATCTAGGGTTTGCTCTGAGTTTCAACGAAACAGACAAAGTGAGAGAGGGAAGGTTCTTGTTACCTAGCAGTGATATCTCTCGTTGCTTCAATTGGAGGACACTCTCGAGCAGATTGTAGGATCCTTGGAGATGGGCTATCTTCGCAATGGATCCTCGGATTATAGTCCAATGGCAAGGTTGGCCTCCTTCTCGAACTCAGGATCTGGAAGAAGAAGAACAAAAGAAGAACCAGAAACTCAAAGAAAGACACTGACCTGAGGACTTAATGAAGATTGTTGGATGTAGAAGTTCCGAAGATCTTGATACTGATCTGACTCTCCTTTTGAACTGGATCTGTAGTTGAAACAGTTGATCTAAACCTAGATGCTGGTGACCGGCTTCGATGGGGAGAGAGGGGCCGTGGGATGAAGATGGAAAATTAGGATTTGGTGGTGGTGGAGTAGAGATGGGTGGACTAAGCTAGGGTTTTGGGGTTGGAGATCTCACACCTCCTCAAGGTTCCTATGGAACCTGGAATTACTCCCTCACGGAGCTCAACACTTGAATACAAGTACGAAAGAGAGAAACACAAAGTTGCTCACAAAGAAATTGATTTCATTCATCATTATTATTCAAGAGTTACATAGAGTTGAATATATAGACATAACAAAGAAATAAAATTTCATACATTTTCCATGTGGGACTAAACTCCCTAGCCTATACTTTTGGTAGGAAATATTCTCCCTCTTGGCCAACCAAAGAGTCCTACAAGGAGTGGGCGGCCCTAAAAGTCATGAAAATCCTCTCAAAAGGTAGAAAGATGGTGCCTCCTAAGTCTTCTCCTTGAATTTAGGGTTCTTCCTTCAATGGTTCAACTCTTTTGGATACCTCCTTTTCTTTCTCCCCAAGTCATGGCTCTTCCCAACTTTGCTTTGGTCTTTTTAGGCATGGATTGGGCGCCCCCTTGAAGTGCTCCCCAAGAAATGCCTCTTTCTTTCTTTAGCTTGGCCTTTTAAGGTATATATGGGGCGCCTCCTTGATTTTGGCTTCAAGAAAAATTCTTGCTCCCTTGGGTGTGGGGACCAAGACACTGGGATGCAGTTGTGGTGCCTCCTGGACTCTGGCGTGTGGCTGGGAGTGTGGCGCCCACTTGCTTGGGCTTTGACTTGACTGGAAAAAAAATGGCACCAACCTGGAGAAGACCTAGACCACTACTAGGACTTGTACTGAGTCAACATGACTCAACAAAATTTAAATTGCAGGGAAATACAGACTTAAGATTAAAATTGAGTTGACCAAGTCAACCTTTATTATAAAACTAGAAAACCCTAATTCTTCGGGCAAGGTCAATCAGAGATCCAGATGGAGCCCTCAAGTCTTTTTCTGAGTCTGGTGCCCGCACCGTCCTTCCACTGCCCAGGTACGGGGTGGGAGTGTGGGAGGCCCCCCTGCTTTCACAGGGATCCAATTAAAAACCACAACACCATTTAGGTCATTTGACTCTGAACCCCCAGCCTTAGACACCAGTTTTCAGTAATAGCTAAAAGGTTAAATGCACTAGTTGGCCCACACAGCTCGGACCCGACATGTTGATGTCTCCTAGCCCACTATGGCAAATTAGGTCTAGTTGATTTTAATTAGGCTTGGGTAATATGATGTTGGTTGTTTTGGGTCCAGGACAGGTGATGAAATCCTGCCCTGATCTGAGATAGGGAGTTACCCTTAAGATTAGGTTAAGAATGATGGCAATCGATAGCCCTGATGCAATCTAAATCAATCAGAAAATAAAATATTTTTTTTAATGATTTATGATGTGTCAAATTAAGTTTAAGTTAACTGGGATTATCAAACAAAGTTTGGCTTGGGATTGGGGGTTTGGTAGTTGATTAGGTTAGGTTGAGTCAAGATGCAGAATGTAGCAGAAATCAATGAATTAGGGTTTTAGTTATTGCAGAGTTTGACATAGATCCTGATGCATAAAAAATCCAAAAAATATGAAACAGAGTATGGGTGGTGATGATGAATCCTACCAAATTTTATGTAGAAAAAAAAATCAAATGATAGTGCAAACCTAGGGTTTTCTAGATTGCTACATAAATTATCAGGATTCTATTAGAGTTCCTATTATGCCAAATTTTAGAGATTTACAATTTCAGTAAAAATAATTAAAAATTTGAATAATTACTAGGATAGAATAGAGGACATCAATGTAAAGTTCACAGAAAAATAAAATATTTATGATGCCAAAATCAGATGAAACCTAGACATCTAATGTAGTAGATAGAATGCAGAATTAGGGTTTGTGAATGCAAAGTTAATAAAAAACTATCCTAAACCTACTCTGATACCAAAATAATGCAGGATGACTCTAAGACTGATAAACATGCGTATAAAATAGCAAAATAATTTTTTTGTAATTTTTATAATTGTATTTGTAGGCTAGATTCTCAAAATAAGTAAGAACTAGCGGAAAGACTAGCAGTGCACAGAATCATCGGATCGCAAGCAAACTCATGCAAACTAATGGAATAGCCAGGACTCAAGAGTTGAGAAACTTTCGATTTAGGACAGTTTATCTTCATCAAAATTAGATAATAAGAGAAGGGAAGGTTCTTACCAGTCAAGGATTAAAATTCAGTAGCAGCAGGGATCACACGCACTCTGATAGAGCATGGAAGAAGAAGCCTTATTTTTCTCGAATCTGATGGCCGATCTGGGTAGTCCAGGCAACAAAGAAGGCCTCCTCAAGGGAGGGGAAGCACCTCCAAGATCCTACAAGTGTCAGAGATTAATCAAAACATGGTGCGGGCACCAGACTCAGAAGAAGACTTCAGGGCTCCATCTGGATCTCTGATTGACATTGCCCGAAGAATTAGGGTTTTCTGGTTTTGTAATAAGGGTTGACTGGTCAACTCAATTTTAGTTTGAGTCTGTATTTCCCTACAATTTAAATTTGTTGAGTCATGTTGACTCAATACAAGTCCTAGTAGTGGTCTAGGTCTTCTCCAAGGTGCCACATTTTCTTCCAAGACCAAGCAAGTGGACACCACACTCCCAGCCACACTCCCAGCCATACGCCTGAGTCCAGGGGGCACCATATCTACATCCAGCAGCCTTTGGTCCCCACTCCACAGATAGCAGCTTCCTTCTCTCATGCGCCAGATGAGGAGAAATCCACCAAGAGTCCACAAATCAAGGGGGCGGCCAAGACTTTCCCAAGAGAACCAAAGTAAAGATGGGAAGAAATTTTCTTGGAGAGAACTTCAAGGAGGCGCCCACTACCTGCCAAAAAAATCCAAAACAAAGATGGGAAGGACCTTGACTTAGGGAGGAAGAAAAGGAGGAGTCCAAAAGAGTTGATCCATGGAAGGAAAAAAATTCTCTTGAAGATCCATACAAGGAGGTGCCATCTACCTGCCTTTTATAACCCAAATCAAATTTTTGGTACTTTGGCCGACCATATGTGTATGATTTTTCCTGATTTGTAGATCCCCTCCTTTAGTCCCACATGGGAAGATGTAAAACCCTACTCCCTTGTAAAGCCTTATAAATTAAACCCCTCTTGTAAGTTTAAATCAATCAGATGAATGAAACCAAATTTTTTTTTGTGAGCAAACTTTGTGTTTTCTCTCTTCCGCACTTGCATCCAGGTGTTGAGCTCAGTGAGGGAGTAAATCCGGTTCCCCAGGAACCTTGAGGAGGTGTGAGATCTCCAAAACCCTAAACCCTAGGTTAGCCACTCAATTCCCAAACCCTAGCCGCCATCACCCTTCTCTTTCCACCAAGCCCTAGTCTTTTCCTCTTCTCACGGCCACCATCTCCAAGTCCAGGCCGACCACCAGCATCCAGCTCCAGTCCAGATACTGCGGATCTACAACAATTCTAAGAGGAAGTCAGATAGACCTCCAGGAGAATTCAATTTCAGCAACTTCGGCTTTCAAGTTCTTCAACCTGGTAAGATCTTTTCTTGAGTTTCTGAATTCCTTCACTTGTTCCTCTTCTTTCCCAGATCTTGAGTCCAGGAGAAGCCGACCAAACCACGAAACCAGTATTGGAGGATCCATTACGAAGATAGCCGACTCCGAGGATCCCACAATCTGCTCGAGAGAGTTCTTCCACCAAAATCCTGAGAAGATCACTGTCTGGTTAGTAAACCATCTCTTCTCTCTATTTCTGTTCTGTTGAAAATTCAGAGCGAAACCCTAGGTCTGGGAGTTTCTCAACCCCCAGCGATCCGTTACTTCTGAACTACTCTGATAATTTAGTTTCTTCTAAACTGTGCTTTCAATCCTTACCTAGTTTCCTTCAACGTAGTTTAGCTTTACTTTGAGTCGAAGCCAATTTCTGAAATATAAAAAATAAAAAATAAAAAAAAGTATTAGTCTTAATTTTACTTCTGCATACGCTTCTTTGTTCTTTGTTCTGCATCATTTTGGTATCAGAGCTTCTGTTCTACATCAATTTTGGTATCAGAGCTTTCGTGCAGCATCATTTTGGTATCAGAGCCCTGTCTAGGATTTCTGTTTTGATTGCTTGTTTGAGTCTCTCTCTTTTTACTTTGTCTGCTCGAAGTAGACTCCCCAGGACGTCCGGTCCTAGGAACGAAGCGAGGTGCAAACCTCCTCTTCCCATTCCACGGGGTGTTCCTAGGCGTGTAGGGGATCCGTTGGGTTATAACTTCGTAGCAGGAATTGTAAACGGGGAAGTGCTCTGTTTTCAGCCCGTAATTACCCTATTTTAGGAATTATTTATCACTGCAGGTAACTCCAAATTTAGTGATTTTTATTTTTCTGAAACCAGTATAATTGAGACTATTTTGCATAATTTTCCTGTGATTTATTGGTTTCCGTGGGATTTCTGAGAATTAAATTACTGCAACTCTATTTTTGTATTCTACAATCCAATTATTTTTGAGTGTTCATCTCTTAATTCATCTTAAGGGCATTTGAGCATCTAAGATAAGGGGAGGAGTTGATAACCTCTCCTTAGCCCAAAACCACAACCCACTCATTCGAACCTATGCCTTTAATCTAAAAATTGATTAGACCTAATTTGCCCTAGTGGGCTAGGGACATCAACAAGTCGGGTCAAGGCTAGTGTTGAGTCAGTTTGTCTGGTTACTCTGTGTATGCTTTGTACTCAGTGTCTAGAATGGTGGTTCAGGGATTCCATCCCGAAGGGCTTGTGTGCTGGTCCGCCTACCTGGCCAATCTCTGATTGGTGTCTAGGATTGGCATTCAGGGACCTAACACTCCCCTTACACCTGCCTGGCTGAGTCCTGAGTTACTACAGGCTAGCTTGCCACTCTGATTGGGCATCTAGTTTGGGCTCTAGGTCTAGTTAGCCCGTAGTCGTTTCAGTTGAGTCTCATTCTGTGGGCTTGCTTGCATCATCATGTCTACTCGGAATGGAGTACCTTACCAACCTAGTCAAACCCAACTAGATTTAGAGGCCATGGTTAAAAATCTTACCGAAAGTATGACCAAATTGAGTCAGGACATGAATGAGGTTTTTCCCAGTTTAGGGATCGAGTCCAAGTACTTGAGAAACGTAGACATCAAATTGGACCTCTGATCCAAATTTTAATAGGCCCCAACCTCACCCATGCCAGGAACCTAGGAGGACCTTATACCGTGATCCCGAGCATAACCTTAGGAAGCCTAACCATGATATCTATAGTGTGGATCGTGTCTATGAGAGGTCCTTACAATATTCTAGACCAGTCACTCAACAACCCAAGTCTTCTAGATCAAACCATTTAGATCCACACCCATGCCCAAGTAAGGTCTCTACTAGCTTGAAACCCAGTGTGACCCAGGTTCCTATATCTCAAGAATGTTTGTTTTGTGGAGAAAGAGGCCATAAATCTAGTCAGTGCCCATGCATAGGACTGGCTTGTGCACAGCTAAGTGGTAAGAATCCTAAGGATGACATTAATGAGGGAGAACCTAAGCCTACCAATGAGGAAGAACGGTTAGGTATGACAAGCCTAGAATCAGTTGACCCGATTACCACTGAGCCGAAACCCATTGAAGATGGTATCGAGGAAGTATATGATGCTGGCTTGATTCTAGTTGATGAATGTGAGGGGGAAGAACTTGAGAATGTGACATTGATATTATTGGTTCCTTACCTGAGGAGACCTTGTAAAGCAACCAACTGATAGGACCTAGTTCAGAAATTCAAGAGATTTGTGAGAACCGGGTTCCTTTAGTCAAATACCCCCAGGAAGAACTCATAGTGTTAGCCCGAGCTATTAGTTCATACCCTTTAATGACAGTCATTCCCCAAGTACCAATTGAAGATCTTTGCACTGAACTGTTTAAGTTTGCCCACCCTATGGTAGATCCTCTCCTTAGGATGACTGAATCAAGCCTCTTACAATTGGACCTTGTCCCATGCCCAGCCACTAAGGTCTCTCCCGTAATCTCAGTTGAACATCCTTGTCTTGAGCGGATTGGTTCACCCAGTCCTGTAGAAGTCCTCCTTATGGCCCCAGACCCCTTCCTTTGCATGACTGACCTACCCTTCTATAGAGTATACCTTTCCACACCCATAGGTCAAATTTCAAGTCTTGAGGTCATCATCCATAGGCCCTTCCATGAATCATTCTTCAATCCAGTTCTTGAGAAAATGGATCATTATTTGCTTAGAGAACAAACTTTAACTGTTGCAATCACATGTCCTAGGCTGCTTCCCGAACCATCTCTTGATCCATTCCTGGGAGTAGCAAACTTTTCCTTTCGAAGGATGACCAGTTGACACTCATAGATCACCATTCAAACCTTCAGGTCACCACCTTTAGTCAGCAGGTAATTCGTGACTCCGCCTCATATTTCCTCTCTTTCTCTAGGACTTCCAATGCTTCTTACACCATCCAAGTATACTTTGTCGAAGTCTTTAGAGTGAACCATGTGTCAGAACCTATTAGGTTTGCCACCTACTTCTGGAAGACCTTATGGCACCTACTAGGCACCCATGATAAGTTTTCATGCTCTGCATGCCATCCTCCGACCCAAGGTTAAACCTAGAGAGCCATAGTTTGTTAGGTTTAGACCTAGGGTTCCTTTGAATAAAGTCCATTCTTTAGGAATGCATCGTCAGTCGAGTTTAGGACATTGTCTCAGATTTTGATTGAGTGAGAATACCAGGAATTGGGATTTGTATTTACCCAAGGCTAAATTTGCATATAATGTTCGATCAATAGGTCTATAGGCTAGAGCCCCTTTGAAATTGTTCAAGGATACAAGCCTCTCACACCACTTGATCTGATTTCACTATTAGTCCAAACACACAAGTCTCTTGATGCACTTGCATAGCATGTAAAGGACTTGCATAACGAAATTCATGCCAAAATAAATTTAAGTAATGAAACTTATAAGAAATTGGCTGATTCTCAAAGGCGAGTCAAAACTTTTGACGAAGGAGACTATGTAATGATTAGGTTAAGGCCTGAATGGTTTCCTCCTGGAACCGTTAGAAAGTTACATGCTAGGGGAGCTGGGCCATTTAGAGTGGTAAAGAGAGTAGGATCCAATGCCTATGTGCTCGAGTTACCTCCAGAACTAGGCATTAGCTCCACTTTCAATATTACAGACCTAGTAGAGTATAGGGAGCCAGCTGTGATTCCCAGTGAGGCTTTTGAACCTAATCCCGCTCTTGAGAGTGAACCCAACCTGTGTGTCCACCAACAAACTGGCCTGTGAGGAAAGAGCAGATTGAAAAGATCCTGGATGATCAGGTTATCTCTACTCGTAATCGAGGATACCAAAGATACCTGGTCCGCTGGCTAGGAAGGCCAGATTCTGATGACTCTTGGATCTCCTGAGAAGAGTTACAAGAGCTGGACCCAGACCTCTTGGAGAGATACCAGAGCCAACTTGATCCTTACTCGACAGGGTCGAGTTCCTCCCACCCAGGGAGAATTGGTGCGGGCACCAGACTCAGAAGAAGGCTTCAGGGCTCCATCTGGATCTCTGATTGACATTGCCCGAAGAATTAGGGTTTTCTGGTTTTGTAATAAGGGTTGACTTTGTCAACTCAATTTTAGTTTGAGTCTGTATTTTCCTATAATTTAAATTTTGTTGAGTCATGTTGACTCAATACAAGTCCTAGTAGTGGTCTAGGTCTTCTCCAAGGTGCCACATTTTCTCCCAAGACCAAGCAAGTGGACACCACACTCCCAGCCACACTCCCAGCCATATGCCTGAGTCCAGGGGGCACCATATCTACATCCAGCAGCCTTTGGTCCCCACTCCACAGATAGCAGCTTCCTTCTCTCATGCGCCAGATGAGGAGAAATCCACCAAGAGTCCATAAATCAAGGGGGCGGCCAAGACTTTCCCAAGAGAACCAAAGTAAAGATGGGAAGAATTTTCTTGGAGAGAACTTCAAGGAGGCGCCCACTACCTGCCAAAAAAATCCAAAACAAAGATGGGAAGGACCTTGACATAGGGAGGAAGAAAAGGAGGAGTCCAAAAGAGTTGATCCATGGAAGGAAAAAAATTCTCTTGAAGATCCATACAAGGAGGTGCCATCTACCTGCCTTTTATAACCCAAATCAAATTTTTTGGTACTTTGGCCGACCATATGTGTATGATTTTTCCTGATTTGTAGATCCCCTCCTTTAGTCCCACATGGGAAGATGTAAAACCCTACTCCCTTGTAAAGCCTTATAAATTAAACCCCTCTTGTAAGTTTAAATCAATTAGATGAATGAAACCAAATTTTTTTTTGTGAGCAAACTTTGTGTTTTCTCTCTTCCACCCTTGCATCCAGGTGTTGAGCTCCGTGAGGGAGTAAATCCGGGTTCCCCAGGAACCTTGAGGAGGTGTGAGATCTCCAAAACCCTAAACCCTAGGTTAGCCACTCAATTCCCAAACCCTAGCCGCCATCACCCTTCTCTTTCCACCAAGTCCTAGTCTTTTCCTCTTCTCACGACCACCATCTCCAAGTCCAGGCCGACCACCAGCATCCATCTCCAGTCCAGATACTGCGGATCTACAACAATTCTAAGAGGAAGTCAGATAGACCTCTAGGAGAATTCAATTTCAGCAACTTCGGCTTTCAAGTTCTTCAACCTGGTAAGATCTTTTCTTGAGTTTCTGAATTCCTTCACTTGTTCCTCTTCTTTCCTAGATCTTGAGTCCAGGAGAAGCCGACCAAACCATGAAACCAGTATTGGAGGATCCATTGCGAAGATAGCCGACTCCGAGGATCCCACAATTTGCTCGAGAGAGTTCTTCCACAAAATCCTGAGAAGATCACTGTCTGGTTAGTAAACCATCTCTTCTCTCTATTTCTGTTATGTTGAAAGTTCAGAGCGAAACCCTAGGTCTGGGAGTTTCTCAACCCCCAGCGATCCGTTACTTCTGAACTACTCTGATAATTTAGTTTCTTCTAAACTGTGCTTTCAATCCTTACCTAGTTTCCTTCAACGTAGTTTAGCTTTACTTTGAGTCGAAGCCAATTTCTGAAATATAAAAAAAAAAAAAAAAAAAGAATTAATCTTAATTTTACTTCCGCATACGCTTCTTTGTTCTTTGTTCTGCATCATTTTTGGTATCAGAGCTTCTGTTCTACATCAATGTTGGTATCAGAGCTTTCGTGCTGCATCAAAACAGCAAGTAAAAATTAGAAAAGGAACTAGGTTTGAAGGGATTCAGGATTAGGGCTAAAAGCTGGCAGTCGGGGAAGAAGGAGCTCTTGGGCTTGGACGGCAGCAAGGACTCCTATTCCTTGGGCATGGCTAATCTCTAGGGATGCCAAGGGATACTATGGAAGCAAGGTTTCAATCCAGGAACACAAGGAGAGCACTCAAAGAGAGAACCAAAACTCAAATTCAAGACAATTTCACAAAATTTCAGTAATGTTTATTCATAAGAAAAAGATGCTTACAAGAGGGGAAGGGGTGGGGTATTTATAGAGTTCCCATGCCCTCAATAAGCATGGTAACACTTGGGTTACAAGTCCTCTTCCAATTGGAATACAAGTCCTTTCCTAGATAGGTTAGAATTATAAAGTTTAAAAGGATTAGAAATCCTAACTAGGTTAGGAATAAACTTGGTCTTCTCCTTCTTCTCTTCAACTTGGACTTGGTCAAACCTCTTTGGATATGGTCAACACTTCAAGGATGCCTAGGGGGGTGTGTTGGGCCTCTAGGACCAGCAAGGGATCAGCCTAAAGGGGCTTGGGTGCATGGGTTTGGGCCTCTAGAAGTTGGGGTGGCATGGTAGCCTGGTAGTAGGAATATTCCCTAGAATCTTGCTTCTTAAGGGCTTGGGCTTGGCACCTGGGCTTGATTTCTTTGTGCTGGGATGTAGGTGGACCTTTGGAACCATGAATTCCCTAGTTTAGAAATATGCTCTAGCATCTAGGAAGGAATCTGGATATCTGGAGGACATCTGGAAAAAATCAGGGTTTCTGGAAACATCTTGGATTCTGGGTTGTTATACAAAATCCAATGGACTAATGTAGCGGCCTCTGACTCCTAGATGTGGCCTGGTGGAACTCCAAAATAGGGTAACCTCCTCTCTTGTATAAAAATCAGGCTCATACTGGACTCATAATTGATGTAAAGGACTCAAAATATAGACTAGGTTGAGGGTTGAGACAAATCAACTAATCTCAACTTATTATAGGACTCAATTCTAGTTGATTACAAAATTTGACACATGGCTAGGTAAACCAAATAGGGCCCAGTAATCTGTGTCTGAAACTGGCACCCCCACCACCCAATCCTAGGAGAGTCCACTGATGGGAACATCGCCAACAAGGATGCTCCAAGCATGAACCTGGAGCTTCACGAATCTCAGAGCATATCCAGAATAAATTAGTTTGGGATTTATCTTTGTTTGAAATTTAAATTAGAATTTGGTTGGTTAGGATTGAGATATGGATAGGCTTATCTTATCTTATCTTGTATTTGAATTTGAATCATCACTATCTTTTTATCTTATATTCAAATTTAGATGAGGGTTGGACAGGTCTATAAATACTACCCTCGATCCTTTGTAAAAAAATAGTTTGGTTAATAAAAATTAGCTTTTAGAAAAGAGTGTTTCTTTTCATTCACCCCACATGGGGAGGGTGAGAGGCCCATCTTTCCTTTGCTTTTAGATGTCGAGGGGTGTGAGACCCTAGTTATCCCATTTTCCATCGAGTCCCTTCTATGATCTTAGGGATTTTCCTTTACGGCCCTAGGTAGTGATTTGGGTGGGATGCCCTAGGCTTTGCATGTAGTGAGATGGGTGGGATGCCCTATGCTACATGTAGTGGGATGGGTGAGATGCCCTAGAGATGAGATGTCTCTCTGTGAATGTAAGTCCCAAGTCCTAGAGTGTCAAATTTTCCTACCCTCCATCCCTATTATTCCTTCACCACCCCTTACAAAAAAAAAAAAATGATACCCTAATTTTGGTGACTTCTAGGCTCACCAACGATCCTACCCTTATCCGTCTCTCATCATCCACTACCAGGAACCATATCAGGAACCTAACCCTAGGAGAGTTCAACATTAGGTTCCATATCAGGAACCTAATCCTAGGAGAGTCCAAGACCTTGACCCTATCTAGGAACCCAATCGTAGAAGGCCCCACCATGAAGTCTATGATAAAGATGAGAGGGCCATGAGAAGCACTAGGGTAGAGGCACCCACCTTTGATGGTAGTCTAGTCTATGTAGACAAATTATTATTTTGAATGGTATGACATGAGTGAGGAGATGAAGTACAAATTTACAAAGATGAGGTGATTCGTCATGCTAGGCTACATTGGGCTAACCTTGATTGTACTAGGAGACAACAAGAATTTCCTCCCATAACCACCTGGCAAGACATGAAATTGAAACTTAAGGAGAAGTGTCTTCCTGAATCCTACAACCAGAAACTCCTAGACCAATCGAATAAGCTAGGTCAAGGGAATAGGTCTGTATCAGAGTACATCGCCCAGTTTGATGATTTCGCAGTTAGGTGCGATGAACCTGAGTCTCTAGCTCAAACCCTGTCTAGGTTCAGAATTGGATTACATGAAGACATTCAAATAGAGCTATATATGAGGGAGGTCACCAATTTGGATCAAGCATATCAGATATCTAGACATTATGAACAATTCCAAAGGGGACCTATGTATCAATGATCCAAACCTATTAGGACCAATTCCTCATTCCCAAAACCAAACCCAAACCAGGTGTACCAAGGTTGACTAAACCATAATCCCAACCCAGTCAGATTTAACTCCACCCAGTTAGGTCAAACCCTAATCAAGTCCGACCAAATCCTAACCCAATTCGATCCAATCCCAACCTAGCCCTTCCCATCCCTAACCCAAGTCGAAGTCAGTCCAGTTCAAGCAATTTTGCACCAGTTAGAATCGATAAGGATAAGCCACCAACATTTCAGAAAGCCCCAAGCCCCAGCCCCAATGCCTATTTTAGATGCAACAAGGTAGGTCACTATGCTAGCCAGTGTCCCACTAGATCGTTACACATAGGGGAGCTTGAGAAGGAAGAGCCTGAACCCAATGTTGAAGAAGTTTAAGAAGTTTATGAAGCTGAGGCAAACTTGATTGAGGCATATGAAGGAGATGAGGAGGAATTTGATCAGTCTGACCTAGTAGGTGCAGTTAGATGTATCCTGACCCAAACCCAAACTGAGGAAGATTAGCATAGGACTAGTATCTTACAAACCTTTATGAAATTGGGGATAAGGTATGCAAGATTATAATAGATAGTGGGAGTTGTGTCAATGTTATTGCTGCTGATACAGTTAGATCTTTAGGATTGACCCTAGTTTCCCATCCTAGCCCATATAAAATCTCATGGATAGACTCCACATCCATTCCAATAAAGTCTAGGTGCCAAATCTTGATTAAACTGCAATCATATGAGGAGAAGATTTGGTTTGATTTCCTTTCCATGAGAGCCAGTAGCATCATCGTAGGTCGAGCATGGCTCTACGATCATGATGTTGCCCTATCTGGTCGAACCAATCCCTATTGGTGCGGACACCAGAGGCACCAGAATAAGGCAGAGGCTTCTCAACCCTTTGTGGATCACTTAGTTAATATTTGAGTCCCCTGTAATAAAGCTTAGTCCAGCTACATTTGAGTCCTGTAATTAGTCCAGCTCTTGTTGAGCTAGTTCAGTTCAGTACTAGTCAGCTCATGTTGAGCTAATTTCAATTTTTGAATCCTGTCCAATCAGATTGAAGACTCAAGACCACGTCACACAAGTGAAGACCAAGTTCAACCTATTTGAAGACATAAAAGTTAAGCCCAAGTCCAACCCAGCTTGAAGACTTGAAGAGTCCAGGAAGAGAAGACAAAATCAGGAACAAATTCGAAACCCTGGACCAGCCGAAAGGAATTTGGGCCAGCCCAGGCCCAGGTAGAATTTAGGGCGCCCCTCCCTAGGGTCACCTCCCCTCTTGGTCGGCCACTTATGGTCACCACCTTGGCCGACCAAGAGAAGGACAAGAGGAGAGTGTTTGAGTTTAAGTTTTCTACCTATTTGCCTTGTATTCCAATTAGAGTTTGAAAAGGAAAATGAGTCCTATGTAAAGTCTAAAGTGCCCTTACTTGGAGCCCAAGGTTAAGGGTCTATTTAAGGGACCCTAGCCTCTTGTATGAAACACACTTTTTTGATATGAATTAAAACCTTGAGTTCTTCTATTGAGTTGTGTGATACCCTGCTGTGTGCATAAAGGGGTTTGTGAGAGTTCTTCTTACCGGTGTTTGCAATCATCTTCCTGCTGCGAACAAACCCTCCAGATCCCTGGATGCCCACTCCAAAAGAACCCTTCCCTTGCTACTTTTTCTTGTTTTCTTGTTCCTTTGTGAGTTTTCTAACCCTTGACAGGTTGTTTGCAGGTCCCCGAGTTCCTACGAATCCAACGACTCCAGCCAAGCCTCAATCGGACCACCAAGCAGAAAGCCGGGTATCCGCGGGTCATTGGCTCGGTTTTCCAGGCCGCATCCATCGAGGAACAAGAGATCCCTTCGCTGCGATCTTCACCGGATGCTTCAGACATTGTCAGGTACACCCCTCTACCTCTAGTAATTATATTGTAGGAGAACTTGCCCTAACCGAGGCTTCTCAGCCCCGGCGATCCTTCTTTAGTACTTTTCTAGGTCCTAATCTGCATGCGTAGCTTCAAGAATTCATACAAAATTCCCTACAACTAATTTTAATCTGAAAATTGGGAATTAATCACCTAACCCCATATATAAAACATACAAAAAGAATTGCATGCATATTAGTCCCCCATCACCTATACTTTTAGTCATCATGGGAAGAGATTTGTGATTCACTTGACTTAGCACAAAGAACCGACTAGGAGAAATTCTAGTAGCCTTAAGGAGAAGAAATCAGGAATTAATCTAATTAAGGTTCAGGAATTAGAGGAAGAAACTTCTGAACCCATTGAGGAACCAAAGGAAAATGATCCTGAACCCACTATAGTAATTGAAGAACAAGTGACTGAGCCAGGATTGAACATTATAGATGAAATTAAGGGTTCACAAGAGTTGTTCATAGAGGAAATCCAGGTATAAGTCCCTAAGGAACAACCCCAGGAAGTAGATGTGGGTAGTGAAATAATATCTAGTTTTGAGTCCAAAAAATCCACAGACCTACTCATCTATCCACACTTGCATTGACCTTTGCACAGCATTTGCATCAAGAAATTAGTCAAAAGATGAACCCATATAATGCACCCTATAAAAACTTGGCTAATTCCCAAAAATAAGATAAAGAGTTTTCTACAGGGGATTATGTGATGATCAGGCTTAGGCTTAAGCAATTCTTTTTAGGGACCATAAAGAAATTACATGCTCATAGAGCTAGACCATTCAAAATAATAGAGAAAGTTGGATCCAATGCCTATGTGCTCGAGTTGCCACCCGAATTAGGTATTAGTTCCACCTTCAATACTTCAGACCTTATGGTGTACCGGGAGCTAACAACGATACCTAGTGAGCTCTTTGAACCTCTCCCTTCTATTGAGAGAGAACCCATCCTAGAGAGTCCACTTATAATTTGGCCTATTAGTGAGGAAAGGACTGAGCACATCCTGGATGATCGAGCCATCAGTACTTGGATAAATGGCTATCCATGATATTCAATCTGATGGCAAGGTCAGCTAGAATCTGAGGACTCGTGGATCACCCGTGAGGATCTGCAACACCTCAACCCAGACCTCTTGAGCCATATGAGAGCCACATTGACCTATACTCGACAGGGTTGAGTTCCTCCCACCCCAGAAAAATTGGTAGGGGCACCAGGATCCGACATAGATTACTGGACCCTCTCTAATTTACTAATTAGTGTTTTGAGCCCTTGCCTATGTGTCAAAATTTGTAATCAAGTATAATTGAGTCTTATAATAAGTTGAGGCAAGATGCCCAAGTTGGTTTGTCTCAACCCTAATCCAGTTCAGTTAAGTCCCATTAAGTCCTATACATTTGTATTAGTCTAGTACTAGTCCAATTTTATATAAGAGAAGAGGATACCCAATTTTGGAGTTCTACCAAGCTTCATCCAGGAGTTAGAGGCCCTCATATTAGCCATAATGGGCCTTTGCTTGCCGCCCCAAATGTTTTGATGCCCTAGATGCCATGATTCCTTCCAGATGCCTAGAGAATATTCCAGGGACCAAGGCGCCCGATGATTCCAAGAATGTACCAGGTGCACCAGCCCAAGAGTCTCTAAAGCCTAGAAGTCCTGTAAGAAGAGGCATCCCAGGCGTTTTCCCAAGCCCATATAAAGATTTCAAGAACCATGATACTCAGGGAATATTCTAGGCACACCAGTCCAGGGTTTTATGCCTACTTGGAGGCCCATGCACCCAAGCCCTTTGGAGCCGCCCAAGCCCAATGGAGGATGCCTTTTGCTGTCCTAAAGTCCAAGCCAAAGCCATCCTTGCATCCAAGCCCAAAGAAAGCTCTTTGACCAAGTCAAATAAGGAGAGAAATCCAACTAGAACAAGGAGAACAAGTTTTAATTTCATTCAAAGTGTATACTCCTAATTCTAAACCCCTTTGTAATCCCTCTCCCACTCTACTTTGTAATTCTTTCCTACAAGGAGAGGACAAGGTAAAACTTTATAAATACCTCACCCCTCCCCCTTTTGTAAGTAACTCTTTTCATGAATGAAACCATGCTGAAATTTAGTTCAATTATGTTCAATTGTGTTCTTGTGATTGAGGTGTGTGAGTGCTACAAAGTGTGCCTTAGTTCTTCCAAGCCTTGATCAACCAAAGCATCAGCATTCAAACCCTAATCTATCCCAAGGAAGAGAGCCCTAGCCATTCTTCAGCCTGAGTCTTCTTCCATCTCTAGCCGCCAGCAACAAAACCCTGATTCCTCTTTTCCCAAACTCTAGTTCTTCTTTTCTGATTTCTTATTTGTTTTCTTGCTAATCTCTGATGCTTGTAGGATCCCCGAGGTATTCACCTCCAAGGAGGATGCCCTCTTTGCCTCAAGGACCGATCCTAGATAGCTGCCTGAACTGAGGAATCAAAGGCTTGTCTTCTAGGCGACAATCCTGAGTGCTGTGTGACACTGGCTTTGAGCAGATTTTTGAATCGGTGCTTGGTAAAATCTTTCACCCTCCTAACTTCTGATTTGTTGAAGGTATGCTATCATAACTGGGGGTTTCTCAATCTCTGAGATCCTTTCTTTTATTATTTTGCATGAGTTCTTTATGGGTATGATGTTTCTTTTTATTACTAGTTTTCTTGCTCATCTTTACTTGATTTTGGGTCATTAATCTGCAAATTAAAATTCTAAAAAAATTACAAAAATAATTAGATTTTATTTTCCTACAATCATGGTAGTCCTAGGATCATCCTGCATCATTGTCCCTCTGGTGGTGCAGTTTCCTATCAGAGGTGTGGGTGTCGTGCCACTGAGCCCCGATCCTCGGTGGGGCATTTCTATTCCAGGAGGGATAGTCAAAGTGTTGCAGGGCCTAGGGCCTTAATGGGATAATTTTCTTATAATAGGTACAGGTTCCATGTTGTAAGGACTGGAGAACCTCGGTTGCATGGCCATAGACAAGGTGGTGTGTTACAAGGCCTGAAGCCTGGTGGAGCATGCATTGCACAGAACGTGTGGGTGGTGTGTTTGCAGAGCTTGAATCTCTGGTAAGCTATGCGCCACCTCCTGGAGTTTGCAGGTAGCTGGGAGCTTCCATGCCATGGTCTGAACCTCTACTGATCCCCCCCTTTTTGCAACTGGCAGGAACTTCGATCTTTGTAGGAAGGGGAGCTCTATCTTGAGAGCTTGACCCTGGATGGTGGGAGCACGACCTTGACCAGGAGCACGATCTCAATCAGGAGCTCGACCCTGGATGGGAGCTGACCTCGACCAGGGGCTCGACCTTGGATGGTAGGAGCATGGCCTCGATCAAGAGCTCGACCCTGGATAGGAGTTGACCTCGGCCAGGGGCTCGACCTTGAATGGCAGGACCACGACCTCGGTTGGGAGCTCAACCCTAGATAGGAGCTAACCTCGGCGAGGGCTCAACCTTAGATGGCAGGAGCATGACCTCGGTCAAGAGCTTAATCATGGATAGGAGCTGACCTCAGTCGAGGGCTCGACCTTGGATGATAGGAGCATGACCTCGACCAGGAGCTCGACCCTGGATAGGAGTTGACCTCGATCGGAGGCTCAACCTGGCAGGATGGGGGAGCTCTATTTTGGGAGCTCGATCCCAGAAGGCAAGAGCACAACCTTGGCTAGGGGCTCCACTCTGGAAGGTGGGAGCATGCTCTAGGAATAATGGTGGCTCAACTCTAGATATTCATTTGGTCGCCACATCCAGGTGGCACCTTCCACCCACGCAGCTGCCAGCTGGGACCATCATTGGTTCCATATCAGCGGTAATGCCATATCAATATCCATTAAGAAAAGCAATCTTTACATCCATCTACCATATTTCATAGTCATAGTATGCAACTATGGCAAGCAATATCCGAATGGATTTGAGCATGGCTACTGGTGAAAAAGTTTCATCATAGTCAATACCATGTCTTTGTTTGAAACCTTTTGCCACCAGTCTAGCCGTGTAGGTCTCTATTTGACCATCTACTCCAATCTTCTTCTTGAAAGCCCATTTACACCTGATTGGGTTTACTCTTTCAGGAGGATCTACTGATGTCCAAACCTGATTAGAGTACATGGAGTCTATCTCAGATTTCAGGGCCTCCAGCCATCTATCAGAGTGTCCACTCATGATAGCTTCTGTATAGGTTATAGGATCATCATCCTGTATGATACTGGCTTCATTAATATTCCCAATAACAAAACCATATCTAAGAGGTGCACTTCGCACTCTCTCTAACCTATGGAGAGGAGGTGTGTGTTGGTTGTTCCTGAACCTTAAGAATATCTGGTTAAGGAATTACTTCAGGTGTAGGTTAAACTTCTTCAAGTTCAAATATCATCCACTGCCCCATTGTTGGATAAACTCCTTTTCCAAGAATATGGCATGCCTACTGACAAAGACCTTTTGCTTAGTAGAGCGGTAGAAAAGGTAACCCATACCTTCTTTAAGATATCCTACAAACCTGTACTTGTCAGCCCTAGTACTTAGCTTATGTCCAACAATATTCCTGATATAAGTAGGGCAACCCCAAATCTTAAAATACTTAAGACTTGGCCTTCTTCCTTTCCATAATTTATATGGAGTGCTTTTAACTACCTTTGATGGAACCCTATTCAATATGTAGGTAGCAGTCTCTAAGGCATAACCCCAGAAGGATACTGAAAGATTTGTGAAGCATATCATGGACCATACCATGTCCAACAAGGTTCGGTTCCTCCTTTTTGCTATACCATTTTACTATGGTGTGTATGGAGGAGTCCATTCAGAGAGTTCACCTTTGTCTTTAAGATGATCGAGAAATTCACTACACAAGTATTCTCCTCCTCTATCAGCACCCCAATTTTATTTCTTAACCTCACTTTGATATGCTTTGAATTTATCAAAGGCTTTGGACTTGTGTTTCATAAGATACATATATCCGAACCTCGATAGATCATCAGTAAAACTGATGAAATAAGAGTATCCTCCTCTAGCCTGGGTTGTCATAGGGCCACACATATCTATGTGTACTAGACCTAACAACTCAGTTGCCCTCTCTCCATGTCCAGTGAATGGAGATTTGGTCATCTTACCAATGAGATAGGACTCACAAGTTCCTAATGACGCATGATCAAAAGGTTCAAAGAAGTTTTCTTTGTATAACTTGCTTATCCTGGACTCGCTGATATGACCCAAATGGCAACGCTAGAGATAAGTGACATTTACATCATCTTTCTTCTTTTTCTTGTTTTTAACAAGCATAACCTCATCATTGAGTGACATAGTCAAAAGACCATTAGTAAATGTACCACAACCAATGAATTTCTTTGAAAACAAATCGAGCACCCATGGCTTGACAAATTTATTTCATAACTTTGTTTTAACAACAAAGGTATATGATAGTTATTAAAAATAATAATTAACCCAACTTTATTTAATTAAAATTGATATTTGTTATAGTGTTTTGCAGGAAATAATTCTATAAATGTGAAGAGCTCAATTTTAGAAATCCAATAGTGCAAATGGCACTCAAATCAGACCTGAAATGAAATCGAAATCTAATTTTAAAGAAATTATAAGAAATTATATGGATTTTAGGGCAACCAATCCACCATGGATTGGTCGCTCAGTCCATGGATCGATCGAAAGTCCACAGGAAGCCATGGCCAGTAGTCCATGGATCAAAACCATGGATCACAAAGCCTGTTTTGAGCCAAAATCAATCGAGCTGCACCCCATCTCCATCGAAGTCATCTCCTCTACCTAGAGAAGCAGCTATAGCTACTGATCACTAGTTCTCCCCTTCAAAATTCCCCTTCCACCATTTTAAAGAACTGCCAAAAAGCTATCGGTCTCCTTCTTCTTCATCGATTCCATAATTTTCTACCCAGTCCACCATTATCAGATGATGCGGGACTAATTAGCATGCAAGGGAATTTTTGTGGATTCACCATTAAGTTAAAATTTTAATTCCCAAATTTCAAGTTAAAAGGATGTAAGGGTGATCCTATAGAAATTCTAGACTGTAAGCATGCAATAAAGACCCTCTAAAGAGATAAAACAGGACCGCCAAGGCAAAAAAACCCCGGTAGGGAAAGCTCTTATGCAATAACTCAATCTAGAGGGCTAGGGGGTGTGTACCTGGCAATGTTTGCTGTTACTTCCATGAAGAGATCACTCCTCGCTCCTGGATGCGGCCTGGAAAGTTAAGCCAAAAAACTCGCGGATTTGTCGGCTTTTTATTCGCTGGTTCAAAGGCAAAGTAAACGGTGTCCGATCTTCATAGAATTGGAGGGACTTGCAAGACACCTATCAAGGGATTAGGGAAACATATCAGATTAAGAAAAGAAAGAGGAAAAAGGAAAGAAAATGTTGAATGGGGAAACCAAGATGGGAGTAGGAAGATGGGCATCCAAGTAGATGGTGGCTAGGGTTTTGATAAATAGGCCTCACACCTCTCGATGCTTAATGAGCAAAGGCAAATGGGTCTCTCACCCACTCCCTCACAGAGGTCGATGCACAAATGCAAAGGTAATGTTAAGAAGAAACTCTCAACTTTTCATTAATCATAATTCATCAAGGTATATTACAAGAGGGGGAGGGGTGGGGTAATTATAGGTGCTCCCATGTCCTCTCCTTGATAGGATTGGAGTACAAAACTTGAATAGGAAAAGAATTACAAATTTGAATAGAATTAAGACTTGATTCTTAAAAGGGGATTCTTAAAAGGATGTGGACATCTCTCCTTCTTTGACTTGGTCAAAGGGCCTCCTTGGACTTGGTCAAAGGGCTCTTCATGGGCTAGGATGCCTCCTTCATTCGGGCTTGGACTTTGGGCAGCAAGCTTGTGGATTTGGGCGGCCTCCATATGGGCTTGGCGTGTTGCTTCTTGGTGGGCTTGGAAAGGCTTGGGGCACCAACCTTATTTTGGGCTAAGGAAGGCCTAGGATGCCACTTGCTTTTGGACTAGGAGGATGCCATCCTTGAGGCATGACAGGGGCCGGGCGTATGGCTGGAGTAGAGGCCCAGGTGCATGAACAATAGGGGCTTGGATGGGATATAGTGACTCTCCTCTCTTGTACTGGACTTGAACCAAAATATAGCTCTTAATTGATGGACTAACTTTATTACAAAACTTGGCTCACTTTAATACAAGTGACTCGAGACTAATGGACTACCGGACTCAGATATAACAAGGATCAAAACATGACTCAAGGACCCCAAACAGTGCTCTAATGGGTTCACTTGAGCTTAATTAAGCTAAACCCTAATTACAGGACTTTAAATGACTTAAATGACTTAAGCCCTAATTACAAGACTCAAAGGGCTAACAGGACTTGATTTTTTTGGCAAAATTGAAAATTGATTAAAGAACTAAAAGATCTCAAAATTTAGGAACTCATAGTGAACTAGGGTTGATCCTGATATCCCCGTCAATTCTCCCGAGATGGGAGAAACTCGACCCTATCGAGTAAGAGTCAATCTGGTATTGGTAAAAGGGTTGGGTTGTGGTGCTGCGGGTCCTCTCGAGGAATTCATGAACATACAAAGTCTGGTCGGCCTTTCCATCAGACCAAACGATATGGATAGCCTTGGTCCCGAGTCATAATAGCTTAGCCGTCCAGGTCATGCTCGATCTGTATTCCTCTCCCAGGGCAATTTAGTGGACACTCAGGTAAGGTTTCTCTCTCAAGAATAGGGTGAGGTCCATAAAATTCACTAGGTGTCATTGCTGGTGCCCTATTCACAATTAGGCTCAAGATATTGAAAGTCAAGCTAATGCCAAAATCCGGGGGTAACTTAAGCACAAAGGCACTAGGATCAACTCTCCTTATTACTTTTAAGGGTCCAGTTTCACAGGCGTGTAGCTTCTTAATGGCTCCCAGAGAAAACCACTCAGGTCTAGACCTAATCTCTACATGATCTCCCTCAACATACTCTTTGACTTGAATTCAGGAATTAGCCATGTTATTATCAATGTTCAAGTGAATGCTATTGTCTTGATGCAGATGCTGTGCAGAGATCTATGCATGTGTGAACAGTGGGATTAGGCCTAGGGATTTTTCAGAATTAAAATCATGTAGCACTTCAGTCTCTATTTTTACTTCATCCCCTATGTTAAAGATGTAAATCAAAAACTCAATCCACCTTTCAGGTTTCAAACTTAAGATTTTCTAGGAATCATAAAACCTAAAAGTTTTATGGTATGGGTACCATAAATTTCCTAGGGACAATAAATATCCTCTCAAGAACTATAGGACATGGATTGTAGCATGGAAGTCTTTAGGGTAGACACGGTTCAACAGGCTTCTATGCTTGAGAGAAATTAGATGGGTGCTTGTCTTAACCACATGCACTAGAGTGGTTTACAGGCACTAGTTCTAGAGTAGGCTGGGAATCCATTACTGGTGGAAGTGTTGACTCCGTTATTGATTTTGATGATAAACAAAATACTTAAGTATAAGTTGAGTACAAACTGTGTCTTTAAAGTATGTTTTTATAGAAAAAGGTACTCACCAATTCTACAAGTTTTGTTTGGTTGTCAAAGAATGAAGAAGTCCCTTCCATGATTGAAAGACCAGCTTTTAATGGACTTAAGAACTTGAAGATTGCTTGAAATGACTAAAATAGTGAAGCACAACTTGATTTCAGCAGAGGTTCAATGGTTTTGAAGAAATCTTAGTCAAGTGTCGACTCAAAGTGTTGACTCAAAGCTTAAATGTCGACTCATGACATGGAAGTATCGACTCAAGCTGGCACGCAGAAAGTATTTCAGATAGCACAACTGAAGTGTTGACTTATGCCAATCAAGTGTCGACTCAAAGTGTTGACTCAAGGATCGGCTCATCACCAGAGAATTTTTGGATACAGAACTTGCTGAAATTGAAGACTTGCCTGAAGTGTCAACTCATAGTTGTTAAGTGTTGACTCACCAGAAGAAGTGTCGACATACCAGACAATTCCAAAGAACTTCATTGAAGAAATTTAAACTTGGTGTCGACCATGGAATGCAAGTGTCGACCCTAAGTGTCGACTCACAATGTTGAAGTATCGACACTTGGAGTTCTATGAATAGTAACGGCTAGTTTTTCAAATGTAGAACTCGGCCCTCTTGCCTTCCAACGACTAGTTTTTCATGTCTAATGGTTATAAACTAGTTTTAAGGCCTTGGAATTGTATTTAAGTGTTGGAAATCAAATCAAAATATAAGAGGAAGAAGAGAAACAAAAAGAAAAGCAAGAAAAGGATAGAAAAAGCAAGTGCATTCAATCCTATTTATTTTGATCAACAACCATCAAGCAAAAAGAAGTCTCTAAGCATTCAAAGCCTTCAAGAAGCATTCAAGGTCAAACTTTGATCATTGATTGAGGCTTCATCAAGCTCAAGACAAGCAACTTCACTGAGTTTCAGAGAGAAATCAGCTTTACTTTAGAAAGCTTTTATTGTTGCTTTACCTTAAACCTTATCTCTTGTTATAAAGGTTCTTGGTTAGCTCGTAAAATGAAGGGAGGTTATTGGTGAGCCTTGAAAACTAATTAGGTCCTTGGTTAGCCCGCAAAACTAAGGGAGGTTGTTGGTGAGCCTTAAAATCAATTAGGTTCTTGGTTAGCCTGTAAAATCAAGGGAGGTTTTGACTTGTGAGTCTTGTAAAAACAAGTCAGGTTTTGATTAGTGAGCCCGAAAAACTAGTCGGCTATAATCGATTGAGATTATAGTGAATTCCCAAGGGGATCTTGGAGAGTGGATATAGGTGCATTGGAAAGCACCGAACCACTATATCTTGATTGTGTTTATGGATTGATTGTCTATCTTTTGCTCTTTTATTATTGCATTTACATTTCCACTGCATACTCATTAAGAGAATTATAATTCACCTTACACTAGCACTCATAATTGTTTATTGCATTTGGCTCATATTCTTGCAAGTAAATATTTTATTTTTAGAAATCCAATTCACCTCCCCTCTTGGATTGCTTACTGGGCAACAAGGGGTATCAGAGCCCTATTCTCAATTTATAGGTCTAACCGCCTTGAGTAAAAATCTATGGAAGCCCCTATTTGTACTAGTGTAGTTGAGGGACAAGCCTCAAATAGACCTCCATATTTTAATGGAACAAATTATACTTATTGGAAAACTAGAATGAGAATTTACATGCATTCAATTGATTACAATTTGTGGAAGGTTGTTGATGAGGGTCCTCATGTTTCTTTGATTGTTGTTAATAGTGTTTCCATCCCAAAGCTCGAAGAGGATTGGGATGAAAATGATATTAAATAATCTAAGATTAATGTGAAAGCAATGAATCTCTTCTATTGTGCATTAGATCCTAGTGAGTTTAATAGAATTTCTACATGCACATCTGCTAAAGAAATATAGGACACAGTTGAAGTTACCCATGAGGGTACCGATCAAGTGAAGAACACTAAAGTAAACATGTTAGTGCATACTTATGAAATATTCCGAATGGAACCAAATGAATCTATCACTGACATGTACACTAGATTCACAAACATTGTAAATAGCATGAAAAGTTTAGAAAAAATTATGTCTAATGCTGATCTTGTCAACAAAATTCTCAAGTCACTTCCAATATCAAGGGATTCAAAGTTGACCGCCATACAAGAAGCAAAAGATGTTGACAAACCATCTTTGAAGCAATTGATGGGATCGCTCATGACTTATGAGCTCAATATAAAGCAAAATTCTATGGATATAGACAAAAAGAAAAAGGGGATAGCCTTCAAGTCTACTATTCAAGAAGAATTCTCAAATGATGAATCTAAAGAAGAAGAAGATGATGAGAGTGAGGAAGCACTTCTAGCAAGGAAATGCAAAAAATTTATGAAAAGAAGAAAGTTCCCTTACAAGAAAAGATTCCAAACAAGTAAAGATAAGGGAAAGAAAAAGGAGAAAGAAAAGGTAAAGGAGAAAGAAATACCTACATGCTTCGAATGCAAGAAGCTCGGATACTACAAATTTGACTGTCCTCTCCTAAAGAAATCAAGAAAGAAGCTTAGGAAGAAAGCTATGATGGCAACCTGGAGTGATAGTGAGGACTCTAGCTCAGAAGAAGAACAAGCTAAAATTGCAAATCTATGTCTCATGGCACATCAAGAACAAGAAGAGGTAATTTCTGATATTGAAGTAGAGTTTACCTTTGATGAATTGAAAAATGCTTTTGATGAATTAATGAATGACTACAAATTTATTTTATCTAAAAATAAAAAATTAAAAAAGCATGAAAATAGTTTTTCACATGAAAATAATTCTCATTTAAATGAAGTTAGTGAATTGAAAAATAAACTTGATGTTTTAGAAAAGAAAAATAAGGATTTAACAATGAAAAATGATGTTTTGAAAAGACCTAAAACTTGTATTTCAAACGATGATCTTTTAAAGAAAAACAAAGATTTAGAAATAGAAAACAAAAACTATAAAAATGAACTTGATAAAATAAAACCCTTTGTTGAAAAGTTCACTTATAGTTTTGAAAAACTAGATCTTCTTTTAAATAATCAAAGAGTTGTTTTTAACAAAACAGGATTAGGTTATAAATCTCAAAAATAGCAAAGGTATTTCAACAACTTTTTTGTACTTGCATCATCAAGCATTACATATTTTTCATGCAAAAAACTATGACATAAAGCTTTTCAATGCAACTTGAGAAAAATCAATGATTTTGGAAAGATTTGGGTTCCAAAAGAAACCAATTTAAGTACTAACTCTAAAGGACCCATGTTGGCTTGGGTACCTAAAAACAAAACTTGACTTGTTTTACAGGTGTTTTTGCAACCAAGGAAAATAAAAGGCTATGGTATCTTGATAGTGGTTGTTCAAGACACATGACAGGAGATGTGAAGCAATTCATCTCTTTTGAGGCAATAAATGGAGGGAGTGTGACCTTTGGTGATAATGGTAAAGAAAAAATCACTGATATTGGTAAGGTTCACATCTCCCCTTCTACTTGCATTAACAATGTACTTTTAGTCGAAGGTTTAAAGCATAATCTCTTAAATATTAGTTAATTTTACGATAAAGATTTTCAAGTTATTTTTAAATCATCTTATTGTATGATAGCTAGTCCCGATAAAAATTGTGTAAAATTTATTGAAAAAAGGCATGGAATATTTATCTAGTAGATTTGGACAATCTATCTTTACCTGATGGAGAATGCCTAGTTATAATGAATTCTACTATAGATGATATTAGTGAGCTTTGGCATCGTAGACTAGGACATGCTTGCATGTATTTACTTTCAAAACTTTTTAAAAAGGATTAGTAAGAGATTTTCCAAAACTTAGTTTTGAAAAGGATAAAATTTGTCAAGCTTGCCAATTTGGAAAACAAATAAAAATAACTTTCAAACCTAAAGGTTTTGTTACAACTACTATGATGCGGGACTAATATGCATGCAATTATTTTTGTGTGTTTTATATGTGGGGTTAAGAGATTAAATCCTAAAATTATATCAAAATAAGCTATACAGAATTCTATATAAATTTTAGAAGTCAAGCATGCAGATTAGGACCTAGAAAAGCAATAAAGAGGATCGCCGGGGCCAAGAAGCCTCGGTTAGGGCATGTTCTCCTACAATAAAACTACTGGTGATAGAGGGGGTGTACCTGACAATATCTGAAGCACCCGATGAAGATCACAGCGAAGGGATCTCTCATTCCATGATGGATGCAGCCTGAAAAATCGAGCCAAAGACCCGTGGATACCCGGCTTTCTACTTGATGGTCCGATTGAGGCTTGGCTGGAGTTGTTGGATTCGTAGGAACTCGGGGACCTGCAAACGACCTGTCAGGGGTTAGAAAACTCAAAGGAGATCAAGAAAATAAAAGAAAACAGCAAATGAGAAAGGAATTTTGGAGTGGGCGGCTAAGGCTCTAGAGGATTGGCTGGCGGCAAGATGTAGTTGCAAACATCGGGAGGAAGAACTCACAAAACCCCTTTATGCACACAGTAGGGTATCACACAAAAGTTAAAGGAAACTCAAGTATTTTCATATTTCAAAAGTAATCTCATACAAGAGACTGGGGTCCTTTAAATAGACCCTTAGTCTTGGGCCCCAAGTAAGGGTACATTAGACATTACATAAGAATCCTTTTCCTTCTCAAACCCTAGCTAGAAAATAAGGAAACATTAGGTAGAAAAAATTCCTAAAAATTTTCTTAACTTGGTCAACACTCCAAGGATACCTAGGGGAGCGTGTTGGGCTTCTAGGAGTAGCAAGGGGCTGGCCCAAAGGGACGGGTGCATGGGCTTGGGCCTCTGGAAGCTAAGGTGGCCTAATAGCTAGGTAGCAGGAATATTCCCTGGTATCTTGCTTCTTAAGGGCTTGGGCTTGGTGCATGGGCTTGATTTCTTTGGGCTAGGATGTAGATGGACCTCTGGAATCATGAATGCCCTGGTCTATGAATATACTTTGGCATCTGGAAGGGAATCTGGACATCTGGAGGGCATCTGCAAGGAATCAGGATTTTTGATTTTCCTCCTGGGGTCTTCAAATCTTCAAGCTTGGTTAGACTTGGGCTATACTTCTATGTCTTCCATCTAGTTGGACTTGGTCTTTACTTGTATGATGTAGTCTTGGGTTTTTAGTGTACTTGGACAGGACTCAAAAAAATAAAATTAGCTCAACATGAGCTGACTAGCATTGGACTGAACTAGCTCAACATGAGCTGACTAGCATTGAACTGAACTAGCAACTCAAAAGACTCAAAGAACAACTAAAATGGACTCAGATGGGCTATGTAATCCAAAGAGGGCTGTGAAGCCTTTGTCTTATTCTGGTGCCTCTGGTGTCCCACCAATTCTCGTGGGATGAGAGGAAACTCGACCCTGTCGAGTGAAGATCAGGCTGGCTCACATTCTCTCAAGGAGGTCTAGGTTGAGATGCTGCAAGTCCTCTCAAGAAATCCATGAATCATCTGACTCTGGCCGGCCTTGCCATCGGACCAGGTAGCGTTATAATCGAGACCCCGGGTCGTAATGGCTTGATCATCCAGGATACGCTTGATCCGTTCTCCTCTCTCAGGCCAAGTTTGTTAGTGGACACTCTGGGTTAGGGTCACTCATAATAGGAGGGGATAGGTCCAAAGGCCTCACTAGGTATTGCTGCCGGGTCCCTGTACTCAACCAGGTCTGTAATATTGAAGGTAGAACTAATGCCCAAATTCGAAGGCAAGTCTAACACCTAGGCATTTGATCCAACCTTCTCTATCACTTTAAAAGGTCTGGCTCTGCGAGCTTGAAGCTTCTTTGGGCCTAAGCCTAACCAAGATAGAATCAACTACACCAAATTCTTTGGTCCATCTTTGGAAATTAGCCAGTTGTTTCAAAATTAGTGCAGGTGGTGAACATGCTGGGCACATGTATACTCCTAACAAGATGATGCAAAGGACTCAAACTTACACCTAACAGACTCGACTATGTATTCTTATAGTAGGAAGTTTTATTGAACTCTTTAGACCTAAACCTAAGAGATTATAGGTTCTCTAGGTTTGATCCTAGCTTGACATGCACATGAAAACTTACAATGGGCTCCTAACAAATTCCAAAGGGTATGCCAAAAGTATAATGCAAACCTAACATGCGTAATGAATGCATGCAGTATGCTAATCTCAACTAAATGCAATCTAATGATCCTAAAAATACTGGAGATGTCTGGAAAGGGTAGAAAATAAGAACTGGGTTCAAAATTAGCCTGGTAGAGTAGAGAAAAAGATTTTGGGTTAGTTGGATAAAGTACGATATAAGAAGGCATGTTAGGGACTAATCCTATACTAATAAGGCTAACCTTAGGGGGTTGCGGTATATCTATGAGGTTTACATAATGGAAGGATGGGTTATTAATCTCAGGGAAGAGGTCCTTAATGGGGACTATAGGAGGAGGCTCATCTTGAGGGTACTGATTCAAAGAGATCAGGTCCTTAATAAATTATTCAGGTTCTTGTATTTTAGAACTAGACTCTATAATTTGGCTCTCCTCTATGGTTTCCTCGAGTAAGGCTCTAGCAGTAGTACCTAGGTTCTCTTCCTCTATTTGTTCTTCCACTATAGCTTTAGGTTGGATGTGGTCAAGGTCAACTAGCTCTGGGTTGGTTTCTACCTGGGTATCTACTGGGTCAGCTAATTCTCCTCTTCTCCCTCATACTCATCCACTAAGCTCGCATCAGCTTCATACACTTCTGCATTAATGTAAGCCTTATGAATCTCAGGAATGGTTGGGGAAGGTCGGCTAAGAAAAAATTGGCTAGGTCCTAGTTTCTGAGTATGGGCAATAATCCTAGTAGGTTCAGGTTGCCTAAGGGGTAGTGGCTCACTACTGGGTTCATATTTAGGGGTACTAATCCTATGGGATTCAAGTTGGCTAAGAGAAACCTGTCTAGTACTAGGCTGATACCTAGGGGTTATGGGCTCTCAGGGCTCATAGGACAAGGGTGTAGATCTATGGTTCATGGAATTATAGGATCTGGGGACATAGAATTTAGGTTCAGCTCTATGGGTCTTTGGTCTACTGGGCTCATGGGATATGGGCTCATAGGTTCTAGAGTCATAGGATTTGGAGTCATAAGATCTATAGGTTGTGAGTATATAGGTTAAAGATGGCTCAGGTTTGGATCTAGTCTGGGTCCTTTTAGGTTCAGGATTATAGTATGGGTCAAGATGAGGGGCTCTCCTAGGTTTAACCTTACGGTATGGATCAGGGTTTGGGGTCCTCCTAAGTTCAGGATTATAATATGGGTCAGGATGAGTGGCTCTCCTAGGTTCAGGATTATAGTATGGGTCAGGGTGAGGGGCTCTCCTAGGTTCGACCTCATGGTATGGATCAGGGTTTGGGGTCCTCCTAGGTTGAGGGGACTCAGGATCTGGCTCAAGCTGTGACCCATGGGTTCTTTCTATGGTCCCTACATTGCCTTCTAATTGATCAAACCTATTGGCAAGATGGTCAATTCTATTGTTGGTTTGGGTACCGGACTGAGTTAACTGGGTAGTCAACTGGGCCATGGATTGGGCTAGCTGCTCAGTGAGTGCATTAATCTTGGCTTCAAGGTTATCCATGGATTCAACCAAAAGTGGAGATGGTGGATGATATGAAACCCTTGATCTAGTGCTCATGCAAGACTCGATCAAACCGACTATAGCTGACTAGACCTAGAGTCTAAAACTAAGGGCTCAATCAGAGTAGCAAGCTAGCCTATAGCAACCCTGTACTCATCAAGGCATGTGTAAGGGGAGTGTTAGGTCCCTGATTGTCAATCCTAGACACCAATCAGAGATTGGCCAGGTAGGCGGACCAGCACACAAGCCCTTCGGGATTGAATCCCTAAACCACCATTCTAAACACCGAGCACAAAGCACATACAGGTTAGCTTGATATAATGATCTGACACTTAGCCCGGACCCGACCAGTTGGTGTCCCTAGCCCACTAGGGCAAATTAAGTCTAATAAGTTTTAAGTTAGGCTTGGGACCGAATGCAGGGGATGTGGTTTTAGGCTAAGGAGAGGTGATCAAATCCTCCCCCCATCTAACATAGTAAGAGTGCCCTTATAGATAGTTTATGCAATGATGGCAGGTAGATGATGCAAATTAGGGTTTAGATGTTTTTGGTATTTTTGGAGAATATGTAATTTTTTTTTTATTTTGGTATATTCTTAAATAGAAGAAAACTTGCAAATTATGGCCTAATATGTAGGAGATATACTAAAATTAAAAGATATGCAAAAAGATGCTAAACAAAACCCTAAAACTTCTAAACTTGTCTTGCTGAAAAAAAATAGAGCCAAAAGTTTACAGGCTGTATTTTGGCTTGCAAAATATTCACAGATCAAAATAAAATCTGCAAAAATTCTGAAAGTTATATTGAATTATAATGAATCTAGCAAAATAAATTTTATAATTTTTAGAATTCTGAATAGGGAGAAATAACTAAAATAACAGAGTATATATAGACTGAAAAAAATGCAGAAAACAAGCCCTAATCTAAGCTCTGTTACCAAATGATGCAGGACTAATATGAGTGCAATTATTTTTGTGTATTTAAAATGTGGGGTTAAGAGATAAAATCCCAAAAAATGGATCAAAATAAGCTATAGAGAATTCTATATGAATTTTAGAAGTCAAGCATGCAGATTAGGACCTAGAAAAGTAATAAAGAGGATCGTCGGGGCTGAGAAGCCTCGGTTAGGGCAAGTTCTCCTACAATAAAACTACTGGTGGTAGAGGGGGTGTACCTGACAATATCTGAAGCACCCGATGAAGATCGTAGTGAAGGGATTTCTCGTTCCTCAATGGATGCGGCCTGGAAAACCAAGCCAAAGATTTGCAGATACCCGGCTTTCTATTTGGTGGTCCGATTGAGGCTTGGCTGGAGTCGTTGGATTCGTAGGAACTCGGGGACCTGCAAACGACCTATCAGGGGTTAGAAAACTCAAAGGATATCAAGAAAATAAAGGAAAACATCAAAGGGAAAAGGTATTTTGGAGTGGGCGGCCAAGGCTCTGGAGGATTGGCTGGCGGTAGGATGTAGTTGCAAACACCGGGTAAAAGAACTCACAAAACCCCTTTATGCACACAGCAGGGTATCACACAAAAGTTGAAGAAAACTCAAGTATTTTCATATATCAAAAGTAATCTCATACAAGAGTCTAAGGTCATTTAAATAGACCCTTAGTCTTGGGCCCCAAGTAAGGGTACATTAGACATTACATAAAAATCATTTTCCTTCTCAAACCTTGGCTAGAAAATAAGGAAACATTAGGAAGAAAAAATCCCTAAAAATTTTCTTGACTTGGTCAACACTCCAAGGATGCCTAGGAGGGCGTGTTGGGCTTCTACGAGTATCAAGGGGCCGGCCCAAAGGGGCTCGGGCTCATGGGCTTGGGCCTCTAGAAGCTGGGGTGGCCTGGTAGCCAGGTAGCAGGAATATTCCTTGGTATCTTGCTTCTTAAGGGCTTGGGCTTGGCACCTGGGCTTGATTTCTTTGGGCTAAGATGCAGATGGACCTCTGGAATCATGGATGCCCTAGTCTATGAATATACTTTGGCATCTGGAAGGGAATCTGAACATCTGGAGGGCATTTGCAAGGAATCAGGATTTCTGATTTTCCTCCTGGGGTCTTCAAATCTTCAAGCTGGGTTGGACTTGGGCTATACTTCTATGTATTCAATCTAGTTGGACTTGGTCTTTACTTGTATGATGTAGTCTTGAATTTTTAGTGTACTTGGATAGGACTCAAAAAAAATAAAATTAGCTCAACATGAGCTGACTAGCATTGGACTGAACTAGCTCAACATGAGCTGACTAGTACAGGACTGAAATAACAACTCAAAAGACTCAAATAACAACTAAAATGGACTCAGATGGGCTAAGTAATCCATAGAGGACTGTGAAGCCTCTGTCTTATTCCGGTGCCTCTGGTGTCCCCACCATACTAGGCCATTAGAACACTCCATATGGATCTCTTTGGACCAACTATAATATATAGTCTAGGAGGCAAGAGATATGGATTAGTTATAGTGGATGACTTTTCAAGGTTTACTTGGGTTTTCTTTTTTGTTAAAAAGATGAGTCTTTTTCAGTATTTATGAACTTTTATCGAAAAGTTTCTAATGAAAAAGGTGCTTCAGTTATTTTCATACATAGTGATCATGGTTCTAAATTTGAAAATCAAGATTTTAGAAATTTTTGTAATGAGAAAGGTATTGAACATAATTTTTTTACACCTAGGACACCTAGCAGAATGGGATAGTAGAAAGAAAAAATCATACTTTGGAAGAAATGGCATGCACTATGCTTTGCCAAAATAATTTGCCAAGATATTTTTGGACTGAAATAATCAATATTGCTTGTTATATTTTCAATTGTGTTTTAGTTCATCCTATTTTAAAAAAAACTCCTTATGAACTTTGGAATCAAAGAAAACCAACTTTAAAGTATTTTCAAGTTTTTGGTTATCAATGTTTCATTTTAAATAATGGTAAAGGCAATCTTAGAAAATTTGATGCCAAGTCTGATGAAGGTATCTTTCTAGGATATTCTACATCAAGCAGGGCATATAGAATTTTTAACAAAAGAACCCTAGTTGTAGAGGAGTCTGTACATATAGTTTTTGAAGAGTCTACTGACAAATCCTCTAGGAAAGAGGATACATCTTATGCATGTGCAGGTGCTGAAAAACTAAAGAAGCTAATATTGGAAGATCAACCCTTGCAACAAAGTGAAGAAGATCAAGATAAATGTGAAAGAGAAGGAGCCATACAATCCACATCAAAGCATCAAGATCTACCTAAGGAGTGGAGGTATGCTCAAGGACATCCTAAAGAATTAATCCTAGGTGATCCATCTAAAGTGGTAAAAACTCGATCTTCAATTAGAAATGAATGTGATTATATTGCTTTTGTTTTTCAAATAGAGTCAAAATGTTTTGAAGATGCTAAAAAAGATCCTAATTGGATAAATGCTATGCAAGATGAACTAATTATGTTTGAAAGAAATAATGTTTGGACATTAATAGAAAGACCATCTAACATTTCTATTATTGACACAATATGGGTATTTAGGAATAAATTGGATGAAAATGGTATTGTTACTAGAAATAAAGCTAGGCTAGTTGCCAAAGGCTATAATCAGGATGAAGGAATTGATTTTGATGAAACTTTTGCTCCTGTTGCTAGACTTTAGGCAATTAGACTACTATTAGCATTTGCTTGTTTTATGAACTTTAAACTTTTTCAAATGGATGTCAAGAGTGCTTTTCTGAATGGTTTTATAACTGAAGAAGTTTTTATTGAACAACCACCTGGTTTTGAAAATCATGCAAATCCTGATCATGTTTATAAATTGCACAAAGCACTTTATAGTTTAAAGCAAGCACCCCAAGCATGGTATGAAAGACTCAACAAGTTTCTGATTGAAAATAAATTTTTTAAAGGCCATGTTGATACTACCTTATTTCTAAAGAAAAAAAATGATGATTTATTAGTAATACAAATTTATGTTGATGATATTATTTTCGGTGCTACTAATGAAATTCTTTACCTAGAGTTTGCTAAGCTAATGCAAGGTGAGTTCGAAATGAGCATGATGGAAGAACTCAACTTTTTTCTTAAAATCCAAATCAAGCAAACCAAGGATAGAATCTTCATCAACCAAACTAAGTATACAAGATAAATCTTAAAGAAGTTTGGGATGGAGTCTACTAAGTCAATAGGTACTCCTATGAGCCTCTCTTGTAAACTTGATAAAGATTTGTATGGTAAATCTGTTGATAAAAAATTTTATAGAGGGATGATTGGCTCTTTATTATATTTGATTGCTAGTAGACTTGTATTATGTTTAGTGTTTGTATGTGTGCTAGATATCAGTATGATCCTAAAGAGTCTCATCTGTTGGCTGTTAAGAGCATATTTAAATATTTATCTGGTATAATTAATATTGGTCTATGGTATTCTAGAAATTCTTCTTTTGATTTAATTGGATTTTCTGATGCTGATTTTGCTGGGTGTAAACTTGATAGAAAAAGTACTAGTGAAACTTGCAAATTTCTTAGAGTTAACTTAATTTCTTGGTTTAGCAAGAAACAAACTTCAGTTACACTATCCACAATTGAGGTTGAGTATATTGCAGCAGGAAGTTATTATGCTCAAATCTTGTGGATTAAGCAACAACTTAAAGATTTTGAAATCAAACTAATTAAGACACCTATAAAATGTGATAATACTAGTACTATTTGCTTAACTAAAAATCCTGTTCAGCATTCTAGAAGTAAGCATATTGAAATTAGGCATCATTTCACTAGAAATCATGTTGAAAATAATGATGTTGTACTTGAATTTGTTAGTACTGAAATGCAATTAGCTGATATTTTGATTAAGCCTCTCAAAAAGGATCGATTCTGTATGATTAGAAGAGAACTTGGGATCATCAGTCCTTTTGTTTGAAAATTTCTACTCCTTGACTCAAGAAATATCAAATTTGATATCAATTATGTTTATATTCCTTGAATTTCACTGTAATTCTATTGATTTTGATCAATGCTTCATTTCCATTTTTTTTTCGATTTTAAGTTGAAGTGTCGACACCTGTAAGTGTCGACACTTGACCCTGTGTCATGAGTCGACACTTGAATGGTAATAGACCGAAATAAAAACAAGAAAAGAAGTGTTTTCTTGATCTTTTCTCTCCCAAATTGAGCCGACACCTGCTCTAACATTGTTCTATCCACTTCTTCCCCCCAAATCGAACCTCCAATCTTCTCAAATTTTTGATGGTTTTTGATTTGGTTTTTGCCATTTTCCCTCTTCCATTTCATTTTTGGACCGTTAAAGCCCTAGATTTCCTCTCCTCTTGTACTTCAATTCTTGATTCTATGGAATGGGGCCTAGGAAGCAAGATGTCTATCATCCTCGGCCATCCAATCAAGAAGATGAAAGAAGAACAAAGGCCAGACATGAAGCTAGTGCACCGGTTGCCCCAGCTCGACCTCTCTTTCATGTGGCTAGTCGGATGGGATCGAAGACCATCATTGGAGGATGCCATATGGACTTTGAGTTCATTGATCAGCAACATTTTCAGATAGGCCAGTGGCTTAGGGATGCTAGTTTGTTTCCTTTCTATTCTTTGACTGAGAGATTTTACCCGGGCTTGATTCGAGAGTTCTATGGTTCATTAACCCGAGGTAGTGATGGATGGGTAGCCCAGGTACGAGGTAGAGATGTCCTAGTGACAGCAGAGATTCTGAGTAGAGTATGGGACATACCCATGATAGGTTTTGTGGTTGACAGCTTAGTAGATAGGTTCAGTGGTCTATGTTATATCTTTGAGATAGATGACTTACTTGAGGGAGCCACTGTGGTAGCTTCGAGACTGTCAGCTAAAATGAGCTTGCTGCATCACATTATTGCCCGGATCCTTCTATCGAAGACTGGTCATTTTGATTTCATCACTGAGCAAGAGTTGTTGGTGATGGTTTCTCTAGTACAACACACTCCTGTATATCTACCGGTACTCATGGTACATCAGTTGACAGAGGCATCTATTAGCCAGAGACTGTGTTTGCCCTATGGGATGGGCTTGACTCTACTTTTTAGAGCCTATGGTGTAGTGATGGATGGTGAGCCCTATCGACAGCTACTACACACCGAGGTATAAGACATCAGATCTCTTCACCGGATAGGATATCAGCTTGTTAGAGGCCAGTGGAGATGTGCATATCTGGACAGGCTACTGACATAGATGAGGATGCAGTGGAGGAGCGTATCTTTCTGGGTGAGGCAGAGCCTTCTGAGATTCATAGAGATACATCTGAGGCATAGCCTGAGCCATCAATTTAACCAGAGCCAGCTCCTTAGCCTGAGTCAACACGGTCTGACATCCCTAGAGTTTCTGAGAGTCTAGAGGACAAGGTTGCTCACATTGAGACTGAGTTGATTATTATTCGTTAGTGAGTTGACTCATTTCATATGGAGACGAGAGAGAAACATCGAGGATTGAGAGATGGGATCTCTACCATTCTATCCATTTTTAGTAGACCCTCTTTGAGGAGTGCTCCTGATGCTTCTGGTCTAGATGATTCAGTTCCAGCAACACCGGCACTGGGACCAGATTTGAATGAGACTAACTCTGATGATATTCACATAATAGATTTGATGATAGAGCCAGTACCGAAGACAGCAGCTGACCCTCCTAGGAGTCCCATTCATGATCCATCTAGTTCAACCTTCTAGACTCCTATTCTACCTACTCCTCTCTCCATACCTGATGTTCACACTTTCATTCCTATACCTACACCTATTATACCTTCAATTATTGATACTCATGTTATTCCACCATCTGATACATCTTTTGATACACCTGTTATTCACTCTTCACCATTGCATACATCTTCCCTTATTCGGGAACTAGGCTTCTATACTCCTGGTTTCCATCGTCTTGACACTGGTCCTATCTTTGATCATTCCCCTCCTCTTTTGGCCATTCCAGTCAGTGCTGTTCTTGCAGCTGACATAGCTTCTACCTAATCTGCATCAGCTAGAGGCAGGACTTATGTTAGACGCAGCGGACGTGATCATCATGATGTTCCATCGAGATCGACCAGGAGCCGTCTTCGTGATCTTCGCTCTATGTGGCCTCGATCTCATATTTTTACTGATACAGGACCGATCGAGATTGGATCTTCAAATGATGAGGATAGTGCTTAGGATAGTTTTTTTTTATGTTTAGCTAGTTTACATTTATGTGCTACCTGTATGTTTTTATTTGCTCCATGTTATGAATCAAATTTCTATCAATGTATGAAACATTTTAAATGATTGAATACTAACAATCAACTTTTAAGAGCACCATCATTTTAAGAGGAGTAAAGCAGAAGGAGTCCAAGCCTTATGCCACCCATCCCTCTTCTCAATATTATCACCAAATCCAAGAAAAGTCGGGCAAAGAGAATGGGACGAGTTAGGAGAATTCAATAGGGTTCTTATCTATCCTATCATGAAGAGTCCAAATCCAAAATTGGAGCTTATCCTAATCTACTTTCAAATGCAAAGAGAAGTCCAAAAGAATTCATGCCAAGAAAAGAGAAGGATCATGCCAAGATAGGAAAGAATTACTACCCACTTGAGAAATATTTTTGGCGTATATTTTGAGAGGACCGAAATCAAAGAAGGATGCCACATCTTAATTTAGTCGCCACACCTCTTTCTCATCACCCAAAGGAAAGAAGCTTATCCCAAGCTATCGCCTAGCTTGGATGAAGTCCAAGGAAGATCAAAACCAAGAGTTATGACCCCAGAAGAAGGGATTCAAAGAGTTGCTACCCAAGAAGAGCTAATTCTACACTTTGTAACCCACACTTCTCATGTTGGTGATCTATAAATACCACCATCAACCCTTTTTGTAATTTTCAATATTACTCATCAAATAAAGAAGAAATTTTGCCATTCCTTTGCTGTGTCAAGCATTGTAGTGTGTGAAGCCCTATTCCTTTGTTCTTCGGAGCATCACGGGATGTGAGGCCCTAGATATCCTATTTATCCCACCATCAAAAAACCCTAGCCGCATTCCAACTTTGTCCTTCCCTTTCCTTTTTTCCTTTCCACTCCTTTTTATTGAGTTTGTGGCTGATTGCAGGTGATCAAGATCGAACGTGATGGTGGTTCTTACCTTGGAACCAGTAGAGCTGATGATCGGAGCCCGAAAATTGAAACATGGAAGTCTTGCCACAAGATCCTAGAGAGTCCAGTCAGATCCACGACTAGAGGGTATAATCTTTGTTGGTAAAAATCAATACCTTCTCTAACTCTTTAACTTTTGATTCTTTGAAAGGTAGAAACCCTAGTTTAAAGTGATTTCTTAATCAACATATCCATCTTTTCTAACTAGATCTGTTAGTTCGATATTGTGGGCATATACTAGTTGACTAGTCTTGATTATTGTGATTGCTTTGAGTCTTTAACCTAAAAAAATATAGAAAATTAATCACTGTTAATTTTATTTAATTAGTTTAATATTTAGTAGATTAGTTATTAGATTTTGTCTCGCATCAAGAGGAGAAGAAGAGTCGAGAGAACTAAAACTTTTTTATTCAATTCTTATTGATCTTAAAATAATACAAAAGATTTCTTTATATAGGCCCTAGTCATCCATAATTTGGAGATCTAAACTCTGGGACTCTCCAACAAATTGGAGACTAGATAAACCAAAATTCTAAGACTCAAATCAATCTGAAACAATTAGCCAAATTTAAAATAGACTTCAGACTAATCCAATATTCATGCTTTGAAATCCATGCATGAGCTGGATATAAGAATAATAAAATAAAAATAATATATCCAATCCCTATACACCCAGATAAAATAAAAAATTTTAAATGCCTGCTCAAGGATGTGCATCAAGATCTGGGCTGGGTGATGTCCTCATCATTCTCCTGGGCTAGGAAGAACTCGACTCCATCGAGTCAGGTTCCATATTACTCTGGTAATACTCAAGAATATCAGGATCAATCCACTATAGTTCTTCTCAGGTAATCCATGTATCCTCAGACTCAGGATGGCCTTACCATCTTACTAGATATCTTTGATATCCATGACTCCTAGTAGAAATGACCTGCTCATCTAGAATCTTTTCAATCCAATCATGTCTTCGAGAAACTCTTGGCTGTGGACACTCGGGTGGGGGTTCACTTTCATTAAAGGAATTAGGCTCAAAATGATCACTGGGTATTGATATTGGTTCTTTATATTTTATTAGATCTGATACGTTAAAAGTAGTACTAATGCGATAATCAGATGGTAGATTCATAATATATGTATTTGATTATAGTTCTTTATGATCTTAAAAGGGCCTGCTTCTCAGGTATGTAGTTTCTTAACAGTTCCTAAAGGAAACTGCTCTGGCCTAATCCATATCATAACATAATCCCCTACTACAAAATCATAAGCTTGTTATCATGAATTAATTAATTATTTATAGATCTGATTGCAAACATTAATTTTATTAATAATATTTTGTGCAAATCTTTTACATGCTGTGCAAATGCTTCGGTTGATTTAGATATCCTAACATGCATGGATAATGGAATGAGGTCAATTGGTTTCTTAGGCTGAAGACCATGCACTACTTCAAAAGGATTCATTCCTATTGTCCTATTAACGAAACTATTATAGGCAAACTCAGCTCTAGTGATGCAGGACAAATAATTAAAGCCTAATTAACAAAGATTAGCAAAAAATAATTTTTTTTTATTTTTTTATTTTTTTCAGAGTTTAAGGAGACTCAAAGGAGATAGTAAAGGAAACTTGTTTAATTAACTACCCGCACAAGTAATCCTAACAAAATAACTAGGAAAGCAGGATCTGGTGACTAAGAACCACCGAAACTAGGGTCTACTTTTCAACTATTCAAAAATTAAAGAGAAGGAAATAAGTTTTCAGTTTTACCAACGAAGATCGCTCCTCTGAAATAGATCTAGCAGGACTCTTAAGATTGTCACGACAGGGCTTCAAGATTCCGATCTTCCACGATTTCGATTCCAAGGGAACAACACCTCGACTTTAGTTCCTGATCACTAGAGTAATTAAGTCTAATTGATTTTAATTAAAGTTAGGCTCATTGAAAAAGTGGTGATTGTGGACTAAGGAAGGGTGATGAAATCCCTCCCTTATGTAGATATTGAGTGCCCTTAAGATTAGGTTACTTGATGTGCACACACAAGATGAAACCCTAGATGCAATCAAACTAAAATAATTAAAATAATAAAAAAATAAAATTAATTATTTTTTTATTTTGTTCTTTTGTTTTTCAGTAGAGATATATTTTGCACAAAAAATCCGAAGATGCAAGAATTTAAAATATATAAAATTTATGCAAAAAAAACCATAAACTAGAATTGCTAAAATTCAGGACAGATCTGTTCTCATGCAGTATTCCGGCGAGTAGAAAATCTATATATTGAAATAATTCAAGAGAAAATTTTGAAAAATACTATCAATTATGATGTTCTAGCAAGATAAGAATTAGGTGATTCTGAGTTACTTACATACAGAAAACAATCAAAACAACAGACTATGTACTACGATGGATGTGATGCAGAAAATAAACCCTAAAGATGCCTATCTCTTTGTTTTCTTCTTCAAGGATCAATTCATAGCGGTACCCCTACATACCATAGGAAATTTCATTTGAATGGGAGGTGAGAGTATTGCAGCCCTACTTTTTCCTTTGATTGGATGGCCATGGTGAAGCACTTGACCGAGTACTTAAAGAGAAACTAAATTAGCACAAGAGAGATTAAACCCTAATTTAACCTACTATGATACCAAAAATGATGCAGGACGATAATTAAAATTAAACTACTGATATTAATAACTAATTAGCAAAAAAAATAGAAACAATTTTTTTTTGTTATATTTTTTAAGATTTTAAAAGAAGCCTTGAATGAAACAACGAAGGAAACTAGTTATAATTATCTACCCGCAACTAAACCCACAAATTAACTAGGAAAGAAGGACTTGGTGGTTGAAAAACCACCGTAAATTAGGATTTATCTATCAACGAGTCAGAGAATAACAAGAAAGGAATAAGTTTTGATTTTACTAACGAAGAAATGCTCCTCCGAATCGGATCTGATAGGATTCTCAAGATCTTCATGACAGGGTTTCAAGAACTCAATTTCGGGCTCCAATCTTCTGCACGAAGCTGGTTTTGAGGCAAGAACACCAGATCTTGACTCCTGATCACCTATAACACTCAATAATGAAAATCATGAATTAAAAAGCAGCAAAGAAAAAGGAAGAATGAAAGGAAAGGAAGGTATAAAAATGGTGATTTTTGGATTTTCTGGTCGGCTGGATAGGTAGGGCCTCACATCCCTCGATGTTTCATAGAACAAAGGAAGGACCTCACACCCCATGATGCATATAGAAAGGGAAGAAAATTTTGACAGAATAACACTCTTATTCATGAATAATAATTTATTGATTACAAGGGGGGTTGGAGGGGTATTTATAGATCCCCAACCAGTGGTGTAAGGGATACAACTACTAGTCTTTTTCTCCCTTGTGCTCCAACTCCTAGAATCCTGCTTTAGATAGCCTGGACTCTTGTTTGCTGAGATGATCTGGACTCTTTTCAAAGTGGGTGACAACTTGAGGCTTCTCATCAAAGTGGGCGCCCAAGTGGTCGATTAGTGAGATAACTTGATGTAGGGTCAAGATGCTCCATCATTTGGCCTTGTTTGTTGGACTCTAGAGTCTGGATGATGTAGACGTCTACAGGTGAGTGGACTCCTCAGTTTGGATTGAAGAAGACTCGAGAGTTTTGGTGAGACTCTTGAGTTCTGATACTTAAGCAGCTTCCAACCTATTTGATTGAAACTTCTGTAGAAGGGATCCTTTGAACCTTCTTCTCTTGAGTGATTAAAATTCCTAGAACTCCTTTGAAGTTGGCGACAAGAGGAATGCTTGGCCGAATCCTTGGTGTTGTAATGAATTTCCTTGAGTGAGAGGGCACTAATGTGAAGACTCCTTCATTACTCCTCTTAAAATTCAAGTGGTGCTAGTTTATGAGTTTAAGTGGCTGACCAAGGTGTAGCATGTAGTAACATAGCATGTGTTCTTGTCCTTGATGAAGTGTCAAGTAGTGTTGTCCCAATGACATGTCCAAACATGACATGTGTTGATATCCAAATCCTTGAAAATGTGGTTCCAAGAAAAGGTTGCATATGCCAAGTGACTTGGGCTAGCACAAAAGGTCACATGGCTTGTCTTGAGCTAGCACATGGGGTCACATGGATCTTTAATTGGGTACACATGAGATGTTGTCTTAGATCCCCTTTTATAATACAGGACTCGATGACTCAACAATTACATGGACTCAATGAATAACAAATCACATGACTCGACTAAATAACCAACTCTAAGCCCAACTTGATCAAATTGATCAAAAGGCATAACCAATAAAATAAAATGGCTTAAGCTAGTAAATAGGGTTTGGTCCAAAATAGGTTTTGACGTAACCAATAAATGGGGTTTTTATACATACCCTAATTTAGTAAAAGGGGTTTGGCCCCAAAGGCTAAAAAAATAAAAAACCCTAATTATAGTTGGTAAAAAGGGTTTACCCTAACTAAACCAAAATAACAGAATTTAAAATAGATATTTACATGGTAAGAAAAAGGGTTTGGGTTTAGGGTTTTACTCATAGGTGATCCACAGAGATGTGGGTTCAACCTATCGATTTCTTTTAGCCCTGGTGCCCGCACCATCTAGATAGTAATAATTCCAATTCTTGACATATTCTCTAACTAAACAACGAAGGAGATTTCTAAGCTTCTATTCATGACTTTGGTTTGACCATCAGTTTGTGGGTGGTATGCAGATGAAAATTTTAGTTTCATCCCCATTAAATACCAAAGTGTCTTCCAAAAATAACTCATAAAACATACATTTCTATCAGACAATTGATTTTGGCAAACCATGCAATCTAACTATTTCATCAAAATATAATCTTGCAACTCCAGAAGTGTCAAAAGTTTTTGTTCTAATTGTCTAGGGTAATCCTAAAACAAAATCCATACTTACATCCTGCCATGGACAATCAGGTACCGGTAGTGGGGTATAAAGTCCAGTGTTCTATTTGTGATGCTTGGTTATTGTGGAAGTTTGACATTGTGCTACAATATGAGCTACATCTTGTTTCAAACTAGGTCAATAAAATTGAACATTTATAGCTTGTATAGTTTTATTTCATCAAAAATGTCTAGATAATCCTCCAGCATGTATTTCCAAATTAAAAAATCTCTAACAGAGATTCGAAGAACATACAGTTTATTATTTTTAAATAAGTAACTATCCTGAAGTATATACTCACTAAATTTCTTAGACGGTCCTTATCTTAGTGATGCTATAATATTCTTAAAATTAGGGCAGCCATCTTATTCCTCTTTAAGTTATTCAAAACCTATGAGTTTGATAATAATTGCTAATAAAAGAGCCACTCGATGACTAAGTGCATCAATAGCTCGAGTCTTTTTTTTAGATTCTACCGATAAAAGATCTACTCTACGACTGAGTGCATTGACAACATGATTCTCTAAGTATATCTTATGTCTAATAATAAAAGTATAGGATTGTAAAAATTCAACCCATTTGCCATGTCTAGGATTCAATTTTTTTGGAAATTAAGGAATCTAAGAGCCTCATATTTGAATATAAAATGAATTCTTGGGATAGCAAATAATATCTCCAAAACTTTAATACTTGGACAATGGCATAAAACTCCTTATCATAGGTGGAATACTTACGCTTAGTATCATTCAATTTCTAACTAAAGAATGCCACAAGGTGTCCTTCTTGGCTTAAGACTCCACCAATCCCTGCTCCTAATGCTTCACAAGTAACTTCAAAGGCCTTCATAAAATCTGGTAGATGCGATACAAGAGCATGGGTCATCTTTTCTTTTATCTTCAGGAAAGCTTGTTTAGCAGCCTTAGTCCATTCAAAATCCCCTTTCTTCATACAATCAATGATTGGTGCTACAATGGTACTAAATCCTTTAATAAACCTTCAATCAAAAGTTGCGAGGCCATGAAAGCTTCGGACCTCATGCACATTCCAGGTTATAGGCTATTCAGTAATCACATGAACTTTTTCTAGGTCTACAGACATACCATTTGGGAAACTATGAAACCTAAGAAAATAATTTATTCTATCATAAACAAACATTTCTTTAAGTTTGCATATAAACTTTGAGTTCTTACTATCTGATAGACCTGTTAGAGATGGGCTAGATGGTCTTCTTTAGTTTTATTATAGATCAGAATATCATTAAAGTATGTAAAAACAAATGATCCTATAAAAGATTGTAATACTAGTATCATCATCCTCATAAAGGTACCAGGGGCATTAGATAGGCCAAATGGCATCACGAACCACTCATATAGACCATCCTTACTTTTGAAAGAGGTCTTCCATTCATCACCTAGTCTAATTCTAATATGATGATATCCACTTTTTAAATTAATCTTTGAAAAATATAAGACCTCGCTAACATATCAATCATGTCATCTAATCGAGGAATGAAGAACTGATACTTAATAGTAATTTTATTTATAGCTCTGCTATCCATGCACATTCTCCAAGAACCATCTTTCTTAGGTGTCAGTAATGCGAGCACAACATAAAGGCTCAAACTTTTTCTTATAAATCCCTTTTTAAGGAGATTTTTAACTTGATGCTGCAACTCCACATGTTCAGTAGGGTTTAATAGATAATGAGAAAGATTTAGTAAGGTAGCTCTTGGAACAAGATCAATTCCATCTTGAATATCATGCATTGGTGGTAAATAGTATGGGAGGTCCTTAGGGAACACATCTTTAAATTCTTCAAGGAGGGATAGTACCTCCTAGGGATATTGCTTTTGGTTTTCACTATCAACTTCTTTCACTGATAAGATCTAGATCAAAGAGCCTTCATTCAATTCCCTTTCAATTTCTTAGTATTAATTAAGTGTAGGCTCTTACTAAGCTTATCATCTATTTTATCATTAGCTCCATTCTTTTTAATAACTCTAAGAGGTGAAGGATATAAAATAATCTTCTTTCCTTTATTCTCAAAAGTACATGAGTTTGATCAACCATAGAGTGATGCATCTTGGTCAAACAACCAAGGTCCTCCTAATATAATACTTCCAACTTCCATGGGCATGAGATCACACCAAACTTATTTCTTGATAAGATTGGAATTTGATATGTACCAGATACCTATGCATAATTGAAATTGATGACGTGTCTATCCAGGCAACTTTGTATGGACTTGGGTGGTCTATAGGTGTTAAACCTATATGTTTCAAAGCATCAATGAAATTGCATTGATGTAACTACCACTATTAATAATTACTTTACACACCTTATCACCTTAACCAATAAAGGTTTGAAAAATGAAAGTTTGACACCAATCTTCACTTGCTTTAGGATTGGTGAGTACATACCTAACCACTCCAAGTCTACCTTTTATTGTAAGCAATGGTTCAAGTTCCTCTTAGGTGGTATCATATTCTTTATAAGTGTCTGCTAACTTCAGAGTAGCAATATAAATCTCTCCCTCAGGTTCATCCTTAATATTTTCTTCGTTAGGCTCTTTTATATATAAAGCTCTTGAAGGACATTGACTCATATAATGACCTAGCTCATTACACTTAAAACTATTAGTTCAGGGAATCTCTCTTAAAATAGCTTTTCCTTTGTCACCCTTCCAATATGGTGGTGCTGTTTACGGGGATCGATTGGTGGAGGTCAGATTATTACTAGGTCTAGGTCCTAAGATTCCAGGGCTGTGGGATTCAAATCGATGGGTAGCTGATGTCCTATAAAATCTCTTATAATCCTGAGCCAATTAGTAAGCATGCTCTAGACTATAAACCACTTGCATAAATAGTTTACTCTGAACATCATCTCTTAATCTAGCTTGAAATCAAGATAGACTGACAGAGGGATCTTTAGTTACATTACACCTTATTAGATATTCATCAAATTTAGAGATGTATTCACTACAAAAAAAGTCACATATACCCACACTTCTTAGACACGAAAATATATACGTGAGTAAAAGTTCAAATTCTAAAAAAAGAGTTATATATATCCATGTTTGGCAAACATGAAAATGCTATAATCAATTTGTAACTTATGTTTCAACTATTAAACGTGAGTAAATCAAATATAATGGATAAACGTTAGTATGCTAAGAAAAGAGTGTCCAAAAAAATTAATACTGATCCCAGGTCTAGAGCTATTCCAAACTCGAATCTGATTAACTCTAACATAAATGGGTCAAATCTGGATATATTTTTATTTGATTTTACAAGATTTTATATAATTTTATCAATTAAAATCACATAATACAACATAAAGAAATATTATATGATATAATATAATATAATATAGTATGATGTAATATAGCATATTTTATAATTTATTATAATATACTATTTTATATTTTATATTTTTAAATATCAAAAATATTACACTATATTATAATATATCATATTATTTTATATTATTTTACATTATTTTATATTGTAAAATCATAGCCAGTTATGTTAGACGTCGGTGCCATGTCAGCGGCTTACCACATCAATATTAATTAGTATAAAATATTTAATTAGTAATAATATTACCCACTTTTTGGATAATATTTCTTATCTTATATTTTACTACTTATTTTATTATTTATTTATCTTATTAATATATTTGATATTTTATTTATTATATTTTTAATTAAATTTACTTATTCTTTATTTTATTATTTTATTTTATCAATATATATTTGTATTAATTTTTTTATTTAATATTTTTTATTAATATTTTTATTTATTCAAAGCTAACTTAATTCCTAAACCACTTTCCTACTCCCCTTGCCAAACCCTAAACCCATTGGTCTTGTCTCCTCTCCCCCTCCAAGACTTCGGTCCAAGGGCATGGAGGACATCGAGCCGACCTCCGGCAACGTCCAGAACATCCTCCAGCCCAAGGGTGTGGAGGACATCAAGCCATCCTCTGACGAATATCCAGAACCGCTGTAACATTCTCCACCCGCTAGAACCCCCTCTAGCACCCCCTGCTTCGTATTTTCAAAATTATTTTGACTTTTTTGAAAATATGAAAATATCATGAAAGAACCCGATGACCATTCATTTCACTTGCTATTTGATTGATAAATTTAGTCTGTTATTGTACTTATTTATTAATAGGGTATTGCCAACATGAAAGAAGCTGATGATCATTTATCAAAGATAGATAAAATGTCATCTATTGATAGCAAACATAATCCAGAGGTATTTACGATATCATTATTTTATGCAATACTTGTAATTTAATATTTTTTAAGAAAGTTGGCTGACTCTCTATTATTTCTAGAATGGTGATAAAGTTGAACTAAACTCATCTTAAGTGAACATATCACCCATTCTTGAGTCATCTAAAATTGTAAGTGAAATTTATTTTAATGAATTTATAGATTTTAATAGAATGGTTCAATGTTATTAAGTGGTAAATCATCAAGACTTATTCATTATATTATATGAAATCAGTACTTGCAGGGTGAAGAAGTAATTTTATTAGATATCTCATAGAATGAACTAGGCAAAGGAACATTTATTTTTGATGATAAAGACAAGATGTTGATAGGCAAAAGTTTGGGAGATGTGTTTTGTGAGGTTTCTGTTTCTTATACAATTGAGCCCGATGCTTCATTGCTTGTAAAGGACAAAAGTCAATCTTTAATGAAACATGCTATGGGCATTCACATTATTTGGTAGAAAGATTATGTATATATCTGTATACATTATTGATTTAATAATAATTTATACTAGTTCTGAAATGATGTATATTTATATGATTCCTTTCTTTTACAGATTCAGGTGATATAATGGAAGGTGTCAAAGAAGATATAGAGATTTTGCAAAGTTTACTTTATCTTTATTCTCTATATGGTGTAGCAAAATAGTTAGAACTTGTTTTATGATATGTTTTGAGTTCTGGTATTTACTTTTTTTTAAAATCAGTATTATGTTTTGTTTCTTGTTCTTTAGATTTTGATGAAATTAACAAAATTATTGAAACAATATTTTTGTGAGACTACCACTATGAATGTTCAACTATATTTAATATAATAATGAAAATTATCTTGCTTGTAGTTATTTTATGTTTCTATTTTTATTTGTTATTACAGGCGATCCATCTTTTGAAATTGGATTGAGTAGGACTATGTTTAATTATATATCCATGTTTTATTATTGATAGTACATGTTTATTTATATCCACGCTTTGTTAATTTCAACGAATTCTAATTCATATATATTTAATTATCCATGTTTTATAAAGGAGGGTATAGACTAGATTTATACCCATGTATATAATCTTATCTACGTTAGATATTACGTAGGTAAAGCATGCCTACATACATGGACAAAAAAAATGTGGTTATAAGCTACACCCACGCCGGACATATCTACGTTTAACCAAACATGTGTATAAACATGGTTGTAGGCATATATCCATATTTTTTAAGCTTTTATCCATGTATTTTTCATGTGGGTATAGCTCAATTTTTTTTTGTAGGATATGATTCTAATCTTAAGTCATGATTCATAAATCATGGGTTGAGTGGGTTAGCTAGAATTGGATACTTAAATGGGTTAGACCTAGGTTTAGATGAACGGATTAAATAGAGAAAAGACTAATCAAAAGTTGAATTAGGTCTCTCCTTTATAGATCTTTCTAATAGTTAGTTAGATCAATCCATACATCTAAATGGACTTGATTCATGGCTTCGTGGTGAGCCCGGGTCTTTAGGTTAGTCTGATTGAGTCTGGTAAACCACTTAGTGTCTATGGTAAGTTTGATAGTTATGATCAAGGTTCATTAGAGCTAACTCTTACCTGGCCATCTCAATGCGTTTGACTCTATCCAATAAGTTGTCAGGAACATCTAGAGTCTCTGTTTGAGCTAGCTAAGGCTATGCTGAAGTAGTAGGATCAGACTAAGATGCAACAGTCAGCTGTGCTGTGGTCTCAGGCTGACTCTCGCTAGGTCCTACCTCGCTAGAGAAGATGCGCTCCTCCTCTGCTGCATCGTCATCATCAGCTCTATCCTTGGCCTAACCAGATATCCTGTGAGTCCACTAGCCTCGAAACAGAAGATAGCCCATCCGGTGTAATGACCTGATGTCATACACATCAGTATGAAGTAGTGTGCGGTAGGGCTCTTCCTCAAAGCTGATGCCATACTCTTTGAATAAAACTGTCAACCCATCCCATATGGTAGGCAGAGTCGCTGGCTAGTCGACGCCTCTGTCATCTGGTGAACCATAAGCACTGGAAGGCAGATAGGCGTGCACTGAACCAATGAGACCATCACTAGGAACTCCCGCTCAGTGATGTAATCGAAGCATCCAATCTTCGATAGAAGTATCCATGCGATAATATGATGCAATAGTCTCATCTCTGCAGATAATCGGGATGTTGGTACTGTGGCTCCCTCAAGCAGTACATCAAACTCAAAGATGCACTGAAGTCCACTAACTCTGTCCATCAGGCTGTCCACAACATATCGAGTCATCGGAATGTCCCATACTCTGCTCAGAATCTCTGATGAAACAGGGATATCCTGGCCTCTCACCTATGCCAACCATCCATCAGATCCGCGGGCGAGTGATCCATAAAACTCCCGCATAAGCCCGGGATAATATCTCTCGCTGAGTGAGCAAAATGAAGTCAGACCAGCCTGTCGAATCCACTCTCCAATCCTAAAGTGCTGCTAGTCGACAAAAGTAAAGTTTACTCATCATCCTCCAACGATGATCTTCGAGCTCATTCGGCTAAAGGGTATAAAAAGTGGTCGTGCGGGCGGATCAGGAGCTCTAGCCTCATGTCTGCCCTTTGTCCTTTGCTCTTCTTCCAGATTTGATTGACGTGGTCGATGGACAACTTGCTTGCAAGGTCCCATTGCTTGGATTAAAGATTTGGGCAAGGTTTGGATAGAAACCTAGGGATTCTAAGGCTTTAAATCCAAATATGAGGAGAAATCCAACAAAACTCAAACTACCAGATGTCCAAATCAAGGAAACAATAGGTATAAAGCACGAAACAATGGGAAGAATAGTGAAAGTACCTTGAAATCTTGTGTCAGCTCGAAGGAGAGAAAGAAATGGGAAGAAAAACCGTTAGGAAACCCTTTATTCTCAGTCAGCTGTCATTCGAGTGTCGACTCATGAATGTGTCGACACATTTAGGTGTCGACACATCAATGTGTCGACACATCAACTTAAAAACTAAAAATTTAGAGTTCCAAGGGGAAATCAAAATTACTGGAAATATGTTTAAATTCAATGAAAAACAACAATGATTGAATAAGATTGATCATAATTATGGTCGAATTGATCTAATTTGAGTCAAATATACGAAAAATTTAATCAAAAGGATTAATGATCCCGAGCTCTCTTCTAATCATACAAAATCGATCTTCTAGAAGAGGTTTAGTCAAAATATCAGCTAATTGAAACTCAGTACTAATAAATTCAAGCATAACATCATTATTTTCTACATGATCTCTAATAAAATGATGTCTAATTTCAATGTGTTTACTCCTAGAGTGTTGAACAGGATTTTTAGTCAAGCAAATAGCACTGGTATTATCATATTTAATAGGTGTACTAATCAACTTGATTTTAAAATCTTCAAGATATAGGCTTTTCAACCCTCTATGAATTGATCAATAATTTATGAGTCCATCTGTAATAAGGGCTTAGCCTATCTGAGTCCATTTTAGCTGTTATTTGAGTATTTTGAGTTTCAGTTCTGTACTATTCAGCTCATGTTGAGCTAGTTCAGTCCAGTGTTAGTCAGCTCATGTCGAGCTAATTTTATTTTTTTGAGTCCTATTCAACCATATTGAAAACTCAAGACCACATCATACAAGTGAAGACCAAGTCCAACCAGATTGAAGACATGGAAGTATAGCCCAAGTCCAACCCAGCTTGAAGATTTGAAGACCCCAAGAGAAAAATTCAGAAAACCCTGATTCCTTGCAGATGCCCTCCAGATGCCCAGATTTCCTTCCAGATGCCAAAATATATTCATATACCAAGGCATCCATGATTTTAGAGGTCCATCTCCATCCTAGCCCAAAGAAATCAAGCCCAGGCATCAAGCCCAAGCCCCTAAGAAGGAAGATACCAGGGAATATTCCTGCTACCTGGCTACCAGGCCACCCCAGCTTCTAGAGGCCCAAACCCATGTGCCCGAGCCCATTTGGGCTGGCCTCTTGCTGCTCCTAGAAGCCCAACACACCCCCCTAGGCATCCTTAGAGTGTTGGCCAAGTCTAGAGAATTTTTAGGGATTTTTTCTACCTAATGTTTCCTTATTTTCTAGCTAGGGTTTGAGAGGGAAAAGGATTCTTATGTAAAGACTTATGTGCCCTTACTTGGAGCCCAAGGTTAAGGGTCTATTTAAAGGACCCTAGCCTCTTGTATGAAGGGAGATTTTGATATATGAAATAAACCTTGAGTTCTTCAATTTCTTTGTGCGATTACCCTGCTGTGTGCATAAAGGGGTTTGAGAGTTCTTCTTCCCGGTGTTTGCAACCATATTCCTACCGCCAACCATCCTTCCAGCCCCTCCAAAACTTTCTTTCCTTTGCTATTTTCCTTTATTTTCATGATATCCTTTAAGTTTTCTAACCCCTGACAGGTTGTTTGCAGGTCCCCGAGTTCCTACGAATCCAACGACTCCAGCCAAGCCTCAATCAGACCATCGAGCAGAAAGCCGGGTATCCACGAGTCTTTGGCTCTGTTTTCCAAGATGCATCCATCGAGGAATGAGAGATCCCTTCGTTGCGATCTTCACCAGGCATTTCAAACGTTGTCAGGTACACCCCCTCTACCTCCAGTCTTATTATTATAGGAGAACTTGCCCTAACCGAGGCTTCTCAGCCCCGGCGATCCTTCTTAAGTACTTTTCTAGGTTCTAATCTGCATGCTTGGCTTCAAAAATTCAAACAAAATTCCCTACAACTTATTTTGATCTGAAATTCAGGAATTAATCACCTAACCCCACATATAAAACATAAAAAAGAATTGCATGCATATTTGTCCCGCATCAAAGTTATTGCTGAATTCACAAGATTTTAACACAACAACTTCCTACTGCAATATACTCAGCCTCAACTATGGATAGTGCAACTGAAGTTTGTTTCTTGCTAAACCAAGAGATTAAGTTAACTCCAAGAAATTGGCAAGTACCACTAGTACTCTTTCTATCCAATTTACAACCAGCAAAATCTGCATCAAAATATCCAATCAATTTAATAGATGAATTTCTAGAATACCATAAACCAATATCAATGTACCAGATAGATATCTAATAATGCGCTTAACAGCCAAAAGATATGATTCTTTAGGATCAGACTGATATCTAGCACACATGCATACACTAAACATTATATCTGGTATACTAGCAGTTAGATATAGTAAAAAGCCAATCATACCTTTGTATAACTTTTAATCTACTGATTTACCATGTACATCTTTATCAAGTCTACAAGAGGGGCTCATAGGCATACCTATTGCTTTAGTAGTCTCTATCCTAAACTTCTTGATAATTTCTTTTGTATACTTAGCTTGGTTGATGAAGATACCATCTATAGTTTGCTTGATGATGCAGGACTAATATGCATGCAATTATTTTTATGTATTTTATATGTGGAGTTAAGTGATTAAATCCTGAAAATTGGATCAAAATAAGTTGTAAGGAATTCTATATGAATTTTAGAAACTAAGCATAGGAGACCCAATTATGATTACCTGAACCAAGATGAACGACCCATTAGGAGCACCCAACCTTATGTACCCCTGTTTGATGGAAGACCAGATCCTAAGATATATACTGAATAGGAGGATATGATGGATTAGCACTTTGAGTATATTAGGATGTTAGAGTTAGATAAGATTAGTTTGGCTACACATGGGTTAATCAAATATGCCAAGCAACATTGGAAACATACCGAGGATGAATGTTATCGATGGAAAAAAGAAATACGTACCTGGAAAGCCATGAGAAGTAAATTGAGAGAGGAATACCTAGGTGAATCTTCTGAATACAAACTTTTAGACCAATGGTACAAATTGAAACAAGGAAACATGACTGTGTCTGAGTACATTGACCAATTTAATGAGTTTAGTAGGAAATGTAACACAGTTGAACCTAAGTTTAAGATCATGGCTAGATTTCAGGATGGCCTGCATAGGGATATCCAGTGGGAGCTGTATCATTGTCAAATTAAGAACCTAGAGAAAGCCTATCACCTAGCTAGGGAATTCAAGTTATATCAGAGGGAACTCAAGATCAATCAATCTAAGTCCAATAAGGATAATTCCCTTGAGCCTAAGTCCAAACCTAGCCGACTTCCTTTAGATCAGCCTACTACTCCTATTCCATTAATTTGCAAGGAAGTAATCCAAGAACCCGTTAAAGAACCTGAGGTAGAAGTGTATGAAGCTGATCCTAGTTTAGCAGATGAATACGAAGGAGAGGATTTTGAGAACTATGATGATGATGGACCCAAGGTTGAAATCACTAAGGAACTACTAGAAAAGGATCCTGAACCCACTATTGAAATTGAAGGAGTGCCTGAGCCAGGATCAAACATTGTAGATGAAAGTGAGGGTCCACTAGAGTTGTCCATAGAGGAGGTCCCTAAGAAACAATCTCAAGAAGTAGACATTATTTTAGAAGTCCTTCAAGATAAGCTTCCCAAAGACCTTCCAAATGACCTTCCACCTGATCCCCATCCTACTCTAGAACTAGTTTCAGCCCAGGACCTCATTCAATATTCTCATCAAGAGTTCATTCCTTTAACCCCAGCTGATAACCTTTGTCTTGAGCTGATTAAGCCATCCTTTCTTAAAGACCCTGCACTTGCAATGACCAAATTCTCCCTCTTTCAAGTGGTCCTTATGTCACCCATAGATCAATGTTCAAATCTTAAGGTCAACCCTATTAACCAAGGTCTATTGCATGCCTCCAATGGATTGTCCCAAGACTCCGATAATTATTTTTTGCCATACCCTAAGGCTTCCAATGTTTCCCAAACTTTCCAATTACACTTTGTTAAGGTCGTTCGGTTACACCAATTCTTTGAGTATGTTTGGTTTGCGACCTATTTTTGGAAGACCTTATGGCATTTGCTTAGAGTCCATTGTAATAAAGCTCAATCCAGCTAAGTTGTCTTTATTTGAGTTATGTATTAGTCAGCTCATGTTGAGCTAGTTCAGTCCAGTGCTAGTTAGCTCATGTTGAGCTAATTTTATTTTTTGAGTCCTGTCCATGCACACTGAAGACTCATGATCACATCATACAAGTGAAGACCAAGTCCAATCAGATTGATGATATGGAAGTTTAACCCAAGTCCAACCCAGCCTGAAGATTTGAAGACCTCAAGAGGAAAAATCAGAAACCCTGATTCCTTGCAGATGCCCTCCAGATGCCCAGATTCTCTTCTAGATGCCAAAGTATATTCATAGACCAGGACATCCATGATTCCAAAGGTCCATCTGCATCTTAGCCCAAAGAAATCAAGCCCAGGCGCCAAGCCTAAGCCCTTAAGAAGCAAGATACCAGGGAATACTCCTGCTACCTGGCTACCAGCCACCCTAGCTTCTAGAGGCCCAAGCGCATGTGCCCGAGCCCCTTTGGGCTGGCCCCTTTCTGCTCCTAGAAGCCCAACACGCCTCCCTATGCATTCTTGGAGTGTTGACCAAGTCAAGAGAGGAGGAGAGAATTTTTATGGGTTTTTTTCTACCTAGGTTTCCTTACTTGCCTAGCTAGGGTTTGAGAGGGAAAAGGATTCTTATGTAATGTCTAATGTACCCTTACTTGGAGCCCAAGACTAAGGGTCTATTTAAAGGATCCTAGTCTCTTGTATGAGGATTGATTTTGATATATGATTAAAACTTGAGTTCTCTTCAATTGATGTGTGTTACCTTGCTGTGTACATAAAGGGGTTTTGAGAGTTTCTTCTTCTCGGTGTTGCAACTATCTTCCTGCCACCAAGCATTCTTCCTGCCACCAACCATTCTTCCTGAGCCCTGGACGCCCTCCTCCAAAACTTTCTTCTCCTTTGCTATTTTCCTTTATTTTTTTCATCCCCTCTGAGTTTTCTAATCCCTGACAGGTCATTTGCAGGTCTCCAAGTTCCTACGAATCCAACAACTCCAGCCAAGCCTCAATTGGACCACCGAGCAGAAAGCCGGGTATCCACAATCCTTGCTCGATTTTTCAGGCCGCATCCATCAAGGAATGAGAGATCCCATTGCTGCGATCTTCATCGGGTGCATTAGTCATTGTCAGGTATACCACCTCTACCACCAGTAATTTTATTGTAGGAGAACTTGCCCTAACCAAGGCTTCTCAGCCCCGGCGATCCATCTTTACTGCTTTCTTAGGTCCTAATCTGCATGCTTAGTTTTAAAATTCATATAGAATTCCCTACAACTTCTTTTGATCTGATATAATGGAATTAATCATCTAACCCCACATACAAAATTCATAAAATTAATCGCATGCATATTAGTCCCACATCATCTGGTATCGGAGCTTAGATTAGGGCTTGTTTTCTGCATCCTTTACAGTCTATATATGCTCTGTTGTTTTAGTTATTTCTCCCTGTTCAAAACTCAAAAATTTTAAAATTTATTTTCTTGGATTTTCCATAATTCAAAGTATGCTACAAAATCTTATTAGATTTTATTTCATTCTATGAAGTCTCTGCAAGCCAAAATACAGCCTGGAAACTTTCAGCTCTGTTTTTTTAGCAAGACAATTTTGGAAGGTTTAGAGTTTTGTTTAGTATCTCTTTGCATATCTTTTATTTTTTGTATGTTTCTAGCATATTAGGTCATTTTCTACAAATCATATCTCTGCAAAAGGGAAAAAGAAAAAAATAAAAAAAATAAATTACATATATAAAAAGCTATCAAAACATCTAACCCTAATTTGCATCATCTACCTGCCATCATTGCATAATCTACATTTAAGGGCATTCTTGCTATGTCAGATGGGGGGAGGATTTGATCACCTCTCCTTAGCCCAAAACCACATCCCCTGCATTCGGTCCCAAGCCTAACTTAAAATCGATTAGACTTAATTTGTCCTAGTGGACTAGGGACACTAACTGGTCGGGACCGGGCTAAGTGTTAGATTACTGTGTCAAGCTAACCTGTGTGTACCTTGTGCTTAGTGTCTATAATGATGGTTCAGGGATTCAATCTCGAAGGGCTTGTGTGCTGGTCCGCCTACCTGGCCATCTCTAATTGGTATCTAGGATTGGCAATCAGGGACCTAACACTCCCCTTACACCTGCCTGGCTGAGTACAGGGTTACTATAGGCTAGTTTGCCATCCTGATTGAGCATCTAGTTTGGACTCTAGGTTTAGGGAGCTATAGTTGGTCTGATTGAGTCTTGCATGAGCACTAGATAAGGAGCATCATATCTTCCACCATCTCCCTAAATTCATGGATAAGCTGGAAGCCCAGATTAAAGCCCTTGCTGACCAAATGGCCCAGATGACTACCCAAATGACTACCCAGATGACTCAGTTGACCCAGTTCGATACCCGAACCCACCATAAGTTGGACTAGACAGAGAATAGGATAGGGATCCTAGAGAAAACCCAATACTCTGACCCATATAGGGAGTCCAACCTTAAGAGAACCCAATACTCCGACCCATATAGGGAGTCCAACCCTAGGAGAACCCAATACTCCGACCCATATAAGGAGTCCAATCCTAGGAGAACCCAATACTCTGACCCATATAGGGAGTCCAATCCTAGGAGAACCCTCGCCATGATCCATACTATGATACTGAACCTAGGAAGACCCCAAACCCTGATCCATCCTTAGAACCTAACCATAGGAGACCCAATTATGATTACCTGAACCAAGATGAACGACCCATTAGGAGCACCCAACCTTATGTACCCCTGTTTGATGGAAGACTAGATCCTAAGATGTATACTGAATGGGAGGATATGATGGATCGGCACTTTGAGTATACTGGGATGTTAGAGTTAGATAAGATTAGTTTGGCTGCACATGGGTTAATCAAATATGCCAAGCAACATTGAAAACATACTGAGGATGAATGTTATCGATGGGGAAAAGAAATACGTACCTGGAAAGCCATGAGAAGTAAATTGAGAGAGGAATACCTAGGTGAACTTATGAATACAAACTTTTAGATCAATGGTACAAATTGAAACAAGGGAACATGATTGTGTATGAATACATTGACCAATTTAATGAGTTTAGTAGGAAATGTAAAACAATCGAACCTAAGTCTAAAATCATGGCTAGATTTCAGGATGGCCTGCGTAGGGATATCCAGTGGGAGCTGTATCATTATCAAATTAAGGACCTAGAGGAAGCCTATCACCTAGCTAGGGAATTCAAGTTATATCAAAGGGAACTCAAGATCAATCAATCTAAATCCAATAATGATAATTCCCTTAAGCCTAAGTCCAAACCTAGCCAACTTCCTTTAGATCAGCCTACTACTCCTATTCCATTAATTTGCAATGAGTAATCCCAGAACCCGTTAAAGAACCTGAGGTAGAAGTGTATGAAGCTGATCCTAGTTTAGCAGATGAATACGAAGGAGAGGATTTTGAGAACTATGATGATGATGGACCCAAGGTTGAAATCACTGAAGAACTACTAGAAAAGGATCCTGAAGCCACTATTGAAATTGAAGGAGTGCCTGAGCCAGGATCAAACATAGTAGATGAAAGTGAGGGTCCACTAGAGTTGTCCATAGAAGAGGTCCCTAAGGAACAATCCCAGGAAGTAGACATTATTTTAGAAGACCTTCAAGATAAGCTTTCCAAAGACCTTCCTGATGACCTTCCACCTAATCCCCATCCTACTCTAGAACAAGTTTCAGCCCAGGACCTCATTAAATATTCTCATCAAGAGTTCATTCCTTTAACCCCAGCTGATAACCTTTGTCTTGAGCTGATTAAGCTATCCTTTCTTAAAGACCCAGCATTTGCAATGACCAAATTTCCCCTCTTTCAAGTGGACCTTATATCGCCCATAGATCAATGTTCAAATCTTAAGGTCATCCCTATTAACCAAGGTCTATTGCATGCCTCCAATGGATTGTCCCAAGACTTCGATGCTTATTTCTTGCTATACCCTAAGGCTTCCAATGTTTCCCAAACTTTCCAATTACACTTTGTTGAGGTCATTCGGTTACTCCAATTCTTTGAGTATGTTAGGTTTGCGACCTATTTTTGGAAGACGTTATGGCATTTGCTTAAAGTCCATTGTAATAAAGCTCAGTCCAGCTATGTTGTCTTTTTTTGAGTCCTGTATTAGTCAGCTCATGTTGAGCTAGTTCAGTCCAGTGCTAGTCAGCTCATGTTGAGCTAATTTTATTTTTTTGAGTCCTGTACAAGCACACTGAAGACTCAAGATCACATCATATAAGTGAAGACCAAGTCCAATCTGATTGAAGACATGGAAGTTTAACCCAAGTCCAACCCAGCCTGAAGATTCGAAGACCTCAAGAGGAGAAATCAGAAACCCTGATTCCTTGTAGATGCCCTCCAGATGCCCAGATTCCCTTCCAGATGCCAAAGTATATTCATAGACCAGGGCATCCATGATTCCAGAGGTCCATCTGCATCTTATTCCAAAGAAATCAAGCCCAGGCGCGAAGCCCAAGCCCTTAAGAAGCAAGATACCAAGGAATATTCCTGCTACCTGGCTACCAGGCCACCCAAGCTTCTAGAGGCCCAAGTCCATGCGCCCGAGCCACTTTGTGCTAGCCCTTTGATGATCCTAGAAGCCCAACATGCCCCCCTAGGCATCCTTGGAGTGTTGAGCAAGTCAAGAGAGGAGGAGAGAGTTTTTAGGGAGTTTTTCTACCTAGGTTTCCTTACTTGCCTAGCTAGGGTTTGAGAGGGAAAAGGATTCTTATGTAATGTCTAATGTACCCTTACTTGGAGCCCAAGACTAAGGATCTATTTAAAGGATCCTAGTCTCTTGTATGAGGATTAATTTTGATGTATGATTAAAACTTGAGTTCTCTTCAATTGCTGTGTGTTACCTTGCTATGTGCATAAAGGGGTTTTGAGAGTTTCTTCTTCCCGGTATTGCAACTATCTTCCTGCCACCAACCATCCTTCCATAGCCCTGGCCGCCCTCCTCCAAAACTTTCTTCCCCTTTATTGTTTTCCTTTATTTTCTTCATCCCCTCTGAGTTTTCTAACCCCTGACAGGTCATTTCCAGGTCTCCAAGTTCCTACGAATCCAACAACTCCAGCCAAGCCTCAATCAGACCACCGAGCAGAAAGTCGGGTATCCGCGGGTCTTTGGCTCGATTTTCCAGGCCGCATCCATTGAGGAACGAGAGATCCCTTCACTGCGATCTTCATCGGCTGCATCAGACGTTGTCAGGTACACCCACTCTACCATCAATAATTTTATTGTAGGAGAACTTGCCCTATCAGAGGCTTCTCAGCCCCGACAATCCATCTTTATTGCTTTCTTAGGTCCTAATCCATATGCTTAGATTCTAAAATTCATATAGAATTTCCTACAACTTATTTTGATATGATATTCTGTAATTAATCACCTAACCCCACATACAAAATTCACAAAATTAATCGCATGCATATTAGTCCCGCATCACTTGATCTGGAGTCCAAGAAAGAAATTGAGTTCTCCTATCATGCTCATCTCGAACTCACCCTGCATTAACTTAGCAAACTCTTGATAAAGAATTTCATTAGTAGCATCGAAAATGATATCATCAACATATATTTGTACTAATAATAAATCATTATCTTTCTTTCTCAAAAATAATGTTTTATCAACATTGCCTTTAGAAAATTTATTTTCAATCAGAAATTGCTGAGTCTTTCATACCAGGCTCGAGATGCTTGCTTTAATCCATAAATTTGCTGTAATTTAAAAACATAATCAGGATGTACATGATTTTCAAATCCAAGTGGTTGTTCAACAAAAACCTTTTCAATTATAAAACCATTTAGAAAAGCACTCTTAACATCCATTTGAAATAGTTTAAAATTCATAAAACAAGCAAATGCTAATAGAAGTCTAATTGCTTCAAGTCTAGCAACAGGAGCAAAAGTTTCATCAAAATCAATCCCTTCCTCCTGATTGTAGCCTTTAGCAACTAGCTAGCTTTATTTCTAACAACAATTCCATTTTCATCTAATTATTCCTAAATACCCATTTAGTGCCAATAATAGAAACATTAGATGGTCTTTCTATTAATGTCCAAACATTATTTCTATCAAACTGAATCAGTTCTTCTTGCATGGCATTAATCCAGTTAGGTTCATTTTCAACTTTTTCATAACATTTAGGCTCTACTTGCGATACAAAAGCTATATAATCACATTCATTTCTAATTGAGGCTCGAGTTCTTACCCCTTTAGATGGATCACCTAGGATTAATTCCTTAAGATGTTCATGAGCATACCTCCACTCCTTAGGTAAATCTTGATGCTTTGGAGTGTCATTATCTTTCTCATTCCTATCTTGAATTTCTTCACTTGGCTGAGGTTGATCAATCAGTGTCAACTTTTGAAGCTTGTTTGCACCTGCACATTCATCAGATGTATCCTCTTTTCTGGAAGATTTGTTAGTAGATTCTTCAAAAACAATATGTATAGACTCTTCTACAACCAAAGTTCTTTTATTGAAAACTCTGTATGCCCTGCTTGATGAGAAGTATCTTAAAAAGGTACCTTCATTAGACTTGGCATCAAACTTTCCAAGGTTATCTTTTCTATTATTTAAAATAAATATTTACAACCAAAAACTCGAAAATATTTTAAAGTCGGGTTTCTTTAGTTCCAAAGTTCATATGGAGTTTTCTTCAAAATAGGGCGGATTAAAACTTGATTTAAAATGTAACATGCAGTATTAATGGCTTCAGTCCAAAAATATCTTGGTAAATCATTTTCACAAAGCATAGTGCATGCCATTTCTTCTAAAGTACGATTTTTCCTTTCTACTATCCCATTCTACTGAGGTATTCTAGGTATAGAAAAATTATGTTCTATTCCTTTTTCATTACAAAAGTTTTCCAAATCTTGATTTTCAAATTCAGTTCTATGATCACTATGAATGCAAACAACTGAAACACCTTTTTCATTTGAGACTTTTCGATAGAACTTTATGAAAGCAGAAAATGATTCATCTTTTTGTGCTAAAAAGAAAACACATGTATATCTCAAAAAATCATCCACTATGACTAATCCATATCTCTTGCCTCCTAGACTTGATGTTCTAGTTGGTCCAAAGAGATCCATATGAAGTAGTTCAAGTGGCGTACTAATAGTTACAAAACCTTTTGGTTTAAAAGAAGTTTTAACTTGCTTAGCAAATTGACATGCTTGGCAAATTCTATCATTTTCAAAACAAAGTTCAAGTAAATCTCTAACTAAATTCTTTTTACAAAGTTTTGAAAGAAGATACATACTAGCATGCCACTTCGATATCGAAATTTATCTCATCGTTGTCTTGATGTGCCATTAAATAGAGATTTGCTACTTCTATTTGCTCTTCTTCAGAACTGGAGTCTTCACTGTCACTCCAGGTGGCCATCATTGCTTTCTTCCTTAATTTCTTCCTAGACTTCTTAAAGAGAGGACAATCAAACTTGTAGTATCCCGACTTCTTGCATTCGAAGGATGTGGTTATTTCTTTATACTTTTCTTTTTCTTTTTCCTTCTCTTTCTCTTTTCCCTTTTCTTTTGATTGATATTTTTTTTTGTAAGGAAATTTCCTCCTCTTCATGAATCTTCTGAATTTTTGTGCAAGGAGGGCTTCTTCACCTTCATCTTCTTCTTCATCTTCGGACTCATCTATTGAGGATTCTTCTTGAATGTTTGATTTGAAAGCAATCCCCTTCTTCTTCTTGTCCATGTCCATTGATTTTTGTTTCAAATTAAGCTCATAAGTCATGAGCGATCCAACTAGCTGCTCAAGAGGTAATTTGTCAACGTCCTTAGCTTCTTGGATTGCGGTCACCTTCGGATCCCATGATGTTGGAAGTGACATGAGGATTTTATTCACAAGATCAGTGTTAGACATAACCTTTTCACGACTTCTCATTCCATTTACAATATTAGTGAATCTTGTGTACATATCAATGGTTGATTCATTAGGTTCCATTCGGAACATCTCATAAGTATGCACTAACATATTTACTTTAGTATTTCTTACTTGATCGGTACCCTCATGGATAACTTCAAGTGTGTCCCATATTTCTTTAGTAGACATGCATGTAGATATCCTATTGAATTCACTAGGATCTAATGCACAATAGAGGAGATTCATTGCCATGGCATTAATCTCAGATTGCTTAATGTCATTTTCATCCCAATCCTCTTCGAGCTTTGGGATGGAAACTCCATTAACCACTACTGAAAAAATATGAGGACCCTTATCAATAACTTTCCATAAATTATAATCAATAGAATGCATATAAATTCTCATCCTAGTTTTTCAATAAGTATAATTTGATCCATTAAAAAATGGAGATCTATTTGAGGCTTGACCCTTAACTACGTTAGTACCAATTGGAGCTGCCATAGATCTTTACTCAAGGCGGTAAACCTATACACCGAGAACAGGGCTCTAATATCACTTGTTGCCCAGTAAACAACCCAAGAGGGGGGGTGAATAGGATCTTTAAAAATTAAAATTACTTTACTTGAAATAATGCAATATAATCCAATTCAACAAATAAATAAGCAAAGTACTAAGAATTCAATTGTAATGCTCTAAAATAAAAGTGCAGCAAAAATAAAGAGCAATGAAAGAAAAGCAAGTAGAGAGATCAATCAACCATAAAGACCAAGAAATATAGTGGTTCGGTGCTATCTAATGCACCTACATCCACTTCCCAAGATTTTCTTGGGAATTCACTATAATCACTTCTGATTATAGTTAATTAGTTTTGCGGGCTCACTAATCAAAAACCCAACTTGTTTTCACAATGCCAACAAGTCAAAACCTCACTTGGTTTTATGTGCTAACCAAGAACATTGGTTTTCAAAGGCTAACCAATAATCTCCCTTGGTTTTTCAGGCTAACCAAGAATCTAAGTGGTTTTGCGGGAGAACCACCAACCTAATTGGTTTCCAAAGGCTCACCAATAACCTCACTTGGTTTTACAAAAGGCTAACCAAGAACCCTTACAACAAATAAAGTTTAGAAGTAATGAAACAAAGTAAGCTTTCTAAAACAAAGCAGGTATCTCTTTGAAGCTCGATGTAGAGATGCTTTGAACTTGTTGAAGCCTCTTGAATGCTCAAGAATGGTTGATCTTTAATGCTCTTCAAGGATCTTTAATGCTTAGAGGCTTGCTTTTGCTTGAGAGTAGTTGAATCTTCAAAGAATAGGAGTTAAAGCTCTCACTTCGATGCTCTTTTTTTATTCTCTTCAATAATATTCAATAATTGTTCATTTGATTTGATTAAGAGCATATAAATACTTTTCCAAGACCTCAAATCCCATTTCTAGCTATTAGACTTGAAAAACTAGCCATTGGAGGGCAAAATGGGCGAGTTCTGTTCTTGAAAAACTAGCCGTTACTATTGTTAGAATTTCATGTGTCGACACTTTAGGCTTTAAGTCGACACTTCCTATCGACACTTGAACTTCTTGAGTCGACACCCAATTCAAATATCTCTAAACTAATTCTTTGGAAATCTTAGATGTGTCTACACTTACTCAGTTGAGTCGACACCTTGAGTCGACACCTTGCTTTCATGTGTCGACACTTCAGTTGTTTTTCATTTTCAGCAAGTTCAATGGCTTGAAAATCTTAGGCAATGTGTTGATCCATGTGTCGACATTTTGAGTCGATACTTTAGGTCCATGTGTTGACACTTCAGCCATGCTATTTGAAACATCATTGCGTACCGGCTTGAGTCGACACTTCACTTTCATGTGTCGACACTTGGTGTCATGTGTCGACATTTTGAATCGACACCTCATTGAAAACTTCACAAAAAAGGCTAAACTTGAGCTGAAATACATTTCCACTTTAACTTAACCAACCAATCAAGCAATTCTTGAGTTTCCAAGTCCTCTTTGAGCAATCTTTTTCATTCAAACTTGTCTTCTACAAACAAATAAGCTTCTTCAAATTTGTGAGCACCTTTTTCAACAAAAATACACTTCAAAGAAATCATTAGTCCTCAACTTATACTTAACTATTTTGCTTATCATCAAAATCAATAATGGAGTCAACATTCTCAAAATCATAAATCTTCACTCTGAAGGAGTCGGCTCATTGTAGATCTGGTCGGCTTGCTTTCTCAGGTCTTCAAAATTTATTCTAGTAGAGTCGGCTCATTTTGGTTGGGGTCGACTTGCTTGGCTAGTTCTCATAAAATATTATGAATGGACTCTGGAAGAGTCGGCTCGGTTCTACTTGAGTTGGCTCGGATGCTGCATGCCAGAATCCTTGGTGCGTGCCATGAGGTAGAGTCAGCTCTTCTACAGGCTGGGTCGGCTTGAGTGATTCTTCAGGATTTTTATGATTGAACTCAAGAACACTCTTACCAACACTCTCAAACATTTGATACAAACCAATTGAAAATAAAATTAAGGCACAACACACATAGAAGTAACCCATTTATATGATTTTTCTTAACTTTTTCTTTAGGTTCTTCTTTATAAAATATGATTACAACACAACTCAAAACAAGAAGTATAAATGTAGGAGTTGAAGTTTGAACAAATAATTCATCCTATAAAAACTTGTAAACCACTTGAAGAATTGTTAGTAAAAACAAATACATGCACCAATGTTTGGTTATCATCAAAATCACTTATGGGGTCAACAATCTCCCCCTTTTTGATGATGACAAAATACTGGGCATGAAAATTTCTTTACACTTACATGTATAAAAGTATTTGAAAGTAAGTATTCACATGTATTGGAGCTATCTATATTTGTAAATAAGTATCAGAGCTCTAGTGATGAGATTATATAGCATTGATGTTAGTTCTTTTGTGTATTTCAAAGTATTAGACTTTGCATGCTTCATAGTATCAGAATTAGCATAAACATGGAGTATCAGAGTTTAAAATTGAAAGAATTTATGCTAATTTTAGAGCAATCAGAGCAAAAGAAGGATTTAAAGCTAAGGCCATTTTTAAGAGAATCTCCCCCTTTCTCTAGGTTTTAAAATAATGAAACAGTTAGGTTCATTTGAATACAATCACTTTTGTGCTCCTCCTTTTTTATTCTTTTTATGCACTTTAGGAATAATTGCAAGGAATCAAGGAAGCTCAAAATAGATACCATAATTTTCATGATAGCTCAATATTGATATTGATACCATTCTCCACCTTTTTGTCAAACAATCAAAAAGGTATTTTCAATGAAGCTTAGATTTTGAAATAGATTGAAAAAGTATTTAATATTTATTTGAGATAATTTCACTTTCTCAAATTCATTTGAAAATTCTAATTAAAATTCATCACGGTTGTATTGAAAACATTGCATAATTACAAGAACAATTCATGACAATAATAGAAATTACTAAAAGAACTTTCATTTCATTTAGAAATTTTCCATGCAAAGTGCAAAATTTGAAAGAAAGTACAATCATTCAGTAAGATTTCTTTTTATTCAAGGTTTCTTGATTGTAAAAGATAAAGCGTACATTTTGTAAAAAGTCAGAAGTAGAAAGATGTGGTCAATACTACTAAAAGACTAACTAATCAACCTATTCTTCTTCTTCACTGGAAGAAGAGCCAACATCTATAACCTTATCAGAGGTTTTGGTTTTTAGAGGTTTGAACCTTAAGTCCCTAAATATAGTTCTAACTGGGGCTATAGGTGTCTTAGTCTTCTTGGTCATTGACTTCTTCTTGGTCACAACAGGTTTAGCTTTGAATAAAGGTGGATCAGATGAAGGAATCTTTGAGGGTACAGGAGATGGTTGAGTAGGAGGTTCAGGTGAATCTTTGTTGATCTGTGAAGGAGTGTCCTTAGCAGTGAATATTTCCTTTTGAGATTGATGCAGGATACTTCGAATTTCCTCTTTAAAATTGTCCATCTCTTTTTCCATCTTTCCTTGTGAAGCATCTATTCTGATCTCATTTTTTGCAGGCTGGCATTAATCGAATTTCACAATTCATCAAGTGAAGAATTTATGTGACCTGTTAGAGAGTCAAAAATAGTTTTCATTTTTTGAAATATTAGCTCTTTAGGTTCAGATGGAGTTATCATTGCATGTTCAGATGTGTCTTCATCCTTGTCATTAGCTTTAGTAGCAGCAGGTTCTTCCATGTCATCATCTGAAGATGTGGCAGCAAACTGACCAGACAAATTTCTTTATCCAGACTCCCTCTTGTAGATGATATCCCATTCTTTTAAGAGAGTTGAATGAATAAGTGTTTGAATGGTAAAGAGGCTTGCCTATTTTATCAGTTAGGTCAATTCCAGCATCTTCAAACAGTAAGGTGAATATCATACCGTAGGGCAGACATGCTTTAAGTTTTCTTGGTGCCTCTATCATTTGTATCATCATGATGTAAGGAAGGTTGAGAGGTACTTCTTCAATCAAGTGTCCCATAAAAATCATATCCTTTTCACTCACCCAATCAAAACGACCGGTTCTGGGTAGAAAAATTCTACTAACCATATTATGGAGTAGCCGCATTTCTTTTGATAGCATGTTTGCTTGAACATGTCTGACGGAGCTTTCATCCAATATTTCTAAAATGAGCTTCAGTGTGTGTTCTTTGTCATTTAGGATAAGCTCAGTAGCACCGTCAATCAGCATTAGAAGCAGACTACTCAACTTGTCTTCATTCACAATGACTTTAACTCCCTTGATCATAGATTCCAAATGGTATTCTTCTAGGACTAAATTTTCAAAGAATATTCCTACTAAAGAAGGATAGGTCAGAATATCTAAAGAGCAAAAAAACTTCCAACCTTGGTTGTCATCCAACTCCCAATCTTCATTTCTAGTTCTTCTAGGAAGGAGAAATCAATCCTTCTTCTGCATGTAACAGGCCGGTTGGCCATTGAGATGATTTGTCCGGTTGGAGAAGGTGTTTCTTCTTCTTCTTGTTCAGGAGAGGACCTTTTCTTCTTTTCTCCCTTTCCCTTCAGATCTTTACTGAGTGTGCTTGATTCAGCTGCTTGAGGAATCTTCCGTGCAGATCTCCTTGGAGCCATTGCAGTAAAATTTGTAGGAATTAGGAAATCAATGCTTTGGGGAATAGTTTCTGAAGTTTTGGTGAACGTACAAAGTAGAGTAGAAGGAGTTTAGAGTGGAATAGAAAGAGTGAAATGTAAGAATAGATTACTTGGTTCTATTTAAATAGCGATTTCCCGACATTCGAGTCAACTCGCTCAGCCCTAAAATCATCCGAGTCGGCTCGACCAGAGCGAACTCAAAACAAGCAAAAATCCGAGTTAGCTAGGTAAAACCCCAGATTGACCTAGTCGACTCAACCAGAGCAAGAGCCGAAAAATCAGATATTCGAGCCAGCTTGACTAGAGCAAAATTGCTTGAGTCGACTCAAACAGAAACTTTCCACACAAGTTGGAATGATTCAGAAATTGAGTTGATTCAATGAAGTTTCAAGGAAAGTTGTTTAGCACACATGAATAGTTGTAAAAGGTTTTCTAGATAATCTTTTCTTAATTTTGAAGGAAATTAGGTTAAGGTAATCTAGAAAGGATCACAAAGTCCTAATTCTCCTCTAAGTAATTCAAATCTATCCTGGTTTAGTGGCTTACTAAAAATGTCAGCTAATTGCTTTTCAGTTGGAATAAATTTTAATTCAAAGTCACTATTCAAAATATGATCTCTAATAAAATGGTGTCTAATTTCTATATGCTTAGTCCTAGAATGCTGAATAGGATTTTTGGCCAAATTTATAGCACTTACATTATCACACTTGATAGAAATTCTGCATTGTGTAACACCAAAGTCTTCTAGTTGTTGTTTAATCTATAACACTTGTGCACAACAACTCCCTGCAGCAACATACTCTACCTCAACAGTAGAAAGTGCTACCGAGTTTGTTTCTTACAATGCCATGAGATTAAATTCAAACCTAGAAATTGGCATGTGCTGCTAGTGCTTTTTCTATCAATTCTACAACCAGCATAGTCAGCATCCAAAAATCTAATTAAATTTAATAAAGACTATTTTGAAAACCAAAGACCTAGATTACTTGTACCTTTCAAATATCTCAATATTTTTTTAACGGTAAGCATATGTGTTTCTTTATGATTACATTGGAATCTAGCACATACACATACACTATACAAGATATTCGATCTACTTACAGTCAAGTATAATAAGGATTCGATCATACCTCTATAGAGCTTTTGGTCAACATTGGATCCATTTTTATATTTGTCCAATCTGCAAGATGGGCTCATGGGTGTGCTCATTTGTTTGCTCGTCTCCATATCAAACTTTTTGATTATTTTCTTGGTATACTTGGCTTGGTTAATGAAGATTCCTTCCTTTGTTTACTTTACTTGAAGTCTGAAGAAGTAGTTAAGTTCATCCATTAGGATCATTTCAAATTCTCCCTGCATTAGCTTAGCAAATTTTCATAAAAATTTTCATTAGTTGTACCAAATATAATATCATCAACATAAATTTGTACAACTAATATATCATTATTTTTCTTCTTGATGAAAAGGGTTTTATCAACATTTTCTCTTTAAAAATTATTTTCAATCAAGAAAGTGCTAAGTCTATCATACCAGGCTCTAGGTGCTTGTTTCAAACCATATAAAGCTTTATTTAGTTTAAATACATAGTTTCGAAAAATATGATCTTCAAAACCCGGTGGTTGTTCTACAAAAACTTGTTTGGAGATAAAATCATTTAAAAATATACCTTTTACATCCATTTGAAAAAGTTTAAATTTCATATAGCAAGCAAATGCAAGAAGTAATCTAATGTCTTCTAGTCTTGCTACGAGTGCATATGTTTTATCAAAATCAATGCCTTCTTATTGGCTGTATCCCTTAGCCACTAATCTAGCTTTGTTCCTAATGACATTTCCATATTCATCTAATTTGTTCCTATAGACCCATTTGGTTCCTATGATTAGATGGTCTTTAGGTCTATCAACTAATATCCAAACCTTATTTCTTTCAAACTGGTTTAGTTCATCATGCATGGTCATCATCCAGTTTGGGTCATTTTTAGCTTCTTCTAAGGTATGAGGCTCTATTTGTGATACAAAGGATAGGTAGTCATGTGTGGTTCTATGTGATGACCTAGTCCTAATACCTTGTGAAGGATCACCATTAATTAATTCTTTAGGATAGGAAGTTGCATACCTCCATTCTCTTGGTAAATCTGCATGATCCTTACTTACTGTTTCTTCTCTTTCTTCAATTAGTCTTTCTTGTATGCTCATGTCTTCCTTTTCATTTTGAATTGTACCTGCATCATTATCTATGCACTCTTCTTTCTTAGAAGGTGAAGGATTAGTTTCATCAAAATAACATGCACTGACTCTTCTATAGTAAGAGTCCTCTTATTAAATACTCTATATGCTTTGCTATGAAGTGAATAACTAAGGAAAATTGCTTCATCGGGTTTAGCATCAAATTTTCTTAGATTATCTTTACCATTGTTAAGTACAAAGCATTGATATCCAAACACATGAAAATAATTGATATTGGATTTCTTTTCATTCCAAAGCTCATAGGGGATTTTCTTCAAAACAGGACGGATCAAAACGTTGTTTAAAATATAACAAGTAGTATTAACCGCTTATGCCCAAAAGTATCTTGGAAGATTACCTTCACATAACATCGTTCAGGCTATTTCTTTCAAAGTCCTATTTTTTCTCTCTACAACACCATTTTGTTATGGTGTTCCAGGAGCGGAGAAGTTGTGATCAATGCCATTTTCAATCAATAATCATCTAAAAATTGATTTTCAAATTCAGTGCCGTAATCACTTCTTATAGAAGTTATTGAATTTTTTTTTTGATTTAAAACCTTTTTATGAGATTTTTGAAATACTTTGAAGGTTTCATCTTTGAGCAATAAACAAAACCCATATAAATATAGAGAAATCATCTACAATCACAAGGGCATATTTCATATCTCCTAGGCTTGTGGTCCTAGTTGGTCCAAATAAGTCCATGTGAAGTAGTTCTAGAGGTCTAGTAGTTGAAATCATATTTTTGGATTTAAATCTCTCCCTAGTTTGTTTATCCATTTGGCATGCTTCACAAACATGATCAAAATCTACTTTAAACTTAGGCATGCCTCCAACTAAGTTTTTGGAAATCAACTTGGCAATAGTATGCATGTTAGCATGACCTAATCATCTATGCCACAATAAACAAGACTCCGTGGTCTTAGCATTCATTGCAACTAAACTGGAACTACTTGACATGGCAAGATCATTAAGATCAACCACATAAATATTTCCAAGTCTATGTCCAATGAACTTACTACTAGAATCAAGAGAGTTTGTTACAATACACATAGATGATTCAAAGATAACCTTGAAGCCTTTATCACAAAGTTGACTAATACTTAATATATTGTGCTTCAATTTATCTACTAGTAATACATTCTCAATGAAAGTACAGGGGGTTATTTTGATCTTACTAATTCCGATTATTTTCTCTTGCCATTATCTCCAAAAGTAACCGATCCTCCTTCTTTCATTTGTAGGGTAATGAACTGATCCTTGTCACCTGTCATATGCCTTGAATAGCCACTGTCAAGATACCATCTTTTTTTCAATTTCTAGGCTACAAGACATTCCTGCAATACAATCAAGGAGTTCTTTTAGGTACCCAAGTTGACTTGGATCCTTGCAGGTTAGCGGAGGAGGTTCCTTTGAAAATCCAAATCTTTCTTGATTTTCTTTGGACATTTCTAATAATATTATATTCAAAAGCTTTATGTCCTAACCCATTGCAAGCAAAACATTTCATTCTAGGATTCTAAAATGTGTGGATTTTAAATTCCTAGATATTGAAGCATGAGATACAGAAATAAAAGATTTTCTATTCAAATTCTTGAGAACATACAATATGCCTTTCGAAGCGAAGCAGAAACATTTGTAACAAAAGCTTTTTGAGATAAAACATTCAAACATAAGCTTTTGATTTCATAAAAATAGTTGCTGAAATATCATTGGAAATTGAAGAGTGAAAACCAATTCTAGCTTTGTTTTCAGAAATTCTTTGTTCTTTAAGAATCAGCTCAAGCTTGTTAGAAGATAGATTAAGTTTTTCAACAAGTGGCTTGAGGTTATCAACCTCCTTTTTTAACTCATTATTTTCATTCAATAAAACTTTATTTTTATCAGATAATCATCATTCTCAATTTTAATACTTTATAGTTTTCAGAAAATACATGAAATTTTTTTTGCAACAAAATATTCTTTTCTGAAATCTCATCTTTTTCTTTGAGTAAAAAGTCATTGATATTCTTTAGAGATCTAATCTTTACTCCAGCCTTTTAAATTTAGATAAAAGATCATGGAATGCAGAATTTAACTCATCAATGTAATTCAATTTGAGTGTCAAGGGATGTTACCTCGTCCTCGAGACCCATTAGATATAAATAGCTATTTTTGTGGTCGCTTCTTCTTCACTTGAAGTGGAGTCTTTGCTATCACTCTATGTGGCAACCATTGCTTTCTTTTTCTTTTTCTTGAAAAACTTCTTTAGCTATGGACAATCTAGATGAATGTGCCTCGATTTCTTACGTTCATAGCAAGTGGGGACTTGTTCCTTTTCTTTATCTTTGTCCTTGTCCTTTTCCTTGGAATGCTCTCCTTGTATATAGAATTTTCTATTGAATCTTGCTTTCTTCTTTCCCATAAACTTTCTAAATTTTCTGACGACCATCGCAATATCATCATCTTCTAGATCATCTTCGAAGGAGGTGTAGTCATCTTCCGATTCTTCATCATTATTTGATTCCAATGTAGCCTTGAATGCAATAGTTTTTTCTTCTTCTGATCATCATCAGTTCTGTACTGCATAGCCAATTCATGTGTGATGAGAGAACCCATTAATTCATCCATAGATAGAGTGTTTAGATCTTTGGCTTCTGGATGGCAGTAACTTTAGGGTCCCATTTATCAGGAAGTGATCTTAATATCTTCTGTACTAAATCAGCATTTGAGTAGACCCTGCAAGACTTTTCAAACCATTAATAATATCTATAAATCTAGTGTACATGGCAGAAATACTTTTACTATGTTCCATTTTAAATAATTTATAGCTATGTACTAAAAAATTAATTTTTGAAGTCTTCACTTGGGAAGTTCCTTCATGGATCACCTCAAGTTTATCCCAAATTTTCTTTGCTGAAGAGCAAGTGAAAATTCGATTAAACTCGTTTGAATCCAAATCACAGTATAGCAAGTTCATTGTTTTGGCATTTAATTTCCCTAACTTCTTGTCGTGTTCATCCCTTTCCTCTTCAGGCTTAGGGACATCCACGCAATGGACAATCTAGATGAATGTGCCTCGATTTCTTACATTATAGCAAGTGGGGACTTGTTCCTTTTCTTTATCTTTGTCCTTGTCCTTTTCCTTGGAATGCTCTCCTTGTTTATGGAATTTTCTATTGAATCTTCCTTCTTTCTTTCCCATAAACTTTCTAAATTTTCTCACGACCATCGCAATATCTTCATCTTCTAGATCATCTTCGAAGGAGGTGTAGTCATCTTCCGATTCTTCATCATTCTTTGATTCCAATGCAGCCTTGAATGCAATAGTTTTCTTCTTCTTTTGATCATCATCAGTTCTGTGCTACATAGCCAATTCATGTGTGATGAGAGAACCATTAATTCGTCCATAGATAGAGTGTTTAGATCTTTGGCTTCCTGGATGGCAGTAACTTTAGGGTCCCATTTATCAGGAAGTGATCTTAATATCTTCTATACTAAATCAGCATTTGAGTAGACCCTGCCAAGACTTTTCAAACCATTAATAATATCTATAAATCTAGTGTACATGGCAGAAATACTTTTATTAGGTTCCATTTTAAATAATTTATAGCTATGTACTAAAAAATTAATTTTTGAAGTCTTCACTTGGGAAGTTCCTTCATGGATCACCTCAAGTTTATCCCAAATTTTCTTTGCTGAAGAGCAAGTGAAAATTTGATTAAACTCATTTGAATCCAAAGCACAGTATAGCAAGTTCATTGCTTTGGCATTTAATTCCCCTAACTTCATGTCGTGTTCATCCCTTTCCTCTTCAGGCTTAGGGACATCCACGCCATCAATTTTGATCATGGGAACATGTGGCCCTTTAAGAATGACCTTCCATAATTGAAAATCAATAGCTTGTATATAGATTTTCATTCTAGCATTCTAGTAAGAACAATTTATGCCAGTGAAGAGTGGAGGTCTATTAGTAGATTGGCCTTCGGCCTAGGATGTACTCATGGGATGAGCCATCAATCTTTACTCTAATGTAATCAGAGACACTGCTCTGATACCAGTTGTTGCCCAGGTGGCTTTTTCAAGAGGGGGGTGAATTAATAATTTAAAAAATTTAAGCAGATATGTGCACTTTGAAATCTCTTTTAGAGTGTTGGGTGCTATGACAAAGTAATTAATTGCAGAAGCTAAATAAAATCAGAGAATCACAACACAAACACACAAAGATTATAGTGGTTCGGAGCAACCTAGCTCCTACGTCCACTATCCAAGATACCACTTAAGATTTCCACTATATTCACACCCGAATATAGTAGGATTGTTTTACAGGCTCACAATCCAAAACCTCTACACTTTGGTTTTACCGGAATCACCAAAGAAACCCTACACCATTTGGTTTTAAACAAGATCACCAAAGAAACCCAACTTGGTTTTAACAGGATCACCAATAACTCAACACTTAGTTTTATCTAAGGCTCACCAAAACCTATTAGGTTTTTCAAACAGGCTCACCAATAACCCAAACAATTCAAGAATGAATTGAAATTAAATGCAACAATAATGACAAACTCTTGTTGTCAGATAGTCGCCAATGCAGCTTGAGAGAAGCCCACTTGAATTCACTTCAATGCACTTTAATGGCTTCTTTCCAAAGTGCTTCAAGCTTCAGATGAGAGTTGGTGAAGACTTGAAGGCTGACTTGAATGCCCTTAGTGCTCTCTTTCTTATTGGTTGGTTGGATATTCAATAAGCATCAAACCTTTGAAAGACTTTCTAACACCTTCTTCAAAGAAGTTCAAATCCCTCAAATATATGCCCTTGCAACATTCCAAGGCAGTTCTAGTTATTGAAGATCGTTGGGATGTGATATTTGACCATTGGAGCACCTTTTTGCATTCAAAAAGAAATTCTGGAACTAGCCATTTTGTACCTGGAAAAGATACTCGAGTCGGCTCAGATTCTTCGAGTCGGCTCGGATCCTTTGAGTGGCAAGGTCAAGTCACCATTTATTTAGCAGGGTCGGCTCCTTGTCTCAGGGTACAAAAACTTCACTCTGGATGAGTCAGCTCTTGATCATTCGGGTCGGCTCGAACTTCTATCGTTGAAAATATTGAACTCGAGGAGTTGGCTCTCTCCTACTTTGATTGACTCTTCTTCTCAGAATCAAAAATCTTTACTCTGAAAGAGTCGGCTAGTTGCAGATCAGGTCGGCTTGCTTTCTCAGGTCTTCAAAATTTATTCTGGTAGAGTCGGCTCATTTTGGTTGGGGTCGACTCGCCTGGATGGTTCTTAGAAAATATTATGAATGGACTCTGGAAGAGTCGACTTGGTTCTACTTGAGTCAGCTCGGATGCTGTGTGCTAGAATCCTTGGTGCGTGCCATGAGGTAGAGTCGGCTCGAGTGATTTCTTTAGGATTTTTATGATTGAACTCAAGAACACTCTTACCAACACTCTCAAATATTTGATACAAACCAACTCAAAATAAATTTAAGGCACAACACACATAGAAGTAACCCATTTATATGATTTTTCTTAACTTTCTCTTTCAATTCTTCTTTACAAAATATGATTACAACACAACTCAAAACAAGAAGTATAAATGTAGGAGTTGAAGTTTGAACAAATAATTTATCCTACAAAAACTTGTAAATCACTTGAAGAGTTGTTAGTAAAATTAAATACATGCACCAATGTTTAGTTATCATCAAAATCACTTATAGGGTCAACAAAATTAGACTATATATTGATTCGAGTTGACCCATATCAACTAAGGTTAATCAGTCTGACTGGTTTATAGGTGCCCATAGACCAAATTGATCTAGAAACCCTCTAAGTGTTTGGTGGGAGTTTTTTTGATCAAGGACCATATCTTCATCTCAAATGTCACAAAATTTAAATCCTCTAAGTTATTAGGTCCATAAAAGACTAATTTTTGTGATAGCCTAAGTCTTAGCCTCCCATTAAGTTGGATTGGTAATGAGTCCATAAGTTGGGTGATCATTGGCAATTCCAAAGAACAGGTGGTCATCAAGTGAGTGGGATTGCCATTCAACATATGATGGCTTAGTGCAACTATCTTAACACATGGTCAGGTGGGCCGACCAAAGTCGGGCTTGATCATGGGTTAGTTAAAAGCATTAATTTGATCATGTTAATGGTTGGACCTAACCAAGACCTTCAATAGGAGGCCCAAAGGCTGATTGTGAGGACCCCTAGGGAAAATGAATACTAGGAATTGCTTGGAGAAGTAATTGGTATTGTACCTACCTTTAGATGCATTTGGGTTGGTCGGCCAAAGTCAGGCTTATATGTAGTCTATAGGATCCTATTACTCGCTAAAGGATAAAAGTTATTCTTCATTAGAGTGTAGAGGCTACCAGTCTGAATAAAATTATGGGAGAAACCTTTAGACTAATATCCATGTCTTTAGGATTTTTTAAATAATTCATAAATTGATAGGTCTTGTTCTCCTTTTTCAGATAATGTCGACCACTTTGTTGCTCCGGTCATTATTAGATAATGACAAACTGTCTGGATCCAACTTCGATAGCTGGTATCTAAAACTCAGGATAGTCCTGTAGCACGAGCGGATCCTCTATGTAAAAATGGATCCGGCACCTGAGATCCCAGCCCCCAATGCTCGTGGCATTGTCAGGGACACTTACTAGAAGTGGATCTCTGACGGCACCATGGTGCGTTACATAATGTTGGCTGTGATGAATGACGAGTTCATTCACAAGTTTGAGGAGGCCCAGCAAGAAGAAATTCTTCAAATGTTGAAGAAATCTTTTGGCACTCTAGATGATACAAAGAGATACTGAATCTCTTTCGCCATCTATAACATGCGTATGCATGATGGAGCTTTGGTGACTGATCATGTTGGTGCGGACACCGACAACGGTCTTCAGTCACTATGGATCGACTCCTGATGCAGCACATCCAACCCCGACTTGCAGAACAATTTTATCTTGTTAGAATAATACAAGCAAGACAACTACTAGGACAACTATAGTCAACTACCAGAGCAACTAACAATCAACTACCATCAAATACTACCAAGCAACTACCTCTCAACTTCTCATGGGATTACTACATCATCATGCCACTTCACCAAGCTTAGAGGGTGCCACACCATCATCCACATCATCAAGCAACGCCACCTAATGGGATTGCCACAACATGTGCCACCTCACCCATTGAAGTGGGCGACCAAGAAGGAGTCAAATTCAAATTTGGACGGCCAAACTAAACCTCCACCTCATGTAACCACTTCCCCCCTATCTCTCCAACCATCCCATGTATCTCTTAACTATCCCATGTATCTCTCAACCATCCCATGTATCTCTCCTCTCTTTTAAATTTTAAACAAAGGGCTTGGTAGTTTATAAAAGGAGATCCAACACCCCATTGTATGGAGTTGATTTTTTTTGGGATAAAATGAAATGAAGAAGAAGGTCTTTGTCTTGCTATTACTTGAGTATTTGTGATGTTCTCTTATAACTTTAGATAAAATTCTAGTTTGAAATTTGAGAAGCATTTCTTCTTTGGGCGTGCAACCTCCATCTATTTACAAGTGTCAATTCCATTTCCAAGAAGAAGACATTAAGGAGACACCCTTCCATGGATCCCACCTATCCTAATAAGAGTTTCTCAAGCCTCCATTAGAAGAACAATTCTTATGATCTCCTCTTTTTCTTTGTGTTTTGATCTTTTCAAATATTCCATTTCTAATCCTTTCCTTGCAGGGTTCTCTTTAATCCGGAGTTCAAGAGCTTATCGTCTTTCCAGAGGAACACAAATGGATGGGACGTATTTCCTCGGAACGATCATCTTCTCATCCAGAATTGGTTTATTCGAATGCTACTCCGGGTCTATCACTTCAAAAAGAGAGCTCATCATTGGTAACAAATTTTCCTTATCACTTCACTTCTGATCTATTGAAGGTTAACCTCAGGTTCTTAATCCTTTAGCCTTAGATTTAATCTTCTTTTAGGACAATCTGGCTATTATTGTGGCATATGTTTAAGAATTACCAAATCTTTCTCTAGGTCTTGCTTGAGTCTCTTAGATTGAAAGCTAGTTCATGAGTTTAGGTTTTCATTGCTCAACTTTTAACTTACCCTCAATCGAAAGCATTTTCATGCCGCATCATTTTGGTATCAGAGCATGGTTGGATTAGGGTAGGATTTGCATAGATGCTGAAATTCATTGTTTGTTGGAATTCTGCACATAGAGTTTTAATATCTTGCATAGCCTGTTAAGTGTTTGCATAAATGCATGTTAAATACCAAGGTAAAATCAGGTTGTCCTACTATAAGGGGGAATCCTTATAGTGTAAGGTTGTCCTATCTTAGTCATTACCATTGTTAGCATAGATTAATTTCTCAATTATTTTACTTGCTGGAATTTTCTGAATCTGTGCATATATGGTCTGATAAATGAATTGTTTTCTAAGCACAAAACTTAGAATTTAGTGATTCCTACTTTGTTAGATCCGTTATAATTGATAGAAAGTTTCATAATTTTTCTAGAATTTTTAGTTAACTATAGAATTTTCGAGCTGTGATTTAGTACTGTTCTGTCTAAAATTCCAGTAAAGTTAATTGTCAGCATGGTTGTGTGCATTCATCTTAACTCAATTAAGGGCACCAATATAACATGGGGGCAGGATTGATCACCTATCCTTAGCCCAAGAACAACAACCCTCATTGTGCATCGAACCCAATTCCCTATTTAAAATTGAGTAGAACCTTAATTGCCCTAGTGGGTTAGGGACATCAATTGGTCGAGTCCTGGTTAGTGTCAAGTCATTGTGTCAACTAGTCTTGTGTGTGCCCTATTACTTGGTGACTAGGATTGGAACTAAGGGCTCGCTGCTAATCCGTCTACTGGGCCAATTCCACCGGACCTAGGTAGGCCAAAGAAGGGATCTCACACTCCCCTTGTTCTGACACCAGGCCAAGTGTAGAGTTACTACAATCTAGTTTGCCACCTTGATTAGGCAACTAGTTTGGGACTCTAGGTCTAGTTCAAGTCAATTGGGACAAGCTTGTGCAACCAATTCTTCACCTATTATTTGAAGCTGGTGTCAAGGATCGAGGTTAAGTGGTTAAGCCTAAGCGGTTCTTATGGTTTTTTTTAATTAGGTCCCAGCGAGAGCTAGGGAAACCTCCAACAGACCCACCTCCTGACTGGCTAGTGGAAAAGAGTAGTTGTTGGTTTGATTGTACATAGCCAACTCAGTTTATTTGAGCTAACAGGTCTAGAAAACCTTAGCACGAGTTTGAGTCCACTTGCATGCATGACAACTAGAGCAAGGACATCATATTCACCAGCCCAAGCCCAGTCAAGTATAGCCATGGACCAAAATCTTGGAAATCTGATTAAAGCCTTGAATGATCAAGTGGCCCAACTAAACAAAAATTTGACTGAGCAATTGGCCCAAACCAACCAGAACGTGGCCCAGACCAACCAGAGCATGAATGATCAACTAGCCCACATCACGACTAGGTTGAATCAATTAGAAACTAGAACTCCTAGAGGAAACCATGAAGTCCAGAATGATCTCGAACCCGATCTTGAACCTGAGTTTGAAACACCAGTCAACCCTAGAAGGGTTCCACGCCAAAACCTTTTCCATGAGCCCAACCCTAGGAGACCTCAGCAAGACCATTTCTGTGAACCAAATCCTAGGGGGCCCAATCATGAGCAAGCCCATGAACCCAATCCAAGGAGAGTCTATCTTGAGCCCACTTATGAACCAAATGTCAGGAGACCCACTCTAATTCAGTTAGACCAAGATGATCGAGCCATAAAAAATGTTAGGTTGGAAGCACCCACATTTGATGGAATCTTAGATCCCAAAATTTACATCGATTGGGAATGAGAGATGGACCAGTACTTTGACTGGTATGACATGACTAAGGAAAGAAAATGTAAGGTACTTTGACTGGTATGACATGACTAAGGAAAGAAAATGTAAGTTTGCGAAACTAAAGTTTGTAAGATAAGCTAGGCTCTATTGGGAAAATGTTGAGCGATTAGCTAGGCAAAGAGGTGATGTGCCTATAGTAACCTGGAGAGCGATGAAACTTAGGCTTAGGGAAAAATACCTTCCTATGTCCTACCACCAAAGACTCCAAGATCAATGGCAAAGACTTACTCAAGGAAATAGGAGTGTCGCAGAGTACATTGCCAAATTTGATGAGTTTGTAACGAGGTGCAATGTTGATGAATCTGAGTCGGTAACCCTGTCTAGATTTAGAGCCGGACTTAGGGAAGAAATCCAAAAGGAATTATTCATGAGGGAAGTCCATGATCTAGAACTGGCCTATCAGATAGCTAGAGATGCTGAGAGATTTCATAGGAGTCCAGTTTATCGTAGACCCAACGCCCCTAGGATTAGTATACCTAATCAGCAGATAGGACCCAGTCAGTCTAGATTCAACCGACCCAATCCTAATGCACCTGTGATCCAAAGAGATGATAAAGGGAAATCACCTGAAGTCCAAAGAAGTCCGAATGCATGTTTCAAATGTCAGAAGGTAGGTCACTATACTAGCAACTGTCCAAATCGATCTTTACACATAGGGGAAGTAGAAGAGGAAGCCATAGAACCCCAAGCTGAGTGTGAAGAGGAAATATACCAGGTAGATGAAAATTTGGCTGAAGAATATGAAGGTGATGAAGCCCTGATAGATCATGATCTTTTAGGAGTGGTTAGGTGTATCCTCATCCAAACCAAAGACCAAGAAGACTGGCGTAAGACTAGTATCCTACAGACTTTCATCAAGATAGGCGAGAAAGTGTGCAAGGTCATCTTAGATAGTGGTAGCTGTGTCAATGCCATATCCACCAACATAGTCAAAAACCTAGGATTGTCCACTATACCCCATCCTAATCCATATAAGGTATCCTGGATAGACTCAACCTCTATTCCCATCATGTCTAGGTGCATAATTAACATCCAGTTCCAGTCTTACCAAGAGAAAGTTTGGTGCGATGTTCTTCCAATGAGAGTTAGCAGTATCATTTTAGGATGACCATGGTTATACGATCATGATGTTATACTCTATGGTCACTCTAATTCATGCTCGTTTACTCATAATGGGAAGAAGATTGTAATCCATTCTTCTCCACCTAAGGACCCAATTAAAAGAGGATCTAGCCAATTGAGAGATAAGACACAAGGGATAAACGTGATCACTGCTAAAGAATTGGAGCAAGAGATTAGCAATGGTTCACCTGTTTGGGTTTTGACAACTAAGGAACATCAAGAGCCCTCCCCAAAAGAACAATCTCAAGAAGTCGTTGAAGTGCTAGATGAGTTTAAGGATGTTTTCCACGATGAGTTACCCGACCAACTCCCACCCCTTAGGGACATCCAACATGCAATAGACTTAGTCCCTGGAGCGACCTTACCGAACCTTCCCAATTATAGAATGAACCCTACCGAACATCAAGAATTGCAACGACAAGTAGGAGAACTTCTTAGGAAAGGATTCATTAGGGAGAGTTTAAGCCCATGCGCAGTCCCAGCCTTACTCACCCCTAAGAAAGATGGCACGTGGAGGATGTGTGTCGATAGTCGTGCCATAAATAAGATCACGATGAAATATAGGTTTCCCATCCCCAGATTGGATGACATGCTAGATATGATGGCCAGTGCGACGATATTTTCTAAGATTGACCTGAAGAGCGGCTATCACCTGGTTAGGATTAGACCAAGGGATGAATGGAAGACTGCCTTTAAGACTAAGGATGGGTTATTTGAATGGGTAGTCATGCCTTTTGGACTATCAAATGCCCCTAGCACCTTTATGAGAATCATGAACCAGGTCCTACGATCCTTTATCGAAAAGTTTGTCGTTGTGTATTTTGACGACATCCTTATCTATAGTAGGACTAGAGATGATCATTTGAACCATCTGAAGCAAGTATGTTTAGCACTTAGGAAGGATAATCTCTATGCCAATTTGAAGAAATGTGATTTTGTGACTACTAGAGTTATCTTTCTAGGATTTGTCGTAACCCATGAAGGAGTATCTGCTGACCCTGAGAAGATTATAGCAATTATAGACTGGCCAACACCCAATAATATTCATGAAGTAAGAAGTTTTCATGGCCTCGCTATATTTTACAGAGATTCATTAGAGGGTTTAGCACCATAGTTGCTCCTATTACGGATTGCATTAGGAAAGGCAATTTTGAATGGACAAAAGCTGCTGATAAGGCCTTCCTAAACATTAAGGACAGGATGACACAAGCACCGATCTTAAGATTACCCAATTTTTCTAAGATTTTTGAGGTAGCTTGTGATGCCTCTGAAGTAGGAATTGGAGGAGTCTTAAGTCAAGAAAGTCATCCAGTGGCATTTTTTAGTGAAAAGCTGAATGAGTCTAGGATGAAATACTCAACCTATGACAAGGAGTTATATGCGGTAGTTTAGGCTTTGAGGTACTGGAGACACTATCTGCTACCGCAAGAGTTTATCTTATTCTCGGATCATGAGGCCCTTAGATTTCTTAGCTCCCAGAAAAAGTTGAACCCTAGGCATGCCAAGTGGGTAGAGTTCATCCAAGCCTATATCTTCATCCTAAAGCACCGTGCGAGAACTGAGAATAGGGTTGCTGATGCCTTAAGTCGTAGAGCGTTGCTCTTAAATTCAGTCAACACTGAAGTCATAGGTTTTGAAAGACTTAAGGAGGAATACAAAACCTGTCCAGATTTTGTGAGATCTATCAGGCTTTACATCTAGGACCATCTAGCAATCATAGTGACTATACCCTTCTAGATGGTTATCTTTTTAGAGAAAATAGGCTCTATGTTCCAAGAGCCTCCTTAAGGGATTTTCTAGTTTGGGAGATACATGCTGGAGGTTTGGCTGGCCATTTTGGATGAAACAAGACTATCTTAGCTATTGAGGAACAATTCTACTGGCCAGGCCTTAAGAGACAGGTAGCAAACCTTGTAGCCCGATGTAGGACATGTGCTGTTGCAAAACAGCAAAACACAGAATACCGGGTTATACACTCCTTTACCTGTACCTAAGTGTCCATGGTAGGATCTTAGCATGGACTTTGTTCAAGGGTTATCCAAGACCATTAGAAAACATGATTCAATCTTTGTAGTGGTCGACCAGTTTTCGAAGATGGCCCATTCCTACCCTGCTCCCAAACTTTGATGCCTCTAGGGTAGCCAAGCTCTTTCTTGATCAAGTAGTCAGGCTACACGGGCTACCAAAAACCATTGTTTCTGATAGGGATGTCCGTTTTATAAGTTACTTCTGGAAAACCCTTTGGCACCTATTAAGAACCAGACTGAATTTTCAACTGCCTACCACCCCCAGACTGATGGACAGACCGAAGTTGTGAATAGAAGTCTAGGGAATTTGTTGAGATGTCTAGTAGGAGATAGTCTAGGAAACTGGGATTTGTTATTGCCTCGTGCTGAGTTCGCTTATAACAGTTCAGTCAGTCGATCTATGGGCAAAAGTCCATTTGAAGTAGTCCATGGTTACAAACCTAGGAAGCCTTTAAATCTAATCCCACTACCCATAAATGCACGAGTTTCTGAGTCTGCTGAATCCTATGCATAGCATATTAAGGATTTACATCATGAAATAAACAAGAAAATTTACTTGAGCAATGAATCCTATAAACATAAGGCTAATTCATGAAAGAGAGTCAAGGAATTCTATGAGGGGGATCATGTAATGATTAAACTCAAACCTGAAAGATTTCCATCAGGGACTTTTAAGAAATTACATGCCCGTGGTGTAGGTCCATTCAAGGTTATAAAGAAGATTAGCTCTAATGCTTATGTACTGGATTTACCTTCTGACCTAGGTATCAGTCCAACCTTCAATGTTTTAGACTTAATAGAGTATAAGGAACCAATGATGATACCTAGTGAGCCTTTTGGGCCTGACACTATTTTTGAGAGCGAACTTGTCCCGGAGTGTCCACAAACCATCTTTCCAAAGAAACGAGAGAAAATTGAACAGATTATGGATGATAAGATTGTCACCACCAAGAACAAGGACTACTATCGTTATTTGGTCCGTTGGCAAGGGCGACCTGAATCTGACAACTCTTGGATCACTAGAGAGGACCTGCAACAAATGGACCCGAATTTATTTGAACAATATCAAAGCTAGATTGGACCATATTCGATAGGGTCGAATTCTCGTCACCCCGGGAGATTTGGTGCGGACACCGACAACGGTCTTCACTCACTATGGATCGACTCCTGATGCAACACATCCAACCTCGACTTGCAGAATAATTTTATCTTGTTAGAATAATACAAGCAAGACAACTACCAGGACAACTACCATTCAACTACCAGAGCAACTAACAATCAACTACCAACAAATGACTACCAAGCAACTACCTCTCAACTCCTCATGGGATTACTACATCATCATGCCACTTCACCAAGCTTAGAGGGTGCCACATCATCATCCACATCATCAAGCAACGCTACCTAATGGGATTGCCACCACATGTGCCACCTCACCCATTGAAGTGGGTGACCAAGAAGGAGTCAAATTCAAATTTGGGTGGCCAAACTAAACCTCCACCTCATGTAACCACTTCCCCCCTATCTCTCCAACCATCCCATGTATCTCTCAACTATCCCATGTATCTCTCAACCATCCCATGTATCTCTCCTCTCTTTTAAATTTAAACAAAGAGCTTGGTAGTTTATAAAAGGAGATCCAACGCCCCATTGTATGGAGTTGATTGTTTTTGGGATAAAATGAAATGAAGAAGAAGGTCTTTGTCTTGCCATTACTTGAGTATTTGTGATGTTCTCTTATAGCTTTAAATAAAATTCTAGTTTGAAATTTGAGAAGCATTTCTTCTTTGGGCATGCAACCTCCGTCTATTTACAAGTGTCAATTCCATTTCCAAGAAGAAGACATCAAGGAGACACCCTTCCATGGATCCCACCTATCCCAACAAGAGTTTCTCAAGCCTCCATCAGAAGAACAATTCTTATGATCTCCTCTTTTCCTTTGTGTTTTGATCTTTTCAAATATTCCATTTCTAATAATTTTCTTGCAGGGTTCTCTTTAATCCGGATTTCAAGAGCTCATCGTCTTGCCAGAGGAACACGAATGGATGGGGCGTATTTCCTCGGAACGATCATCTTCTCATCCAGAATTGGTTTATTCGAATGCTACTACGGGTCTATCACTTCAAAAAGAGAGCTCATCATTGGTAACAAATATTCCTTATCACTTCATTTCTGATCTATTGAAAGTTAACCTCTAGTTTCTTAATCCTTTAGCCTTAGATTTAATCTTCTTTTAAGACAATCTGGCTATTATTATGGCATATGTTTAAGAATTACCAAATCTTTCTCTAGGTCTTGCTTGAGTCTCTTAGATTGAAAGCTAGTTCATGTGTTTAGGTTTTCATTGCTCAACTTTTAACTCACCCTCAATAGAAAGCATTTTCATGCCGCATCACATGTAATGTACATGATCAAGTTATTTGAGCATTTGGACAAACTTGGATGTCCTTTGCACGAGCAGCTCAGCAAGGATGCGATTCTAAATTCTTTGCCCTTCCTATCAGGTCTTTCTTGATAATTTTAGAATGAATAGGCCTGCAGTAAACTATCATGAGATATTAGGGTTACTACAGACTTATAAGAGAGACCACAACCTCAACAAGGGGTTAGTGAATCTAGTGGGAGGTTTTGGAGCATGACGTCATCCCTTTGGGAAAGGAAAGAAGAAGAAAAAGAATAAGAAGGTGCTTAGTGCTAGGCCAAGTCAAACTAGGAGGGTAAAAGCTGACAAGAGTAAGGTAGAGTGCTTCTTCTGTAAGAAGCCAGATCATTGGAAGCGAAATTGTTCTGCTTATCTTGCAAATCTAGACCCGAATAGGCCAAGGAAGGGAAAGCATCAAGGTGTTGCTAGCCAAGGTATTTATATGATAAATCCTTGTAGTTTCTCTATTTATGATACTACTAGCTGGGTATTTGATACCAGAAGACCTTACCATATTTCCAATTCTTTGCAGGGACTTCAAGTTAGTAGGAGATTTGAAAACGGTGAGAGGTTCCTGAATTTTAGGAATGGAAGTCAAGCTCTAGTTCTAGCATTGGAAACTGTTTCTTTATATTTCGAATCTTGTATGATCATTATTAATGAATGTCATTTTTGTCCTTTTTTTAGTAAATATCACTTTTGTAGGCTTGTTGGCCAATGATGGTTATGAATTATCAATAAAGAAAGATATTTGCTACATCACTTTGAATGGTTCTAATGTGATGAATGGACAATTAAAGAATGGCATATATGTATTGTCACAGCCTGTTAATGTATTGTACACTACTAATAAACGCCCTAGGATAGATAAGATCTGTGATATTTATCTTTAGCACTGTAGGCTAGGTCATATAAACAACAACAGGATAAATAAGTTGGTGGGAGAAGGTCTCCTAGATCTCACTGAGAGTGAATCCTTGCTGACTTGTGAATCTTGTCTTCTTGGAAAAATGACCAAGTCACCTTTTACTAGAAAGGGTGAAAGAGCTAGTGATATTCTAAGTCTAGTACATATTGATGTATGTGGACCTATGAATATCAGTGCAAGAGGTGGATATAGTTATTTCATTACATTTATATAGATGATCTTTTGAGATACGGTTATGTCTACCTCATGAGACATAAATCGATACATTTGAAATATTCAAACATTATCATAATGAAGTTGAAAAACAAACTGGGAATTTATTAAAACTTTTCGATCAAATCGAGGTAGTGAATATCTTCCTGGTGAGTTTTTGACTTATCTTGAGGAGAATGGGATTCTCTCTCAATGGATCCCACTTGGGACACCTCAGTTAAATGGTATGTTTGAAAGGAGGAATCAAACACTGTTGGACATGGTTCGATCCATGATGGGCTTAGCTAGTCTACCTGAATCCTTTTGGGGATTTGCTCTAGAGTCAGCATCCTACCTTTTGAATCGGGTTCCATGTAAGTCCATTGATAAAACACCATATGAGATATGGACTGTGTAGGGAAATTCTAGAAGCCAAGGTCATCATGCTACTTGTGAAAGCTTATTTTAAACCAAAAGTTCAAACATGAAAACCCTAATTGGCAAGAAGAAACCCTAATTGCCAGATCCCCTTAGACATAATCAACTAATGAATCATAAATGAAGTACAAGAAACATATCTGTGAAAGGGATGTGCCCTACAAGCCAATCTATGTTGTATCTCCCAAACCATTGTAATTGACAATTTTCTAAATAAAGGCATTATTTTTTCATCATACGCTGTGTTATATGATGAACCCCATAGATTAGGGCTATGATTTTTGGATTATGATGAGATCATACCAGTGAGACCTAAAATCTTAAAACCGTAATCTGAAGTATTCCTAGTCAAAGGAACCCTGAGTAGGGGATCAGGGTTTTTCCGATAAGACTAGCACATCCCGGGTATACTGGAAAGGGTGACTGCTCTCACAGTCACTTGTGTATGACACTAATACTGGGATGTGGGTGCTCATTGGAGAATGAGTTCACTGATATGATCCAACTTGAGAACATCTAATGGAGTCTTAGCTACATGTCAATAGAAGGTTCTCATAGTGGGAGTGGTACAAGTAATCTTCTGACCTGAGACTGCCATAAGTACTTTATGTACATGAACCCATTCTTTGGTTCAATCCTAATCATGACACTGAGCCATGCACAGGATTGATACTGGGAATGGTGAATTGGATGTGAAGGTAATGAGTAGGTCAACAAGGAATCGATCACTCTTAGTAAGAGGAGATTGCATCTAGCTAGTCAACAATCGCATGATGATTCAGGGAATCTTTGATCAAAGTGAAGATATTAGAGATGGTTTCTAATATCAAGATAATCGAATCATCATTATAAGATTGAGCTAGAAATAAATATAATATTGGATTTGACATATATCCATATCCATAGTTATATTTTGGGTGCTGGCTGATCGAAAGATTTAATTGTACGGTAACTCTCTACTGAAGGGTAATTTTGGTATTTCACCAGAATTTCCATATCTTCCGGGTAGACATGACACGTTGCTAGACGTCAATCTTGTCTTGTGGGTTGATCAAGTTCAAAGATCACATGTTAGGAAGAGTCCTAATTGATCGAATCGGGTAAGCCCGGTTTGACCTAAATCGATTAGAAAGAGTTCTAATCAAATTAGGTCAACTTGTATTCAAACCCACTGCTGGCTAGATATGGAACCCAATGGGTCACACACTTAAGAGGATTGATCAAGAGTTTAATTTGGAATTAAATCATCTTTGCAGGATAACACTCTAGCAGGTGTTGCAAACCCTAGCTTCTATTCGGATCGGATTCGAATTAGGGTTCCGGATTGGTTCAAATTGGGTTCTAATTGGACCTAATTAGACCCTAATTGAGAAAACAGGAATATGGCTAACCCTATTGGCTAGCCATGTAGCTTGGCTAGCCTCCCCACCCGCCCCCTTTAATTTTTTTCATGCCAAATGCCAAGAGTCCATGCGTGCATGGACTCTTGGCGCGCCTTATGGAAGAGTCCATGGCGCATGGACTCTTGGCGCGCCCCAAAAATTTCTCCGATGATTTTATTTGGGGCAGCCTCTTTCTTAAGCAATTAGCGCACCATCTCTCCCCCCTTGGATGAGAATCCAATGGCTGATGGGATTTTGAGAAAGAAGGAATGCGCTAACTCCTCCCGGGCACGCGAAATAACATCTCTTCGGAGATGAAAAGTCGTGACCCCTTTCATTTTTAAACACCGCGGTTTTTCCTTTAAGAAAAGCCATGGGATTTAATCTGGAAGGCCGTGAGATAGGAGGATGGGGCATGAGAAATTGAGAAGGGCTTGAGAAAGTCATTACGGAGAGGTGTGTAGGCGCCTATCTGAGAATTATTTAAAGGGTCGGGAAAATTCAGAACAAGGTAATCTTTTCTTTCTTCCTCTCCTGAAGACTCTTTTATTTTTTTCTTGCTCTTGCATTGTTTCCTTTACAGAGTAAACCTCTGTCAAACTCTACTACTGAACAAGAATAAAAGTAAAAGTCTCCGACGGTAAAGGAAAGAAAGAAGTTCTGATTTCTTCCTTTCTTTCTTACATTAAGACATCATTGTCTTAATTTCTCCTCCAACTTAAGACAAGCCTATGTCCTCTTAGGACAAGGTCTTTTTCTTCAAGACAAGGGTGTCTAAAGGGCCAAGGTCTTGGTGGAAGGAGGAGAAGGAGTCAAGGAAAGGAAAGCAAGCTTTTGTGTGGAGGAATTCAAGCCATAGTCCAAGCAATTGAGTTCTGGGAAGAAGAACTCAATAGAAGGAACCTTTGAAAAGAAGATAGAGTTGTCTTGATCACTGCTCTGTGTGGATCACCGTCGGAGGGCGGACACTTGGACGCCTGGTGAATTCAATCAGCCCCTTCAACATCAACTTTGTTGGAATTAGCGATTACAGGTTGGTACTCCAATTCTAACAATGTATGTTTAAATGTTCTATATATATGTTTTAATCCTGAATAAGGAGATTTTGGCTAAGGGATTATGGTGCAAATTTCATCATTTTGAAATTATACTTCCGCTGCGGTGCACCGGAAACCGCAACAGTGGTATCAGAGCCATCCTTATTACAGTTAAAACATATGAAAATTATTTATATACGTTTTTGTTGTAGTATCGCAATTAGGGTTTTAAACCCTTGAATGCTGACACACTTAGCATAATTTAAGGAATGCATATATGATAATTAATGTTTTGATGTATGCCACTAATTAGGGTTTTTCACTCAAACCCTAATTATTATAGAGATATGATTAGTTTTGAAGTCATCATACTGAAATAAGGTTGCCCTAGCATAATGGTGGATCCATTATGTGGTAAATGGTTGTCCTAGTATGATGACACACTTAGCACATATATGTTTATCAGAGTGATATCATTATGATATGTTTTTATAAAATGTGCTGGCAATTTTATAAAGCCCTCTTCTTCAAATTATATTAAGTCATAGTATATTTAACTAATAAGCATCACTAGTCATGATGAACAATTGATCATTCGGTGTCTAGAAAGGTGGTTCTGGGAAGGTAAAGAGAATTGTGGTTTTTAATTGGTTCCGTTGACTGACCTGGCCAATTTTTATTGGTGTCTAGGAAAGCAACGGGGGGACTCCCACATCTCTTCCACTTGCCTGGCCGATTTGATTATATTTAAATCTTGACTTATATGCTTAATGTTAAAAAATGCTATATGTTGGTCTTCCTTCATGCTGGATCATTACTGTGTTATGAACCACATTAGGTTTGTTGTGTTATCTGCAAGACCTAATAGGGTGATTGACATAATATTGGTCTAGTGCAAAAAAAATATGCTTACAGTATATTCAGTATAATGCCTTGTTGTGTTATCTGCAAGGGCATTATATTTGAATACTGACTGTATAGAAATGAAAGGGTCTTGACTTAACTGGAACATTATGGTTTGTTGTGTTTTCTGCAAGACTTATAATGTTCTAGAGGCCAAGTTATTTTTGAGAATTATATGAGATATAATTGGAAGAGTTTCCTACCTTTGAACTTACAAAAGATTTGTTGTGTTATCTGCAAGATCTTTTATAAGTTATAAGGATCTCGATCTCACTAAGAAAAACCGATCAGGGTTCTTCTCGATTATCATAGTGAGGGCTATGATTTTTGATAAAATAGTGGGAGACATAGTTAAATTGAAGACCTAATTTAATTATGTAAGTCATTTCATGGTTGTTAGCTTATGTATTGTTCTTAATTAAATGTAGATAAATGGCATCTTCATTATCACTGAGAAGCATCTTAGATACCAACAAATTGACTGGTCCAAACTATGTGGACTGGTTGAGAAACTTAAAGATTGTACTGAGTTCAGAAAAACTTTCTTATATTCTTATACCCCTAGTCTTAATCCACTAGGGGATGATGCCACACAGGAAGATATGGCCACATACAAAATGTGGCAGAATGACTCCCTCACTGTCAAGTGTATCATACTGGCCTCTAGAACCAATGAGTTACAGAGGCAGCATGAAAGCATGGATACTCAATCCATAATGCTCAATTTAAAGGAGCTTTATGGAGAACAAAGCAGAACTGCTAGATATGAAATATCTAAGCAGTTATTCCGTGCTAGGATGACAGAGGGTACATCTGTTCAGGATCATGTCCTGAAGGTAATTGACTTAATCACCAGATTGGGTCAATTAGGGTTTATTATGGATGGGGAGCTGAATCAGGATTTAATCCTGCAATCACTCCCGGAGTCATTTTCTCAGTTTGTCTTGAATTATCACATGAACAAACTGAACACTTCCTTGCCTGAGCTGTTAAATATGTTAAAAACAGCAGAGAGCCACGTTAAGAAAGAAAAGGCTCCACTTCTTCTTGTTGATAAGACCAATAAGAAGAAATCGGGCAAAAAGGGTTTTAGTAGGAGGCTAAACCCTAAGGGTGGCATCAATAAGAACAAGAAAGGAAAGAAGGCCTCAAAACAGTCAACCTGTTTCTTTTGCGGCAAAGCGGGACATTGGAAAAGGAATTGCAAGGCTTACCTTGCAACTGTGAAGCCTGGTGCGGCAGACGCACCAAAAGGTATGTATGAGATACATACTATATTGACATTAAATTCGTCTATATCAAATACTTGGGTATTGGATACCGCTTGTGGTTACCATATATGCAAATCTTTGCAGGACCTCCACAAGCTTAAAGTATTGAAGGAAGGTGACTTCAATCTCTACGGTGCTGGTGGTGATATCATCCAAGCAGAAGCTGTAGGAACATATATTCTGAAGTTGCCTTCAGGGAAGATCTTGGAGTTAGAAAATTGTTACTATATGCCAAAGATTATTAGGAACATTATATCTATTCCTTTGTTATTAAAACAAGGATATGTAATGGATGTAACGAGCACTGGTTGCTCGATAATGTTATCTAATAAAATTATTTGTTCTGGCATTTTTAGCAATGGGCTCTTAACTCTTTCTTCCAATGATAGTATTTTTCATGTCAATACTAAAAGGAAAAGAAAAGACTTTAATGATACTTTACTTTGGCATCATAGACTTGGTCATGTTAATGAGTCTAGGATTAGCAAGTTATACAAGAAAAATTCCTTGATCCTTATGAGTATGAATCATTAGGAACTTGCGAATCATGTCTCATGGGTAAGATGACAAAAACTCCATTCACTGGACATGGGGAAAGGTCAACTGAGTTATTAGACTTATACATACTGATGTATGTGGTCCAATGACAACTCAGGCCAGAGGAGGATACTCATATTTTATCACTTTTATAGATGATTTATCTAGGTTCGGATATGTGTATCTTATGAAACATAAATCTGAAGCCTTTGATAAATTTAAGGAGTATCAAAGTATGGTCGAAAAACAAACCGGGAAAAGTATTAAAGTTCTTCGTTCTGATCGAGGAGGAGAATACTTATCCACGGAGTTTTTAGACTATCTTAAAGTTAATGGAATCCTTTCTGAATGGACCCCTCCTTATACACCACAGCTAAATGGTATAGCTGAAAGGAGGAATCGTACCTTATTAGATATGGTACGATCCATGATGTGCTTCACAAATTTACCCATTTCCTTCTGGGGTCATGCCCTAGAAACTGCTATTTACATTCTGAACAAGGTACCTTCTAAATCCGTTGTTAGTACTCCATATGAAATTGGAGTGGAAAGAAACCATATCTTAAATATTTCAAGGTATGGGGATGTCCAGCTTATGTTAAAAGAAATTTTGGACATAAGTTGGAACCTAGAGCGGATAAATGTCTATTTGTAGGATATCCTAAAGAAGGTAGAGGATATCTATTCTACCATCCTACTGAACAAAAGATTTTTGTCAGCAGGCATGCCACTTTTCTAGAAAAAGAGTTCATCTTAGAAAAGGGCAATGGTAGAACTATTGAACTTGGAGAAGTACAAGAAATACAGATAGATAATTCTCAACCATTAGAACATATAGTTAGGACAGAACCAGAACACAAAACTCCTCCTCGTAGGTCTGACAGAGTGCCACGGGCACCTGAGAGGTATGGGTTTATTATTGAAAATAATGAAGCTCAAGTCATTCAAAATGATGAACCTCTGACCTATACGGAAGCTATCTTGAGCACTGACTCAGATAAATGGCAAGAAGCCATGGAATCCGAAATAGACTCTATGTATGTAAACCAAGTATGGTCTTTGGTTGATGCACCAGAGGGTGTTAATCCTATTGGGTGTAAATGGGTCTATAGAAAAAGATTGGGGCTGATGGCCAAGTTGAAACCTATAAAGCCAGGTTAGTGGCTAAAGGTTTTAGACAAAAACAGGGAATTGATTATGATGAAACATTTTCACCTGTTGCCATGCTGAAATCAATTCGGATTTTACTTGCTATAGCAGCATACCACGATTATGAGATATGGCAGATGGATGTAAAGACTGCATTCCTCAATGGTTTCCTTGAGGAAGAAGTCTACATGTCACAGCCAGAAGGTTTTATTTCAAAGAATAAACCTAATCAAGTATGCAAGCTAAAGAAATCCATTTATGGATTAAAGCAAGCTTCCAGGAGTTGGAACATCCGCTTTGATGAAACTATTAAAAGGTTTGGTTTTATCAAAAATGTGGATGAACCCTGTGTTTATAAGAAGACTAGTGGGAGTGCCATAGTCTTCTTGGTTCTGTATGTAGATGACATACTCCTCATTGGGAATGATATCCCAATGTTGCAATCAGTCAAGGTTTGGCTATCAAACCAGTTTTCCATGAAAGATTTGGGAGAAGCATCCTATATACTAGGTATTAAGATCTATAGAGATAGATCTAAGAGGATGCAGGTTTATCCCAATCTAGGTACATTGACTTAGTGCTGAAAAGATTCAGCATGGAAGGAAGTAAAAGAGGTTATCTTCCTATGAGTCAAGGCATACATCTTTCTAAAAGGATGTCTCCTAAGACACCTGAAGAAAGAAATAGAATGAATTCTATACCCTATGCTTCAGCAATAGGGTCCATATGTAGAGGATCATTGGAAAGCAGTTAAAAATATTCTTAAGTACCTAAGAAGGACTAAGGATATTTTTCTGGTTTATGGTGGTTCTGATCTTAAACTAGAAGCTTATTCTGATTCTAGTTTTCAATCAGACCCTGATGATAGCAAATCCATTTTGGGATATGTTTTTACCCTAAATGGTGGAGTAGTGAGTTGGAAGAGTACCAAGCAGCAGACTGTAGCTGACTCAACCACAGAGGCAGAATACATAGCTGTTAGTGAAGCCGCCAAGGAAGCAGTCTGGATGAAGAAGTTCATCACAGAGTTGGGTGTTGTTCCTCAAATTGAAAACCCAGTGCCACTTTACTGTGACAACACTGGAGCTGTTGCTCAAGCTAAGGAACCAAGAGCTCATCATAAGTCCAAGCACATTCTGAGACGCTTCCATCTCGTCCGAGAAATAGTAGAGAGACAAGATGTCTACATAGATAGAGTTGATACAAAGAACAATGTAGCAGACCCGTTCACTAAGGCTCTACCACAGCGAGATTTTGATCGCCACCTCGAATGTATGGGATTAAGATTTAAAGGCGATTGGCTTTAGTGCAAGTGGGAGATTGAAAGGGATATGCCCTACAAGCCAATCTATGTTGTATCTCCCAAACCATTGTAATTGACAATTTTCTAAATAAAGGCATTATTTTTTCATCATACGCTGTGTTATATGATGAACCCCATAGATTAGGGCTATGATTTTTTGGGTTATGATGAGATCATACCAGTGAGACCTAAAATCTTAAAACCGTAATCTAAAGTATTCCTAGTCAAAGGAACCCTGAGTAGGGGATCAGGGTTTTTCCGATAAGACTAGCACATCCCGGGTATACTTGAAAGGGTGACTGCTCTCACAGTCACTTGTATATGACACTAATACTGGGATGTGGGTGCTCATTGGAGAATGAGTTCACTGATATGATCCAACTTGAGAACATCTAATGGAGTCTTAGCTACATGTCAATAGAAGGTTCTCATAGTGGGAGTGGTACAAGTAATCTTCTGACCTGAGACTGCCATAAGTACCTTATGTACATGAACCCATTCTTTGGTTCAATCCTAATCATGACACTGAGCCATGCACAGGATTGATACTGGGAATGGTGAATTGGATGTGAAGGTAATGAGTAGGTCAACAAGGAATCGATCACTCTTAGTAAGAGGAGATTGCATCTAGCTAGTCAACAATCGCATGATGATTCAGGAAATCTTTGATCAAAGTGAAGATATTAGAGATGGTTTCTAATATCAAGATAATCGAATCATCATTATAAGATTGAGCTAGAAATAAATATAATATTGGATTTGACATATATCCATATCCATAGTTATATTTTGGGTGCTGGCTGATCGAAAGATTTAATTGTACGGTAACTCTCTACTGAAGGGTAATTTTGGTATTTTACCAGAATTTCCATATCTTCCGGGTAGACATGACACGTTGCTAGACGTCAATCTTGTCTTGTGGGTTGATCAAGTTCAAAGATCACATGTTAGGAAGAGTCCTAATTGATCGAATCGGGTAAGCCCGGTTTGACCTAAATCGATTAGAAAGAGTTCTAATCAAATTAGGTCAACTTGTATTCGAACCCACTGCTGGCTAGATATGGAACCCAATGGGTCACACACTTAAGAGGATTGATCAAGAGTTTAATTTGGAATTAAATCATCTTTGCAGGATAACACTCTAGCAGGTGTTGCAAACCCTAGCTTATATTCGGATCGGATTCGAATTAGGGTTCCGGATTGGTTCAAATTGGGTTCTAATTGGACCTAATTAGACCCTAATTGAGAAAACAGGAATATGGCTAACCCTATTGGCTAGCCATGTAGCTTGGCTAGCCTCCCCACCCGCCCCCTTTATTTTTTTCATGCCAAATGCCAAGAGTCCATGCGTGCATGGACTCTTGGCGCGCCTTATGGAAGAGTCCATGGCGCATGGACTCTTGGCGCGCCCCAAAAATTTCTCCGATGATTTTATTTGGGGCGGCCTCTTTCTTAAGCAATTAGCGCATCATCTCTCCCCCCTTGGATGAGAATCCAATGGCTAATGGGATTTTGAGAAAGAAGGAATGCGGTAACTCCTCCCGGGCGCGCGAAATAACATCTCTTCGGAGATGAAAAGTCGCGACCCCTTTCCTTTTTAAACACCGCGGTTTTTCCTTTAAGAAAAGCCGTGGGATTTAATCTGGAAGGTCGTGAGATAGGAGGATGGGGCGTGAGAAATTGAGAAGGGTGTGAGAAAGTCATTACGGAGAGGTGTGTAGGCGCCTATCTGAGAATTATTTAAAGGGTCGGGAAAATTCAGAACAAGGTAATCTTTTCTTTCTTCCTCTCCTGAAGACTCTTTTATTTTTTTCTTGCTCTTGCATTGTTTCCTTTACAGAGTAAACCTCTGTCGAAACTCTGCTACTGAACAAGAATAAAAGTAAAAGTCTCCGACGGTAAAGGAAAGAAAGAAGTTCTGATTTCTTCCTTTCTTTCTTACATTAAGACATCATTGTCTTAATTTCTCCTCCAACTTAAGACAAGCCTATGTCCTCTTAGGACAAGGTCTTTTTCTTCAAGACAAGGGTGTCTAAAGGGCCAAGGTCTTGGTGGAAGGAGGAGAAGGAGTCAAGGAAAGGAAAGCAAGCTTTTGTGTGGAGGAATTCAAGCCATAGTCCAAGCAATTGAGTTCTGGGAAGAAAAACTCAATAGAAGGAACCTTTGAAAAGAAGATAGAGTTGTCTTGATCACTGCTCTGTGTGGATCACCGTCGGAGGGCGGACACTTGGATGCCTGGTGAATTCAATCAGCCCCTTCAACATCAACTTTGTTGGAATTAGCGATTACAGGTTGGTACTCCAATTCTAACAATGTATGTTTAAATGTTCTATATATATGTTTTAATCCTGAATAAGGAGATTTTGGCTAAGGGATTATGGTGCAAATTTCATCATTTTGAAATTATACTTCCGCTGCGGTGCACCGGAAACCCCAACAATCTGAACCATTGTTTTTCTACTTCTTTCCACAAGACTCACAAGTGTAAGCCCTCCAACGGTGATCCACACGAGAATTGAACCAAGGAAGAACTCCTTGAAGTTGCTTACTAGAGTAGGACTCTTTCTGCAGCCTTTGGGTTTTTGACTACTGTAGGACACCTTGTCCCATTATAGGGCACTATGAACACTCTCCTAAAGCACTCTTGGTTTTAGGACAACTCTCCTTAAGGACCCCTTAGGCTTATGTCCTAAAACAAAGCCTTGTCCTAGTAGAAATGACCTTGTCTCACTAAGACAAGTCTTGTCTTAAAGAAAGGAGGGAGGGAGAGACAGAAAGATACACTCAGAAAGAAGACTCGGTGAAATTGTACTTCTATCTCAGAAGACCGAACACACTATTCTCATTTCATCGTACACCATTTAAATAATAATTTAAGGGGCATGAAAAGCATCCCAAAGTTTTTTATCAGATATGTCTCTTCATATCTGATAAGACTCTTCAGGACTCAGGAGTCTTATTTGAGTTCTCTTTGGTTTCCAGATGAACTCTTCACATGCCACATGGCATGTACCAAACTTAAGAGAAAGGAGGCATCTTTTCATGTCTTGAAACCATAGAAGAGGAATCCTGAGAGCAGAAGGACTCTGCCTCAAAATCGTGCGTAGATGAAGAGACGCGACTCTTCATTTGTGCGCATTGACTTTTCACGTTCTATGCCATCTCTTTGTACCTCTTTGACCGGTCAACCAAAACCAAAAGGCATGGAGATAAGATGAAGAGGCATCCCAGATGAGAAACTCCTAGAGTTTCGTCTGCAGAAGGACTCTCAGTCCTTCTGTGCGCACTCTTTTCTCCCGTGCGAGCCAAGAGGCGCCAAGAGTCCTGAGTGCCCATGACTCTTCAATAAATCGAGTTTTAATGTTCAAATAAAACCAGATAAAGTATGGTTTAGGCTGCCCCAATTAGGACTCAACCTAATGTAGGTTTCCCTTAATAAGGTTAGTCCAATTAACAAGCAACTAGATCCAAATCAATTAGGTTAGGAATTGGATTAGCCTACACATGCTAGTGTGCAATCTGGCTAACAAATTAGGATGCTATGACCCTAATTCAACAATGTATGACTTCCTTGGCTAACTCCCTAATGTGTGCGACCCTTTGGGTTCCACATTTAGCTAGCAGTAGGTTTAGGTTTGAGCCGATTCGAACCAATCGAACCCGATTGACCTAATTAGGTCATATTGGCTCACCTAATTGTCCAATTCGAATCATCCATCGAATTGACTCATGAAACCAATCCAATTAGTTCATAAAAACCTACAAGACAGGATTGAAATTTAGCAATGTACCATGCCTACCCAGAAAATATGGAATTTGGTGAAAAGTACCAAAATACCCTTCAGTAGAATGTTACCGTGCAATTCAATCTTTCAATCTTCCATTATCCTGATTAAGTGATAGGTATGGATATATGTCAAACCCTAACACTTAGTCATATCAAATCTCAGCTCGATCATGAGGACTCAACTGATGACTGATTAAAAATCACTTAAAATCTCATCCTGCTTTGATCAAAAGCTCCTTGAGTCACTCATTGAAGATATTACATGGGATAACAATTCCTCTTACCAGGAATGATCGATTCCTTGTTGGTCCACTCACATCCTTCGTACACCTTCCACCATACCCAGAACATCCCGTACATGACTTAATGTCATGAATAAGTATGAACCAAAATATGGCTTAGTGTGCATAAGGAACCATGATGACCTCTGGTCTAAAGATCACATGCACAACTCCTACTCTGGGCCTATCTTTTGACAAGCAATAAGACTTCCATAAGATAGTCCCAGTGCAGATCAGTTCAGTGTACTCATACCCTGATGAGCACCCTTATCCTTGTATTAGTGTCTTTACACAAATGGTTGTGAGACCAACCATCCTCATTAACTGAGCATACATAACCCTTATCCTTGTATTAGTGTCTTACTGGATTCATCGATCCCCGAATCGATGGTCCATTGATTAGGAACATTTTGATTAGGGTTTATAGGAACTTAGGTCTCACTGTTATGATCTTTATCATAACCCTAATTCCATTGCTCTAATCTATGGGGTTCATCATAATCTATAAATAAGACACAGCAGTATATGATGAAAATAAATGCCTTTAATTAATATAATATTATACAAGAGTTGGAAGATTACAAAAATGCCCTTACAATGATTGGCTTTTAGGGCACTTTTCTTTCAATCTCCCACTTGCACTAAAGCCAATCGCCCTTATACTTTATACCCATACTATCTAAGTGGTGATCTAACTGCTGCTTAGGTAATGCTTTAATAAATGGGTCTGTTATATTGTTCTTTATGTCAACTCGTTCGATGATAACACTTGTCTTTCTATTATCTCTCGAACGAGGTGGAACCATCTTAGAATGTGCTTAAAGTTATGATGAGACCTCGGTTCCTTTGCTTGTGCAACAGCTCCAGTGTTATCACAATACAATGGTATTGGCTGATGTACATCAGGAACCACATCCAATTCCATGATGAATTTCTTCATCCAGACAGCTTTCTTCATGGCTTCACTTGCAGCTATATATTCTGCCTCAGTAACTGAGTCAGCTACTGTTGGCTGCTTTGTACTCTTCCAACTTACTACGCCACCATTCAGGGTGAAGACATATCCTGATGTTGATTTGCTATCATTTGGGTATGATTAAAAACTAGAATTTATATAGCCTTCTAGTTTCAACTCAGATCTTCCATGTACTAGAAAAATATCTTTAGTCCTTCTTAAGTACTTAAAAATATTTTTTATAGCTTTCCAATGATCCTCTCCTCGATCTACCTGAAATATGCTCACTATGTCCAAGGCATAAGCAACATCAGGTCTAGTACATAACATAGCATACATAATTGATCCTACAGCCGAAGCATAAGTAATCATAGCCATCCTCTCTCTTTCTCCTGACATCTTAGGAGACATTTTCATAGAAAGATGTATGCCTTGACTTATAGGCAAATAACCTTTCTTACTTGCATCCATGTTGAATCTCTTCAACACTAAGTCTATGTACCTAGATTGGAATAAGCCTAGCATCCTTTTAGATCTATATCTATAGATCCTTATACCTAGTATATAGGATGCTTCTCCCAAATCCTTCATAAAAAACTTTGATGATAGCCAAGTTTTAACCGATTGTAACATTAGGATATCATTTCCAATGATCAGTATGTCATCAACATACAAGATCAAGAAAACAAGTGCACTCCCACTTGTCTTCTTATACACACATGGTTCTCCTCATTTTTGACAAATCCAAAACTCTTGAATGTATCATCAAAATGGATGTTCCAACTCCTTGATGCTTGCTTTAGTCCATAAATAGACTTCTTTAACTTGCATACCTGGTTTGGTCTCTCACTTGAGACAAAACCCTCTGGCTGTGTCATATAGACTTCTTCCTCAAGGTTTCCATTGAGAAAAGCAGTCTTGACATCCATCTGCCAGATTTCATAATCATGGTATGCTGCTATGGCAAGCAAAATCCAAATGGATTTGAGCATGGATACTGGAGAAAAGGTTTTATTATAGTCAATGCCATATTTTTGTCTAAAATCTTTTGCTACCAGCCTGGCCTTGTAGGTTTCTACTTGACCATCTGCTCCTATCTTCTTCTTGAAGACCCATTTACATCCTATTAGGTTAATTCCATCAAGTAGATCTACCAAGGTCCAAACCTGATTGGAATACATGGAATCCATTTTATATTTCATGGCATTTAGCCATTTATCGGAGTCTTTTCTCTCGACAGCTTTCGAATAGGTCACAGGATCATCATCCTGAATGATATTGGCTTCATTGTCATCCCCGATGACAAAGCCATATCTTCGAGGTGCTCCCCGCACCCTGTCTGACCTTTGGAGAGATTGTGTGTATAGTGGCTGTTCTTGATCTACAAGAACTTCTGGTTGAGGAATTTCATGTGAAGACTCAATAGGTTGTTGGTTATGTTCTTCACATAACTCAAGTGAAGAATCACTACTTCTTTCTTGGGTAAATTCTTGCTCCAAGAATGTAGCATGCCTACTGACAAAAATCTTTTGCTCAATAGCATTATAAAAGAGGTATCAACTACCTTCTTTAGGATAACCAACAAACCTACACTTATCAGTCCTAGCACTTAACTTATGTCCAAAGTTATTTTTGACATAAGCATAGCAACCCTAAATCTTTAAGTACTTAAGACATGGTCTTTTACCATTCCATAACTCATATGGAGTGCTACTTACTGACTTAGATGGAACCCTGTTCAAAATGTGTGCAGCAGTTTCCAGGGCATGTCCCCAGAAGGAAATGGGAAGATCTGTGAAGCTCATCATGGACCTCACTATGTCCAACAGGGTATAATTTCTCTTTTCTTCCACACCATTTAATTGGGGTGTATAATGAGGAGTCCATTCAGAGATTATGCCTTTGTCTTTAAGATGGTTTAGAAACTCAATAGACAAGTATTCACCTCCTTGATCAAAATGAAGAGCTTTAATACTATGTCCGGTTTGTTTTTTAACCATACTTTGATATTATTTAAACTTATCAAAAGCTTCAGACTTGTGTTTCATAAGATACACATGACCAAACCTTGATAAATCATCAATAAAAGTGATGAAGTAAGAATATCCACCTCTGGCTTGAGTTGTCATAGATCCACATACATTAGTATGCACAAGACCTAGTAACTCAGTTACCCAGTCTCCATGTCCAGTGAATGGAGACTTGGTCATTTTTCCTTTGAGGCAAGACTCAGAAGTTCCTAATGATTGAAATCATATGGATCAAAGTAATTATCTTTGACTAATTTGTTTATCCTTGACTCACTGATATGACCTAACTGGCAATGCCAGAGATATGTGACATTGACATTATCTCTCTTTCTCTTCTTATCATTAATGAGAAGTATTTCATCAATGAGTTCCAAAGTAAGAAGACCATTAATGAAACAACCATACCCAAATATTTTATTATTTTGAAGAATAGAGCAGCCACTGCTCTTTACATTTATTTCATATCCTTGTTGTAATAACAAGGGTATAGAAATAATGTTTCTTACAATATTGGGTATGTAGTAACATTCTTCTAGCTTTAACATATTACCCAAAGATAATAATAAGATACAGGTGCCCACAGCTTCAACATAAATGGCCTCACCACTTTCCCCATATAGCTTGAAGTCACCTTTCTACAAATTCCTAATTTGGTGGAGTCCCTGTAATGAATTGCAGATATGAGATCCACATATGGTATCCAATACCTATGAATTAGAATTTGAAGAACTCAATGATAAATTTGTTTGTATCATGTACAAACCTTTAGATGCTCCACTTGCATCTTGCTTCATACTTGCAAGATATAACTTGCAATTTTTCTTCCAGTGCCCGTGCTTGCCATAGTGGAAATAGGCTCCATCAGCCTTCTTAGCTTTCTTCTTATTCTGGAAGCTCTTCTTAGGGTTGAACTTTCTTTTCAAACCCTTCTTCTTTGCCTATTTCTTTCTTCCATTAACTAGAAGAAGATGAGCTTGTCTCCTTTAGAATGGCTCTCTCTATCTTAAGCATATTAAGTAGCTCTGGCAATGAAGTATTCAGTTTGTTCATATGGTAATTAAGAACAAACTGGGAGCATGTTGTCCAAAAATGGAGCCCAAGAGGTGGGGTGAATTGGGTCTTTCAAAAAAATTAAAAAATAATTATGTGTAGGCCTTGTAGTATTTGTGAACAATGTGATTAATGCACTTAAGTATATGCAGTGGAAAATAATAAATAGAGAGCAGGAAATAAAGTGCAAGTAGTAAAAAGAGACAATCACACACAAACAACATGTTTTATAGTCGTTCATGCTCTCCAAGCATCTACATCCACTCTCCAAGCTCCCCTTGGGAATTTCTACTTTAATCTCTTCAAAGATTATAGCCAACTTGTTTTCCAAGGCTCACAAGTCAAAACCTAAGTTGGTTTTGTTACCTAGGCTTACCAACAAACATTACAACTTGTTTTGGCTTCGGGCTCACAAGTAAAACCCTAGTTGGTTTTGTACCTTTGGTTCACCAACAACCTCACAATCTTCTTTCAAGAACCTTGAAAGCTAGGTCAAATAATAATAAATTCAGAATCCAAGAATTTAAACACAAGCAAACTCTCTTCTTAGAGTGGAATGAGGAATCTTTGAAGCTCTTTGATGATTGCTTTATGTGACTTGACTTGGAATCTTCTCAAGAACACTTTTGGAAAGATGAAATGAAAGGAATGTAGGCTTTTGCAATGGAATCTCTCCTTTTTAGCTTTTGGAAGTGGAGTTCTTGAAGAATGTCTTTAACTCTTGGATATTTCCTTGCTTTTATTTGTTCTCTTGCTTCATGAATGAGTTTGGTGAAGCTTAAATACATGAAAAACATCCAAAAAATTGTTTTAGACCGTTAGGGATCAAAAACTAGCCATTAGGAGCTAAAAAACACAAATTTAGGCTGTCAGAAAATAGATCCGTTAAAGCTATCAGAACCCGAGTATCGACACTTGGCTGTTATATGTCGATACTTGGCTGTCAGGTGTCGACACTTAGTTTCCAGGTGTCGATACTTGAACTTTCAAGTATTGACACATGATTTTCAAGTGTCGACACTTGACACAAAAACTATCTAGAGGCATCATGTTCTGTATTTTCAAAAAGTTTCAGGCCTTAAGTCGATACTTGGAATTCTAAGTGTCGACACTTGAGTTCTGGGTGTCGACACTTGGCATGCCACTGGAAAATTTTGCATGCCAAATGCTGAAGTGTCGACACTTGGGCTCCCAGGTGTCAACACTTGGTTCTGCAATTTTCAAAAACAAGTACCAAACATGCCAAAAATATAAAGATATTTAATGAAATTTAAATACAACATATATAACCAATAATTGAACCCGTTTGTGGCCTTTTTGAATGGAGAAGACTTCTCAAATCACGAAAAATGCTTTATTTCCAAAGCATTCCATGATACTCTAACTTTGAGAATTTGAGGTGCTTGATTCTTGAAAACTCATAACTATAATTAATCATTAGTACAAAATATATACTCAATATTTTGTTAATCATCAAAATCACGGGATAAAGCCAACAATCTCCCCCTTTTTAATGATGACAAAACCTTGAGTAAAATAAGCATTCAACTTTAATTTTGATAATGTATCCCTTAAATATGAACTTTAAAACACACATGAAGGAATTCAATGAAGAAGATATTGCCAAATAGGTATTGAAATCAAAACACTCTCCCCCTAAGGGAGTTAAGGTATGAGTCATTTCAAAAATTGAAGAAAATGCTTGTACGTAATATATATACTCCCCCTTTTTGTCAACATACAACATAAAAGGGAGTAAACTTTCCCTGAATCAATGCATTAGGCCATGATAAAATTGGTATCAATGTTGAAAGGAGATTAGATTGTTAAGAAACCAACAAGTATCAGAGCAAATGCATAGAGTAGGGAGTATTAGAGCAAATACAAAGTTCAATACATCACGTAATTGATACAAGAATGATCATAAACTGAAACACACATATATATATAATCAAGTTTTCAATTACAAAAAGTGTTGTTAGTAATATAGCAATCCTGAAACATGATACAAGATAAATAAAGCAAATAAGTATAGTGATATAAGCATGTAAGCAAATACAACAGCTAGATAAAAGAGTAACAAGCAACTAGATAAATATCTCTGAGGCTACTCTTCATCAGATGGAAGCTCAAAGCTAATGGGGGCACTGATCCTGGACCTAGGTGCTAGGGCCTTAGGTGGCTCTAGAATCCTTTGACTCCTAGTCTGGATAGAAGGTCCATGAGCGAGTACAACCCTGGATGATCTGGTCAACGGGGGAGGAAGTAGCTCAGCTGGTGTCACAAAATCAGGAGTGGAAACAATCTCATCAGTTGGAGGAGGGATCTCAGGAGTAGCTGGTGTCTGAGTATCTCTGTTGACCATCTAATATTTCCTAGCAAGGTCTATACCACCATCTGTACTACCATCATCAGAAATATCTGTGCCTCTGTCTGCATCATCATCACCGCCATCACCACCATCACCACCCTGAGAATCATCATGATCATCATTAGCAGGTGGTGGAGGAGGTGGAGGATCAGCTAGACCAAATGTCCCTAATAGCAATAGAGCTCTCAGCATCTCCTCAATGTGGGTGAATCCAGCCTCCATAGTCCTGTGAATCTCAGTATGCTCCATAGCAGTATGGGCTCTAAGGCCCTCTATCTTAATATGCAACTGAGTAGTGCGGACACCAATCCTACTATCTTGCTCCTAAGCTCTGTAAACTGCTAGCGTGCATGCTCCTCAAATGATGTACCAGTAGTAGATGGAGGAGGAACAGAAGGGGTAGCTACAAGAATCACTGGCTCAGGCTTTGATGCTGGTCCTACTCGAGGAGGTGCAACAGCTGGCCTTGATGGCCTTGCCTTAACCTCTCTGATCTCATCCTCCTCATCTAGCTTTTGGCCAGACTCTCTATGAACCCAGTGACCAGAAACCAATTTGTATCCCATACGGTGGAGTGATCTCTTATCATATACGTTTGTATGAAGGATCTCCTTAGAGGTCTCCCTCTCCAAAGGAACTTTGTATGCATGAAATAGACATGGGAGAGCCATACTGTATGGTAAGCAATGCCTCCTCTGTGTGGCTGCATCTCTCATTTGAAGTAGCATGAATGCCGGAAGGTCAACTGCAGTCCTCTGAGACAAGCAGACCATAAGCATCAGCTCCCACTCCATAATAAAATTGAATCTGCCAGTCTTTGGGAGCAGGATGCGAGCAATGATGTGGTGAAGAAGCCTCATCTTCATTGATAACTGGTTCACGATGACCACTGTCACAGCACGAACATCTTCTCTCTCAAGCACACATCTGAAAGCCTCCTCACAATCCTCAATGCTGTAAGCTACAATGCCTTGGTGTGGGATCTCCCATAATCTGCTCAAAATTGACTCATCCACTGGTATCTTGACACCTCTGACTATCGCATGCCAGGCGAGTCTGCTGCAATCCAAGCTACCATAGAATTCGCGGATCAGATGGGGATAGTACCTATTTGTCATCAAATAGAAGGGGACTAAACTCGCATCCTGAAGAATCAGCCTGATCTGAAATCCTTGCTTATCGAAGAAATCGAGATCCACCCGTCTACCTGCTGCCACCACCTTCCCAGACATCCTCTCTGTAGGAGGTGAACCGGGGGCTGCTGAACTACCAGTCTGACAGCTGTCATTCCTAGCCTTGGATCTTCTTTCTACTAGGGTCTGACCAAATTTTCTTTTAGAGGCCAATTGCTTCTTAGGTGCCATTACTATCAGCTGAGGGAAGGAAGGAAGTAGAAATAGGTAAAGTTATGGAACAAGGAACAGTCTAATGAAAAAAAATAGGGGAAATGAAGCCAAAAATAGCAGGTTTGGTCAAGAAATTGATCTGAAGATAGTGAAAATAGTGCTTAGTTTTAATTTAAATCGACAATAATTTGAAGAAAATAATTAGGGTTTGGTTTAAAATGGAAAAAACCAAATTGGTTGGTTTAGCTTTGGGATTAACTATAAAAAAGTGAAATCGGAAAGTAAAAGTTGGAGAAAATAGTTAAAAACAGTGAAATCGGACAATGCCAAGTAAAATTTTTTTTTTTTTTACTCAGTAGAAAAATGATTTAAACGAGGGAAAACATCAAATGTGGTTGATTTTGGCCCAAAAACATTAATCCAACAATGAAACCATGTGGAACAAGGGTAAAACAAGGCATAATCCACAAGATTGAAGCGCACAAATGGTCCAAATAAGAGATTCAGGAAACCGAACACAAATCCAAAAGAAATAGGGATTTTCGATGGGAAAGTGAGCAAATCATGGGTAAATGACAAAAAATCGGTGAAAAACCATGGGAAAAGAGTAAAAACATGGATTTACGGTGGAAAGTAAGAAGATTTACCCAAAAAATGGAGGGCAAGAGAGGAAGACCACTATTCCAAGCTCTACGAACAGTTGGGGGATCAATAGGGCACGAGCGAAGGGAAAGAAATCCAAACAAAAATGATTCGGTGAAGCCCTAAAAATTCTAAAATTTTTGCAAGTGTCGACACTTCGCAAAAATCCAAGTATCGACACTTGGCCAAGAAATTTTCAAAAAAAATTAAAAAAATTTGTAAAAAATCAAGGGACTTTTTGAACAATTTTAGGACTCAATGAAAGTAATTTTGAGCAAAAATAAATTAAGTGGAGTAGAATTTGAGAGAGTTCTAAGAGAATGGGTCAATGATTCCTAACTCTCTTCTAATCATACAAAATCTCTCTTCACTCAAGTGTTTGGTAAACACATCAGCTAGTTGATCTTTAGTACACACAAATTCAAGCATCACATTAAAGTTTTGTATATGATCTCTTATGAAATGATATCTTATTTCAATGTGTTTACTTCTTGAATGTTGCACAGGATTCTTAGTTAGATTGATTACACTATTATTATCACATATTATGGGTGTCTAAATTAGTTTTATGCCAAAATCTTCGAGTTATTGTTTGATCCATAGGATTTGAGCACAATAGCTTTCAGCTACTATATATTCAGCTTTCGCCGTAGATAAAGCAACCGAATTCTGTTTCTTTCTACTCCACGAGATCAAATTAACTCCAAGAAACTGACAGGTTCCACTAGTACTTTTCCGATCAAGTTTATACCTAGTAAAATCATCATCGGAATAAGCAATCAATTCAAATTAAGAATCTCTAGAGTACCAAAGACCAATATCAATTGTGCTAGATAGATATCTAAGTATGTATTTAATAGTCAAAAGATGAGACTCTTTAGGGCAGACTAATATCTTGCACACATACAAATACTAAACATGATATCTGGCCTACTAGCAATTAGATATAATAATGAACCAATCATTCCTCTATAAAGCTTTTGGTTAACAGATTTACCTGATTCATCTTTGTCAAGCTTACAAGAGGAGCTCATTGGTGTACCTAATAGCTTGGTGTTCTTCATTCCAAACTTTTTTAGAATTTCTTTTGTGTACTTGGCTTGGTTGATAAAGATCCCCTCTTTAGTTTGCTTTATCTGGAGTTCGAGGAAGAAGTTAAGTTCTCCCATCATGCTCATCTCAAACTCACCCTGCATTAACTTTGCAAACTCTTGACAAAGAGATTCGTTAGTAGCACCGAATATGATATCATCCATATACACTTATACTACTAAAAGATCATCATTCTTCTTTTTCAAAAATAAGGTAGTATCTACATTACCTATAGTAAAATCATTTTTGAGCAACAAAGAACTTAAACGATCATACCAAACTCTTGGAGCTTGTTTCAAATCATATAAAGCTTTATGAAGTTTAAAAACATGTTTTGGAAATTCATGATTTTCAAAATCGGGTAGTTGTTCAACATAAACTTCTTCTTCGATAAAACCATTCAAAAATACACTTTTAACATCCATTTGAAACAACTTAAAATCCATAAAATAAGAAAAAGCTAACAATATCCTAATTGCCTCAAGTCTAGTAACCGGAACAAATATTTCATCAAAATCAATCCCTTCCTCCTGATTGTATCTTTTGGCAACTAGTCCAGCTTTATTTCTAGTAACAATTCTATTTTCATCAAGTTTGTTTCTAAAAATCCATTTTGTGCCAATTATTGAAACATTTGAAGGTCTATCTACCAAAGTCCAAACATTATTTATTTTAAATTGATTAAGTTCATCGCGCATAGCATTAATCCAATTGCAATCATTTTCAGCTTTTTCAAAAGTTTTAGGTTCTATTTGAGATACAAATGCTAAATAATCACAAACATTTCTAAGGGATGATCGGTTACTTACACCTTTAGATGGATCACCAATAATAAGTTCTTTGGGGTGTCCAAGAGCATACCTCCATTCTTTAGGTAGAGGATCAGGTAATGAAGTGTTTTCATTTTCTTGATCTTGTCCTCTTTCATTGTTTTGATTAGTTTCTTGCTCTTTGGTAGGTTCTTCATTGTTGTTCACCTCTTCAGTTCTTTTGATACCTGTTTCATCACCAAGCACATCTTCTTTTCTAGAAGGTTTTTAGTTAGATTCATCAAATACAATATGTATGGATTCTTCAACAACAAGTGTTCTTCTATTGAAGACTTTATATGCCTTGCTAGATGTAGAGTAGCCTAGAAAGATACCCTCATCTGACTTAGCATCAAATTTGCTTAGATTATCCTTGCCATTGTTTAAGATGAAACAACAGCATCCAAAAACTTGAAAATATTTTATTAAAGATTTTCTACCCTTCCAAAGCTCATAAGGTGTTTTCTTTAAAATCAGTTGGATTAAAACACGGTTCAAAACATAGCATGCAGTATTTATAGCTTCCATCCAAAAATATCTAGGTAGGTCATTTTTGCAAAGCATGGTGCATGCCATTTCTTCAAGAGTTCTATTTTTACTTTCTACAATCCCATTTTGTTGAGGTATCCTAAGTGCAGAAAAATTGTGATGAATGTTGTTTTCACTACAAAGCTTATCAAATTCAGAATTTTCAAATTCGATTCCATATTCATTTCTCAAAGATACAATAGAAACACCTTTTTCATTTGAAACTCTTTTATGAAATCTAATGAATGCTGAAAACATTTCATCTTTGTGTGCTAAGAACATGATCCATGTAAAATGTGAGAAATCATCTACAATAATTAGACCATACTTTTTACCTCCCAAACTAGATGTTCTAGTTGGCCCAAAGAGGTCCATATGAAGCAATTCTAAGGGTCTAGATGTAAAGACTACTCCTTTTGGTTTAAAAGATAATTTGGTTTGTTTTCCAAATTGGCAAGCACTACAAATCTTATCTTTTTAAAACTATGTTTTGGCAAATCTTTTATCAAATTCTTTTTGCTAAGTTTTGAAATCAAATGCATACTAGCATGTCCTAGTCTACGATGCCAAAGCCAACTAGTTTCATTGATCTTGGCTTCCATTGCCACTAGGCATTGACCATTTTGAATAGGAAGATCATCAAGATCAACCATATAAATATTGCCATGTCTATGACAAATAAACTTAATGTCATTGTCATCTACACTAAAAATAATGCACATAGAAGATTCGAAAATAACTTTAAAGCCTTTATCACAAAATTAACTAATGATAAGTAAATAGTGTTTCAAACCATCAACATACAAAACATTATCAATGTAAGTAGAAGGGATGATATGGACTTTACCAATTTCGATAATCATGCCCTTTCCATTATCACCAAATGTTACATTACCACCATTCTGATATTAAAGTGATGAGAACTGCTCCACATCTCCAATCATGTGCCTTGAGCAACCGCTATCGAGGTACCACATTCTTCTTTTATTGGTTTTAAGGTACACCTACAATAAAAATCAGGTGGAGACTTTAGGTACCCAAGTCATCTTGGGTCCTTTCAGGTTAGTGGTAATGATTCCTTTTGGAACCCAAACTTTCTTAACTTTGCTAATTTTTCTTTTATTGCACAAGTAAGATTTATGTCCTACAATACCACAAGCATAGCAAGTAATAGAAGATGATGTAGGTATAAAGAAATTCTTAAAAAACTTTTACTATTTTTGAGTTTTAAAACCTAAACCGGCTTTATTGAAAATAGCCTTTTGATTATTTAAAAGTATGTTTAATTTTTCAGAACTGTATATAAGTTTTTCAACAAATGGTTTTAACTTTTCAAGTTCTTCTTTGTACTTTTTATGTTATTGCAAAATCTCATTATTCTATTTTGTAAACTTTTCAGTTGAAACAAAAGAATTTTTCTTTTTCAAATCTTCTTTTTCTTTTTCAAGAAGACAAACTTTATCATTCAACTTTTTATTTTCTTGAAGAAAGCAATTATTTTCAATCAAATACTTGTCATTTATTTTTGCCAAAACCAGATTTTGTTTATTTAATTCTTTATGCTTTGATTTTAGTTTTTGAAATTTAATAACTAATTCATCAAAAATCTCATGCAATTCATCAAAAGTAAATTCATTTTTGGGTTTGGATGATACCTCATCATTATTGGCCATCAAACAAAAGTTTGCAACCTCCTATTGTTCTTCCTCAGAGCTGGAGTCCTCGCTGTCACTAAAGGTTGCCATCATAGCCTTCTTTCTTAATCTTCTTCTGCTCTTTTTGAGTAGGGGGCAGTCCATCTTGATGTGGCCCAGTTTCTTGCATTTAAAACATATGGGTTGCTCCTTTTCTTTCTCTTTCTCCTTCTCTTTGCTAGGCTCTCCTTTTAGAGGTTTCTTCTTAAAGTTATACTTCTTCTTTCTCTTAAACCACCTGAACTTTCTAGCCATAAGAGCCGTCTCATCTTCTTCATCTTCTTCTTCAGAGTCTTCACTTGAATCATCTTTATTGGTGGACTTGAAAGCGATCACTTTCTTCTTCTTATCAACATCCACATTCTTTTGCTTTAATGAGAGCTCATATATCATCAATGAACCCAACAATTGCTCGAGAGGAAGAGTATTTACATCCTTGGCTTCTTCTATTGCTGTGACTTTTGCATCCCATGAAGTCGGAAGAGACCTAAGGAGTTTGTTTACAAGTTCACCATTAGATATAATCTTTCTTGAGCTTATCGTACCATTCACAATATTTGTGAACCTAGTATACATCTCACTTATAGATTCAATAGGTTTCATTTTGAACATTTCATATGTATGAATGAGCATGTTAACTTTAGTTGTTTTCACTTGGTGTGTACCCTCATGGGTAACCTCAAGTGTGTTCCATATTTCTTTTGTAGAGAGACAGTTTGATATTCTATTGAATTCACTCGGATCCAAAAAGCAAAACAATAGATTCATAGCCTTCGCATTAAGCTCTGTTTGCTTAATATCATTATCATCCTAATCATCTTCCATTTTGGGAGTGGGAATGCCATTAATCAACATAGTAGGCTGATATGGACCTTTAACAATAGTCCTCCAAAGATTATAATCAATGGCTTGAATGAAAATGTGCATGCGTGTCTTCCAATACATGTAATTCGTGCCATTAAATAGTGGAGGACGGTTTGAAGCTTGACCTTCAATAATACCTATTCCTATTAGGGCTGACATGATCTTTTACTCAAGATCGTTGGTCCTACAAGAGAGTACCGGAGCTCTGATACCATTTATTGCCCAAAAATGAAGCTCAAGAGGGGGTGAATTGGGTCTTTCAAAAAATTAAAAAATAATTATGTGCAGGCCTTGTAGTGTTCGTGAACAATGTGATTAATGCACTTAAGTATATGCAGCAAAAAATAATAAATAGAGAGCAAGAAATATAGTGTAACTAGTAAAAAGAGACAATCACACACAAATACCAAGTTTTATAGTAGTTCGGTGCTCTCCAAGCACTTACGTCCACTCCCCAAACTCTCCTTGGAAATTTTCAGTATAATCTCTTCAAAGATTACAGTCGACTTATTTTCCAAGACTCATAAGTTAAAATCTAAGTTGGTTTTGTCACCTAGGCTCACCAACAAACCATATAACTTGTTTTGGCTTCTGGCTCACAAGTAAAACCCTAGTTGGTTTTGTACCTTTGGCTCACTAACAACATTACAACCTACTTTCAAGAACCTTGAAAGCTAGGTCAAACAATAATAAATTTAGAATACAAGAATTTAAACATAAGCAAACTCTCTTCTAAGAGTGGAATGAGGAATCTTTGAAGCTCTTTGATGATTGCTTGACATGACTTAACTTAGAATCTTCTCAAGAACATTTTTGGAAAGATGAAATGAAAGCAATGTAGGCTTTTTCAGTGGAATCTCTCCTTTTTAGCTTTTGAAAGTGGAGTTCTTGAAGAATGTCTTTAACTCTTGGATATTTCCTTGCTTCTCTTTGTTCTCTTGCTTCATGAATGAGTTTGGTGAAGTTTAAATACATGAAAAATATCTAGAAAATCATTTTAGACCATTAGGGATCAAAAACTAGCCGTTAGGAGCTAAAAAACATAAATTCAGGCTGTCAAAAAATAGATCCGGTAAAGCTGTCAGAACCTGAGTGTCGATACTTGGCTGTCAAGTGTCGACACTTGGTTTCCATGTGTCGACACTTGATTTTCAGGTGTCGACACTTGACACAAAAACTCTCCAAAGGTAAATTATATATTTTCAAATAGTTTCAGGCCTTGAGTCAACACAAAATTCTAAGTGTTGACAATTGTGTTTCAGGTGTTGACACTTGAGTTATAGGTGTCGACACTTGGCGTGCCACTGAAAAATTCTACATGCTAAATGCTGAAGTATCGACACTTAGGCTCCCAGGTGTCAACACTTGGTTCTGCAATTTTCAAAAACAAGTGCCAAACATACCAAAAACATAAAGATATTTAATGAAATTTAAATTCAACATATATAACCAATAATTGAACTCGTTTGTCGCCTTTTTCAATGGAGAAGACTTCTCAAATCATAAAAATGCTTTGTTTCCAAAGCGTGCCATGATACTCAAACTTTAAGAATTTAAGGTGATGGATTCCTGAAAACTCATAACTATAATTCATCATTTGTACAAAATATGTACTCAATGTTTTGTTAATCATCAAAATCATGGGGTAAAGCCAACAGAGAAGGAATTTGGGAGTGACTGTAGGATCAAGTTTTGATTGAGTTCACCATCCATGACAAACCCTAATTGACCTAATCAGGTGATTAAGTCAATCATTTTCAATACTTGGGTTTGTACAGATGAACCCTCACTCATCTGTGCATGGAACAATAGCTTCGATATCTTGTATCGAGCAGCCCTACTTTGCTCTCCATATAGCTCCTTTAAATTGAGCAATATGGATTGAGGTTCCATACCTTCATGTTGCCTCTGGAGCTCATTGCTCATCGAGGCTAACATGATGCACCTGACAGTTGTACTATCATTTTGCCATATTCTATTTATGGCAATTTCCTCCTTTATAGCATCCTCTCCAATCATCTCAGGATTTGGAGAATCAAGAATATAGGAAAGCTTCTCCTTAGTCAGTATAATCCTCAGGTTCCTCAACCAGTCCACATAATTGGGACCGGTTAACTTATTGGCATCTAAAATGCCCCGCAATGACAAATTTGAAACCATAATGTAAATATCCTATATTTAAATAAAGAATAATATCAGCAAACCATCCAAGATGACATTCATAATTAGATAAGGACTTTTATATCTAATTATGTCTCTTACTATTTTCTTCGAATACCATAACCCTCAATCTATGGTAAGCGAGAAACCTTACTGGTTTCTTTAGTGGGGTTGAGATCCTAATTCCTCATGAATGTCATGTGTGTACACAACAAACACTCATGAGTTCAAAGGTAGGACTTCCTTTCCAATTGCAATCTATACAATTCTCAACTATTAAACTTGCCTCTAAGACACTTATGGCCTTGTGTGTACACAACAAACCATAATGTCTTAGTTTAGTCAGACCCTTCATTTCTATATAGCCATGATTGAAAAATATTGCCCTTGTGTGTACACAACGAATCGACAATTCCAATCATGCTATAAAACACCTAGTGCACCAAGACAAATTTCATGTCAAACCCTAAAGTAGGCATTGTGTGTACACAACAAACCTACTATAGTGTTGACATAAATTTTATTTAGCATGAAGGAAGGCAAAATATAGTATTCTTAATCAATTAGCATTCCCAAATTAAGATTTTAGATTTGACCAAATTGGCCAAGTAAGTGGAAGAGGTGAGGGGGTCCCCCGTTGCTTTCCTTAGACACCAATTGAATTGGCCAGGTCAGACAACGGAACCAATTAAAAACTGCAATCCCTTTACCTTCCCAAAACCACTTGCCTAGACACCAACTGGCTGATCATAAACCTAATTGGTTTTGCATCATGATTAAGTTTATACTATGACTAAATATAATTTTTAATGAGGACTTTGATGGTCTTAAACACATCCTAAATAATCATATCAATAATGTTCATAACAACAAGTATAAACATAAAGCATATCATTTCAGCATATGCATAACATTGCATGATTACATAGCAATCATATCATAGCATGATATTTCAATACCCCGTTCACCTCACTTTTTCATGGGATATGGCCACAGCGGCACCCCTACACGCCATAGGAGACCCATTAAATAAGAGAAAATGGCCTTTAAAACCCTACTTGGCTCTTATGACTGGACGACCATGGTGACTAACCCAATCTAAAGTAGTTACTAGGATAAAACTTGTTATAATGATGCATTTGATCAACAATATGCATAATATCAAATCATAACAAAATCAAGCTATTTTCATGATAAAATAGAAAACAAACATATTAACTCTAATATGCATATAATCACAATTCTGGAAGAGTCGACTAGAAAGGTTTCGAGTCGACTCAGTTTCTGGTCAGGTCAACTCGAATTGGGTTTGGGTGGACTCGAATGTTCATGAACTTCAAAATGATACTTAATTGAATGAACTAAGGGTGGCGCTGATACCACTATAGGAAATTTCTAGGAGCCAAGGTCATCATGCTACTTGCGGAAGCGAATTTTAAACCAAAGGTTCAAACATGAATATCCTAATTGGCTAGAAGAAACCCTAATTGCTGGATCCCCTTAGACATAATCAACTAATGAATCATAAATGAAGTATAAGAAACATACCTGAAATGCTATTTTTCCACTTCTTTTCACAAGACTTACAAGTGTAAGCCCTCCAACAGTGATCCATACGAGAATTGAACCAAGGAAAAACTCCTTCTTGAAGTTGCTTCTAGAGTAGGACTCTTTCTGTAGCCTTTGGATTTTTGACCACTGTAGGATACCCTGTCCCACTGTAGGGCACTATGAACACTCTCCTAAAGCACTCTTGGTTTTAGGACAACCCTCCTCTAGGATCCCTTAGCATTATGTTCTAAAACAAAGCCTTGTCCTAGTAGAAAAGACCTTATCTTAACAAGACAAGTCTTGTCTTAAAGAAAGAAAGAGGGAGGGAGAGATAGAAAGAAACACTCAGACAGAAGACTCGATGAAATTGTACTCTTATCTCAAAAGACCGAACACACTATTCTCATTTCACTATACACCCTTTAAATTAGAATTTAAGGGGCGTGAAAAGCATCCCAAAGTTTCTTATCAGATATGTCTCTTCATATCTGATAAGACTCTTCAAGACTCAGGAGTCTTATCTAAGTTCTCTTTGGTTTCCAGATGAACTCTCCACTTACCACATGGCATGTACCGAACTCAAGGGAAAGGAGGCATCTTTTCATGTCTTGAAACCATAGAAGACGAATCCTGAGAGCAAAAGGACTCTGTCTTAGAACCCTGCATAGAAGAAGAGATGCGACTCTTCATCTGCACGTGCTAACTTCTTCACGTTCCATGCCATCCCTTTGTGCCTCTTTGACCGATCAACCAAAACCAAAAGGCATGGAGATAAGATGAAGAGGCGTCCTAGATGAGAAACTCCCAGAGTTTCTTCTGCAGAAGGACTCTCAGTCCTTCTGCACACACTCTTTTCTCCCACGCATGCCAAGAGGCGCCAAGAGTCCTGAGCACCCATGACTCTTCAATAAATCGGGTTTTAATGTTCAAATAAAACCAGATAAAGTTTGGTTTAGGCTGTCCCAATTAGGACTCAACCTAATGTAGGTTTCCCTCAATAAGGTTAGTCCAATTAACAAGCAACTAGACCCAAATCAATTGGGTTAGGAATTGGGTTAGCCTACACATGTTAGTGTGCAATATGGCTAAATAATTATGATGCTATGACCCTAATTCAACAATATATGACTTCCTTGGCCAACTCCCTAATGTGTGGGACCCTTTGGATTCCACATTTAGCTAGTAGTAGGTTTAGGTTTAAGCCAATTCGAATTAATAGATCCCGATTGACCTAATTAGGTCTAATTGGCTCACCTAATTATCCAATTCGAATCATCCATCGAATTGACTCATGAAACCAATTCAATTGGTTCATGAAAACCTACAAGACAAGATTGACATCTAACAACGTATCATGCCTACCCAGAAAATGTGGAATTCGGTGGAAAGTATCAAAATATCCTTCAGTAGAAAGTTACCATGCAATTCAATCTTTCAATCTTCTATTATCCCAATTAAGTGATAGGTATGGATATATGTTAAACCCTAACACTTAGTCATATTGAATCTCAGCTCGATCATGAGGACTTAATTGATGACTAATTAGAAACCACTTCTAATCTCATCCTGCTTTGATCAAAGGCTCTTTGAGTTACTCATCGAAGAGATTACATGGGATAACAATTTCTCTTACCAGGAATGATCGATTCCTTGTTGGTCCACTCACATCCTTCGTACACCTTCCACCATACCCAAAACATCATGTACATGACTCAATGTCATGAATGAATATGAACCAAAATATGGCTTAGTATGCACAAGGAACCATGATGACATCAGGTCTAAAGATCACATGCACAACTCCTACTCTGGGACCTATCTTTTACAAGCAATAAGACTACCATAAGTTAGTCCCAGTGCGAATCAGTTCAGTGTACTCATACCCTGATGAGCACCCTTATCCTTGTATTAGTGTCTCTACATAGATGGTTGTGAGACCAACCATCCTCATTAACTAAGCATACATAAGATAAGCTAGTCTTACCAGATTCATCAATCCCCGAATCGATGGTCCATTGACTAGGAATATTTTGATTACAGTTTATAGAAACTTAGGTCTCACTGTTATGATCTTTATCATAATCCTAATTTTATTGTCCTAATCTAGGGGTTCATCATAATCCATAAATAAGACAGTAGTATATGATGAAAATAAATACCTTTAATTAATATAATGTCATACAAGAGTTGAAAGATTAAAAAAATATCCTTATAATGATTGGCTTTTAGGATACTTTTCTTTCAAATTGGACGGAAGCCGACTCTCTCTCACCTTCGAGTTTGGGGGTATCCGACTTATGTCAAATATTTGCAGATGGATAAACTAGGACCTGAGACTAATAGATGTCTTTTTGTTGGTATCCTAAAAAATCCAAAGGGTATTATTTCTATCTGCCTAAGGAATAAAAGTTGTTCGTTAGTCTTAGAGCAACCTTTTTAGAAAGGAAGTACCTTGGTGAAGGCACTCAAGCTACTGAGATTAAACTTAGAAAAGTTCAACAGGATAGAAGAACCTTCTCACTCTAAGGCCACTATAGAACCAGATTTGATTAGATCGGATCTAGAACCCATCGTGCAACCATTAAGGAGATCTGGTAGAGTACCATGTCAACCAGATAGATACTACAGTTTCTTGGTCCAGGACGGTGATCCTGTTGAACTCGGTGAGAACAACGATGATCGAATCACCTATATTGATGCAATGACAAGGTCTGATTCTGAGTCATGGATAGGAGCCATGAAATTCAAAATGGAGTCCATAGAAATCAACAATGTATGGACATTGGTTGATCCACCTGAAGGATAAAATCCATTGGGTGTAAATGGATCTTCAAGTCGAAGTGGGGCACTGATGGGCAGGTGGAGACCTATAAAGCCTGTTTGGTTGCCAAGGGGTATCGTCAGCGTTATGGTATTGACTATGACAAGACATTTTCTTCTATCGTAATGTTCAAGTCCATTCGGATTATGCTAGCTTTGGTAACACATTTAAATTATGAAATATGGTAAATGGATGTCCGAATAGCTTTCCTAAATAGTGAGCTGGAGGAGGAGGTGTATATGATGTAACCTGAAGGGTTCACATCCATAGATGAGTCTAAAGTGTGCAAGCTTTAGAGGTCCATCTATGGATTGAAGCAGGCTTCTCAGAGTTGAAACATGCACTTTGATAAGTATATCAAGATATATGGTTTCGTTAGGAATGAAGAGGAACATTATATATATAAATGGGAAAATGGTTGTGTAGTTATATTTCTTGTTTTGTATGTGAATGACATTCTCGTAATCGGGAATGACATTCCAGCATTACAAGGAATAAAGGTCTAGCTTTCATCTCAATTCTCTATGAAAGACTTAGGTGAAGACTCATTCATACTGGGTATGAAGATCTATAGATATAGATCTAAGAGGCTTCTGGGACTGTCCCAATCTATGTACATAAATACTGTGCTGAAACGGTTTAGCATGGAAAATTTCAAAAGGGGCAATCTTCCGATAGCTCATGGAATTACTCTTTCCAAGAAAGATTGTGTAACAACTCTTGAGAAAAGAGAGCATTAAGTAGGATTCCATATGCTTTGATAGTTGGTTCTATTATGTATGCTATGCTATGTACTAGACCAGACGTGGCATACTCACTAGGAGTAGTAAGCAGATACCAGTCTGACCCAGGTGAAGCTCATTAGAAAGTTGTTAAGAACATCCTTAAGTATTTGAGAAATACTAAGGACCAATGACTTATTTATAGAGATTCTGACTTAAAACTTATGGGGTACACTGACTCTAATTTTCAGTCAGATAGAGATAATAGCAAAAATGTGTCTGGTTTTGTGTTTACCCTTAATGGTGGAGCTGTCTGCCAGAAATGTTTTAAGCAACATACAGTAACTGATTCTGTTTGCGAGGTAGAGTATATTGCAACATCGGATGCAGCAAAGAAGGCTGTATGGTTGTGGAAGTTTCTAGGCGAGCTGGGAGTGGCACCTTCCTTGGATGGACCTATTCCAATGTATTGTGACTGTTAGATGTATGCCTTGAAAGCCAAGTTGGCTTGACATATTTTAATTTCTTGGGCATGAACTTTGTACTTAATTTATCATTATTAATAAAAGGGCATTAGTTTCATTCATATTGATGTGTCTATGAATCATTCATTGAGTTAATGGATGATGACACATATTCTCAAGAGTTGAAAATCTAAGGCATGTGTCTTTATAGATTAACTCTTAAATACTCCCAATTATTGGAATATCACGAGGATGGTGATTGATCCATTAAGATCGGTGCACATATCACTTTCCTTTTTGGGTAGATGAGTCTCTAACCTATAGTGTAGTGACACTAGAGTGAGAGTGCAGGTAGTTGATAGAGATCAATGGTACTGAGCATGATCAAGTATAGGAAGTTATACAGATGACTACTCACTCGTCAATAACTTCTTGATGCTATAGTCATGTGACTAGTTCTTTGACCTAGAGTGTCTCAGCTACTTACAATAAGGTTGCTATAGTTTGACAGCACAAACACATGGTTCTTATCCATTCAGAACCTTGCGGTGTTCATTGGCTACAGTAAGTTTATTGTACGAGTAGGATTTCACTTGTAGGGATCTATCAGCCTTAGTAGTATGTTATAATCCTATGCAGCTTAATGAGATTAAGTCCAGAAGTCTATGGCCATAGTAGGGTGATAATGAAAAGGTGTTTTCATTAGTATCACAATTAGACTTGAATCGATTAAGTTAAGCATATGACTGATGGGTTTGACAAGTTTCCGTAATCAACATCATGTCGGGATTGTTGATAGAGGAACTGAATCATATGGTAACTACATCATGTCGGGTTGCCACTACATACTGCTAGGTGTCACTGGTGGATTGTGAGAGCCCATTAGGATTATTTTCAGATCCATGATCCTGATTAGGGTTGAGCTAAAATGGTTTTAATCCATCGAAAAGAGTTTCGATGATGTATGATGGAGATTATAGCATGTTTCATTACCAGACAGGATAGGACCTGAGAGGTCACACACATTAGGGGCTCAAGTAACCAATCAGCAAATCAATTTGGACCTAATTATAAGTGTTACAATTAAGATTTGACCTAATTGTAAATGTTACAATTAATTAATTATGGATTAATTTTTAAATAAATTAAATTAGAGTTAATTTAATTGAGTAAGACTCAGTTAATTGATCCTAATTGAGTTGGATTAATGTCCTTTTCGAAATGGTTCGATCGGGTTTAAAATCAACTTCAATTTAACTATCAAATCAATTAATTTGGACCACGTATGAGAGCCCAATTGGACTGGAACTCTCTCCTTGTCTCCCCTTGTTTCCACATGCCATAGTGGGCCCCAAGTATTTTGTGCAACAAATAGTATGAGGTGTGGAAAGAGGAGAGTGCTAATTCATAATTGGAATGAAAGGATTTTAAGAGGAGGAGGTGTCCTTCTGTTTTACTCTTAATTTTCAACCGGTTAAAATAAAACACCAGTGTTTTGGCATGGAGAAATAAAAAAGGAGGGGATTGACAATGAGAAATAAATAAGGAGAGAAGGGTGGCCGACTAAGATACTTTTTGGCATGAAAGAATTTCTTTTTGGCATGCATTTTCCTCTTAGACATCTTCCTAGAGAATCTCTCTCCTAGCGCCAAGTTCTCTTCTCCCTTTTTATTTTATTTCCTTCTTCCTTCTGTGAGATCCAGAAAGTTATTCTATAAAAGAAAGAAGAGAGAAGGAGGTCCAAAGATCTTGTATAGTCTAATTTGCAAGATAGAAGGTTGAAGCCAGTCTAGTTACGGATCGACATGATTTTTAAAGTGGGTCAATTGCTGAAAGAAGAGAGGGCTACAAGGATCTATCTGTCCGGAGCTCTCTATGACTCAGTTATGAGAGCTCTATGTGGATACCAGCAGAGGCCGGGTAATTGTGCGGCTCCAATAGAATCCCGATTTCATAAGCGGATCGGCAAGCTTTTCAAAGCAGGCCAGGATAGCGATCCAGGTAAGTATTTTATGCTTAAAATAATTTTTATTTCAAATATGATATTTTTTTTATATATTTCAATATGTTATGAATTTATAATAAATAAATTATATTTATTTATAAATTGCATCTTTAGATATAAATTATTTTTATATATGCTTCCGCTCCAACAGGCTATTGATTCCTGTTCGATTGTAATTTTCTGTTCCTGGGAGAACTCCTACAGTGGTATTAGAGCCATGGTTCTCCTTTCTTAAACATGCTTGGATAAGAATCTGATATGAAACATATTTAGATCGGAAAGATAGATTATGATTTTTCCAGATCTATGCGAAACATGAGATTGTTCTAGCATAGAATTTCATGTTTTGAAAAATTATTTTCAAAATTAAAATCATAATTTTTAGATCTAAAATTAAATTTAATAATCTAAAATTTAATTGATAAAGGGTTGCATAAAGTGACATAAGGTTGTCATGCTATAGGGTTTACCTCATATAGTACAAAGGTTGTCCTACTTTGATGTATACCTAGTTTTGAAAAAGGGTTTTCAAAAGTGTTTTGATCGATTTATGTTGATGTATGTGATGCACCAAACTAGAGTTTAGATTTTAAATGTGATTCATGATCATAAGCCATTAATATCATGCACTTGAACCAATTTTAAAAATTGATTTGATCTAGAAAATCAAATTAGGTGCATGAGGGTTTGGGTTGAACAAATTTGGTTTAGAGATTGGGCTATGGTAACTAGGGCTTGATTAGATCAACTAGTAACCCTAATTTGATTTTGAGCAAGTGACTTAACCTAATCGGATGATGATTAGGGTTAGGTCAAGTGTGCTCAAAATTGTTTTTAGATGTAGTCTGGTCAGATCGGTTCATAATTATGAATCGATAAGTTAAGACCTAATTTGGCACAATGATGAGCCCAGATCATTAGATGACCTAATTGAATCTTGTCAGTCAATTGGTGTCTAAGGAAGGTTTCGATTATGGTTATTAATTGGGGCTAACTCTTTCTCAACCTACTAGTTTGGCGAAAAGAGGGTATATTGGCAGAACCCTCCCATGGATCAAACTAACCTAGCCAATTTGGTTGATTAATTTTTTAAAAGGTTCACTTTTGATTTCAGTTCACCTATGCTAGTTAGTTGAGTCAGACATGAGATTGTGCTGACTTAATGTAATTAGTCAGATATGAGATTGTGCTGACTTAATGTAATTGGTTAGTCATGATTTGGCTGATCAATTTAGAAGAGACCTGAACCTAAGCTCTTCCATAAATATTAAGTCTTAGGCCTTCCACCATTGTAGGTGTGCGTGTGTTCTACTGGTGTTGATTATTCTCAGCTGGTTACAGTGGTCTAGTTGCATCGAGAAGACATAACCACCCTATTAAGCATGAGATGTTACTAGGCACTGATGGGGTTGGCCTCAATAAACGGGCACGTTGAGGGACTCGATGATGGCTTTGTCTAGCAGGAATGGTGGGTCTGACTTAATTAATGATTAGACCAATAAATGGGCACGTTCAGTTTCCATGATTTAGAGACCAAGAGCTACAACTTGTATTAGATATATTGGACAAGAGTTGGCTACTTATTGGTGTAGCGTGTTACCAATAACCAGGCATGGTGAGGTGCCACACATCAATGGGACCGTAGCACCCACTAGAAATCAAGAGTCACAGGGTTTCCGCATCTTCATGGGGAGTATGAGAGATCCGAGAAAATAGTAAGAGTTCTAAAATTATATCTTAAAGACCCTAGAATAATTTTTAATAATTAAGTATAAACATCTAATTTGAATCTTCTACTCTTGCAGTTAACCATGTCTACTTCAATTCCCTTAGCCCGCATTCTAGAGACAAACCGACTTGTAAGCCTTAATTTTAAAGATTGGTTGAAAAACATCAAAATTGTTTTGAGTTCTGAGAAGTTGGGTTATGTGCTTGACCAGGAACCTCCTATTTTACCTGACCATCCAAATGCTCGTCAAATGACTGCATATGAAAAATAGATGGAAGATGATAATAAGGTTAAGTGTTACATGTTGGCCTCAATGTCAAATAAATTGCAAAGCCAACATGAGGATATGTCAACTGCTAAGTTGATTTTGATTCATCTACAAGAGTTATATGGTGAACAAAGTCGAATTACATGCTTTGAGGTATCGAAAAGGCTTTTCAACAACAAGATGCATGAATGGCAGTCAAACCACGATCATTGTTTGACAATGATCAAGGACATCGAATAGCTTGAGAAGCTGGGCATTCCAATTCGCAAAGAGCTTCAGGTAGATTTGATTCTCTAGTCCTTGACTAGTTCATATGCTCAATTTATTATGAACTATAATATGAACAAGTTAAATTACACTTTACCTGAATTATTGAACATGCTGGTAAGTAATAAGGGAACCTTAAAAAGTTCAAGGGGCTCTGTTTTCTCTGTGGAGCAGTCTTCCTCCAAAAGAAAGTCTACTTGGAAGAAGAAGAAACCTGCAAAGAAATAGAAAAAAAAGAACAAACAAAAGAAGGACACTCCCAAGAAAGCCAAGGTAAGCAAAGGAACATGTTTCCACTGCAATACAGATGGCCACTAAAAGAGAAATTGTCCTCTCTACCTGGAAAGTTTAAAGAAAAGAAGGAGGATGCACCTTCTGAAGGTAAGTCCATACTCATTATTGAATCTAACCTAATAGTTTCATCTACTTCTAGTTGGATTTTAGACTCTAGCTCTAGTGCTCATATATACATTTTGATGCAGGACCTGAAAAGAAGTAGAATGCTGAGAGAAGGTGAGATGGTCCTACGTGTCAGAAATGGAGCAAAAGTTGCTGCTCAAGCCGTTGTATCATATTCTTTGTGAAAGTAAAACTGCGGTTGCAGGTGCCTACACTAAGCATGCAACAGCATGGAGCAGGTATGTATTTTAAAATATTTTTAAAATAACAGCGAAAGAAACCCACTCCATATAGGATCTAGCATATACAAGATGCATGTACAGGAAAAAAAGGCATGAAACAGGGCATGTAATATTTATAAACAATTTTATAAAACTAGATCTAGGCATGCATGAATATAAAAACCAGAAACTTTACCTTATTCCTGCTGGAATAACTCTGGGATATCTGCTGGAATAACTGGGATAATAGGAATAAGTTTATTCCTGTTGTCTTCTTCCAGCGGCCTTTGGGATGCTCTATTCTTCTTTTCCAAAAGCTGCAGCAAACCCAAATTAAATGGCCAATCTCTTGGTCTCTTCTCCTTCACCAACAGCAAGGGATCTTCTTGCTTTAAAGAAGAGGGATTTGCATCGATCTTCCAATTGATTGAAGTCCGTTCACCCAGGAAATTCTGAACAAAAATTTTTGCAACAACCAAAAACAGAACACAAGAAAACAGTAGCAACTAAGGTTGATCCGGCTTCCAGGTGCTCAAGCGAACACCCTCTAGAGTGGGGACATGCCTGGGGCTCCTCTGATCCTGCCTCTCGCTCAATGCTAGTCGCCGGAAATGTTAAAATGGTGGGAGGGTGGAAGAAGGCAGAACACTCTGTTCTGAAATTGGTTCTCTCCAAAACCAAAATTCTTCCACATATTGAGCACTAACCAAGACAGGGAATCAAGGACCTTTTCTCTCCCAATCTCTCACCAAAACCAGGCCTCTAAGTCACTGGTGGAATGGAAGATAGAAGCGTTTTAAGGAAGAACAAAACAACGTTTTTCTGCCCTGCTAATAAAATCAGCGCCCAGAATTTATAGCAGCAGGAACCATTCAAAATGGTGATCTGGGAAGCTAAGAAGACGAGCTGGAAATTCGATGGGCTGCGCTGGTGGAGAACGAATCAAATTCATTATAAATGAAGAAGTTAAGAGCCATCAATTGGTGGTTTATTTCAGCAAAAACCGAGAAGAACGAGAGAGATGAAGAGACGCCCTTGTTCCCTGTTCGCCCAAGCCAAAAGACCGTGTGGATGGGTCCAATTCGGTTCACAATCGGTTCAAAAAATTCCAAATGGTTCAAAACCGGTTCAAAACAATAATTAGATCAAAATCTAATTAACAAATGGCTTGAACAAGTTCTGGTTACCAAGGAACAATTCCCGGTACACCCGAACAAAATCTAATCGACCCAAAACCGGGTCAATCCAAAGTGTGCTCAATCAAACCATTACCGAAATAATTCCTAATCATAAATCGGTATTTGGATCAGGGAATAATTCTCTGTGATGTGTGACCTCATAGGTTCGAACCTAGACGGTAGCACTGGAACAATTCCAGTACCAGTACAAGATACCATCTAGCATGGGTCCTGGTGTCCGGATAGGTCGAAGATATGAGAGCAATCAATCGAACCTCTGGTATATTGTTACCGTATAATTCATCCCTTTGACGTCCAATGCTCAGGATGACCTAGGGTTAGACTGCCAACCCTAGCTGAGTCAATCCATAACATGTCTCAACCTCGCAAGTCCAGTGACCCTCACTAGGACTACCCCGACCGAGAATTTGCTAAATAGAGACACTGCGAGACATTCAATCCAAACTATTTTGATAGGTCAATTCCATCTTGGTCCACCACTACTCCACAAGTACTTGCCTATACCTAGAAACCTTCCGTCACCAGATTAGAAATCCGAGTAGTCCAGCATCAAAGCACAGAGAGTTGCTTGCAAGCTACCATGATGACCTCAGGTCGGATGGACACATATACCCATATCCAATCATGAGTATCCCTTTGGCAAAAAGGGGTTGCACGGAGTCATGTTCAATGAGATATCATATATCCCACTTGCAGATTACATCAGTGTCACCATACTCATTTGGTCAAGAGGACAACCAAACGATGTGAACCACAACAACCTACACTAGATACATTGCCGTCCAGTACAATGTATCATTTGGTTGTGAACCTGGTTTAAAGACCACTCGATATATCCTCTCTATATCAAAATCAATGTAGTCCTAAGGACTTCATCACATGAAAAAGAATTCATTACAGAAAAATGTAAGAATGTGATGAGCTACTAAAAAAATATTTATTAATTCATACAAAGAGTACAATACTTAATTCAACCACCTATAGCCTAGGCGATTGGCTTTGGGACACAATTCCCAACACTCTAGTGTTACCTTTAGGGTTTAGATTAGTACTTAGTGACTGTTATTTTGTACCTAGAGCTAGTAAAAATTTGATTTCTATCTTTGTGCTAGCACAGGAAGGATTTGAATTTACATTCAATAAAGACTTTTGTAGTATTTATTTGAGAAATAAATTGGTTGCAAAAGCTATTTTAATTGGCATTCTCTATCATTTGCATGTCGATGCATCTTTGAATATTAACAAAAAAATTAAAGTGAATGCCATAGGACATAAACGTGCTAGAGATGACCTAAATAATAAATTTATGTGGCATCTAAAGCTCGATCATATAGGTGGGGATAGAATTAACAAACTATAAAGGGATGGGATCCTAGATTCAGTTAATTCGGATTTATACCCACCTTGTGAGTCATGTCTTCAAGAAAAAATGACCAAGTTACCCTTTGTAGGACATGGGGAGAAGGCCACAGAATTACTTGCCCTAGTGCACACTAATGTGTGTGGTCCATTTGATGTGTAGTCTAGGGGTGATTTTTACTACTTCATAACCTTTACTGATGATTGTTCATGGTATGGTTATGTATTTCTTATGAGACACAAATTTGAAGCTTTTGAAAAGTTCAAGGAATTCAGACATGAGATAGAAAAACAAACAAGTAAAACCCTTAAGGTTCTTTGATCAGATCGGGGAGGTGAATACCTTAGTAAGAAATTTTTAGGTTATCTTAAGGACAATGGCATAGTCTCACAATAGACTCCACCAGGTACGTCTCAGCTCAACGGGATGTCTGAGAGGAGAAACAGGACATTATTAGATATGGTCTGATCCAACATGAGCTTCACTAACTTGACTTTATTTCTTTGGGGATATGCCCTACAAACTTCAATCTATATTCTAAATAGAGTTCCATCTAAATCTATTTCTACCACACCATATGAGATTTGGCATGGTAAGAAACCAAGTCTTACTCATTTCAAGATTTGGGGATGTCCAGCCTATGTCAAAAGACTAATGGTGGATAAGTTGGAATCTAGATATGTGAAAGCTCGATTTATAAGGTATCCTAAAGAAACTTTAGGATATTACTTTTACCTTCCAGAGGATCATAATATGATTGTGAGTAGACATGCCACATTTCTTGAAAAATAGTTTTTTCAAGAAGGTGGTAGTGGGAGGTTAATTGAGCTCGATGAGAAAGTCTTTGAAGAGCAGCCAGTTGTAGATCAGATCGAACCCAATCAACCAATTCACATAAATTCTCTTCCACCTTGTAGGTCTATTAGAGTCTCCAAACCTCCCGAAAGGTACTTGGGTATACTTATAGAGGATATTAAGGAAATGTTTCTTGTTGGGGATAAGGATCAATTGATTGATCTTAAGACTTATGATGAGGCGATGTCAAACATTGACTCCGAGAAATGGTTGAATGCTATGAAGTCAGAAATTGAATCAATGCATTCTAACCAAGGATGATCCTTAGTGGATCCACCAGAGGGTATCATACCTATTGGTTGTAAATGGATCTACAAAAGGAAAATTGGTGCAGATGGTAAGATAGAGACCTTTAAAGCTAGGTTAGTGGCAAAAGAGTATAGTCAACATGAAGGCATTGACTATCATGATACCTTTTCACCAGTAGCTATGCTGAAATCTATCCGTACATTGCTTGCAATTGTAGCATATCATGATTATGAGATATGGTAGATGGATGTGAAAACTACATTTCTGAATAAATATCTTGAGGAAGATATCTATATGGAGCAGCCTTTGGGTTTCACTTCCAATGATGAAGATCATAAGGTCTGCAAGCTGCATAGATCAATCTACGAATTGAAGCAAGCTTCTTGGAGTTGGAATACTCATTTTGATGATGCAATCAAATCGTTTGATTTTATCAAGAATGTGGATGAGCCATGTATTTACAGGAAGGCTAGTGGGAGGGCGGTGACATTCCTCATATTGTACGTGGATGACATCCTCCTAATTAGGAATGATATTCCTATGTTGACTTCAGTCAAAAGTTGGTTATCTAAGGAATTCTCTATGAAAGACCTAGGTGAAGCATCTTATATTTTTAGGATTAAGGTCTATAGAGATAGATCTAATCGGATGGTTGGCCTTTCATAAAAGTTATACATAGAGGAAGTGCTAAAAAGGTTCAGCATGGAGAACTCTAAAAAAGGATTGTTACCTCTTCGGTATGGCATTAATCTCTCTAAAAAAATGTGTCCCAACCTACCTGAAGAGATTTAATGCATGAGCAATATTCCATATGCTTCGGCAATTGGAAGTCTTATGTATGTCATGTTGTGTAGTTGACCTAATATAGCTCTTGCTGTGAGTGTCACGAGCAGATATTAGTCGAATCCAGGTGAAGAACTTTGGATAGCTGTGAAGAACATTCTTAAGTACTTGAGGACTAATGATTTGTTCTTAGTCTTTGGAGAGAGTTCAGAATTAGGGATAAAGGGATATACAGACTCAGACTTTATGTCTGATCCTAATGATAGAAAGTCTACATCAGGGTCTGTGTTTTTGTGCAATGGTGGGGCAACTAGTTGGAAGAGTTCTAAGCAGCCTGTCATAGTAGATTCAACAATGAAAGCAGAGTACATCGCTACCTCTGAAGTTGCAAAAGAAGTCTTCTGGTACAAAAAGTTCATTGTGGAGCTTGGAGTGATGCCATCTAATGCCATCCACATATATTGTGATGATAATGGTGCAATAGCTCTTGCTAAGGAGCCTAGGTCTTACCAGAAGTCCAAGCATATTGAGTGGTAGTTTCATATCATACGTGACTACCTCGAGAAGAAATATGTTGAGGTACAAAGAGTAGACTCCATAGACAACATGGCAGACCCACTGTCAAATCAATTAATTTGGATCATGTATGAAAGTCTAGTTAGACTGGGACTCTCTCTCCTTATCTTCGCTTGTCTCCACCTACCATAGTGGGCCCCAAGTATTTTATGTGACAAATAATATAGGGCATGAAAAGAGGAGAGCTCTAATTCATAATTGGCATGAAAAAATTTTAAGAGGAGGAATCCTTCTATTTTACTCTTAATTTTCAACTAATTGAAATAAAACACTGGTGTTTTGGCATGAAGAAATAAAAAAGGAGGGGATAACCATGAGAAATAAATATGGAGAGAAGGGTGGCTGATTAAGAAGCTTTTTGGCATGAAAAAATTTCTTTTTGGCATGCATTTTCCTCTTGGGCATCTTCTTAGAGAATCTCTCTCCTATCACCAAGTTATCTTCTCCCTTTATATTTTATTTCCTTCTTCCTTCTATGAGATCCAAAGAGTTATTCTACAAAAGAAAGAAGAGAGAAGGAGGTCCAAAGGTCTTGTATAGTCTGATTTGCAAGACAGAAGCTAGAAGTCGGTCTAGTTGTGGATCGACATGATTTTTAAAGCAGGTGATTTGCTGAATGATGATAGGGCTGCAAGGATATAGTAGTCCGGTGCTCTCTATGACTTAGTTACGAGAGCTCTATATAGATACCAGCAAAGGCCGAGCAACTGCACGGCTCCGGTAGAATCCCGGTTCAGAAGCAGATTGGCATTCTTTTCAGAGCAGGCCAGGATAGCGATCCATGTAAGTATTTTATACTTAAAATAATTTTTATTTCAGATCTAATATTTTTCTTATATATTTTAGCATGTTAAGAATTTATAATAAAAAAATTAGATTTATTTATAAATTACATCTTTATATATAAATTATTTTTATATCTGCTTCTGCTGCAACAGGATATTGATGCCTGTTCGATTACAATTTTCTGTTCCAGGGAGAACTCCAACAGTGACAGCACTGGAGCCATAGCTCAAGCCAAAGAGTCGAAGTCAAATTAGCAGACCAGGCATATTTTGCATCATTATCACTTTGTCCGGGAGATCATTGAACGAGGTGACATTGAGCTTCTTAAGATCGATGGAAAGGAGAACTTGGTCGACCCCTTCATTAAGGTCATTGGAATTCAAGAGTTCGATGACTGCAAATGAAAGATGGGAATTAAATTATGTTCCGATTGGCTTTAGTCTAAGTGGGAGTTGATGGAAATTATGTCCCAAAGCCAATCGTCTAGGCAGTAAACGGTTATACAACTCATATATATGTATATGAATTATTGAATTGAATAAAAAGTTTATTTTGGTTGTTCATCACATGTCATCTTCCTAATTGAACTCCTGTGTGATGATGTCCTTTTGTTGGGTGGGCCAGCTCACACCCTCTTGGTTCATCCGGATGGGGGGGTCTGGGCCCACGGAATGTGGGTGCCACTGTTAAGGTAAGGCTGGTGCCACATCAACGTCCCTTGGGTGGTGCTACGATGCTCATCCCCAGGCGAGAGCCGACTCGGTGATAGTATGCTAGGTTGGTACTGCGGTGCTCGGCGGGGGGTCGACTCGTGCGCCCCAGAGTTGCTGCGCTGCCTGCTTTAAGAGAGATAAACCACCACTTCTAAATAGGGAGCTTCCTTTTGGATAGTTGGTTAGGGCATCGATTTTAAAGTTGGTAACAGAGACGAGGTCATGGGTTCGAATCCCCATATGCAGAATTCTCAAGGGGTTTTTCGCTGGGGGGGATTGTTGGGTGGGCCAGCTCACACCCTCTTGGTTCGTCTGGATGGGGGGTGTAGGCCTATAGAATGTGGGTGCCACTATTAAGGTGAAGCTGGTGCCATGTCAACGTCCCTTGGGTGGTGCTGCGGTGCTCATCCCCAGGCGAGAGCCGGCTCGGTGATAGTATGTGTTGGGAATTGTGTCCCAAAGCCAATCGCCTAGGTTGTAGGCGGTTGTGCTAAGTATTGTATTCATATTATGAATTAATAAAATATTATTTTTGGCAGCTCATCACATATTGTATTTTCCTGAAATGAACTCTTTCCATGTGATGAAGTCCTTAGGACTACACTGACTTCGATACAGAGAGGATGTATCGAGTGGTCCTTAAATCCTGTTCACAACCAAAGGATATATTGTACTGGACAATAATATATCAAGTATAGGTTGTTGTAGTTCACATCGTTTGGTTGTCCTCTTGACCAAATGAGTGTGGTGACACTGATGTGATCTGCAAGTGGGATATTTGATATCTCATTGAACGTGACTCCGTGCAGCCCTTTTTTTTGCCAAAGGGATACTCACGATTGGATATGGGTATATGTGTCCCTCTGACCTGAGGTCATCATGGTAGCTTGCAAGCAACTCCCTGTGCTTTGGTGCCGGACTACCCGGATTTTTAATCCGGTGATGGAAGGTTTCTGGGTACAGGCAAGTACTTGTGGAGCAGTGATGGACCAAGATGGAATTGACCTGTCCTAACAGTTTGGATTGAATGTCTCGCAGTATCTCAATTTAGCAAATCCTCGACCAGGGTAGCCCTAGTGAAGAGTCACTGGGCTTGCGAGGTTGAGACACGTAGTCGACTGACTCAGTCTGGGTTGGCAGCCCAATCTCAGTCGTCCTGAGCATTAGAGGTCAAAGGGATGAATTATACAGTAACCATATACCAGAGGTTCGATAGTTTGCTCCAGCATCTTCGACCTATCCGGACGTCGGGACCCATTGCTAGATGGTTTCTTGTGCTGGTACTAGAATTATTCTGGTGCTACCGTTTAGGTTCGAACCTATGAGGTCACACGCCACAGAGGATAACTCTCTGATCCAGACACCGAATACGATTGGGAATCGTCTCAGTTTTATGGCCATAGTAGTATTTTTTTGAGCACTCTTTTTCCCCATCTTGCCCTTGTCTGAGTCAACCAAAAATTATTTTTGGTTGATCAGCACTGCGCCAGGATTTTTCTGAATCAGTTTTGAACTGATTCGGAGTTCGTTTCGGCCTCCAATTGGTTGCGAACCAATTGAACCAAATTCAAAAGGTTTGAACCAACTTGGTTTAAATGGGATTGGACCATTTAATTGGCTTGGTTTAATGGGATTGAACCAAGGTATAATGTTTTGGCTTGGACCGATTTTGAACCGGTGCATTTTCTCCTCATGACCGTTTTACACGGTGATTCAATGGTTGAAATGAAGAGACCCAAAGACCAAAACTCTGGAATTCCTTTCGCTGGGTGAGAACTCCAAACATCCCGTCTCTTCCTTTTCCCAACCCATTACATTAATCCTTGGTTAATGGGTTTAATGGTTGATTAATGGATGTTAATGGGAATTAAGCTGCCGAAGCCTCTTGGCCTCCAAACCTCCCGTTTCCCCCTCTGCTGTCCTATATAAACAACTCTGCAGCGTTCCCTGTTCAGTGTTTTTTTTTATTATTCACCGAGAAAAGAAAATTTTCAAGGAAGTTTTTGAGGGGTTGTGAGATCACCTGATTGAGTATTTGTAGAGCTGGATTTGGGAGGGTGTGAGGGAGAGTTTTAGGAGCCTCTTCCTTCTCCATTAGAGTGCTCAAATCCTTGCTGCAGCAATTCTGCTTTGCTACAGCAACCTGTGACCGTGAACCATCTTCCAGCGGCTAGCACCGTGCGTGGAGAGGGATCGGAGAGCCCCGGGCGTGTCTCCCCTCTAGAGGGAGTATTCTTCTACTCCTCGGAGCAAACCACGCGAGCCGGGATCGCTCCAGTTGCCCGAAACCCAACGACGAAGACAGCTACTCTGTTATGCTGCCATTTTCGTGCAGCAGACTTTGGCGAATTTTTATGATTTATTGGCTTAGTTTTTCTTGCAAAAACTAGTGCCAAATCGAAGAGGACTTCCTTAAGAATCTACAGCTCAAATTTGGGAGCGATCGGAGGTCCGGAAGGCAGCATTCCGGGGACTTTTCGGAAGCCCAGTTTTCAGCCCAAGGTGGAAGATGACTGGAATAACTTTATTCCAGTTATTCCTGTCTATTCCAGGTTTATCCCAGACTTATTCTAGCTGGGAATAAGGTATGTTTTTGGGTTTTATTTTCCGTGCATGTATAGATCTGGATTTATAAAATTGTTTATAAATATTATATGATCTGTTTCATGCCAATACATGCATCTTGCATATGCTAGATCCTGTGCGGAGTAGGTGTTTTTCGCATTTATTTTAAAAATGTTTTAAAATATTTACCTGCTCCCTGTGCTGTTGCATGCTTAGCGTAGGCACCTACAACCATGTTTTTACTTTCAGTGGTATCAGAGCCAGGTTCTAGTGTAACATATCTTAATGCATGTATAGTAGATTAAATTGTTTAATCTTGGGATTAGAGAGTACTTTTAGGAACCTAGTTGAGACCTTCACCATGGCCGTGTATCTTTGACACAATGCGGTTCGTCTGTGTTGGCCTCTTCAGAAGGATCCTTTAAGGAAATAAAAAAGAAATTATAATTATTTTATAATTTTGTTATTTGGGTCATATAATATTTATAAAAGTATAAATCTAGATATGATGCATAATTTAAGATGTAAAATTGTTTTACATAGAGACTTAATTAAAAATGTTTTAATTAAGTATTTGGCTTAATAAAAATTTTTTAGGTTTATGAAATCTAATAAAATTTGCATAAGCCAAATTGGGCAAATTGGGTTAGCTGATTAGTTGGGTCCATCACTGAGTTAGACCTAAGTTTAGTTGAACCGGATTAAAAGAAGATTAAACAAAAGTTGTTTAAGGTCTTTCTTTAGAACTATCTAATAGTTAGATTAGTTGATCCGTTCATCTAAAATGGATCCAATTAGTGGCTCAGTGGACGCCCGAGTCTTTAGGCTAGTCTGATCGAGTATGGTAAACCGATTGGGGTCGAGGTAGGTTTGGCAATTGTGATCATGGTTGTATGAGGCTACCTCTTTCCTGGCCAACTTGGTTGGTGTCTAGGAAAGATGGTTAATGGCGGATACTCACCCATGATCTCACCTACCTGGCTAGTCGAGTCGACCAGAACTGATTGGAAAAGCTCAATGACTCGAGTTAACCCATGTTATCCAGGTTGATCAGTCTGACTGATCAATAGGTGCCCATGGATCAATTGTTGATTTAATTCAACCCTCCTGGAATCTGATTGATTCAGTGGGAGGATGATCCATGTCCTTACCTTCATCTTCTGTCACAACTATATAAAAAAAAAAAAAAAAAAAATCCTCTAAAATTATTAGGTCCTTAAAAAGACTAAGTCAAGGAGTTGACAGTGTCTTAGCCTCCCATTAAGTTGGATAGAAATGTGTCCACTAGCTTGGTGTGCATCGGCAGTTCCATAGAACGGGTGTACATCCGGCGACTGGAATTTCTATCTGATCGATGATGGTTCAGTGCAACCTCCTTAACGGGACCAGGTGGGCCGGCCATAGTCGGGCTTGGTCTTTAGTTAGCTGGAAGCGTTGGATTAGTCATTTTAATGGTTGGACCTAACCAGAGACTCGCAATAGGAGGCCCCTAGGCCGATTGGGGTGTTCTCTGGGGCAAAATAAAATACTGAAAATTGTTTAGGGAAACAATTGATTTACGAACCTACCTTTAGGCTCGTATGGGTGAGCCGGCCATAGTCGGGCTCATGCGTGGCCTATTGGATTTCAGTACCCACTTGAAAAAGTGTTTTCACGGATTGGAGTTAGAGGCTACCAATCTGAAAAATTAGTGGGAGAAACCTTTAGACTAAAGTCCAAGTCTTTTGGGTAATTTATTAATTCATATACTAATAGGTCTTATTTTCTTTTCAGATGTCTTCCAATTTATCGCTCCGGTCACTTCTCGATAACGAGAAGTTAAAGGGTCACAACTTCGATAGTTGGTATCGAAAGTTGAGAATAGTTCTGGAGCACGAACGGATCCTGTATGTGTTAATGGATCCGGCACCTGAAATCCCTCCCGCTAATGCACGGAGTGCGGTCAGAGATGCTTATCTGAAGTGGGTCTCTGATCAGACTACTGTCCGTTGCATTATGCTAGCGGCGATGAACGACGAGTTCACTCTCAAATTCGAGGAGGCCCAACCTGATGAAATCCTTCAAAAGTTGAAGGAATCCTTCGGCACCCCGGATGATGTAGAACGGTACAAAGTGTCTTGTGCCATCTACAACTCCAAGATGCCGAATGGCGGTTCAGTCACTGATCATGTATTGTACATGATCGAGCTGAGTAAAAAACTGGACAAACTCGGATGCCCCTTGCACGAGCAGCTCGGCAAGGATGCGATCCTGAATTCTCTTCCCACCTCCTATCTTGAATTTCTCGATCATTATAGAATGAACAAGCCTGCAGTCAACTACCATGGTCTTTTGGGGTTGCTGCAGACTTTCGAGAAAGACCACCAACTGAATAAGGGGGTGGTGAATTTAGTGGGAGGTAGTAGAGGTCATCGTCCCATTAAGAAAGGGAAAAAGAAAATAAATAAGAAGGGAAAGAAAGTGCAGAATGCTCCTGGCCCTAGTCAGACCATGAAGTATAAGGCTGATCAGTCTTCTGTAGAGTGCTTCTACTGCAAGAAGAAGGGACACTGGAAGAGGAACTGTCCTCTTTATATTGCGTCCCTTGATACGAACAGGCCGAGAAAGCAGAAGTCTGCTGAACAAGGTATTTATATGATAAAACCTTGTAATTACTCAATTGTTGATACTGCTAACTGGGTATTGGATTTTGGTAGTCTAATTTATGTTTGTAATTCGTTACAGGGACTTCAAGTTAGCAGAAGATTTGAAGATGGAGAATAGTTTCTGAGCATCGGGAATGGAAATCATGTTCCAGTACTGGCGGTCGGAGTCCTGCGTCTTGTTTTTGAGTCTTGTACTGTCGAACTAGTCGACTGTCACTATTGTCCTAGTTTCATTATGAGCATAATCTCTGTAGGCATTTTGGCCAGTTATGGTTTTGAACTATCAATAAAAGGAGATTTTTGCAATATTATTTTGAATAACTATGTTATAATGAAAGATAGATTAAATAATGGCATATACGTACTATCAAGGCCTAGATAAAATATTATTTCCTTCTAGGGACATGCCCTAGATACTGCTACATACATATTAAATAGGGTTCCATCTAAACCAGTGAATAGCACTCCATATGAATTATGGAATGGCAAAAGACCAAATCTTAAGTATTTGAAGATTTGGGGTTGCCATGCTTATGTCAAGAATACCCTTGGACATAAGCTAGGTGCAAGGGCTGATAAATGTAGGTTTGTTGGTTATTTAAAAGAGGGTGTTGGATACCTCTTTTATAATGCTACTGAGCAAAAGATAATTATCAGTAGGCATGCTACATTCTTGGAACAAGAATTTATCCAAGAAGAATGTAGTGATTCTTCACTAGAGTTATGTGAAGAACATAACTAACAAATCAATGAGCCTTCAAGTGAAATTCCTCAATCAGAGGTTCTTGTGGATCAAGAATAACCATAATACACACCTCCTCTCCGAAGGTCAAAGAGGGTATGGGAAGCACCTCTCAGATATGGCTTTGTTATCGAGGATGACAATGAAGCCAGTATCATACAGGATGATGATCCTGTGACCTATTTGGAAGCTGTCGAGAGTAGAGACTCCAACAAGTGGCTTGGTGCCATGAAATCTAAAATGGACTTCATGTATTCCAATCAGGTTTGGACTTTGGTTGATCCACCTATAAGAATTAACCCAATAGGGTGTAAATGGGTCTACAAGAAGAAGATTGGAGCAGATGGTCAAGTTGAGACCTACAAGGTTAAACTAGTAGCAAAAGGTTTCAAACAAAGACATGGTGTAGACTATGATGAAACCTTTTCTCCAATAGCTATGCTCAAGTCCATTCGGATACTGCTTGCCATAGCAGCATACCAAGACTATGAGATCTGGCAGATGGATGTAAAGACTGCTTTCCTCAATGGAAACCTTGAGGAAGAAGTCTATATATCACAGCCAGAGGGTTTTGTCTCAAGTGGGAGACCAAATCAGGTATGCAAATTAAAGAAGTCCATTTATGGACTTAAGCAAGCATCGAGGAGTTGGAACATCCATTTTGATGAAACAATCAAAGCATTTGGTTTTGTCAAAAATGTGGATGAACCATGAGTGTATAAGAAGACAAATGGGAGTGCACTTGTTTTCTTGGTTTTGTATGTGGAAGATATACTGATCATTGGGAATGATATCCCCATGTTGCAGTCGGTTAAAACTTGGCTATCATCAATGTTTTCCATGAAGGATTTGGGAGAAGTATCCTATATATTGGGTATAAGGATTTATAGAGATAGATCCAAGAGGATGCTGGGCTTATCCCAATCCAGGTACATTGACTTGGTGTTGAAGAGATTCAACATGGATGGAAGTAAGAAAGGTTACTTGCCAATGAGTCAAGGCATACAACTCTCTAAGAAAATATCTCCTAAGACATCAGAAGAAAGAGAGAGGATGTCTATGATTCCTTATGCTTCGGCTATAGGATCGATAATGTATGCCATGTTATGTACCAGGCCTGATGTCGCTTATGCCTTGAGCAAAGTGAGCAGTTTTCAAGCAAATCACGGAGAGGATCATTGGAGAGCTGTGAAAAATATTCTTAAGTACCTGAGAATGACTAAAGATATTTTTCTAGTATATGGAGGATCTAAATTGAAACTAGAAGGTTATACAGATTCTAGTTTTCAATCAGATATAGATGATAGCAAATCCACATCAGGATATGTCTTCACCTTGAATGGTGGTGTAGTGAGTTGGAAAACTATAAAGCAGCCAACAGTAGCTGACTTAGTCACTGAGGCAGAGTACATAGCTACAAGTGAAGCCATAAGGGAATCTATGTGAATGAAAAAATTTATCATGGAATTGGGCATGGTTCCTACTATAGAACAACTAGTGTCACTTCATTGTGGAAATACTAGAGTTGTTGTGCAAGTTAAAGAACCAAGGTCTCATAATAAGCCCAAGCACATTCTAAGATGCTTCCACCTTGTTCAAGGACAAGATGTTGTCATAGAATAAGTTGACACAAAGAACAATATAGCAGACCCATTCACTAAAGCATTAGCCAAGCAGCAGTTAGATCGTCACTTAGATTGTATGGGCATAAAATATAAGGACGATTGACTTTAGTGCAAGTGGGAGTTTGATAGAAAAGTGCCCTAAGAGCCAATCATTATGAGGGCCTTTTTATAAACTTCCAACTCATGTATGACATATTTTCATATTAATAAAGGCATGTGATTCATCATATACTGATGTATCATGTTTCTGATGATTATGATGAACCCCATGGAATAGGGCAATGGAATTAGGGTTATGATAAAATAATAGTGAGACCTAATTCCTATAAATCTTAATCTAGAATGTTCCTAGTCGTTGGACCATCGACTCGGGGATCGATGAATCCAGAAAGACTATCTTATCCTATGTATGCTCAGTTGATGAGGGTGGTTGATCTCACAACCACTTGTGTAGAGACACTAATACAAGGATAAGGGTGCTCATCAGAGTATGAGTACACTGGAACCGATCCGCACCGGGACTATTGGTAGGTCCGCGAGGTTGTCGTTAAAACACCGTGGCTATCAGTTTAAAATCCGACTTCTTAAAATATTTAAAAATACGTAGCAAGAGGAGTCGGGTCGAATCCACAAAGAAGGCGGTGTTTAGGATTTGAAATCTTTTTGATCTTGTAAAAAAAATATTTGAAGTCGAAAAATATAAAAAATTAAAATTGCAGGAAAAGTAAACTTGGCACTAGGATCTATTATTTAGATCCTAGCATCTACTTGCAGACAAGACGAAAGACAGGGGTTAAAAAGAGATATTGCATTGATTGAAATTTAAGGTATAAATACAATGCAAAAAAAAACTAAATTAACCAAACAAGTAACAAAGATAAGAACAGATCGACGCAGCCTCGTCGGGAAGATAGCTCCTTCCTTTGTACTCCATGGAGCGAACTAGGCTTCCTCTGCATCTTCTTCTTCGGATCTTGATCTCAGAGAGAGAGAAGGCTGGAAGATGGTGTAGGGACACGCTCTCCTTTAAGAAACCTCACTCCCAAAAGCCAACCCGTAACCCAAGCAATGCCCTCTACCCTGTATCTTGTCTTTTCTCCAGGATCCCTCTGCCTTGTGCTATGGGGTTCATTTTATAATTGATCGGAAAGGAGAGCTCATTGCACACTAGCGATGTGGGACAAAAGGAGTACCGTGACCGTCGTTGCTGCTCCGTGGAACGAGCTAGATGTTAGCCACCATCATCGGAGCAGAACCCGCCGTGCTCACCGCCCATAGACTGCAGCGTGAGGCCCGCAACGCCTGTGCCCGTGGCGAAGAATGCTCGTGCCCGTGGACTGCTCGCCTGGATCACGCCGTGACCGTGGAGAAGCTTGGCAACGCGCGTGGAGGCTCGGCAACGCGCGTGGAGGAGCTCGGCAACGTGGACTTGCCCGTGGAGGCTCGGCAATGTGGACTTGCCCATGGAGGCTCAGCAACATGGACTTGCCCGTGGAGTGCTCGTGAATGCCACCGTGGAGAAGCTCGGCAACGTCACCGCCATGCAGCGCCCGTGGAGATCACTTGGCAACGCCACCGTGGAGCTCCTCCTCCAGCCGTGGACTGCGCTCCGGCAACGTGCATGGAGGAAGCTCGTGAAGACGTGGACTGCTCCTCTCGTTTGCCGCCAAAAACTTCCACCACCTCCCATCAAACCATCGCCGGAGCTTCTCCTCTGGCTAGGGACACTGCCGGCATGCTTCCCGGCGAGTTTCGGCGCCTTTGGAGGGCTGTGGTCCATGCCTTGTTCCGTGGACCGGAAGCAATGGTTGCCGATGGACCAAGCTGTGAGATATAAACCCAGCAGCCGGTCCATCATGGACCGGCTGCTCCAAAAAACGTGCAGCATCAAAATGTGTGCAAAAATCCTAAAAAAATTCATAACTTCTTCATTTCAAACCCGATTTAGGTACCGTTTGCATCGTTGGATTCCATAAATCAAGCTCTACCTATTGGCAGGTTTCAAACTCATTAATTTTACCGATTCCATGATCATTAATTATAATTATTGAATATTTTATTAATCATTTAAATGGGTGTGTGGTGCTTTGACTTGAAATCTATTTTCATGAACGTACTCTAATTTCACATTTTTCAAAGATATTTTTAAAATAATTAGTTTTGCAAGAAAGTCCAAATTAATTATGAAATTAGGTTATTAAAAGAATGTTGCACCATTAATTAACTAAAATACTTAAAATAAACGTGTAAATCCATGATTTATCAGACCCCCCAACTTACTTATTGCTAGTCCATTAGCAATGCAAAATGTATAACTATGTGTCACAAAGATCATCCTTTACAAAAATAGATCCAGGTTTGAAAGTAAAATGATCTAGCAAGTATCACTAACTAAGTATTGAGTTTCAGAAATAAATTTTGCAGTCAGCATAATTAGAAACTTTCTTAGAGTTCATCTAAAAATTTACAGCACTTGTATTTGTGATGACTAACTTAACATTTTGGTACTAGTTTGCAAGAACAAATGTATCTTTGATTAACACTTACTTTGGTTAATTTTCTATACATCCCTAAATTAAGCTTATGAACTGAGTTAGCTTTCACACTACTTGATTTTTTTTTTTTTTTTTTTTTTTGTGCTGAGCATCCTGGCCTTCCCTTCACCGTTTGACGTGAACCTCCACACTTGACTTAGGTGCAGATACCCGGTTACTAAGTTTAGGGCGATCCACATATACTCGATATTTTGTACTTTTATTTCAGGTAGGTAGCTCTTTTCTCAATTCAAAAAAATTTTAAATTGGGATATATATCAATTACCAGTTTTTAGTGGTAATTAAGTCCTCAATTGTCCTTACAACTAATACTTACTTTGTCTCGTCAGCGAGTATGTGTAATGGAAGTGCTAATAGCCTTTAGGTGATCTAAGTAGGCCCTAAAAGTCTGACATGCTAGTCTACTTCTTGACTCGCTACAGTCATTAGCAACACTCTCTAACTCTTACTACTTTTCCTAGTCTATCTTGCTCCAGATTTATTTTTGACACATGAAAACTTTTTTTTTAAATTAAAAAAATTAAAAAAAATATTATTTGTCCTGACCCCCCAACTTAAATACCATTGTCCCTAATGGTATAAAAAAATAAATAAACCATAAGAACTAAAAAAATGTAAAGGGATACCTAAGAAGAGGAGCTCATGAACAATGTAGAGGCTGCAAATTTTTTTTTTTTTTGGAATTAAAAAAATATTGAGTACATATTGGGTTGCCTCCCAACAAGCGCTAAGTTTAATGTCTTCAGCCAGACATAATGCAGCTCAGTTCAGTGTGGGTCAGTTAATGTTACTTGGTCAATGGTTCGATTTGTTGATATTCCTTCAATGTATGGTTTTAAACATTGACCATTCACCTTAAAGAAGTTTCCTGACCTAGGATCATAAATTTTGACTGCATCATGGGGGAAAACATGATTAACAATGTAAGGTCCATCCCATCTAGATCTCAATTTTCCAGGAAATAATCGAAGCCTTGAATTAAATAACCAGACTTGTTGATTTGGCTCAAAAATTTTCCTAGAAATAAATTGATCATGAAAGGCTTTCATTTTCTCTTTATAAATACGTGAATTTTTATAAGCCTCTCACCTCAGTTCATCTAGTTCACTCAGTTGCAACATCCAGTTAGAACCAGCTTATTTTAAATCAAAATTTAATTTCTTAATCGCCCAATATGCTTTATGTTCAAGTTCTACCGGAAGATGACATGCTTTTCCAAAGATCAGTCTATAGGGAGACATTCCAATGGGATTCTTGTAAGCTGTCCGATAGGCCCATAATGCATCATCTAATCGATCTGACCAGTTTCTACGATCGGGCCTAATAGTCTTTTGCAAAATGTTCTTGATCTCTCTATTGGATACTTCCACTTGGCCACTTTTTGCGGGTGATAAGGTGTAGCTACTTTATGTGTGACCCCATATTTTTGCAAAAGCATTCGAAATTGGTAGTTTGTGAAATGGGCACCTCCGTCGCTAATGATGGCAGGTGGAAATCCGAACCTAGAGAAGATATTCTTTTGAACAAACTTTATGACTACCTTATGATCATTGGTTCATGTTGCCATTGCCTCAATCCATTTAGAAACATAATCGACAGCCACCAAAATATATTCAAAACCATTAGAGGGTGGAAAGGGTCCCATAAAATCAATTCCCCAAACGTCAAAGATTTCAACTACCAAGATGGGATTTAAAGGCATCATGTCTTTTCTTGAAATATTTCCTAAGGCTTGACACTTAAGACATTCTTTGCCAAAAGTATAGGCATCCTTAAATAATGTCGGCCAGTAAAATCCACTTTGCAAAACTTTAGACGTAGTTTTTCAACCAGAAAAATGTCCTCCGCAAGCAAGGGTGTGGCAAAAGTTCAAAATACTCAGATGTTCAGATTCAGGAACACACCTACGGATGATTCGATCAGCATAAATTCGAAAGAGTTCAGGATCTTCCCAAAAATAATATTTAATTTGAGCAAAGAATCGATCCTTTTCATTCTTGGACCAGCCATCAGGGATTTGTCCAACCACTAAGTAGTTAACAATATCTGCAAACCAAGAGGCCTTTGCATGTGAAACTGCTAAGAGCTGTTCATCCAGAAAAGATTCTTCAATTGATGCAGGTTCACACTCTTCAACTAAAATCCTAGATAGATGGTCTGCTACAACATTCTCAGATCCTTTCTTGTCTCGAATTTTAATATCAAACTCTTGTAGAAGTAAGATCCATCTAATCAATTGTGGTTTAGCATCTTTCTTTGAGAGCAGGTATCTCAAAGCTGAGTGATCCGAATAAACCACAATCTTGGAACCTAAAAGATATGATCTAAACTTTTCCAGGGCAAACACCACAGCTAGCAACTCCTTTTTAGTAGTGGTATAATTTTTTTGGGCTTCATTCAAAGTTCTGCTAGCATAATAAATCACTATGGGACATTTGTTTACCCTTTGGCCCAAGACAGCTCCTATGGCAAAGTCTGAAGCATCACACATGATTTCAAAAGGTAGTGACCAATCTGGGGGTTGGATAATTGGGGCTTGGGTCACAGCTTCTTTTAGAAACTCAAAAGCCTTAAGACAATCTTCATCAAAATTGAAAGGAATGTCCTTGGCGAGCAGATTACATAAAGGACGGGAAATTTTGGAAAAGTCTTTGATGAAGCGATGATAGAATCCTACATGGCCAAGAAAAGATCGAATTTGTCTAATAGAGATGGGTGGAGGAAGTTTAGAGATCAATTCAACCTTTACTTTATCTACCTCGATCCCTCTCTTAGATACAATATGCCCTAAATCAATCCCTTCTTGAACCATGAAATGGCTCTTCTCCCAGCTCAGAACTAAATTTGTCTCAATACATTGTTTTAATATTTTCTTCAAATTATTGAGGCAACTCTCAAAAGATTCTCCAAAGACTGAAAAATCATCCATAAAAATTTCTAAAAAATCTCCTACCATGTCCGAGAAAATTGATATCATGCACCTTTGAAAGGTTGCAGGTGCATTACACAATCCAAAAGGCATTCTACGGAAAGCAAAGGTTCCAAAGGGACATGTGAAGGTGGTCTTTTCCTGGTCTCCTGGATAGATTGCTACTTGGTTATATCCTGAGCATCCATCTAAGAAGCAAAAGTATTGCTGGCCAGCTAATCTTTCTAGGATCTGATCAATAAATGATAAGGGAAAGTGGTCTTTGCGGGTAGCTGCATTAAGTTTTCTATAATCTATACAGACATGCCACCCAGTAGAAAGTTGTGTTGGTACTAAATCCCCATGGTCAGTACGGACAACCATGAGTCCAGATTTCTTTGGAACGACTTGAGTAGGACTCACCCAGTGGCTATCAGAAATAGGATAAATAATACCAGCATCTAACCATTTAATCACTTCCTTCTTGACCACTTCTTGCATGTTTGGGTTGAGCCGTCTTTGCATTTCTCTAGTAGGCTTGGCACTATCCTCAGTATAGATATGGTGCATACAAATTGATGGACTAATGCCTTTTAAATCAGCAATGGCCCAACCTATGGCCTCCCTATGTGTTTTTAGAACATCTATCAATTGGTTTTCCTGCTCAATGGTTAGGTCAGAAGCAATGATCACAGGCAGGGTTTTGTCGAGTCCTAAAAACACATACTTAAGTAATTCAGGTAAAGTTTTTAGTTCAAGTTGTGGTGGGGCCTGAATCGAAGGGTGCAAAGGCTCAGTTCCTAGGTCAGGTAAGGATTCAGTTTGCATTGACCAAGGTGGTGAAGGTTGAGGTGAATCAAGTAGGGCATTTACCTCTTGGACTTGGGTTTCAGCAATAGGCTCGTCATCTTCCATCAAATTGGTGAAAAATTCAGACTCAACAATCTCATCTACTAAACTAATCACAGAACAATTTTCCTCCTCTCGAGCAAACTTTGAGGCATTAAAAATATTAATTCTCACCTTTTGATCCCCAAAAGAAATGTCCATAGCTCCCGTTTTATAATTGATATTGGCATTGGCAGTGGCTAGGAATGGACGACCTAAGATTATGGGATTCTGATTTAGCTCTTGGGATGGTTCCATGTCTAGTATGAGGAAGTCTACTGGGAAATAACATTGGTTCACTCTAACTAAGACATCCTCAATCAAACCACGTGGTGTCTTGACAGATCTATCGGCTAGTTGAAGAATGACTGACGTGGGTTTTAGTTCACCTATCCCAAATTTTTCATAGACCGAAGTTGGGAGAAGGTTCACACTAGCTCCTAGGTCTAATAGGGCTCGATCAAAGGTAATGCCTCCTATAACACAAGAAATCAAAGGAGCACCAGGGTCTTTCATTTTCTGAGGTAATTGATTCAACAAGAATGCACTTACATCCTCAGACAATATGATTCTCTTTATGGTTCGTGGCTCATGCTTTTAGGTGCAGAGTTCTTTGAGAAATTTAGCATAAGCTGGAACGTGCTGAATTGCATCGAGGAGGGGTAAATTAATATGGACTTGCTTGAATAATTCCATCAGCTCCTCGTTGCGTGCTCCTTGCTTTTTACGGGAAGAACCAGCTTCTAGGGCTGAAGGGAATGGGACTCTAGGTTTATAAGTCTCAGGTAATTCATCTGCTCTCTTCTTCCCTTTCTCATTTAAATCGGAACCAGTATCAGTACTAGTCCCGAGCTCAGGCTCTTCTACATGGTTAGTCTCAGTACTAACTTCTCATTCTTGCTAGCATCAGTACTAGCCTCTCTCTCCTGGTCTTGGTATGGGTCCCTAAGAATCCTACCACTTCTAAGCTCAGAAATTGCTTTGGCATTCTCAAATTGAGGGTTCTTAGGTGGAACATTAGGTTGAAGAATGAGTGGATTGTTTTTAGGGTTCGATATTGGTTGACTCGGTAGTTGACCTGGTTCTCTCCTTATAGTAGATTTAGCTAACTGTCCTATTTGAACTTCTAATCTGGCGATAGATTGTTGTTGGGTCATGATTAATTGTTGGAGTTGATCAAACCTATCGTCAGCCAGATTGGTCTGTTGAGGAGGTTGATATGATGACTGATGATGATATGGTGGCTGATATGGTGGCTGAGCAGGCTGACTAGGCTGACCTCTATTATAGACATAGTTTTGGTGTGGGGGCCTATTTTGAAAGTTCCGTGCAGGAGGAGTTTGGGTCTGAACCTGAGTCTGTTGTGGTTTCCAAGAAAAATTAGGATGGTTTCTCCAACCCGGGTTATAAGTATTTGAAAATGGGTCATTACCCGGGTTGGAGTAACCTTGAGCAGCTTGGACTTATTCTTGGATGAAAGGTGGTAACTGTGCAACCGTAGGACATTCATTCATGTGATGGGCTGGGCTAGCACAGATAGAACAAATCTCTTGATGATTAGAGGGTGATGGGTATTGTGATGGGTGTGATGGGTATTGTGATGGGTATTGTGCAGGAGATTGAGATTGTTGGCTGAGGGCTAGGACTTGGTCCAACTTTTGGGAAAGGAGGTCGACTGTATTTAATCTTTGGGATATTAGGTTCAAGTCGATATTGGAATTTGAATGTCTAATTTCATAAATCCCTGCCCGCTTTTGGTGAGGAATCAATCTTTCATATGAAGTCAAAGAAGCATGGTTGATCGAATTTTCACTTAAGGTTTCAATCAAGGTATAGGCTTCATCCTCACTTCTACTCATGAATGCACCTCCACAAGATGCATCCACCATCTGTCTATACTGGTCTCCTAATCCTTCATAAAAAGCTTGGATAATTTGCCACTTAGACAGACCATGATGTGGGCATTTTCTAAGGAGTTCCTTAAGTCTCTCCCATTATTCATGAATTTGTTCACCAGGAAGCTGAGCAAATCCAGTGATGGCTCGCCTCATGGTGTTGGTTCGACCTATAGGATAGAATTTCTTAAGGAACTCGTGCTGCATTTTAGCCCAAGTTCGAATTGGTTTCCCTATTGTGCCAAGCCAGTACTTGGCCTTATCCTTAAGTGAGAAGGGGAACAAGGTTAGCCTAAGGGCATCATCAGTAAAATCTTGGATCTTCACCATAGAATAGATTTCTAGAAACTCATCTAGATGCTTATAAGGATCTTCGTTGGTATTCCCATAAAAGGAAGGGAGCATCTGGATTGTGGAAGACTTGATCTCATATTGTCTAGCAGGTATTTCAGGTAAATGGATACAAGTCGATGGGTTGTAGGTGGAAGGAATAAAGTATTCCTTCATCTGTCTAGGTGGTTCTTCTGGGTTTCCAGCCATTTGATTTTTTGGTGTACTATGGATCAGCCGTTCAATTTCAGGGTTGAAGTCAACTAGGTCTGGAAATAAAGATCTTCTACCGTGCATGTAACAGTGCAACCCAAATATGTGAATCAAAAATTTTTTATTTTATATATATATATATATATATATATATATATATTGTTATTTTTAAACTCTTATCAAACAGATTTCTATCCTAGGCTCCCTAATTCTAGACAGCTCCTAACTTCCAAGATCGCCTTGGAGCCCTCCAAGTCAAAGACTAATTAGCTAACTAGCCAGGTAAGGGTAAGGTCGGTGGAGTTTCCCTCTTTGCTTGCCTTAGACACCAATTGAAAATTGGCCAGGTAAGCGGATCCAACCACCTTCCTTCGGGACGTAATCCCTGAACCCCTTTCCTAAACACCAGTCAACCAACTAATCTTGACCCGGTCCAACTCTTCTGGGTGCCCTGTCCTATTGAGCTCGAGTTCCTTAGGGCTGACGTCTAGTTAATTTTATTTAGAAGGCTTAGGTATGCAAAATGAGGGGTGATGGTTTGTGGGCTAAGGAAGGGTATTGAACTCCCCACCTTATCTTGTTTATGGATAAGTGCCCTTAAGATGATTAAGAGATTATGAAATGCAATAAGATGTCCAAAATAAAAGTTATAAACACACAAAATTAAATTAAAGCTATATATATTTTTTTAATTTTGTGATTAAGTTTCTAATCCTCATAAATTATGAAATGTCTGGGCAATTTTTTTGGATTTTGCAGAAAAGATAAATTTACCTAAATGAATCTAAAAATGAAAAACAAAATTTTTTTTTTTGTTTGAAATTTGAAATTTGAAATTTGAAATTTGAAATTTTTTTTTTAAATTTGAAATTTGAAATTTTTTTTTGGAAATAAGAAAAGAAACTAAAAAGGAAAATAATTAATATGTAATAGAGGAAAGAAAGTTTACTGATTGGGAGACTTTCTTCCTCTTATGCTTTTCTCCCACATTTTTATTTTTTTTTATCTGCAAGAAAAAGAAAAGTTAGGACGATATATAAAAAAAATCAAAAAGATCAAAAACTATTATTTTAATGCCTTCCCCGGCAATGGTGCCAAAAACTTGGTAGGTCCGCAGGGTTGTCGTTAAAACACCGTGTATCAGTTTAAAATCCGACTTCTTAAAATATTTAAAATTGCGTAGCAAGAGGAGTCGGGTCGAATCCATAGAGAAGGCGGTGTTTAGGATTTGAAATCTTTTTGATCTTGTAAAAAAATATTTGAAGTCAAAAAATATAAAAAATTAAAATTGCAGGAAAAGTAAACTTGGCACTAGGATCTATTATTTAGATCCTAGCATCTACTTGCAGACAAGACGAAAGACAGGAGTTAAAAAGAGATATTGCATTGATTGAAATTTAAGGTCTAAATACAATGCAAAAAAAAACTAAATTAACAAAACAAGTAACAAAGATAAGAACAGATCGGCGCAGCCTTGTCGGGAAGATAGCTCCTTCCTTCGTACTCCGTGGAGCGAACTAGGCTTCCTCTGCGTCTTCTTCTTCGAATCTTGATCTCAGAGAGAGAGAAGGCTGGAAGATGGTGTAGGGACACGCTCTCCTTTGAGAAACCTCACTCCTAAAAGCCAACCCGTAACCCAAGCAAAGCCCTCTACCCTGTACCTTGTCTTTTCTCCGAGATCCCTCTGCCTTGTGCTATGGGGTTCATTTTATAATTGATTGGAGAGGAGAGCTCATTGCACACTAGCGATGTGGGACAAAAGGAGTACCGTGACCATCGTTGCTGCTCCGTGGAACGAGCTAGATGTTATCCACCATCATCGGAGCAGAACCTGCCGTGCTCATCGCCCGTAGACTGCAGCGTGAGGCCCACAACGCCCGTGCTCATGGCGAAGAATGCTCGTGCCCGTGGACTGCTCGCCTGGATCACGCCGTGACCGTGGAGAAGCTCGGCAACGCGCGTGGAGGCTCGGCAATGCGCGTGGAGGAGCTCGGCAACATGGACTTGCCCGTGGACTGTGCTCCGGCAATGCGCGTGGAGGAAGCTCGTGAAGACGTGGACTGCTCCTCTCGTTTGCCGCCAAAAACCGCCACCATCGCCGGAGCTTCTCCTCCGGCCAGGGACACCGCCGGCGTGCTTCCCGGCGAGTTTCGGCGCCTCTGGAGGGCTGTGGTCCACGCCCTGTTCTGTGGACCGGCAACAATGACTACCGGTGGACCAAGCTATGAGATATAAACCCAGCAGCCGGTCCATGATGGACCGGCTACTCCAAAAAACGTGCAGCATCAAAATGTGTGCAAAAATCCTAAAAAAATTCATAACTTCTTCATTTCAAATCCGATTTAGGTACCGTTTGCATCGTTGGATTCCATAAATCAAGCTCTACCTATTGGCGAGTTTCAAATTCATTAATTTTACCAATTCCATGATCATTAATTATAATTATTGAATATTTTGTTAATCATTTAAATGGGTGTGTGGTGCTTTGACTTGAAATCTATTTTTCACGAACGTACTCTAATTTCACATTTTTCAAAGATATTTTTAAAATAATTAGTTTTGCAAGAAAGTCCAAATTAATTATGAAATTAGGTTATTAAAAGAATGTTAGCACCATTAATTAACTAAAATACTTAAAATAAACGTGTAAATCCATGATTTATCAACTATCTTATGGAAGTCTTACTACTTGTCAAAAGATAGATCCCAGAGTAGAAGTTGTGCATGTGATTTTTATACCTGAGGTCACCATGGTTCCTTGTACACACTAAGCCATACTTTGGTTCATACTCATTCATGGCATTGCGACATGTACGGGGTGTTCTGGGTATGGTGGAAGGTGTACGAAGGATGTGAGTGGACCAACAAGGAATCGATCATTCCTATAAGAGGAATTGTTATCCCATGCAATCTCTTCGATGAGAGACTCAAGGAGCCTATGATCAAAGCAGGATGAGATTAATGGAATCTAATCAGTCATCAGCTGAGTCCTCATGATCGAGCTAAGATTCGATATGATTAAGTGTTAGGGTTTGACATCTATCCATACCTATCACTTAATTAGGATAATGGGAGATCGAAAGATTGAATTGCAAGGTAACTTACTATTGAAGGGTATTTTGGTATTTTCCATCAAATTTCTCATCTTCCAGGTAGGCATGACATGTTGCTAGACGTCAATCTTGTCTTGTAGGTTTTCATGAACCAATTGATTTGGTTTCATGAGTCAATTCGATGTGTGATTCGAATTGGACAATTAGGTGAGCCAATTTGACCTAATTAGGTCAATCGGGTTCGATCAGATTGAATCGGCTCAAACCTAAACCTACTGCTAGCTAGATGTGGAACCCAATGGGTCACACACAATAGAGACTTGGCCAAGGAAGTCATTCATGATTTAATTAGGATCATAGGATCTTAATTGGTTAGCCGGATTACATACTAGCATATGTATGCTAACCTAATTCCTAACCCAATTGGATTGGATCCGGTTGCTTGCTAATTGGGCTAACCTAATTATGGAAAACCTAAATTAGGTTGAGTTCTAAGTGGGGCTAGACAAATCAGAGCTTGATTTGATTTTTATTTGGATTTTTGGGCATGTTAGGCACCATATATGAAGAGTCCCAATGGCATGGGACTCTTGGTACCTAAATGACACCTTAACTTCAAAAAGGCACCGAAGGAGCTACAGACCTCTGATTTGAAAATAAATTATATGATCAGAAAGCTTATTTAATGCTCTTTCTAATGACACCCATATTTTATATATTTCATTGATCAATATATGCTGCTTTGGGTGGAGAGAGAAGTGGAAAAGGAAAGTGGCGCCCTTTTGGCGCACCCGGGAGAAGTATGGCATGCACAGAAGGACTAAGAGTCCTTTTGCAGATGAAACTCTGGGAGCTTCATCAAAGTGGCACCTCTTCACTTTATCCCCACTCCTCTTGGAGAGGATTGACCGGTCAAAGAAGTGGAAGGGGTAGCGTGAAAGCAGAAAGAAATATTGGCACGTAGATGAAGAGTCGCTTCTCTTCATCTGCGTGCGCACTATTCTGAGGTAGAGTCCTTCTGCCCTTAGGACTTTGTCTATTCCACGCTCTTCAAGATTGAAAGGATGCCTCCTTCCATTCTTCATAACTGGTATATGCCACATGGCATATGGGGATCTGCTCTAGAAAGGGAAAGAATATCAAATAAGACTCTTGAAGCATGAAGAGCCTTATCAGACATGAAGAGTCATATCTGATAAGGAGTCTCAGGATGCTTTTCATGCCCCATCTGAATCTATATAAAGGGGGTACGGTGAAATGAGACTTTAGATTTCGATCATCAGAAACAGAAGTCCATTTTCCTGAGAGTTATCTGAGTGCCTCTTTCTGTTGTCTCCCTCCCTCCTTCTTTTAAGACAAGACTTGTCTTCTTAAGACAAGGTCTTATCTTTTAGGACAAGGCTTTGTCTTAGGACATAAGCCTAAGGGGTCCTAGGAGAGGGTTGTCCTAAAGACAAGAGTGCCTTAGGAGAGTGTCTAGATAGCCCTACAGTAGGACAGGGTGTCCTACAGTAGTCAAAGGTCCAAAGGCTATCCTAAGAGTCCTATTGAAGCAAGCAACCCCGGTAGGGATTCTTCCTTGGTTCAAGTCTCATGTGGATCACCGTTGGAGGGCTTGCACTTGTGAGCCTCGTGGAAAGGATTGGATTTAGCAATCCAGGTATGTTAATTGACTTTATTTTATGATTCATTAGTTGTAATTGCCCAAGGGGTTCCTGAGAATTAGGGTTTTCTATACATGTTATACATGTTAGGGTATCATGCTATGAAATTTTATTTTGAAAGTCAATTCCACATGCTGCATGATCCCCGTGACCCTGGGAGAATTCCCATTATAAGGAGTCCTGCATTCTGGTAATCTCAACAAAAAGTAACCCCATGGCTTTAGAAATATGAGAAGGCTTAGGAAAGGGTAGGAAATAGGAAGGAGACTCAGGGATTGGTTCAAAGTTAAAGAGACTGACCTTAAAATTTGGACATTATTTTATAGGTGTCATATGGTCCACTTGTTCCAGTAGATCTTGGGGCTCGTTAGGGTCAATCCCACAGTGAGGAAGGTATGTTAAAGAGGATCCTGGGACCAATTCTATAGTATGCTGGATGTCTCTCAGGGGTGGAAGTTGATCAGGTAACTCATCGGGAAGTACATCATCAAATCCTTTCAGAGCTTCAACTATCTCTTGAGGATGTTCTCTTTGGGTCGGTTCATTAAGGGTTTGTTCCTGAACTCCTTCTGTGGACAAGACTGGCGAACACTCATGTTCATTTACTAAATGTGATCCTGGCTCGATCATTTCTTCTTTAAATTCTTTAGTGGGTTCAAGATCTTTTTCCTTTGATTCCTCAATGATTTTAACCTTGGGCCCATCTTAACCATACTCCTCTACTAAACTTGGTTCATAGATGTTTTCTTTGGATTCTTTGATGGGCTATGGAGTTTCTTTCTCTAGATTATCAATGGGTTCAACCTTTTCATACTTAAAGACTTCAATGGGCTCAGGGGTTTCTCATTTAAATTCTTAGAATGTTCAACCTTTTCTCCCTGAAATTCATTAAAGGGTTCTTCCTCAATAACCTCTTTCTCTAACTCCTTAGACTTGATCAGGGTGACTCCAGACTTCTCTTCCTTAAGGCTACTTGATTCTCTTTTAACCTGGTCCTTAGGCTAAATTGGTTTGATTACAAATTTCTTCCCATGGTGACTAAAGGCACAAGTATTGGTCTGACCATAAAGGGTGGCATCATGATTGTAAAGCCATGATTGACCTAGGATAATGCTATGAATCCCATGGGAAGGACATTACACCAAATCTCTTCCTCATATGATTATAATTTGATCAAAACTTGGCATCTAAACTTGATAGGTAAGGAAGTCGAATCTATCCATGAGACCTTATAAGGGTTGGGGTGAGGAACTGGGGTCAATCCTAGGGCTTTGACAGTATTTAAAGAGATGGCATTGACATAGCTCCCACTATCAACTATGATCTTATATACCTTATCTCTTAAATTGACAAAGGTTTGTAGGATGTTAGTTCTATGCTAATCTTCTTGCACTATGTTTTGGGTAACGATGCACCTAACTATTCCTAAAAGGTCTTCAAACTCTAAGGTAGGATCACGCTAAGGATATTCCCTAGGGTGAGGAGGTGACTCAGACTCAAGCTTAATGGATGGTCTAATGTTCTTTTCTAAGGCTCCAAATCTATCTTCGAACTCATCAAGCCTTTTGTTTATCCTAGCTAACAGTTCAGTGATGAACCCCTTAAGTGTTTTCCATGGGTTCACTTGATTGGGAATGATGGGGATGATAGGGAACTCCTGATCTAGTCGACATGCAACACACAACGAAAGATGTTATGGGTATACTAGCCTAAGAGTTCAAACCAAATGTTAGGTCAATATGACAATCTTGGTGATAGTAACTTGGCACCAGGCCAGGTAAGTGTAAGGTTGGTGGAGGTTCCTCTTTGCTTGCCTTAGATACCAATTTGAAATTAGCCAGGTAAGCGAACCAACCCACCTTCCTTCGGGCTCTTATCCCTGAACCACTTGCCTAGACACCAAATACTCAAGCACACACAAACAAGTTGTCTAAATTGGCTTGACACATGGTTCGACCCGACCTTGTGGGTGTCCCTAGCTCACTAGAGCAAATTAAGTGTCTACTCAATTTTAATTAGAGGTTGGGTCCGATATGCTAAGGAAAGGTAATGACCTCCTTCCCTTATCTTTTGATATTGACGCCTTTAAATGAATTATGAAAATGATGGCACACAAATGATCTAATGAGATGTATCTAAGTTATGTTTTTGTATTTTTGATGGATGATATCAGAAATAAGATGATGGAAATGACAGGAGATGAAGCTAAATGTAAAAATTAAACTATTTAAGAAATAAAAACATGAAATGATGCACTTGCTAAAAATCTTAGAACAGATTTTATTCTCAGGTAGTATTCCAGTGTGTAGAAATTCTACATGCTACAATAAAATCTAAGAAAATTATCAAAATTACTTTCAATTATATGGAATCTAAAAAAACAAAAATTAGAAAGTTTGAAGGTCCTTACAAATAGCAACACCTAAAAAAACTGGCTATGTACTGAAAGGAAAAAATGCGGAAATTTAAAAAAGATGAGATCTAATGATGCAAAAATTTTCTTTTAGTTTTTTTTTTAAAACCTAACTCCTTGTGTTCCCCTTCAAAGGTCAATCACAGTGGCACCCCTACACGCCATAGAAAATCTTCGTGGAATGGGATGTGAGGGTCTTGTAGCCCTTCTTTTTCCTATGACCGGATGGCCTGGTGAAGCACCTAATCCAAGTACTTAAGAAGTGCTAAGTCCAACCATGCTCTGATACCAAACATGATGCGGGACTAACTAGATGCGAAGATGAGGAATGATGCAAGTGGTTTTTTTCTTTTGTGATTTTTAAGTTTTCTTAAGGATTTAGGATTCCTGAAGGAAAGACAACAGCAGATCTAGGGATTCGATAATAACAATAACTACTAGCACGTAAATTAGCCCCTAAGCAAAGATAAAAAGAGAACCCCGGGATTGAGAAACCTCATAGGACTTATCTCTTGGATCAATATCTACATAGGAGTTCTTGGATTGCAAACCTCAAAAGCTCTGAAGCGCCCGATGTCGAGTTCACTCGCTCTTGCGGATAAGGCCTGGATGATCAAGCCTTCAACCCTCGCGGATGCACTGGCTTTCTGTCTGAAGGTCCCAAAGGCAAGGAAAACCGACTCTGTATTCATGGTACCTGGAGGACTTGCGAGCAATCAAGGGAGGGGTTAGGAATCACATGTAGTAGGAAGAAATAACAAAGGAAAGGTTGTAGATGATGATGATTGAAGGTCTTCTTGCTGGGCACCTAGATGGATCATCCAGTTGGCCTCTGAACTCGAAGATGGAAGGTGGATTGGCAAAAGAGATGGTAACTTGAGGCCTCACATCTCTCGACGCCCGAAGATGAAGGCGCTCCCTCATGGAGATCGACATTCTTAAGGAATGAAGGAAACTAAGAATAACACTCAAATAGCTTTTTTTTCATTCATCAACATTAATATTACAAGGAAGGGGGTAAGGTCCTTTATATAGGCACCTTAGACCCTTTCAAAATTTGAATAAAAAAATACATTTCTTCTCTTGCTAAGGCACCAAAAAAATATTCTAAAATTTCAAAAATTCTGAAATTCAATCTCCTTGGCCGACCAAAGATTCTTATGATTTGGGCGAGGCATGATAATGGGCTTGGAGGAACGATCTTGGCTCCCTTGGTCTTGGAAAGTTGATCTTCATTTTGGAAAGAAGGCATGATGCATGGCTTGTATCTTCCTTCTTCCCTTGGTTGCCCACCCCTCTTTGTAGAGAAACTTGATATGGGGCTTGGAGCAAGGCTTGTGTCTTTCTTCTTTCCTTGGTTGCCCACCCATCTTTGAAGAGAAACTAGATATGGGGCTTGGGACAAGGCCTTTGTCTTCAACCATTCCTTGGTCGCCCATAACTCCTTTAGTAAGTGGCTTGATGGAGGGAGGAAAGGGAGGAAAGGATATTTGATGTGTCTCCAATTGGCACCCAAGAAAATCTCACTTGTGGCGCCCACTTGGCTAGATGAGGTGGCGCCACATGGGATGGTGAGGTGGTGCCACTTGGAGTGGTGAAGTGGTGGCCAGGGATGAAAAGTTGACCTTCAAGGCTTGGCCTAATATCAGTTGAGCTGGACTCAAAGACCACTCCAGCTTGGACCTAGACTTGGACTGGAATCAATACAGGACTTGACTCAATACAGAACACAACTTGACCAAAATGGTCAATGTACAAGACTAAACAAAAATAATTGAGACTAAATTCATGACTAGAAATTACAATGCTTAGGCTTGAAGCCTTATTATAGGACCCAAAAATTGAAACCCTAATCAGAGGTCTGGTGTCCACACCATCCAGGCATATGATAGGAGATGTGAAGCAATTCACCTCTCTTGAGGCACTGAATGGAGGGAGTGTGACTTTCGGTGATAATAACAAAGGAAAAATCATTGATATCGGTAAAGTCTACATCTCCCCTTCCATATTTATTGACAATGTCTTACTAGTTGAAAGTTTGAAACATAACTTGCTTAGTATTAGCCAGTTTTGTGATAAAGATTTTAAAGTTATTTTTGAGTCATCTCTTTGTATGATTGCTAGTCCTGACAATAATGGAGTGAAATTTATTGAAAATAGGCATGGCAACATCTATCTTGTTGATTTTGATAATTTACATTTAAATGATGGTGAATGCCTAGTTGTAATGAATTCCATAATTAAGATACTAGCTAGCTTTGGCATCATAGATTAGGTCATGCAAGCATGCATTTACTTTCAAAACAATGCAAAAAGAATTTAGTAAGGGATTTACCAAATCTTAGTTTTGAAAAAGATAAAATCTATAAAGCATGTCAATTTGGCAAACAAGTAAAAACTTCTTTCAAACCAAAAGGTTTTGTTTCAACTTCTAGACCAATAGAGCTATTCCATATGGATCACTTTGGAACAATTAGGACAACAAGCCTGGAAGGCAAAAAATATGGATTAATTATAGTGGATGATTTTTCTAGATTTACATAGATTTTATTTTTGGCTCATAAAGATGAATTGTTTTCAGCATTTATGAAGTTTTATCAAAAATTTCAAATGAGAAAGGTACTTCAGTTATTTATATTCGAAGTGATCATAGTTCTAAATTTGAAAACCAAGATTTTGAAAATTTTTATAATGAAAAAGAAATTGAGCATAATTTTTCTACACCTAGGACACCTCAGTAGAATGGGGTTGTAAAAAAAAAAAATCATACTGTAAAAGAAATGGCATGTATAATGCTTTGTGAAAATGATTTGCCGAGATATTTTTGGGCTAAAGCCATAAACACTGCCTGTTATATTTTAAATCATGTTTTGATTTGACATATTTTAAAGAAAACCCTATATAAGCTTTGGAAAAAAAGAAAACCTACCTTGAAATATTTTTGAGTTTTCGGTTGTCAATGTTTTATTTTGAATAATGGTAAAGATAAGTTAGGTAAATTTGATGCCAAGTTAGATAAAGGTATCTTTTTAGGATATTCTACATCTTGCAGGGCATATAGAATTTTTAATAAAAGAACACTAGTGGTTGAACAATCAGTGCATGTAGTATTTGAAGAATCTACAACAAATCCTCGAGAAAAGAGGATACTTTTGATGCATGTGCAGGTGATGAAAAACTAAAGAAGCCTATTTCGAATAACTCCCCCTTAAAAGAAGTTGAAGAAGGTCAAAACAAGAATGATGAAGAAGAAGAAGCTACTCAAACCTCATCAAAGCATCAAGATCTATCCAAGGAATGGAGGTATGCTCATAGACATCCTAAAGAATTAATCGTAGGTGATCTATCGAGAGGGATAAGAACTAGATCTTTTATTAGAAATGAATGTTACTACATTGCCTTCATTTCTCAAATAGAATCCAAATGTATTGAAGAAGCTGAAAAAGACCCAAATTGGTTAATGGCTATGCAAGAAGAAATAAACTAGTTTGAAAGAAACAAAGTTTGGACCCTAATAGAAAGATCATCTAATATTTCAATTATTGGTACAAAATGCGTAAACAGAAATAAACTAGATGAAAATGGCATTATAACTAGAAACAAGGCTAGACTGGTAGCCAAAGGTTATAATCAAGAAGAGGGTATTGATTTTGATGAAACCTTTGCTCTAGTTACTACACTTGAAGTAATTTGATTACTTTTAGCATTTGCATATTTTATGAATTTCAAACTCTTTCAAATGGATGTTAAAAGTGTATTTTTAAATGGATATATTGCTGAAGAAGTATTTGTTGAACAACCACCTGGATATAAAAATCATGCACATCCTAATCATGTTTTTAAATTGTACAAAGCACTTTATGGTTTAAAACAAGCACCCCGCACATGGTATGAAAGACTCGATAAATTTTTGATTGAAAATGAATTCTCTAGAGGCCATGTTGATACCATCTTGTTCTTGAAGAAGAAAAATAATGATCTCTTAGTAGTACAGATTTATGTTGATGATATCACTTTCGGTGCTACTAATGAAATACTTTGTCAAGAGTTTGCTAAGCTCATACAGGGTGAGTTTGATATGAGCATGATGGGAGAATTGAACTTCTTTCTCGGACTCCAGATCAAGCAAACCAAAGAAGGGATCTTCATCAACCAAGCCAAATACATAAGAGAAATCTTAAAAAAGTTTGGGATGGAGTCAACTAAATCGTTAGGTACACCTATGAGCCCTCGTAAACTTGACAAGGATGAATCAGGTAAGAATGGTGATCAATATTATATAGAGGTATCATTGGTTCTTTACTGTACTTAACTGCAAGTAGGCCAGATATTATGTTCAGTATATTCATGTGAGCTAGATATCAGTCTGCTCCTAAAGAATCTCATTTACTGGCTATTAAATGCATACTTAGATATCTATCTGGCTCTATTAATATTGGATTATCGTATTCTAGAGATTCTTCAATTGATTTAATTGGTTATTTTGATGATGATTTTGCTTGGTGTAAATTAGATAAAAAAAGTATAAGTGGAACTTTCCAATTTCTTGGAGTTAACTTAATCTCATGGTTTAGCAAAAAACAAACTTCAGTTGCATTATCTACAGCTGAGACTGAATATATTGCAGCAGGAAGTTGTTATGCTCAACTCTTGTGGATTAAGCAACAACTTGAAAATTTTGGAATTAAATTAACTAAAACACACATAAGATGTGATAACATAAGTGCAATTAACTTAACTAAGAATCCTGTTCAACATTCAAGAAGTAAATATATTGAAATAAGACATCACTTCATAAGTGATCTTGTGCAAAATAATGATGTTATGATTGAATTTTAGTGTACTGAAATGTAACTAGCTGACATATTAACCGAACCACTTCAAGAAGATAGGTTCTGTATGATTAGAAGAGAGTTAGGGGTCATTAATCCATTCGATTAAATTTTGATCTTTTCATGACTCTTTAATTTCATTGATCAAACCCTTCTGAAAATCATACTTAGTCATTCATAATCCTTTGAAATAAATTTCCATAATTTTCTATGGTTTTTCCCCATTTTTCTTTGACTTATTTATCGAAGTGTTGACACTTTGAAGTGTTGACACTTTGAAGTGTCGACACCTGCAGGTGTCGACACTTGACACTCAGTCATGAGCCGACACTTGACTGATGGATTTTCAAAATCAAATAGGGTAATCGTTCACTTTCATCTCACTTTTTCTTCCCAAATCCATGAGCAGACTCACTGGTAAGCCACTCCAAACCATCCATTTCCTTTCGATTACTGTTCATTAGTGTCGATTTTTTGTTTGAAGCATTTTTCCTTTGCTTTCTCTCCGTTCCTCAATCATTGTCCATGGTTTTCACCAAGAAAAACCCATCTTTCCTTCCCCCATTTGTTCTTCATCTTGTTTTCTTGAAAATGGGTCATAGAAAACAACTTGTCCGAAGACCTCGACCATCTATTTAGGAGGTAGAGCATCGAACAAAGGCTAGGCATGAAGATCAGGAAGTGGAACCATTTGTTCAGTCAGATGTTTCGATCAGACCATCGGTTCCCATAGCAGATAGGATGAGTTCCAAGGTTATTGTTGGTGGACGACATGTCAACTTTGATTTCCTGGACTAGTAGAATTTAAGGATTGGAGATTGGCTACGAGATGCTGGCTTGGAGCACTTCTACACCCTATCTCAGAGGTTCTACCCTGGCTTGATCAAAGAGTTTTATGGGACTCTAGCCAGAGGTGGTGATGGTTGGATTGCAGTGGTACAAGGCATTGAGGTTCCGCTTTCCGCAAAGGTTTTGAGTAGAGTTTGGGAGTTAGTGGATTTCTTAGTGGATCGCATGAGTAGACTCTGATGCATTTTTAAGAAAGATGACTTGGTAGAGGGAGCCATAGTTGTCTCCTTTAGACTTACGCCAAAGATGAGGCTACTGCACCACATCGTCACATAAATCTTACTGTCGAAGACCAGACGTTTCGACTTTACCACTGAGCGGGAGCTACTGGTCATGGTATCACTCATACAGCACACCCCTATCTACTTACCAGTACTTATGGTCCATCAAATGATGAAGGCAGTGACCGGTTGGAGACTTTGACTGCCCTACGGTATGGAATTGATGATGTTATTTAAAGCGTATGGAGTCATCGTAGATGGAGAGCTATATAGGCAGCTTCTGGAAACTGATGTCTACGACATGAGATCTCTTCACAGGATGGGGTATCATCTAGTCAGAGGTCAGTGGAGATGACATGCATAGGATAGACTACTGATGCAGATGAAGAGGCAACAGAGGAGGAGTGCATTTTTAGTGAGGAGGTCGGGCCATCTGTACCACACAAAGAGATTCCAGACACTCAGCCCGAGCCCACCATTCAGCCAGAGACTACTACTCCTGCACCATCAGAGACACCTGGCACTGGAGACTCTCTTGGAGATAGGATCGCCTGACTGGAGATAGAGACCTTGATCACTAGACAGTGGGTTGATCAGATGCATCAGGAGATGAGAGCTGAGCATCAAGGATTTAAAGATGGAATTTTTGCCATACTTGCATCTTTGGATAGATTGTCAAGCAGGATACCACCCTCTTCACATATAGACTCTCTTACAGCACCACCTGCGCCACCAGCACCATCTACCCTAGCATCGAATTTTGGAGATGATCAGACGGACTCCTCTATAGAGTTCGATGTTGAAGACTTCATGACAGAGCTAGAGTCGGTTGCTCTTGAGACTACTTCTAGGATAGCAGTTCTAGATCCCTCCAGTCCATCTTTTTAGACACCTATTTTTTCTAGTTCCAGTCACACATTCCTGATCCTTCAGATACATTTGCTTTCACCCCCATTCTTCCCACTGACTCATTCGATCACCCTACTCCTACATTTAGGACTCCTACTAGGACTCCACCTATTCTTTCTACATCCTCCCTAATCTAGGAACTAGGCTTTTACACTCCTGGTTTCCACATTCTTGAGTCAGGTCCTATCTTTGATTTTACTCCCCTTTTGATGCAGGACTAATATGCATGCGATTATTTTTCTGTATTTTAACGATTGGATGAGGTGGTTAAATCCTGAATATCAGATCAAAATATGATGTAGATAATTCTATATGAATTTTTAAAGCTATGCATGTAGATTAGGACCTAGAAAAGCAGTAAAGAGGGATCGCTGGGGCTGAGAAGCCTCGGTTAGGGCAAGTTCTCCTACAATAAAATTACTGGAGGTAGAGGGGGTATACCTAGCAACATCTGATGTGCCTAGTGAAGATCACAGTAGAGAGATCACTCGTTCTTCGATGGATGCGGCTTGGAAAATTGAGCCAGAGACCAGCAGATTCCTGGCTTTCTGCTCGATGGTCTGATTGTGGCCCGGTGGAGTCATTGGATTCGTAGGAACTCAGGGACCTACAAATAACCATCAAGGATGAGAAAGCAAGGTTGGAAACACAAGAAAGACTCAGAAACAAGGAAGCAAGGGCATGGGAAGAGGAAGCTTGGATGAAGGCTGGAGGCAGTTGCAACACTGGGAAGAAGAAGACACCAAAAACCCTTAAGCACAAAGTAGAGTAGCACAAAGCAATTGTAAAAAACTCAAGTATATTTCATATCAATAATCAATGTCTCATACAAGAGACTAGGGTCCTTTAAATAGACCCTTAGTCTTGGGCCCCAAGTAAGGACATAAAAGTAAATACATAGGACTCTTATTCCCACTCAAACCCTAGCTAGAAAATAAGGAAAAAATATGTAAAAAAAATCCCTAAAATTTCTCTCCCTCCTCTTTCCTTGGTTGGCCAAGGGAGGTGACCCTAGTGGACGACCAAGGGTGGTAAGAATAAGGTCATGGCACCACTTATCTCCCTTCTTGGGCCTAGGCTAGCCTAGTTTGCTTCAGGCTACGTTTCAAGGCTTCAGGACTGCATTTCAGGGCTTCAGAGTTTCTGATTTCTCCTCCTGGGATATTGGGCTACTCTTCCATGTCTTCAATCTGATTGGACTTGGTTTTCACTTGTATGATGTGGTCTTGAGTCTTCAATGTGCTTGGACAGGACTCAAAAAAACTAAAATTAGCTCGACAGGAGCTGACTAACACTGGAATAGACTAGCTCAACATGAGCTGACTAATATAGGACTCAAATAAAGATAACTTATCTAAACTAATCTTTGTTACAATGGACTCGAATGTCATTAAGTGATCCACAGAGGGTTGAGAAGCCTCTGCCTTATTCTGGTGCCTTTGGTGTCTGCACCAATTCTCCCAGGGTGGGAGGAACTCGACCCTATCGAGTGCAGATCAGGTTTGCTCACATATCCCTTGAGAATGTCTGGGTCGAGGCATTGCAAGTCCTCTTGAGAAATCCATGAATCATCCAACTCTGGCCGGCCTTGCCACCGGACTAGGTAGCATTGATAGTCATAGCCCCGGATCGTTACGACTTGATCATCCAGGATATGCTCGATCCGTTCTCCTCTCTCAGGCCAATTTATTGGTGGACACTCTGGGTTAGGGTCACTCACAATGGAAAGGAATAGATCCAAAGGCCTCATTGGGTATTGCTGCCAGTTGCCTGTACTCAACTAGGTCTATGATATTGAAGGTAGAACTAATGCCCGAATCCAGAGGCAAATCTAATACATAGGCATTTGGTCCAACCCTCTCTATCACTTTAAAAGGTCCGGCTCTACGAGCATGAAGCTTCTTTTAGGCCTAAGCCTAACCAAGATAGAATCCACTACATCAAATTTCTTGACCCTAATTCAGGAATTAGCCAGTTTCTTTCAAAATTTGTGCAGGTGTTGAACATGCTGGGCACATGCAGACTCCTAACAAATGATGCAAAGGACTCATGCCAATACTTAACAGACTCAACTATGCATTCCTATGGAAGGAAATTTTATTGCACTTTTTAGACATAAACCTAAGAGATTATAGGTTCTCTAGGCTTGATCCTAGCTTGGCATGCACATGAAAACTTACAATGGGCTCCTAGCAAATTCCAAAGGGTATGCCAGAAGTATAATGCAAACCTAACATGCATAATGAATGCATGCAGTATGCTAATCTCAACTAAATGCAATATAATGATCCTAGAAATGCTGGAGGTGTCTGGGAAGGGCAGAAAATAGGAAGTGAGTTCATAATTAGTTTGGTAGGGTAAGGAAAAAAGTTCAGGATTAGTTGGATACAGTAGGATAAAAGGAGGGGTGTCAGGAACTAATCCTATACTAATGAGGCTAACCTTACGGGGTTGCGGTATATCTATGGGGTTTACATAATGGAAGGATGGGTTATTTATCTTAGGGAAGAGGTCCTTAATAGAAACTATAAGAGGGGGCTCATCCTGGGGATGCTGATTCAAAGAGATCAGGTCCTTAATAAATTCTTCTGGTTCCTATATTTTTGGACTAGACTCTATAATTTAGCTCTCCCCTATGGTTTCCTTTGGTAAGGCTTTAGCAGTAGTACCTAGGTTCTCTGCCTCTAATTGTTCGTCCATTATAATTATAGGCTGGGTATAATCAAGGACAACTAACTCTGGATTGGTTTCTACTTGGGTATCTACTAGGTTAGCTAATTCTAGGTCATCTATAGGTATCTCCTCTTCTCCCTCATACTCATCCACTAAGCTCGCATCTGCTTCATACACTTCCGCATTAATGTAAGCCTTGTGAATCTCAGGAATGGTTGGAGAAGGTCGACTAGGGAAAAATTGGCCAGGTTCTGGTTTTTGAGTATGGGCACTACTCCTAGTAGGTTCAGGTTGCCTAAGGGGTAGTGGCTTACTACTAGGCTCATATTTAGGGGTACTAATCCTATGAGGTTCAAGTTGACTAGGGGAAACCTGACTAGTAATAGGATGATACCTAGGGGTTATGGGCTCCCAAGGCTCATAGGACAAGAACGCATATCTATGGGTCATGGGATTATAGGATCTGGGGTTATAGGATATGGGTTTATAGGATTTGGATTCATCTCTATGGGTCTTGGATCTACTAGGCTCATGGGATATGGGCTCATAGGTTCTAGAGTCATAGGATTTGGAGTCATAAGATCTATAGGTTGTGGGTATACTGGCTTATAGGGAGAGGGTGCATAGGATCTATGTTCATATAATTTGGGTTGGGTGTGTAAAGGTGGCTCAGGTATGGATCTAGTCTGGATCTTATAGGTTTTCTCTAGGTTTCCTAGTCCGGCATCTAGTTGATCAAGTTATGGGTCAACTGGGCATTTGCTTGATCAAGCCTAAGATTGATGGATTGGGCTATCCTCTCTCCAAGGGCATCAATTTTGGCATCAAGATGATCCATGGATTCAGCCATTTGTGAAAGTGGTGGATGATAGGAAACCCCTGATCTAGTGCTCATGCAAGACTCGATCAAACCGACTACAGCTGACTAGACCTAGAATGATGCAGGACGAAAGCTCTGATACCAAAATTGATGTAGAACGGATATGTGGAATGCAGAAGCAAATTAAAATTAATGTATTTATTTTTTTTTATATATATTTTTTCAAAAGTCGGCTTTGACTCAAAGGAAAGTTAAACTAAAATGAAAGAAACTATATAATAATTGAAAACACAATTCAAAGAAACTAGATTATCAGAGTAGTTCAGAAGTAAAGGATCGCTGGGGGTTGAGAAACTCCCAGACCTAGGGTTTCGCTCTGAACTTTCAACAGGACAGAAATAGAGAGAAGGGAAGGGTTATGTACCAGGCAGTGATCTTCACAGAGTTTGGTGGAAGGACTCTCTCAAGCAGATTGTTGGATCCTCGGATTTGGATATCTTCGTAATGGATCCTCCAATACTAGCCCTTTGGCAGAGTTGGCTTCTCCTGAACTCAGGACCTGGGAAAGAAGAAGAACAAGTTGAGGAACCAGATACTCAAAGAAAGGATTTACCAGATAAGAAGAACTTGAAAAAAATTGATGTTGCTGAAATCCTGATTCTCCTGGATGCTGATCTGACTTCCTCTGGGATTTGCTCTGTATTCGAAGTAGCCGATCTGGACCTGGATGTTGGTGGTCAGCCTATACTTGGAAGAGAGGGGCCGTGAGATGATGAGGTAGATTAGGGTTTGGATGATTGGTGGAATGAAGAAGATGATGGGCAGCTAGTGTTTGGAATTGAAGTGGCTAACCTAGGGTTTTGGTAGGGTTTTGGGATTGGAGATCTCACACCCCTCAAGGTTCCTAGGGAACTCGGATTTACTCCCTCACGGAGCTCAACACCTTAACACAAGTGCGGAAGAGAGAAACACAAAGTTGCTCACAAAGAAATTGATTTCATTCATCATTATTATTCAAGAGTTACATAGAGTTGAACATATAGACATAACAAAGAAATAAAATTTCATACATTTCCATGTGGGACTAATAGGACTAACCCACACTTTAGGCATCAAATTCTCTTTCCAAGACTCCTTCCATGTGTGGGCAGCCCAAAAACTCCAAGAAAACTTAAAATCAGCTCCAAATGGCAGGTTATGCGGGTGTCTCCTAGTATCTCTCCATGAATCAAGGATTTTCCCTTCATAGTTTGGATCTTTTGGACACCTCCTAGTCTTGCTCCACAAGTTTAGGCTTCTTCCTTTCATGGCTTTGGCACTTTTGGAAACTTTTGGGAACCTCCTTGAATTCCTCCCCAAGACATGCTCTCTTCCCTTTTATAACTTGGAATTTTATGGAACATTATGGGGCACCTCCTTGATCCTCTCTTCAAGAAAAATTCTTGCCATCCTGGCTTGGGTTTATCTGGAAAGAAATTGGCTCTTCCTTGGATTGAGGTATCTTGATGGATTTCTCTCCCAAGTGGTGCAAGAAAAAAAAAGGAACTTACTTCTTGTGGTGTAGGGACCAAAGACACTGGATGGAGATGTGGCGCCTCCTGGACTCTGGCGTGTGGCTGGGAGTGTGGCGCCCACTTGCTTGGGCCTGGGAGAAAAAATGTGGCACCCTGGACCTTGACTTGACTGAAAAAAAAGTGGCACCAACATGGAGAAGACCTAGACCACTACTAGGACTTGTACTGAGTCAACATGACTCAACAAAATTTAAATTGCAGGGAAATACAGACTCAAGACTAAAATTGAGTTGACAAAGTCAACCCTTATTACAAAACCAGAAAACCCTAATTCTTTGGGCAAGGTCAATCAGAGATCCAGATGGAGCCCTGAAGTCTTCTTCTGAGTCAAGTGCCCGCACCAATTCTCCCGGGGTGGGAGGAACTCGACCCTGTCGAGTATGGATCAAGCTAGCTCTGGTATGTCTCCAAGAGGTCTGGGTCCAATTCTTGTAATTCTTCTCAGGAGATCCAAGAGTCATCAGAATCTGGCCTTCCTTGCCAGCGGACCAGGTATCTTTGGTATCCTCGATTACGAGTAGAGATAACCTGATCATCTAGGATCTTTTCAATCTGCTCTTTCCTCACAGGGCAGTTTGTTGGTGGACACACAGGGTCAGGATCACTCTCAATAACAGGATTAGGTTTCAAAGGCTTACTAGGAATCACAGCTGGCTCCCTATACTCTACTAAGTCTGTAATGTTGAAAGTAGAGCTATTGCCTAGTTCTGGAGGCAACTCGAGCACATAAGCATTGGATCCTACTCTCTTCACTACTCTAAATGGTCCAGCTCCTCTAGCATGTAACTTTCTAATGGTTCCAGGAGGAAACCGCTCAGGCCTTAACCTAATCATTATATAGTCTCTCTCAACAAAAGTTTTGACTCGCCTTTGAGAATCAGCCAACTTCTTATAAGTTTCATTACTTAAAGTTATTTTGGCATGAATTTCTTTATGCAAGTTCTTTACATGCTATGCAAGTGCATCAAGAGACTTGTGTGTGTGGGCTAATAGTGAAATCAGATCAAGTGGTGTGTGAGGCTTGTATCCATGAACAATTTCAAAGGGACTCTAGCCTATAGACCTATTGATCGAAACATTGAGTGCAATTTCAGCCCTGGACAAAATACAAATCCTAATTCCTGGTGCTCTCAATCAAACCAAAATCTGAGCCAAAGCCTAGTAAAGGGTCAAGAAAAACTAAACTAGACTGACAACGCATTCCTAAAGAATGGACTTTATTCCAAAGGAACCCTAGGTCTAAACCTAACAAACTAAGGCTCTCTAGGTTTGACCTTGGGTCGGAGGAGGGCATGCAGAGCATGAAAACTTATTATTGATGCCTAGTAGGTGCCATAAGGTCTTCTAGAAGTAGGTGGCAAACCTAATAGGTTCTAAGGAGTCTTGCAACCTAGAAATCTCAGTAAAGTGTAATCCCATAGCTCTAGAAACATGAGAAGATTCAGGGAAGGGTAGGAAATAAGAGTCAGAGTTTTGAGGTGGCTTATAGGAAACAAAAAACATACCTTGGTTATTCAGGATGACCTTAAAATGAGGACATTGTTCTATAGGTGCACTCATCCAAACCTCATGATTTGCTCTAGGAGGGTCTACAAGTGCAAGTTCTAGGGTAGGCTGGGTACTCCTAGAAGGTGGAAGGTTATCAGGAAGGTCTTTGGAATGTTTATTTAGAAAGTCTTCTAAGCTACTGTCTTTTTCTTGTTCTTGGACCTTCTCAATGGGCAATTCTTGTGAACCCTTCCTTCTTCACACTTCTCTACCAGATTTGACTCAGGGGTGTCTTCTTTGGATTCCTCAATGAGTTCAGGGGTATTCTCACTTAAACTCTCATTGGGTGCAATTTTAACTTCCTCAAAAGGGTCTTCTCTTAGGGTTAGCTCCTGAATTCCTTGAGTGGCAGGGGTCCCCTCAATAACCCCATCAGGTAGGAGTTGGTTAATTGAATTATCGGGAGAGATATCCTCAAATTCTCTTCTTCATATTCATCTATCATACTTATGTCAGGCTCATATATTTCTTCCTCAATCTCACTGAAAGGTTCTAATCTATTCTCCTTTGATTCCTCTTTAAGTACGGGTCCTCAATCTCACTGAAAGGTTCTAATCTATTCTCCTTTGATTCCTCTTTAAGTACGGGTCCGGTCAGGTCACTAATTTTGGGATGGCCATGCCTAACTCCTTCTCAGTGTTATCCTTCTGGTCAAGAGGTGACACAAGTGGGAATTGACAAACAAAAGTCTGGTTTACTACGGGTGTCGGATCAATCGGAACTTGACTCAAGTTGGTAGAGGTTGGCTTTAAGTCCAAAGTACTTGATTGGTTATATCTTAAAGACCACTCATAGTCTTGGGCTTCTTGGTAGGCTCGGTTTAACTTATTGGTCTTTTCAAGGCATAGCTTCCTATAAATGTCTGGGTGTAACCCAACCCTAAACCTCGATGTGATCTGAGCTTCGGTCTCAATGGTATTGCATTTCATGTCATACCACTGGAAGTCCTCGATATATTTAGACACAGGCCTATTATCTTGTCACAATTGGTACCATTGGTCTAAAAAACTTTTCTCATAGGATCTACCTAGGTACCTATCTTTCAGCTTACTTCTCATATCTCTCCAAGTATATATTTCCTCTTTTCTTTGATAACACTCACGCTCAATAGCATACCAATGCGACCTAGCATGTTTGGTGAACTTGGTTTTGGCCAACCTAACTTGTCCTAATTCCGATATGTTAGTACACTCAAAATACCGATCCATTTGTTCTTCCCACTTAATATATGCCTCTTGTCTTCCATCAAAAGTGGGTGCATAAGGTTCGGTGTTCCTAATGGGTCCCTTCTCTGAGTCAACCAAGTATGGGTATAGGCTCCTAGGGCTAAACTCAGGGGCAAGATCATGGTCATAGGCTCTTAGATCAAACCTCCAATGATTAGGTTCAGGATCCTTGTATAAAGGTCTCCTAGGCTCTGGGTGTGGGTGAGGTTGGGGTCTACCAAATTCTGAGTCAGGGGTCCAATTTCTATGCCTAGGTTCCTCAAGTCCCTGGGCTCGGTCTCTAAACTGGACAAAAGTATCAGTCATATCCTGACTCAATTTGGTCATACTTTCGGTATGAGTTCTAATCATGGCCTCTAAATCAGGTTGGGTTTGACCAGGTTGGTAGGGTACTCCATTCCGGGTGGACATGATGATGCAAGCAAGCTCACCAAATGAGACTCGACTGAAACGACTATGGGCTAACTAGACCTAGAGCCCAAACTAGATGCCCAATCAGAGTGGCAAGCTAGCCTGTAGTAACTCGGGACTCAGCCAGGCAGGTGTAAGGGGAGTGTTAGGTCCCTAATTGCCAACCTAGACACCAATCAGTGATTGACCAATTAGGCGGACCAGCACACAAGCCCTTCGGGATAGAATTCCTGAACCACCGTTCTAGACACTGAGTACAAAGCACACACAGAGTAACTAGACAAACTAACTCAACACTAGCCTAGACCCAACCAGTTGGTGTCCCTAGCCCACTAGGGCAAATTAGGTCTAATTAATTTTAAGATTAAAGGCTTAGGTTCGAATGCACGGGAGGTGGTTTTGGGCTAAGGAGAGGGTCTCGACCCTCCCCTTATGTTGCAACTTCGGTGCCCTTAAGATAGATTCAATTTTGCACACTCAAATAAAAACACAGCTTGCAGTAAATAAAAAGCAGAACAGCAGTAAAATTGATCTCAGAAAATCTACAGAAAATAATAAATCATAAAAATTTTATGTAAATTACTTTCAATTATACTGGTTCTAAAAAATAAGAATTGCTTAATTTAGAATTTTTTGCAGGAAGAAACAATTCGAATAACAGGATAGTTACTGGCAGAAAATAGAACGTGTGTCCCGTTTACAATCCCTGCATAGAAGTTATAACCCAGCGGCACCCATACACGCCCTAGGAACCCCCATGGAATGGGAGGAGGAGGCTTGTGTCTTGCTTGTTCCTAGGACCGGACGGCCAGGGGAGTCTACTCCAGGCAGCAAAAGTAAAAAGGAACGAAAAAAAAATAATCAAATAAGCAAGAACCCTAGACAGGGCTCTGATACCAAAAATGATGCAGGACGAAAACTCTGATACCAAAATTGATGTAGAATGGATATGTGGAATGCAGAAGCAAATTAAAATTAATGTATTTATTTTTTTTTATATATATATTTTCAAAAGTCGACTTTGACTCAAAGGAAAGTTAAACTAAATTGAAAGAAACTATATAATAATTAAAAGCATAATTCAAAGAAACTAGATTATCAGAGTAGTTCAGAAGTAAAGGATCGCTGGGGGTTGAGAAACTCCCAGACCTAGGGTTTCGCTCTGAACTTTCAACAGGACAGAAATAGAGAGAAGGGAAGGGTTTTGTACCAGGCAGTGATCTTCACAGAGTTAGATGGAAGGACTCTCTCGAGCAGATTGTTGGATCCTCGGATTCGGATATCTTCGCAATGGATCCTCCAATACTGGCCCTTTGGCAGAGTTGGCTTCTCCTGAACTCAGGACCTGGGAAAGAAGAAGAACAAGTTAAGGAACCAGATACTCAAAGAAAGGATTTACTAGATAAGAAGAACTTGAAAAAAATTGATGTTGCTGAAATCCTGATTCTCCTGGATGCTGATCTGACTTCTTCTGGGATTTGCTCTGTATTCAAAGTAGCTGATCTGGACCTGGATGTTGGTGGTCGGCCTCTACTTGGAAGAGAGGGGCCGTGAGATAATGAGGTAGATGATGGGCGGCTAGGGTTTGGAATTGAAGTGGCTAACCTAAGGTTTTGGTAGGGTTTTGGGGTTGGAGATCTCACACCTCCTCAAGGTTCCTAGGGAACCCGGATTTACTCCCTCACGGAGCTCAACACCTGAACACAAGTGCGGAAGAGAGAAACACAAAGTTGCTCACAAAGAAATTGATTTCATTCATCATTATTATTCAAGAGTTACATAGAGTTGAATATATAGACATAACAAAGAAATAAAATTTCATACATTTCCCATGTGGGACTAATAGGACTAACCCACACTTTAGGCATCAAATTCTCTTTCCAAGACTCCTTCCATGAGTGGGCAGCCCAAAAACTCCAAGAAAACTTGAAAATCAGCTCCAAATGGCAGGTTATGGGGGTGTCTCCTAGTATCTCTCCATGAATCAAGGATTTTCCCTTCATGGTTTGGCTCTTTTGGACACCTCCTAGTCTTGCTCCACAAGTTTAGGCTTCTTCCTTTCATGGCTTTGGCACTTTTGGAAATTTTGGGAACCTCCTTGAATTCCTCCCCAAGACATGCTCTCTTCCCTTTTATAACTTGGATTTTTATGGAACATTATGGGGCACCTCCTTGATCCTCTCTTCAAGAAAAATTCTTGCCATCCTGGCTTGGGTTTATCTGGAAAGAAATTGGCTCCTCCTTGGATTGAGGTATCTTGATGGATTTCTCTCCCAAGTGGTGCAAGAAAAAAAAAGGAACTTACTTCTTGTGGTGTAGGGACCAAAGACACTGGATGGAGATGTGGCACCTCCTGGACTCTGGCGTGTGGCTGGGAGTGTGGCGCCTACTTGCTTGGGCCTGGGAGAAAAAATGTGGCACCCTGGACCTTGACTTGACTGAGAAAAAAGTGGCACCAACATGGAGAAGACCTAGACCACTACTAGGACTTGTACTGAGTCAACATGACTCAACAAAATTTAAATTGCAGGGAAATACAGACTCAAGACTAAAATTGAGTTGACAAAGTCAACCCTTATTACAAAACCAAAAACCCTAATTCTTCGGACAAGGTCAATCAGAGATCCAGATGGAGCCCAGAAGTCTTCTTCTGAGTCAGGTAGAATCCAAAACTAAGTGCTCAATCAGGGTGGCAAACTAGCCTATAGTAACCCTGTACTCAGCCAGGCGGTGTAAGGGAGTGTTAGGTCCCTGATTGCCAATCCTAGAACCAATCAGAGATTGGCCAGGTAGGCGGACCAGCACACAAGCCCTTCGGGACTGAATCCCTGAACCACCATTCTAGACACCAAGCACAAGGCACATACAGGTTAGCTTGACACAGTGATCTAATACTTAGCCCGGACCCGACCAGTAGGTGTCCCTAGCCCACTAGGGCAAATTAGGTCTAGTTAATTTTAGGTTAAGGCTTGGGACTGAATGCAAGGGATGTGCTTTTGTGCTAAGGAGAGGTTATCAACTCCTCCCCTTATCTGGTATAGCAAGAGTGCCCTTAAAGGTAGATTATGCAATGATGGCAGGCAGATGATGCAAATTAGGGTTAGATGTTTTGGTAGCTTTTATATATGTAATTTTTTTTTTTGATCCTTTTGTAGAGATATGATTTGCAGAAAATGACATAATATGCTAGAAATATACTAAAAATAAAAGATATGCAAAGAGATGCTAAACAAAACCCTAAACCTTCAAAAATTATCTTGCTGAAAAAATAGAGCCAAAATTTGCAGGCATATTTCGGCTTGTAGAGATTCCACAAACTGAAATAAAATCTAAAAAAGTTCTATAAAGTACTATAAATTATGATGAATCCAGCAAAATAAATTTCAAATTTTGGAGTTTTGAGCAGAGAGCAATAACTAATAGAACAGAGCATATATGGACTAAAAAAGATGCAGAAAATAAGCCCTAATCTAAGCTCTGATACCAGATGATGCGGGACTAATATGCATGCGATTATTTTTTTGTGTTTTAGGGGTTGGATGATGTGATTAATCTTGAATATTAGATCAAAATATGATGTAGATAATTCTATATAAATTTTTAAAGCTACGCATGCAGATTGGGACCTAGAAAAGTAGTAAAGAGGGAACGCCGGGGCTGAGATGTCTCGGTTAGGCAAGTTCTCCTACAATAAAATTACTGGAGGTAGAGGGGGTGTACCTGGAAATGTCTGATGTGCCTGGTGAATATTGCAATGAAGAGATCACTCATTCCTCGATGGATGCAGCCTGGAAAATCGAGCCAGAGACCCGTGGATTCCTGGCTTTCTGCTCGGTGGTCTGATTGCGGCCCGGCTGGAGTCGTTGAATTCATATGAACTCAGGGACCTGCAAACAACCATCAGGGGTGAGAAAGCAAGGTTGGAAATATAAGAAAAACTCAGAAACAAGGTAGAAAGGCATGGGAAGAGGAAGCTTGGATGAAGGCTGGAGGCAGTTGCAACACCGAAAAGAAGAAGACACCAAAAATCCTTAAGCACAAAGCAGGGTAGCACAAAGCAATTGTAGAAAACTCAAGTATATTTCATATCAACAATCAATGTCTCATACAAGAGACTAGGGTCCTTTAAATACATCCTTAGTCATGGGCCCCAAGTAAGGACATAAAAGTAAATACATAGGACTCTTATTCCCACTCAAACCCTAGCTAGAAAATAAGGAAAAAATATGTAGAAAAAATCCCTAAAATTTCTCTCCCTCCTCTTTCCTTGGTTGGCCAAGGGAGGTGACCCTAGTGGATGAACAAGGGTGGTAAGAATAAGGTCATGGAACCACTTATCTCCCTTCTTGGGCCTGGGCTGGCCCAGTTTGCTTCAGGCTACGTTACAGGGCTTCAGGACTGCATTTCAGGGCTTCAGGGTTTCTGATTTCTCCTCCTGGGATCTTGGGCTACTCTTCCATGTCTTCAATCTGATTGGACTTAGTCTTCACTTGTATGATGTGGTCTTGAGTCTTCATTGTGCTTGGACAGGACTCAAAAAAAATAAAATTAGCTCAACAGGAGCTGACTAACACTGGACTGGACTAGCTCAACATGAGCTGACTAATATAGGACTCAAATAAAGATAACTTAGCTGAACTAAGATTAATTACAATGGACTCGAATGTCATTAAGTGATCCACAGAGGGTTGAGAAGCCTTTGCCTTATTCTGGTGCCTTTGGTGTTCGCACCACCTTCCCACTGATACTGTCTCTGTCACTGTCGCTCCTACTATTGATGTAGCCTCTTCCTCGACGACACCAGCCAAAGGTAGAGCATATGTTAGACATAGAGGCCGAGGTCGTGGCATTGCATCTAGATCGACCCAGACCAGATTATCTGATCTCCAGCTGATATGATGGAGGATCGCTGGCGAGCATAGAAGTCACCAGGAGATTAGGGCTTGCACTCAAGAACAGGAACCTGGGCATCACACCCACTCCAATCCAGAGAAAAACTCAAAACTCATATAAAAATAACTTTAATTTGTTTTCATAGGAAAAAAGATACTTCATACAAGAGGAGACGGGTGGTATTTATAGATTCACCCCAGGGTACATGACTTGAGGGCTAAGAAATCCTGACTTGTGGACCAAGAAACCCTGGTAGGCCTGGTCAACAGTTGGCCTTTGTCCTAGATTGGAGCTCTCTCTGCGGGCTTGGTGGCATAAAAGGGCCCAGGTATATGAAGGCCAACTCTGGTTGGGGTCCTGGTGAATCTTCTGATCTGATGACTCTCCTCTTGACTTGAATGACTCAATTGGACTCTTGACTTGAAACAAAAAACTCACAGGACTAAAGGGACTCAACAAGACTCACATGTTTCACTTTATTACAGGACTCAATAGGCTCACTTTGACTCAAGTGACACGGGACTAATGGACTCAAATATAATAAAAAAAATAGACTCTCGGTCCCCATCATTCCCTTGCGGTGGGGAGAACTCGACTCCATCGAGTTTGGGTGAGCAAGGGTTTGATGGAACCGGAACCAATCACATCAAAAGAGGCTAGGTTCACTTTTTTTTTTCAAAACAAATTCCAGATTTTTTTTCTCATATATTTTTTTTGTTGGCTGCTCTGAGATGTGTGCTTCACCCTCTTTGGGCCGCTTTGAGTCCCATGCACTTTGAGAACTATGTAGAATGTGAAATTGGCAACTAGGGCGGGAATATGCATTCACGTTCGTGCGCTTCTTCTCCCGATGCTTTGACGGACGTGTGAAACCGAGGGAAGGTCCCTGCTGTGGAGATCCGATGGGCTTCGCTAGTGACGGGGCTGAGGATGGTGGCCCGGGGAGTGGTGGCATGGCCCTGCTCTAGCGAACGGCGGTGGCACGGAGGGGAGAATGATGGGAAAGCCTGGAGATCGATGGTGAAGGAGATGACCTCGTTGATGGTGGTGAGGAATTTGGCGATCTCCTCAGGAGTGGCCTCCTAGTGAAGGGAGTTGCAGTAGGAGGGGTCCCAGTGGAGGATGACCTCCTCGGAGGCATCGAGGTAGGCCTCGGCCTACGAGGGCTCGGCATCGCAGATGTCGCTGGTGAAGCTGAAGGGGCAGTCGACGAGAGTGGGCGGGAAGAGGTCTTCATTCATGACAGAGAGGTAGTTGTCGAAGCCAGAGAGGAGGCCGATCATGTCCTTGGTGGTGTTCTTGGATGTGGCGAGGCTCTTAACGATGTGCTACGCCATCGCAATCACCTTCACCTGCCCATCAACCCTCACTATTGCCACCATCTTCCACCTCCTCTGCCTCTGCGATCGGAGAAACTCCTCCTTCTGGTAGGGTTATGTAGGGGTCCAATGATCAGATTGAAGATGATAAAGAGACCAGGGGGACAAGAGATTTGAATTAGGTTTAGGGTTGGTGGATGGGAGAAAGAGGAGAAGGATCATGGATTCCACTGCAGAAGGGCATGACGAAGAACGGTTATCGGCTGGTGGGGTAGATTGCAAAGCGACAGGCCATGGTGAATTCTGAGGACTTTATCACATAAATAGAGTTCATTACAGGTAAATGAATAATGTGATGAGCTACCAAAATAAAGTTTTATTAATTCATATACAAATTACAATACCGAGCACAACCGCCTACAGCCTAAGCGATTAGCTTTGGGACACAATTCCCAACAAAACTTGACAAAAACATGTGCCAACCTTCAAAATTCAAAATGCTCTTCAATAAAACTTCAATACACTTTTTGTAAAGCTTCGATTGATCTATTTTGAGACCTTTTTTAAATGAGAAGATTTCTTAAATCATGAAAATTGCTTAGCTTCTCATGAGTGCCATGATACTTTTATATTGAGAATTTAAGGTGCCTGTATCATGAAATTCATAACTACCATTGGCACATTAGTATAAAATATGTACTCAACATTTTGTTAGTCATCAAAATCAAGGGCTAAGGCCAACATGTAGTTTTATTAAAATTTTGTAATCCTCTTCCTAGTCAAATTTTGTAATCCTTTTCCTACTCGAATTTTGTACTCCAATCCTAACAAGGACAAGACCTGGGTGAGCCTATAAATACCCACCCCCTCCCCCTCTTGTAAGAATAATCTCTTATTCATGAATTAAAACTCTGGTGAATTTTCTTGTGACAATTGTATTCTTTGGAAGTATGTGTGTGAGATTTGAGTGCCTTAACTTTGCAAACCCTAGCCACCCGTGCTAATCTCTCTCTTCCCTCAACTCCAAGCCACCCCAGCCTTCTTCCTCAAGCCAAGATGCCCTCCTTACTACCAGGCCTCCCTCATCCAAGACCAGGCATCCATCTTCTTAAGCAGATCGCCAGCCTCTCCAACAGCCCCTCTCTTCCCCTCTTCCATCTTCTTCCAGTTTATTATTTTCTCATCATCTGTGGCCCTAACCCGTGACGTTTGCAGGATCCCTCCGATGAAACCATCCTTGGATGACATCTTCTTTGACTTCAAATGAAGCTAATGAAAAGCTGACGGACCCACAGGAAAGTGACCGGATCATCCAGGCACCGATCTGAGTGGAGCGATCTCTTCCACAGTAACTAGAAGTCATTGCCTGGTATGTTAAACCTAATTCCCATCTCTTTTTATCCGATTGCTTGAAGGTGAACATGCTCCTAATAGGCCTTCTTAGATCTACGATCCTGATTTTCTTTTCTTTTTGATTGAACCAGCATTTGGGTAGGATGCTAATTGATATAGGATAATCCTAACCTAATCTAGGCTAGTTTCGGGAATCAAAATCATAAAAAAGTCAAAAAATATTTGCTTGCTTTAATCTAATTTCCTTCATCTTCATCCCTTGCATATCATCCTGCATTATATTAGAATCCCATGCCTCATCAATTTTGGTATCAGAGCTTAGGACTAGGGCATGTTCTTGTATCTTAGTTTAGATTTCTGCATAACCACTCAAAATATAGGACTGTTTTCCTTATCAAATATTTTTATTTTTTCCTTGTTTTCATGGTGAATATCTTTTGTTTTTTCCTTTATTTTTATATTATTTTTTTGGAATTTTTAGATCCAAAATAAACAAAAAAATAATAAAAATAAAACCCTAAAGAAATCTGCATCCTATCAACTACATTAGGGGTCCAAGTTTAGATCTGTTTCATCAACTTAAGCATAATGTTTTGCTTTGAGATTTGCATCATGTATTCTATATTGAGTCCTCTATATTTTCAAAATTTTATGGTAATTTCTTCAAATTAAAAAATAAAAAACAAATCTGCATCTTAGAAATCCTAACAGAATCCTAAGTTTTTTGCACCCAATCAGAAACCCTAGATGTTGCATCATCATTCGATTTTTGTTTTGCATGAAATTTGGTAGAAATCATCCTCACTGTTAGTCCTCTATTTTGAGATTTTTTATAATTTTTTATTCTCTAAAAACAATACCAAATTCTACATCAAAATATACCTAAAATTTTAGTCTCTGTGATTTCTGCAAATCTGACTAAACCAAACCTAACTTACATCCAAAACCCCCAAAACCCAAGCCAATTTTGTTTGATAACTTAACCAACTCAAATTTAAGTTGCCACCTCATAAAAAGAGACAAAAAAACTTTTATTTTCTATTTGTTATTAGATTGCATCAGGCTCATTGATTGTGCATCATCTCATCTAAACTAATCTTAATGGCAATTTCCTATCTCAGATCAAGGCAGGATTTCATCACCTGTCCTCGGCCCAAAACAACCCCCTTGCATACATACCCAAGCCCTAATTAAAATTAACTAGAAACCTAATAGATTTAGGGATACCAATAGGTCAGGTCCGAGTCATGTGGGTAAACTAGTATATTCAATTTCTTAACTATTATTGGAAACTGGTGTCTAAGGCTAGAGGTCCAGTGGCAAATGCCCTAAGTGAACTGGTGGTTACTTAATTAGGACCCTGTCACAAGCAAGGGAAGCCTCCCACCACCCCACCTCTTACCTGGCCAGTGGAAGGATTAGTTGCTGAGTTGAGTGTAAGTTGAGTCGACCCATTCCACTCTGGCTCTAGGTCTAGCAAACTATAGTACGTGTTAGCTTTGTGTGCTTGACTGCATCATAACACCTTGATTGATTGATTGCATGGCCACTAAGTCAGGAGCCCAATATCATCAGTCTAGACCCCAATTAGGGATGGCAATAAAACCCAAACTCATGGATACCCAACCCGGCATGACTCGATTGGGCCGAGTAGTCAACGCTTTGACTTGGTTTGGACCCGGTTTGGATAAAACCCGAATGCCTAACTTTGGATTTGGGCCAGGACTGGGTACATATACACCCGACCTGAACCCGGCCTGAATTATTTTAATATTTAAATAATACATATATATAATTAATATATATTATTAAATATATTTTATTAAATATTAATTATTAGTTATTAAATTTTAAATTACTTAACCCTTACCCTAAACCCTAATCATTATTTTGTTATTAATTCCTATTAAAATAATCACCGGTGTCCTTGGCCCCTGCTCTCCCCTTCCTCTTCGACCTCCTCTCGGATCGGCGGTGAGCGGTGGCAGCGAGCGACGGCGAGCGGTGGCAGCCAGTGGCTTCCGGTCATGATCCAGGTGAGTCGAGTGGTTTTTTTTTTTTTTGGATTGTGATAGCCGTCGGGGAGGAGCAGCATTGAAGGGGAGGGCAGAGGCTGCAGAGCAGCGCATCCGGGTGGTGGGGGAGACATCGGTAATGAGGCGACGAGCAAGGAAGAAGAGGAATAGATGGGAAGGGCGGGCCGTGGGAGGGGTTTGGCCGTTTGGGTGGGTGGAAGGTGTAGTGCAGCGACGACCGGCAGACGAGGGAGAGGAGGATCGTGCGGCAACGGAGGGGAGGGACTGAGGGAGAGGTCACCAGCGAGGAGGGCGGCGGGGAGGGTAGAACCTCATGCAGCGACCGGCGGATGAGGGCGAGGGGAGAGGGCCTCATGATGGTGGGGTTGTCGACGGAGAGAGTCGAAGAGACTGAGATGGGGACTCGGTTTGGGACAGAGGAAGAGGGCGCCGGCGAGGAGGGCGGCGGGGAGGGTGGAACGTCGTGCGACGGTTGACGAAGGCGGGGACTGGAGTCTGAGACTCAAACATTGCTGGGAGCCTGGGAGTGGGATGCTTTACGGGTTAAGGTGCTTAAGGAGAATAATTATAAAATAAATAATAAATTATATATATAATAATAAAATTATATATATATATATATTAAAAATTTTATTTTATTTTATTCAAAGTAAATTCAAAATAAGGCCATAATTAATAGTTTTTTAAATTCATAACATCTTATTTTTTTATGCATCTTGGGATCTTGAATATAGCTATTTAAGAATATGAATGATCAAGAATATAGCATTATTAATATAGTTATTATTTGTTCATGACTTTATACCATTAAATCTTTATATTTATGAATATTTTAATTTAATTATTTATATTTATGAAATTATGAGATTATAGTTGTGTTTTATTTATATTTTTATATTTGTAATATAGGAGTTATGCATGGAAACAAAAACAGACAGTACTACTCAAATGGATCAACCACCACCTGTGCTTGTTAATGATTCTCTTATTGCTATAAATTCAGATCAGCATATACAATCATCTACATCACCTTGTATTTCTTCTGCTGGTATAAATTTAGACCAACCAATACATGTAGATGAAACAAGAAGCCAAGATCAAGAAAAAGTTCCAAATAGTAGCAAACTACGAAGTAGTGCTTGGAGTCATTTTACAAAGGTCGATGTTCATGGAGTTCCAAAGGCAAAATGCAACTATTGTACTAAACTGCTTAGTGGTGGTTCAAAAAATGGGACTAGACATTTGCACAGTCACTACAAGGTATGTCCAAGGAGGAAATATGGAGATATTAAACAAAAAATTTGGTGAATAAGCTTGCAAAGGAAAAGGATGAATCACAAACAATATCAGCTTATTCATTTAATCAAGAAACTGGAAAGAGAGAGCTGGCTGCAATGATTCTTCTTCATGATTATCCTTTGAATATAGTGGATCATGTTGGATTTAGGAGATTTTTGAATGTAGTACAACCGTTGTTCAAGATTCCTACTCGAAATACTATCAAGGATGAGATCAAGACTATATACAAGGAGGAGAAGAAACAACTAACAAATTTAATTAAGAAGAATGGAAGTAGGATAGCAATCACTACTGACATGTGGACAGCAAGCAATCAAAAGCGAGGTTACATGGTTGTTACCTCACACTTTGTTGATCAAGATTGGGCATTACAAAGTTGAATTCTTAGGTAAGTGATTCATATGTTATATACTTTATATTTAATGTAGTTAAGTAACTTATTTTATATAGTTGCTAATAATTTATGATGTTGAACAGGTTTGCTTATGTTCCTTCTCCGCATACTGCGATGAACCTTACTGAGGTACTTATTGCATGTTTGTTAGATTGGAATGTTGATACTAAGTTATCAACAATTACTTTAGATAATTGTAGCACCAATGATGCAATGGTTGATATTCTGAAGGATAAGTTGCAGCTTAGTACTTTATTGTTGAATGGTACATTCTTACATATGCGTTGTTGTGCTCACATATTGAACTTAATTGTGAAAGATGGTTTGGAGGTGATTAAGAAAGGGATAGAAAATATTCATGATAGTGTGGATATTGGACAGCATCACCTAAAAGGTGTGAAAAGTTTGAAGAAACAGCTCATCAAATACGATTGAATTGTACCAAGAAGATGGGTCTTTAATGTCCAACTAGGTGGAACTCAACTTTTTAATGTTGGAGACTGCTTTGATATATAAAGATGTTTTTGCCAGGCTGAAACAACGTGAGACAAGATTTAAATGTTGTCCCAATGATAATGATTGGATACTTATCAGGAAGTTTGTCATTGATTGAAATTATTTTATACAGTGACTGAGATATTTTCTAGTACCAAGTTTCCTATAGCTAATTTATATTTTCCAAAAATATGTGATGTGAAATTAGAGTTACTAAAATGGATTGAATCTCCTTTTGAAGTGATTGAGAAAATGGATTAAATTCAACAAATATTAGGATGAGATCTATATTTTGTTGGGGGTTGCTACAATTTTAGATCCAAGATTCAAAATATCCTTGATTGAGTATTATTTTGGAAAATTTATGGGATATGGCTACTACAAGATTGTGAAGTTACATGAAGTTTGTTATAAATTGCTTAATGAGTATCAATTCATGGCTAATATGGAAAAGGAATATGAGAAAGACTCCAGTTTGATGCAGAGTGATCATGGACCTATGAATGATCAATTGGCTGATTTTGATTTGTATGTGCGAAAAAAAAAGAAGGCCAAAAGCACCTTGGTAAAAACTAAATTGGATCACTATCTGGAGGAAGATGAAATACCTCAGTCTCCTTATTTTGATGTCTTGCTTTGGTGGAAAATAAATGGATCTAAGTATCCAACATTACAAATGATGGCTAAAGATTTGTTTGGCATTCCCATGTCTACTATGTCTTCTGAATCTGCTTTTAGCATTGGTGGAAGGTTGTTGACTCCATACCGCAGTCGATTACATCCTGAAACTGTGGAAGCCTTGGTTTGTGGTGGTAATTGGTTAAATAGAGGTATTTTCATATCTTGTATATAATTATTTTTTTAATTAATTTTTTTATTTAATGTGCTGATTGTTTAATGTTTATGTAAATTAATTGATGTTTTGTATAGATACTAATACTATACTTTCCAAAGAAGAGCAAGAGAAGATTTGTGATGTTTTTGAAGATTTTGCATTTGAAGACAACAATTCAAGTAAAAGTTTTTTCTAGTAAATTTTTCAGTAAATTCTATTCTTCATGATCATTATAATCAATCATTACTAATAATGATTAATTATTTGCAGGTGAATCGGGTGAAGAATGATGCTGCAACTAAGGATTCATCGAGAATTATTCTTTACATTTTTTAAATCTTGGAACTTCGAGTTAGATGTACTTTTTAAATTATATTTATGTTTTTATTTACTTCATAAGTATTGAATTAAGTCTTGTTGAATTTTATTTATTTAAGATAATTTAAATTTTATTTTGATTGAATATAAAATTAAATGCTGTTAAACTAAAAATGTAGTTAAATTTTATTTGTTTAATGTATGTATAATTTATAAAATGGTAGATCATTTTAAAGTTGATAAAAATAAAAAAATATTTAATATAACTCAATTGGGTTCGGGCTGAGTAAACCCGATTACCTGATACTCGATTGAGATGGGTTTGGATAAAAAAAACCCAGTCCTGATTGGGTTTGGACCGGGTTTGGGTAGTGTGTTGAATATTTGGTTTGGGCTTGGGTAGTTATGAACCCGGCCCGAACCCAGCCCATTGCCATCCCTAACCCCAATGCAGCTTAATCATCGAATCCAATCTTGAAACTCTCACAAAAGCCATGAATGACTGGATGAACCAAATGAATATCCAAATGATTCATAGACTTGATCAATTGAATACCCAATCCCAAAATCAGTCAGCCCAATTAACCACCAAGATGAACCATAATCACAATCAATTGACCAACAGGTTTGACCATGTAAAAAACTGGTTAGGAACCCTCGAGGAAAACCGTGGGGCCCATACTAGACCTAAACTTGAGTTAGCTTTGCCCACACTCCCAACCCTAAGAGAGCCCAATACCTTGACCCATACTCGGAGCCTAACCCTAGGAGAGCCCACACCCTGAATCTAGATCCTACGTACTCGGATCCTCTGAACCCATAACCCATAGAATTGAACCTAAGAGATCCACAACCTATAGACCTGATTCCAAATTTTATGAACCTAGTTCCTTGCCCCCAGATCCTCTGAACCCAACCCTATGTACCCATGTCCTTTGAGTCTAAGGAACCAATAACTCATAGACTTAAGCCCATATCCTATGAGCCTAAGGGACCCATGACCCTTAGTCGACCTGAATCCAAAAGGAAGAGTATCCCCAGATATGAGTCCAGTACTAGGCCAGTTTTCCTTAGCCAACCCGAATATGATAGGATTAGTACCTATGGGTATAGCCCAGTTTCCTTAGTCGACCTGAACCCCATAAGATTAGTACCCCTAGAGAAAAACCAAGTGTTAGTTAGGAACCCCTTAGTCGACCCATCCTTGCTACCCCAGCCACTAGTCAATTTTTCCTTAGTCAACCCCCTTCTACCACCCCATTGGTTCACAAGAATGACCTTGAAGAGGAGATATATGAAGCTGATGTGAGCTTAGTGGATGAGTATGAGGAAGAAGAAAAGGAGTTACCTATAGAAGACCTAGAATTAGTTGACCTAGTAGATACCCAGACTAAAGCCAACCCAGAACTAGTTGACCCTGACCATACCTAGATAGAAGCCAACCAAAGTTAGTTGACCCTGACCACACCAAACTAAACCTATAGTGGAAGACCAGTTAGAGGAAGAGAACCTAGATACTACTATTAGAATCTTACCTGAGGAGCCACTAGAAGAAAGCCCAATTATAGAGCCCAGTCCTAAAATTCAAGAACCAGAAGAATTTATTAATGACCTAATCTCTTTAAAACAGTATCCTCAGGAAGAATCCCCTCCTATAGTTCCTATTGAAGATCTCTTCACTGAAATTAGTGATCCATTCTTCCATTATGCAAATCCTATAGATATACCTCAAACCCATAAGGTCAACCTCATTAGTCTAGGACTCATCCCTAAAACCCCTTCTTGTATTCAACTCTTTCCGATTAACCCTGAACCATCTTCTTATTTCTTACCCTGCCAGACTAATCCTGAACCCACCTCTTATTTGCTACCCTTTCCTGAAACTTCTTATATTTTTCTCACTATTAGATTGCATTTTGTAGAAGTTTGCATGTTGTATTCATTCATTGAGCATGTCATGTTTGCATTTTACTTCTGAAGAACCCTATGGCATCTGTTAGGAGTGCATGCCAAGTTCTTATCTACATGTCACCCACCTGACAAGGATCAAATCCACAGTTGTAGATTAGGGTTTTGTCGAGTCTGCATATCAATAAGTGTTGGCATGAGTCATTTGCCTGCATATCATTAGGAGTTATGAGTTTTTGCACTGTATGATTAGAGATCTGCATGAGAAATTAATCATAAGATTACTGTAAGCAATGATTTTTATAAGAATATGGTTAATTCTTGAAAAGAGTATAAGAGTTCGCTAGGAAATCTTGTGATGATTAGGCTACATACCCGTAGAACTGGATCCATCAAAGTGATAAAGAAAGTTGGACCTAATGCCTAAGTTACCTCATTAGGCATTAAGCTCAACCTTCAATATCTCAGACTTAGTTGAGTATAGTGAGCCAGCAATGATACCCAATGAGCCTATTGAACTGACCCTTTCTTTGAGAGCGAACCCAACCCTAAGTGTCCACCATCAAATTAGCCTATGAGAGGAAATGATTGAGCATATCCTGGATGACCAAGCCATCAGTACCCGGATCAAAGGCTACCATATCACTTGGTTTGTTGGCAAGGTCGATCGAGATTTGAGGTTTCGTGGATCACTTGAGAGGATCCGCAATGCCTCAACCCAAACTCGTTAGAGCAGTACCTGAGCCAGATCGACCTTCTTACTCGATAGGATCGAGTTCCTCCCATCCCAGGAGAATTGATGAGGACATCAAATCAGACATAGACTTCAAGCTTTAGTTTGTTCTCTAAGTCATGTGTTGGTCAATTTTGCTAAGACTTGTAATGAAGTCCAATTTTTCTAAGTCCTGTAGTTCATTAGTATTGTGTCACTTGTATCGAAATGAGCCAAGTTTTGTAATAAGTTAAGTCCATTGAGTCCTGTTACTTGAGTCCATCTGTAAGTTAAGTGAGTCCACTTGTCCAAGTTTAGCGAGTTTATTTGAGTCCTATAAGTTTGCTTCTAGTCAAGTTTTGTACAAGAGGAGGAGTACCAGACCAGAACATTTACCAGGCCACTCCACCAGAGCTGAGTTCAAGTACCTAGACCCCTACAGGCCCCTTCAAGCTATGCCGCCCAAGAGGTGGGCTTTCATGCCGCCCAAGCCCATGGAGCCCACACACTTGAAGATACCAGGCACCCCATGGAATATTCCTTCTCACAGGCACCCCAGTCCAGAAGCCCATCAGGAGTTGGTACCCTACCCAGTCCAGCAAAGAATGGTGCCCCAGAGTGAGCCCACAAGCCCAGGCACCCCTAGAGAAGACCAAGTCAAAGGAGCATATTCTTTCCCAAGTCAATTAGGAAGTGTAGTTTTATTCAAATTTTGTAATCCTCTTCCTAATCAAATGTTGTAATCATTTTCCTGCTCCAGTTTTGTACTCCAATCCTAACAAGGAGAGGACCTAGGTGAGCCTATAAATACCCACCTCCTTCCCCTCTTGTAAGAATAATCTCTTATTCATGAATTAAAACTCTGGTGAATTTTCTTGTGACAATTATGTTCTTTGGAAGTGTGTGTGTGAGATTTGAAGTACCCTAACTTTACAAACCCTAGCCACCCCCTGCTAATCTCTCTCTTCCCTCAATTCCAAGCTGCCTCGGCCTTCTTCCTCAAGCCAAGACACCCTCCTTGCTGCCATGATGCCCTTATCCAAGACCAAGCATCCATCTTCTAAAGCAGACCGCCAGCCTCTCCAAGCCCCTCTCTTCCCCTCTTCCATCTTCTTCCAGTTTATTATTTTTCTCATCATCTGTGGCCCTAACCCCTGACATTTGCAGGATCCCTCCGATGAAATCATCCTTGGATGATGTCTTCTTTGCCTCCAAATGAAGCTGATAAAAAGCCAACAGATATGCGGGAAAGTGACCGGATCATCAAGGCATCGATCTGAGCAGAGCGATCTCTTCCACAACAACTAGAAGTCATTGCCTGATATGTTAAACCTAATTCCCATCTCTTTTTATCTGATTGCTTGAAGGTGAACATGCTCCTAATAGGCCTTCTTATCTAGGATCCTGATTTTCTTTTCTTTTTGATTGAACCAGCATTGGGTAGGATGCTAATTGATACAGATAACCCTAACCTAATCTATGCTAGTTTTGAGAATCAAAATCATAAAAAAATTAAAAAATATTTGCTTGCTTTAATCTGATTTCTTTCATCTTCATCTCTTGCATATCATTCTACATCATATTAGAATCCTATCCCTCATCATTGAAGATTTTACAATCAAGCTAATTAAGACACCCATAAGATGTGAAAACACTAGTACTATAAACTTAACTAAAAATCTTGTTTAGCACTCTAGAAGTAAGTATATTGAAATTAGGCATCATTTTATTAAAAATCATGTTGAAAATAATGATATTTTGCTTAAATTTGTTAGTACTGAAATACAACTAACTGACATATTGACTAAGCCTCTCCAAGAAGATCGATTCAGTATGATTAGAAGAGAACTTGGGGTCATCAACCCTTTTGTTTGAAATTTCCAACCCTTCATAATCTTTGACCCTTATTTGATCAAAATTGCTTATTAATCTTATTCAAATTTCTTAAAATTTTCTATCTTGATCATTGGTCCATTTCCCACTTTTCTGGTTTTAAGTCAAAGTGTCAACACTTTGGAAGTGTCGACACCTGGAAGTGTCGACACTTGACTCTATGTCATGAGTCAATACTTGAACAGCGATAGATCGACCTAAAATTGGAAAAACGGATGGTTTTCTTCGATTTTCTCACTCCAGTTCGAGCCGGCTCATCCCCTAACCGAGCTCCACCATCCTTTTCCCTCCAATCTTGGATTCAATTGATTGATTCTTCGATTGGAATAGGTTCTTTTCGGTTTCTCACTATTCATTCTCCTATTTCCACTATTCTTCATTCGATTTCACTGTGTTTGGACTGTAGAAACCCTAGGTTTTCTTCCCTCCTTGCATTTCTATCTTGTATCCTTGAAATGGGTTATAGGAAATAAGTTGTCTGGTATCCAAGACCATCCATTCAGGAGGAAGAAAGGAGAACTAAGGCAAGGCATGAGGCTAGTGCAGTGGTTGAGCAGATATCCCTGCTAGACCCCCAATTTCTATAGCAAATAGAATGGGATCGAAGACTATCATCGGTGGTCGCTGAGTGGACTTTGATTTCATTGACCAGCAGTACTTCAAGATAAGCCAGTGGCTGAGGGATGAAGGTTTGGCATCATTATGTTCATTATCAAAAAGATTCTACCCAAGACTGATTAGAGAGTTTTATGGATCGCTTGCCCGAGGTAGTGATGGCTGGATTACTCAGGTCCGACACAGAGATGTTCCTGTATTAGCAAAGATTTTGAGCTGAGTATGGGACATTCCCATGAGAGGATTAGTTATGGATGCTCTAGTTGATAGGATCAGTGGACTCTGATGCATCTTTGAGACAAATGATCTTCTTGAGGGAGCGCTGTTGTAGCTTCAAGGCTGACGCCTGAGATGAGGTTGCTACACCATATCGTTACTCGGATCCTTCTGTCAAAGATCGAACGATTCGACTTTATCACAGAGCATGAGCTTCTAGTCATGGTTTCTCTAGTACAGCGGACTCCAGTATACCTCCCGATGCTCATGGTACATCAGTTGACTGAGGCATCGATTAGCTAGAGACTATGTTTGCCTTATGGCATCGGATTGACCTTACTGTTTAGAGCTTATGAAGTGATCGTAGACGATGAGCCCTATAGGCAGCTACTTCACACAGATGTCTACGATATCAGATCACTTCACCGGATGGGTTATCAGCTTGTTAGAGGCCAGTGGAGATGATGCATATCTGGACATGTCACTAACAGAGATGATGATGTGGCAGAGGAGGAGCATAACTTTTCAAGTGAGACAGGGCCCTCAGAGACACCCTATGATATTCCTGAGGTTCAGCCTGAGCCTTCGGTATAGCCAGAGCCCACTCAACCTGAGCCAGCACAGACAGATATCCCAGGAGCTTCAGACAGCTTAAAGGATAGGGTCACTCGCATTGAGACTGAAGTGATGATCATTCATCAGTGAGTCGACAGGATTCATAGGGAGATGAGGGAGAGCCATCGAGGACTGAGTGATGCCATCTCTGCCATTTTGTCTGCCTTGGCTAGACCTTCATCAAGCAGAGCTCCTGCACCTTCCGCTCCAACTGATTCACCTCCAGCCCACCTACTCCAAAACCTGATTAGGATGATGATGAGACAAACTCTGCTGAGTTTGAGATTGATGATCTGATGACAGAGCCAGTGCCAGAGGTAGTAGCTGACCTTCCTAGGAGTCCTATTCCTGACTGTTGACCCCTTGAGTGATTTTGATGATAACAAAATATTAGAGCATGCATTTGTCTTACTAACAACTTTTTAATTGCATTACAAGTTTTTGTAGGATGATTTTAATGTTGCAACTCCTACAACCCTATTTTACATCATGTGTAGTGTTGTAAGAGTTTCATGTAAAGAAGAGTCCAAGGAAAAATTGATGTAATCTTCTTGAAAATGGGTTACTTCTATGTGTTTGTCAAGTTTAAGATTCTTTAGAATTTGTTGTTACTTGAGTTAGGAAGTGTCTTGAGTGACTAACAGTTGCTGGATGAATTCTGGAGAAGTGTTGAAGATTTTATTAAAAGTTTACTCGAGCCGACTCATGTAAGTGAAACAAAAGTGCCCTAAGAGCCAATCATTGTAAGGGCATTTTTATAATCTTCCAACTCTTGTATGACATTATATTGATAAAGTCATTTATTTTTATCATATATTATTTTGTCTTATTTATGAATTATGATGAACCCCATTGATTAGGCAATGGAATTAGGGTTATGATAAAGATCATAACAGTGAGACCTAAGTTCCTATAAATTCTAATCAAAATGTTCCTAGTCAATGGACCATCGATTCGGGGATCGATGAATCTGATAAGACTAGCTTATCCTATGTATGTTCAGTTAATGAGGATGGTTGGTCTCACAACCATTTGTGTAGAGATACTAATACAAGGATAAGGGTGCTCATCAGGGTATGAGTACATTGAACTGATCCATACCAAGACTATCTTATGGAAGTCTTACTACTTGTCAAAAGATAGGTCTTAGAGTATGGGTTGTGCATGTGATCTTTAGACCTGAGATCACCATGGTTCCTTGTGCACACTAAGCCATATTTTTGGTTCATACTCATTCATGACACTGAGTCATGTACCGGGTGTTCTGGGTATGGTGGAAGGTGTACGAAGGATGTGAGTGGACCAACAAAGAATCGATCATTCCTGGTAAGAGAATTGTTATCCCATGTAATCTCTTCAATAAGTGACTCAAGAGTTTTTGATCAAAGCAAGATAAGATTAGAAGTGGTTTCTAATCAGTCATTAGCTGAATCCTCATAATCGAGCTGAGATTCGATATGACTAAGTGTTAGGGTTTAACATATATCCATACCTATCACTTAATCGGGATAATGGGAGATCGAAAGATTGAATTGCACAGTAACTTTCTGCTAAAGGGTATTTTGGTACTTTCCACCAAATCTATATTTTTCTGGGTAGGCATGACATGTTGCTAGACATCAATCTTGTCTTGTAGGTTTTCATGAACCAATTGTATTGGTTTCATGAGTCAATTCAATGGATGATTCGAATTGGACAATTAGGTGAGCCAATTTGACCTAATTAGGTCAATCAGGTTTGATTGGATTGAATCGGCTCAAACCTAAACCTACAGCTGGCTAAATATGGAACTCAAAGGGTCACACACATTAGAGAGTTGACCAAGGAAGTCATACATAATTTAATTAGGGTCATGGTATTCTAATTGTTTAGCTAGATTGAATACTAGCATGTGTAGGCTAACCTAATTCCTAATCCAAGACGATTTAGGTCCAGTTGCTTGCTATTTTGATTAACCAATTTAAGAGAGACTTAAATTAGGTTAAGTCTGGGTTAAGATAGCATTTATCAAATTTTATCCTAATTTATTTGGACTTGGAAAGCCACTTGGATTAGAGTCCAAGTCGACATGGACTCTTGGGCGCAATATTGCACGCGCCAAGGAAGAGGGCGCAGAAGGACCAAGAGTCCTTCTACAGATGAATCACTTTGGCTGATTCATCTGGGACTCTCTTGGCACATATCCCCATTACTTTTAAGATTATTTTTGATCGGTCAACGCCTTTTAAATTGGTATGAAAAAGGTTTGAAAGGGAATATGCACATGAAGAGACGCGTCTCTTCATTTGCCACGCGGTCTGAAGCAGTGTTTTTCTACTATCAGGACTCTTCAAATTCTTCGATGCTTGGAGATTGAAGAGGTGCCTCTTGGCTTCCCAGGGACCAGTACTTACCATGTGGCAAGTCAAAAATCATCTGGGAATAAGAAGGGATGCGAATATGTGACTTGGTGCATGAATCAACTTATTGGATATGACTTTTCAAGCCAGATAACTTCTCTTGGATCTTGAAAAATCATATATGATAAGATGATGGCAGGACATATCATATGCCCCCTTCTAACATTATAAATAGGGGCGATGTTATGGGTTTCAGAAACGTTCCACCGTAGTTTTTATTTTGAGTGTTATACCTTCCTCCCTCCTCCTTAAGACAAACCTTGTCTCTTTAAGACAAGGTTGTTCTTGCTAGGACAAGTCTTAGAATTTAAGACATAAGCCTAGAGTGTCCTATAGGAGGGCAATCCCAAATCCAAGAGTGGTTTGGAAAGCATTCAGAGTACCCTACAAGAGGGTAGGGTGTCCTACAAAGGTCAAAGTCTAGAAAGCTGTCAAGAGGAGTCATAGTCAAGCAAGCAATTGAAGTAGGAGTTCTTCCTTGGGTCAATTCTTGTGTGGATCACCATTGGAGGGCTAACACTTGTAAGCCTTGTGGAAAGAAGTGAAAACAATATTTCAGGTATGTTTCTTATACTTCATTTATGATTCATTAGTTGATAATGACTAACAGGATTCGGGAATTGGGGTTTCTTCTAGCCAGTTAGGGTTTTCATGCTTGAATTTTTTGTTTTAAAATTTGCTTCCGCATGAAGCATGATGACCTAGGCTCCTAGAAATCCCTTCAGTAAGGAGAGCCTACTCGAGTCCATGGCATGGTTGAAGGATTCTGGCACACAGAGATCCGAGCTGACTCGAAGGAACCCGAGCCGACTCGTCCAGTGCTTCATTTCTTGAATTAGATAGGCAAGCCAACCCGAAGGTAGTCCGAGTTGACTCAACCATTCAGTCAGGCATCCAAGTCAACCCTTCGATAATCCGAGCCGACTCCTCCAGAGTCCAGAGAAAATCATTTCTGAAAGAACAGCCAAGAGAGTCGACTCTACCAAGGCGAGCTGACTCCTCTAGAGTACAACTTCGAAGGCCTAAGAATCCGAGTCAACTCAACTAAGGCGAGCTGACTCAACCAAAGTCAGAAATAATCAATACTGAGGATCCGAGCCAACTCGACTATGGTGAGCTGACTTGACCAGAGTGAAGTGTCAACCCTCTGAGGATCCGAGTCGACTCGAAGCATCCGAGTCAGCTCGAACGTCGATTCTAGGCAAGTAACGGCTAATTCCAGAACTTCATTTTTGAATTTAAAAAGTGCTCCAATAGTCAAATATCAAATTCCAATTGTCTACAATGGCTATATCCATCCAATAAAAGTACAAGACTCTATAAATGAGGGATTTGGACAATCTTTGAAGAAGCTAATGCATGATTGAACATTAAATGAGCTTGTGAGCAAGAGAGCATAAAAAGAACATTCAAGTTAGCCTTCAAGTCTTCACCACCTCCAACCAGAAACTTGAAGCACGTATTAAGGAAGAAGACGAAGCCATTGAAGTGCATTAAAGTATAATTAAGAAGGCTTCTCTTGAGCTGCAACTACAACCATCAGACAACTTGGGTTTGTCATTAGTTGCTTACTTTTTCTTAACTCTTTTATGAGTTGTTAGGTTATTGGTGAGCCTGATTAAAAATCAAGTGTGGGTTGTTAGTGATTCCATTTTAAAACTAATAGTATAAGGGTTTTTGGTGAGCATGGTCAAAACCAAGGTTAGGTTCTTGGTGATCCTGTTAAAAATCAAGAGTTGAATTTTTGGTGAGCTCGGTTGAAAAACCAAGTTGGGTTTTGGATTGTGAGCCTGGTAAAACAATCCAACTATATTTCGGTGGTGAATATAGTGAAAATCTCAAGTGGTATCTTGGATAGTGGACGTATGAGCGAGGTTGCTCCGAACCACTATAAAATTGCTATGTTTGTGATTGTTCTTTTTCTTCTTTACTTGCTTCTTCTTTAAATATCTGAATCACTGCCCCTACCATACAAGAAGATTTAAAAGAGCACATATCTGTTCAAATTTATTAAATTCTCAATTCACCCCCTCTTAGAAAAGCCACCTGGGCAACAACTGTTATTAGAGCAGAGTCTTTGAATTTTAATTAGAGTAATGATTGATGGCTCATCCCATGAGTACCTCCTTGGCCGAAGGCCAATCCACTAATAGACCTCCACTATTCCTAGCATGAATTATTCTTACTGGAAAGCTAGAATGAAGATATACATTCAAGCTGTTGATTTTCAATTATGGAAGGTCATTCTTAAGGGTCCACAAATATACATGAACTGGCCATGTAGCATAGGAATGAAGATGATTATAAAACAAGAAAACTATTGCCTTCAAAGCTATATTAGAATCAAAGAAACTATATAAGAAATCGGAAGATGATTGCTCTTCCTTTGAAGATGACTTAGAAGATGAAGATTAGCTATGGTCGTGAGGAGATTTAGAAGATTTATGGGAAAGAAGAAGGGAAGGTACTTCAAAAAATTTTATAAGAAAGGTGAACATAGTAAGGACAAGGAAAGAGAAGAAGAAAAGGATCAAATGCCCACATGTCATAAGTGTAAGAAACCTAGGCATATCCATCCTGATTATCCGTTATTAAAGAAAATGTTTAAGAAGAAGAAGAAGAAAGTAATGGTTGTTACTTGGAGCGACAGTAAGGAGTTGACTTCAACAGAAGAGGAAGAGACCACAAAAACTACCAATCTATGCCTTATGGATCTCGAAGATGAGGTAATATCCCCTAAATCTCAAGCTGAATATATCTTTGATGAACTAAATTCTACATTCCAAGATTTGCTTTCAGAATTTAAAAAGGCTGGAATAAAAATTAGAGCTTTTAAGAACAATAATGATTCTTTGTTAAAAGAAAAGGAAGAGATTTCAGAAAAGAATAAGTTATTGCAAAAAGAATTAATTATCTTTTCTAAAAATAACAAAGCTTTGGAAATTGAAAAAAATCTATATCTTGAGAAAAATAAAGCTTTGATTGATGAAAATAATGATTTGAAAAAGGAGATGGAAAAACTCAAGCCTTTGGTTGAAAAGCTTACTTTAAGTTCAAATAAGCTTGAGTTGATTTTGAAAAGCAAAGAATTTCAAGTAACAAGGCTGGAATCGGTTATAATTCTTCGAATACAAATAGAATTTCAGCTACTAGATTTGTATCTTCAAAAGCATTTGTACCAAAATCTATTTCTCAAAATACTTTTGTATCACATGGTTCTACATCTGCATCACATGATTCTACACCCCTCGACGTCCAAAAGGACGAAGGCAAATGGGCCTTAGACCAGAACCACAACAAGGTTACAAACCCTCAAAAATTCATTCATCAACTGCTTTATTACAAGAGGAGTATAGGTATTTATAGATTCCCATATCCCTTTGAAATTCAAAAATAAACATCCCTTGAAATCCTTCCTAGATTTGAATTCAAATTCAAAACCAAAATCCCAAATTTTTATTTTAAACCCAAATTACATTCATGAAAAATTACCAAATAAATCGCTTTTATTTGAATTTTGAAATCTCCCCCTGCTCTGAAATTCATGCTGCTCCAAAAATCATGCAGAAATAGCTCCTTCTTCTAGCTGCTTTGAGAACCGTGTAAAGCTTCTTTGAGCTGCTTTGAGAAGCAAGCAGAAGATTCTTCATGACCATGCAACAGGGGGAACCAGATCTCCGGCGGTCGGTCGAGCAGCGGGCGGTGGACGGGGCCGGTGGATGGTGCCGACGGACAGCAAGCGACGGGCGGGCGGCGGACGATAATGGCACGGCGGCATGGATGGGCATCACGGGCGCCCGTTAGCCTTCTGCAGTCGTGGGTGATGGCTGGGTGCTGGTAAGGCCTCCGGTGGCCAGTGGGTGGTGGGAGGTAGGGCGGCGATGGCAGGGCGGCATAGCGGCGCAGTGAGGGCAACGCGACGGTTCGTCTCCCTCGCATGTTGGGGGGCTTTCCAGCGAAACTCCGGTGGCTGGGTGGTTCTCCGGCGAGAGGGGAGACCGGCGAGCACCGACGGTCGGCTGGAGGGGGGCAGCCCAGGTCGGGCAGCCCAGGTGGGGGAAGGGGTGGTGGCGGCTAGGGTTTAGAAAAAAGGTTTACGGGATGATGAAAGGTTGAAGATGGAGTAAGCCGGGATAACACGAGGATAAATATGGAATAAAACAAGAATAATGGGAATAACAAGGAATAGATGGGATAGCTGGGATAAGAAAAATGAGAAAAACTAGAAAATTAAAAGAAAACCAAGTTGGGTTTCATGTCCCCTATCAGTTTGGTATTAGAGCGGGTTTAGGATAGCATCATCTGCTTTAGGATCACAACCCTAATTTCTGCATCCTACTAGCTGCATTAAATGACTATTTTTCATCTGATTTTGACCACCTAGGAATTTTATTTTTCTATGAAATTTTCATTATTTGTTCTCTGTCTTGCGCTATGTATTATCATAATTTTTAATTAATTTTATAGAAAATTAAACATCCTAAAATTCAGTATATTAGAAACCCTAAATAAAATCCTGATAATTCTGTATCAGTTCGAAAACCCTAGGATTTGCATCATCATTTGATTTTTGTTTTGCATCAAATTTGGTAGAGGTCATCAACACCATCCATCCTCTGTCTTAGAATTTTTATGATTTCTTTTCTACATCAGAATCTATGTCAAACACTACATCAATCCGAACTCTAACTTTCAGAGTTCTATGAACTCTACATACTTGACTCAACCTAACCTAATCAACTTCCACACACCCCAATCCCAAGCCTAATTTGTTTGCTAACCTAATCAACCTAAACCTAATTTTCCACCTCATAAAATACACATAAAATATTTTTAGTTTTCTGATTATTTTAGTTGCATTAGGACTCATTGAATGTGCATCATTTGATTAACCTAATCTTAAGGGCAATTGCAATCTAACATCAGGGCAGGATTTCACCACTTGTCCTAGGCCCAAAACAACCATCATCATTCTGACCTAAGCCTAATTAAAATTAATTAGACCTAATTTGCCCTAGAGGGCTAGGTGACACTCACAGGTCGGGTCCGAGGGCCAACTAGTGCATTTAATCCTTTAGCTATTACTGGAAGTTGGTGTCCAAGGCTGGGGGTCCAGAGTCAAATGACCTAAGTGGTGCTGTGGTTACTTAATTTGGTCCCTGCATTAAGCAGGGGGGCCTCCCACACTCCCACCCCTTACCTGGCTAGTGGAAGGATTAGCTGTTGGGTTAAGTGTAAGTTGAGCTAACCCATTCAGTTTTGACTCTAGGTCTAGCAAGCCCTAGATTGTACTAACCCTTGCATGCTTGGTTGCATCATTCCACTTTGATTGATTGAATGTTCGCATGACCACTAGGATAGGAACCCAATACTATGACCAATACTTAGAGCCTAACCCTATGAGAACCTCATACCATGACCCATACCAAGAACCCAGACCGTATTACCCTTCTAGTCCCTATTATCCTAGTCCCTATTTACCTTGATGCACTGACTCCAGATTCTAGGATTGCAAACTTTTAGTACAGTGGTGGGATTTGAGACAAGATAACAAAACTGTCTGAATACATTGACCAATTTGATGAGTTTTATGGGACATGTTACATAGTTGAACCTGAGTCTAAAATTATATCTAGGTTTAAAGCTGGCCTACGTAAAGTTATCCAATGGGAACTATTTAGATGGAAAATTCGAGACCTAGATGATGCCTATCACATAGCTTTGGAATTCGAGTCAACCCATAGGACTGAAGCCATAACCTATGAACCCATAACCCTTAGTCAACCTGAGCCCAATAGGATTGTACCCCTAGATATGAACCCATTGTTAGTCCACTTTCCCTTAGTCAACCTAAACCCACTAGGATCAGTGCCCATAGTCAGAACCCTAGTATTAATCGAGAACCCCTTAGTCAACCCATCCCTGCTACCCCAGTTAATAGCCAATATTCCTTTAGCCAAACCCCTCCTACTACCCCATTGCTTCACCAGGATGACCTAGAAGAGGAGGTATATGAGGCTGATCCAAGTTTGGTGGAGGAGTATGAAGATGATGACTCTATTGAAGATCTAGAGGAAGATACACCTATAGAAGAACCAGAATTAGTTGACTATGACCAAACCCAAATAGAAACCATCCCAGAATTAGTTAAGTCGGAAGTCCAGTGCAACCAACCCAGTTCAACCATGGAGTCCAATCTAGAAACCCTCCTTAAGGCCATGATTGAACAATTGACCCAAATGAACATCCAAAACCAAGCCCAGCTTGACCAGATGATCACCCAATCCCAAAGTCAGTTTACCCAATCAACCACCCAAACCAACCAAATGACCCAAGCAACAACCAAGCAACCAATAGGCTTGACCAATTAACCAACAGGTTGGACCAGGTAGAAGCCAATCAAGAGTTAGCTGACCCTGACCATACCCAACCCGTAGTGGAAGAATCATTAGAGGAAGAAACCCATGACCCTGTGACTGCAACTCTACTTGAGGAGACTTTAGAAGAAAGCCCAATTATAGAGCCTAGTTTTAAATTTCATGAACTAGAAGAGTTTATTAAGGACTTGATCTTCTTAAATCAGTACCCTCAGGATGAAGTCACCTCTTTGACTCCATTTGATCTCTTTCCTGAAATCAACGATCCTTTCTTCCATTATGCAGACCCTTTAGATATAGCTCAACCCCATAAGGTCAATCTTATTAGTCTAGGATTAATCCCTGACACCCCTTCTTATATCCTGCTCTTTCCAAATAACCCTGAACCCTTTTCTTACTTTCTACCCCACCAGACTAATCCTGAGTCCACCTTGTATTTTCTACCTTTTCTTGGATCGTCTTATGATTCTTTAACCATTCACCTGCATCATGTAGAGGTTTGCATGTTGCATTCATTCATTGCACATGTTAGGTTTGCATATTACTTTTGGTATACTTTGTGGCATTTGCTAGGAGTCCATTATAAGTTTTCATGTGCATACCAAACCAAGGTTAAACCTAGAGAGCCTTTAGTCTATTAAATCTTAGGCCCATATAGTCCAATAGGAATGCATAGTCGAGTCTGGATGTCATGAGTCCCCTGCATCGTCAATTTTCATGTGTCAGCATGTTTGCATCTGCATCAGGAAATTAGCCAAAGATTAATCTAAGTAATGAAACAAATAAGAACATGGCTAATTCCCGAAAGTAAGCCAAAGGATTATGTGGGAGATTATGTGATCGTTAAGAATTTTATGCTCACAAAGCTGGCCCATTCAGAATAATAAAAAGAGTTAGACCCAATGCCTATGTGCTTGAGATGCTACCTGATTTAGGTATTAGTCCCACCTTCAGCATTCCAGACCTTATGAAACACAGGGAGCCAGCAGTGATACCTAGCGAGCCCTTTGAGCCACACCCTTTCTTTAAGAAAGAACACACCCCAGAGTGTCCACATACAATTTGGCCAATAAGTGAGGAAAGGAGTGAGTGAATCCTAGATGATCAAGGTCATAAGTACCCGAGATAAGGTTATCAAAAGTATTTGGTTAGATGGCAAGGTCAACCAGAATCTAAGAACTTGTGGAGCACTGATGAGGATCTGCCGCACCTCAAACCAAACCCTCCTTAAGTAGTATAAGAGACAAATTGATCCTTACTTGACGGGGTCGAGTTCCTCCTATCCCGAGAGAATTAGTGGGGACACCAGGATCAGACACAAATCACTGGATCCCATATGGTTTACTGATTAGGTTTTTAGAACCTTAGACATGTATCACAATTTTATAAGCAAGTAAGATTGAGTCCTGTAATAAGTTGAGACTAGTTGATTTGTCTCAACCCTAGTCAGTCATTGAGTCCTGTACTTGTGCCTGAGTTCTGTATCAGTCCAATTTTTGTACAAGAGATGAGGTTACCTTATTTTGGAGTTCCACCAGGCCTCACCTAGGTGCTAGAGGCATTTTCATCAGCTTATGGGATCTTGTTTGACACCCTAGATCCCTAGATACGGTCCAGATACTCTCTAGATGCCTTGATGCCATTCTTGATGCCAGATTCTCTCTAAATGCTCCTAAATATGCTAGATTCTAGGCACTCCATGATTCCCAGGATATTCTAGCACCCCAGGCCTTGAAATCCCAAGCCCAGGAGCAAAGCTCAAGCACTTAAGAACCAAGATGCTCTTTGGATACCAGGAATATGCTTACCCCAGGACCCCAAGTGCCCTAGCTTCCAGGAGGTCCAAGCTCATGCACCCTAACCCTTCTTGGCCACCCCTTGCTGCCCCTTGAAGCCCAACATGCCAAGAGGAGGCAACCTTCATGAGTTGACCAAGTCCAAGCATGGTGGAAGAGTCCAAATGAAAGAAGGAAAACAAGTTTATGATTCATTCAACTTGTATACTCCTAGTTTTAGGTTACTTGTGTAGTTTTTCTCCCATTCAAAGTGTGTAAACCTATCCTAACTAGGAGAGGGCTGAAGTCCTAATAGGGAGAGGGCATGGAAACTATATAAATACCCCACCCCTCCTCCTCTTGTAAGGAATCAACTTTTATGAAATAAAACTCTGTTATTTTGGTGTTCAGCTTCTGGTGTTCAGGTTTTTGGTTTTTTGGTTTTGGTTCATTGTTCTCTTGCTTGGCAAACCACCCTTCCTTGTAATTCTCCATGCCCTAGCAGCAAATCAAGCCTCCAAGCAGTAGCCACATCCAAGAAGAGAAGCCTTAAAGATGCCCCAGATCAAGAGCTCCTTCTTCTTCCCTGCTGCTATGATGCAGAACAAATTAAGGGATGCGATGCGGAAGTAAATTAAGATTAATTAATTTTTTTGTGGTTTTTATATGTTTGTAGAAGTTGGCTTCAAATCAAAGAAAAGTTAACCTAACATTGAAAGATACTAATATGATAATTGAAAGCACAACTTTAAGGAAACTAAATTATCAGAGTAATTCAGAAGCAACGGATCGCTGGGGGTTGAGAAACTCCCAGGCCTAGGGTTTCACTCCGAGCTTTCAACAGAACAGAAATAAAGAGAAGGGAAGGGTTATCTAACCAGACAATGATCTTCACAGATTTTGGTGGAAGAACTCTCCCGAGCAGATTGTTGGATCCTCGGAGTCGGATATCTTCGTAATGGATCCTCCAATACTGGTCCTTTGGCGGGTTGGCTTCTCCTGAACTCAAGATCTGGAAGAGAAGAAAGACAATTGATGGAATCAGAGAGTCAAGGAAAAGATTTACCAGGTTGATGAACTTGAAGATCGAAATTGCTGAAAACTGGATTCTCCTGGATGCTGATGTGATTTTTCTTGGAACTTGCTCTAGATCTGAAGTAGCCGGACTGGATCTTGATGAAGGTGGACGGCTTGGACTTGTAGAGAGAGAGAGGCCATGGGAGATGGATGGATCTAGGGTTTGGTGGATGGAAAATAATGAAAGGTGGCTAGGGTTTTGGAATTTCAAGTGGCTAACCTAGGGTTTTGGATAAAGATGGAGATCTCTCACCTCCTCAAGGCTCCAATGGAACCCGGATTACCCCCTCACGGAGCTCAACACTTAGAATAGTGCGGAAGAAGAGAAACCTAGGTCACTCAACACAAGAGAATAGCAAAAATATTTTTCTTCATGATTTTTTTTTAAAAGTTACAAAGAGAGGTCTATTATATAGACCTAAAATTTTCTCCTAGCTTGTACAAATTCCCATGTGGGACTAAACTCTTCCAACCCCTAGATTAGGTAGAAAATCCTCTCCCTTGGCCGACCAAGAGTCCAAAAAAATTGGGACGGCCATAAAGGAATTGTTTTGGAACTTTTATGGCACCTCCTTTGGAGTTGGATTTGGATTTGGAGTCCTCTCTTCTTAAGGTATTTCTTCTTTTCTTCCACTCCAAGTTAAGCTCTTTGATTTTGATTTGAACTTCAATTAGGAGTAGGTTGGATGTCCTTCTTTGATTTCTTCTCCAAGAGAAGTTTTCTTCCTTCTTTGCTTAGGTAAATTAGGCAGGTGTGGGTGCCTCCTTTAATTTAGCCTCCAATTTGATTTTTTCTTCTTTGGATGTGGGGACCATGACACTGGGATGCCTCTATGGCGCCTCCTGGACTCTGGCGTGTGCTCGGAGTGTGGCTGGGCGTGTGGCTTGGAGTGTGGCCTCCACTTGCTTGAACCTTGAGTTGATTGGAAGAGAAATGTGGCACCATTTTGGACCAAATTGAAACCACATTGGGACTTGCACCGAGTCAACATGACTCAACAAAATTTAAATGGTGATTCAAGAAATAAATAAAATAAATAAACTGGTTGACCAGGTCAACCTTTATTACAAACCCTAATTTCTCGGGCAATGTCAATCAGAGATCCAAATGGAGCTCTGAAGTCTTCTTCTGAGTCTGGTGCCCGCACCATGCTAGCCCTAACCCTGATTCCCCTTGTTCTTTCTTTCATATTTTGTTTCTTTTCATTGATCACCTATTTCGTGCCTAACCTTGATACTTGTAGGATCCTTGAGGTGTTTCCCCTCCCCAGAGGAGGCTTTCCTTGCCTTTCGATCAGGTCCAGATCGCCTTCAGATTCGGGAACCAAAGACTTGTTCTTCCAGGTGCCATCTAGAGTGTTGAGGGATTTCTTCTTCAAAGGAACTGCAATCACTGCCTGGTAAAAGCCTTCCCCCTCTTGAGTTCTGATCTAGTGACAGGTACGCTATCCTAAGCCGGGAGTTTCTCAATTCTCATGTCTTGGCTTTGTTATTCTGCATGAGTTATTTTGCAGGTATGATAGTTTCTTGCATTACTAGTCTTCCTACTAATTCTTTACTTATTTTCAGGTCTTTAGCCACTGAATTAAATTCTAAAAAAAATCTTAAAAAGTTAGTTTTCTATTGTGCATCAGTCCTAGGATCGTCTCGCATCACACTCTTCTTAGGACTGTCTTTATGTTTAGATAGTTTATATTTCTACATTCTTGTATGCATTTATGCTTATTTACTATCATGTATTTTTACTTGTATCAATGTATGAAGTGTACTTCAATGAATCGAATCTTTTTATATATATCAATGTTTTATTCTTGTAATTGTATTGTTAAATTTCTGTGATGATTTCATCCTTCCCTTTGCTTTAACCTTTTTTATGTTGACAAAAAGGGGGAGAATTAAGTGAGTAAAAGGAAGAAAGAGATAAGAAGAAGAGAAAGAGATTTGTATAAGAGTTAGCAAGGAGAGAAGATAAGTAAAAGAGAAAGATTTGTATAAGAGTTAGCAATGAGAGAAAATTGAATGTAAAAAAAAAGAAAAGTGCAATGAGTGAGGGGGAGTAATCCTTCCTTTGTTGTTTTGTGTAAATTAGTTTGCTTAAATCTTTAAATTTAGCTTTTCGTTTATAAAACCTCATTGAAAATCAATTTTTCGAATCATCTTTTGAGGGGGAGTATTTTTACTCTTCAATCTTTTATTCAAGAATTTTTTTTGATTACATTCACTATTGCTGTATGATGAGTTTCTTATCTTAAAGCATGTTTTATCTCTGATACTTGAAATTGTTTTAGCTCTAATACTCTTATAGTTCTAATTCAATTCAAATGAGCTTTTAGACTTTATCTTTTTACTACAATAGAAAATGCAATAAGCTTTATGCAAATTGAAAATTTTTTTAAGAGCTTATTATATGAATTCTACTTAAAGATTTTGTCATCATCAAAAAGAAAATGATTGTTGACTCCATTATTAATTTTGATGATAAGTAAAATATTTAAGTATAAGTTGAGTACTAATATGTTTCTTGAAGTGTATTTAATAGAAAAATGTACTCATCAAAATAGCTAAATTGGATTGCTTGTCAAATGATAAAGAAGCTATTTGTATGGATGAAAGATCAGTTACAAATGGACTTAAGTACTTGTGAAATGCTTGAAAAGACTCGAAGTGTTCAACTTAAAAAGGTTTCATAAAAGTTTAGTGATTTTTGAAGAAATCTCAATAAGTGTCGACTCAAAGTGTCGACTCACAGTTCAAGTATCGACTCATGGCAGTACAAGTGTCGACTCAAGCCGGCACACAAAAAGAATTTCAGATGGCACGACTGAAGTATCGACTCATGCCACTCAAGTGTCGACTCAAGGTGTCGACTCAAGGATCGACTTAAGGTCTAAGATAAATTTCTTACAGAACATGCTGAAGTTAAAGACTTGCCTGAGGTGTCAACTCATGGATGTCAAGTATCGACTCAAGTGTCAACTCACCTGAAGAAGTGTCGACTCACCTGAGAATTTCAGAGAGCTTCAATGAAGAATTTTGAACTAGATATCGACTCATGGGACTTAAGTATCGATCCTAAGTATCGACAGCTTAAAGTATCGACACTTGGAGTTCTAGGAATAGTAATGGCTAGTTTTTCAAACATAGAACTCGGCCCTCTTGGCTCCCAATGGCTAGTTTTTTATGTCTAATGGTCATAAACTATCTTTAAGGCCTTGGGATGGTATTTAAGTGATTCGAATTCAAGAAAATCACAAGAAATACAAGAAAGAAAAGAACAAGTGAAAACAAAAGAAAAGAAAAGAAAAGTAAGTGCATTCACTCCCATTCATTGAAAGCAACTACCTTCAAGCAAAAAGAAGTCTCCAAGCATTCAAAGCTATCAAGAAGCATTCAAGTCTAATATTTTTTAGCATTGATTGAGGCTTCATCAAGTTCAAGATAAGCAACTTCTCCAAGCTTCAAAGAGATATCAACTTTACATTAGAAAGCTTTTCTTATTGCTTTACTTTATCTCATATCTTTGTTGTAAAGGTTTTTGGTGAGCCTAAGAATAAAATCAAGGAGGTTTTTGTTTAGCCTACTTGAAAACCAAGGAGGTTTTTGGTTAGCCTACTTGAAAATCAAAGAGATTTTTGGTAAGCCTAGTTGTAAACCAAGGAGGTTATTGGTTAGCCTTTGAAAACCAAGAGGTTTCTTTTGGTGAGCCTTGTAAAAACCAAAAGAGGGTTTTGATTAGTGAGCCTAGAAAACTAATTGGCTATAATTATGGAAGATTATAGTGAATTCCCAAGTGGACCTTGGGGAGTAGATGTAGGTGCATTGGAAAGCACCGAACCACTATACTTGGCTTGTGTTTATGATTGTCTCTAGCTTTCTTTACTTGCTCTTATATTTGTTGCATTTATATTTTCACTGCATATTCTTCAAGAGCATACTCTTTCACCTCACATTAGTACTTGATTAGACATTTGTATTGGCACACATTCTTGCAAGTAATTGTTAGAAACCCAATTCACCCTCCCTCTTGGATTGCTTACTGGGCAACAACCTCACACCCCGCAATGCTCCAAAAAATAAAGGAATAGGGCCTCACATCCTATGATGCACATAGCAAAGGAATTGATAGAATGTCGACTTTATTTCATCAATAATAATTGAATTTACAAGAGGGGTTAATGGTGGAATTTATAGACCACCAACATGAGTTGTATGGGTTACAAAGTGTAGAGTTCTTGTTAGAAAGGCAAGAACTCCTTGGAATTGAATCTTCTTGGATAGCAACTCCTTGAATCCTTGCTTTTGGCATCATGAACTCTGGCTTTTGATCCTTTCCTAGACTTTATCTTGCTTGGACGGCATGTAGTGGTTGGCTTTATCAAAGTGGGCAATAAGAAAGAGATGTGGCACCTTATATAAATGTGCGACTAAAATAATACTTCATAATGGGTGACAAGATGAGATGAAGTGCCCTTCTCTTTTACTCTTAATTTTGGCAATTTCGTGAATGGATAGGGCAACAAAAATAAGATGGCGTCAACTCTTCTTTGGCATGAATCCCTTTTGTATTTGAAGATAACTCCCATTTGAATTTGAAATGGAACTCCTTAGATTGGAACTCTTGAAGAAATTATCTTGATCCCCTTCTGGATGAGCTTCCCTTGGAGAAAGAAATTCTTGGCCGAATACTTCTTCGATTTGGCGACAAAAAAATGAGGATGGATGGCACTAAGGCGGTCTCCTTCTGCTTTACTCATCTTTAAAAAAAATGGTGCTAATTTCTTTCTCATGTGGCCGACCAACACAAGTGACATGGCATGTGTTGTTGTCCAACATAATGTGGCAAATGATGTCCAAGCGTAGGTGACATGTCATGTGATGATGTCCCGGATGATGTGGCAAATGATGTCCAAAACTTGAAGAGGTGGCGCCAAGTGGTGGTTGTCATGTGGCGCCAAGAATGGGTTAACTTGGGTTGGCACATGGTGTCACATAGGGTCTTCAATTGGATCCCCTCTTGTATTACAGGACTCAACTAAAAATTACAAGACTTAACCAACTAAATAACTAATAGCCCAACTTGATCAAATTGATCAAAAGGCGTAACCAATTCATAACTGAACCATACCATACTTAATTAGGCTTGCAAATTCAAAACTCAATTAAAGTTGGTAAAAAGGGATAACAAACAATAGACCATTATAATAGAATTTATGACCCAATTGAAATTAGGGTTTTTTAACAAACTCAATTTTGGTTCTAGGGGGTTTTACAAATGACTCAATTTTGGGGTTTAGGGCTAAACCCAACTAAGCTAAAATAATAGAATTGAAGATAACTATTTACAAGTGATCTAGGGTTTGGGCTTTGGGCTTCATTCACAGGTGATCCACAGGGATGTGGGTTCGACCTGTCATTTTTTTCTAGCCCTGGTATCCGCACTAATTCTTCCTGGATGGTAGGAACTCGACCCTATCAAGTATGGGTCAACTTTATTGTGATAGTGCTCTAGGAAGTCTGGGTAAATTCTTTATAGGTCCTCTCTAGTGATCCAAGAATCGTTAGTCTCGGGGCATCCTTGCCAACGAACCAGATATCGCTGATAGTCCTTGCTTCGAGTAGTGATAATCTTGTCATCCAAGATCCGCTCGATCATATCTCTCTGGGCTGGTAGTATGACAGGTGGACACACATGAGTTGGCTCACTCTCAAGGATTGGATCAGGCCCAAAAGGCTCACTAGGAATCAACGTTGTTTCCTATACTCTAAAGGTCTGAAATGTTGAAAGTAGAACTAATGCCTAGTTCAGGTGGTAACTCAAGCACGTAGGCATTAGGTCCAATTTTCCTAATTACTTTGTATGGTCCACTACTATGGACATTTAACTTCTTCATGGTTCCAGGAGAGAACCATTCAGGTCGTAGCCTAACCATGACAAAGTCTCCTTCATTGAATTCTTTGAGTCTTTTTCTTGAAATGATTCATTGCTTTCATTATTTTTTTTTTACCTAATGACATGCATGAAAATGACTAATAACTATACCTTATGGACTATAGTCTCGACTAAATCCTAAATTACAACTGAGTTTGATCCTTGGTTGGTGGGTGACATTAAGATGAGAATGGTGCATGGACTCCTACTAAATGTCATAGAGTCTGCCAGAAATAGGTTGTAAACCTAACATGCTCAATGGGCTTATGCAACATGCTAACCTCTACAAAATGTAATATAATGGTCCTAGAAACATGGAAAGCTTCAGGAAAAGGTAGGAAGTAAGAAGTGGTCCCGGGTTAGACTAGAAATAAGAAGGGGTTTCAAGGAATAGACCTAGACTAATAGGGTTGACCTTAAAGTTTGGACACTGAATTACATCTACAGGCACTAAAAGGTCCACTTGATGGAAGAATGGGTCAGTAATTTCAGGGAAAAGATCTTCAATTGGGACCACAAGGGTGAAGTCTTCTTGAGGGTACTGGACTAAATAAACCAAGTCCTCACCAATTTTCTCTTGTTCTTGGATTTCAAGACTAGGCTCTATGACCTGAGTCTCTTCTAGTGTTTTCTCAAGTAAGGTCCTAACAATAGGGTTAGACTCCTTATGGGTCTCTTTTTCTAAGGATCCTACCAGTACAGTTTCAATCAAGGTATAGTCATGGTCAACTAACTCTAGGTTGGCTTTAGTTTGGGTATGGTCAGGATTATCTAAATCTAGGTCTACCTCCTATATCTCCTCATCTACATACTCATCTACTAAGCTCACATCAGCTTTATAAACTTCTTCTTCAATAGCATCTTGGTGAACCAATGGGATAGTAGAGGTGGGTCGACTAAGGGAAAATTGATTGATTTCGGGGTTCTTACTATGTATACTGACCTAGTGGGTTCGGGTTGATGGATTATGGGTCTCTTAGGCTCATAGGATATGGGTTCAGCTCTATGGGTTATGGGTATACTAGTTTTCTCTAGGTTTTTGAATCACTTATCTAGTCAGTCACACTTATTGTTCATCAGGGCAAACTGATCACTCATGAACCTCATAAAGGTTTCAAGTTGTACTCCATGGTCAAATTGGGTCAGGTTAGGACTGGTGGGTAAGGGCTCCTAATCTAGAGGTCATGCAATGCAGATACACAAAATCGAACTAGGGTCTCCTAGACCTAGAGCTCAAGTAGAATGGATCAGCTCAAATTATAACCAATTCAATAATTACCCTGTCCACTGGCTAGGTAAGAGATGGGGTCATGGGAGGCTCCACCTACTTTTATAGGGTCCTAATTAAAAACCACGAGTCCACTTAGGATGTTTGCCTCTGGATCTCTAGTCTTAGACACCATATTCAAGTGATAATCAAAGGATTGGGTGCACTAGCTTTCACACAATACTTGGAACCCAACTTGTTGGTATCCCTAAACTACTTTATATTTCTAATTGAATTTAATTAGGATTAGGTTCGATGCAAAAGGTTGTTATTGTGGGCCCATGATAGGTGATGAGTCCTGCCCTGATCTGAGAAGTCAAGTGCCTTTAAGATTAGGTTACAGTATGATGCAATCACATGATATGAAACCCTAATATGCAATGAAGCCAAAATAATAAAAATAGAAAAAAATAAATCAATTTTTTTTCAATTAAATTTTAAATCTGATTAATTTCAGATTTCTGATCTTGGGATATCAAATCCGGCAGTAGCACATTACTTCCATGGGTTGTGACAGTATACTTGCGTATACCCGCTCAGGAGGCATGATTTCCTTCCACCAGAAAAAATGACAAATAATTTTTTTTCTGATTTTTTTCTATGATTAGGTAGCAGATTAACAAAGGATTAACAAAAAATTTATCAATAATTTTCTATATTTTTTTAAGATGGTTTTTATGCAATTTAATTTCAGCCTAGTTCTAGGTATGCAAAAATTTCAGAACTAGAAGTTAAATCCTAGTTTAACCTTCTCTCTGACACCAAAGATGATGCAGAACAAAATGCAAAAATAAATTACTGATTTTAAATCAAATTTCAGAGAGTAATTAAAGATTAATTTTGTCAGGAATTTAACAGGAATAAGACTCAAAGTAATTAAATGAATGAAACTAGTCAACTAGTTGCAACCTACAATATGGATCTAACAAATCCAGTTAGGAAAAAGGACCTGGTGATTAAGAAATCACCGTAAACAAGGGATCTACATATCAAAGGATCAGAAATTAAGAGTTAGGGATGGTTAATACTTTACCAACAAAGATGAAAACCCTCTTGATGTAGATTTGATGGGACTCTCTAGGATCATGCGGCAACACTTCAAGATTGTCGATCCTCAGGCTCTGATCTTCAACTCGACTTGTTCCAAGGCAAAGATAACCATCACTTCGATCTCGATCACCTACAATTAGTCAAACAATCAAAAGTAAATATGGAAGGAAGAAGGAATTTCAATGGAAAAAAGGAAAAGAGAGGAAGAATCTTGAAGGTGGCTAGGGTTTCTGATGGTGGACAGATATAGGATAACTTGGGCCTCACACCCCGCGATGCTTCGAAGAACAAAGGAATAGGGCCTCACACCCCACAATGCTCCGAAGAATAAAGGAATACGGCCTCACACCCTGCAATGCACACAACAAAGGTGTGATATTTGGACATTTGGGTCGAATTCGACAGGCCCAGCCGACTTCGACCCAGTCCAGAAAAAAAAAAAAGAGATTGAAACGAAGAAAGAGATGGAGACCAAAATAGGGGAGGCTTCCTCACCCTTATCCAGCCGGCATTTTTGCCGGAGATTTTGAAGGATGAGTCATGAGGGGAGCAGGAGGTTGTCGGCGATGAGTCCGTGAGGGATTGGAACTCAATTGGGCGGAGTTTGATTTCCAAATGATAAGGAAACCATCGATCATTTCCTTTAAATTTCCCACACCACCACCCCGTCAAGCCTCTTCACGCACCTTCCTCTTCTCCGTCGAGTGATTGAGAATCCCAGACACCAGCTAGTGAGTTCTTTTATTGTTTAGAAGGATTAATTTTGGTTTTTGGTTTTGATTTTTGGTTCGAGTTGCCATGGAGGTCATGGGCCACTGGTGGCCCCGCCATCGCCTGCTTCCGATCCATCGAGGTCTTCCAGTGACCACCTTCCATTGGCCACCACTAGCGACCCCGAGAGGCCGGCTCGGTTGATCCAAGGAAGCAACAGGGGAGGGGTTCGAAAGGAAGAAAGAAAGAAAGAAAGAAGAAAGGGAAGTTTTGGTTTCGATCCAGAAAAAAAGAGAAAGAGAGAGAACATAAGGAGAAAAGAAGAGGGAGAATAAGAATTTTAAATAATAATATATTATTATAGGAGAGAGAGGATCGGGAAGTTTTTCTCGAAATTCATGTAACTAGAAATTTGATTTGAATAAATTTATTTATTATAGGAGAACAGTCTTCTGAGCAGGAAAGCGTTGTGTGAATTTTGGGTACGGACTAATTCGGGTAAGGAATTCTGTATCGATCACCTGTTTATACATGTATTTTATATGGCCTGACTTGATCTAAGCATATATATATACACACATTTGCATGCATGATGTTGTTTCGCATGACATAGTTGATTTCTTGTGATGGACGTTGTGGTTGTTATTATTATTATCGTCTATATTTCATACACCATGTTTTAAAGGAAAGTGATATCCAGATGGGTTGGACCATGATACTGGATTGCTAAATGGGTTGGACCATGATATCAATTATTGAGTGGGTTGGACCACGATACCGATTATTGAATGGATTGGACCATGACACCGATTATTAAAAAATCATAAGACATGTTTTGACTTCATTGATGAAGTGTTAATGAAGTAAATATGGTATTTGGACTAGCCATGCCACGGTAGCACCGTGGTTACACAGCCTAAGCCACGGGCTTTGTACGTGGGAGTCGGACACGGGCGGATAGTACGTGAGACAGCCTGAGCCACGGGCTTTGTACATGAGCATGACCGACCACAGTATGCATGCTTGCTTTGTGGTTGCCAGTCATGGGCTGGAGCATGACCGTGGCTAGCCCAGAACCCTAAAGATAAAGATTAATTAATGAAAATTTTAAAAAATATATATAAAGTTATCAATGTTTTGTCTTACATGAGGCTTGAATTATTTGACTACATAACATGATATACTGGTATTTTGCTATTTTCAGAAATATATATTATTATTGGTATGATCACATGGAAACCTTACTGGGCTATATAGCTCACTCCCTACTTTTTGATTTTTTAGAGACTCAGGATGCATAGCAAGGTTTGGGCTGGGCATGAGACGGAACATCGACTTTTATTTTATTAGTTAGTCTTATATAGTTTTTCAATTACTAATTCTTAGTATGAATTAGTGGACCATTAGTAGTTTGATTTGAATAAAAGAGTTGTTTAATTATATTCATTCTTTTAATTCATGTTGATACAATTTCTATGATTTTTAAATGACTCTTATTTACCTAGGCCTTGCATGATCTCTAGGGTAAAACCTAGGGTTTGTGCGGCCGGTCATGTAGCCGATTTTGGTGATGGATTTGGGGTATGATAGAGTGGTATCAGAGCAAACCAGGTTCTAGGATCTTAGGGTATAAGCTCATCGAGAGAGTGTGGGTTGAATCTTAGTTGGGGTAGATAATGTAATATTTTTTTGACCAATTACATGTTAGTTGTATACTAACAATGACTGGTGTAGGATTTTCATTGTGCATGGTGGTGGGCGTGGACATGCTAGGAGGCCCACAAGATTTGCAGATGGAGCAAATGCTTGAGATCCTATAGAGTAGCACGAGGATACTAGGGTCTTATATGGTGATGAGGAGCATCCATAGGAACCAATGCCCAATCCCATGGACAACACCCCGGAGACTAGGACTGCAGAAGTGGGAATCTTGGGAGGATATGGAGTTCAGCCTGGGGACCAGGTGGGTCTTCCTCAACTGATGCAATAATTAGCACAGCAACAAGCTACTACAAGAACTGATACACTAAGATTAATGGAAGCACAACAACAATAATAGTAGTTTATGCAACAACAGCAATAATTCATGCAGCAGCTATTATTACAGCAACAACAGCCATAAGTTAGGATTCCACAAGAATGACAAATCACTTTGATAGATTTTAAGAAGTATGCACCACCAATATTCAAGGGAACATCTGACCCCATGGAGGCAGAGGGTTGGCTGAAAGCCGTTGAGAAAGTATTCCAGGCTTTGCAGTGCCTGGTAGAGGAAAAAGTTACATTTGCTACTTTTTTATTACAAGACGAGGAAGCCGCTTGGCAGGAGTTAGAGCTTGGAAAGCAAGGACCAACTGATGTACCTTTTACCTGGGCAAATTTCAAAAGGGTTTTCTATGAGAGATACTTTCCTCAAAGTGTTCAGGTACAGAAATTTCAAGAATTTGACTGCTTGGAGCAGGGTAGCTTAATCGTTTCTCAGCATGCTGCAAAGTTTGAAGAATTATCGAGATATGCTCCATCACTGATAGCAGATGAAGGGATCCGGGCCAGGAAAATTTGAAAATTGACTTAGAGATCGGATTCAACATCAGGTGACTGCCTTCGAGCTAACCACTTATAAGGAGGTTGTCAACAAAGCACTGATAATAGAAAGAGGATTGGATGCTACTCAGGCAGAGAGAGAAAAGGTTTTGAAGAAGAGATCCAGATCGGGAGGTTATCAGAGTCAATTAAACAAAAATATCAGTGCAAAGACAAGGAAACCTGACACCACTACACCAAATGACAAAACTTGACAAAGGGATGATGTCTAGTGCTACCGGTGTGGTGGACCGCACCTTAAGCGAGACTGCACCTGGCCAGGAGGGAAATGTTATAATTATGGAAAGGAGGGTCACATTGTAGCTGCGTGTCGTATTGGTTAGGGGTCACAACATCAAGCACCTCAAGCATCTCGTGATGGATATCAGTAGGGAGGACAACAGAAGTTGGGTACCCAAGGATGGGTGTATGCACTCATGCAGTAGGATGCCAACGCATCAAATTCAGTAGTGACAGGTATGATTAGGTTGTTTATTAACAATATTTATGTTCTATTTGATGCTGGTGCCACCCAATCTTTCATATCTGTTAGATCGGTTAAAGAAAGCAATGAGTTAACCTCGATACCTTTAGAATTTGAACTCTATATTTCCACTCCAAGTGGGGATATTTTTGTGGTTAATTGAATTTACAAGGATTGTAAATTGAATATCGAAGGTAGGGAGATGGAAGTCGATTTGATAGTCTTGGATATAAAGGATTTCGATGTGATCCTTGGAATGGATTGGTTAGCAGCATATCATACTTCCATCAATTGTTTTGAGAAGATAGTGAGATTTTAGATTCCTGATTAGCCAGAGTTTCACTTTATGGGTAATAAGCTAACCCCTCTAAGGAGAGTGATCTCAGCCTATATTGCCAAGCAACTCCTCAGGAAAGGTTGTGAAAGGTTTTTGGCAGTAGTAATAGATATCCGATAATAGGAGCTCAGGTTGGAGGACTTACCCATTGTAAAGGAGTTTCCAAAAGTCTTTCTGAATAACTTGCCAGGGTTACCTCCTGATAGAGAAATCGAGTTCTCTATTGATCTTATGCCGGGCACGGGTGCCATCTCCAAAGCTCCCTATAGAATAACTCTGGCAGAATTAAAAGAGCTTAAGGAGCAATTACAAGAATTGTTGGACAAAGGATTTATCAGACCAAGCGTGTCTCCCTAGGGTGCTCCGGTCCTATTCGTAAAGAAGAAGGATGGGAGTCTTCTGCTCTGCATTGACTATCGGCAGTTGAACAAAGTGACAGTAAGGAACAAATATCCCTTACCAAGGATTGATGATTTATTTGATCAACTACAGGGAGCACAGGTATTTTCAAAGATTGATCTTCATTCTGGTAATCATCAATTGAAGATAAAGGCAGAAGATGTGCCTAAGACAGCTTTTAGAACCAGATATGGACATTGCAAATTTATGGTTTTACCTTTCGGTCTGACAAATGCACCTGTAGTTTTCATTGACCTCATGAACCGAGTGTTTAGACCATATCTGGATCAGTTTGTAGTGGTATTTATTGATGATATCCTGATTTATTCAAGGAGTCCATAGGCACATGAGGAATACCTAAGAATAATATTGCAAATACTTAAGGAGGAGAAGTTGTATGCCAAGCTACAAAAATGTGAATTTTGGTTGGAGAGAATTTCTTTCCTTGGCCATGTTATTTTTAAGGATGGTGTTTCTATGGATCCAAAGAAAGTGGAGGTAGTGGTAGATTGGAAGAGACCCATTAACATGACTGAAGTTCGTAGTTTCCTGGGAATGGCAGGCTATTATCGAATGTTTGTTGAAGGATTTTCTCTTATTGCTATACCTTCAACTCGCCTGACCCAGAAACAAACAAAATTTGAATGGACGAATGAATGTGAGTAGAGTTTTCAAGAATTTAAGAAATGATTAGTCACTGCCCCTGTGCTGACTATTCCTACAGAGATAGGGGATTTCAGCATATATAGTGATGCATCTTGAAAGGGTCTCAGTTGTATCCTAATACAAAATGGAAAGGTGATAGCCTATGCCTCTAGACAATTAAAGTCTTATGAGTCAAATTATCCTACTCATGACCTGGAACTAGCAGCAGTAGTCTTTGCCTTAAAAATATAGAAGCGTTACCTGTATGGTAGCTGTTACGAAATCTTTATAGACCATAAAAGTTTAAAATATATTTTCACTCAGAAGGAGTTAAACTTAAGACAGAGAAGGTGGTTTGAGTTGCTATAAGATTATGATCTGACAATCAACTACCATCCAGGCAAGGCAAATGTTATAGTAGATGCCCTGAGTAGGAAGTCTCCAAGTACCTTAGCTGCTTTAATTACTAATCAAAAGCACATCATAATGGATCTAGAGAGGTCTGAGATTAAGGTACGAATTCAAAATTATGGAATTCAATTAGCAAGTATTATGATACAACCTACCCTGATCGACAGAATTAAATCAGCTCTAAAGAAGGATCTGGAACTATAGAGAATTAGGGAGACAGTGGGTCTGGTGCTCAGTCAGAATTTACTATATATGAAGATGATACCCTAAGGTTTGGTAACAGGATATGTGTTCCCAAACTTCTAGAATTAAAGAATGAGATTATGGAAGAGACGCATGGTTCAGCATGTACGATGCATCCAAGTAGTACAAAAATGTATCGAGATCTATGAGAAAACTTTTGGTGGACCGGTATGAAGAAGGACATAGCTCAATATGTTGCTAAATGCTTGGTGTGTCAACAGGTAAAAGCCGAGCATCAAAGACTTGCTGGACCATCGCAGTCTCTTGTGATTCCTTAGTGAAAATGGGAGCACATTACCATGGATTTAGTGACAGGTTTGCCCAAAACTCCTAAGGGAAATAATGTGGCATGGGTGATTATGGACCGACTGATGAAATCAGCTCATTTCTTACCCTTTCGTGTCATTCTCTCTCTGGGAAAATTAGCAAACTTGTACATGGAATAAATTGTGAGACTACATGGGATTCCAGTTTCTATGGTATCGGATCGAGATAGTAGGTTTATTTCACAATTTTGGAAGAGTCTTCATTAAGCGTGGTAGACCAAATTAAGTTTTAGTACAGCATTTCATCCCCAAACTGATGGACAGTCAGAACGAACCATCCAAATTTTGGAAAACATGTTGAGGGCTTGTGTTAAAGACTTGGGTGGTGCTTGGGACTATCATCTATCATTAATAGAGTTTGCCTATAATAATAGTTATCAAGCCAGCATTCAGATGGCACCTTTTGAAGCTTTATATAGTAGGAAGTGTAGATCTTCTATCTATTGGGATGATGTAGGAGAAAGAAAATTGTTTGGTCTATAAATAATGCAACAAATGATGGAAAAAGTACAAATGATCAGGGAATGGTTATGTACTGCTCAAAGCCGACAGAAAAGTTATGCTGATAAGAGATGGAGAGAGTTGGAATTCTTTGTTGGTGACCATGTCTTTTTGAAGGTATCTCCCACAAAGGGTGTGATGCGATTGGTATACGAGACAAGTTGAGCCCAAGATTTGTGGGATCGTTTCAAATTTTGGATATGGTTGGTGAGGTGGCCTATCGATTAGCCCTACCACCAGTCTTATCTGGGGTGCACAACATGTTTCATGTGTCGATGTTGCGGATGTACATTCCTAGTCCCAGTCATGCAATAGATTACGTACCCTTGCAACTTTAAGAGGATTTGACTTATGAGGAGGTGCCTATACGAATCGTCGACAGTAAGGATCAAGAGTTACGACACCGAACCATACCATATGTGAAGGTGCAATAGAGCAATCATAGTGAAAGAGAAGCTACATAGGAACTTAAAGTAGAGATGTGAGCAAAATATCCACAGCTTTTTGAAATACCATGTACGTAAATTTCGAGGACAATTTTTTTTAACAGGGGGAGAATATGATATTTGGACATTTGGGCCAAAGTTGGCAGGCCCAGCCAGCTTCAACCTAGTCCAAAAAAAAAAAAAGAGATTGAAACGAAGAAGGAGATGGAGACCGAAATAGGGGAGGCTTCCTCACCCTTATCCGGCCAGCATTTTTACCAAAGATTTTGAAGGATGAGTCATGAGGGGAGAGGGAGGTGGTCGGCTATGAGTTTGTGAGGGATTGAGACTCGATTGGGTAGAGTTTGATTTCCAAACAACGAGGAAACCATCGATCGTTTCCTTTAAATTTCTGACACCGCCGCCCCGTCAAGCCTCTTCACGCACCTTCTTCCTCTCCGTCGAGCAACCAAGAATCCCAGACACCAGTCGGTGAATTCTTTTACTGTTTAGAAGGATTAATTTTGGTTTTTGGTTTTGATTTTTAGTTCGAGTTGCCGTGGAGGTCGTGGGCCACCGGTGGCCCCGCCATCGCCTGCTTCCAATCTGTCGAGGTCTTTCAGTGACCACCTTCCATTAGCCACCACCGGTGACCCAGAGAGGCTGGCTCGGTTAATCCAGGGAAGCAATAGGGGAGGGTTCGAAAGGAAGAAAGAAAGAAAGAAAGAAGAAAGGGAAGTTTTGGTTTCAGTCCATGAAAAAAAAAGAGAAAGAGAGAGAACATAAGGAGAAAGGAAGAGGGAGAATAAAAATTTTAAATAATAATATATTATTATAGGAAAGAGAGGATCGGGAAGTTTTCTTGAGCAGAGGGAGAATAAATTTATTTATTGTAGGAGAACAGTCTCCTGAGCAGGAAAGTGTTGCACGAATTTTGGGTACAGACTAATTCAAATAAGGAATTCTGTATTGATCACCCATATATATATGTATTTTACGTGGCCTAACTTGATCTGAGCATATATATATATATATACATTTGCATGCATGGTATTATTTTGCAAGGCATAGTTGATTTCTTGTGATGGACATTGTAGTTGTTATTATTATTATCATATATATTTCATGCCCCATGTTTTAAAGGAAAGTGATATCAGGATAGGTTGGACCATGATACTGGATTGCTAAATGGGTTGGACCATAACACCTATTATTTGATAGAAAAGTGCCATAAGAGCCAATCATTGTAAGGGCCTTTTTTTTATATTCTTCCAACTCTTGTATGACATTATATATTAATAAAGGCATATGTTTTTCATCATATACTGTTGTGTCTTATTTATGATTATGATGAACCCCATAGATTAGAGCAGTAAAATTAGGGTTATGATGAAGTTCAAAATAGTGAGACCTAATTTCCTATAAACCCTAATCTAAAATGTTCCTAGTCATTGAACCATTGATTCAGGGATCAATGAATTCGATAAGACTAGCATATCCTATGTATGCTCAGATGATGAGAGTGGTTGGTCTCACAACCACTTGTGTAGAGACACTAATACAAGGATAAGGGTGCTCATCAGGGTATGAGTACACTGAACTGATCCGTATCGGGACTATCTTATGGAAGTCTTACTACTTGTCAAAAGATAGATCCCTGAGTAGGAGTTGTGCATGTGATCTTTAGACCTGAGGTCACCATGGTTCCTTATGCACACTAAGACATATTTTGGTTCATACTCATTCATGCCATTATGACATGTATGGGGTGTTCTGGGTATGGTGAAAGGTGTATGGAGGATACGAGTGGACCAACAAGGAATCGATCATTCCTAGTAAGAGGAATTGTTATCCTATGCCATCTCTTCGATGAGTGACATAAGGAGCCTTTGATCAAAGCAGGATGAGATTAGTAGAATCTAATCAGTCATCAGTTGAGTCCTCACTATCTTGTTGAGATTCGATATGATTAAGTGTTAGGGTTTGACATCTATCCATGCCTATCACATAATCGGGATAATGGGAGATCGAAAGATTGAATTGCACGACAACTTACTACTGAAGGGTATTTTGATAATTTCTACCAAATTTCTCATCTTCCGGGTAGGCATGATACATTGCTAGACGTCAATCTTGTCTTGTAGGTATTCATGAACCAATTGGATTGGTTTCATGAGTCAATTCGATGGATGGTTCGAATTGGACAATTAGATGAGCTAGTTTGACCTAATTAGGTCAATCAGGTTTGATTGGATCGAATCGGCTCAAAACTAAACCTACTGCTAGCTAGATGTCGAACCCAATGGATCACACAAACTAGAGAATTGGACAAGGAAGTCATTCATGATTTAATTAGGGTCATAGGATCCTAATTGGTTAGCTAGGTGACACACTAGCATGTGTAGGCTAACCTAATTCCTAAATCCAATTGGATTGGGTCTGGTTGCTTGCCAAATGGACTAACCAATTTGTGGGAGACCTAAATTGGGTTATGTTCTAAGTAAGATGAATTTATCAGATTTTATCCGATATTTTTTGGAAGTTTTATCTCGGAATTATGAAGAGTCCCTAAGGCATGGGACTCTTGGTGCCTAAATGATATGTTGGCATTCAAAAGGGCCTAGAAGGGTCTATAGTTCTCTGATCAAAAAAAATTTAATATGATAGGAAAGCTTATTTAATGCCCTTTCATTTGACACCCATATTGCATATACTTTGACTTTGTCAAAGGTAGCATATGGCATGGAAAAAGGTTGACCAAATTGTGAAGAGAAGCAACTCTTCATTTGGCGCGCAGAAAGGACCAAGAGTCCTTCTGCATATGAGTTTCTTCTATTGATTGGACTTCTTCTAATCTTTATCTTTATCTCCACAGCCTTTTATGAAGGGTTTGACTGGTCAATGATTTTTGAATTGGAATGAAGAAGGAAAGGATGAATGGCACACATGAAAGGTTGCGACTTTTCATGAGAGGGCACACGGTTTGAAGTAGAGTCCTTCTACTTTCAAATCTCTTCGATTTTCTTCGACTTTTGGGAAATGAAAAGATGCCTCTTGGCTCTTCCAAAGATCGGTACTTGCTATGTGGTGTGCAAAGGTTTCATTTTGATATGAAGAGATGTCAGATAAGACTCCTGAATCCTAAAGAGTCTAATCAGATATGAAGAAACATATCTGATAAGAGATTTTGGGATGTGTTTCATGCCTCTTAAGAAACTATTTAAAGGGTGTACAGTGGAATGAGATGATTATTGATTCAGTCATCTGAAATTGGAGTCTAGATTCTACCATATTATCCATCTGAGTTTTTCTCTCTCCCTCTTCCTTTCTTTAAGACAAGACTTGTCTTGTTAAGACAAGGTCTTTTCTATTAGGACAAGGCTTTGTTTTAGGACATAAGCCTAAAGAGTCCTAAAGGAGGATTGTCCTAAAACCAAGAGTGGTTTAGAAGAGTGTCCAAAGAGTCCTATAGTGGGATAGTGAGTCCTATAAAGGCCAAAGTCTAAAAGGCTGCCGAAAGAGTCCTACCCGGGCAAGCAACTTCAAGAAGGAGTTCTTCCTTGTTTCAAATCTTGTGTGGATCACCGTTGGAGGACTTACACTTGTGAGTCTAGTGGAAGAAGTGGAATATAGCACTCCAGGTATATTTCATTAACCTTCTTTTATGACATATTAGTTGTAATCGAATAAGGGATCTTGGGAATTAGGATTTCTAACTGATAAAGTGTTATCTTTATGTATGAAATTTTATAATTCAGTCTTACTAAGTTGCGTAATGATCTCCATGAAACTACAACAGTGAGTCCCTGCAATGAATTGCATATATGAGATTCACATGCAGTATCTAATACCCATGAATTAGAAGATTGAAGAGGGGTGACTTTAAGCTGCATGGGGCAAGTGGTGACGCCATATATGCTGAAGCTGTGGGCACCTATCTTCTTTTATTACCTTCGGATGATGTAATAAAGCTAGAAGAATGCTTCTATGTACCAGATATTATTAGAAATATTATTTCTATCCCCTTGTTATTACAACAGGGATATGAAATAAGTGTAAAGAGCAGTGGCTGCTCTATTCTTTATAATAATAAAATATTTGGACATGGATCTTTTATAAATGATCTTCTAACTTTGCAACTCAATGATAATATTTTTCTTGTTGATGATAAGAAGAGAAAAAGAGATAATGATAATATCACATATCTCTGGCACTGCCGATTAGGTCATATCAGTGAGTCAAGAATAAACAAGTTAGTCAAAGATAATTACTTTGACTCTAATGATTTCCAAACATTAGGAACTTGTGAATCTTGTCTCAAAGGAAAAATGACTAAGTCTCCATTCACTGGACATGGAGAAAGAGCAACTGAATTGTTAGGTCTTATACATACTGATGTGTGTGGACCTATGTCAACTCAGGCTAGAGGAGGATATTCTTATTTCATCACTTTTATTGATGATTTATCAAGGTTCAGTTATGTGTATCTTATGAAACACATATATGAAGCTTTTGATAGATTTAAAGAATATCAAAGTATGGTTGAAAAACAAACTGGACTTAGTATTAAAACTCTTCGTTCTGATCAAGGAGGTGAATACTTGTCTAGTGAGTTTTTGAACCATCTCAAAGAGAAAGGCATTATTTCTGTATGGACTCTTCCTTGTAAACCCCAGTTAAATGGAGTGGCAGAAAGGAGAAATCGCACCTTATTAGATATGGTGAGGTCCATGATGAGCTTCACAGATCTTCCCATTTCCTTTTGGGGACATGCCCTGGAAACTGCTGCATATATATTAAACAGGGTTCCATCTAAGTCAGTAAGTAGCACTCCATATGAGTTATGGAATGGCAAGAGACCAAATCTTAAATACATAAAGATTTTGGGTTGCCACGCTTATGTCAAGAACAATTTCGGACATAAGTTAAGTGCTAGGGCTAACAAATGTAGGTTTGTTGGTTATACAAAAGAGGATGTTGGATACCTCTTTTATAATACTACTAAGCAAAAGATAATTGTTAGTAGGCATGCTACATTCTTGGAGCAAGAATTTATCCAAGAAAGAAGTAGTAATTCTTCACTTGAGTTATGTAAAGAACTGAACCAACAAACTGATGAGCCTTCAAGAGATATTCCTCAACCAGAAGTTCTTGAGGATCAAGAACAGTGACAATACACACCTCCTCTCCGAAGGTCAAAGAGGGTGCGATGAGCATCTCTTAGATATGGCTTTGTCATCAAAGATGACAATGAAGCCAGTATCATACAGAATGATGATCCTGTGACCTATTTGAAAGCTGTCAAGAGTAGAGACTCCGACAAATGGCTAAGTGCCATGAAATATGAAATCGACTCCATGTATTCCAATCAGGTTTGGACTTTGGTAGACCTACCTGAAGGAATTAATCCAATAGGGTGTAAATGGATCTTCAAGAAAAAGATTGGAGCAGATGGTCAAATTGAGACCTACAAGGCTAGACTGGTAGCAAAAGGTTTCAGACAAAAATATGGTATAGACTATGATGAAACTTTTTCTCCAGTAGCTATGCTCAAGTCCATTTGGATAATGCTTGCCATAGCAGCATACCATGACTATGAGATTTGGCAGATGGATGTAAAGACTGCTTTCCTCAATGGAAACCTTGAGGAAGAAGTCTATATGTCATAGCCAGAGGGTTTTGTCTCAAGTGGGAGACCAAATTAGGTATGCAAATTAAAGAAGTCTATTTATGGACTTAAGCAAGCATTGAGAAGTTGGAACATCCATTTTGATGAAACAATTAAAAGATTTGGTTTTATCAAAAATGTGGATGAACCATGTGTGTATAAGAAGACAAGTGGGAGTGTACTTGTTTTCTTGGTTTTGTATGTGGATGACATACTGATCATTGAAAATGATATCCCAATGTTGCAATCAATTAAGACTTAGCTATCATCAAAGTTTTTCATGAAGGATTTGGGAGAAGCATCCTATATACTGGGTATAAGGATCTATAAAGATAGATCCAAGAGGATGCTAGGCATATCCCAATCCAGGTACATTGACTTAGTGTTGAAAAGATTCAACATGGATGGAAGTAAGAAAGGTTACTTGCCAATATGTCAAGGCATACATCTCTCTAAAAATATGTCTCCTATGACATCGGAAGAAAGAGAGAGGATGACTAAGATTCCTTATACTTTGGCTATAGGATCAATTATGTATGCTATGTTATATACCAGACCTGATGTTGCTTATGCCTTAGGAATAGTGAGCAGATTTCAGGCAGATCCAAGAGAAGATCATTGGAAAGCTGTGAAAAATATTCTTAAGTACCTTAGAAGGACTAAAGATATTTTTCTAGTATATGGAGGATCTGAGTTGAAATTAGAAGGCTATACAGACTCTAGTTTTCAATCAGATCCAGATGATAGCAAATCCATATCGGGGTATGTCTTCACCCTGAATGGTGGTGCAGTGAGTTGGAAAAATACAAAACAACCAACAGTAGCTGACTCAGTCACTGAGGCAGAGTACATAGCTACAAGTGAAGCCACAAAGGAAGCTATCTGGATGAAGAAATTCATCATGAAATTGGACGTAGTTCCTGATATACAACAACCAATGCCATTGTACTGTGATAACACTGGAGATGTTGCACAAGACAAGGAACCAAGGTCTCATCACAAATCCAAGCACATTCTAAGACAGTTCCACCTCGTTCGAGAGATAATAGAAATATAAGATGTTGTCATCAATCGAGTAGATACAAAGAACAATACAGTAGACCATTCACTAAAGCATTAACTAAGCAATAGTTAGATCGCTACTTGGATGGTATGGGTATAAAGTACAAGGACGATTGGCTTTAGTGCAAGTGGGAGTTTGATAGAAAAGTGCCCTAAGAGCCAATCATTGTAAGGACCTTTTTTTGTATTCTTCCAACTCTTGTACGACATTATTCCAACTCTTGTATGACATTATATATTAATAAAGGCATCTGTTTCTCATCATGTATTGTTGTGTCTTATTTATGATTATGATGAACCCCATAAATTAGAGCAATGGAATTAGGGTTATGATAAAGTTCATAACAGTGAGACCTAATTTCCTATAAACCCTAATCTAAAATGTTCCTAGTCATTGGACCATTGATTTGGGGATCAATGAATCCGATAAGACTAGCTTATCCTATGTATGCTCAGATGATGAGAATGGTTGGTCTCATAACAACCTGTGTAGAGATACTAATTCAAGGATAAGGATGCTCATTAGGGTATGAGTACACTGATGCTCATTAGGGTATGAGTACACTGAACTGATCCATACTGGGACTATCTTATGGAAGTCTTACTACTTGTCAAAAGATAGATCCCTGAGTAGGAGTTACACATGTGATCTTTAGACCTGAGGTCACCATGGTTCCTTGTGCACACTAAGCCATATTTTGGTTCATACTCATTCATGCCATTACGACATGTACGGGGTGTTCTGGGTATGGTGGGAGGTGTATGGAGGATATGAGTGGACCAACAAGGAATCGATCATTCCTAGTAAGAGAAATTGTTATCCTATGCAATCTCTTCGATGAGTGACTTAAGGAGCCTTTGATCAAAGCAGGATGAGATTAGTGGATTCTAATCAGTCATCAGCTGAGTCCTCACTATCGAGTTAAGATTCAATATGATTAAGTGTTAGGGTTTGACATCTATCCATACCTATCACTTAATCGGGATAATGGGAGATCGAAAGATTGAATTGCACGGTAACTTACTACTGAAGGGTATTTTGATAATTTTTACTAAATTTCTCATCTTTCGGGTATGCATGATACATTGCTAGATATCAATCTTGTCTTGTAGGTATTCATGAACCAATTGGATTGGTTTTATGAGTCAATTCGATGGATGGTTCGAATTGGACAATTAGAAGAGCTAGTTTGACCTAATTAGGTCAATCGGGTTCGATTGGATCGAATTAGCTCAAACCTAAACCTACTGCTGGCTAGATGTGGAACCCAATGGGTCACACACACTAGAGAATTGGACAAGAAAGTCATTCATGATTTAATTAGGGTCATAGGATCCTAATTGGTTAGCTAAGTGACACACTAGCATATGTAGGCTAACCTAATTCCTAAACCCAATTGGATTGGATCCGGTTGCTTTCTAAATGGACTGACAAATTTATGGGAGACCAAAATTGGGTTATGTTCTAAGTAGGATGAATTTATCAGATTTTTCTGATATTTTTTGGAGGTTTTATCTCAGAATTATGAAGAGTCCCTAAGGCATAGGACTCTTGGTGCCTAAATGACATGTTGGCATTCAAAAGGGCCTAGAAGAGTCTATAGTTCTCTGATCGGAAAAATTTTTATATGGTCAGAATGTTTATTTAATGCCCTTTCATTTGACACCCATATTGCATATACTTTGACTTTGTTAAAGGTAGCATATGGCATGGAAAAAGGTTGACCGAATTGTGAAGAGAAGCGACTCTTCATTTGGCGCGCAGAAAGGACCAAGAGTCCTTCTACAGATGAGTTTCTTCTATTGATTGGACTTCTTCTAATCTTTATCTTTTTCTCCATGCCCTTTCATGAAGGATTTTACTGGTCAATGATTTTTGAATTGGCGTGAAGAAGGAAAAGATGAATGGCGCACATGAAAGGTTGCTACTTTTCATGAGAGGGTGCACGGTTTGAAGCAGAGTCCTTCTGCTTTCAGATCTCTTCGGTTTTCTCCAACTTTTGGGAAATGAGAAGATGCCTCTTGGCTCTTCTAAAGACCGGTACATGCCATGTGGTGTGAGAAGGTTTCATTTGGACATGAAGAGATGTCAGATAAGACTCCTGAATCCTAAAGAGTCTTATCATATATAAAGAAACATATCTGATAAGAAATTTTGAGATGTGTTTCATGCCCCTTAAGAAACTATTTAAAGGGTGTACGGTGGAATGAGATGATTATTGATTCGGTCATCTGAAATAGGAGTCTAGATTCTACCGTATTATCCATCTGAGTTTTTCTCTCTCCCTCTTCCTTTCTTTAAGACAAGACTTGTCTTATTAAGACAAGGTCTTTTCTTTTAGGACAAGGCTTTGTTTTAGGACATAAGACTAAGGGGTCCTAAAGGAGGGTTGTCCTAAAACCAAGAGTGGTTTAGAAGAGTGTCCAAAGAGTCCTATAGTGGGATAGTGAGTCCTACAAAGGCCAAAGTCTAAAAGGCTACCGAAAGAATCCTACCCGGGCAAGCAACTTCAAGGAGTTCTTCCTTTTTACAAATCTTGTGTGGATCACCGTTGGAGGACTTACACTTGTGAGTCTAGTGGATGAAGTGGAATATAGCACTCCAGGTATGTTTCATTAACCTTCTTTTATGACATATTAGTTGTAATCAAATAAGGGATCTTGGGAATTAGGGTTTCTAACTGATAAAGTGTTATCTTTATGCATGAAATTTTATAATTCAATCTTACTAAGTTGCATAATGATCTCCTTGAAACTCCAACATTATTGAGTGGGTTGAACCATGATACCGGTTATTGAATGGGTTAGACCATGACACCAATTATTAAGAAATCATAAGAGACATGTTTTGACTACATTGATGAAGTGTTAATGAAGTAAATATGGTATTTGGACTAGCCATGCCACGGTAGCACCGTGGTTACACAGCCTGAGCCACGGGCTTTGTACGTGGTAGCCAGCCATGGGCAAATAGTATGCGGGATAGCCTAAGCCACGAATTTTGTATGTGAGCAGGACTAACCACAGTATGCATTGTCGCTTTGCGGTTAGAGCATGACCGTGGCTAGTTCAAAATCCTAAAAATAAAGGTTAATTAATGAAAAGTCTAAAAGAAAAATATAAAGTTATCAAGGTTGTCTTACATGAGACTTGAATTATTTGACTACATGACATGATATACTGGTATTTTACTATTTTTAGAAATATATATTATTATTGGTATGATCACATGGAAACCTTACTGGGCTATATAGCTCACTCCCTACTTTTTGATTTTTCAGAGACTTAGGATGCATAGCAAGGTTTGGATTGGGTGTGAGATGGAACATCAACTTTTAGTTTATTAGTTAGTTTTATGTAGTTTTTCGGTTGCTGATACTTATTATGGATCAGTGGACCATTAGTAGTTTGATTTGAATAAAGAATTATTTAGTTATATTCATTCTTTTAATTCATGTTGATATAATTTCTATGATTTTTAAATAAATGACTCTTGTGTACCTAGGCCTTGCATGATCTCTAGGATAAAACCTAGGGTTTGTGCGGTCGGTCATGTAGCCGATTCCGGTGCTGGATTCGAGGCGTGACAAAAGGAATTGACAGAATGTTGGCTTTTTTTCATCAATAATAATTAAATTTACAAGAGGACTTAATGGTGGTATTATAGACCACCAACATGAGTTGTATGGGTTACAAAGTATAGAGTTCTTGTTAAAAAGGCAAGAACTTGGAATTGGATCTTCTTGGGCAGCAACTCCTTGAATCCTTGCTTTTGGCATCATGAACTCTAGCTTTTGATTCTTCCTTATGTTGCCCAGTAAGCAACCCAAGAGGGGGGATGAATTGGGTCTCTAAAAATTATTTAAATGCAAGTGTGTGATCCAATCCAATAATCAAATTAAGTGCTATGAATGCAAGTGTGAAGTGCTTTTATTGAGTATGCAGCAAAAATATAAAGTAATAAATAAAATAGCAAGTTAAAGAGACAAGCAATCACAAACACAAAGAAAGTATAGTGGTTCGGTGCTTTCCAATACACCTACATCCACTCCCCAAGGCCCACTTGGAAATTTACTATAACCTCAACTGATTATAGCTGATTAGTTTTCTGAGCTGACTAATCAAACCTGACTTGTTTTCACAAGGCTCACAAGTCAAAACCTCGCTTGGTTTTATGGGCTAAACAAAAATCTAATTGGTTTTAAGACTCACCAACAACCTCCCTTAGTTTTGCGGGCTAACCAAGAACCTAATTAATTTTCAAGGCTAACCAACAATCTCTATGGTTTTCTAATAGGCTAACCAAAAACCTTTACAACAATAATAAGTTTGAAGTAAAGAAACAATGAAAGCTTTCTAATAAAAGCGGATATCTCTTTGAATCTTTGTTGTAGTGCTGCCTTCAACTTGATGAAGCCTCTTTTAATGCTCAAGAAGGTTGAACTTGAATGCTCTTAAAGGCTCTTGAATACTTGGACACTTCTTCTTGCTTGAAGGTGGTTGAACTCAATGAATAGAAGTGAATGCACTTCTTTTCTTTTCTCTTGATTTTCCTCTTTTCATTCTTTTGTGTTTAGATTTGATTTGAATCATATAAATACATTTCCAAGGCCTCAAACTCGGTTTCTAGCCATTAGACACGAAAAACTAGCCATTGGGAGCCAAGAGGAGCAAGTTCTGCATTTGAAAAACTAGTAGTTACTGTTCCCAGAACTCTAAGTGTCGACACTTCAAGCTATCAGTCAACACTTAAGGTCGACACTTGCACTCCATGAGTCGACACCTAGTTCAAATATCTTCAATAAAGCTTTCTAGAATTCTCAGGTGAGTCGACACTTCTACTGGTAAGTCGACACTGTGAGTTGACACTTGAGATCCATGTGTTGACACTTTGTTGGGAATTGTGTCCCAAAGCCAATCGCCTGGGTTGTAAGTGGTTGAGCTCAGTATTGTATTCTTTTTATGAATTAATAAAATATTATTTTTGACAGCTCATCACATATTATATTTCCCTGATATGAACTCTTTCCTTGTGATGAAGTCCTTAGGACTACACTGACTTCGATATAGAGAGGATGTATCGAGTGGTCCTTAAACACTGTTCACAACCAAAGGATATATTGTACTAGATGGCAATATATCAAGTATAGGTTGTTGTAGTTCACATCATTTGGTTGTCCTCTTAACCAAATGAGTGTGGTGACACTGATGTGATCTACAAGTGGGATATGTGGTATCTCATTGAACGTGACTCCGTGCAGCCCCTTTCTGCCAAAGGAAAACTCACGATTGGATATGGGTATATGTGTCCCTCCGACCTGAGGTCATCATGGTAGCTTGCAAGCAACTCCCTGTACTTTGGTGCCGAACTACCCAGATTTTTAATCAAGTGACGGAAGGTTTCTGGGTACAGGAAAGTACTTGTGGAGCAGTGATGGACCAAGATGGAATTGACCTGTCCAAACAATTTGGATCGAATGTCTCGTAGTATCTCAATTTAGCAAATCCTCGACCGGGGTAGCCCAAGTGAAGAGTCACTGGGCTTGCGAGGTTGAGACACGTAATGGACTGACTCTATCTGGGTTGGCAGCCCAATCTCAGTCGTCCTGAGCATTAGAGGTCAAAGGGATGAATTATACGGTAACCATATGCCAGAGGTTCGATAGTTTGCTCCCGCATCTTCGACCTATTCGGATGCCGGGACCCATTGCTAGATGGTTTCCTATGTTGGTACTGGAATTGTTCCAGTGCTACCATTTAGGTTCGAACCTATCAGGTCACACACCACAGAGGATTACTCTCTCATCCGGATACAGATTATGATTAGAAATCATCTCGGTTTTATGGTCACGGTATTTTTTTAGCACTCTTTTCCCCATCTTGCCCTTGTCTATGCCAACCGAAAAATATTCCGGGCTGACCAGGACTGAACCAGGATTTTATTGAATCAGTTTTGAACTGTTTCGGAGTTCGTTTTGGCCTCCAATTAGTTGTGAACCAATTTTTACCCTTGAACCAAAGTTTGAACCGGTTCAATTGGATTGAACCAAATGGATTTAAATGGGTTTGGAGCGGATTTTATTGAACCGGTGTTTTCTCTCCGCTTGACCGTTTTACATGGTACTTTGATAGAAGAAACTCCATGCGCTAGGATGCCAAACGACAATGCCTCCTCCTCTCCTTCCACCCAATTCATTTAATCTCCTCTTAATTCCTGGTTAAAGGCTCGGTTAATGGATTTAACCAGAGCCTCTTCATCTCCTAGCCTCTCCATCTCCCTCTTCCCTTGCTCTTTATATAAACGGCAATCCTCTATTTCAGCAAACAGTGAAAAAAATCCAAGGGATTTCTGGGCGTTGTCTTTTCCCATTGAGAGGCTAAAAAATTCTTCCTGTTTGAGAGCTTTATCCTTGCTTCCACTGGGTGCTAGAAGGGCTGGGTTTTGGTGTGTATTAGGGAGAGAAATAAAGCCATTTTTCCTATTGATTGTAGTGCTCATTCAACCTCTGCAGCAAACCTATGTTGCTGCTACTTACCGTGACCAAAACTCCTTCCAGCGGCTAGCACCGCGCGTGAGGGTGGTTCCGAGAGCCCCGGGCGTGTCTCCCCTCTAGAGGGAGTATCCTTCTACTCCTTGGAGCAAGCGAGACGTTCCTCATTTGCTGCTGTTGCTCCTAACACCAAGGAACAAGCTGCTGTTTTGTTCTGCAGTAGAAATTTCAGGCAGCAACTTGGGTTACTTGGTACAATTTTTTTTGTCGTATTTTCTTTGCAGATTCTTGTCGGAGATCGAAGAAGACCATTCTCCCTTGCCACTGCTTCGATTCAGGAGGAAAAGGAGCTCCGGACATCGCCATTTGGTCGCTGTTTTCAAAACCAAAAATAGACCAAACCAGCGTCCAAAGGAAGAAGACTGTTGGAATAGATTTATCCCTGCTATTCCAACCTATTCCAGGTTTATTATAGGGTTATTCTAGGTAGAATAAAGGTATGGAAAATTTATTTTAAATCATGCATAAATAGATGTATTTATTTATATATTTTACAAATATTATATGCCTTGTTACATGCCTATTTTTAATACATACAACTTGAATAGATTAGGTTCTAGGCATAGCAGTTTTTCTGCTGCGCATTTTTTAAAAAATGTTTTAAAATCCCCTGTGCTCCCGTGCCCTATTTGCATGCCTAGTGTAGGTTTATGTCAAACCTCTTGCAACGGTATCTTTCAGTGGTATCAGAGCCAGGTTGCATGTGTAATCTATTCCTGTATGCATGTTTATAGATTAAAATTGGTTTAATCTAATAATGTATCTAATTTTCTTTTTGGAACCTAGTTGAGACCTTCACCATGACCGTGTGTCTTTGACACGATGCGGATTGTCTGTGTTGGCCTCTTCAGAAGGATCCTTAAGGAATATTAAAATTAAAATTATTTTAATTTGTTGATACATGTTTTTAGGCATGTTTTATATTGGATATAAAATATTTGTAAAATATCTTGATGCATGATTTGGTATGTAAAAATTATTTTACATAGAGACTTAATTAAAAATTATTTTAATTAAGTGTTTGGCTTATTAAAAATTGTTAGGTTTATGAAATCTAAAACATTGCATAAGCCATTTTGGGTTAATTGGGTTAGCTGACTTGTTGGGTTCTTAAATGGGTTAGACCTAAGTTTAGTTGAACCAGATAACAAGAAGATTAAACAAAAGTTATTTAAGGTACTTCTTTAAAACTATCTAATAGTTAGATTAGTTGATTCGTTCATCTAAAATAGATCTAATTAGTGGCTCAATGGACACCCGAGTCTTTAGGCTAGTCTGATCGAGTCTGGTAAACCGACCGGTATCGAGGTAGGTTTGTCATTGTGATCATGGTTGTATGAGGCTACCTCTTTCCTGGCCAACTTGGTTGGTTCTAAGAAAGATGGTTAATGGCAGATACTCACCCATGATCTCACCTACCTGGCTAGTCGAGTCGACCAGAACTGATTGGAAAAGCTCAATGACTCGAGTTAACCCATGTCACCCAGGTTGATCGATCTGACTGATCTATAGGTGCCCATGGATCAATTTGTTGATTTATATCAACCCTCCTGGAATCTAATTGATTCAGTGGGAGGATGATCCATGTCCTTGTCTTCTTTTCTGTCACAACAAAAAAATCCTCTAAAATTATTAGGTCCTTAAAAAGACTAAGTCAAGGAGTTGACAGTGTCTTAGCCTCCCATTAAGTCGGTTAGAAATGTGTCCACTAGCTTGGTGTGCATCAGCAGTTCCAAAAAATGGGTGTACATCCGATGACTGGAATTTCTATTTGATCAATGAGGGTTCAGTGCAACCTCCTTAACGGGACCAGGTGAGCCGGCCAAAGTCGGGCTTGGTCTTTAGTTAGCTGGAAGCATTGGATTTGTCATTTTAATAGTTGGACCTAACCAGAAACCTGCAATAGGAGGCCCCAAGGCCGATTAGGGTGTTCTCTGGGGCAAAATAAAATACTGAAAATTGTTTAGGAAAGCAATTGGTTTATGAACCTACCTTTAGGCTCGTATAGGTGAGCCGGCCAAAGTCGGGCTCATGCGTGGCCTATTGGATTTCAGTACCCACTTGAAAAAGTGTTTTCACGGATTGGAGTTAGAGGCTACCAATCTGAAAAATTAGTGGAAGAAACCTTTAGACTAAAGTCCAAATCTTTTGGTTAAATTATTAATTCATACACTAATTTGGTCTTTTTTTTCTTTTCAGATGTCTTCTAATTTATCGCTCCGGTCACTTCTCGATAACGAGAAGTTAAAGGGTCATAACTTTGATAGTTGGTATCGAAGATTAAGAATAGTTCTGGAGCATGAACGGATCCTCTATGTGATAATGGATCCGGCACCTGAAATCCCTCCCGCAAATGCAAGGAGTGCGGTCAGAGATGCTTATCTGAAGTGGATCTCTGATCGGACTACTGTCCGATGCATTATGTTAGCGGCTATGAACGACGAGTTCAGTTGCAAATTCGAGGAGGCCCAACCTGATGAAATCCTTCAAAAGTTGAAGGAATCCTTCGGCACCCCGGATGATGTAGAACGGTACAAAGTGTCTTGTGCCATCTACAACTCCAAGATGCCGAATGGTAGTTCAGTCACTAATCATGTATTGTACATGATCAAGTTGATTGAAAAATTGGGCAAACTCGGATGCCCCTTGCACGAGCAGCTCGGCAAGGATGTGATCCTAAATTCTCTTCCCTCCTCCTATCTTGATTTTCTCGATCATTACAGAATGAACAAGCCTGCAGTAAACTACCATGGTCTTTTAGGGTTGCTGCAGACTTTCGAGAAAGACCACCAACTGAATAAGGGGGTGGTGAATTTAGTGGGAGGAAGTAGAGGTCGTCGTCCCTTTAAGAAAGGGAAGAAGAAAATGAATAAGAAGGGAAAGAAGGTGCAGAATGCTCCTGGCCCTAGTCAAACCAGGAAGTATAAGGCTGATAAGTCTTCTGCAGAGTGCTTCTACTGTAAGAAGAAGGGACACTGGAAGAGGAACTGTCCTCTTTACATTATGTCCCTTGATCCGAACAGGCCGAGGAAGCAGAAGTCTGCTGAACAAGGTATTTATATGATAAAACCTTGTAATTACTCAATTGTTGATACTGCTAACTATGTATTAGATACTGGTAGTCCAATTTACGTTTGTAATTCGTTACAGGGACTTCAAGTTAGTAGAAGATTTGAAGATGGAGAATAATTTCTGAGCGTTGGGAATGGAAATCGTGTTCCAATACTGGCGGTCGGAGTCTTGCGTCTTGTCTTTGAGTCTTATACTGTCGAACTAGTCGACTGTCACTATTGTCCTAGTTTCATTATGAGCATAATCTCTGTAGGCCTTTAGGCCAATTATGGTTTTGAACTATAAATAAAAGGAGATTTTTGCAATGTTATTTTGAATAACTCTATTATAATGAAAGCTAGATTAAATAATGGCATATATATACTATCAAGGCCTGTTAGTGTAATGTACACTTCTTGCAAATGTCCAAGATTAGATAATGTCAACGATTTGTATCTTTCGCACTGTAGGCTAGGTCATATTAACCAAAATAGGTTAAACAAGATGCGAGGAGATGGACTCCTCGAGGTCAGTGATTTTGAATCACTGCCCACTTGTGAATCCTGTTTACTTGGTATAATGACCAAGTCACCTTTTACTGGAAAAGGTGAACGAGCCACAGAACTTCTAAGTCTAATACATACTGATGTATATGGACCGATGACAGTTAGTGCCAGAGGAGGATACAAATATTTCATTACTTTTACAGACGACTTTTCAAGGTTCGGTTATGTCTTTCTAATGAGACATAAGTCTGAGTCGTTTGAAATGTTCAAACGATACCGTAATGAAGTAGAAAAGAAACTAGAAAAAATATTAAAACCCTTTGATCTGATCGAGGTGGCGAATACTTATCTGGTGCATTTTTGACATATCTTGAGGAGAATGGAATTCTCTCTCAGTGGACTCCTCCAGGAACACCACAGTTGAATGGTGTGTCCGAAAGGAGGAATCGAACCTTGTTGGACATGGTTCGATCCATGATGGGTTTTGCAACTCTGTCGCTATCCTTTTGGGGATATGCGCTTCAGACAGCCTGTTACTTATTAAATGATGTTCCAAGTAAGTCTGTTGTCTCCACTCCGTATGAGATGTGGACTGGACATAAACCCTCAATCTCACATCTTCGGGTCTGGGGTTGTCCAGCTTACGTAAAGCATTTAGACTCAGACAAACTTGGTCCTAGGTCTGATCGGTGTTTATTCATTGGTTATCCTAAGGAAACCAAAGGGTATTTCTTTTACTTGGAGAATGAATAAAAGGTGTTCGTTGCTCTTAGAGCTATCTTTTTGGAAAAGGAGTTCCTTAGAGAAGGAACTATAGTCTCTAAGATTGAACTTGATGAAATTTAGCCAATAGAAGAACCTGCACACTCTAAGGACATCGTAGAACCGGCTATGATTGAATAACACCTAGAACCTATTAGGAGATCCGGTAGAATACCGCGTCAGCAGGATAGATACTACGGTTTCTTGGTCCGGGATGGCGATCCCATTGAGCTCAATGAGAATAATGAGGATCCGATCACCTATATGGATGCACTTTAGAGATCTGACTCTGAGGCATCGCTTGGAGCCATGCGATCTGAAATGGAGTCCACGGAAATCAACAATGTTTGGACATTGGTTGATCCGCCTGAAGGTATAAAACCCATCGGGTGTAAATGGATCTTCAAGAGGAAAAGGGGCACAGATGGGAAGGTAGAGACCTATAAAGCCCGTCTGGTTGCCAAGGGGTATCGTCAGCGATATGGTATCGATTATGATAAGACTTTCTCCCCTATGGCAATGCTCAAGTCCATTCGGATCATGCTTGCTTTGGCAGCATATTTTGATTATGAGATCTGGCAGATGGATGTCCGAACCGCTTTCCTAAATGGGGAGCTGGAAGAGGAGGTGTATATGATACAGCCTGAAGGGTTCACATCCACAGATGAATCAAAAGTATGCAAGTTGCAGAGGTCCATTTATGGACTCAAGCAAGCATCTCGAAGTTGGAACTTACGATTTGATAGGTGTATCAAATAGTACAGCTTCGTTAGGAACGGAGAAGAACCGTGCATCTATAAATGGGTTAATGGTTCTGTGATTGTATTCCTAGTACTGTATGTAGACGACATTCTCTTAATCGGGAATGATGTCGCAGCATTACAAGGAATAAAGGTCTTGTTATCATCTCAGTTCTCCATGAAGGACTTGGGTAAAGCTTCTTACATACTAGGTATAAAGATCTATAGAGATAGATTTAAGAAGCTTTTGGGACTGTCCCAGTCTATGTACATTGACACCGTGCTGAAACGGTTCAGCATGGAAAATTCCAAGAAAGGCTATCTCCCGATAGGTTCTGGAATTACTCTTTCCAAGAAGGATTGTGCGACAACTCCTGAGAAAGAGAGCGCATGAGTAGAGTACCTTATGCTTCTATAGTAGGCTCTATCATGTATGCTATGACTTGTACTAGACCAGACGTGGCATACTCACTAGGAGTAGTGAGTAGATACCAGTCTAACCCAGGTAAGGCGCATTGGAAGGTGGTTAAGTCCATCCTTAAGTATTTAAGAAATACTAAAGATCAATGACTGATTTATGGAGAACCTGACTTGAAACTTGTAGGGTACTCTGACTCAAGTTTCCAGTCAGATAGAGATGATAGCAAGAGTGTGTCAAGGTTTGTATTTACCCTGAATAGAGGAGCGATCTGCTGGAAAAGTTCCAAGAAGGCAACTGTTGCAGACTCGGTATGCGAAGCAGAATACATTGCAGCATCAGATGCAGCAAAGAAAGCTGTGTGGTTGCGGAAGTTCCTTGGAGAGCTAGGGGTGGCACCTTTCCTAGATGGTCCTGTTCCGGTGTACTGTGACAGCACTGGAGCCATTGCTCAAGTTAAGGAGCCTAAAGCTCATCACCGCACCAAGCATATACTACGGCGCTACCACCTCGTACGAGAAATAGTGGAACGAGGCAACATCAATCTTCTGAAGATCGATGGAAAAGAAAATCTGGCCGACCCCTTCACTAAAGCCCTCGGAATAAAAGAGTTCGACTATTGTAAATGGGAAATGGGTATTAGATACTCTTCTGATTGGCTTTAGTACAAGTGGGAGTTGTTGGGAATTGTGTCCCAAAGCCAATCACCTGGGTTGTAGGCGGTTGAGCTCAGTATTGTATTCTTTTTATGAATTAATAAAATATTATTTTTGGCATCTCATCACATATTGTATTTCTCTGAAATGAACTCTTCCCTTGTGATGAAGTCCTTAGGACTACACTGACTTCGATACAGAGAGGATGTATCGAGTGGTCCTTAAACCCTGTTCACAATCAAAGGATATATTGTACTGGATGGCAATATATCAAGTATAGGTTGTTGTAGTTCGCATCGTTTGGTTGTCCTCTTGACCAAATGAGTGTGGTGACACTGATGTGATCTACAAGTGGGATATGTGGTATCTCATTGAACGTGACTCCGTGCAGCCCCTTTCTGCCAAAGGGAAACTCACGATTGGATATGGGTATATGTGTCCCTCCGACCTGAGGTCATCACGGTAGCTTGCAAGCAACTCCCTGTGCTTTGGTGCCGGACTACCTGGATTTTTAATCCGGTGATGAAAGGTTTCTAGGTACAGGCAAGAACTTGTGGAGCAGTGATGGACCAAGATGGAATTGACCTGTCCAAATAGTTTGGATCGAATGTCTCGCAGTATCTAATTTAGCAAATCCTCGGCCGGGGTAGCCCATGTGAAGAGTCACTGGGCTTGCGAGGTTGAGACACGTAGTGGACTGACTCTGTCTGGGTTGGCAGCCCAATCTCAGTCGTCCTGAGCATTAGAGGTCAAAGGGGTAAATTATACGGTAACCATATGCCAGAGGTTCGATAGTTTGCTCCCGCATCTTCGACCTATCTGGATGCCGGGACCCATTGCTAGATGGTTTCCTATGTTGGTACTGGAATTGTTCCAGTGCTACCGTTTAGGTTCGAACCTATCAGGTCACACGCCACAGAGGATTACTCTCTCATCCGGATACAGATTACGATTAGAAATCGTCTTGATTTTATGGTCACGGTATTTTTTTAGCACTCTTTTCCCCATCTTGCCCTTGTCTATGCCAACCGAAAAATGTTCCGGGCTGACCAGGACTGAACCAGGATTTTATTGAATCAGTTTTGAACTGTTCGGAGTTCGTTTTGGCCTCCAATTGGTTGTGAACCAATTTTTACCCTTGAACCAAAGTTTGAACCGGTTCAATTGGATTGAACCAAATGGATTTAAATGGTTTGGAGCGGATTTTATTGAACCGGTGTTTTCTCTTCGCTTGACGTTTTACATGGTACTTTGATAGAAGAAACTCCATGCGCCAGGATGCCAAACGACAATGCCTCCTCCTCTCCTTCCACCCGATTCATTTAATCTCCTCTTAATTCCTGGTTAAAGGCTCGGTTAATGGATTTAACCGGAGCCTCTTCATCTCCCTCTTCCCTTGCTCTTTATATAAACGGCAGTCCTCTGTTTCAGCGAACAGTGAAAAAAATCCAAGGGATTTCTGGGCATTGTCTTTTCCCATTGAGAGGCTAAAAAATTCTTCCCGTTTGAGAGCTTTATCCTTGCTTCCACTAGGTGCTAGAAGGGCTGGGTTTTGGTGTGTATTAGGGAGAGAAATAAAGCCCTTTTTCCTGTTGATTGTAGTTCTCATTCAACCTCTGCAGCAAACCTGTGTTGCTGCTACTTACCGTGATCGAAACTCCTTCCAGCGGCTAGCACCGCGCGTGAGGGTGGTTCCGAGAGCCCCGGGCATGTCTCCCCTCTAGAGGGAGTATCCTTCTACTCCTTGGAGCAAGAGAGACATTCCTCATTTGCTGCTGTTGCTCCTAACGCCAAGGAACAAGCTGCTATTTTGTTCTACAGTAGAAATTTCAGGCAGCAACTTGGGTCACTTGGTATAGTTTTTTTTGCCATATTTTCTTTGCAGATTTTTGTTGGAGATCGAAGAAGACCATTCTCCCTTGCCACTACTTCGATTCGGGAGGAAAAGGAGCTCCGGACATCGCCATTTGGTCGCTGTTTTCAAAACCAAAATCAGAGCAAACCAGCATCCAAAGGAAGAAGACTGTAGGAATAGATTTATCCCTGCTATTACAACCTATTCCAGGTTTATTCCAGGGTTATTCTAGGTAGAATAAAGGTATGGAAAAATTATTTTAAATCATGCATAAATAGATGTATTTATTTATATATTTTACAAATATTATATGCCTTGTTACATGCCTATTTTTAATACATGCAACTTGAATAGATTAGGTTCTAGGCATAGCAGTTTTTCCGCTGCGCATTTTTTTAAAAATGTTTTAAAATCCCCTGTGCTCCCGTGCCCTGTTTGCATGCCTAGGTAGGTTTATGTCAAACCTCTTGCAACGGTATCTTTCACACTTCAGGTAGGTCTACAACTTCAACAAGTTCTATAACAAAAATTCCTTGGCAATGAGCCGATCTTTGAGTCGACACTTGACTGGCATGAGTTGACACTTCAGTTGTGCCATCTGAAACTCTTTCTGCGTACCGGCTTGAGTCGACACTTCCACTGTCACGAGTCGATACTTGAGTTGTGAGTCGATACTTTGAGTCGACACTTGATCGAGATTTTTTCAAAAACATCTGAACTTCTGCTGAAACAAATTTGCGTTGAACTCTTATGTCCTTTCAAGCATCTTCAACTACCAAAGTCCTCTTTAAGTAGATCTTTCATCCATATTTGGAACTTTTTCAATCAAACAATTTTTGTTAAGTTGATAAGCACATTTTTCTATAAAGGCACACTTCAAAGAAATAGTTAGTACTCAATTTATACTTAAGTATTTTTCTTATCATCAAAATCAATAACGAAGTCAACAACTTTAGACTTTATCTGGCTTGGGCGACATGTAGTGGTAGGCTTTATTCAAGTGGGCGATGAGAAAGAGATGTGGTGCCTTATATAAATGTGTGATAAAAAAAAATACTTAATGGGCGACAAGATGAGATGAAGTGCCCTTCTCTTTTACTCCTCATAATTTTGGCAATTTCTTGAATGGATGGGGAGACAAAAATAAGATGGTGTCAACTCTTCTTTGGCGTGAATCCCTTTTGTATTTGAAGATAACTCCCATTTGAATTTGAAATGGAACTCCTTAGATTGGAACTCTTAAAGAAATTATCTTGATTTCCTTCTGGATGGGCATCCCTTGGAGAAGGAATTCTTGGCCAAATACTTCTTGGATTTGGTGACAAAAAAATGAGGATGGATGGTGCTAAGGCTTGGACTCCTTCTGCTTTACTCATCTTAAAAAATATGGTGTTAATTTCTTTCTCATGTGGCCGACCAACACAAGTGACATGGCATGTGTTGTTATCCTGGATGATGTGGCAAATGATGTCCAAGCATAGATGACATGTCATGTGATGATGTCCCGGATGATGTGGCAAATGTTGTCCAAAACTTGAAGAGGTGGTGCCAAAAGATTGTTGTCATGTGGCGCCAAGAATGGGTTAACTTGGGTTGGCACATGGTGTCACATGGGATCTTTAATTGGGTCCCCTCTTGTATTACAGAACTCAACTAACAATTACAAGACTCAACCAACTAAATAACTAATAGCCCAACTTGATCAAATTGATCAAAAGGCATAACTAATTCATAACTGAACCATACCATACTTAATTAGGCTTTCAAATGCAAAATCCAATTAAAGTTGGTAAAAAGGGCTAACTAATACTGGACCATTATAATAGAGTTTATGATCTAATTAATATTAAGATTTTTTTACAGACTCAATTTTAGATCCAGGGGTTTTTATAGATGACTCAATTTTGGGTTTAGAGATAAACCCAACTAAGCTAAAATAATAGAATTGAAGATAACTATTTACAAGTGATCTAGGGTTTGGGCTTAGGGCTTCATTCACAAGTGATCTACAGATATGTGGGTTCGACCTATCGTTTTGTTCTGGCCCTGGTATCCACACCAGGTGAGGCTTCTTCTTGGATGTTGAGAGGAGGCGGTGTCTTATTTTTTGTTTGTAACAAGGTTCTTCTCCAATGGGATAAAGCAATCTCTCTTTTCTCCTACATCTCTTCTTCTATCTCCTTTGCATGAAATTGAATCCAAGGAAAGATTGCAACCAGCTGGATTCTTGATTACATGGAATCAGGAAGGCTGATTCATATCTGTATGATCTCTCCCTCACTGCTTTCGCTGCATAGGCGCTGATCCGGATCCCTGACAAGTGGTATTAGTACCTAGGAATCTCAACAAAAAGTGTGCCATCTTAGAAAAATGATCAACCATAACATAGATGGAGTCGTGTCTTCGTATGGTCTTTGATAACCCTAACACAAAATCATACTAAGGTCTTGCCATGGATAATCAGGGATAGGTAAAGGGGTGTATAGGTTGATGTTTTGTTTCTACTATTTGGCAACAGCACAGGTTCGACACTGGACCATCACTTGGGCCACATTTTGCTTGAGGCTAAGCTAAAAGAACTAGTCTTCTACTACTAAAATGGTTTTGTTCCTACCAAAATGTTCGGCTAAACCCCCTGCATGGATTTTCCAAATTAAGAATTCTCATATGGAGGTTCGGGGAATGCACAAATTATTTCCTTTGAAAAGGAATCCATCATGAAGGGTGTAGTCACTATACAAACTAGATGGTCCTTGGCGAATAGATTAAAAAATCTTGCTAAAGTCAGGATAATTTCATATTCTTCTTTCAATCTATCAAATCCTATGACTTTAGTTCTTATAGAGGTCAAGAGCACGGAACGATGGCTCAACGCATCGACAACTCGGATTTTAGTGCCAGCATGATGTTTCAAAACAAAGGTGTAAGCTTGAATGTACTCTACCTACTTGTCGTGCCTAGGGTTCGGCTTCTTTTAGGAACTATGGAATCGGAGTGCTTTATGATCTGAATATAGGACAAACTCCTACGGTAAGAGATAGTGTCTCCAATACCTTAAAGCTTGAACTACCACATACAATTCCTTATCATAAGTTGAATACCTTAATTTTGCTTCATTCAACTTTTCACTAAAGAAGGCTACAGGGTGGTTCTCGTGACTTAGAACTCCTCCAATTCTAACTATGGAGGCATCACAAGCAACCTCAAAAACCTTTGAAAAGTCAGGTAGCCTTAAAATTGGTACTTGGGTCATTTTCTCTTTGATCTCAAGGAAGGCTCTATTGGCATTCTTAGTCCATTCAAAAGTCCCCTTCCTAATGTAGTCAATAATGGGTACGACAATTATACTAAAACCTCAAATGAATCTCCTGTAGAAGGTGGCAAGGCCATGGAAGCTATGTACATATATGCTTTTGGGTACAGGCCACTCAACTATGGATTTAATCTTTTCTGAGTCGGTAGACACTCCTTTGGGGGTAACGACAAAATCTAGAAAGATGACTCTAGGGATCATGAAGCTATATTTCTTAAGATTGGCATAGAGGCTGTCACTTTTGAGGGCTTGGCATACTTGTTGGACATGGTCTAAGTGATCCTCCTTAGTTCTTAATGAGGATGTCATCGAAATAGACTACAACAAACTTTCCAATAAAAGATCTTAAAACTTGGGTCATGATCCTCATGAATGTGCTAGGGGCATTTAAAAGGCCAAAAGGCATCACTAACTATTTGTAAAGGCCATCCTTAGTCTTAAAAGCTATCTTCCACTTATCTCCAGGTCTAATCCTAACTTAGTGATAGCCACTCTTAAGATCAATCTTAGAAAAAATAGTTAATCCGACCATCATGTCTAACATATCATCAAGACGGGTATAGGGAAATGATATTTGATTGTTATCTTATTGATGGCATGACTATCTACACACATTCTCCAAGTGCCATCCTTCTTGGGGGTCAAAAGGGTAGGTACCACACAAGGGCTCAAACTTTCTCTAATGAATCCTTTTTGAAGGAGATCTCTAACTTGTCTTTGCAACTCTGCATGTTCAGTGGGATTCAGCCTATAATGTAGAAGGTTTGGTAAGGTAGCTCCTGGGACCAAATATATAGCATGCTGGATGTCCCTTAATGGAGGAAGGTGATCGGGTAGGTCTTCTAGAAATATATCTTGAAAGTCCATCAAGATCTTTACGACTTCTGGGGTTGTTCCTTAGGGGTTTGTTCCTGGATTTCGTTAGTGGTCAATATCTAAATAGATAATCCTTCATTGATCTATTGTTCTAGATCCATAGCATTGATTAAGTGTAACCCTGCTTCCTTTTATCTTAGATTACTAAATCCTCTCTTCTGATTATCCTTATTTGGTGATGAGTTTATAACTATTTTCTTTTCTTGGTAGGTGAAGGAATAAGAGTTGGATCGCCATACAAGGTAGCATCATGATCATACAACCAAGGTTTACCTAAAATGATACTGCTAACCCCATAGGAAGAACATCACACCAAACTTCTTCCTGATAGGATTGGATCTGAATCAAAACTCGACATCTTAACTTAATGGGGATGGAAGTCGAATCTATCCAAGACATCTTATATGGATTAGGATGGGAAATAGTAGTCAAGCCTAGATTCTTAATGGCCTTAGTTGAAATGGCATTAACACAGCTCTCGTTATCTATAATGATCTTATAAACCTTTTCCTTTATCTTGACAAAAGTTTGAAGTATGTTGGTCCTTCTCTAGTCCTCATGCTCTTTTGTTTGGGCCAGGATACATCTAACAACTCCTAACATTTTAGTCAGATCATTATCTTCTTCATCTCCCTCATACTCATCCACTAGATTTGACCCAGCTTCATAGACTTCTTCCTCAAATTCTTCAAAGGTTCTTGGAGTCTCTTCCTCTAACTCTCCTATGTGTAAGTCTTGGATAGGACATTGACTAGTATAGTGGCCAACTTTATGACACCTGAAGCAATGTACATTTTGATGATTATTGCTTAGAACTTCAGGGCCTTACCCCTATCATCTTTGCAAGCTAGTGAGGTAGTATGATTGGGTCGATTTGAGAGAATTTGACTAGAGTTTGACCTATTTCCAGGGATACTAATCCTACTGGGTTCAGGTCGACGGATTAGGGGTCCCCTCATAAATCTCTCACAGTCCCTAGCGATTTGGTAAGCCTACTTTAGGTCAAGGACTTCTCTCAGGAATATTTTCCTTTGGATTTCTTCACGTAGGCCTACTCTAAACCTAGACAGGGTGATGGCCTCCAACTCGACCACACTACATCTCATGATAAATTTATCAAACTTAGTGATATACTCAGATACGGTTCAATTCCCTTGGCTCAATCTTGGCCGTTGATCCAAAAGCCTCTGCTTATAAGACAAGGATAGGTACTTCTCCCTAAGTTTGATCTTCATGGCTCTCCATGTGATAATGGGCATGTCTTCGCTCTATCGACAAATGCACTCAACATTTCTTCAATACAATCTAGCTTGTCAAACTAACCTAAGTTTAGTAAATTTGTACTTTCTTTCTTTCGACATCTTATACCACTCAAAGTATTGATCCATGTCACTCTCCCAATCAACATGCACTTAGTATCTAAATTTCCATCAAAAGTGGGTGCATCGAGATGTATGTTCCTAAGGGCTCTTTCTTTCGAATCCACAAAGTCTTGGTGTGGGCATCTAGGACTAGGATTATGTTCAGGGTGGGATTATGGTAATGGGCTCTTGGTCCAAAGGGAGTTGGTCTAGGTGATTCAGGTTCAGTGTGGTCAAATAGGTCTCTTCAAAGGTTCCAATTCGCTCCTCTATTTGATCAAACCTATTATTTAGTTGCCTGAATTGCTCAGTCATAGTTCTCATCAAAGTTTCAAGATTGGATCCATGGTGAGACTTGGTTGGGTCTGGGAGTATTGGTATGGGGTTCCTGATCTAGTGGTCGTATAATACAAACCTAGCTTTTAAGGCTCCTAGATCTAGAAGTTTAAGATAACATGAATTGCCAAAATACTAATCAAGACTGTAGTCACCCTTTTAACTGGCCGGGTAATAGGTGGGATTGTGGAAGGCTCCCCTCGCTTTCACGAGGTCCTAATTAAAAACCACAAATCCATTTAAGGCATTTACTGTTGGACCCCTACCCTTAGACACCAATATCCAGGAGTAAATACATAATCAATCAATGCTAAGTCTCAACATGATCATGAACTTGACTTGTTGATGTCCCTAGTTTTAGGTTCTTACTCAATTTTATGTTAGGCTTGGGTTAATGCAATATGTAGTTGGTTATTTTTGGGCCAAGGAAAGGTGATGAAATCCTTCCCTTATCTTGTGATAAGATTTCCTTTAAATGTTTTAAAATGAATGCATATCCAACAATCTAACTAATCAATAGAACATAAAGACTATGAATAACATGCATTTCAAAATTCAAATTTCTAAATTTCAAATTTCAAATTTGAATTTTCAAATTTAAAATTTTATAATTCAAATTTTAAATTTTAAATTTTTGAATTATGGTTAGGTGGATTCAAATTTGAATTGTGCCAAAAAATTTTAGAACCTAAGTTGTGCTAGAGGAGTAAACATACAATGAAACATTCAATAATTCTAATCATGCAAGCATGCACTTAGAACAATGGGCCCTCCAATTTTGGGTTATCACATCTAGCCTTGGCTCATTACTCCCATGGGTCATAAGTATACTTTCGTATACCCGCTCAGGAGGCATGATTTTCTTCGATTAGAAAGTAAGCTAGGAAAATAAAAATAAATTTTTAAAAATTCAGATCTGAAGTCTATGGGAAAAGATTCCATATCTGATTTGGTTTGGCAAAAAAATTACTTAGGAATTGCAAATTAAACTAAGATCTGAAAAGCTATGAGATGAGCTTTCAGGTATAGTCCTTAGATGATGTAAAAATTTTCAACAACGTGCATAACTTGTCCTAGTTAACCTTGCTCTGATACCAAGAATGATGCAGGATGCTAGATGGAGTTTATAACTTAGGCACTTAGCAAACTAAAATAAGCAATGACTCCTTCACATATCAGCAATATTCATGCATAAGAGGGAGCAAATAAACTCAATGAAAGAGACTACTAGATGAAAGTTGGATTACTCGTAATGTAGTTTCCATTCAATCAAAAGTAGAAAGGACCTAATGATTGAGAAACCATTATAACTAGGACAAGAACTTTCAAATAATTAGACCTAAGAGTCTAGGAGGGGTTCTCTTACCAACAATGAGCTCTCATACTTTTGGTGGTGGTTTAATTTCAGCACTCCAAGGACTAGTGGTTGGATTTGAAGACTATCACTCCTTGGATGGAAAACTCCTAACTTTGATGATTCTGAAGCAAAGTAAACCTCATCTTTAGCTCGAGATCATGGAGGATCCTGCAATGGAAAGCATTAGGGGCCGTGGGATGATTGAAAGAAAAAGGGAATTGAGAAAATTGAAAGGAGGGAAAGAAAGATGGTGGTTGGCATCTTCTTGGAACTAGGTTGAATAGATTGAGCCTCACACCCTCTCCCTCATGGAGTGTCAATGCAATAAAGCAATGGAAGAAGAATGAAGCTTTCATTCATTCATAACATGGTTTGATTACAAGAGGGTTAGGGGTATTTATAAACTTTCCTAGCCCATTTCAAATTTGAATTACAAGCATAAAGAGTGGAGAGAAGAGTGGGATTATATGCGTGAAAAGTGGAAAAATAAGTGAGGCGCCCATCTTGAATTCAAATTTGAAGTCTTCATGCCTTGGGCACACAAATGGTGTGGAAGGTGAGGTGGAATGCTGATTTGGCATGGAGGTTGAAGTGGCACGCCAACTTAGATTGACTTGGTATGGAGGTGAGGTGGTTTGCTTCATCCAAACTTGATGCACCTTCACTTGGGTTTGATCTTCAACCCATGGTTCATGCTTGTGATCAATTAAGCTCCACTTGACTGATTACAAGACATTATTAAACCCAACATGACCAAATTGAACCTAACTTGGTCAAATTACAAGACTAAATTGAAATTAAAGTTGACTAGACTCTAATGGACTCATACTAAATTAAAGGACTCATACAATTATGCACAAAGTTGAAACCAAAATCAGAATTTGGTTTATTCACTTGCAATCCATAAGGAGCTTGGGTTGATCAGGTTTGATTAAAGCCTCTTTTGCATTCTGGTGCCTGCACCACCAGATCTCCTTAATGATGCTTCTATAATAGGCTTCGAGTTTGATTCAATCAAATCTAGTTCTTTGAGTTCAGTCAATGATATCAATTTTTCTACCTATTGAACTTCTTTAAGTTCAAACTTAAAGGCATTAGTTCCTTTCCCAAGGAAATCTCTTTCCAAAAGACTACCTTATTACTAACAAACACTCTATGTTCATCAGTATGGTAGAAGACAACCCTTAGTTTCCTTTGGGTACCATATAAATGTAAACTTATCAGACCTTGGCCCAAGCTTGTCTATCTTTAAATGTTTAACATAAGTTGGACATCCCCAGACCCTAAGGTGTTAGAGTACTGGCTTACGCCCTGTCCATATTTCATATGGAGTTTTATCTAAAGACTTGCTAGGAACTCTATTTAAAATATAACAAGCCGACTCTAATGCATATCCCTAGAAGGAGATAGGCAAACTCACAAACCCCACCATAAATCGAACCATGTCTAATAGGTTTGATTCCTCCTTTCAGATAATCCATTATATTGGGCTATCTTGGAGGAGTCCATTATGAGAGATCTCAATCTCTTCCAAATATATCATAAATCCACTTGTAAGATATCACCTCCTCAATCAAATGAAAGGATTTTAACATATTTACCAATTTATTTCTTTACTTCATAATAAAATTGTTTGAACATCTCAAATGACTCTGACTTATATCTCATCAAGTAAATGTACCCAAACCTTGATAAGTCATCAATAAACTTGATGAAGTAGTGGTATCTGCTTATGGTTAAAGTATTCATGGGTCCATATACGTCAGTATATATTCGACTTAGAACCTTAGTGGCTCTTTCATCCTTTCCAGTAAAAGGTGACTTAGTCATCTTTCCAAGATGATAGAGCTCACAGGTCGGCAATAATTCAAAATCATTAACCTTAAGGATTCACTCTTTAGATAACATGTTTATCCTATCTTATTAGTATGACCTAGCCTACAATGCCAAAGGTAGGCATCAGACACATTTTCAATCCTAAGGAGTTTGTTGGACGTGTACATTTCATTCATAGGCTATGATAAAATATAAATTTCATTCTTCATTATCCATGCACTATAGTAACACCATTTAAAATAATATCACAATAACTATCTTTTATTGATAAATGATAACTATTTTTGGCTAAAAGGTCTATAGGGATCACATTCATCAAAAAACTAGGACAATAGTGACAATCACCTAAAATAATGACACTAGATAAAAAACAAGCTTGAGTATTCCTAATGCTAGAACTAGAACTGATTTTCCATCTCCAACATTCAGGAATTTCTAACCATTTTCAAATCTTCTACTAACTTAAAGTTCCTGCATCAAATTGCAAATATTAATAAGGCTTTTGGTATCAAATATCTAGGTAGTAGTATCATAAATAAAAAAATTACAAGGTATTATCATATAATTACCTTGTCCAGTAATTCCTTGCTGGTTCTTTTTCTTCCTTGGTCTATTTGGGTCCAGTGAGGCAATTTAAAGAAGACAATTCCTCTTCCAGTGTGCCTTGTTTCTTATAGTAAAAGCATTTAGTTTAAGTCTTGTAAGATTTTAACTTCTTGGTCAGACCTAGCTTAGTCGCTGGAGTACTTTGCAACTTTTTCTTATTCTTCTTCTTCTCTTTCTTCAAAAAACGACACCCTATCAATCCTCCCACTATATTTACCAATCCCCTATGGAGCTGATGATCCTTCTTATAGGTCTGTAGTAATCCTAATAGACCATGGTAGTTTACTACATGCCTTGTCATTCTATAATGATTAAGAAAGTCCATGTAGGATTTTGATAATGAATTAAGGATCACATCCTTCCCCAGCTATTCATGTACGGAGAATCCAAGTTTTCCCAGTTACTCAATCAGTTCAATCATGTGCAATACATGATCTATGACCAAGGTCCCTTCCCTTATCCTTATGTTAAAAATGGCACAATACATTTTGTACCTTTCAATATCATCGTGAGTATTGAAGGATTCTTTCAACACTTGAAGTATATCCTTTGGCTGAGTATCCTCAAACTTGTGATTCAATTCATCATTCATGGATGCCTGCATAATATAACGGACCATGGTTCAGTCACTGAGCCACTTTTGATAAGTATCTTGGACCACACCACAAACATTTTGAGCAGGCTCCTCAATGCCACATCTGTTAGCACGTATAGAATATGTTTATGCTCTAGGACTATTTTTAGCTTTCAATATCAGCTATCAAAATTGGATCCTATTAATTTTTTATTGTCTAGTAATGAATGGAGTGACAAAATGGTGGTCATATTATTCTGAAAGAAGAACAAGACCTAATTAGTACATGAATCATTTAATCCTAAGGACTTGGTCTTTAGTCTAAAGGTTTTTCCACTATTTTTGATCAAATTGGTAGCCTCCACCTTCAATTCAAGGAATTGCACCAATTTCTTAGCAGGTACCATAATCCAATAGATTGCTCACAAGCCCAACTTGGCTAGCTCACCCATGTGTATTGATAAATGTATTAATAATCCCAATTTAACCATTAAAATAAATAGTAATTACTTTGTATTTATTAAGAATTAAAGTTTTTTATTAATGTTTATAGAAAAGGAGCTTATAAATTTAAAGAGCTTAATTTTTGAAGTCCGATGATGCAGACAACACTCAAATCAGAGTTCGAACGAGCCTAAAATTTAAATTTAAAGTTTATTTAAATAAATGCATGTATTTTAAAGTAATCGATCCACCATGGACTGGTTGCTGGGTCTATAGAATGCGACTTGGTCCACCGGTATCTATTTCTACCGATCCACAGGGCCACTCCATGGACCACTATCATCGTTTCACACCGCCCGACCACCGAAGCTTTCCCCCACCATTCCCCTTGCCATCAGGAAGCCTTCCACCATCGGAGCACTATCGAGGACCCACCACCGCCGCCTCACACCGCCATGCTAAAGAAGCTCTTTAAGTCCCAATCAAAGAGGAGATCTTAAGGATCCAGGATGCAACATAGTCCAGATTGGTAGATTGGGCTCTGTTTGTCCGAGAAGGAGGTAGGATTCTCGATGCAAGTTAAAGCCTGTAATGCAAAATGGACGACTAAGAAGTTTTCTTGCGATATCTGGATGATCTTGAACCCGATTGACTCTAAATTTGACTCGAAGGAAGCCCTAGACAAGCTCTATAAAAGGACCCCAAGCAATAGTCTAGGCATCAATTTTTACATCAATTCTTATACTAATTTATTTTCTTTTTCTTTTTCAGATCATTGTAGTTTAGGCTTAGGAAAAGGAAGAATTATGGAGGGGATGCTAGAGGTAGCGATTCATGGCTAGACTCCTTCAACCTGGGACGAAGATGAAGCCTGTAACCGGGTTCTCCTTCAGCCTGGGATAAAGATGAAGCCTGTGCTACCCAAAAATGGAGTCCAAGAGGGATGGTGAATTGGTCTTTTAAAATTTAAAGCAGTAATATGAAGGTCTAGTGGTGTTTATGAGTAATAAATTCAATGCACTAGATTGAATGCAGCGAAAAGCAGTAAATGAATTACAATAAAGAAAGGGAGAAGGCAATCACACACAAACACAAAGTGTATAGTGGTTCGGTGCAAACCTAGCACCTACATCCACTCCCCAATCCATCCTTGGGAATTCCACTATAATCCAATCAATATTACAGCCGACTTGTTTTTCAAATGGCTCACAAGTCAAAACCTATGTTGGTTTTATCACCTAGGCTCACCAACAAACCTTAATACTTGTTTTATCTTAGGGCTCATAAGTAAACCCTAATTGGTTTTGTCTCTTTGGCTTACCAACAAACCACAACAACCTTCTTTCAAGACACCCTTGAAAGTAAGGTCAAATCATAAGATAAAATCAGATATACAATTTCAAAAATAAGACAAACTCTCTTCAAGAGTAGAATAGAAGCTTTAAAGCTCAAGTTGATACTTTGTTTTGTCTCCTCCTTGGAATATCCTTCAAACTCTTCTTTTGGAATAATGTAAGGATGGGCTTGTAAGCTTTTTCAGGGAATCAAACTTTAAATGGCTCTTGAAGTGAAGTTCTTGAGAGAATCTTGACTTTTTGGCTTTCAATGGATTTCAGTACACTTCAATGCCTTTAGAATGAAGTTGGTGAAGGTTAAATACAACTAAAAACTTCCAAAAAATGGTTTGTAACCATTGGAGCCTCGAATCTAGCCGTTGGAAGCTTGAAAAGTGATTTCTGCAAGTCAGAAAAATAGATCCGTTAGGGTTGTCAGACTTCAAGTGTCGACACTTGGCTATCAGTTATCAACACTTGATTTCTAGGTATCAACACTTGAACTTTCAAGTATCGATACTTGATGCATAGGTGTCGACACTTGACACAAAAACCGTCCATTGGCAAAGTTCTGTATTTTCAAAAATCTCAGGCCATGAGTCGATACTTAGAAATCTAAGTGTCGACACTTGAATTGTAAGTGTCGACACTTGAGTTCTGGGTGTCCACACTTGGTATGCTAAGGGGTTTTTCTACATGCCAAATATAGAAGTGTCGACACTTGACTTCCCAGGTGTCGACACTTGTCTTTGAAAATTCATTATCAAGTGCAAATTAAGCCAAAAACACAAGCATAAATTTTGAAACTAAAATGGAACATTAACAATCAATAATTGAACAAGTAAAAGCCCTTTTTGCATGAAGAGGATGTCCTTAATTATGAAAAATGCTCCGTGCCATGGCGTGCCATGATACTTAAACTTTTGAGAATTTGAGGTGCTTGCTTCTTGAAAACTCATAGCTGAGAATAAACATTAGTATACAATATGTACTCAATGTTTTATTATTCATCAAAATCACTGGGTGGAGCCAACAATCTTCCCCTTTTTTATGATGACAAAATCTTGAGTAATTCAACATTAATTTTCAAATTTCAGAAATGATGTTTTATGAACATGATTTCAGAGCCGATAAACCACAATTTGCATAGACAGGAAGAATAAATCTCCCACTTAATTTGACAATTCTAATTAGAACAGGCAATATACAATTTTGATATCAGATCAAATTTATCAGATCAAATTGGTAATTAGAAATTAATCATACTCTCCCTTTTTGTCAGTCATTAGAAAAAGGGAGTAAACTCCCCCTCAAAACAAGCATGGAGACAAAAAGTAACAAAGTTGAATTCAATCACAGCTGAACTTGTCACAGCTCAAGAGCATTAGAGTTAAGATTTCAAAGTTAACATTATCAGGTATCAGAGCCAAAATGATAAGAGTATCATATCAATTCAAGCACATCAATCATAGTGAAACAATGTAAGTATCAAAAAAAGTCACACATATATATATAATATGAGGTTTTCAGTTACAAAATTTGCTGACTCAATAGCAATACTAAAACATACCAAGATACATCAACAGTCAATGATAGTAAACAGAAATAGTCAAGATACAACATAAATCATAAATCATCTATGAGGCTAGTCCTCATCAGATGGAATCTCAAGACTGAAAGGAGCACTGATCATAGATCTAGAGGCTAAGGCCTTAGGAGGTCCCTGGGCTAAAGCCCGGTGACTCCTAGTGCGGCCAGAAGGACCTAAAGCGGGTACAACCCTAGACGATCTAGTGGAAGGAGGTGAAAGAAGATCAGCAGGTGTAACAAAGTCCGGCATGAAATCAACTAAGTTAGCTGGTGGAAGATCTGCAGGGGTAGCTGGAGGATCATGGCTGACAACCTCATATCTGTCAGTGCCATCATCACTATCATTGTCATTGTCTCTGTTAATAATATCAGTGGCTCTATCCTGACTCCCCTCAGTATGGTCACCACCATCACCGTGCCATCACCACCACCATCACCGCCATCATCACCATCATGTCTGTCATCACCACCATCATCATCAGCTGGTGGAGCTGCAGGGGCTGTAAAAGATCTGAAGAGCTCCTCCATGCGTGTAAACCCAGTCTCCACCAATCGACGAAGCTCAGTGAGCTCAGAAGTAGTGTGGGCTCTAAGGCCCTCTATCTCAATCCACATCTGAGTCGACCGAACTCCAAGACCAATGAGCTCATCTCGAATCTCCGTGAACTGCTAACGAGAATACTCCTCAAAAGATAATCCAGTAGATGCTGGAGGAGCAGCTGAAGGGGTGGCAGTAGGTGTCACAGGCTCTATCTCGGATGCATGAGTAGCCTGAGTAGGTGAACTAACTAGCCCTGATGGCCCTGCCTTTGCCTCTCGTATCTCGTCCTCCTCATCTGGCTCCTGGCCAGACTCCCTCCGGACCCATCTGCCTGCTACCAGTCTGAAGCCATGCGATGAAGTGACCTCTCATCATACACATCCATGTGCAAGATCTCCTTGGGGATCTCCCCCTCCAAGGATACTCCACACGCTCTAAAGAGTCGAGTCAACCCCATACCGTATGGCAGACAATGACGCCTCTGGGTCACAGCATCATGCATCTATATAAGCATCAGTGATGGCAAATCAATCTGTCTCCTCTCTATCAGGCTGGTCATCACCATCAATTCTCTCTTTGTAATAAAGTCAAATCTCCCTAACTTCGGTAGAAATATGCGTGCGGTGATGTGGTGTAACAGGCGCATATCCAAAGATAACTGGTTCATGGTGACTACTGTCACACCGCGAACATCCTCCCGCTCGAGGATACACTTGAACGCAGCCTCTTTGTCCTCTACACCAAATATGCTGACTCCCCGATGTGGGATCTCCCAGATCCTGCTCAGCAACTCCACTGATAAAGAGATTTCAACTCCTCTAGCTGTAGTGGTCCAAAGGAGTCATCGACAATCCATGGCACCATAAAACTCCCTCACAAGATGAGGGTAGTACTTCTCTTGCATAGTGCAGAAGGGTACTAGACCTGCATCTGTGAGTATCTGACAGATGGAAAAATGGTGCCGATCAAAGATAGCAAGGTCGACTCTCCTCCCGGAAGCCACTGCCTTCCCTGCCATCCTCTCTGTAGGGGGAAGAACTGGTGCCACTGAACTGCTAGCCTGCCTAGTGTCCTGTATGGCCTTGGATCTCCTCTCTGCACCCTGACTAGGTCTCTCCCTAAGTGCAAGTCTCTTCCTGGGACCCATCACAGCAAGCTAACCAAGAAAGGTTGAGAAAGTGTAAACTAGGAGGATAGTTCTAACTAGGCACAGAACTAGATAGGTTGAGGGAAACTAGGCTTTCTAAACTTAGAAATTCTAGATTTTAAAGAATATGATAATATTAGTTTTGAAAAACTGGGATTAACCAGATTTAAGTTGTAAAATACAGGAAATCAAGGATGAATTACTTTTGACAAAAGAAATCGAGGGTAAAATCATAAGAAATCGGGTGTAAAATATCTTTAAATTACAAGAAGTCGAGGGTCATAATAACATATTAGGGTTGATCTCATCAAATATACTTTGGTCAAAACACACCCCTTTTTTTTTTTAAGTCCAGAAAAATTAGTAATCAATCAACAAAGTCAGTAAAAAGCATGGAAATACTCTTCCCATAAGAATGAAATCAAATAAATAGCTTGGAAAAATCAGATTTCAAACGAAAACCCTAAGATTTTTTGCCAAAAATCAATCCAACAGTGATTTTAAGGAAAAACGGATGAAATAAATGGAAAATCGATCAAAAATCCATAAGAAAAACAAAAGGAATGCATTTAAGCATGATTCCTTCTAAATGGAGTCTTCCAATCGACTGAAAACATCGAAAAATTGGATTAAAAATTATTGAAATCGCACGAAAAACCCTAAACTTAGGTTACATGGTTTGAAAATAACAAATATGAAAATATAAAAGGGAAATACCTGATTTTTGGTGGGGTAAACGGGAAATGGGAAGATTTGGAAGTTTGTGGAGCTTGGGGGACCACTCTTGCTTGAAAGAGACGGGGGAAAAATGAAACAAAAACCATTCGGTTTACCCTAAAAAATAGAAAAAATTCTGCGAGTGTCGACACTTGGGATTTGTCAAGTGTCGACACTTGGTCAGGTGTCAACACTTTGCAAAATCCAAGTGTCGACACTTGGCCAAGAAAATCCTAAAAAAAAATTCGAGAAATTTTCAAAAAATTTAAGGAAGTATTTAAATGCTTTTGGGTCTAAATTCAAGTGTTTTTTGAGTAAAATACCTTGGGTAAGATGAAGTTTGTGAGAGTTCTAGGAGAATGGATCAATGACACCTAACTCTCTTCTAATCAGACAAAATCTCTCTTCACTCAATGGTTTGGTGAACACATCAACTAATTGATCATCAGTACACACAAATTCAAGTATTATATTAGAATTTTGTACATGATCTCTTATGAAATGATGTCTTATTTCAATGTGTTTACTTCTTGAATGTTGCACAGGATTCTTAGTTAGATTGATTACACTAGTATTGTCACATCTTATGGGTGTCTTAATTAGTTTAATGCTAAAATCTTTGAGTTGTTATTTGATCCAAAGGATTTGAGCACAACAGCTTCCAGCTTCTATATATTTAGCTTCCGCCATAGATAGAGCAACTGAATTCTGTTTCTTGCTACTCCAAGAGATCAAATTTACTTCAAGAAACTGACAGGTTTCACTAGTACTTTTATGATCAAGTTTACACCCAGCAAAGTCAGCATCAGAATAAGCAATCAATTCAAATGAAGAATCTCTAGAGTACCACAAACCAATTTTAATTGAGCCAGATAGATATCTAAGTATGCATTTAACAGCCAAAAGATGAGACTCTTTAGGATTAGACTGATATCTAACACACATACAAACACTAAACATGATATCTTGCCTACTGGCAGTAAGATATAGCAATGAACCGATCATTCCACGATATAATTTTTGGTCAATAGATTTACCTGATTCATCCTTGTCAAGTCTACAAGAAGAGCTCATAGGGGTACCTAAAGGCTTGGTGTTCTCCATCCTAAACTTTTTAAGTATTTCTTTTGTGTACTTCACTTGGTTGATGAAGATCCCCTCTTTTGTTTGCTTTATTTGGAGTCCGAGGAAAAAATTCAGTTCTCCCATCATGCTCATCTCGAACTCACCCTGCATTAACTTTGCAAATTCTTGACAAAGAGATTCGTTAGTAGCACCAAATATGATATCATCTACATAGATTTGCACTACTAAGATATCATCATTCTTTTTCTTCAAAAATAAAATTTTGTCTACATTACCTCTAGCAAAATCATTTTTGAGCAGGAAAGAACTTAAACGATCATACCTATAAAGCTTTATGAAGTTTGAAAACATGATTTGGAAATTCAAATTTTCAAAACCAGGCGGTTGTTCAACATAAACCTCTTCTTCAATAAAACCATTTAAAAAGGCACTTTTAACATCCTTTTGAAATAATTTAAAATTCATAAAGCAAGCAAAAGCCAACAATAGCCTAATTGCCTCAAGTCTAGCCACAGGAGCAAAGGTTTTATCAAAATTGATCCCTTCCTTCTTATTATATCCTTTGGCAACTAGTCTAGCCTTATTTCTTGTAACAATACCATTTTTATCAAGTTAATTTCGAAAAATCCATTTTGTGCCAATAATTGAAGTATTTGAAGGCCTATCTACTAATGTCCAAACATTGTTCCTTTTGAATTGGTTAAGTTCATCTTGCATAGCATTTATCCAATTACTATCACATTCGGCTTCCTCAATAGTTTTAGGTTCAATTTGAGAAACAAATGCTAAATAATCACAGATATTTCTAAGGGATGATCGAGTACTTACACCTTTAGATGGATCTCCAATAATTAGTTCTTTTAGATGTCCATGAGCATACCTCCATTCTTTTGGTAGTGGATCAACAATAAATGTGTTTTCATCACCTTGTACTTGATCTCCTTCAATGTTTTGATCATCTTCTTGTTCCTTGATAGGCTCTTCATTTGTGTTCATTTCTTTAGTTCTTTTAGTACCTGTGTCATCAAAATGCACATCTTCTTTTCTAGAAGATTTCTGGTCAGACTCATCAAATACTACATGTATGGATTCTTCAACAACAAGTGTTTTTCTGTTGAAGACCCTGTATGTCTTGCTAGATGTAGAGTAGCCTAGAAAGACACCCTCATCTAACTTGGCATCAAATTTATTCAAATTGTCTTTACCATTGTTTAAGATGAAACAACGGCATCCAATAATAAGAAAATAATGAATTGAAGGTTTTCTACCCTTCCAAAGCTCATATGGTGTTTTCTTTAAAATCGGTCGGATTAAAACTTGATTTAAAATATAGCATGCAGTATTTATGGCTTCCGTCCAAAAATATCTAGGTAGGTCATTTTCACAAAGCATGGTGCCTGCCATTTCTTCAAGAGTTCTATTTTTTCTTTCTACCACCCCATTTTATTGAGGTATCCTAGGTGCTGAAAAATTATGATGAATGCCATTTTCAATACAAAATTTATCAAAATTAGCATTTTCAAATTTGGTTCCATGATCACTTCTCAGAGATATGATTGAAACACCTTTTTCATTTGAAACTCATTTATGAAATCTAATGAATTCTGAAAACGTTTCATCTTTGTGTGCTAAAAACATGACCCATGTAAATCGTGAGAAATTATCTATAATAACTAGACCGTACTTCTTACCTCCCAAACTAGATGTTCTAGTCAGCCCAAAAAGGTCCATGTGAAGCAACTCTAAGGTTCTAGATATAGAGATTACTCCTTTTGGTTTGAAAGATGATTTAGTTTGTTTTCCAAGCTGATATGCACTACAAATCTTGTCTTTTTCAAAATTAAATTTTGGCAAATCTTTGATCAAATTCTTTTTGCTATGTTTTGAAATCAAATGCATACTAGCATGCCCTAGTCTACGATGCCAAAGCCAACTAGTTTCATTGATCTTGGCTTCCATTGCCACTAGGAATTGACCATTTTGAATAGGAAGATCATCAAGATCAACCATATAAATATTGCCATGCCTATAACCAATAAACTTGATGCCATTATTATCTAAACTAGAAACAATGCACATAGAAGATTCAAAAATAACTTTAAAATCCTTGTCGCAAAATTGACTAATACTAAGCAAGTTATGTTTCAAACCATCAACATATAAGACATTATCAATGTAAGTAGAGGGGATGATATGGACTTTACCAATACCAACAATTTTTCCCTTTCCATTATCACCAAAAGTCACATTAGTATCATTTTGATATTCGAGTGATAAGAACTACTCCACATCTCCAGTCATATGCCTTGAGCAACCACTATCAAGGTACCACATTCTTTTCTTATTGGTTGCAAGGCATACCTGCAATAAAAATCAAGTGGAGACTTTAGGTACCCAAGTCATCTTGGGTCCTTTTAGGTTAGTGGCATTGGTTCCTTTTGGAACCCAAACTTTCTTAATATTACTCAATCTTCTTTTATTGCACATATAAGATTTATGCCCTATAGTACCACATGCATAACAAGTAATGGATGATGATGCAGGCATAGAGAAATTTTTGAAAAGTTTTTGTTTCTTATGAGTTCTAAATCCTAAACCTGCTCTATCAAAAATAGCTCTTTGGTTATTTAAAAGCATTTTTAACTTTTCAGAACTGTATGTAAATTTATCTGCAAAAGGTTTTAACTTTTCAAGTTCTTCTTTATATTTTTTGTTTTCATCCAAAATTTCTTTGTTTTGTTTTGAAAGATTTTTATTTGAAACTGAAAGGATTTTCTTTTTCAAAACTTCTTTTTCCTTTTCAAGAACAGAAATCTTATCATTTAATTTTTTTATTTTAAAGAAGTAGGCAATCATTTTCATTTGAAAACTTATCATTTGCTTTAGCTAAATCCAAATTTTGCTTTTTCAAATCTTTATGTTTTGACTTTAGTTTTTGAAATTCTATAACTAACTTATCAAAAACCTCATGAAGTTCATCAAATGTAAATTCATTCTCAATTTCATATTGTACCTCATCATTATCCGCCAACAGACAGAAGTTAGCAACCTCCTGCTGTTCTTCCTCAGAGCTGGAGTCCTTGCTGTCACTCCAGGTTGCCATCATGGCATTTTTTCTTAATTTTCTTCTGCTTTTCTTAAGTAAGGGGCAATCCATCTTAAAATGACCTGGTTTCTTGCATTCAAAGCAAGTGAGCTGCTCCTTATCTTTCTCCTTGTCTTTTTCTTTACTTGGCTCACCTTTCAGGGGTTTTTTCTTGATGTTGAACTTTTTCTTCCTCATGAACCTTCGGAATTTTCTTGCCATTAGAGCCGTCTCATTTTCTTCATCGTCTTCTTCAAAGTCATCGCTTGATTCTTCTCTTGTAATGGATTTGAAAGTGATTACTTTCTTCTTTTTGTCGACTTCCATATTTTTTTGTTTAAGGGAGAGCTCATAAGTCATCAGTGAGCCCAATAATTATTCAAGTGGAAGAGTGTTGACATCCTTGGCTTCTTCAATAGCAGTCACCTTTGCATCCCAAGAAGCCGGTAAAGACCTGAGAAGTTTGTTTACAAGTTCACCATTAGAAATAACTTTTTTAGGCTTCTCATGCCATTCATAATATTTGTGAACCTAGTATACATCTCACTAATACACTCAGTAGGTTCCATTCTAAACATTTAATAAGTATGAATGAGCATGTTGACCTTAGTTATTTTTACTTAGTGTGTACCCTCATGGGTAACCTCAAGTGTGTCCCAAATCTTCTTGGCGGAGAGACAATTAGATATTTTATTGAATTCACTTGGATCAGGAGAGCAAAACAATAAATTCATAGCCTTAGCATTAAGCTCTATTTGCTTAATGTCATTCTCATCCCAATCATCTTCTATTTTTGGAGTGAGAATGCCATTAACCAACATAGTAGGCTGATGAGGACCTTTTACAATTGTCCTCCAAAGATTATAATCAATAGCTTGAATGAATATGTGCATGCGTGTTTTCCAATACATGTAATTTGTGCCATTGAAGAGTGGGGGACGATTTGAAGCTTGACCTTTAACAACACCCATTCCTATTGGGGATGCCATGATCTTTTACTCAAGATCCTTGGACCTACAAGAGAGTACCGGTGCTCTAATACCACTTGTTGCTCAGAAATTGAGCCCAAGAGGGGGGGTGAATTGGGTCTTTTAAAATTTTAAGCAGTAATGTGAAGGTCTAGTGGTGTTTATGAGTAATAAATTCAATGCACCAGGTTGAATGCAGCGGAAAGCAGTAAATGAATTGCAATAAAGAAAGGGAGAAGGCAATCACACACAAACACAAAGTGTATAGTGGTTCGGTGCAAACCTAGCACCTACATCCACTCCCGAATCCATCCTTGGGAATTTCACTATAATCCAATCAAGATTACAGCCGACTTGTTTTTCAAAAGGCTCACAAGTCAAAACCTATGTTGGTTTTATCACCTAGGCTCACCAACAAACCTCGACACTTGTTTTGTCTTCAGGCTCACAAGTTAACCCTAATTGATTTTGTCCCTTTGGCTTACCAACAAACCACAACAACCCTCTTTCAAGAACCCTTGAAAGCAAGGTCAAATCATAAGATAAAATCAGATATACAATTTCAAAAATAAGACAAACTCTCTTCAAGAGTAGAATGGAAGCTTTGAAGCTCAAGTGTATGCTTTGTCTTGTCTCCTCCTTGGAATATCCTTCAAACTCTTCTTTTGAAATGATGTAAGGATGGGCTTGTAAGCTTTTCAGGCAATCAAACTTTAAATAGCTCTTGAAGAGAAGTTCTTGAGAGAATATTGACTTTTTGGCTTTCAATGGACTTCAGTATACTTCAATGCCTTTAGAATGAAGTTGGTGAAGGTTAAATATAACTAAAAACTTCCAAAAAATGGTTTGTGACTATTGAAACCTCAAATCTAGCCGTTGGGAGCTTGAAAAGTGATTTTTGTAAGTTAGAAAAATAGATTCGTTAGGGTTGTCAGACTTCAAGTATCGATACTTGGCTATCAAGTGTCGATACTTGGCTGTCAGGTGTCGATACTTGATTTCTAGGTATCGATACTTAAACTTTCAAGTGTTGACACTTGATGCATAGGTATCAACACTTGACATAAAAACCCCCATTGGCAAAGTTCTGTATTTTCAAAAATCTCAGGCCATGATTCAACACTTGGAAACCTAAGTGTCAACACTTGAATTGCAGGTGTCGACACTTAAGTTCTGGGTGTCAACACTTGGCATGCCAAGGGGTTTTTCTGCGTGCCAAATATAGAAGTGTCGATACTTGACTTCCCAGGTGTCAACACTTGTCTTTGAAAAATTCATAATCAAGTACAAATTAAGCCAAAAACACAAGCATAAATTTTGAAACTAAAATGGAACATTAATAATCAATAATTGAACAAGTAAAAGCCCTTTTTGCATGAAGAGGATGTCCTTAATTACGAAAAATTCTCTGTGCCACGGCGTGCCATGATACTTAAACTTTTAAGAATTTGAGGTGCTTGCTTCCTGAAAACTCATAGCTGAGAATAAACATTAGTATACAATATGTACTTAATATTTTGTTATTCATCAAAATCATTGGATGGAGCTAATAGCTTGTAACCAGGTTCTATCTCTCTTTTTGTACTTGATTTCTATGCAATAAAAATCATATTCTTCTTTCTTCTACCTTTTGAGTTATTTTTTGGATCAATGATTTGATCTAGCATACATAGCCTACACCCTCTACTGACATGACATGATCTCAAGATACAGTACATGCCTAAGAGAGGTTGATCATAGCATGGTAGATTAGATCCCTAACCTTGCAAATCAATTAGATAGTTTATACTCTAGCGGATGTGCCATGATCTCCGGATATGGCCCATGCCTAATAGGAAATAAATTACTTTAACATTGGATCTGTAAGAACTATTGATATTGCAACATAAAGAAAAGAAGATAAAACCTGATTACATGGTAGATTCAGATTCCTAGGTTACTTCTCCTGATATCCTGATTTAATTTAGTAATTAGTTATTATCTTTTAATAATTACTACTTTTAATCTAATCCTTATAAATAATTTGTTTTTGCTATTTTTCATGAAATAATTGTCCTTGATCCTGAAGGATACGATCTCGACTCATCACTAGCTGTAGTAGTGAGTAGATTTTATTTTTAATCGCTTATGACAATGATCAAATTTTGGCACCATTGCCGGGATCAAGGTACAATTATTTTATAAAAAAAACCAAAATTTTTTCTTTTATTTATAGCTCTCTTTAGTGTTATTATTATTTTTAGTTGCCTTAATTATTAAATTACCTTATTTTCTTCTTAACATAATTTTGTTTTAACAAATCCATTTCTACATATTAACCTTTCTTTTTAATTAACTTATCTTAAATAATATACAAGAAAATCCAAAGACACCTTCCATAAAACTCAATTAATTTAAGAAAATAAATTAATAAACTTTAAAAACTTTCTGACTTGTTTAGACATCTTATTTGACTTACATTCCATTCCCATAAAATATTTTAAGGGTATAACCCCTAAACAAAATAAGATGAGGATTTCACTATCCCTCCTTGGCCCACAAACCATCACCCTGCATACTGCATAACCCAAAGCCTTAATTTAAAAGCAATTAGATATTGGCCCTTAAGGATTTACGAGCTCACTAGGACAAAGGACCCTAAGAGTTAGACTAGCTCAGAATTAACTAGTTAACTGGTATCTAGGAAAGGGGTTCAAGGATGATGTAGCCTTGAAGGAAGGTGGTTCTTTAATTGGTTTTGTTGTCTGACCTGGCCAATTTATTTGGTATCTAAGAAAAGCAATGAGGGAACCCACACTGACCTTACTTGATGCGAGATGAATGCAAGGCTAATGTAATGAATAAGAACTAAATTTTAATTTTAATGAGCAATGGCAGCAAACTCAAGTAAAGCAATCAATGGATCTAAGAAAGATAGACAAGAAGATTACTAATAGCTACTGCAATGTATTCGCATGCAATCACATAAAGAATCCTGGATCTGATGATTAAGAAACCACCAAAACTAGAACTTATTTGCTTCAACAAATCAGATCTAATGAGACTCGGACTGGTTTCACTTACCAATAATGATTTATCCCTCTTATATAGTAGATCTGGAGTCAACTCGCAAGATCTCACGTTAGGATTCCAAACTTTAGTTCCTTCGGAGCAGATCTTCCTGTAGATGGTTGTATAGCAAGGAAAACCTCCTCTTCAGATCTGGAACACCAGGGATTTTGTAAAAGAAGAGTTTAATGGCATGGAAAAGGAATGGAAACTTGAAAGGAAGAGAGAAAAAAGGATGTGATGACTTGGAATCTTGGAACTAGATTGGATGATGATGTTGGCACCTTAGCTTGAATCCGGTCTTCTATGATGGATGTGGAAGATAACCTAGGGACTCGCACCCTATGGAAAGGACCTCACGCCCTTATGGACCTCACGCCCAAATAATCAAAGCCCTCATAGCATTAATGGAAAAACTCAATTCATTTCATAAGCAATAATTTCTATAATGGAGAGATGGGGTGGTATTTATAGACCCCTTACATAGTAGCAATATAAGAACAAAGTCTCTACAAGATAAGTATAGATAAAAGGGTCCTTAATCTCATTCTTGATCTGGTTGAAACTCTTTGAGATTTAAAATGGATAGGTGCCCCTTTGCACTTGAACTCCTCTATGTGGCATCAAAGAAGTGAGGTGATGGGTGACAAGAATGAAATAAAAAGGAGGAGCTCCTCTTGAATTTCAAATATGCGACGATTTGAATCTCAAATGAGAGGAGGTTGGGTGACAATATTCCTCTCCTTCTTGGCATCATCTCCCTTTAGATTCCTTCTTAACCTTCTTGCTTTTCAATTTTGAAAGGTAGATAAATTCATCTTATCTTGGGACCACACTTGGATTTGAATAAACTTCTTTGAATATGTCTTTGGTAGGTGCTCCCTTGAAGTTGGACTCCTTGCTTTAGGCAACAGATGAGATGAGAAATGTGGCATCCTCCCTTCTTTCTTGACTGGCCTTCTCAAATTTCAAATGGGGTGACAAATGAGAGGAAAATTTGTAGGTGCCCTCTTTTTGGATAAGTTTGAATTTCAAATGATGTCTTGATGTCTTGTTGTGAATGAGAGATAACCTTCTTTGACATTGAGTTGGCCAACCAAGGTGATGTGGCATGGCATACTACTCCAAGTGGCAGGTGACAAGGCTCCATGAAGTGATGATGAAGATGTGGCATGATGACATGGCATCATCAATTGGGCATGAACCTTGGCTAAGTTATGAACCCCCTTGAATAAATCAAGTATTACTTATAAGACTCAATCCAAGCAAACCTAACTTGACCAAACTGACTCTCATCTGACTAATTTGCAAATAAAAATAGACTAATATTAATTTACAGGACTCAATTAATTACAAGGACTCAATTACTCATGACTGAAAGAAGACAGACTACTCATTGGTGATCCACAATGAGCTTGGAGGGGTCTGACATCTCTTTCTAGCTCTGGTGTCCTCACTAATTCTCCCGGGATGAGAGAAACTCGACCCTATTGAGTATGGGTCAACTATGCTCTATTAATGTTCTAGTAAGTATGGGTTGATTCTTTGCAGATCCTCTTGAGTGATCCATGAATTATCAGATTTCGGTCTACCTTGCCATCGAACTAGGTAACGTTGATAATCTTTACTCCTAGTGGTGATAGTTTTGTCATCCAAAATCTGCTCAATCTTATCTCTCCATTCTGGTCATTTGGCTGGTGGACACTCAGGGGTAGGGTCACTCTCAAAAATGGAATCAGGCTCAAATGGCTCACTAGGTATCGTTATTGGCTCCTTATACTCAATAATATCTGATACATTAAAATTTGGACTAATTCCTAATTCAGGTGGTAATTCCAACACATAGGCATTAGACCCAATTTTCTTTATGATCTTGTATGGTCATGCACTATGGGCATGTGTTTCTTCATAGTTCCAGATGGAAACCATTCAGGTCGAAGCCTAATCATGACAAAGTCTCCTTCATTAAGTTCTTTAAATCGTTTACATGAGTTAGCCATATGCTCATATGATTCATTGCTTTCATTTTTTTACTTATTTCTTTATGCAATTCCTTAATATGTTGTGCATATGACTCTACAGACTTAAAAATGCATGCATGCATGGGCAAGGGAATAAGATCTAAAGGCTTTCTTGGTTTATACCCATGGACAATCTCAAATGGACTTTTGCCTATGGTCTTATAATAGGCGAACTCAAAGTATTAGGAGGTCCCAGTTTCCAATGATTTTGACTACCAGACATCCTTACAAATTTCCAAGATTTTGGTTCAGTATTCTAGTCTGGCCAGCGACTTATGGGTGGTAGGATGCAGAAAATTTGTGCTTGGTTCCTAGCTGGTGCCAAAGGGTCTTCCGAAAATAGGTAGCAAATCTAACGGGCTCAGAGAATTGATGTAACCTACTAACCTCAACAAAATGGAATTGAATGGTTCTAAAAGCATTGTAGACCTTGGGATAGGGCAGGAAATAAGAATTGGATTCATGGAATGGTCCTTGATGGATGGGGATGACACTAAGGTTCGAACATAGGGTTACATCAATAGGCAATAAAAGGTCTGCTCTATGAAAGGATGAGTCAATGACTTTAGGAGAGAGATCTTCAACTAGGACTAATGGAGTGAATTACTCCTGAGGGTGCTGGATTGAGAAAATCAAGCCCTTAGTAATTACTTTGGGTTCTTGAATCTCAAGACTAGGCTCTATGGCTTGGCTCTCTTCTAGTATTCCCTCAGGTAGAGCTCTAATAGTAGGGTTAGGCTCCTTATAGTTCTCTTCATCCACTTGTCCTTCCAATATGGCTTGAGTATTTTCATGGTCAACTAACTATGGGTCGGTTACATGTATTTCCCTATTAATGTCATCCTTATGAACCAATAAAAATAGTAGGAGTGGGTCGGCTAAGGGAAAATTGACTGTTTCTAGGGTTTTGACTCGGTGCACTGATCCTAATGGGTTCAGGTCGATGGGTTCTGGGGCCAAGGGTAGTTGGTTTAGGTGAACTAGGATTAGTACCGGTCCTACAGATTCTCTCTAGTTTTTGAATTGCCTATCCAGTTCGTCAAACCTATTGTTCAATCGGACAAATTGTTCAGACATAGTCCTCATTAAAGATTCCAGATTGGGGTCCATGGCAAGACTGGTTTTGATTTGGGGTTGTTGATATGGAGTTCCTGCTCTAGTAGTCATACAATACAATCCTAGCTTTTAGGGCTCCTAAACCTAAAGCTCAAGTAGAAAGAGTGAACTCAATTTACACCCAACTCAACAATTAGTCCTTCCATTGTCCAGGTAAGAGATGGGGTGGTGGGAGGCTCCCCCTGCTTATCGCAGAGTCCTAATTAAGAACCATCAGTCCGCTTAGGGCATTTGCCACTGGACCTCTAGCCTTAGACACCAGCTTCCAGTAATAATTGGAGGGTTGAGTACACTAGTTTTCTCACAAGACTCGAGCCCGACCTGTTGGTGTCCCTAAGCTGTATTAGGTTGCTATTCAGTTTTAGATTAGGACTAGGACAATGCAAGATGAGGTTGGTTGTTTTTGGGCCAAGGAAAGGTGATGAAATCTTTCCCTTATCTTATGTTAGGATGCCCTTAAGTGATTTCAAATAAGATGAATGCACAACCAAACAAACTAGCTAACTAGATAAGATAAAGAAAAAACTTGCAACTCAAAATTCAAACTTTAAATTTCAAGATTTGATTTCAGATTTAAATTTATATTTTAAATTTTAATTTTCAGATTTTAGATTTTAAATTGTAGAAATTAAATTTTAATTTTTTTTGAAGATTAGGTTGGATGGTTTTAGAATTCTAAATGTGCCAGAATCTTATCCTAAGTTGTGCTTAGAAGATTAACATGCAATCTTTTAAGCAATTAATAATTCAAACAAGCATACACTAAGAACAACTAATTTCTAATATCGGGTTATCACATCTGGCCATAGCTCATTACTCTCATGGGTCATGATAGTATACTTTCATATACCCGCTTAGGAGTGTGATTTCCTTCCACCAGAAAATACTAAGAAAACAATGCAATTTTTTTGAAAAAAAATTCAGATCTGAAATCTATGAGAGAAGATTATAGATCTGATTTTAGTCTTGCTAAATCACTAAATTAATGCAAAAGAAACTAAGATCTGAAGAGCTATAGATGAGCTTTCCAGATCTAATGCTAGAATGATGCAGAATTTTAGCAACTAGTTATATGTCCTAGTCTAACCTTTGGCTCTAATACCAAAGATGATGCAGGATGGATGCAATGCTAATATAATGAATAAGAACTAAATTTTAATTTTAATGAGCAGTGGCAGCAAACTCAAGTAAACCTATCAATAGATCTAAGAAAGATAGACAAGAAGATTCTAATAGCTACCCGCAATGTATTCGCATGCAATCACATAAAGAACCCTGGATCTGATAATTAAGAAACCACTGAAACTAGCTTGCTTCAACTAATCAGATCTAATGAGACTCAGATCGGTTTCACTTACCAATAATGATTTATCCCTCTTCTGTAGAAGATCTAGAGTCAACTCGCAAGATCTCACGGTAGGATTCAAAACTTCAGTTCCTTCGAAGCAGATCTTCCGGTAGATGGTTGTATGGCAAGGAAAACCTCCTCTTCAGATCTGGAACACTAGGGATTCTACAAAAGATGAGTTTAGTGGCATGGAAAAGGAATAGAAACTTGAAAGGAAGAGAGAAAGAAGGAGGTGACGGCTTGGAATCTTGGAACTAGATTGGACGATGTGGATTGGATGATGATGTTGGCACCTTGGCTTGAATCTAGTCTTCTATGATGGATGTGGAAAATAACCTAGGGCCTCGCACCATAGGGAAAGGACCTCACGCCCAAACAATCAAAGCCCTCACAGCATTGATGGAAAAACTCGATTCATTTCATAAGCAATAATTTCTACAAGGAGGAGATGGGGTGGTATTTATAGACCCCTTACATAGTAGCAAGATAAGAACAAAGTCTCTACAAGATAAGTATAGATAAAAGGGTCTCTAATCTCCTTCTTAAACTGGTTGAAACTCTTTGAGATTTAAAATGGATAGGTGCCCCTTTGCACTTGAACTCCTCCATGTGGCATCAAAGAAGTGAGGTGATGGGCGACAAGAATGAAATAAAATGGAGGTGCTCCTCTTGGATTTCAAATGTGCAACGATCTAATTCTCAAATAAGAGGAGGTTGGGTGACAATATTCCTATCCTTGGCATCATCTCCCTTTTGATTCCTTCTTAACCTTCTTGCTTTTCAATTTTGAAAGGTAGATAAATTCATCTTATCTTGGGACCACACTTGGATTTGAATAAACTTCTTTGAATATATCTTTGGTAGGTGCTCCCTTAAAGTTGGGCTCCTTCATGCTTTGGGTGACCACTGAGATGAGACATGTGGCATCCTCCCTTTTTTCTTGACCGACCTTCTCAAATTTCAAATGGGGTGACAAATGAGTGGAAAATTTGTAGGCGCCCTCTTTTTGGATAAGTTTGAATTTCAAATGATGTCTTGATGTCTTGATATCTTGATGTCTTGTTGAGAATGAGAGACAACCTTCTTTGACATTGAGTTGGCCAAACAAGGTGATGTGGCATGGCATACTACTCTAAGTGGCAGGTGACAAGGCTCCATGAAGTGATAATGATGACATGGCATGGTGACATGGCATCATCAATTGGGCTTGAACCTTGGCTAAGTTATGAATCCCCTTGAATAAATCAAGTACTACTTACAAGACTCAATCCAAGCAAACCAACTTGACCAAACTGACTCTCATTTAACTAATTTGCAAATCAAAATAGTCTAATTTTAATTTACAGAACTCAATTAATTACAAGGACTCAATTACTCATGACTGAAAGAAGATAGACTACTCATTGGTGATCCACAATGAGCTTGGAGGGGTCTGAGATCTCTTCCTAGCTTTGGTATTCTCACCATTACCCTTACCTGCCAGTTGCTAGTTAGTATCTGATATCAAAAACTCAAAGGCAACCTTGGTAGTTAGGAGCTGTCTAGATATAGGGTAACCCTAGGATAGAGAGTCTATTGCTTGATAACTTACTTTTCTAATAGAAACTTTATTCTAATTAAGATACAGAAGGTGCAAAAAAATGACCAAGTGATTCAAAACCCAATCAATAACAAGCAAACACAAATAGAAAATATAAAAATTATTCATTTCATTAATAATTTTTGTTACACATGTTCGTAGCCTCATGGATATATTACATTGTTCTTTAGATTCCTTTAAAGTACAGAAAAGGTGGTGACACCAATCAAAGAACTGGATAACTCCAAGACTCTCGAGCTCCCTAGAGTAACCAACTTCCCCTCTGAAAAGTCGAAGGGCATCTCCTCCATGCCATGAAAGCAGCCAAGACACCCAACTAGGGAGGAGATTGTTGAACCCTGGAATGATTTTGATGATAACAAAATATTGGGGCATGTATTTAATACTAACTATTTTCACGTGTTTTAGAAGTTTTTGTAGGATGATTCAAAAAATAACTACTCTTCCTACAATTCTGAAATTAATGTAGCATGTCAAGTTTATTTTTGATAAAGTTTCATGTATTAAAGAGCCTAAGAAAACTTAATTAAGTATTCCTGTAAAAAAGGCAATTTTATGTAATTTTTAAGTTTAAATTACTTAGATTAGTCTTTGAAGAATTTTGAAAGTCTTTGGAAGTTAGTTGAAAATTTTTGGAAGAAGTTTGGAAGCTTTTGGATGAAGTTCACTCGAGCTGACTCGAAGGGATAGAGCCGACTCATTGCTTTAGCATGGCACAGAAGTTTCTAGCATGCAGACATCCGAGCCGACTCGAAGGAAATAAAGCAGACTCATCCAGAGTATCAAATGTTCAATTTTCTAAAGTCAAACAACCAAGCTAACCCATGAGCAACCGAGTCGACTCCTCCAGAAAATGGAAAAACCAGTTCTGATAAAACTAGTCAGGTGAGCTGACTCGACTGAGAAGAGCCGACTTGACCAGAGTGCAGATTCTACTTGACTGAGAATCTGAGCCGAATCAACCCAACCGAGATGACTCGAATCCTAGTTTCAGGTGCATAATGGCTAGTTCCAGAATTGACTTTTTGAATCCTAAAAGTGCTCCAACGGCTATATCTCGATTCCCAAGGCACTGCAATGGCTATTTTCACCTGGGATCAGTTCTAGAGACTATAAATGAAGGATTTAAACATGTTTTAAAGAACTTTTGAAGAGAGAACTTTTGAAAGAGAAAAAACTTTTAAGAGGGCATTGAATATTCAAGAACATTCAAAGAAGAACTTAAGACTTCACCAAACTCCAATCATTCTCTTGAGTCATTTACTAGAAAAGTTTGAAAGCCTTAAAAAGCATTGAAGAGTAATCAAGAAGGCTTCTCAAGAGCATCAACTGCAACCATCCGACAAAGTTTGGTTTGTCATTAGTGTTGCTCTATTTTTAACTCTTTTATTGAGTTGTTCTAAGTATAGCAGGGGCTATAACTTGAGGATTGTTTAAGGTTTTCGGTAAGCCTGGAAAACCAAGTTTGGGTTGTTAGTGAGCCCGTGAAAACTAACATTGTATTGGGTTCTTGGTGATCCAGGTGTAAAACCAAGATTGGGTTTTGGTTTGCAAGCCCAATGTAAAACAAACCAGCTATATTCCATAGTGAATATAGTAGAAGTCCTAAGTGGTATCTTGGATAGTAGACGTAGGAGCCGGGTTGCTCCAAACCACTATAAATTCTTGGTATTTGTGCTTGTGTTGATTGTGTTCTTTACTTGCTTCTACACTTCATACTTAAATCACATCACTCACCACACTAAGTTTCTAAAAGAGCACATACTTGTGAAAAAGTTTTTAAATATCCAATTCACCCCCCTCTTAGGTTAGCCATCTGGGCAATAACTGGTATCAAAGTAGTATCTCTATAATTTATTTTTCTAAAGAAAAAATCTATGGCAAGCCCTATAAGTACCTCTTTGAATGAAGGCCAATCTACAAATAGACCTCCACTCTTCACAGGCACAAATTATATCTACTGGAAAGCATGAATAAAAATTTATATTAAAATAGTAGATTTTTAATTATGGAAAGTAATTCTAAAAGGACCTCATACACCCACAAAGAAGGTTGATGGCATAGACATCCCAAAACCTAAAGAAGAATGGGATGAACATGACATGAAGATGGGTGAATTAAATGCCAAAGCCATGAATCTTTTGTACTGTGCTTTAGATGCTAATGAGTTTAACCAAATTTTTACTTGCATGTCTGCAAAAAAAATTTGGGATACACTTGAAGTAACCCATGAAGGAACTTCTCAAGTTAAAACTTCTAGGATTAATATTCTTGTACATAATTATGAGTTATTTAAAATAGAATCAAATGAAACTATATCTATCATGTTCTCAAGATTTATAGATATTATTAATGGTTTAAAAAGTCTTGGCAGGATATATTCAAATGTAGACCTTATGCAGAAAAATTTAAGATCTCTACTAGATAAATGGGATTTGAAGGTCACTGCGATTCAAGAGGACAAGGACCTTAACACATTACCATTGGATGAGCTACTGGTTCCTTGATCACTGATGAGCTTACAATGCAACATTGCAATGTAGATGATATCAAGAAGAAAAAGTCAATAGCCTTCAAAGCTATGGCTGAACTCAAAAAACAAAAGAGGAAATAGAAGAAGAAAGCCCCTCCTCCGAAGATAAACTTGAAGACGATGATATTGCTCTAGTTATGAATGTTGGGAATTGTATCCCAAAGCCAATCGCCTAGGTTGTAGGCGGTTGTGTTAAGTATTGTATTCATATTATGAATTAATAAAATATTATTTTTGGTAGGTCATCACATATTGTATTTTCCTGAAATGAACTCTTTCCATGTGATGAAGTCCTTAGGACTACACTGACTTCGATACAGAGAGGATGTATTGAGTGGTCCTTAAATCCTATTCACAACCAAAGGATATATTGTACTGGACAACAATATATCAAATATAGGTTGTTGTAGTTCACATCGTTTGGTTGTCCTCTTGACCAAAAAAGTGTGGTGACACTGATGTGATCTGCAAGTGGGATATTTGATATCTCATTGAACGTGACTCCGTGCAGCCCTTTTTTTTGCCAAAGGGATACTCACGATTGGATATGGGTATATGTGTCCCTCTGACCTGAGGTCATCACGGTAGCTTGCAAGCAACTCCCTGTGCTTTGGTGCCGGACTACCCGGATTTTTAATCCGGTGATGGAAGTTTTCTGGGTACAGGCAAGTACTTGTGGAGCAGTGATGGACCAAGATGGAATTGACCTGTCCTAACAGTTTGGATTGAATGTCTCGCAGTATCTCAATTTAGCAAATCCTCGACCGGGGTAGCCCTAGTGAAGAGTCACTGGGCTTGAGAGGTTGAGACACGTAGTCGACTGACTCAGTATGGGTTGGCAGCCCAATCTCAGTCGTCCTGAGCATTAGAGGTCAAAGGGATGAATTATACGGTAACCATATACCAGAGGTTCGATAGTTTGCTCCCGCATCTTCGACCTATCCGGACGCCGGAACCCATTGCTAGATGGTTTCCTGTGCTGGTACTAGAATTGTTCTGGTGCTACCGTTTAGGTTCGAACCAATGAGGTCACATGCCACAGAGGATAACTCTCTGATCCAGACACCGAATACGATTGGGAATCGTCTCGGTTTTATGGTCATAGTAGTATTTTTTTGAGCACTCTTTTTCCCCGTCTTGCCCTTGTCTGAGTCAACCGAAAATTGTTCTTGGTTGATCAGCACTGTGCCAGGATTTTTCTGAATCAGTTTTGAACTGATTTGGAGTTCGTTTCGGCCTCCAATTGGTTGCGAACCAATTGAACCAAATTCAAAAGGTTTGAACCAACTTGGTTTAAATGGGATTGGACCATTTAATTGGCTTGGTTTAATGGGATTGAACCAAGGTATAATGTTTTGGCTTGGACCGGTTTTGAACCGGTGCATTTTCTCCTCATGACCGTTTTACACGGTGATTCAATGGTTGAAATGAAGAGACCCAAAGACCAAAACGCTGGAATTCCTTTCGCTGGATGAGAACTCCAAACGTCCCGTCTCTTCCTTTTCCCAACCCATTACATTAATCCTTGGTTAATGGGTTTAATGGTTGATTAATGGATGTTAATGGGAATTAAGCTGCCGAAGCCTCTTGGCCTCCAACCTCCCATTTCCCCCGCTGCTATCCTATATAAACAACTATGCAGTGTTCCCTGTTCAGTGTTTTTTTTTATTATTCACCGAGAAAAGAAAATTTTCAAGGAAATTTTGAGGGGTTGTGAGATCACCTGATTGAGTATTTGTAGAGCTGGATTTGGGAGGGTGTGAGGGAGAGTTTTAGGAGCCTCTTCCTTCTCCATTAGAGTGCTCAAATCCCTGCTGCAGCAATTCTGCTTTGCTGCAGCAACCTGTGACCGTGAACCATCTTCCGGCGGCTAGCACCGTGCGTGGAGAGGGATCGGAGAGCCCCGGGCATGTCTCCCCTCTAGAGGGAGTATTCTACTACTCCTCGGAGCAAACCACGCGAGCCGGCATCGCTCTAGTTGCCCGAAATCCAACGACGAAGATAGCTACTCTGTTCTGCTGCCATTTTCGTGCAGCAGACTTCGGTGAATTTTTACGATTTATTGGCTTAGTTTTTCTTGCAGAAACTAGTGCCAAATCGAAGAGGACTTCCTTAAGAATCTACAGCTTAAATTTGGGAGCGATCGGAGGTCCGGAAGGCGGCGTTCCGGGGACTTTTCGGAAGCCTAGTTTTCAGCCCAAGGTGGAAGACGACTGGAATAACTTTATTCCAGTTATTCCAGTCTATTCCAGGTTTATCCCAGACTTATTCCAGCTAGGAATAAAGTATGTTTTTGGGTTTTATTTTCCGTGCATATGTAGATCTGGATTTATAAAATTGTTTATAAATATTATATGATCTGTATCATGCCAATACATGCATCTTGCATATGCTAGATCCTATGCGGAGTAGGTATTTTTCGTATTTATTTTAAAAATATTTTAAAATATTTACCTGCTCCCTGTGCTGTTGCATGCTTAGCGTAGGCACCTGCAACCATGTTTTACTTTCAGTGGTATCAGAGCCAGGTTCTAGTGTAACATATCTTAATGCATGTATAGTAGATTAAATTATTTAATCTTGGGATTAGAGAGTACTTTTAGGAACCTAGTTGAGACCTTCACCATGGCCGTGTGTCTTTGACACGATGCGGTTCGTCTGTGTTGGCCTCTTCAGAAGGATCCTTTAAGGAAATCAAAAAGAAATTAAAATTATTTTATAATTTTGGCATGATTTATAATTTTGTTATTTGGGTCATATAATATTTATAAAAGTATAAATCTAGATATGATGCATAATTTAAGATGTAAAATTGTTTTACATAGAGACTTAATTAAAAATGTTTTAATTAAGTATTTGGCTTAATAAAAATTTTTTAGGTTTATAAAATCTAATAAAATTTGCATAAGCCAAATTGGGCAAATTGGGTTAGCTGATTAGTTGGGTCCATCACTAGGTTAGACCTAAGTTTAGTTGAACCGGATTAAAAGAAGATTAAACAAAAGTTGTTTAAGGTCTTTCTTTAGAACTATCTAATAGTTAGATTAGTTGATCCGTTCATCTAAAATGGATCCAATTAGTGGCTCAGTGGACGCCCGAGTCTTTTGGCTAGTCTGATCGAGTCTGGTAAACCGACTGGTGTCGAGGTGCGTTTGGCAATTGTGATCATGGTTGTATGAGGCTACCTCTTTCCTGGCCAACTTGGTTGGTGTCTAGGAAAGATGGTTAATGGCGGATACTCACCCATGATCTCACCTACCTGGCTAGTCGAGTCGACCAGAACTGATTGGAAAAGCTCAATGACTCGAGTTAACCCATGTCACCCAGGTTGATCGGTCTGACTGATCAATAGGTGCCCATGGATCAATTGTTGATTTAATTCAACCCTCCTGGAATCTGATTGATTCAGTGGGAGGATGATCCATGTCCTTACCTTCATCTTCTGTCACAACTATATAAAAAAAAAAAAAAAAATTCTCTAAAATTATTAGGTCCTAAAAAAGACTAAGTCAAGGAGTTGACAGTGTCTTAGCCTCCCATTAAGTTGGATAGAAATGTATCCACTATCTTGGTGTGCATCGGCAATTCCATTGAACGGGTGTACATCCGGTGACTGGAATTTCTATCTGATCGATGATGGTTCAGTGCAACCTCCTTAACGGGACCAGGTGGGCCGGCCATAGTCGGGCTTGGTCTTTAGTTAGCTGGAAGCATTGGATTAGTCATTTTAATGGTTGGACCTAACCAGAGACCCGCAATAGGAGGCCCCTAGGCCGATTGGGGTGTTCTCTGGGGCAAAATAAAATACTAAAAATTATTTAGGGAAACAATTGGTTTACGAACCTACCTTTAGGCTTGTATGGGTGAGCCGGCCATAGTCGGGCTCATGCGTGGCCTACTGGATTTCAGTACCCACTTGAAAAAGTGTTTTCACGGGTTGGAGTTAGAGGCTACCAATCTGAAAAATTAGTGGGAGAAACCTTTAGACTAAGGTCCAAGTCTTTTGGTTAATTTATTAATTCATATACTAATAGGTCTTATTTTCTTTTCAGATGTCTTCCAATTTATCGCTCCGGTCACTTCTCGATAACGAGAAGTTAAAGGGTCACAACTTCGATAGTTGGTATCGAAAGTTGAGAATAGTTCTGGAGCACGAACGGATCCTGTATGTGTTAACGGATCCGGCACCTGAAATCCCTCCCGCTAATGCACGGAGTGCGGTCAGAGATGCTTATCTGAAGTGGGTCTCTGATCGGACTACTGTCCGTTGCATTATGCTAGCGGCGATGAACGACAAGTTCACTCGCAAATTCGAGGAGGCCCAACCTGATGAAATCCTTCAAAAGTTGAAGGAATCCTTCGGCACCCCGGATGATGTAGAACGGTACAAAGTGTCTTGTGCCATCTACAACTCCAAGATGCCGAATGGCGGTTCAGTCACTGATCATGTCTTGTACATGATCGAGCTGATTGAAAAACTGGGCAAACTCAGATGCCCCTTGCACGAGCAGCTCGGCAAGGATGCGATCCTGAATTCTCTTCCCTCCTCCTATCTTGAATTTCTCGATCATTATAGAATGAACAAGCCTGCAGTCAACTACCATGGTCTTTTGGGGTTGCTGCAGACTTTCGAGAAAGACCACCAACTGAATAAGGGGGTGGTGAATTTAGTGGGAGGTAGTAGAGGTCGTCGTCCCTTTAAGAAAGGGAAGAAGAAAATAAATAAGAAGGGAAAGAAAGTGTAGAATGCTCCTGGCCCTAGTCAGACCAGGAAGTATAAGGCTGATCAGTCTTCTGCAGAGTGCTTCTACTGCAAGAAGAAGGGACACTGGAAGAGGAACTGTCCTCTTTATATTGCATCCCTTGATACGAACAGGCCAAGAAAGCAGAAGTCTGCTGAACAAGGTATTTATATGATAAAACCTTGTAATTACTCAATTGTTGATACTGCTAACTGGGTATTGGATTCTGGTAGTCCAATTCATGTTTGTAATTCGTTACAGGGACTTCAAGTTAGCAGAAGATTTGAAGATGGAGAACAGTTTCTGAGCGTCGGGAATGGAAATCGTGTTCCAGTACTGGCAGTCGGAGTCCTGCATCCTGTCTTTGAGTCTTGTACTGTCGAACTAGTCGACTGTCACTATTGTCCTAGTTTCATTATGAGCATAATCTCTGTAGGCCTTTTGGCCAGTTGTGATTTTAAACTATCAATAAAAGGAGATTTTTGCAATGTTATTTTGAATAACTCTGTTATAATGAAAGCTAGATTAAATAATGGCATATACGTACTATCAAGGCCTGTTAGTGTAATGTATACTACTAGCAAACGCCCAAGGTTAGATAATGTCAATGATTTGTATTTTTGGCACTGTAGGCTAGGTCATATTAACCAAAATAGGATAAACAAGATGCGAGGAGATGGACTCCTCGAGGTCAGTGATTCTGAATCAATGCCCACTTGTGAATCCTGTTTACTTGGTAAAATGACCAAGTCACCTTTTACTGGAAAAGGTGAACGAGCTACAGAACTTCTAAGTCTAATACATACTGATGTATGTGGACCGATGACAGTTAGTGCTAGAGGAGGATACAAATATTTCATTACTTTTACAGACGACTTTTCAAGGTTTGGTTATGTCTTTTTAATGAGATATAAGTCTGAGTCGTTTGAAATGTTCAAACGATACCGTAATGAAGTAGAAAAGCAAACTGGAAAAAGTATTAAAACCCTTCGATCTGATCGAGGTGGCGAATACTTATCTGGTGCTTTTTTGATATATCTTAAGGAGAATGGAATTCTCTCTCAGTGGACTCCTCCAGGAACACCACAGTTGAATGGTGTGTCCGAAAGGAGGAATCGAACCTTGTTGGACATGGTTCGATCCATGATGGGCTTTGCAACTCTGCCGCTATCCTTTTGGGGATATGCGCTTCAGACAGCCTGTTACTTATTAAATAATGTTCCAAGTAAGTCTGTTGTCTCCACTCCGTATGAGATGTGGAATGGACGTAAACCATCAATCTCACACCTTCGGGTCTGGGGTTGTCCGGCTTACGTAAAGCGTTTAGACTCAGACAAACTTGGTCCTAGGTCTGATCGGTGTTTATTCGTTGGTTATCCTAAGGAAATCAAAGGGTATTTCTTCTACTTGGAGAATGAACAAAAGGTGTTCGTTGCTCTTAGAGCTATCTTTTTGGAAAAGGAGTTCCTTGGAGAAGGAACTATAGCCTCTAAGATTGAACTTGATGAGTTCAGCCAATAGAAGAACCTACACACTCTAAGGACATCGTAGAACCGGCTGTGATTGAATCATACCCAGAACCCATTAGGAGATCCGGTAGAATTCCGCGTCAGCCGGATAGATACTACGGTTTCTTGGTTCGGGACGGCGATCCCATTGAGCTCAATGAGAACAATGAGCATCCGATCACCTATATGGATGCACTTCAGAGATCTGACTCTGAGGCATGGCTTGGAGCCATGCGATCCGAAATGGAGTCCATGGAAATCAACAATGTTTGGACATTGGTTGATCCGCCTGAAGGAATAAAATCCATCAGGTGTAAATGGATCTTCAAGAGGAAAAGGGGCGCAGATGGGAAGGTACAGACCTATAAAGCCTGTCTGGTTGCCAAGGGGTATCATCAACGATATGGTATCGATTATGACGAGACTTTCTCCCCTGTGGCAATGCTCAAGTCCATTCGGATCATGCTTGCTTTGGCAGCATATTTTGATTACGAGATCTGGCAGATGGATGTCCGAACCGCTTTCCTGAATGGGGAGCTGGAAGAAGAGGTGTATATGATACAGCCTGAAGGGTTCACATCCACAGATGAATCAAAAGTATGCAAGTTGCAGAGGTCCATCTATGGACTCAAGCAAGCGTCTCGAAGTTGGAACTTACGGTTTGATAGGTGTATCAAATCGTATGGCTTCGTTAAGAATGGAGAAGAACTGTGCATCTATAAATGGGTTAATGGTTCTGTGATCGTATTCCTAGTACTGTATATTGACGACATTCTCTTAATCGGGAATGATGTCGCAGCATTGCAAGGAATAAAGGTCTGGTTATCATCTCAGTTCTCCATGAAGGACTTGGGTGAAGCTTCTTACATACTAGGTATGAAAATCTATGGAGATAGATCTAAGAAGCTTTTGGGACTGTCCCAGTCTATGTACATTGACACCGTGCTGAAACGGTTCAGCATGGAAAATTCCAAGAAAGGCTATCTTCTGATAGGTTCTGGAATTACTCTTTCCAAGAAGGATTGTGCGACAACTCCTGAGGAAAGAGAGCGCATGAGTAGAGTACCTTATGCTTCTGCAGTAGGCTCTTGTTGCCCAGAAATGGAGCCCAAGAGGGGGGTGAATTGGGTCTTTTAAAAATTTAACACAATAAAACAAAAGGTCTAGTGGTGCTTGTGAGTAACAATTAATTAGATGCAAGATAATAGCACTTAATTAAAGAATGCAAAAAGAAAAGAGCAATCACACACAAACACAAGATATATAGTGGTTCGGTGCAAACCTAGCACCTACATCCACTCCCCAAGCCACCCTTGGGAATTCCACTATAATCCACACCAGATTACAGTTGACTTGTTTTTACAAGGCTCACAAGTCAAAAACCTAAGTTGGTTTTATCATTTAGGCTCACCAACAAACCTAACTACTTGTTTTGTCTTCGGGCTCACAAGTTAACCCTAGTTGGTTTTAACACTTTGGCTCACCAACAAACCACAATAACCTTCTTTCAAGACACCCTTGAAAGCAAGGTTAAAGCACAACAAATCAGATATAAAATTTAAATGCTACAACAAACTCTCTTCAAGAGTGGATTGGAATCTTTGAAGCCCAAGGAATGCTTTGACTTCACTCTTCTTCAAGTTGCCTCCTTTTGGAATGTAGTAGAGTTGAGCAAGTAGGCTTTTTCAGTGGAATCAAGCTAGAAGAGGCTTTTGATTTGAAGTATGGAGAGAATAATAGCTTTTTGGCTTTTGAGTGGACTTGAATGCTCTTGAATAGACTTCTCTCTTCTTTCTCTTGACTTCTTCTCACTTCACTTCTTTTAAAATGAGGTTGGTGGAGATTAAATACACCAAAAACCTTCTAAAAATGGTTTGTGACCGTTGGAGCATTGGAAATAGCCGTTTGGAGCTTGAAAACCCATTTCTGCAAGCCAGAAAAATAGATCCGTTAGAGCTGTCAGGCTGCAAGTGTCGACACTTGGCTGTCAGGTGTCGACACTTGGCTTTCAGGTGTCGACACTTGAATTCTGGGAGTCGACACTTGATCATTCAAGTATCGACACTTGATGCACAGGTGTCGACACTTGACACAAAAATCCTCGAACCAACAAGTTCTGTATTTTCAAAATTCTCAGGCCTTGAGTCGACACTTGAAACCTAAGTGTCGACACTTGGTGTCGACACTTGTATTCTAGGTGTCGACACTTGGCGTGCCAAGGATTTTTGTCCGTGCCAAATGCTGAAGTGTCGACACTTGACTGTCCAGGTGTCGACACTTGAGACTGAAAACATCCAGAATCAAGAGTAAAAGCCTTAAAATCAAAAAATGATGTTCATGAAAGCATAAACACATAATAATTAAGTAATTGTAAGCCCTTTTTTAATGAAAAGGCTGTCCGGATATGTGAGATTTGCTCCGTGCCATTGCGTGCCATACACCATAAATATTTGGAATTTTGAGGTGCTTTCTGCCTGAAAACTCACAACTTGAAATTCACATTAGAATACAATATATACTCAATGTTTTGTTATTCATCAAAATCACTGGGTGGAGCCAACAGCTCTATCATGTATGCTATGACTTGTACTAGACCAGATGTGGCATACTCACTAGGAGTAGTGAGCAGATACCAGTCTGACCCAGGTGAGGCGCATTGGAAGGTGGTTAAGTCCATCCTTAAGTATTTGAGAAATACTAAAGACCAATGGCTGATTTATGGAGAACCTGACTTGAAACTTGTGGGGTACTCTGACTCCAGTTTCCAGTCGGATAGAGATGATAGCAAGAGTGTGTCAGGGTTTGTATTTACCATGAACGGAGGAGCGATCTGCTGGAACAGTTCCAAGCAGGCAACTGTTGCAAACTCGGTATGCAAAGCAGAATATATTGCAGTATCAGATGCAGCAAAGGAAGCTGTGTGGTTACGGAAGTTCCTTAGAGAGCTAGGGGTGGCACCTTCCCTAGATGGTCCTGTTCCGGTGTACTGTGACAGCACTGGAGCCATTGCTCAAGCTAAGGAGCCTAAAGCTCATCACCGCACCAAGCACATCCTACGGCGCTACCACCTCGTACGAGAGATCGTGGAACGAGGCGACATCAATCTTCTGAAGATCGATGGAAAAGAAAATCTGGCCGACCCCTTCACTAAAGCCCTCGGAATAAAAGAGTTCGACTATTGTAAATGGGAAATGGGTATTAGATACTCTTCTGATTGGCTTTAGTATAAGTGAGAGTTGTTGGGAATTGTGTCCCAAAGCCAATCACCTAGGTTCTAGGCGGTTGTGCTAAGTATTGTATTCATATTATAAATTAATAAAATATTATTTTTGGCAGCTCATCACATATTATATTTCCTTGAAATGAACTCTTTCCATGTGATGAAGTCCTTAGAACTACACTGACTTCGATACAAAGAGGATGTATCGAGTGGTCCTTAAATCCTGTTCACAACCAAAGGATATATTGTACTGGACAACAATATATCAAGTATAGGTTGTTGTAGTTCACATCGTTTGGTTGTCCTCTTGACCAAATGAGTGTGGTGACACTGATGTGATCTACAAGTGGGATATTTGATATCTCATTGAACGTGACTCCGTGCAGCCCTTTTTTTTGCCAAAGGGATACTCACGATTGGATATGGGTATATGTGTCCCTCTGACCTGAGGTCATCACGGTAGCTTGTAAGCAACTCCCTGTGCTTTGGTGCCGGACTACCCGGATTTTTAATCCGGTGACGGAAGGTTTCTGGGTACAGGCAAGTACTTGTGGAGTAGTGATGGACCAAGATGGAATTGACCTGTCCTAACAGTTTGGATTGAATATCTCGCAGTATCTCAATTTAGCAAATCCTCGGCCGGGGTAGCCCTAGTGAAGAGTCACTGGGCTTGCGAGGTTGAGACACATAGTCGACTGACTCAGTCTGGGTTGGCAGCCCAATCTCAGTCATCCTGAGCATTAGAGGTCAAAGGGATGAATTATACGGTTACCATATACCAGAGGTTCGATAGTTTGCTCCCGCATCTTCGACCTATCCGGATGCCAGGACCCATTGCTAGATGGTTTCCTGTGCTGGTACTAGAATTGTTCTGGTGCTACCGTTTAGGTTCGAACCTATGAGGTCACACGCCACAGAGGATAACTCTTTGATCCAGACACCGAATATGATTGGGAATCGTCTCGGTTTTATGGTCATAGTAGTATTTTTTTGAGCACTCTTTTTCCCCATCTTATCCTTGTCTGAGTCAACCAAAAATTGTTCTTGGTTGATCAGCACTGTGCCAGGATTTTTTTGAATCAGTTTTGAACTGATTCGGAGTTCATTTCGGCCTCCAATTGGTTGCGAACCAATTGAACCAAATTCAAAAGGTTTGAACCAACTTGGTTTAAATGGGATTGGACCATTTAATTGGCTTGGTTTAATGGGATTGAACCAAGGTATAATGTTTTGGCTTGGACTGGTTTTGAACCGGTGCATTTTCTCCTCATGACCGTTTTACACGGTGATTCAATGGTTGAAATGAAGAGACCCAAAGACCAAAACGCTGGAATTCCTTTCGCTGGATGAGAACTCCAAACGTCCCGTCTCTTCCTTTTCCCAACCCATTACATTAATCCTTGGTTAATGGGTTTAATGGTTGATTAATGGATGTTAATGGGAATTAAGCTGCCAAAGCCTCTTGGCCTCCAAACCTCTCGTTTCCCCCTCTGCTGTCCTATATAAACAACTCTGCAGCATTCCCTGTTCAGTGTTTTTTTTTATTATTCACCGAGAAAAGAAAATTTTCAAGGAAATTTTTGAGGGGTTGTGAGATCACCTGATTGAGTATTTGTAGAGCTGGATTTGGGAGGGTGTGAGGGAGAGTTTTAGGAGCCTCTTCCTTCTCCATTAGAGTGCTCAAATCCCTGCTGCAGCAATTCTGCTTTGCTGCAGCAACCTGTGACCGTGGACCATCTTCCGGCGGCTAGCACCGTGCGTGGAGAGGGATCGGAGAGCCCCGGGCGTGTCTCTCCTCTAGAGGGAGTATTCTTCTACTCCTCGGAGCAAACCACGCGAGCCGGGATCGCTCCAGTTGCCCGAAATCCAACGACGAAGACAGCTACTCTGTTCTGCTGCCATTTTCGTGCAGAAGACTTCGGTGAATTTTTATGATTTATTGGCTTAGTTTTTCTTGCAAAAACTAGTGCCAAATCGAAGAGGACTTCCTTAAGAATCTACAGCTCAAATTTGGAAGCGATCGGAGGTCCAGAAGGTGGCGTTCCGGGGACTTTTCGGAAGCCCAGTTTTCAGCCCAAGGTGGAAGACGACTGGAATAACTTTATTCCAGTTATTCCAGTCTATTCCAGGTTTATCCCAGACTTATTGCAGCTGGGAATAAGGTATGTTTTTGGGTTTTATTTTTCGTGCATGTGTAGATCTGGATTTATAAAATTGTTTATAAATATTATATGATCTGTATCGTGCCAATACATGCATCTTGCATATGCTAGATCCTGTGCGGAGTAGGTATTTTTCGTATTTATTTTAAAAATATTTTAAAATATTTACCTGCTCCTTGTGCTGTTGCATGCTTAGCATAGGCACCTGCAACCATGTTTTTACTTTCAATGAAGAGATTCAAGAAATTTATGGGCAGGAAAAAGGCAAGATACTAGAGGAAAAACTATTGAAAGGGAGAACATAGCAAAGAGAAAGAAAAAGAAAGAGAAAGAGATATAGAGCAACAGTCTATCTGCTACGAGTGCAAGAAACCAAGGCACTTTTAAGCAAATTGCCCTACATTAATGAAAGGATCAAAAAGAAGAAGAAGAAAGCGATGGTTGCAACTTGAAACGATAGCGAGGAGTCCATATCAAATGATGAGGAAGAGACTTGCAAAACTATGAACATATGTTTGATGGGTTTCGAAGATGAGGTAATGTCTCCTGAACCTAATAATGAATTTATATATGAAGAATTAAACACTACATTTTATGAACTTTTATCTAAATATAAAAGATTAGAATAAAAATTAAGACTTTGAAAAATAATTATGATACCTTGATAAATGAAAAGAATGAAATTGCTGAAAAGAAAAAAATTTTGCAAAAAAAATTGAATAGAATTTCAGAAAATATAATGTTTTGCAAGCAAAAAAGAATGAATATCTTAAAAGAATGAGGCTTTACGTGAAGAAAATATATGTTTGCAAAAAGAAGTTGACAAACTCAAGCCCTTAGTTGAAAAATTGACTTTGAGTTCAAATAAGCTTGAGCTAATTTTGAAAAATCAAAGAGAAACAAATAATAGAGCTAGAAATTGATATAATTCATTGAATACAAACAAGTTTTCAGTTCCAAGATCTTATGTACCAAAGTTTTCATCTATGAAATCTTTTGCATCAATGTTTTCTACATCTAAATCTTTTCAAAAAAAAATATAATCTATTATTTTTGTAATGGGGTTGGTCACAAGTCTTTTGAATGCAATTTAAAAAGAAAAAATAGAAGTAAAATGAAAAAGATTTGGGTTCCCAAAGGAACCACTTCTACTAACCTACAAGGACCCAAGAAAGCTTGGGTACCTAAAAGAATTACTTGATTATTTTGTAGGAATGTCTTGCATCCCAGAATTAGTAGGGACACCAGGTTTAGACACAGATCACTGGATTCCATATGGTTTACTTAGTCATGTGTCAAAGTTTTGAAAATTTTGTAATCAATTAAGATTGAGTCCTGTAATAAGTTGAGGTTAGTTGATTTGTCTCAACCATCAACCTAGTCCAATACATTGAGTCCGTACATCAGTTATGAGTCTAGTATGAGCCCAATTTTTGTACAAGAGAGGAGGTTGCCCTATTTTGGAGTTCCACCAGGCCACATCCAGGAGTCAGAGGCCACTATATCAGCCCATTGGATTTTGTGTGACAACCAAGGATCCAAGATGCTTCCAGAAATCCTAATTCTTTCCAGATGTCCTCCAGATGCCCAGATTCCTTCCCAGATGCTAAAACATATTCATAAACCAAGGCATCCATGATTCCAGAGGTCCACCTACATCCCAGCCCAAGGAAATTAAGCCCAAGCACCAAGCCCAAGCCCTAAAGAAGCAAAAATCTATGGAATATTCTTGTTACCAGGCTACCACGCCATCCTAGCTTCCAGAGGCCAAAGCCCATACATCCAAGCCCCTTTAGGCTGGCCCCTTGCTGCCCCTGGAAGTCCAACATGCCCTCCTAGGCATCCTTGAAGTATTGACCAAGTCCAAGAGGTGTCCTTGAGTGGAATAGTCAAAGCATGAAAGGAGAAGGAGAAGACTATGTCAAATCCTAACCTAGTTGGAACTTATGCTCCTTATTGTTTTAAGATTTGTTTCTCTAACCTAGCTAGGAGAGGACTTGTAACCCTAGTTAGAGGGCAAGGGAACTCTATAATACCCCACCCCTCCTTCTCTTGTAAGCAACTTTTATTCATGATATCAAAATCCTAGTAAATTTATTTGAGCTTGCGAGCTTGTGTGTTACTTTTTTTAAGTTCTTTGGTTTGTGTTCTCTTGCTTGGCCGGATTCCTTGCTACCCTAGCATCCTTCCACACCCTAACTCACTAACATCCAAGCCTTCACATGTCAAAGAAGGAGTGCCCTAGGCCGCCAAGAGGGAGACCTTCAATAAGCTTCAAACAACCCAGCTTCTAAACCCTAACCTGATTCCTTCTAAACCTAGTTTCCTTTCTTTTTCTTACTTGCTATTTTGATTGACCCTTGACATTTTGCAGGATCCCCGAGATGTTTCCACCTCCCCAGACGAGGCTTTCCTTGCCTCCGGGACTGCCCAAATCAGCCATCTAATCAAGGAAACCGAGCTTCGTCTTCCAAGCTTCAATCTAAGAGCTGTATGACCCCTTCGATTGCAGATTCTTCAAATCACTGATTGGTAACATCCTTTCCTTTTTTAAATTTATGATTTGATGAAGATAAGCTATCCTAAACCAGGAGTTTCTCAACTCTTGAGTTCTGGCATACTTATTATCTTGCATGAGTTCTTTGTGATCATGATGATTCTATGCATTACTATTCTTCTTGCTAGTTCTTGCTTTTATTTGAGAATTTAGCCTACAAGCCTAAATTATAAAAATCACAAAAAAATAGTTTACTATTTTTCCTGCATATTTAGCAATCTTAGAGTCATCCTACATCAGTTTGGTATTAGAGTGGGTTTAGGATAGTTTTTATCTGCTTTGCATTCACAACCCTAATTTCTACATCCTATCCAATGCATTAGGTATTTGTTTTGCATCTAATTTCAATCATCTAGAAATTTTATTTTTTTGTGAAATTTGCATGAATTATTTTTTGTCGTGTCCTTTATTTTATAAAAATTCTTAATTAATTTTATAAAAATTCTAAGTCATTAAAATTTAGTATATTAGAAACCCTAATAGAATCTTAGAAATTTCTGTAGCAGTCCATAAACCCTAGGATTTACATCATCATATGATTTTTGTTCTATATGAAATTTGGTAAGTATCATCATCATCATCGATCCTCTATTCTAGAGTTTTTTTGATTTTTATCTACATTAGTAACTATGTCAAATTCTGCATCATCTGAAATCCTAATTCTTTGATTTCTGCTGATTTTGCACTTAACTAACTCAAACCTAATCAACTTCCAAACCCCCCAATCCCAAGCCAAACTTTGTTTTCTAACCCTAGTAAACTTAAACTTAACTTGACATCTCATAAATTAATTAAGAATTATTTTATTTTCTGATTGTTTTAGATTATATTAGGACCATTGAATGTTCATCATCTTTTAATCTAATCTTAAGGGCAATCAATATAACATCAGGGCAGGAGGTCATAACCTGTCCTGGGCCCTAAACAACCATCCAGCATTTCCACCCAAGCCTTAATTAAAATTGATTAGACTTAATTTTCCCGAGAGGGCTAGATGACACCAACGGATCAGGTCTGAGTTGTGTGGGCCAACTATGCATTTAATCATGTGGCTATTACTAAAATCTAGTATCTAAGACTGAGGGTCCAGAGTCAAACGACCTAAGTGGTGTTATGGTTTTTAATTGGGTCCCTGCGAAAGCAGGGGGGCCTCCCACACTCTCACCCTCTACCTGTCCAGATGAAGGATTAGCTACTGAGTTAGGTGTAAGTTGAGCTGACCCACCTAGCTTTGGCTCTAGGTCTAGGAAACCCTAGATTGTACTAGTCTTTTTCTTTTTGCATGCTTGGCTGCACCATTCCATTTTGATTGATTATTTGTTGCATGACCACTAGACTAGGAACCCAATACCAGAAGTCTAAACCCCAACCTAGCTCAACCATGGAACCCAATCTAGAAGTCCTTATAAGGGCCATTAGTGAACAGATGAACCAAGTGATACACAGATGAACTAGATGAACCTCAAACAGGACCAAATGAACCAACCCAATACCCAAACCCAAGCCTAGCTTGCCCAAATAGATCATAGGTTTGACCAATCTGATACTAAGCTTGACCAAACCCATGACCAAATAATCCAATTGACCCAATCCCAAAACTAATTGAACCATAAGCTTAACCAACTAATCCAATCAAGTAATCAAGCAATCCATAGTTTTGACCAAGTAGGAGATCAGTTAGAAACCCTAGGCAAGACCCATAAAGCTAAATCCTTACCCTATAGACCCCAGGAATCCATAGTCCCTAGATATGAACCTAGTAGTAATCTACTATCCCTCAGTTTACCTGAATCCCTTAGGATTAGTATCCCTAGAGATGAACCTAGTATTAGTTAGGAACACCTTATCCAACCTACGACTGTCATCCTAGTCATTAGTCATCCCTCTCTTACCAGCCAATTGGTCCACCAAGAAGACATTGAAGAGGAGATATATGAGACTAACCCAAGCTTAGTGGAACAGTATGAGGAGGAAGAAGAGGAGTTCCCTATAGAAGACTTAGAGTTAGCTAAATCATTAGATGACCAGGTAGAAGACCACCGAATATTAGTTGAACCTAACCATACCCAAGTAGGAGCAGACCTAGATTTAGCTAACCCTAGCCATACCCAAATAGTAACCAACATAGATTTAGCTAACCATGTAGTGGAAGAACCCTTAAAAGAAGAAGACCATGAGGAACCCAATCCTACTATTAGAGTTTTACCTGAGAAAACTTTAGAAGAGAACCCAATTGTAGAGCCTAGTCCTAAATTTCATAAACCAGAAGATTTTATTGAGGATTTGGCTTATCAATACCCTCAGGATGAATCCCATCCTATATTTTTTATTAATGATCTCTTCCTTGAGATTAGTGACCCACTCTTCCATACTATAAACCCTGTAGGACTACCTCAAATCCATAAGGTCAATCTCATTAGTCTAGGACTCATCCCTGAAACCCCTTTTAGTATTCTACTCTTTCTGATTAACCCTAAACCATCTCCTTATTTCTCATCCTACTAGACTAACCCTGAACCCACTTCTTATTTTCTATCCTTTCCTGAAACTTCTTCTATTTTTTTTACTATTAGGTTACATTTTATAAGAGTTTGCATGTTACATTCATTCATTGAGCATGTCATGTTTGCATTTTACTTTTGGAAAACCCTATGGCATTTGCTAGGAGTCCATAGTAAATTTTCATGTGCATGCCATGCTAGGGTCAAATGTAGAAAGTCTATAGTCTATTAGATTTTGTCCCGTAGAGTTTAATAAAATTTCCTTTGATAGGAAGGTCTAGTCGAGTCCTTTAGGTATTAGTTTTGAGTCCAATAAATTCACAACCTGAATTACATGTCTGCACCTACACTTACCTCTGCACAGCATATGCATATGGAAATTAGTCAAAAGCTGAACCTAAGTAATGAACTAAATAACAACTTAGCTAATTTCTAAAGGAAAGATAAAGAATTTATACAGAGGAATATGTGACTATCAAAGAATTTTCTGCTCGCGAAGCTGGCCCATCCAAAATAATGAATAATAGTGGACCCAATGCCTATGTGCCTGAGATATCACCTGATTTAGGTATTAGCTCCACTTTCATCATCACAGACTTTGTAAAGTCTAGGGAGCCAGCAGTGATACCCAGCGAGCCCCTTGAGCCACTCCAATTTTTTTGAGAGAGAACCCACCCCAGAGCGACCACATATAATTTGGCCTTTTGGTGAGGTAAAGATTGAGAAACCTTTGGACGATCAAGCTATCGGTACCCAGGATAGAGACTGTCAGTGGTACTTGGTCCGGTAGCAAGGTCAGCCAGAATCTAAGGACTTATGGGACGCTGGTGCGGATCTGCAGCGCCTAAACCCAAACCCTCCTTGAGCCAAATTGACCCATACTTGACGGGGTCGAGTTCCTCTAGCCCCGAGAGAATTGGTGGGGATACCAGGATCAGACACAAATCACTGGATCCCATATGGTTTACTTAGTCATGTGTTAAAGTTTTGAAAATTTTGTAATCAATTAAGATTGAGTCATGTAATAAGTTGAGGTTAGTTGATTTGTCTCAACCCTCAACCTAGTCCAATATATTGAGTCCTGTACATCAGTTATGAGTCTAGTATGAGCCCATTTTTTGTACAAGAGAGGAGGTTACCCTATTTTGGAGTTCCACCATAACACATCTTGGAGTCAGAGGCCACTATATCAGCCCATTGGATTTTGTGTGACAACCTAGGATCCAAGATGCTTCCAGAAATCCTGATTCTTTCTAGATGTCCTCCAGATGCCCAGATTCCTCCCCAGATGCTAGAGCATATTCCTAAACCAAGGCATCCATAATTCCAGAGGTCAACCTACATCCCAACCTAAGGAAATCAAGCTCAGATACCAAGCCCAAGCCCTAAAGAAGCAAGATTCCATAGAATATTTCTACTACCAGGCTACCAGGCCACCCCAGCTTCCAGAGGCCCAAGCCCATGAGCCCAAGCCCCTTTGGGCCAGCCCCTTGTGAAGCAGGACGGACTCGATGAACCCTGGTTTATTTGGAAAAGGGAACATCTAAACAAACTAGGACCGTGGGAGGGCTAAGAAGCCTCCCGGGACTAGGGCAAACTGACACTAAACCCTAAAATAGCTAAACTCTTTTGGTTTTCAATTTTCTTGGTGGAGGAACAATGGGATGGAGGATAGGAAACATGGACACTCTAGGACTGGGAACTCACCTTCATGGAGAGATGTCGCACCTCTAGGACATCTCACCCACCCCACTACGTGTAATCTAGGGCGTCCCACCCATCTCACTACTCACGGAGCCTAGGGCATCCCACCCAAATCGCTACTTAGGGTCGTAAAAAAAAGTCCCTAGGACCTAAAGGGGGACTCGATGAAAAAGGAGATAACTAGGACCTCGCGCCCCTCGATGCTTGCATGGAGTGAAGGAAGTGGGGTCTCATACCCCTCGACACCCACAGGTGAAGGAAAGATGGGCCTCAGCCTAGAACCAGAACCAATGAAAAATCCAAAAATTGCATATCAAACTTAAACTTATTCATTACAGGGGGAGAGGGAGCCTTTATATATAAAAATCAAATCCCTCACTTACTTAGCCTACAAGAAACCTAAAAAAGAAAAAATAAATTACATCAAAATCCATGCTATATCAATATTGGTGCTGATTTGCTCTAGGAAGCATGTCGACTTGATGATATGCTCTGAGAAGCATGTTGCTTGGACTACTGCAGAAAGCGTGCGGAACCATCTCACGGACATGCATAGAGGGAACAATCTCCGTCGAGCACCGGCGGATGGCCGGTGGCCGGGAAGCGGGTAGTCGATGGGGCCGGCGGACGGCGAGCAGCGAACGGTGGGCGGCAGGCTGCAGGCGGGGCGGCGGCACAGGGGTGGCACAGCATGCCCAAGGAATGCCGTTTCACCTTCCCACGGCCGTGGGGCCCCAAGCACCGATGAGGACCTCTAGCGGCCGGGCCTTGGCCGGCGAACAGCGGGGTGGTGGGACGGCGGCAGGTGGGCAACGGCAGCGACGATAGGCTGCGGGCAGCGGCGTCACACGGATGGACACATCCGTTGATCTTCCCATGGGTCGTGGGGCCTTGGGCGCCGACGAGGGCCTCTGGTGGCCGGGCCTTGGCTGGCGAGCGGCAGGACGACGGCAGGCGGTGGCAAGCATGCGGTGAGCAGGCAGCGGACGGACGGCTCGCGTCCGTTCGTCTTCCCATAGCCTTGGGCGGCGGGCAGGCGGCTTTTCTAGCGAGGGCGGGGCCGGCGAGCACCGGCGGGGGCATCCGGGAGTCGGGCAGCCCGGATTTGGGGGCGGCGGGCCGGTAGGCTAGGGTTTAGGAGGTTTTAAAAAATCACGAGAAGAAGATGGAATAAGATTGGAATAAAGTGGGGATAGGCTTGGGATAAAACAAGAATAGTGGGGATAAGTGGAATAGCGGGAATAGGAAAATAAAAAAAAATATGAGAAAATTAAGAAAAATGAAAAAAGAACCTGGACCTGCCCTAGATCCCCATCATTCTCCTCGATCGTGAAGAACTCAACTCCGTCGAGTTCGAAAAATGGAGCACACCCTAATCCACAACTAGCTCTGATACCAAATTAATGAGGGACGGACTTGATGAACCCTGGTTTATTTGGAAAAGGGAACACCTAAACAAACTAGGACCGTGGGAGGGCTAAGAAGCTTCCCAGGACTAGGGCGAACTGACACTAAACCCTAAAACAGCTGAACTCTTTTGGTTTTCAATTTTTTTGGTAGAGGAACAATGGGATGGAGGATAGGAAACATGGACACTCTAGGACTAGGGACTCACCTTCACGGAGAAATGTCGTACCTCTAGGACATATCACCCACCCCACTACGTGTAATCTAGGGCATCCCACCCATCTCACTACACGCAGAGCCTAGGGCATCCCATCCAAATCGCTACCTGGGGCCGTGAAGAAAAATCCCTAAGACCAAGAGGGGGACTCGATGGAAAATGGGATAACTAGGGTCTCGTGCCCCTCAACGCTCGCATGGAGTGAAGGAAGTGGGGTCTCACACCCCTCGACACCTGCAGGTGAAGGAAAGACAGACCTCAGCCCACAACCAGAACCAATGGAAAACCCAAAAATCTCATATCAAACTTAAACTTATTCATTACAGGGGGAGAGGGGGCCTTTATATAGAAAAACCAAACCCCTCACTTACTTAGCCTAGAAGAAATCCAAAAAAGAAAAAATAAATTATATCAAAATCCATGCTATATCAATATTGGTGCTGATCTGCTTTGGAAAGCATGTCGACTTGATGATCTGCTATAAAAAGCATGCTGCTTGGACTGCTCTAGAAAGCATGCGGAACCATCTCACGGACGTGCATAGAGGGAACGATCTTCGTCGAGCATTGGTGGACGGCTGGCAACTGGGAAGCGGGAGGCGGATGGGGCCGGTGGACGGTGGGCGGTGGGCTACAGGTGGGGTGGTAGCATAGGGGTGGCACGGCACGCCCAGGGTGTGCCGTTTCACCTTCCCACGGTCGTGGGGCCCCAAGCACCGACGAGGACCTCCGATAGCCGGGCCTTGGCTGGCGGACGGCAAGGTGGCAGGATGGCGACAGGCGAGCAGTGGCGACGGTGGCAGGCGGTGGGCGGCAGCATCACACGGATGGATGCGTCCGTTCATCTTCCCATGGGCCGTGGGGCCCTGGGCATCAGTGAGGGCCTCCGGTGGTCGGGCCTTGGTCGACGGGTGATGGGACGGCGATAGGACAGTGGCAAGCGGGCAGCGGGCAGGCGACGGACGGACGGCTCCGCATCTGTTCATCTTCCCATGGCCTTGGGCAGCGGGTGGCTAGCTTTTTCGATGAGGGCTGGGCCAGCGAGCACCGGCGATGGTCCAGTGGGGGCAGCCGGGGGTCGGGCAGCCCGGATCTGGGGGCGGCGGGGTGATGGGCTATGGTTTGGGAGGTTTTACAAAATCATGGGAAGAAGATGGAATAAGACTGGAATAAAGTGGGGTAGGCTTGGGATAAAACAAGAATAGTGGGAGAAGTGGAATAGAGGAAATAGAAAAATAAAAAAATGCGAGAAAATTAAGAAAAATGAAAAAAGAACCTGGACCTGCCCTGGATCTCCATCACCTTGCTACCCCTAGAAACCCAACACGCTCTCCTTGACATCCTTGAAGTGTTGACCAAGTCCAAGAGGTGTCCTTGAGTGGAATAGCCAAAGCATGAAGGAAGAATGAGAAGACTAGGTCAAATCCTAACCTAGTTAAGACTTATGCTCCTAACTGTTTTAAGATTTGTTTTTCTAACCTAGCTAGGAGAGGACTTGTAACCCAAGTGTGTAACCTTAGTTAGAGGGCATGGGAACTCTATAAATACCCCACCCCTCCCCCTCTTGTAAGAAACTTTTATTCATGATATCAAAACCCTGGTAAATTTATTTGAGCTTGCAAGCTTGTGTGTTACTTTTTTTGAGTTCTTTAGTTTGTGTTTTCTTGCTTGGCCGAATTCATTGCTGCCCTAGCATCCTTCCATGCCCTAACTCACTGCCATACAAGCCTTCACATGTCCAAGAAGGAGTGCCCTAGACCACCAAGCAGGGAGATCTTCAACAAGCTTCAAACAGCCCAGCTTCTAAACCCTAACCTGATTCTTTCTAAACCTAGTTTCCTTTCTTTTTCTTACTTGGTGTTTTGATTGACCCTTGACATTTTGCAGGATCCCCGAGATGTTTCACCTTCCCAGAGGAGGCTTTCTCTGCCTCCAGGACTACTCAAATCAGCCATCTAATCAAGGGAACCGAGCTTCATCTTCCAAGCTTCAATCTGAGAGCTGTATGATCCCTTCGATTGTAGATTCTTCAAACACTGATTGGTAACATCCTTCTCTTCTTTTAATTTCTGATTTGATGAAGATAAGCTATCCTAAACTGGATGTTTCTCAACTCTCGGGTCCTGGCTACTTATTATCTTACATGAGTTCTTTGCGATCATGATGATTCTAGGTATTGCTATTTTTCTTACTAGTTCTTGCTTTTATTTGAGAATTTAGCCTACAAACCTAAATTATAAAAATCATAAATAAATTAGTTTACCATTTTTCCTTTATATTTAGTAATCTTAAAGTCGTCTTGCATCAAGAATTCAAAAAAAGATGGTATCTGGATAGCGGCTGTTCAAGATATATGACGGGTAACAAAAAATAATTCATCATCCTAGAAATGAAAGATGGAGGAATGGTCACTTTTGGTGACAATGGAAAGGGGAAGATCATTGGCATTGGTAATATTAGAATTATCCCTTTTACATTCATTGAAAATGTATTGCTAGTAGACAAGCTGAAGCACAATTTATTAAGTATAAGTCAATTATGTGATAAAGGCTTCAAGGTTGTCTTTGAATCTTCAATGTGTATGGTAACTAGTTCTCTTGATTCTAGCACTAAGTTTATTAGTCATAGAATTGGAAATATTTATATGGTAGATTTAAATAATCTTTCAAAAATTTCATAACAAAGTTTTCAATCAAAAAAATCGTTCAATTATTTATATTAAAAGTGATCATGATATAGAATTTGAAAATCAATATTTTGAAGAGTATTGCACTGAGCATGGCATTGATCACAACTTCTCTACACCTAGAACACCATAGCAAAATGGTGTTGTAGAGAGAAAAATTAGAATATTGGAAGAGATGGCCAAAACTATGTTATATGAAGGCAATCTTCCAAGGTACTTTTGGGCAGAAGCTGTGAACATTACCTGTTATATTTTGAATCATGTTTTGATAAGACCTATTTTAAAGAAAACCTCCTATGAACTTTGGAATGATGGAAAACCTAGTATTCATTATTTTCATGTTTTTAGTTGCAAATGCTTTGTATTGAATAATAAAAAGGATAACCTTAGAAAATTTGATGCTAAATCTGATGAAGCAATATTTCTGGGTTATTCTACTTCTAGCAAAGCTTATAGAGTATTTAATTAGAGAACATTGAATATTGAAGAATCTATTTATGTTATATTTGATGAAGCTAACCCCTCACCTTCTAGAAAAGAAGAGTGCATTGATAATGATGCAGGTATAATTAATAAAGCTATGGAGGACATGAGCCTGAAGGACAAATAAACAGGACAAGGTGAAGAAATGGTAAGCAAAGATCATGGTGATTTACCCAAAGAATGGAGGTATGTAACATCACATCCTAAAGATTTAATTATAAACAATCTCTCACAAGGAGTTAGGACTAGGTCATCACTTAGAGATGCACATGATTATCTAGCATTTGTTTCATAAGTAGAACCAAATAGCATAGAAGAAGCTGAAAATGACCTGAATTGGATGATGGCCATGCACGAAAAACTTAATCAATTTGATAGAAATAATGTATAGACTTTAGTGAATAGACCTTCTGATCATCCTGTTATAGGCACTAAATGGGTTTATAGAAAAAAATTAGATAAAAAAAGAAATGTAATTGGAAATAAAACTATATTAGTAGCCAAAGGATATAATCAGAAAAAAGGAATAGATTTTGATGAAACCTATGCACCGGTAGCAAGATTATAAGTTATTAGATTATTACTTGCATTTGCTTGCTACATGAATTTCAAATTATTTCAAATAGATATAAAAAGTGTATTTTTAAATGGTTTCATTTCAGAAGAAGTTTTTGTAGAACAACCACCAGGATTTAAAAATCATGCTTTTCCTAATCATGTTTTCAAACTCAATAAAGCATTATATGGTTTAAAATAAGTACCTAGAGTCTGGTATGATAGATTGAGTAAATTCTTACTTGAAAATAATTTTGTTAGAGGTAATGTAGACACAATACTATTCATTAGAAGAAAAGAAAATGATATGTTGTACAAATTTATGTAGATGATATAATTTTTAGTGCAACTAATGTAAATTTATGTAGAGAATTTGCTAAGCTTATGTAGGATAAATTTGAAATTAACTTGATGGGTGAACTAACCTACTTCCTTGGACTCCAAATTAAGCAAACAAAAGAAGGAATATTTATCAACCAAGCTAAGTACATCAAGGAGATCATTAAGAAGTTTGGTATGGAGTCAGTCAAAGAAATTGGCACACCCATAAGCCCCACCTACAGACTTGACAAGGATGAATATGGAAACAATATTGATCAAAACTCTGTCAATGTATGATTGGATCACTATTATATTTAACTACTAGTAGACCTGATATCTTGTTTAGTGTATATATATATACTAGATTTTAATCTAATCCAAAAGAATCACATATACTTGTTATTAAAAGAATCATAAAATATCTAAAATGAACAAGTAATCTAGGTCTATGGTATTCTAAGCAATCTTCATTGAATTTAATTGATTTTTCTGATGCTAATTATGGTGGATATAAAATTGATAGAAAAGCACTAGTGGTTCTAGTCAATTTCTAGGGTTGAACTTAATCTCATGGCATAGTAAAAAATATAACTTTGTGACACTTTCTACTGCTGAGACAGAGTATGTGGCTGCAGAGAGTTGTTATGCACAAGTCCTTTGGATTAAGCAACAACTAAAAGACTATGGTGTCATTCAAACAAAAATTCCAATCAAATGTGATAACACAAGTGCTATTAATTTGACAAAGAATCCAATTCAGCACTCTACGATAAAACATATAGAAATTAGACATCACTTCATTAGGGATCATGTATAAAATGGTAATATTGAACTTGAATTTGTTTCAACAAAAATTAATTAGCTAACATCTTTACTAAGCCACTTAATGAAGATAGATTTCAAATGATTAGAGGAGAATTAGGTTTGTGTGACCCATTTTCGAACTTTTGACCTACTTTCTTCAAAATTAAGGAAAAATTATCTAGAAAACCTCCATTAGCAATCTAAGGTTACAAACCACCTTATTTAGTGTAATTCTAGAGTATAGACACCTTTTTATTAAATTTTAGAGCCATTTTCTATGTTTTGGCTTGAGCCGACTCGAGCAAGAGTCGAGTCGACTCGAATGTTGGACACTGTTATAAAGCCGTTTGCCCTAAAATTCCTTTCACTTTACCTTTCACTATTTAGAAAGAGCCCTAAGGGACCACTCTCCCATCCATTCTAAGAACTATCCGGATATTCCCTTTTCATCATAGATCTTGACCGTATGGCTCCAAAGAAGGCCATTGCCAAGAGACCAAGGCATGTGGATCTGAGCTCCATCCAACAAGAAAAGAGATCCAAAAGACATGAGGATGAACCAAGGAATTCATCTCCGGCACCTGCAAGGCAAGATATCCCTATGGAAACCATCCTGTAACCTCTGGTAGACAAATCAAATTCTCATTTCTTGAAAACCAAGGTTTTAGGATAGGTAACTGGTGATGCGGATGAAGCTCTGATACTAGAAAAGGATGTGGGACTGAGATGATGTGGGACTATACTAATGATGAGATGAATATGCAAATGATTTATTTTTGGTGTTTTAGGTTTTAAGTGATTTTCTGATTCCTGAAGTTGAGCGAAGACTAGATCTAGGGGTTCTATAAAAATAAGATACTTCTAGCATGCAAGTTTAGTCCCTAAACAATGATGAAGAGAGGACCCCGGGATTGAGAAACCCCGTAGGACCTAGCTCTAAATCAATACCTACTTAGGAGACCAGTGAATGCAAACCTTGAAGTTTCTGATGTGCTCGATGATGAGTTCTCTCACACTCATGGATGCGGCCTAGAAGATCAAGCCTTCAACCTTGCGGATTCGCCGGCTTTCCGTCCGATGGTCCAAAGGCAAGGGAGACCGAATCCTTTGTCCGTAGCACCTGGAGGACCTACGAGCAACCAAGAGAAGGGTTAGGAAATAGTAAGTATGGGTATGAGAAAGTAAAAAGGGAGGAGAAAAGGAATCGAAGATGGTGGTCAAAGAGAGTTCTTCTTGTTGGGCGTCCGGGTGGATCTTCCAGGTGGTGTCCCAGCTCGAAGATGGACTGGTGGCTTGCGAAGGAGGAAGGTAACTCAGGACCTCTCACCCCTCAATGTCCCGAAGGACAAAGGCACTCTCTCACAGAGTTCCTAGTCTAAGAAGACAAGGGCTAATGGAAGAAAACTTGAACTCTTTTATTCATTTCATCACAATTGAAATTACAAGAGGTTAGGGCTCCTTTTATAAGAACCTAAGTTTCATTTGAATTCAAATGAGGGGAGTTACAAAAATTTAAACAAGGGGCACCCAAATCTGAATTTAATCCCTTGAAACTCGAATTCTTGGATGCTTGGCCGACCATGCTTGGGTGGAGGAGCTTGATTTGGGGGATGTTGTCTTCTTGATTCAAGGTGGTGCCCAATTGACTTTATTTTTCTTCTATGGCCGACCATGACTCTTTGGGAAGAAGGCTTGATGTGGGGGCTTGAAGAAAGAACATGTCTTCAAAAATCAAGGGATGTTTCAACCTTCCTTGGCCGACCAAGCTTCTTTGGAAAAGAGCGTGATGTGGGGGCTTGAAGAAAGGAACATGTCTTCAAAAATCATGGGATGGTTCAACCTTCCTTGGCTGACCAAGCTTCTTTGGAAAAGAGCTTGATGTGGAGGCTTGAAGAAAGGAACATGTCTTCAAAAATCATGGGATGCTTCAACCTTCCTTGGCCAGCCAAGCTTCTTTGGAAAAGAGTTTGATGTGGGGAGTGGGATGGGGAATTTGTTGGCTTGGAGCATGGGCGTCCAACAAGCATTAGCTTTGAATCCCTCCATTCTCTCTTGGCCGCCCAAGTGTCTTGGTGAGGTGGCACCTCCTAATGCCACATGGCATTGACGAAGTGGTTCTCCAGGCATTGAAATGGTGATCTAACTTGGCATGGGGAAGATAGCTTGATCCATCAACTGGGCTTGACTCAAATGTCCACTCCAACTTAAGCTCAATCATCAAGTAGACTTAGGCTTGGACTAATACAACTAAATACAGGACCCATTGACCTAGCTTGACCAAATTGGCCAAGGTACAAGGCTAAAACAAAAATTGGAACTAAGTACATGACTCAAAATTAAAATGCTCGGGATTGAAGCCTTATTACAGGACCCAACAAATTAAAAACCCTATTCAGAGATCCACAGAGGGTTGAGGAGACTTTGTCTAATTCTGGTGCCCACACCAGTTCTCCCAGGGTGGGAGGAACTCGACCCTATCGAGTAAGGATTGATTTGGCTTTGATATTTCTCTAGAAGGTTGGGGTCGAGGCACTGCAAATCCTCTCGGATAATCCACGAATCATAGAACTCCGGTCGACCTTGCCATCAAATCAAGTAACACTGATAATCTTTACCCCAAGTGGTGATAGCTTGATCATCTAGGACATGTTCGATCCGCTCTCCTCTCTCAGGTAAAATTGGAGGTGGACACTGTGGGTCGGGTTCGCTCTCAAATGAAAGGTCAGGCCCAAATAGCTCGATGGGTATGTTTGCTGGTTCCCTATACTTGACTAAGTCCGAGATATTGAAAGTCGAGCTAATGCCATAATCCGGGGGTAGCTCAAGTACATAGGCATTAGGGCCAACTCTCCTTATCACTCTAAAGGGGCCAGCTTCATGAGCATGAAGTTTCTTAACGGCTCATAGTGGAAATCATTCAGGCCTAAACCTAACCATTACAGAATCCCCTTGTTCAAACTCTTTGGCTCTCTTTTAGGAATCAGCCAAATTATTTTAAAATTTGTACTTAATGCAGAATTCTAACATGATGCAAAATACAAACTTAACTATGCATTCCTATTGAGAGGAATTTTATTAGACTCTTTGGGCCTAAACCTAACAGACTATAGACTCTTTTGGTTTGACCCTGGTTTGGCATGCACCTGAAAATTTAGAATGGACTCCTAGCAAATACCATAAGGTCTTCCAAAAGTAGGTCGCAAACCTAACATACTCACAGCATTGGTGCAACTGAACGACCTCAACAAAGTATAATTTGATAGTTTGGGGAACATTGGAAGCCTTAGGGTACGATAGGATATCAAAATCGGAGTCTTGGGATAATCTATTAGAAACATGAAATAGACCTTGGTTACCCATGATGACCTTAAGATTTGAATATTGATCTATGGGTGTAAGATCTAGGGTACGCTGGATGCTCCTAGATGGTGGAAGGTCATCAGGAAGGTCTTCGGGATATTTATCTTGAAAATCTTCTAAAATAATGTCTACTTCCTGGGGTTGCTCCTTAGGGACTTGTTCCCAGACCTCCTTTATGGAAACTCGTGTGAACCATCATGTTCATCTGATATGTTTGATCCTGCCTCAGTCGCTCCTTCTTCAAATTCTATAGTGGGTTTAGGATCCTTTTCTATTAGTTTCTCGGTGATCTCAATCTTGCGTCCACCTTCATCATACTCCTCCACTAGACTTGATTCATAAATGTCTTCTTTGGATTCATGAGTTTCTTTCTCTAGATTCTTAATGGGTTCAACCTTTTCTTCCTAAAATTCTTCAATGGGTTCTTCCTTTTCCCCTTCATATCTATTAATTAAACTTGATTCAGCCTCATAAACTTCTTCCTCGAGCTCTCTAATGGGTTCAGGGGTCTTTTCCTTGCAAACTAATGGGATAGGAGTAGTAGGCTAGTTTGAAGGAATCTGTCTAAGAATTGGCCTAAAGGTGCTAATCATGCTAGGCTTAGGTCAGCTGCTCATGAGTTCTCTTTGATAAGACTAGAATTCTCTAGCAATCCGATAAGCTTCCCCTAAAGTATGAATTTCTCATTGCAGTAATTCCTTCTGGGTTTCCTTACATAGGCCTCCTCGAAATCTAGATATGGTCATGGTCTTAGATTTGGTTGTGTTACATCTCCTGACAAACCTCTTGAATTTCTCAATATACTCAGACACTGGTCTATCATCCTATCTCAGTTTATACCATTGGTCTAAAAGTCTTTGCTCATAAAATCTACCTAGATACTTTTCTCTTAGCCTACTTCTCATGGTTCTCCAGCTACGTATTCTATCTCCTCTTTAATAACATTCATCCTCAATAGTTGCCCAATGCCACTTAGCATATCGGGTTAACCTACATGTGGCCAATCTAAATTTCTCTAACTCCAACATCCTAGTCTACTCGAAATAGTGATCCATGCTCTCCTCCAAATCGATATACACCTCTTGTCTTCCATCAAAAGTGGGTGCATAAGGTTGGGTGCTCCTAATGGGTCTCTCCTCAGAGTCAACCAAGTATGGGTATGGGCTCCTAGGGCTAGACTCAGGGGCAAGATCATGATCATAGGCTCTTGGATCAAGGGAATTGGGCCTAGAGGAGTTGAATTTAGCATGGGCCTTGTGGGCTTCTGCCCGTGCCTCTACTTGGGCCATCTTTTGGTCCAATTGGGCCAATTGTTCGCTGAGGGCCTGCAAGTGGGCTTCAAGGTTTGATCCCATGACTACACTGGGTTGGATAAGGACTGATGGGATAATGGACTCCTAATCTAGACTAGACATGCAACACACAACAGAGGGTACTACGATTTGCTAGACCTAGGGTTCAAACATAATGGGTTAACGTAGAAGACACAAAGCATAACAACTAGCACTTTCACTGGCCAGGTAAGAGGTGAGAGTATGGGAGGCCACCCTTGCTTTTGCAAGGACCCAATTAAAGAACCACAACACCGCTTAGGTCGTTTGATGCTAAATCTCTTGCCTTAGACACCAGCTTCCCGGTACTAATTGAAGGGTTGCATGCACTAGCTTCCCCAAAATGGTTAAACCCAACTCATTGATGTCCCTAAGCTATTAGGTTACTAATTGATTTTAGATTAGGCTTAGGTTCGACATGCAAGGGTGGTGGTTTTCAGGCTAAGGTAAGGTAATGACCTTCCCTTATCTTGTGATATTGACACCCTTAAGTCAATTATACAAATGATGGCATGCACATGAAACTTAATGAAATGTATCTAAATTTTTTTTTGTGTTTTGATGTAGATTACCAGAAGTATAAGTTGCTGGAAATAAAAAACATGAACCAAAAGTATAAAATTAAACTATATGGAAATGAAAGTATGATGAAATGAACTTGATGAAATTTCAGAGCGGGTTTATTCTTAGAGAGTAATCCGGCATGTAGAAAATCTACAGATAGAAATAAAATCTAAAAAAAATTTAAAATTATCTCTAATTATTTGGAATCTAGCAAAATAAAAACTATCAAAATCAGAGACTCCTACATTTAGAAACAACTAAAATATCAGACTATATACTGAGTTACAAAATTTTTAAAGATGCTGAAATCAATGATGCAAAAATTTTCCTTTAGGATCTAAAAGCTATCTCCTTGTTTTTCCCTTCAAAGGTCAATCACATCGGCACCCCTACACGCCGTAGGAAATTCCCTTTGAATGGGATATGAGGGTCTTGCAGCCCTACTTTTTTCTTTGACTAGATGGCCATGGTGAAGCACCCAATCCAAGTACTTAAAGAGAACTAAGCCCTAACCAGGCTCTGATACCAAACATGATGTAGGATGAAGCTCTGATACCAAAAAATGATGCAGGACTGAGATGATGCGGGACTATACTAATGATGAGATGGATATGCAAATGATTTCTTTTTGGTGTTTTAGGTTTGAAGTGATTTTCTGATTCCCGAAGTTGAGCAAAGACTAGATTTATGAGTTCTATAAAAATAAAATACTTCTAGTATGCAAGTTTAGTCCCTAAACAATGATGAAGAGAGGATCCCGGGATTGACAAACCCCATAAGACATAGCTCTAAATCAATAACTACTTAGGAGACCAGGGAATGCAAACCTTGAAGTTTCTGATGTGCTCGATGCCGAGTTCTCTCACACTCGTGAATGCAGCCTGGAAGATCAAGCCTTCAACCCTGTAGATTCGCTGGCTTTCCGTCTGATGGTCTGAAGGCAAGAGAGACCGAATTCTTTGTCCATGGCACTTGGAGGACCTGCGAGGAACCAAGAGAAGGGTTAGAAAACAGCAAGTAGGGGTATGAGAAAGTGAAAAGGGATGAGAAAAGGAATCGAAGATGGTCAAAGAGGGTTCTTCTTGTTGAGCATCCAGGTGGATCTTCCAGGTGGTATCCCAGCTCGAAGATGGACTAGTGGCTTGCAAAGGAGGAAGGTAACTCAGGGCCTCTCACCCCCCGATGTCCCGGAGGACAAAGGCACTCTCTCACAGAGTTCCTAGTCTAAGAAGACAAGGGCTAATGGAAGAAAACATGAACTCTTTTTTTTTATTTCATCAAAATTGAAATTACAAGAGGTTAGGGCTCCTTTTATAAGCACCTAAGTCTTATTTGAATTCAAATGAGGAGAGTTACAAAAATTTAGACAAGGGGCGCCCAAATCTGAATTTAATCCCTTGAAATTCAAATTCTTGGATGCTTGGCCGACCTTGCTTGGGTGAAGGAGCTTGATTTGGGGGATGTTGTCTTCTTGATTCAAGGTGGCACCCAATTGACTTTATTTTTCTTCCATGGCCGACCATGACTATTTGGGAAGAAAGCTTGATGTGGGGGCTTGAAGAAAGGAACATGTCTTCAAAAATCAAGGGATGTTTCAACCTTCCTTGGCCGACCAAGCTTCTTTGGAAAAGTGCTTGATGTGGGGGCTTGAAGAAAGGAACATGTCTTCAAAAATCATGGGATGTTTTAACCTTCCTTGGCTGACCAAGCTTCTTTGGAAAAGAGCTTGATGTGGGGGCTTGAAGAAAAAAACATGTCTTCAAAAATCATGGGATGCTTCAACCTTCCTTGGCTGACCAAGCTTCTTTGGAAAAGAGCTTGATGTGGGGAGTGGGATGGGAAATTTGTTATCTTGGAACATGGGCATCCTACAAGAATTGACTTTGAATCCCTCCATTCTCTCTTGGCCGCCCAAGTGTCTTAGTGAGGTGGTGCTTCCTCATGCCACATGGCACTGATGAAGTGGCACTCCAGGCATTGAAATGGTGATCCAACTTGGCGTGGGGAAGATGGTTTGATCCATCAACTGGGCTTGACTTAAATGTCCACTCCAGCTTGAGCTCAATCATCAAGTAGACTTAGGCTTGGACCAATACAGCTAAATATAGGACCCATTGACCTAGCTTGACCAAATTGGCCAAGGTACAAGGCTAAAACAAAAATTGGAACTTAGTACATGACTCAAAATTAAAATGCTCAGTCTTGAAGCCTTATTACAGGACCCAACAAATTAAAAATCCTATTCAGAGATCCACAGAGGGTTGAGGAGCCTCTGTATGATTCTAATGCCCACACCAACTGGATTGAACTACAAGGTTGGAACTACTTTTGTTTTCTTGGTATTCCAACCTACCCTAGCCTGGTGAGAAATTTCTTTGAAAATTTATCCCTTGGAGAGAATAATGTGACATCTATTGTGAAGGGAATTAGAATGATTGTTGATGATCAAGGATAAGTCAGGTTTTGTAGATGGCTAATAGGGGAAAACTTCACTTGAACTTGAAAGAGAAGAAGAAAACCCTGAGACTTATACTAGAGAGGAGAAGTGTAGAAGGAATATCTAATGTTCAGGCCAACTTGTTATCATTGAAAATGAGGCTTTTGTACAACATTATTAGCAGGATCTTTTTGCCCCGTACAGGCTACTTTGACTAGGTCAGTGAACGAGATATGATATTCATAAGATATATGATTAAGGGAGAGGCCCTCAATCTACCTTACATTATACTGACACAGATCCAAGATGCAGCCCGGAAAGCGAAAGCATATATGCTGATGGGGGACAAGATCAAGGGGATCGTCGATGAGCTGAGAAGTCATCGAAGATTAGGGTACTACTAATTTTTTTATTTTATTTTTTCAGGGGATGGCGAAGGAACAATGGAGATGGAGGATAAGAAGATTAAACACTCTACAGACTTGGGACTTACATTCACGGAAAGACCTCTCACCTCTAGGGCATCTCACCCACCTCACTACATGTAGCCTAGGCCATCTCACCCATCTCACTACATGCGGAGCCTAGGGCATCCCACCCAAATTGCTACCTGGGGCCATGAAGGAAAATCTCTAAGACCATAGAGGGGACTCGACAGGAAAGGGGATAACTAGGGCCTTACACGCCTTGATGCTCGAAAGCAAAGGCATAGGGTCTCATATCCCTCGATGCTTGAAAGTGAAGGCATAGGGTCTCACACCCCTCGACGCTCGAAGGCGAAGGCAAGATGGGCCTCTCACCCTCCCCATGCAGGGCGAATGAAAAGAATCACTCTTTTCTAAAAACTCATCTTCATTAACTAATCTTTTACAAAGAAATGATAGTGGTATTTATAGAACTTTTCAACCCTTATTTGAATTTGAATACAAGATAAAAAGATAAGGACGGTTCAAATTCAAATACAAGATAAGATGAGATCTATCCCTATCCTAACAACTAGATATCTCAATCCTAACTAACTAACAAATTTCAAAAGAAAGAAAAATCCTAAATATCTAATCTTCGAGTTTAAATTTATTTGCATCGAAATCCATACTGCTCCAGGATTCATGCTGCTTTGGGATCCGTGCTATTCCAAGATTCATGTAGGTCGATGTCCCCAACATTCCCCTGAGGTGGGGAAAACTCGACTCCGTCGAGTCAAGATCAGCAGGGGCTTTGATGAACCAAATCCAAAGGCTCTACTCTGAGATCTGTGTAGCTTTGAAATCCGTGTAGCTTTGAAATTGTGCAGCTCTGAAAACTGTCCCAAATTATTTTTTTCCATTTTTTTCATTTTTCCTCTTTTTTTTTATTTTCTGCCTAATCCTGAAGTCGACAAAGGGGTTGGCACCTTGCTTTGAGAAGCATGTAGAGCTTGAAATCGGTAACATAAGTCGGAATGGCTTTCACGATCATGCCATCCCTTTCCTTTTCCTTCACAGACCGGACCAGAAATAGGGATGCTCACGGATGGGGGGGTTTTGCTGGCGGGCTCTTCGACGATGGCACTAGAGAGGAAGATGTCGACACTGGGAGATGATTCCGATGATCAGCACGGGGGTGATGGCATTCGACGATGGAGGTGGGGGCGCGGGCGATGACCTTCCGATAGAGAAGAGGGGAGCCTCCTTCACGGTCGGCTATGAGGATGGAGCATCGGCCCTGAGGATGGAGGGTCGGCCCTGGTTCAGAAGATCTCATCCTCATGAAGCTTGTCCTCATCGACGCAGGGGACGGTCCCGTGAAGGTGGGGAATCCCATGGAGGCCTTGACGAGAGGGTCATGGGTGAGACCAAGACCGGAGTGGCAACACATGGGTGAGGCTCCAGCACAGGAAGATCTCGGCGGCAAGGGAGATCCGCGAGGGCAAGGACCTCAGCAATGAGGCTTCAGCACGGAGAGACCCATGCGGGCAAGGCTTCGAAGCATGGAGACCTTGGTGGGGGAGCTCTCGGTGAGGCGAACCATGGTGCAGGCCGGCGAGGTCCAGACATCTGCGAGGCGAGGCAAATGGAGACCGTACGAGGAAGCCGACCATCCATGCAACAAAGGAGATCATGCGAATGAATCTTCCAGCAGATGGAGGTCTCGATGAGGGAGCTTCATGCAAGGGTGATCTAGGCAAAGGAGCTTCCAGCAAGGGAGATCCCAGGCGAGGGGACTGGTGGGGGGCTCACGGTGGCCAAGCTTCAAGATGGAGGCGGCGATGAAGATTGGGTGAAGATGGGAGAACTTGATGGCATCGGTGAGGGCGAGCTCGATGACGATGATGATGAGGAAGAAAGCAAGGATGAGCCGGTGGTCGAAGATCCGGTGGAGGAGGGTGTCGTAGTAATAGGGATGAGGCTCAGTCCCATCGGCAGATCTGTGTGGCTACGACGTCAATCTGATGGATTGAGGCGGTTCTGGTTGATGGGAGGATGGTGGACGATGGCTTCTCAGGTGGCAGTGGAAGGAAGAACATGGGAAGACCTTGGGAAGGCAGTTTAATGGAGTGTGTGGCTCTGTCGACGGTGGTAGGCGAAGGAAGAAATGGGTTGCTTCATGGGTGGAGGGAGATTAGGATGTGTATTGCAAGTTTGATAACAAGCTAGGGGAGGAAGAAGAAAATACCCTAATCCTCTAGCTCTGATACCAAATTGATGTTCGAGATCCGTGCTGCTCCAAGATTCGTGTAGGTCGATGTCCCCATCAGAGGGTCTATAAATACCACCATTAATCCCTCTTGTAAATTTAATTATTATTGATAAAATAAAGCCGACATTCTATCAATTCCTTTGCTGTGTGTGTCGCAGGGTATGAGGCCCTATTCCTTTGTTCTTCAGAGCATCATGGGGTATGAGGCCCTATTCCTTTGTTCTTTAGAGCATCACGGGGTATGAGGCCCTATTTCTTTGTTCTTCGGAGCATTGTTGGGTGTGAGGCCCTAGTTATCCTATATCTATCCCACCATCAGAAACCCTAGCCGCCTACAAGCTTCTTCCTCCCCTTTCCTTTCTTTTTCTCCATTGAAGTTTCTTCTTCCTTCTATGTTTACTTTTGAGTGTTTGACTGATTGCAGGTGATCGAGATCAAAGTGATGGTTATCTTTGCCTTGGAACCAGTCGAGTTGAAGATCGGAACCCGAGGATCGATAATCTTGAAATGCAGCTGCAAGATCCTAGAGAGTCCCAACAGATCTACATCAAGAGGGTTATCATCTTCGTTGGTAAAGTATTAACCATCCTTAACTTTTAATTTTTGATCCTTTGATAAGTAAAAACCTAGTTTACGGTGGTTTCTTAATCACTAGATCCTTATTTTCTAATTAGATTTGCTAGATCTGCTTTACGGGTGATAACTAGTTGACTAGTTTTACTTTATTCGTTGCTTTGAGTCTTTAAATTAAAAAAATTCAAAAAAATTAATCTCTGATTAATCACTAAAATAAGATTTAAAATCAATAATTTAATTTTGCATATCATCCCACATCATCTTTGGTATCAGAGCGAAGGTTAAACTAGGGTTTAACTTCTAGTTCTGAAATTTCTGCATACCTAGAACTAGGCTGAAATTAAACTGCATAAAAATCATCCTAAGAAAATATTAAAAAATTATTAATAATTTTTTTCTTAATCCTCTATTATTTTATTACTAATCTTTGGAAAAAAATTAGAAAAAAAATTATTTACTATTTTTTCTGGTGGAAGGAAATAACGCCTCCTAAGTAGGTATATGCAAGTATACTGTCATGACCCATGGGAGTAATGAGCTACGGCCGAACGTGATATCCCGAGATCAAAAGTCTTAAATTAACCAAATCTAAAATTTAATTTTAAAAAAAAATAATTTATTTTTTGCTATTTTTTATTATTTTAGCTTCATTGCATATTAGGATTTCATATCGTGTGATTGCATCATCCTGTAACCTAATCTTAAGGTCACTTGACTATCTCAGATCAGGGCAAGATCTCATCACCTATCCTAGGCCCACAACAACCACCTTTTGCATCGAACCTAACCCTAATTAAAATCAATTAGAAACCTAAAGCAGTTTAGGGACACCAACGGGTCGGGTTCCAAGTATTGTGTGAAAGCTAGTGCACCCAATCTACGGTTATCTGTTGAATATGGTGTCTAAGGCTAGAGGTCCAGAGGCAAATGCTTTAAGCGGTCTCATGGTTTTTGTTGCCCAGATATGGTGCCCAAGAGGGGGGGTGAATTGGGTATTTAAAAAATTAAAGCAATATATGTGCTATCAAGTTTTAAGGTGAAGAGTGATAGTGCTCAAATAATTGTGCAACGGAAGCAATGAAATAAATCAACAATTAAAGAGCAAAAGAAGAGCAATGCAAACACACAAGAAGTATAGTGGTTCGGTGCACCTAGCACCTACATCCACTCCCCAAGCTCCACTTGGGAATTTCTACTATAATCTTTAGATTACAGCCGACTTGTTTTACCAGGCTCACAAGTCAAAACCTTACACACTTGTTTTGGCTTCGGGCTTACAAGCAACCCTAGTTGGTTTTATCAATTGGCTCACCAACAAACCTCACTCACTTGTTTTGGCTTCGGGCTTACAAGCAACCCTAGTTGGTTTTATCAATTGGCTCACCAACAAACCTCACACTAGTTTCAAATTTCCTTGAAACTAGCCTACCACAAATAGAATTTGAATACAATGAATAAAAATAAAACAAACTCCTTTTTGAGCAATAAGAAATTCGTTGAAGCTCTTGATGGAGACTCTTCAATCCTTTTCCCTTGGAATCTTTGGACCTCACTAAATGCCAAACACTTGAAAGTTGGATTCCTCAAAGATGGAAAGCTTTTGGCTAAGGAATCTCTTGGTTTTCTCACACTTTTGGCTTGGAAGTGATTGAAGGCTTTGTACTTTGAATCTACACTTTTTCACTTTGTCTCCTTGTCTTTTTTGAAGTTTGGTGGAGGTTAAATACCTCATTCATGCTGAAACAACTCCACAAGACCGTTAGATTCAAAAATATGGCCGTTTATGGCCGTTAGAAATCAAATCAGAAGTTCAGAAAAACTAGCCGTTATGCCATGAGTCGACCTCATGAGTCGACCTCTGGATCAAGTGTCGACCTTATGAGTCGACCTCCAGTAAATTTTAGGCAAAAATTTAGAATACCATAGTTCTGCCAGATTTGAATTCTCAGGCTATGAGTCGACCTCTGGTGTCGACCTCTGGACAGGTGTTGACCTCTGGTGGTCGACCTCTGGTGCGTGCCACTGAGATTTTGCCGTGCCGGCCATGCTGAACTTTTCTTCTCTTCATGAGTCGACCTCTGGTGGTCGACCTTTGACAAGGTGTCGACCTCTGGGGGTCGACCTCTGATCTGAATTTTTCTGAAACTCTTTGAGATGTGCGTGCCATGCTTGAGTTTCTTTAAGCCTTTGTTTCTTTTGTCAAATATTTCTTAACAAGAAGGTCCATTATGAGAATTTTGATCTTGTCCAAGGTAGAAGAGCTCTTTTCCAAATCATGCAAACTTAGTTTCATCATTGTACTTTTGATACTCTTTTTGAATAACCTAAGTCCTGAAACTTTATCTAGAGATGAAACATTAGTCCAAACATATACTCAACCTTTTGTTAATCATCAAAACTAAGGAGCCAAAGTCAACAATCTCCCCCTTTTTGATGATGACAAAACCTTGAGTATATATGCAATTTAGTCCAAAAGCAAAATATAGCAATGATAAAAATTTTCAAAGAATCCTTACATGCATAAAAATTTTACTTTTCATTTACTTCTTTCTTTTTGTGAAAACATTCTCATGAGTCAAAAAGATAAGAAACATACTAGCTTTACTCATAAGAATCATATTTTACTTTACTACTCATAAGAAGGAGTACTTTACTACTCATAAGAAGGAGTCTCATATATACTATACTACTGGTATCATGAGTCTCATATATACTTTACTACTCCCCCTTTTTGTCAAGAATCAAAAAGTCCATTTTTGTAGTGAAAGATATATTAATGAAACTTATGTTCAATTATAATGAAGTATTTAGGTGCATAAAATACATGCTCCCCCTCAATTTGTGCATTCAATATAACAAAATATTCTAACTTGAGGGTTTAAAAGGATAAATGCTAAGAGCTGGTATCAGACAATAAAATGTCACAAAATGTCACAATATAGATAAAAAGTCACAATATAGATAAAAAGTCACAATATAGATAAAAACAAATGTATTCAGTTACAAAATTGCTTACATAGTAAGCACAAAAACACTGATACAACAAAAGCAAACTAAGTACAACAAGTAAATCTATGAGGCTACTCCTCATCAGAAGGTATATCAAAAGAGACAGGAGCCATGATCCTAGATGAGGATTTTGGAGTCCTATGAGAGGAACTCCGAGTCCTCAGAGAGGGACCAGACCTAGGGGTAGTCCTACGAGATCTATATGTCCTAGGAAAGGGCTCCACAGGTGTCCTGACTGAAGCAGTAGCAGAAGGAGTAGACGGATCAGTATGCTGAGTAGACTGAGCCGGGGTCTGCCTGCTGACTATCTCATAAGCTGTGGGATCATCAATGTCTGTCTCTGTATGCTCATCTATGTCATCCAGAATCCCAGTGATAGTCTCAAAAGTGACTCTGTAAGCTCAGTATCAACTGGCACATCTGGAGGATCTGAACTCGGAAGATCTGTAGCTGGAGGATCAGTAGCAGGGGGTATCTCTGGAATCGGATCTGCAGGTGGAACCTCAGAACTCCCTGCTCCAGGCTGATCTCCATCACTGTCACTGTATCCACTGGAGTCATCACCATCATCATCATCATCATGTGGAGGAGATACTGTCGGATCTGCAGTCCCTGATGGCAGTGCTAATCTCAGTAGGCTGAGGATCTGTCAGAATCCTGTATCCATACTAGCTGAGAGAGCACCAATGCGCATGTCTGTGTGTATCCGCAGATCATGTAGCTCCTGTCGTACACCAGTGATCTCTGTCCAGACCTCTGTAATGTGATCAGTCACTCTCTGCTCGAAGTTCGATATCCTCACTGAAGTCCTCCGTGGTGTAGCAGTAATAGTAGGTGCTGGAGCTGATGAGGGTGGTGGCGTGAATGGCTCAGTCTCCGCAGTCTCTGTCTCCGGTGCTGGGTGAGGAGGTGTACCATGATCAATAGGCTCAGAAGGCCCTGCCTCAGCAGCTCGGATCTCATCCTCCTCATTTGGCTCCTGGCCAGACTCTCGTCGTACCCAACGGTCACTGATCAGTCGAAATCCCATCCTATGCAGGGATTTCTCTCCATAAGTATCAGTGTGCTGTAGCTGACTGAAGGGTATACCGTCGAATGAGACACCATGCTCTCTGAATATCTGAGTCAGTCCCATGCCATAAGGCTGAACAAGTCTCCTGTGAGAAGCTGCCTCACCCATCTACTGAAGCATGATCCTGGGGAGGTTGATGGGAGTCCGCTGTCTCAGGGACACCATCAACACCAGCTCACGCTCAATGATAAAATCGAATCTCCCGCTCTTCGGAATCAAGATACGGGCGATGATATGATGCAGCACTCTCATCTCCAGTGAAAGCTGGTTAGCGGCTACTGTGGAAATGCCGCTAACATCCTCACGCTCTAGGATACATCTGAAGGCGTGCTCTCTATCGCTGATCGAAGTGGCAGCAGGGCCATGAAGTGGAATCCTCCAGATGCGACTGATGACCTCCGGTGTCACTGGTATCTCGATCCCTCGTACTGTAGCAGACCATCCAATGCCATCAGTGGCCATGGATCCATAAAACTCCCTGATGAGGTCTGGGTAGAATCTCTCAGACATCGTACAGAAATGAACCAGACCTGCATCTCTCAGTACATCTCCAATGAAGAAGTGATGCTAATCCCAGAATGGTATATCCATGCGCCTCCCACTAGCAATGCTCTTCCGGACTAAGCTGGCTGGCACTGGTGCAGGTGGCTCTGGGGTCGGCTCACGCTCATGTCTGACCTTTCGTCGTCGCTCAGTACTACCCTGGCCTTGTTCCAATCTCCTTTTCCTTACTGCCAAGTGCTTTCTCGGACCCATGTGAAAGGAAGAGGGGTAACTTAGGGAGAAATACAATGAGGCAAGGCTAAGAGGAAAGGAGAGGGAAAGAGAGGTTTATGGATTGAGGAAAAAGAAGAGGAGAAGATGAAATATAGAGATAGGGTTTGTGAGAATGGAAAAAATCGAGAGTAAATGAAGAAAAAGTAAGAAACGGAGGGAAGAAGTAAGTGTTTTCAATTGAAAAATAACCGAGATTTGAGGGTAGATAGATGCAAAGGCTTTCGGTTGTCCAAAACCAAGAATACGGTCAAAAAGAGGGTTGATTCCAAGAAAAGCAAGAGGAGAGGAGAGGATTTCCCAAAATGATGAAGGAGAAGGGTGGAAATCCACTATTTAGGGGTTTAGGGAAGTTGGAGGGGGACCACACGAAGGAGGAAATGAAAAAAGTGGAGAAAAATAGGCTTGCGGACGGGTTTTAAAAAAGCAGATTTCCGTTCAAGTGTCGATCTCTGAAAATTTTCAGGGGTCAACCTCAAGTGTCGACCTTCAAAACTTAGGTGTCGACCTCAAGTGTCGACCTCCGAAAATTAAAGTGTCGACCTCCAACAATTAATAAAATTCTGTAAAATAAAAAAATTGATAAAATTTAGAAAAATAATCTTTAAACATATTTGAGAATTTATAAATCATTTTTTAGGAATTTTGATGAAAATTGAAGAGTTTCAAGCAAAAGGATCAATGACTCCCAGTTCTCTTCTGATCATACAAAATCTATCTTCATTCAATGGTTTTGTGAATATATCAGCCAATTGATAATCAGTACAAATAAATTCTAACAACACATTAGAGTTTTGAACGTGATCTCTTATGAAGTGATGTCTTATTTCAATATGTTTGCTTCTTGAATGTTGTACAGGATTTTTTGTTAAATTGATTGCACTAGTATTATCACATCTTATGGGTGTCTTAATTAGTTTGATGCCAAAGTCCTTGAGTTATTGTTTGATCCATAGAATCTGAGCACAACAGCTTCCAGCTGCTATATATTCGGCTTCCGCCGTAGATAGAGCAACCGAATTCTGTTTCTTACTGCTCCATGAAATCAAATTAACTCCTAGGAATTGACAAGTTCCACTAGTACTTTTTCGATCAAGTTTACACCCAGCAAAATCAGCATCAGAATATGCAATTAATTCATATGATGACTCTCTAGAGTACCAAAGACCAATTTCGATAGACCCAGATAAGTATCTAAGTATACGTTTTACAGCTAAGAGATGTGATTCTTTAGGAGCAGACTGAAAACGTGCACACATACAAACACTAAACATTATATCTGGTATACTGGCAGTTAGATATAGCAATGAACCAATCATGCCTCTATATAATTTTTGGTCTACTGATTTACCACATTCATCTTTGTCTAATTTACATGAAGAGCTCATACGGGTACCTATTGGTTTGGTAGTCTCCATCCCAAACTTTTTCAATATCTCCCTTGTGTACTTGGCTTGGTTGATGGAGATCCCCTCTTTGGTTTGCTTAATTTGGAGTCCGAGGAAGAAGTTGAGTTCTCCCATCATGCTCATCTCGAACTCACTCTGCATTAACTTAGCAAATTCTTGACAAAGACATTCGTTAGTAGCACCAAAAATAATATCATCTACATATATTTGTACTACTAAGAGATCATCATTTTTCTTTTTCAAAAATAATGTATTATCTACATTACCTCTAGAGAAATCATTTTTCATTAAAAATGAACTTAATCTATCATACCAAGCTCTAGGAGCTTGCTTTAAACCATACAATGCTTTATGCAATTTAAAGACATGATTAGGAAATTCATGATTTTCAAAACCAGGAGGTTGTTCAACATAAACCTCCTCTTCAATAAATCCATTTAAAAAGGCACTCTTAACATCCATTTGAAATAACTTGAAATCCATAAAACAAGCAAAAGCAAGTAAAAGTCTAATTGCTTCTAGCCTAGCAACAGGAGCAAAGGTTTCATCAAAGTCGATCCCTTCTTCCTGGTTGTAGCCTTTAGCAACAAGTCTAGCTTTGTTCCTAATTACAATACCATGTTCATCAAGTTTATTTCTAAAAACCCATTTTGTGCCAATTACAGAAACATTAAGGGGTCTTTCAGTTAAAGTCCAAACATTATTTCTTTTAAATTGATTTAGTTCATCTTGCATAGCATTAATCTAGTTACAATCTTTTTCAGCTTCTTCTATTGACTTAGGCTCTATCTGAGATACAAAAGCTAAATAATCACAAACATTTCTAATAGAAGAGCGTGTACTTACCCCCTTTGATGGATCACCAATTATTAGCTCTTTAGGGTGTCCGTGAGCATACCTCCATTCCTTAGGTAAAGGTTTTGGTGAAGTTGCATTGATCTCTTGAATTTGATCTTGATTCTCTTGATCATCATTTCCTTTGGGCTCATCTTCACTGATTGTCAATTGTTCAAGCTTCTTTGTACCTATTTCAACATCAATAGAATCTTCTTTTCTAGAAGATTTTTCGTTAGATTCATCAAACACTACATGAATTGATTCTTCAACCAGAAGAGTTCTTCTGTTGAAGACCCTGTATGCCTTGCTAGAAGTAGAGTATCCTAAGAAGATACCCTCATCTGACTTGGCATCAAATTTACTGATATTATCTTTGCCATTGTTTAATATGAAACAGAGGCAACCAAATACACGAAAATACTTGAGATTAGGTTTTCGATTTTTCCAAAGCTCATATGGTGTTTTCTTCAAAATAGGTCAAATTAAAACACGATTTAAAATGTAACAGGAAGTATTAATGGCTTCTGCCCAAAAATATCTAGGTAAATCATTTTCGCAAAGCATTGTGCGTGTCATTTCTTCAAGAGTCCTGTTCTTTCTTTCTACCACCCCTTTTGTTGAGGTGTCCTAGGTGTAGAGAAATTATGACTAATACCATTTTCATTACAAAAAGCTTCAAAATCATGATTGTCAAATTCAGTTCCATGATCACTACGCAAAGAAATAATAGTGAGATCTTTTTCGTTTGAAACCCTTTTATGAAATTTAACAAAAGCTGAAAATGTTTCATCTTTATGAGCTAAAAACATCACCCAAGTAAATCGTGAGTAATCATCTACAATTACTAGCCCATATTTTTTACCTCCCAAACTAGTTGTTCTGGTTGGTCCAAAGAGGTCCATATGCAATAATTCAAGGGGTCTAGTAGTAGATACTACTCCTTTAGGTTTGAATGTAGATTTAGTTTGTTTTCCAAATTGACATGCAGCACAAATCTTATCTTTTTCAAAAGTGAGTTTTGGCAATTCTTTTACAAGATTCTTTTTGCTTAATTTTGAAATCAACTGCATACTAGCATGCCCTAGCCTACGATGCCAAAGCCAACTAGTTTCACTTGCCTTGGCTTCCTTAGCCACTAGGCATTGACCACTTTCCATGGCTAGATCATCAAGATCAACCATGTAAATGTTTCCATGCCTAAGACCAGTGAACTTGATGCCATCGACATCTAGACTAGATACCATGCACAAAGATGATTCAAAAATTACTTTAAAACCCTTATCACAAAACTGACTAATGCTAAAAAGATTATGCTTCAAGCCATCAACAAATAATACATTATCTACATAAGCATTAGGGGTGATATGGATTTTACCAATTCCGACGATTTTGCCTTTTCCATTATCACCAAAAGTAACGTTTCCACCATCAATAGCAGCTAGTGATGAGAATTGCTTCACATCCCCAGTCATGTGCCTTGAGCAACCACTATCCAGATACCACATTCTTCTTTTATTTTTGGTTGCAAGGCACACCTGCAAAAATTGATCAAGTTGAAACTTTAGGTACCCAAGTCATCTTGGGTCCTTTAGGGTTAGTCAAATTGGTTCCTTTTGGAACCCAAATCTTTTTAAAGGTACTTAATTTTCTTCTATTACAAACATATGATTTATGACCTAATTTACCACATGCATAGCAGGTAATATTAGAAGATGCAGGTATGAAAAAGTTTTTATAAAGTTTTTGCTGATTATGTGGCTTAAATCCAAGTCCAGCTTTGTTAAACACTGCATGTTGACTATTTAAAAGCATATTTAGTTTTTCTGAACTAAAAGTAAACTTTTCTACAAAAGGTTTTACTTTTTCTAACTCTTCCTTGTAATTCTTGTTTTGAAGCAATAGTTCTTTATTTTGTTTTTCAATGTTCTCATTAGTTTTAAGACTTCTATTATTTTTCAAAGAATCATTTTCTTTTACAAGATTATTCTTATCATTTGTTAAAGTCTTTACATGTTCAGTTAATTTCTTGTTTTCTTGAATTAAATTTTCAATTTCAGTTGAAAACTTTTCTGAATTTTTAGTAAGCTCAAAATTTTGCTTTCTTAATTTCTTATTTTTCAATTTTAATTTTTCATATTCAATAACTAAGTCATCAAAAGCATCATGCAATTCATTGAAAGTAAATTCAGTTTCAGGTTCAGAATTTACCTCATTATCTTCATTGGCCATGAAACATAAGTTAGCGACTACCTGCTGCTCTTCTTCACTGCTAGAGTCCTCACTCTCACTCCAGGTAGCCATCATGGCTTTCTTTCTCAACATCCTTCGACTCTTCTTAAGCAAAGGGCAATCCATTTTGTAATGTCCAGGCTTCTTGCACTCGAAGCAGATGGGTGGATCCCTTTCTTTCTCTTTCTCTTTCTCCTTGTTGTGATCACCTTTTTGTGGCCTTTTCTTGTAGAAGCCCTTCTTCTTTCTCATGAATCTTTTGAATTTTCTTGTAATGAGGGCTGTCTCATCATCATCAGCTTCTTCTTCTGATTCATCACTTGACTCTTCTTTTGTAGTGGACTTGAAGGCTATGGCTTTCTTTTTCTTATCATTGTCCACTGTCTTCTGCTTTAGTGAAAGCTCGTAAGTCATCAGTGATCCAAGAAGCTGCTCGAGAGGTAGAGTATTGACATCCTTGGCTTCTTCTATGGCTGTTACTTTCGCATCCCATGAAGCCGGAAGAGACCTGAGAAGTTTGTTAACCAGTTCACCATTAGATATAATTTTTTCCAAACTCCTCATACCATTTACTATATTGGTAAATCTAGTGTACATTTCACTTATACTTTCAGTTGGTTCCATCCTGAACATCTCATACGTATGAATGAGCATGTTCACCTTTATGGTCTTCACTTGGTGTGTACCCTCATGGGTAACCTCAAGTGTATCCCAAATTTTTTTGGCGGAAATACAATTTGATATTCTGTCGAATTCACTAGGATCAAGTGCACAGAATAGCAAATTCATCGCCTTAGCATTTAACTCAGCCTGTTTGATGTCATTGTCATCCCATTCTTCTTCAGATTTTGGGGTGATAATGCCATTAACCAAGTGAGTGGGCTGATGAGGCCCTTTAGTGATTACTCTCCATATATGATAATCAACAGCTTGTAAATAAATATGCATACGAGTTTTCCAGTATGTGTAGTTTGTGCCATTAAAGAAAGGAGGGCGATTTGATGCTTGTCCTTCAACTATACCCATTCCAATTGGGGCGGCCATGATCTTTAACTCAAGATCGTTGGACCTACAAGAGAGTACCGGTGCTCTGATACCACTTGTTGCCCAGATATGGTGCCCAAGAGGGGGGTGAATTGGGTATTTAAAAAATTAAAGCAATATATGTGCTATCAAGTTTTAAGGTGAAGAGTGATAGTGCTCAAATAATTGTGCAACGGATGCAATGAAATAAATCAACAATTAAAGAGCAAAAGAAGAGCAATGCAAACACACAAGAAGTATAGTGGTTCGGTGCACCTAGCACCTACATCCACTCTCCAAGCTCCACTTGGGAATTTCCACTATAATCTTTAGATTACAGCCGACTTGTTTTACCAGGCTCACAAGTCAAAACCTTACACACTTGTTTTGGCTTCAGGCTTACAAGCAACCCTAGTTGGTTTTATCAATTGGCTCACCAACAAACCTCACTCACTTGTTTTGGCTTCGGGCTTACAAGCAACCCTAGTTGGTTTTATCAATTGGCTCACCAACAAACCTCACACTAGTTTCAAATTCCCTTGAAACTAGCCTACCATAAATAGAATTTGAATACAATGAATAAAAATAAAACAAACTCCTTTTTGAGCAATAAGAAATTCGTTGAAGCTCTTGATGGAGACTCTTCAAGCCTTTTCCCTTGGAATCTTTGGACCTCATTAAATGCCAAACACTTGAAAGTTGGATTCCTCAAAGATGGAAAGCTTTTGGCTAAGGAATCTCTTGGTTTTCTCACACTTTTGGCTTGGAAGTGATTGAAGGCTTTGTACTTTGAATCTACACTTTTTTACTTTGTCTCCTTGTCTTTTTTGAAGTTTGGTGGAGGTTAAATACCTCATTCATGCTGAAACAACTCCACAAGACCGTTAGATTCAAAAATATGGCCATTTATGGCCGTTAGAAATCAAATCAGAAGTTCAGAAAAACTAGCCGTTATGCCATGAGTCGACCTCATGAGTCGACCTCTGGATCAAGTGTCGACCTCATGAGTCGACCTCCAGTAAATTTTAGGCAAAAATTTAGAATACCATAGTTCTGCCAGGTTTGAATTCTCAGGCTATGAGTCGACCTCTGGTGTCGACCTCTGGACAGGTGTTGACCTCTGGTGGTCGACCTCTGGTGCGTGCCACTGAGATTTTGCCGTGCCGGCCATGCTGAACTTTTCTTCTCTTCATGAGTCGACCTCTGGTGGTCGACCTTTGACAAGGTGTCGACCTCTGGGGGTCGACCTCTGATCTGAATTTTTCTGAAACTCTTTGAGATGTGCGTGCCATGCTTGAGTTTCTTTAAGCCTTTGTTTCTTTTGTCAAATATTTCTTAACAAGAAGGTCCATTATGAGAATTTTGATCTTGTCCAAGGTAGAAGAGCTCTTTTCCAAATCATGCAAACTTAGTTTCATCATTGTACTTTTGATACTCTTTTTGAATAACCTAAGTCCTGAAACTTTATCTAGAGATGAAACATTAGTCCAAACATATACTCAACCTTTTGTTAATCATCAAAACTAAGAAGCCAAAGTCAACAGTTTTAATTAGAACCCTGCAAGAGCAGGGGGAGCCTCCCACCACCCCACCTCTTACCTCGCTAGTGGACAAGGTAATTGCTGAATTGGTTGTAAATTAAGCTGACCCATTTTACTTAAGCTCTAGGTCTAGGAAGCCCTTGCTCGAGTTCTGTGTGATTGCATTGCATGGCAACTAGGTCAGGTATACCCTATTAGCATACTCAAACCCAACCCAATCCTATCATGGATCCTAATATTGAGGCTTTGTTGAGATCCTTAACAGAGAAAGTTAGGCAACTCAATACTAGGTTTAACCAAGTAGAAGAGAGACTAGGTAACCTTGAGAAATCCCATGCAACTCGTTCAGACCCTGAAACACCTAGACCCACTCCCCCAGGTCAAAGCTCTAAGATACCTAGACCCATTCCCCTAATTTCAAGAGCCCAACTCACTCCCCCAGATCCAAGAGGTCAATATTAAGAACCTACTTCCCTAGGTCCAAGAGGCCAACATAGGGAATCTACTCCTGACCCAATTCCTAGGCATCAAACCCCTGATGTGAATAACCAGGAAGAAAGGATCCTTAGGAACATTAGACTCGATGCACCCACATTTGAGGAAAGTTTAGATCCTAAGGTTTATATAGATTGGGAGAGTGATATGGACCAGTACTTTGAATGGTAAGAAATATCGAAGGAGAGAAAATTTAAATTTGCTAAGCTTAGGCTAGTCCGACAAGCTAGATTGTACTGAAAAAATTTGGAGTGACTGAATCGACAAAGAGGTGATTTACCTATAGACACATGGTGAGCAATGAAGGTAAAGCTTAGGGAGAAATACCTACTATTCTCATATAAACAAAAATTGTTGGATCAATGGCAAAAGTTGACTTAAGGAAATAAATCTGTGGCTAATTATATAACCAAATTTAATGAGTTCGTTATGAGGTGTAGTGTAGTCGAATCAGAAGCTGTTACCTTATCGAGCTTTAGAGCTGGCTTAAATGAGGATATCCAGAGGGAATTATTCTTGAGATAAGTTAACAACTTAGACCAAGCCTACCAGATTGCTAGGGATTATGAACGATTTCAACGAAAATCCATTACCCGCCAATCTGAGCCTAGTAGGTTTAATGCCCTTGGAAGTAGACCTAGCATGAACCGATTTCCAAATAGCTGACCTAATCCTACCACCCAACTAGCTCATATGGAAGACAAAGGAAAAGCACCCATAGTTCAAAGAGATAGGAACCATAATATACTATATTTTAGGTGTTGTAAAATAGGTCACTTTGCTGCTGAATGTCCAGTAAGAACTTTGCATATAGGTGAGTGTGAAGAAGAGAATCTAGAGAAGGTTGAAGAATTTGAAGAAGAAATGTATGAAGCTGAGGAAGATTTGGTAGAATAATATGAAGGTGATGAATAGCCTATAGAGTCATCTGATCTATTAGGTGTAGTTAGGTGTATTTTAGCTCAGACCAAGAAAAATGAGGACTGGCGTAGGACGAATATCTTATAGACCTTCATTAAGCTAGGAGATAGTGTGCAAGATTATTATAGATAGTGGAAGTTGTATGAACGCCATATCTACCAATGTTGTTAAGAGCTTAGGCTTATCCACAGTACCACATCCTCGCCCATATAAGGTATCCTAGATTGATGCGACATCTATTTCCATTAGATTACAATGCCAGGTCCCAATCCAAATTCAATCTTACCAGGAGAAAGTATTGTGTGATGTGTTTCCAATGGGGGTTAGTAACGTTATATTAGGAAGACCATGGTTATATGATCATGATGCTACCCTCTTTGGTCAGACCGACTCATGTTCTTTTAAACACCATGAAAAGAGAATAGTGATCAACTTGACCGCACCCAAAGATAATACCAAAAGAGGGTCTAGTCATTTGAGAAAGAAAGAATCAGAATTGAACCTAATTACTGCTAAGGAATTAGAGCATGAAATTATTGAAGGTTCAACAGTCTAGATACCCACTGCTCAAGAAGTTCATGATGAACCACAAAAGGAACACCCTAAGGAGATTTTAGAGTTTCTTAAGGAGTTTAAGGATGTGTTCCTAGAAGACCTCCCTGATTGTTTGCCTCCATTAAGGGACATAAACATGCTATAGATTTAGTCCCGGGAGCTACCTTGCCAAATTTATCCCACTATAGGATGAATCCTACTGAACATAAGGAATTACAAAGGCAAGTTGAGGATCTTCTTAGGAAAGGCTTCATTAGAGAAAGTTTAAGTCCTTGTGCCATTCCAGCTCTCTTGACTCCCAAGAAAGATGGCACTTAGAGAATGTGTATCGATAGTAGAGCCATCAATAAGATTACAGTGAAATATAGATTTCCAATACCCCGACTTGATGACATGTTAGACATGATGGCCGGTGCTACCATATTTTCAAAGATAAACCTTAAGAGTGGCTATCATCAAGTTAGAATAAGGCCCGGGGTAAATGGAAGACTATATTTAAGACTAAGGATGGCTTATACGAATGGTTAGTGGTGCCTTTTGGCTTATTGAATGCATCTAATACTTTTATGAGGATTATGACTCAAGTTATGAAATATTTTATTGGAAAATTCATAGTGGTATATTTTGATGACATCCTCATATATAATAAAAATAAGAAGGATCACTTAGACCATCTTCAGCAGGTATGTCAAGTACTTAGAGGAGATAATCTTTATGCAAATTTGAAGAAATATAGTTTTATGACCTCGAGGATTATTTTCCTAGGTTTTACAATGACTGCTGAAGGAGTATCTACTGAGCCCGAGAAGGTCAAATCTATAGTTGAGTGGCCTATACCTAAGAATGTACATGATATTCGAAGTTTTCATGGTTTAGCTACTTTCTATAAAAGATTTATTCAAGGGTTTAGTATGATTGTTGCACCAATTATTGATTTTATGAGGAAGGGAGCTTTTAAATGGACCAGTAACACCAATAAAGCCTTCCTAGAAATTAAAGACAAGATGACCCAAGCCCCAATTCTGAGGTTACCAGATTTTTTGAAAGTTTTTGAGGTTGCTTGTGATGCCTCAAGGGTAGGAATTGGAGGAGTCTTGAGTCAGGAGAATCACCCGGTTGCTTTCTTTAGCGAGAAATTAAATGATGCTAAATTGAAATATTCAACTTATGATAAGGAATTGTATGCAGTGGTTCAAGCACTAAAGTATTGGAGACACTATTTGCTACCATAGGAGTTTGTACTTTATTTTGATCATGAAGTACTTAGATTCCTTAACTCGCAAAAAAAATTAAATCCTAGGTAGGGAAAATGGGTTGAATATATACAGGCCTATACTTTTGTTTTGAGACACCAATAGGGTACTGATAACAAGGTTGTTGATGCGCTTAGTAGACAATTTATGCTCTTGAATTGTGTTAATACGAGAGTAGTGGGATTTTAAAAGTTAAAAGATGAATATGAAAATTGCTTGGACTTTGGTGAAATTTATAAGGCAGTTAAACAAGGACCGTCTAGTTCATATAATGAGTATACTATTCAAGATGGTTATCATTTTAGGAAAAGTAAGCTATGTATTCCTAATACTTCACTTAGAAACTTTTTGATTTGGAAAACACATGCAGGAGGTTTAGCTAGACACTTCGGTAGAAATAAGACAATTTTAGCACTAGAAAACCAATTTTATTGGTCAAACCTTAAGAGGAATGTTGCTTAAATAGTAGCTAGATGTCGAACTTGTGCTATTGCCAAACAGCAAAAGCAGAATACTGGCTTATACACCCCACTTCCTGTACCGGATTGACCATGGCAAGATCTTAGCATGGACTTTGTTCTTGGATTACCTAAAACCATTAGGAAAAATGATTCTATATTTGTAATGGTTGATAGGTTTTCAAAGATGGCACATTTTCTACCATGTTCCCAAACCTATGATGCTTCTAAGGTAGCCAAGTTATTTCTGAATGAAGTAGTTAGACTACATGGTTTACCTAGGACCATAGTATCTAACAGAGATGTACGATTCACCAGTTATTTATGAAAAACTCTCTGGCACTTGTTAGGGATGGAAACTTAAATTTTCTACTTCTTATCATCCTCAAACAGATGGCCAGACTGAAGTAGTGAATCACAGTCTAGGAAACTTACTAAGAGGTTTAGTTGGAGAGAGTACTGCCAATTAGGATCTATTACTATCTAGGGATGAATTTACATACAACAGCTCAGTTAATAGATCTACCAGAAAAAGCCCTTTTGAAATTGTTTATGGGTACAAGCCTAAAAAACCTTTAGATCTTATTTCTTTACCCATGCATGAACGCATTTCAGAGTTTGCTGAGTCATATGCTAAGCATGTTAAAAAGTTGCATAAAGAAATAAGTAAAAAAAATTAATGAAAGTAATGAATCTTATAAACATATGGCTGATTCCAGAAAAAGATAATAAATTTAATGAAGGAGACTTTGTCATGGTCAGGCTACAACCTAAATGGTTCCCACCTGGAACCATGAAGAAGTTACATGCCCGTAATAGTGGACCATACAAAGTAATTAAGAAAACCGGATCTAATGCCTATGTGATTGATTTACCACCTGAGCTAGGTATTAGTTCTACTTTCAATGTTTCAGACCTTATAGAGTATAAGGGCTAACGTTGATACCTAGTGAGCCTTTTTGGCCTGATCCAATCCTTGAGAGTGAACCAACCCATGTGTGTCCACCTAGCATACTACCAGCCCGGAGAGATAAGATCGAGCAGGTCTTGGATGACAAGATTATCACTACTCGAAGCAAAGACTATCAACGATATCTGATTCGTTGGCAAGAACAACCCGAGATTGACGATTTTTGGATCATTAGAGAGGACTTACAAAGAATTGACCCATACTTACTAGAGCACTGTCATAGTAAAGTTGACTGACCCATACTCGACAGGGTCGAGTTCCTCATACCCGAGGAGAATTGATGCGGACACCAGGACCAGAAGAAAATGACAAGTTGAACCCACATCCTTATGGATCACCTGTGAATGAAGTCCTAAGCCCAAACCCCAGATTACTTGTAAATGTTATCTTACATTATGTTATTTTAGCTTATTTGGATTTAGCCCTAAATCCCAAAATTGAGTCATCTGTAAAAACCCCTGGACCCAAAATTGAGTCTGTAAAAAAATTCTAATTTCAATTGGGTCATAAATTATGTTATAATGGTCTAGTGTTATTTAGCCCTTTTTACCAACTTTAATTAGGATTTTGTATTTGCAAGCCTAATTAAGTATGGTATGGTTCAGTTATGAATTGGTTATGCCTTTTGATCAATTTGATCAAGTTGGGCTATTAGTTATTTAGTTGGTTGAGTCTTGTAATTATTAGTTGAGTCCTGTAATATAATTGAGGACCCAATTCAAGACCCCATGTGACACCATGTGCCAACCCAAGTCATGCCACATGACAACTACCTCTTGACACCACACCATCACATGGGATCCATTTGGAGCACCAATTAAGAATTACAACTTGATTTTAAGACATCCAAACATCTAGACATCTAGACATCAAGACATCTGGATATCCAGACATTCAAACATCTGGACATCAGATAATTAAGACCTCATATTATTTTATCCAAGGAGGGCGCATCATTTAAATTCCAAGTTGCCGATGGATTTAAGAGAAGTAAAGTAGAAGGACTCTCATCTCTTTAGCACCTCCTCTCGTCCTTATTTTGTCACCCACATAAAGAGGAGCGCCTCCTCTCATCCATTCAAAATTCAAGCCAAGTTCCAAGGATTATTTTATCAACTTTCAAATTCAAGATAGAGGATTATCTTATTTCAAATGGAAGAGGATTAACATGGATGCCAAGATGGGATTAACATCAAGATGGAAAGGTTTGGATGCCACATCTCTCTCAAGTTGTCGCCCACTCTCAAATTTGAATTCAAGAAACTAGAAATCAAAAAGGAAGAACGCCATCTCACTTCTTATTTTGTCGCCCATCTCATTTTGTCGCTCATCACATGGAAGAATCCAACTTCAAGGGAGCACCTATCTAATTTAAATTCAAGGAATTTCAGCCACTTCAAGGAGGACATTAGAATCCTATGTTAGCTTTAATTATCTTGTATTCAAAGAAATTCAATGTTATCTTGCTACCTTGTATGGAGGGTCTATAAATACCACCATTAATCCCTCTTGTAAATTCAATTATTATTTATGAATTAAAGCCGACATTCTATCAATTCCTTTGCTATGTGCATCGCAGGGTGTGAGGCCCTATTCCTTTGTTCTTCGGAGCATCGCGGGGTGTGAGGCCCTATTCCTTTGTTCTTCGAAGCATCGCGGGGTGTAAGGCAATAGTTATCCTATATCTATCCCACCATCAGAAATCCTAGCCACCTACAAGCTTCTTCCTCCCCTTTCTTTTTTTCCATTGAAATTCCTTCTTCCTTCCATGTTTAATTTTGAGTGTTTGACTGATTGTAGGTGATCAAGATTGAAGTGATGGTTATCTTTTCCTTGGAACCTATCGAGTTGAAGATCGGAGCTCGAGGATCGACAATCTTGAAGTGCTGCTGCAAGATCCTAGAGAGTCCCATCAGATCTACATCAAAAGGGTTATCAACTTCGTTGGTAAAGTATTAACCATCCCTAACTCTTAATTTTGATTCTTTGATAAGTAAAATCCTAGTTTACGATGGTTTCTTAATCACCAGATCCTTATTTTCTAATTAGATTTGTTAGATCTACTTTGCGGGTGATAACTAGTTGACTAGTCTTACTTTATTCGTTGCTTTGAGTCTTTAAACTAAAAAATCCAGAAAAATTAATCTCTAATTAATCACTAAAATTAGATTTAAAATCAGTAATTTAATTTTGCATATTGTCCTGCATCAGCGTTGGAAGGAGATGTGAGTATGGATAAGAAAAAGGCTAGAGAAAAGGTTTTAGAAAACAATAAAGGGTTCAATCTATTCTAAGAGAGAGGGGTGGGGGGGCTTGTATTCAAGGACAAAGAATATCTCCTGGGCTGGGTTTCTAGATTGACTAGGCTTGGAAAATGTGTTCCACCTCAAGATTCTTCTATCTTCTAGCATGTTCTTCTTCAGTTCTAAGAGTATCCCAGCATCCAAAAGAAGAAGATAATTAGCCATCTAGGTTCTAGAAGAGCTAGCACTTCGAGGGAGCTGATCAAGCAAGAGTTCCCAAGTGGATCACCTATAGAGGCCAAATATACTATGTGGCTCGCAAAGTTTTTACCAAAATCTTCTAGCAGCAATGTTCATCGACCACTCATAAGAAGGTAATGGATTATTGATCTCATTGGCTATAGATAGAGTCCACGGCATCAAGTTTGTATTTATTTTATATTCAGCTTGTCTTTATATATATATTATTATATCATGATCCTAAGTAGGATATTTGTAGAAATATTCTAATGCATGACTAGATTAAATAGTTTGATCTTGTAATTTTTGCTACATTTATATTTCAATTTTTTTTTGAAATGCATGCATGAAATAGCCTGGGTTCGCAACATTCTCCACATGGATTATCTAGAGCTCTTTGTTGGTGGAGAATGTCTCGTTCTTTTTAATGGAACCTTGTCATTTGCACAGGATTTAACGTGCCTCTTTATTAATGACACAGACTAGTATGAAAGCCCAAGCATGCCTCCCTTAATTGTCTAGATATAGCAATGATTAGCAATCTTAAGGCGTGATGTGACATCCAGCTACATGGTGGAGTCTATGGTAGTGAGCATCTGAGCATTGACCTTTGTAGGATCTGAATGGGTATATCATCTAAGGGTTTACCAATCATCCAAGTACCTGGGATTGGGTTGAGTGTTCTTCTAAGGTAGATGCTTGGTTAGCTAGAAGGATTTGTCCAGGTGGCTCCGACTAAAGATGGGATGCATCTGATGACTTTAGGGTTGTTAAGTCATGCAGGGTCAACTATTACCGAGGCTAGGTCGAATGAAGATAGTTAGCAGGTAGCATCCAGCATAGTTTGATCGATCAAAGTATTCCTGGTGGATGGGCAGATAGGTCAAAGGGTTGCCACATGCCGAGTATGTGGTCAGATCCAATGAGTGGTTGGTGAGCATTTGCTGATACCTTCTAGATGCAAGTTGCTGCCAAGGCTTACTCAGATGTGGATATTCAATGGTTTGATGCTTAGCTGGATTTGGCCAAATGAAATGGGCACCTGGCTTCTAGTGAATGGTCAGATAGATGAAGTGACCCAATGCATGAGTATACTACTAAGCCTTGCCTACACTAGGTTATTCGGAGGCCTGGTGCATAGCCAGTTGGTCAGGAAAGGTATATCCCTTTTGACAAGGGGTCAGATGAAAGATAAGGCGACCAGGAAAGGTATATCCTTTTTGACAAGGGGTTAGATGAAAGATAAGGCGACCAGGTGCCAATTATGTTATCTTGCTCGATAACATTGGAGTTGTCCTTCCATGATTGGGAATCCTATTTGATAACTGATTAGCGCATTAGTATTAAAATAGCCCGATAGTGTTGAGCTAAGCATTCGCATGGGGACCCAATCTGATGCATGGTCGGTGAGTGCATGGTGGATCTACTTGGCTAGCATTGCTTGTCTGGCTACTCAATCGATTTACTAAGCCCTTCAGTGTTGGGTTCAAGGGATGAATCATTGGTGATAATCTCTACTAATCTATTGAATGGTCAGATGGTGTGTGCTATTGGATTATCTGATTTAGCCAACTTACTTTCGAGCTTTGTATTCCAAGTTGGTGACTATGCAGCTGGCCTAATTGGCCATATTTCTGGTTTGGATCATAAGTAATTCTTTATCCATCGGGGGTGGTGTAGAAAAAATACATCGCCGAATATGATTGGGGCATGTAAGCTATGCTTTTCAATACACATTTAATGTCATAAGCTTTACCTTTTCATTAAAAATTTTGATGATAAAAATGCCCCTCCATTATAAAAAAATTAGGCACATATTCACTTGGGTTATGACCCCTATGCTTGGGTATGACACCCCTGTGAACCCTGTTCACAGGATGTTATAACCCTATTCATAGAATGTCATATGGTTGATAGATATTTTCATCATTAAAAAAATTCAAAAATTTTTTAATGATGAAAATATCCTTGACCTTATGACATCTTGTAAATAGAGTTATGATACCTTGTTCACAAAGAGGTATCATAAGAGGACATTTTTGTCATTCAAGATTTTTAATGAAAATGTAAACTATAGGTATTAAATGCATGTTTGAATGACAAAAATGCACTCTCTTTATGATATCCTTTTATGAATAGGACATCATAAAGCTAAGGATATTTTCATTATTGAAAGGTTTTTAAACTTTTTTCAATGATGAAAATATCTCTCGGTTTTATGATACGGGGTGTCATAATCCAAGCCACTAGATGTAATAAAACAAGGCATAAGGTGTCATAATTTTTTTATAAAGAAGGAGCATTTTTATCACTCAAAATTTTTAATAAAAAGAAAAAGCTACAAGTATTAAATGTGTACTGAAAAGCAGCGTTACTTTTTCATAAACGTATTCATAGAGTATCATAACCCTATTCATAGAATGTCATATAGCCAAGGAGTATTTTTGTCATTGAAAAAGTTTAAAAAAATTTTAATGACAAAATATCCTTCACCTCATGACATCTTATGAATAAAATTATGATACCTTGTTCACAAAGAAGTATCATAAGGGAAGGATATTTTTGTTATTTAAAATTTTTAATAAAAAAGTAAACTATAGGTATTAAATATGTATTAAAATGATAAAAATATTTTTTTTATTTATGATATCTTTTTATGAATAGAATGTCATAAAATCAAAGATATTTTTGTTATTAAAAAAATTTAAAAATATTTTTTAATATAATTTAATATTTATTGATATGGCATAATCGCTGATGTGGAGCCCATAATGGCGACAGCTGGCGGTCGTGCAGGTGGAAAGTGCCACTTGGATGCGGTGCCCAAATGAAGACCCGAGGGTGAGCCCTCCTTCCGAGGTCAGCTTCCAACTGGGAGCATGCTCATAGGGTGAGCCCTCTATCTAAGATCAACTCCCGATAGGGGTCATGCTCATGCATGCCAAGGCAAGCCCTCCGTCCAAGGTCAGCTCCCAGCCAGGGTCGCTCTCATAGGGCAAGCCCTCCATTTGAGGTCAGCTCTCGGCTGGGGTCGTGCTCATGCATGCCAAGCCAAGCCCTCCATTCGAGACAGCTCCCAGCCGGGTCATGCTCATAGGGTGAGACCTCCATCTGAGATCAGCTCTCAACCTGGGTCATGATCATGCATGCCAAAGTGAGCCCTCCATCTGAGGTCAGCTCCCAATCGGGGTCGTGCTCATAGGGCGAGCCCTCTATTTGAGGTCAGCTTCCAGCCGGGGTCATGCTTATGCATGCTAGGATGAGCCCTCCATCCGAGGTCAGCTCTCAGCCAGGGTCGTGCTCATAGGGCAAGCCCTCCATCTAAGGTCAACTCCCAGCCGGGGTCATGCTCATGCATGCCTAGTTGAGCTCTCCGTCCGAGGTTAGCTCCCAGCCAGGGTTATGCTCATAGGACGAGCCCTCCGTCTGAGGTTAGCTCCTCGCCAGGGTCATGCTCATGCATGCTAGGGTGAGCCTTCCGTCCGAGGTCAGCTCCAGGCCAAGGTCGTGCTCATGTGTGCAAGGGCAAGCCCTCCATCCGAGATCAACTCCCTGCCAGGGTCATGCTTAAAAGGCAAGCCCTCCGTCTGAGGTCAGCTCCCAATTAGGGTCATGCTAACGCATTCCAAGGGTGAGCCTGAAAGAAAAAAAAAGATGCAGGTGGTTTGACATGATCCTACACTAGGCATGCAAATAGCTACGAGAGCAGGATGGATTTTAAAATTTTTTTTAAAAAAAACGCGCAACGGTAAACTGCTCCTCCTAGAACCTAATATATTCATGTTGCATGTAGGCATATATCATGATATAAAAATATTTGCAAAATATTAAACAAATAAATCTATTAATGCATGATTAAAAAAAAAATTTCATACCTTTATTCCACCTAGAATAACTCTGGAATAAACCTGGAATATACTTGAATAGCAGGGATAAATCTATTCCAGTCATCTTCCTCCTTTAGATGCTTGGAAGCTCTGTTTTTGCTCTTCAAAACAGCAACCAAAGGCAGCGTGTAGTGCCTCCTTCTTCTCCCAGATTGGAGCAGCAGCAAGGGAGGAAAAACTTCCTTCGATCTTCAACAGTAATGGGGAAGAAAAATGGCAAATATTCTGTCTAAATGCTGCTGGAAATCTGTGCTGCAGAAAAAAAAAAACAGAGTTTTCTGTCCAAATGGGGAAGTCTGTGCCAGAGATGTTCAGAAGATCTGTCCAAATGGGGAAGTCTGTGCCAGATTTTCTTTTCCATCGATGTTCAGAAGATTGATGTTACCTCGTTCCTCGATCTCTCGTACGATGTGGTAGCGCCGCAGTATGTGCTTGGTGCGGTGATGAGCTTTAGGCTCCTTAGCTTGATGAATGGCTCCAGTGCTATCACAGTACACCGGAACAGGACCATCTAAGGAAGGTGCCACCCCTAGCTCTCCAAGGAACTTCCATAACCACACAGCTTCCTTTGCTGCATCTGATGCTGCAATATATTCTGCTTCGCATACCGAGTCTGCAATAGTTTCCTGCTTGAAACTTTTCCAGCAGATCGCTCCTCCATTCAGGATAAATACAAACCCTGACACACTCTTGCTATCATCTCTATCCGATTGGAAACTGGAGTCAGAGTACCCCACAAGTTTCAAGTCAGGTTCTCCATAAATCAGCCATTGATCTTTAGTATTTCTCAAATACTTAAGGATGGACTTAACCACCTTCCAATGCACCTCACCTAGGTCAGACTGGTATCTGCTCACTACTCCTAGTGAGTATGCCACGTCTGGTCTAGTACAAGTCATAGCATACATGATAGAGCCTACTGCAGAAGCATAAGGTACTCTACTCATGCGCACTCTTTCCTCAGGAGTTGTCGCACAATCCTTCTTGGAAAGAGTAATTCTAGAACCTATCGGGAGATAGCCTTTCTTGGAATTTTCCATGCTGAACCGTTTCAACACGGTGTCAATGTACGTAGACTGGGACAATCCCAAAAGCTTCTTAGATCTATCTCTATAAATCTTCATACCTAGTATGTAAGAAGCTTCACCGAAGTCCTTCATGGAGAACTGAGATGATAACCAGACCTTCATTCCTTGTAATGCTGCGACATCATTCACGATTAAGAGAATGTCGTCAACATACAGTACGAGGAATACAATCACAGAACCATTAATCCATTTATAGATGCACGGTTCTTCTCCGTTCCTAACGAAGCCATAAGATTTGATACACCTATCAAATCGTAAGTTCCAACTTCGAGATGCTTGCTTGAGTCCATAGATGGACCTCTACAACTTGCATACTTTTGATTCATCTGTGGATGTGAACCCTTCAGGCTGTATCATATACACCTCCTCTTGCAGCTCCCCATTTAGGAAAGTGGTTCGGACATCCATCTGCCAGATCTCATAATCAAAATATGCTGCCAAAGCAAGCATGATCCGAATGGACTTGAGCATTGCCACAGGGGAGAAAGTCTCATCATAATCGATACCATATCGCTGACGATACCCTTTGGCAACTAGACGGGCTTTATAGGTCTCTACCTTCCCATCTGCGCCCCTTTTCCTCTTGAAGATCCATTTACACCCGATGGGTTTTATTCCTTCAGGCGGATCAACCAATGTCCATACATTATTGATTTCCATGGACTCCATTTCGGATCGCATGGCTCCAAGCCATGCCTCAGAGTCTGATATCTGAAGTGCATCCATATAGGTGATCAGATCCTCATTGTTCTCATTGAGCTTAATGGGATCGCCGTCCCGGACCAAGAAACCGTAGTATCTGTCCGGCTGACGCGGTATTCTATCGGATCTCCTAATGGGTTATGGGTGTGATTCAATCACAGCTGGTTCTACGATGTCCTTAGAGTGTGCAGGTTCTTCTATTGGCTGAACTTCATCAAGTTCAATCTTAGAAGCTATAGTTCCTTCTCCAAGGAACTCCTTTTTCAAAAGATAGCTCTAAGAGCAACGAACACCTTTTGTTCATTCTCCAAATAGAAGAAATACCCTTTGGTTTCCTTAGGATAACCAATGAATAAACACCGATCAGACCTTGGACCAAGTTTGTCTGAGTCTAAATGCTTTACGTAAGCCGGACAACCCCAGACCCGAAGGTGTGAGATTGAGGGTTTACGTACATTCCACATCTCATACGGAGTGGAGACAACAGACTTACTTGGAACATCATTTAACAAGTAACAGGCTGTCTGAAGCGCATATCCCCAAAAGGATAGCGGCAGAGTTGCAAAGCCCATCATGGATCGAACCATGTCCAACAAGGTTCGATTCCTCCTTTCGGACACACCATTCAACTGTGTGTTCCTGGAGGAGTCCACTGAGAGAGAATTCCATTCTCCTCAAGATATGTCAAAAAAGCACCAGAAAGTATTCACCACCTCAATCAGATCGAAGGGTTTTAATACTTTTTCCAGTTTGCTTTTCTACTTCATTACGGTATCGTTTGAACATTTCAAACGACTCAGACTTATGTCTCATTAAGAAGACATAACTGAACCTTGAAAAGTCGTCTGTAAAAGTAATGAAATATTTGTATCCTTCTATAGCACTAACTGTTATCAGTCCACATACATCAGTATGTATGAGACTTAGAAGTTCTGTAGCTCGTTCACCTTTTCCAGTAAAAGGTGACTTGGTCATTTTATCAAGTAAACAGGATTCACAAGTGGACAGTGATTCAGAATCACTGACCTCGAGGAGTCCATCTCCTCGCATCTTGTTTATCCTATTTTGGTTAATATGACCTAGCCTACAGTGCCAAAGATACAAATCATTGACATTATCTAATCTTGGGCATTTGCTAGAAGTGTACATTACACTAACAGGCCTGGATAGTACGTATATGCCATTATTTAATCTAGCTTTCATTATAACAGAGTTATTCAAAATAACATTGCAAAAATCTCCTTTTATTGATAGTTCAAAACCACAATTGGCCAAAAGGCCTACAGAGATTATGCTCATAATGAAACTAGGACAATAGTGACAGTCGACTAGTTCGACAGTACAAGACTCAAAGACAAGACACAGGACTCCGACCGCCGGTACTGGAACATGATTTCCATTCCCAACGCTCAGAAACTGTTCTCCATCTTCAAATCTTCTGCTAACTTGAAGTCCCTGTAAGGAATTATAAACATGAATTGGACTACCAGTATCCAATACCCAGTTAGCAGTATCAATAATAGAGTAATTACAAGGTTTTATCATATAAATACCTTGTTCAGCAGACTTCTGCTTCCTTGGCCTGTTCGGATCAAGGGATGAAATGTAAAGAGGACAGTTCCTCTTCTAGTGTCCCTTCTTCTTGCAGTAGAAACACTCTGTAGAAGACTGATCAGCCTTATACTTCCTAGTTTGACTAGGGCCATGAGCATTCTGCACCTTCTTTCCCTTTTTATTTATTTTCTTCTTCCCTTTCTTAAAGGGACGACGACCTCTACTTTCTCCCACTAAATTCACCACCCCCTTATTCAGTTGGTGGTCTTTCTCGAAAGTCTGCAGCAATCCCAAAAGACCATGGTAGTTGACTGCAGGTTTATTCATTATATAATAATCGAGAAAATCAAGATAGGAGGAGGGAAGAGAATTCAGGATCGCATCCTTGCCGAGCTGCTCGTGCAAGGGGCATCCGAGTTTGCCCAGTTTTTCAATCAGCTCGATCATGTACAATACATGATCAGTGACTGAACCACCATTCGGCATCTTGGAGTTGTAGATGGCACAAGACATTTTGTACCGTTCTACATCATCCGGGGTGCCAAAGGATTCCTTCAACTTTTGAAGGATTTCATCAGGTTGGGCCTCCTCGAATTTGTGACTAAACTCGTTGTTCATCGCCGCTAACATAATGCATCGGACAGTAGTCCGATCAGAGACCCACTTCAGATAAGCGTCTCTAACCGCACTCCGTGCATTAGCGGGAGGGATTTCAGGTGCTGGATCCATTATCACATAGAGGATCCGTTCATGCTCCAAAACGATTCTCAATCTTCGATACTAACTATCGAAGTTGTGACCCTTTAACTTCTCGTTATCGAGAAGTGACTGGAGCGATAAATTAGAAGACATCTGAAAAGAAAATAAGACCAAATTAGTGTATGAATTAATAATTTAACCAAAAGACTTGGACTTTAGTCTAAAAGTTTCTCCCACTAATTTTTTAGATTGGTAGCCTCTAACTCCAATCTGTGAAAACACATTTTCAAGTGGGTACTAAAATCCAATAGGCCACGCATGAGCCCGACTTTGGCCAGCTCACCCATACAAGCCTAAAGGTAGGTTCGTAAACCAATTGCTTCCTTAAACAATTTTCAGTATTTTATTTTGCCCCAGAGAACACCCTAATCGGCCTAGGGGCCTCTATTGTGGGTCTCTGGTTAGGTCCAACAATTAAAATGACAAATCCAATGCTTCCAGCTAACTAAAGACCAAGCCCGACTTTGGCCGGCCCACCTGGTCCCGTTAAGGAGGTTGCACTGAACCATCATCGATCAAATATAAATTCCAGTCACCGGATGTACACCCGTTCTTTGGAACTGCCGATGCACACCAAGCTAGTGGACACATTTCTATCCAACTTAATGGGAGGCTAAGACATGTCAACTCTTTGACTTAGTCTTTTTAAGGACCTAATAATTTTAGAGGATTTTAGTTGTGACAGAAGAAAAAGACAAGGACATGGATCATCCTCCCACTGAATCAATCAGATTCCAGGAGGGTTGAAATAAATCAACAAATTGATCCATGGGCATCTATAGATCAGTCAGACGATCAACCTGGGTGACATGGGTTAACTCGAGTCATTGAGCTTTTCCAATCAGTTCTGGTCGACTCAACTAGCTAGGTAGGTGAGATCATGGGTGAGTATCCGCCATTAACCATCTTTCCTAGACACCAAGTTGGCCAGGAAAGAGGTAGCCTCATACAACCATGATCACAATGCCAAACCTACCTCGACACCAGTCGGTTACCAGACTCGATCAAAGTAGCCTAAAGACTTGGGCATCCACTGAGCCACTAATTGGATCCATTTTAGATGAACGGATCAACTAATCTAACTATTAGATAGTTCTAAATAAGGTCCTTAAACAACTTTTGTTTAATCTTCTTGTTATCCGGTTCAACTAAACATAGGTCTAACCCAGTGATGAACCCAACTAGTCAGCTAACCCAATTTAACCCAAAATGGCTTATGCAAATTGTATTAGATTTCATAAACCTAAAAAAAAAATTTAATAAGCCAAACACTTAATTAAAATAATTTTTAATTAAGTCACTATGTAAAACAATTTACATAACTAATCATGCATCTAGATTCAAAATTTTACAAATATTTATATCCAATATAAAACATGCCTAAAATCATGTATCAACAAATTAAAACTTTTTAAATTTTAATATTCTTTAAGGATCCTTCTGAAGAGGCCAACACAGACGATCCGCATCGTGTCAAAGACACATGGTCATGGTGAAGGTCTCAACTAGGTTCCAAAAAGAAATCTGGATACATTATTAGATTAAACAAATTTAATCTATAAACATGCATACAGGAATATATTACACATGCAACTGCTCTGATACCACTGAAAGAAAAAAAAAGATGCAGGTGGTTTGACATGATCCTACACTAGGCATGCAAATAGCTACGGGAGCAGGATGGATTTTAAAACTTTTTTAAAAAAAAATGCGCAACGGTAAACTGCTCCTCCCAGAACCTAATCTATTCATGTTGCATGTAGGAATGTATCATGATATAAAAATATTTGCAAAATATTAAACAAATAAATCTATTTATGCATGATTAAAAAAAAAATTCATACCTTTATTCCACCTGGAATAACTCTGGAATAAACCTGGAATATACTGGAATAGCAGGGATAAATCTATTCCAGTCGTCTTCCTCCTTTAGATGCTTGGAAGCTCTATTTTTGCTCTTCAAAATAGCAACCAAAGGCAGCGTGTAATGCCTCCTTCTTCTCCCAGATTGGAGCAGCAGCAAGGGAGGAAAAACTTCCTTCGATCTTCAACAGTAATGGGGAAGAAAAACGGCAAATAGTCTGTCCAAATGCTGCTGGAAATCTGTGCTGCAGAAAAAAAAGAAAAATAGAGTTTTCTTGAAGGAATTTGGAATAGCAGCAATGGTAATCCGATCTACTTGCTCTCAGGAGTTGAATGTACTCCCTCTAGAGGGGAGACACGCCGGGGGATCCTGAACCTCCCTCACGAGCAGTGCTAGCCGCTGGAAGGATCAAAAGGCCACGGTTGAAGGCAGCAACAAGAAGAACAGAGCAGTCTTCTTTTCTACCGTGAACACAAACTCCATAACACACAGTAAGCCTCTTACAAGGATTAATCTACCTCTCAAACCTCTCTGCTTTCAACCCAAAGAGAGCACCAAGAAAATTAACTCCCAGCCAAAAGAAAAATCTATATTTTTCTCCGAAGAACAAAGAATGCTGTATTTAAAGACAGCAGAGGGGAAGAGGGAGATGGAGAGGCTAGGAAAATGAAGAGTTAGAGGCTACGTTACATCCAATTAACCAACCATAAATGAGGGTTAAAGCCATCCGGTGGAGGGAGAAGAAAGGATGCCGCCCAGCATTGTTTAGCCTCTTCGGAAGCTTGGAATTCTTTCCAGCGTAAGGAGTTTCAACATGGTGAAAACTGGTTACGCTGAAAGAAAATGCCAGTCCAATCCCTTTGTTCAAATAACCGGTCCAATTAAAAGGGGTTCAATTCAATTGAATTGGTTCAAGCCCAAAAAATTGGTTCAAAGGATTAAAATTGGTTCACAACCAATTGGAGGCCAAAACGAACTCTGAATCAGTTCAAAACTGATTCAGAAAAATCCTGGTGCAGTCCTGGTCAACCCGGACAATTTCTGGTTGACACAGACAAGGGAAAGACGGGAAAAAGAGTGCTCAAAAAATACCGTGACCATAAAACTAAGACGATTCTCAATCGTAATCGGTATCCGGATCAGAGAGTAATCCTCTATGGTGTGTGACCTCATAGGTTCGAACCTAAACGGTAGCACTAGAACAATTCTAGTACCAGCACAAGAAACCATCTAGCAATGGGTCCCAGATCCGGATAGGTCGAAGATGCAGGAGCAAACTATCGAACCTCTGGCATATGGTTACCGTATAATTCATCCCTTTGACCTCTAATGCTCAGGATGACTGAGATTGGGCTGCCAACCCAGACAGAGTCAGTCCACTACGTTTCTTAACCTCGCAAGCCCCAGTGACTCTTCACTAGGACTACCCCGGCCGAGGATTTGCTAATTGAGATACTGCGAGACATTCAATCCAAACTGTTTGGACAGGTCAATTCCATCTTGGTCCATCACTGCTCCATAAGTACTTGCCTGTACCAAGAAACCTTCCATCATCGGTTAAAAATCTGGGTAGTCCAGCACCAAAGCACAGGGAGTTGCTTGCAAGCTACCGTGATGACCTCAGGTCAGAGGGGACACATATACCCATATCCAATCGTGAGTATCCCTTTGGCAGAAAGGGGCTGCATGGAGTCACGTTCAATGAGATATCACATATCCCACTTGTAGATCACATCAGTGTCACCACACTCATTTGGTCAAGAGGACAACCAAATGATGTGAACTACAACAACCTATACTTGTATGCCGTCCAGTGCAATATATCCTTTGGTTGTGAACAGGGTTTAAGGACCACTCGATTCATTCTCTCTGTATCGAAGTCAGTGTAGTCCTAAGGACTCATCACATGGAAAGAGTTCATTTCAGGAAAATACAATATGTGATGAGCTACCAAAAATATTTATTAATTCAAAGAAAGAGTACAATACTGAGCTCAACCACCTACAACCCAGGCGATTGTCTTTGGGACACAATTCCCAACAGAGCCCTCCATCCGAGATCAACTCCCAACTGGGGTCGTGCTCATAGGGCGAGCCCTTCATCTGAGATCAGCTCCTGGCTGGGGTCGTGCTCATGCGTGCCAAGGGCAGCCTCCCACATCTAGGGTCAGGCACCCAGCCGGGGTTATGCTCATGCTTTTTGAAGGCGGCCTCCCGTATCTATGGTCGAGTGCCCAGCCGAGGTCATGCTCTCGCTCCCAGAGCCAAGCTCTTCGGATCAAGTTCTCCCCCTCCTACTGAGTTTGGTGTTCCTGTAATAGTAAAAAGAGAGAGGATCAATAGAGGCACAGACTGTGACATGCAAGCTTCCAGCTACCTCCCCCCTCCAGAAGTGGTGCATGCCTTATCAAAAACTCAAACCAAACCCTGTAGCATGCCACCCGCATGTTCTGCATAATGCATGCTACTCCAGGCTCCATACCCTATAGCACATCGCCCCATGTCTTGTCATAACCGTGCAACCGAGGAAAACGATCTGTGCGACACGAAACCTGAACTCTCCCAAGAGGAGTATTCTATTAAGACCACAGGGCATGCAACACTATGACGGTCCCTCCTAGAATAGAAATGCTTCACCATGGCTCGGGGCTCAGTGGCACGGTGCCTGCCCCTCCAACAAGAAATTGCACCACTATAGAGAAAAGATCTGTACTACACTAGCGATCACCCCAAAAAGAAGATCTCCTATAGAGGAGCTGGTCCGATAGGAGGGAGACTACAAACAAAAGAAAACCCCTCCAGAAAAAGATACAAGGAAAGGGGCATCTCAATAAAGCCCTAGGCTTGGTCTGGGCCACTCCTACTTATATAAAAATAGAAAAAAGGAACCACAGGGGAGGGAGGCAACTAGTAAGACTTAGAGAGCAAACGGACAAGGAACCAGCCAAGAGAACCCCCAGCTCTCTGATCTCTACTTGACCTTGTCATTCCATTTCAATTCTATCTTTCATCTCTACGCGATGAGTCCCCAAGTTCTTTGCCACAAAGGTTCTGTTCCCCTTGATCATCCCAAACTGACTTGATCATCGAAGTATCCTTATCAAAATCCCTGACTCGAGTCTCCTTTTTATTGTAGGCCATGCCGGAAAAGGATCGAGTACCCAATGAGAGCCCGACGAGTTCGTGCCATGTCAGATCTACAGGCCATGGCAATCTTAGTGGCAATAGATTGGCATGCCAGGAAGGGGTGGGAAGTCCAGTAGTAAGTCCCCACCACAGCAAAGTCTCTGCAGAGGGCCAATGCTTCATGGTGACAACACGAGTGCCTGAGGCTTCCACTAGTCGAGCAAGGGGCCCCCATTACGGGACCTATAGAGCCCTAAGGGGGAACTCCTCTCTACACTACCATCCTTGACAGATCCCCAGATCACTGCACTGGCCCCAGCAGGTCCACCTGCACTAACTATGGTGGTGCATCAGCTTCATTAAAGACACGGTCCCTAGCAACAAAGTAGCGCTGGGATGCCGGCGGCCCATGACGTTGATCCCTGTCCCTACGAGCCTACGTCCGGGAGGGGTCGTTGTATGTGACCTCCTACCCAAGAGGAGACCACCAGGTGGACGGAAAGAAGTAGCATGATGGCCGACGGCTAGGAGAGCCCCTCCCTAGTCTCGGACCATGGTGCACACTCGCACCAATAGCACCAGCATGGCCGGGAACTCAGGTAAGAGTTCCCCCACTCTACACCTCCTTCACCCCTGACGACTCCACCGAGGGGTCCATAGATGAGGCCATCATCGCTAAACAAAGAGGCACCTCGAAGAATAGGAGCACAAATTGGCCAACCTCTCCAGTTTCATACTCGAGTCTTAAACATCATTCTTCTAGTCCAAGGAGAAAAGTTCCGATGCAAGGTTGATCATGTGAAATGCCACATGAAGCTACAGCTTTTATGATTAGAGGGCCAGAGCCCCTCTACTTGTTTCTCGGAAGTGCCACCAGTCTCCACTCGATGAGCATCACCATGCTGGCCTGATGCAGGGGGCTGCGACCTCTTGATTCACCACAAGACCGAGAGACCTTAAGACTACTCGGAGTCCCCCTGAGTCTACACCTCGAGAGCCATACCAGCTGGTTGACAGGGGGCTGCGGACCTCTCATTTCACCTACTCCCTCGACAAGGAGCCTTCAAAGACCTACTCGGAGCTCCCCCTTCGAGTCCACAAGTATATCCGTGCGAGGAGGCTGACCATACAAGAAGGGAGTTGGACAGGAGGCCGCTGAAAGGTAGACCATGGGAAAGCATCTTCCCCTAGCCTAGAAGATGGCATCAGTCAGTGGCCAGGCCGAGACCTAAAGTTGACCCATCAGAGAAAAGTTCACCTCTCCTCACCTCGAGAGCAACCTGATGAAAATCGAGGCGAATGCTTCCTATGTCGCCTCCCCCATTGAGGCCGTCTGTTGACATGATAGTCCTGCTACTGCCACTTCCACCAGACCATTGCCACGATACTGAGGAATGCTGCCACCTGAAGAGGGAGATAGAAGACCTAATCAAGCCTGGCTACCTCGAGAAGTACATGAGGGAGGAGCTACCCCACAGCCTAGAATGAAGAGCTCGATCACTTGCTATCGATAACTGACCCACTAAGAAGCGGTTGGACTTGGGGGGTATCGATAAAGAGAAGAGAATGACCCCTAAGAAGCCGGTAGATAATGATGCTGTTGTCGTTGAAATGATGATAGCAAAATATCTTATAAAAAGAATTATGGCTGATAGTGGAAGCTCTGCAAACATCCTTTTTTATGATGCTTTTATAAGGATGAACTTGTCCATTGACCAAATAAGCTGGTGTTCATGCCCTTAATAGGCTTCACCAGGGATTCAGTTGGAGTTGAGAAAGAGATTACACTCTCAATAACCGCCGAGATGCCATCTTGGCAAAGTACTGTAATGACGACATTCACCATTGTGAGACTTTCCTCGCCTTACAATGCAATCCTGGGACATCCCAGACTCAACCTGCTTGATGCCACCATCTCCATAAGATGTCTTCTCGTTCAGTTCCCAACCCCTTGGGGAACCGGGAGATGAGAGGGTCCTGCTAGCCGGTCCAGCACTACCTGCAGACCATCCTGAGACTGTGAGGGGCCGATCCAAGCCTAGCCATTGATCAACTGAATTTGATAAAACCTATTGAGTCTTAGGTGGTGCATCCAAGGCTCCAGGGGGCCAAGGTTTAGGTCTTGGTTTGGTCTATCATGGTCACACATGATGTATCTAGGGCTAAGGATGAGTTTGGGATGAGTCCTAAATGTTAGACTAAATTTTTGGTCAGTCTGGACATTAGAGCTGGCTCGGTTCTGGTTCGAGTCGACTCTAATGGTTGGCACGATAGGGTAGTAGGGAAATGTTCTATGGAGAGTCGGCTCGGTACTGCTGCGAGTTGACTCAGTTATTACGAGTCGACTCAATTCTGTTGGGAGTCAGCTCAGTTATACAAACAGGTAAAACAGTGTTCTAGAAGAGCTGACTCAAGGTCTAAGAGTCAACTCGTCCAGAGTGCTGTCTGCTACAAGGAGCTGACTCGTGGGTTTGAGCCGACTCGATGACGAGATTCTTTGAATCACGTGTTGCTACGCTGGAAAGTTTTTTGTGGGGTCTCGGTTTCATGTGATCAGGGAGTTATATATGTATGTGGGATGGTTAGTTAGAGAGAGGTCATTTCTGTAACAATCCAAGAAAATTGATCAGTGAGAGAACCCTCGTTTTCTTCCAGATCTCGTTCTACCTCCTCTCCTCTCATATTCTTCTCTACAAATCCATGGATGGTTTATCTTTATTTGACCTGAATCCTACAGCATCCTTGGTGGATCGCTGGCAAAAGGTCTTCATGCACCTAGATCACTTCTCAGGGCGAGGTTTCACCGGATCTCCACTCCGATAATTTGGCATCAAAGCAGGGGTGCGTGAGGGAAGGAAGATCTCTACATCTAAGAAGTGCTAGAAGGTAAAATCTAGTACTTTTTTTGATTCTACTTGATTGTAGTAATGGTGTCCAGTAGTTTCAAGGTGGATCTCAAGAAGTATGATGGCTAAGAAAATTTTACTCTATAGCAACAAAAAGTAAAAAATTTGCTGGTTCAACAGAAGATCTATAAGGTCTTGGTTAGAGAGAGACCAGAAAAGATCAATGTTGAGAATTGGAAAAAGTTAGAAGAGATCGTATTCAGCACCATCAAGATATGTTTGGCAGATCAAGTTTTGCCAGAGGTTTGTATGGAGACTATGGTAAAAGGTCTTTGGTTGAGATTGGAGAGCACATACATGGGCAAGAACATGACTAACAAGCTATGGTTGAAGAAGCAGTTGTATAGTCTGAGGATGCTTGATGGTGGAGACCTTATTGCTCATATTCAGAGGTTTAACCAGGTATGTTCTGAGGTTATGAGTCTGGATGTGAAAAATGATGAGGAGGATTAGGCATTATTGCTGTTATGTTCACTCCCTGGATCATATGATGGTCTAATAACAACCTTGGTATATGAAAGAAAACCCTGATCTATGAGGAGGTTGTTAGAGTTTTGAGATCAAATGAGCAAAGGGAGAAGATCTATAAAGAAAGCTCTAACTCGGAGGTTCTTGTTGTGAATGAAAGGCAAGGAAGACCAAAGGAAAGGGTTAAAAGAAAATCGAAGGGCAGATCTGTTGACTCTGTTATTGATTTTGATGATAAGCAAAATGCTTAAGTATAAGTTAAGTACTGATCATTTCTTGAAGTATGTTTTTATAAAAAAATGTGCTCATCAACTTAACAAAAATTGTTTGATTGAAGAAGTCCCAAATTTAGATGAAAGACCTGCTTAAAGAGAACTTTGATAGTTGAAGATTGCTTGAAAGGACACATGAGTTCAACACAAATATGTTTTAGCAGAAGTTCAGCTATTTATATAAAAATCTCAGTAAAGTGTCATCTCAAAGTGTCAACACATGACTCAAGTATTGATACATGATTGAGAAAGTGTGGACTCAAGCTGGTACGTAAAGAAAGTTTTAGTGGCATGGCTGAAGTGTCAACACATGGATGCTAGGTATCGACTCAAAGTGTCGACACATGGATCAGCTCATTGCTTGAGATTTTTTGGTTACATAACTTACTGAAGGTGAAGATCTGCCTAAAGTGTCGACACATGGATGTCGGGTGTCGACTCATAGTGTCGACTCACCAGTAGAAGTATCGACTCACCTGAGAATTCCAAAAAGCTACATTGAAGATATTTAAACTAGGTGTCGACTCATGAGTGCAAGTGTCGACCCTATGTGTCGACTCATAGCCTAAAGTGTCGACACTTAAAGTTCTGGGAACAGTAACGGCTAGTTTTTCAAACGCAGAACTCGCTCCTCTTGGATCCCAATGGCTAGTTTTTCATGTCTAATGGCTAAAAACCAAGTTTGAGGCCTTGGGAAAGTATTTATATGATTCAAATCAAATCAAAATACAAGAGATTAGAAAGATTGAAAAAGGAGAACAAAAGAAAAAGAAAAGAGCATTCACTCCTATTCATTGAGTTCAACCACCTTCAAGCAAAAAGAATCCTCCAAGTAATCAAGAGCCTTCAAGAGCATTCAAGATCAACTTTCTTGAGCATTAAAAGAGGCTTCATCAAGTTGAAAGCAACACTACAACGAGCTTCAAAGAGATACCCACTTTTTATTAGAAAGCTTTCATTATTTTTTACTTCAAACTTATATTTTGTTTTAAAGGTTTTTGGTTAGCCTATTGGAAAACCAAGAAGATTATTGGTGAGCCTTTGAAAACCATTTAGGTTCTTGGTTAGCCCATAAAACCAAGTGAGGTTTTGACTTGTGAGCCTTGTGAAAATAAGTCAGGTTTTGATTAGTGAGCCTGAAAAACTAATCCTCTATAATCGATTGAGATTATAGTGAATTTCCAAGTAGGTCTTGGGGAGTGGATGTAGGTGTATTGGATAGCACCAAACCACTATACTTCCTTGTGTTTAGATTGCTTCTCTCTTCAATTCTCTATTCAAATTGCTCTTACTTTATTGTTTCATATTTTCGCTGCATACGTATTAAAGAGCACTTCACTTGCATTCATAATACCTGGTTTATTTATTAGATTGGTTTACATCCTTGTACTCAAATAATTTTTAAAGACCCAATTCACCCCCCTCTCGGATTGCTTACTGGGCAACAAGTGGTATCAAAGCCCTGTTCTCATTTATAGGTCTAACCGTCTTGAGTAAAGATCTATGGCAACCCCTATTGGTACTAGTGTAGTTGAGGGACAAGTCTCAATAGACCTCCATTTTTCAATGGAACAAATTATACTTATTGGAAGACTAGAATGAAAATATATATGCATTCAGTTGATTATAACTTATGAAAGGTTGTTGATAAAGGTCCATATATTCTTTCGATTGTGGTTAATGATGTTTCCATCCCAAGCTTGAAAAGGATTGGGATGAAAATGACATTAACAATCTAAGATCAATGCGAAAGCAATGAATCTCCTCTATTGTGCATTAGATCCTAGTGAGTTTAATAGGATTTCTACTTGCACATCCACCAAGAAAATATGGGACACACTTGAAGTTACCTACGAGGGTACCAATCAAGTGAAAACACAAAAGTGAACATACTAGTGCACACATATGAAATGTTTCGAATGGAACATAATGAATCTATCACTGATATATACACAAGGTTCACAAATATAGTAAATGAAATGAGAAGTTTAGAAAAAGTAATGTCTAATACTGATCTTATCAACAAAATTCTCAGGTCACTTCCAACATCATGGGATCCAAAGGTGACCGCCATCTAAGAAGCTAAAATGTTGACAAGCTACCATTGGAGCAATTGGTGGGATTGCTCATGACTTATGAGCTCAACCTATAGCAAAAGTCTATGGATTTGGACAAGAAGAAAAAGGGGATTGCATTCAAATTTACTATACAAGAAGAATCCTCAAATGATGAATTCGAAGAAGAAGAAGGAGAAGAAGTGAAGAGCACTTATTACTAGAAAATTCAGGAAGTTCAAGAAGAGAAGAAGTTTCCCTATAAGAAAAGTTTCAATCACTAAAGAGAAGGGAAAGGAAAAGGAGAAAGAAAAGGAAAAAGAGAAGGAAATACCTACATGCTTCAAGTGCAAGAAGCATGGTCACTATAAATTTGACTGCCCTCTCCTAAAGAAGTCAAGAAGAAGCTAAGGAAGAAAGCTATGATGGCCACCTAGAGTGATACTGAAGACTCCAGTTCAGAGGAAGAACAAGCTGAAATTGCAAACCTATGTCTCATGGCACATCAAATTAGGAAGAGGTAACTTCTGATATAGAACTAGATTTTACTTTTAATGAAATAAAAAATACTTTTGATGAATTAGTACATGATCACAAACTTATTTTAACTAAAATAAAAGTTGAAAAAGCATGCAATAATTTTTCTCATGAAAACAATTCTCTTTTAAATGAAGTTAGTGATTTGAAAACCAACTTGATGTTTTGGAAAAGAAAAATAAGGCTTTAACTATGAAAAATGATGTTTTAAAAAGACCTAAAACTATCATTTTAAATAGTGATCTTTTGAAGAAAAACAAGGATTTAGAATTAGAAAACAAAATTAAAAAATGAGCTTGACAAAATAAAACCTTTTATTGAAAAGTATCTATAGTTCGAAAAATTAAATCTTCTTTTAAACAGCCAAAGAGTCATTTTTTAACAAAGCAGGATTAGATTATAGACCCTAAAGACACAAAAGTATTTCAAAAGCTTTTTTTACCTGCATTATTGAGTATTACATGTTTTTCATGCAAAAAACAAGGTCATAAAGCTTTTCAGTGTAATATAAAAAATTAATACTTTGAAAAAGTTTGGGTTCCAAAAGGAACCAATTTAAGTGATAATTCTAAAGGACCCAAGTTGGATTGGGTACCTAAAAATAAAGTTTGATTTGTTTTACAGATGTGTCTTGCAACCAAGGAGAACAAAAGACTATGGTATCTTGATAGTGGTTGCTCAAGGCACATGACAGGAGATGTGAAGCAATTCACCTCTCTTGAGGCAATGAATGGAGGGAGTGTGACCTTTGGGAATAATGGTAAAAAAAAATCATTCGTATTGGTAAGGTTCACATTACTCCTTCTACATGTATTAGTAATGTACTTTTGGTTGAAGGTTTAAAGCATAATCTTTTAAGTATCAGTCAATTTTGTGATAAAGGTTTTCAAGTTATTTTTAAATCATCTTATTGCATGATTGCTAGTCCAGATAAAAATCAAGTACAATTCATTGAAAAAATATATGGTAATATTTATTTGGTAGATTTAGATAATCTATCCTTGCCTAATGGAGAATGCCTAGTTGCAATGAATTCTACTAAAGATGACTAGCTGGCTTTGGCATAGAAGACTAGGACATACTAGTATGTATTTACTTTCAAACTTTGTAAAAAAGATTAGTGAGAGATTTACCAAACTTGTTTTTGAAAAAGATAGAGTTTGCCAAGCTTGCCAACTTGGAAAACAAGTTAAAACTTTTTCAAACCTAAAGTTTTATTATCACTAGTAGGCCACTAGAACTACTCCATGGATTTCTTTGGACCAACTAGAACATCTACTCTAGGAGGTAAGAGATATGGTTTGGTTGTAGTGGATGATTTTTAAGGTTTACTTGGATTTTCTTTCTTGCTCATAAAGATGAATCATTTTCAGTATTTGTGAAGTTTTATCGAGAAGTTTCAAATAAAAAAGGTACTTCAGCTATTTGCATAGGTAGTGATTATGGTTCTGAATTTAAAAATCAGGATTTCGAAAGTTTTTGTAATGAAAAGATATTGAACATAATTTTTCTACACCTAGGACACCTCAGCAAATGGGATAGTAGAAAGGAAAAATCGTACTTTAGAAGAAATGGCACGCACTATGCTTTGCAAAAATGATTTGCCAAGATATTTTTGGGCTGAAGCAATTAATACTACCTGTTACATTTTAAATCATGTTTTAATCTGACCTATTTTAAAGAAAACTCCTTATGAATTCTGGAATCAAAGAAAACCAACTTTAAAGTATTTTCAAGTTTTTGGTTGTCAATGTTTTATTTTGAATAATAGTAAAGACAATCTTGAAAAACTTGATGCCAAGTCTGATGAAGGTATCTTTCTAGGATACTCTACATCAAGTAGGGCATACAGAGTTTTTAACAAAAGAACCCTAGCTGTAGAGGGTCTGTACATGTGGTTTTTGAATAGTCTACTAACAAATCCTCCAGAAAAGAGGATACTTCTGATGCATATGCAGGTGCTGATAAGTTGCAAAAGTTGACATTGGATGATTAACCCTCTAAATAAAATGAAGAAAATCAAGACAAAGATAAAAAGGTGTAGACACACCAAAGCACCAAGATCTACCTAAGGAGTGGAGGTATGCTCATGGACATCCTAAGGAATTAATCCTAGGTGATCCATCTAAAGGGATAAGAACTCGAGCCTCAATTAGAAATGAATGTGATTATATAGCTTTTGTTTCTCAAGTAGAGCCTAAATGTTTGAAGATGCTGAAAAAGACCATAACTGGATAAATGCTATGCAAGATGAACTAATTCAGTTTAATAGAAATAATGTTTCGACATTAATAGAAAGACCATCTAATGTTTCTATTATTGGCTCTAAATGGGTGTTTAGAAATAAGTTAGATGAAAATGAAATTGTTATTAGAAATAAAGCTAGGCTAGTTGCCAAAGGCTACAACCAGAGGAAGGGATTGATTTTGATAAAACTTTTGCTCCTATTGCTAGACTTGAGGCAATTAGACTACTATTAGCACTTGCTTATTTTATAAATTTTTTAACTTTTTCAAATGGATGTTAAAAGTGCTTTTCTAAATGGTTATATAGTAGAAGAAGTTTTTGTTGAACAACCACTTAGTTTTGAAAATCATACACATCCTGATTATGTTTTCAAATTATACAAAGCACTTTATGATTTAAAGCAAGCACCCTGAGCATGGTATGAAAGACTCAGCAAATTTCTGATTGAAAATGAATTTTCTAGAGACCATGTTAATAAAACTTTATTTTTAAAGAAGAAATATGATGATTTATTAGTAGTGCAAATCTATGTTGATGATATTATTTTTGGTTCTACTAATAAGATTCTTTGTTAAGAGTTTGCTAAGCTAATGCAGGGTGAGTTCGAGATGAGCATGATGGGAGAACTCAATTTCTTTCTCAGACTCCAAATCAAGTAAACTAAAGATGGAATCTTCATCAACCAAGCTTAGTATACAAGAGAGATCATAAAGAAGTTTAGGATGGAAACTACTAAGTCAATAGGTACACCTTTGAGCCCCTCTTATAAACTTGATAAAGATGAGCATGGTAAATCTATTGATCAAAAATTATATAGAGGTATGACTGGCTCTTTATTGTATTTGACTGCTAGCAGACCAGATATAATGTTCAGTGTATGCATGTGTACTAGATATCAGTCTGAACCTAAGGAATCACATCTATTGACTATTAAGTGCATTATTAGATACTTATCTGGTATAATTGATATTGGATTATGGTATTCTAGAGACTCTTCTGCTGATTTAATTGGATATTCTAATGCTGATTTTGCTAGGTGTAAATTAAATAGAAAAAGTATTAGTGGAACTTGCAAATTTCTTAGAGTTAACTTAATCTCCTGATTTAGCAAAAAACAAATTTCAGTTGCACTATCCACAGCTGAGGCTGAGTATATTGCAACAAGAAGTTGTTGTACTCAAATCTTGTGGATTAAGTAATAACTTGAAGATTTTGGAATTAAATTAACTAAGACACCCATAAAATGTGATAATACTAGTGCTATATGCTTAACTAAAAATCCTATTCAGCATTCTAGAAGTAAACATATTGAAATTAGGCATCATTTTATTAGAGACCATGTTGAAAATAATGATGTTGTACTTGAATTTATTTGTACTAAATTGCAATTAGCTGATATTTTGACTAAGCCTCTCCAAGAAGATCGGTTCAGTATGATTAGAAGAGAACTTGGGATCATTAATCCTTTTGATTGAAACTTTTCTACTCTTTGCCCATAAAAGATCAAATTTGACATCAATTACATTCAATTATCTTGAATTTCATTGTATTTCTAGTGTTTTGCTCTACACTTCATTTTCTTTTTTTCGATTTTAAGTCGATGTGTCGACACCTGTATGTGTCGACACCTTGATGTGTCGACACATGGCACTATGTCGTGAGTCGACATATGAACGGATGCAGATCGAGAATAAAGGTGAAAACGAAGTGTTTTCTTCTCCCATTTCTTCCTAATTCGAGCCGACACTTGTCCTAGCAATGTTCTATCCACTTCTTCCATCCAAATCTCGACTCAAACCCTCTCAAATTCCTATTTTGGATGGTTTTTGGGTTTGTTCTTGCCTCAATCCCTCTTCCACTTTTGTTTTAAACCATAGAAACCCTAGGTTTCATCTCCTTTCTTGTTCAATCCATGACTCTATGCAATGGGACCTAGAAAGCAAGTTGTTCGTCGCCCTCGACCATCCAACCATGAAGAAGAGAGAAGGACAAAAGCCAGAAATGATTACCGTGGATAGCTATTTATCTGGGTACCGATGGCTGATCATCTAGGATGCGCTCAATCCTTTCCTCACTAATAGGCCAGATTGTAAGTGGACTCTCTGGGGTGGGTTCTCTCTCAATGGAAGGGAGAGGTTCAAAGAGCTTACTAGGTATCATTGCTGGCTCCCGAAACTCCATAAGGTCTGAAGTATTGAAGGTGAAACTAATGCCTAATTCGGGTAGCAACTCGAGCACATAGGCATCAGATCTAACTCTCTCTATTATTTTGAACGGTCCAGCTTCATGAGCATGAAATTTTTTTACGGTCCCTGGAAGGAATCACTCAGGCCTAAGCCTGATCATCACATAATCCCTTGCAAAAATTCTTTAGCTTATTTTCGGGAATTAGCCAAGTTTTTATAAGGTGCATTACTTATGTTCATCTTTTGACTAATTTCTTGATGCAAATGCTATGCAAAGGTCAGTGCAGGTGTAGATAGATGAAGTAGGTCTGTGGATTTGTTAGACTCAAAACCAGATATTATTTCACTACCCATATCTACTTCCTGGGGTTGTTCTTAGGGACTTGTACCTGAATTTCCTCTATGAATAACTCTTGTGAACCCTTAATTTCATCTATAATGTTCAATCCTGGCTCAGTCACTTGTTCCTCAATTACTATAGTAGGTTCAGGATCATTTTCCTTTGGTTCCTCAATGGGTTCAGAAGTTTCTTCTTCTAATTCCTTAGCCTTAATTAGATTAATTCCTGATTTCTTCTCCTTAAGGCTACTAATTTCTCCAAATTGGTTCTCTGGGCTGAGTCAGGTGAATCACAAATTTCTTCCCATGATGACTAAAAGTACAGGTATTGGTTCAACCAGATAGGGTTGCGTCATGATCGTAGAGCCATGGTTGACCTAAGATGATGCTACTGGCTCTCATGGAAAGGATATCACATCAAATCTTCTCCTCATATGATTGCAGTTTAATCAAGATTTGGCACCTAACTTGATTTGAATGGATGTGGAGTCTATCCATGAGACTTTATATAGGCTAGGATGGGGAACTGGGATCAATCCTAAAGATCTAACTGTATCAGCAGTAATAGCATTGACACAACTCCCACTATCTATTATAATCTTGAATACCTTATCTCCAATCTTCACAAAGGTTTGTAGGATATTAGTCCTATGCCAATCTTCCTTAGTTTAGGTTTGAGTCAGGATGCATCTAACTATCCCTACTAGGTCAGACTGATCAAATTCCTCCTCATCTCCTTCATATACCTCAATCAATTCTACCTCAGCTTTATAAACTTCTTTTTCTTCTTCAACATTGGGTTCAGGCTCTTCCTTCTTAAGCTCCCTTATGTGTAATGATATGGTGGAACACTGGCTAGCATAGTGACCTACCTTGTAGCATCTAAAATAGGCATTGGGGCTGGGGATTGGGGCTTTCTGAAATGCTAGTGCCTTACCCTTATCGATTCTAACTAGTGCAAAATTACTTGAACTGGACTGACTCGGACTCGGGTTAGGGTTGGGATGGGCTAGGTTGGGTTGGATCGAATTCGGTTAAGATTGGGTCGGACTGGATTAGAGTTTGACCTAACTAGGTTGGAGTTAAATCTGACTGGGTTGGGATTAGGGTTTGGTCGACCTTGGTACACCTAGTTTGGGTTTGGTTTTGGGAATGAGGTATTAGTCCTAATAGGTTCATATCATTGATACGTAGGTCCCCTTTGAAATTGTTCATAATGTCTAGCTATCTGGTATGCTTGCTCAAAATCGGTGACCTCCCTTATATATAGCTCTCTTTGAATGTCTTCACGTAATCCAATTCTAAACCTAGACAGGGTTTGAGCTAGAGACTCAGGTTCATTGCACCTAACTGTGAAATCATCAAACTGGGTGATGTACTCTAATGCAAACCTATTCCCTTGATGTAGCTTATTCCATTGGTCTAGGACATTCTGGTTGTAGGATTCAAGAAGATACTTCTCATTAAGTTTCAATTTCATGTCTTGCTAGGTGGTTATGGGAGGAAGTTCTTGTTGTCTCATAGTACGTTCAAGGTTAGCCCAATGTAGCCTAGCCTGATGAATCAATCTCATCTTTGCAAATTTGTACTTCATCTCCTCACTTATGTCATATCATTCAAAATAATATTCCATGTCTCCTACCTAGTCTACATAGACCTTTGGTTCCAAACTACCATCAAAGGTGGGTGCCTCTACCCTAATGCTTCTCATGGCCCTCTTATCTTTATCACAGACTTCATGGTGGGGCCTTCTATGATTAGGTTCCTGGATAGGGTCAAGGTCTTGGACTCTCCTAAGGTTGGGTTCCTAATATAGATCCTAATGTTGAACTCTCCTAGGGTTAGGTTCCTAATATGGTTCCTGGTAGTGGACTCTCTTAGGGTTGGGTTCCTGATGTGGTTCCTGGTATTGGACTCTCCTAGGATTGGGTTCTACAAATTGGTCCTAGTTTTTGATTCTCCTAGGGTTGGGTTCCATAAATTGATCTTGATTTTGGATCCCCTAGGGTTATGAGAGGTGGAATAGGATGAATCAGAATCTGGTTTAGCGTTGGACTCTTGGGTTCATTTTATGGTACCTAATCGATCCTCTACTTGGTTAAGCCTATTGGTTAAATGGTCAAGCCTAGTGGTTGCTTAGGCATTTGATTGGGTTATTTGGTTTATCTGGATAATCAACTGGGCAAACTGGTTTTGGGATTGGGTATTGGACTGGTTAATCTAGGTGGTTAATTGGGTAGTGGATTGGGCATTCAGTTGGTTCATCTGGTCAAATCATTCAGTCATGGCTTTCATTAAGATTTCAAAGTTGGATTCCATGGTTGAGCTAGGTTGGGGCTTAGACTGTTGATATTTGGTTCCTAACCTAGTGGTCATGCAATCAATCACTCAAAGTGGTATGGTGCAGTCAAGTATGCAAGGATCAGTATGTTCTAGGATTTGCTAGAACTATAGTCAAAATTGAGTGGATCGACTCAACTTACACCCAACTCAACAACTAATCCTTCCACTGGCCAGGTAGGGGGTGGGAGTGTGGGAGGCCCCCTGCTTTCATAGGGATCTAATTAAAGAACCACAAACCACTTAGGTCATTTAACTTTGGACCCCCAATCTTAGACACCAGTTTCCAGTAATAGTTAGAAAATTGAGTGCACTAGTTTACCCAAACAATTCGGACCCGACCTGTTGGTATCACCTAGCTCTCTAGAGTAGATTATGTCTAATTAATTTTAATTAGGCTTGGATTTTGATGATGGTGGTTGTTTTGGGCCCAGAACAGGTAATGACCTCCCGTCCTGATCTGAGATAGAGAAATGCCCTTAAGATTAGTTTAAGAAGATGATAAACATTCAATGGTCCTGATGCAATCTAACAACAATCAAAAAAATAAATTTTTTTTATCTTTTTATGAGATGGCAGTTAGGTTTAAGTTGATTAAGTTAGCAAACAAATTTGGCTTGGGATTTGATGGGTTTGGCAGTTGATTAGGTTAGGTTCAGTCAGGTGTAAAGAAATCACAGAATCAAAAAATTAGGATTCAGCTTGGTGCAGAATTTGACATAGTTTTCAGTGCATAAGAAAATCTGAAAAAATCACAAAACATAGGATGGATAGTGATGATGATCCCTACCAAATTTTATACAAAACAAAAATCAGATGATGATGAAACTCTTAAGGGTTTTGGACTGTGTTCAGAAATCATAGGAATTCGGTTAGGGTTTCTAAGATGCCAAATTTTAGACCTTTTAATTTCTGTAAAAATAATTAAAAATTATGAAAAATGTCAGTACAAAACAAAGGACACTTAGTATAAATTTTATAGAAAAATAAAATTCCTACATAGATAAATTTGATCGAAAACTAGATACCTATACCTAATGTAGAAGACAGGATGCAGAAAATCAGAGATGAAAACTCTTTGGTGTTTTTGATCAAAATGCAACTATCATAAACTAGCTCAGATACCAAACTGATGCAAGATGATCCTAGAACTACCATGATTGCAAAAAAATAGAAACTAATTTTTTTAGAATTTTTTTAGAATTTTAATTTGCAGGCTAATTATCTGAATTAAGTAAAAATGAGCAAGAAATCTAATAATGAAAAGAAACATCATACCCACAAAGAACTCATGCAAAATAAAAAAGAAAGGATCTCGGAGATTGAGAGATCTCCAGTTAGGATAGTGTACCTTCAACAAATCAGAAGTTAGGAGGGGGAAGAATTCTGTAAGTATAATACAGGGTTGCAGGTGTTGCAGGTACCTATACTAAGCATGCAACAGCACAGGGAACAAGTAAATATTTTAAAATAATTTTAAAACAACTGCAGAAAACCTACTCCGTACAGGATCTAGCATATACAAGATGCATGTACAGGCATGAAACAGGACATGTAATATTTATAAACAATTTAATAAATCCAAATCTACACATGCACGAAAAATAAAACCAGAAATCATACCTTATTCCTGCTTGGAATAAACCAGAAATAATAGTGGAATAGCTGGAATAGCAGGAATAACTTTATTCCTGTCTTCTTCTTCCAGCACCTTTTGGAACGTTGTTTTTTCTTCACTTTTTCTCCAAGAACAGCAGCAAGCCCAAACCAAAATTGGGTTATCCTTTGGTCTCTTCTTCAGCAACAACAGCAACACTTTGATGCAACTTGCTTCAATGGAGATCTAAGGAGCGTTCTTCCTCTCTTCCAATTTCAGCAAATGATCCGGTTCTCATGCGATGCTAGTCGCCGGAAGCCTTCAAACGGTGAGGGGTGGAGGGAAGAACATAACCCCAAGTTCTGAAATTAGTTTTCTCTAAAACAGATTTCTTCCACCTTATTGAGCACCAACCAAACAGGGTATCAAGGAAGGTTATTCTCTCCTAATCTCTCACCAAAACCCAAGCCCAAAGAACTCTGGTTGAAAGAATATGGAAGCTCTCAAGAGAAGAACCCAACTAACATTTTTTCAGCCTTCTTCTTTTACACCGCCCAGAAATTTATAACGTGAAGAAGGAACGGTCATTTGGGAGAGGAGAAGACTTGCTGGGAAAACAAAGGGGCAGCGTGTAACCGAACGAATCAAATTCATTCCCAAACGCAGCAATAAAAAAGCCATTTAATGGTGGTTAATCTCAGCAAAAACTGAGGGGAATGGGAGAAGAAAAGTCACCTTGAATGCCCCCAAGCCATCTCAGCGTGTAAATGGGTTCAACAACGGTTTATAACCGGTTCAAAAAACCCAAACCAATTCTAAATTGGTTCACAATCCAATTAGATCAAAGTCTAATTGATACAAGGCTTGGTCAAGTTCTGGTCACCCAGAAATAATTTCCAGTGGACCCGAACAAATTTCTAATCGACCCAAAACTGGGTCAATCCAATGTGTGCTCAATTAAATCGTTACCGAAATGATTCCTAATCAGAAATCGGCACCTGGATCAGGGAGAGATTCTCTATGGCGTGTAACCTCATAGGTTCGAACCTAGATGGTAGCACTGGAACAATTCCAGTACCAGCACAAGATACCATCTAGCAATGGGTCCCGGCGTTCGGATAGGTCGAAGATGCGAGAGCAATCAATCGAACCTCTGGCATATGGTTACCGTATAATTCATCCTTTTGACCTTCAATGCTCAGGATGACCAAGGGTTAGACTGCCAACCCCAGCTGAGTCAATCCACAACATGTATCAACCTCACCAGTCCAGTGACTCCTCACTAGGACTATCCCGGCCGAGGATTTGCTAAATTGAGACACTATGAGACTTTCAATCCAAACTGTTTAGACAGGTCAATTCCATCTTGGTCCACCACTGCTCCACAAGTAATTGCCTGTACCCATAAACCTTCCATCACCGGATTAGAAATCGGGTAGTCCGGCACCAAAGCACAGGGAGTTGCTTGCAAACTACCATGATGACCTCAGGTCGGAGGGACACATATACCCATATCCAATCGTATCCCTTTGGCAGAAATGGGCTGCACGGAGTCACGTTCAATGAGATATCATATATCCTACTTGCAGATCACATCAATGTCACCACACTCCTTTGGTCAAGAGGACAACCAAACGATGTGAACCACAACAACCTACACTTGATATATTGCCATCCAATACAACGTATCCTTTGGTTGTGAACCTGGTTTAAGGACCACTCGATATATCCTCTTTATATCGAAGTAAGTGTAGTCCTAAGGACTTCATTACATGAAAAGAGTTCATTACATGAAAATGTCAGAATGTGATGAGCTGCCAAAATAATATTTATTAATTCATACAAATAGTGCAATACTCTATTCAACCGCCTACAGCCTAGGCGATTGATTGGCTTTGGGACAAAATTCCCAACAACTCCCACTTGTACTGAAGCCAATCAGAATAGTATCTAATACCCATTTTCCTTTTATAAAAGTCGAACTCTTTTATTCCGAGGGCTTTAGTAAAAATGTCGGCCAGATTTTCCTTTCCATCGATCTTCATAAGATTGATGTCGTCTCGTTCTACGATCTCTCATACGATGTGGTAGCACCGCAGAATGTGCTTAGTGCAGTGATGAGCTTTCGGCTCCTTAGTTTGAGCAATGGCTCTAGTGTTGTCATAGTACACTGGAATATGACCATCTAGGGAAGATGCCACCCCTAGCTCTCCAAGGAACTTCCACAACCACATGACTTCCTTCGCTACATCAGATGCTGTAAGGTATTCTGCTTCGCATACCGAGCCTGCAACGGTTGCCTGCTTGGAACTTTTCCAGCAAATCGCTCCGCCATTCAGGATAAATACAAACCCCGACACACTCTTGCTATCATCTCTGTCTGATTGAAAATTGGAGTCAATATACCCCATAAGTTTCAAGTCAGATTCTCCATAAATCAGCCATTGGTCATTAGTGTTTCTCAAATACTTCAGGATGGACTTAACAACCTTCCAATGCCCTGGGTCAGACTGGTATCTGCTCACTACTCCTAGTGAGTATCCCATGTCTGGTCTAGTACATGTCATAGCATACATGAAAGAGCCTACTGCAGAAGCATAAGGTACTCTACTCATGCACTCTCTTTCCTCAGGAGTTGTCGCATAATCCTTCTTGAAAAGGGTAATTCCAGAACCTATCGAAAGATAGCCTTTTTTGAAATTTTTCATGCTGAACCATTTCAGCACGGTATCAATGTACGTAGACTGGGACAATCCCAGGAGCCTCTTAGATCTATCTCTATAGATGTTCATACCCAGTATGTAAGAAGCTTCACTCAAGTCCTTCTTGGAGAACTGAGATGAAAACCAGACCTTTATTCCTTGTAATGCTACGACGTCATTCCCAATTAAGAGAATATTGTCAACATACTGGTGTAGAATGTAAAATGAAACTATGCAACCCTAATGGAGATTAGCAAATGATTAACCAAGAAATTCCCTATTTGCATATAAACAACTCAACATAAACTATCAAAGAGATCTAGTGAAGAAGCTCGAAGGATCTAACATAAACCTAGTGATCGAGACTCTCAGAATAAGAAAGGAATAGGACCAGAAGAGAACCATGCAAGCCAAGCTAGGTCTAATTTAACATTGCAGACTTAATCAATACTAGACATACCTGACATTGGCCCTTTAATTAGAATAGATTCACTCTTGAAGAGGTCTCCCGGATGACATGAACATAATACCACTGAAGGCCCCTCTTGTTTTCTGGATCTATGGCAAGTAAACCTTCCTCTTGAAGCCGGAATCCCGGAGAACCCTGCAACAAAGAAACCCTAAGATGAGTGACTTAACAAGCAATCAACTAGAGAAAAGAAAGAAGGGTGGAAGAGGCATTGAAGAAGATCCATCTTGGCGTCATGGTGGAATGCTTGAAGTGGAGTAGGTTGGTCGCCTTGTGATGATCTTCTTGATTCACCCTTGAACGCTGGAGCTAGTTTGAAGTTATGAAAGAAGAGAAAGTCTTTGGCGTTGGGAATGGAAGAAGGAAAGATTAGGGTTGGCGTGGATGAAGAGAAAGGCTAAGCTACCATATAGACACATAGGAAAAAACACATAGAAGAAAAAATACCAACTTCATTCATTAACAATTTTCAATGGGGCATCCCATAGCCTAAATAGAAGCCTTACAACATTTTTAAAATTTGAAAACCCATAGGATTAGGAGGATTATAAGGGGGGTTGGAGGATATGATGGCATTTGTTGCTTGAAATGTGGGGAGTTGGAGGATATGGTGGCATTTGTTGCTTGAAACTCCTTCAAAGCTTGACATGTGGTGCAAGGTGGGGACCACTTGATGAGGAGGTGGTGTCCTTTGGAGCTCTTGACATGTGGCATAAAGTGGGGACCACTTGTTGAGGTGGCGACATCCATTGGAGCTTTTGACATGTGGCACAAGGTGGGGGTCACTTGATGAGGTGGCTTCTTCTTGTCTTGATGCTTCATGGACTCATGGATTGGGCTTGATTTAACTGGACCCAACTCTCAATTGCAGGGTTAACTAAGATATTAAACCAGACCCAACATGGACTCGAAATTAACTACAAGATTATTTGGACTCAAAAAAAAAAGAAAAATTACAGGACTTCTCTTTTGCTACTCCAACCACAAGGACTCGGACTTGACCTGAATTGGTTGGAGTCTTTTCCTGATTCTAGTGGCCACATCACATACAGTACTAGGAATACAATCACAAAACCATTAACCCACTTATAGATGCACAGTTCTTCTCCGTTCCTAACGAAGCCATATGATTTGATACACCTATCAAACCGTAAGTTCCAACTTCAAGATGCTTGCTTGAGTCCATAAATGGACCTATGCAACTTGTATATTTTTGACTCATTTGAGGATGTGAACCCTTCAGGCTATATCATATGCACCTCCTCTTCTAGCTCCCCATTTAGGAAAGCAGTTCGGACATCCATCTGCCAGATCTCATAATCAAAATATGCTGCTAAAGCAAGCATGATCCGAATGAACTTGAGCATTGTCACATGGAAGAAAGTCTCGTCATAATTGATACAATATCGCTGACAATACCCCTTGGCAACCAGACGAGCTTTATCGGTCTCTATCTTCCCATCTGCGCCCCTTTTCCTCTTGAAGATCCATTTGCACCCGATGGATTTTATCCCTTCAGGCGGATCAACCAATGTCCATACATTGTTGATCTCCATGGACTCCATTTCGGATCGCATGGATCCAAGCCATGCCTCAGAGTCAGATCTCTGAAGTGCATCCATATAGGTGATCGGATCCTCATTGTTCTTATCGAGCTCAATGGGATCACTGTCCTGGACCAAGAAACCGTAGTATATGTCCAGCTGACGCGGTAGTCTACCGGATCTCTTAATAATGGGTTCTGGGTGTGATCCAATCACAGCTGGTTCTATAATGTCCTTAGAGCATGCAGGTTCTTCTACTGGTTAAACTTCACCAAGTTCAATCTTAGAGGCTACAGTCCCTTCTCCAAGAAACTCCTTTTCCAAAAAGATAGCCCTAAGAATGATGAACACTTTCTGTTCATCCTCCAAGTAGAAGAAATACCCTTTGATTTCTTTAGGGTAACCAATAAACAGGCACCGATCAAACCTAGGACCAAGTTTATCTGAGTCTAAATGCTTTACATAAGTTGGACAACCCCAGACCCGAAGGTGTGAGATTGAGGGCTTACATCCAGTCCATATCTTATATGGAGTGGAAACATAAGACTTACTCGAAATATTATTTAACAAGTGACAAGCTATCTCAAGTGTATATTTCCAAAAGGATAGCAGCAGAGTTGCAAAGCCCATCATGGATCGAACCATGTCCAACAGAGTTCGATTTCACCTTTTGGACACACCATTCAACTATGGTGTTCCTGGAGGAGTCCATTGAGAGAGAATCTCATTCTCCTCAAGATATATCAAAAACTCACTAGATAGGTATTCACCGCCTCGATCAGATCGAAGGATTTTAATACTTTTTCCAGTTTGTTTCTTTACTTCATTACGATATCGTTTGAACATTTCAAACGACTCAGATTTATGTCTCATCAAAAAGACATAACCGAACCTCGAAAGGTCATCTATAAACATAATGAAATATCTGTATCCACCTCTAGCACTAACTGTCATGGATCCGCATACATCAGTATGTATGAGACTCAGAAGTTCTGTAGCTCGATCATCTTTTTCGGTAAAAGATGACTTGGTCATTTTACCAAGTAAACAGGATTCACAAGTGGGTAGTGATTCAGAATCACTGACCTTGAGGAGGCCTTCTCCTTGCAACTTGTTTATCCTACTCTGATTTACATGACCTAGCCTACAGTGCCAAAGATACAGATCACTAACATTTTCTAGCCTTGGTTATTTGCTAGATATGTACATTACACTAACAGGCCGTGACAGTACATAAATGCCATTATTTAACTTAGCTTTCTTTATCATAGAGTTATTCAAAATAACTTGGCAAATATCTCCTTTTATTGATAGTTCAAAACAAAATTGGCCAAAAGGCCTACAGAGATTATGCATATAATGAAACTAGGACAATAATGACAGTCGACTAACTCGACAATACAAGACTCAAAGACAAGACTCGGAATGCCGATCGCCAGTACTGGAACACAATTTCCATTTCCAACGCTCAGGAACTGTTCCCCATCCTTGAATCTCTTGCTAACTTGTAGTCCCTGTAACGAATTACAAACATGAATAGGACTACTGGTATCCAATACCCAGTTAGCAGTATCACAAATAGAGAAATTATAAGGTTTTATCATATAAATACCTTGTCCAGCACTTTGCTGCTTTTCCTTCCTTAGCCTATTCAGGTCTAGGGATGCTTGGTAAAGAGGACAGTTCCTCTTCCAGTGTCCCCGCTTCTTGCAGTAGAAGCACTCTGCATAAGACTGGTCAGCTCTTACTTTCCTGGTCTGACTCGAGCCAGGAGCATTCAACACCTTCTTTCCCTTTCTTTTATTCTTCCCTTTCTTAAAGGGGCGACGACCTCTAGAACCTCCCACTAAATTCACCATCCCCTTATTCAGTTGGTGGTCTTTTTTGAAAGTCTGCAGTAATCGCATCAAACCATGGTAATTAACTGCAGGCTTGTTCATTCTGTAATGATCAAGAAAGTCAAGATAAGAGAAGAGTAGAGAATTCAAGATCGCATCCTTGCCGAGCTGCTCGTGCAAGGGACATCTGAGCTTGCCCAATTTTTTAATCAACTCGATCATGTATAATACATGATCGGTGACTGAACCACCATTCGGCATCTTGGCATTGTAGATGGTACAAGACACTTTGTATCGCTCTACATCATCCGTTGTGCCGAAAGATTCCTTCAACTTTTGAAGAATCTCATCTGGTTGGGCCTCCTCGAACTTGTGACTGAACTCGTCGTTCATTGCCGCTAGCATGATGCATCGGACAGTAGTCCAATCAGAAATCGACTTTTGATAAGTGTCCCTGACCGAACTCTGAGCATTGGCAGCAGGGATTTCATGTGCCGGATCTGTTATAACATAAAGGATTCGTTCATGCTCTAGAACAATTCTCAACTTTCGATACCAGCTATCGAAGTTGTGACCCTTCAACTTCTCGTTATCGAGAAGTGACCGGAGCGAAATATTTGAAGACATCTGAAAGGAAAAACAAGACCATATAAGAGTATGAATTAATTAACCAAAAGACTTGGACTTTAGTCTAAAGGTCTCTCCCACTAATTTTTCAGATTGGGAGCCTCTAACTCCAATCCATGAAATCAATATTTCATAGTGGGTACTAAAATCCAATAGACCACGTATGAGCCTGACTATGGCCAGCTCACCCATACGCGCCTAAAGGTAGGTTCACCAACCAATTGCTTCTCCAAGCAACTTCCAGTAATTTATTTTACCCCAGAGAGCACCCCAATCAGCCTAGGGGCCTCCTATTGTGAGTCTCCGATTAGGTCCAACCACTAACATGATAAATTCAATACTTCTAGCCAACGAATGACCAAGCCTGACTATGGCCGGCTCACCTGATCACCGTCAAGAAGGTTGCACTGAACGATCATCTATGAGAGAGCTATTCCAGTAACCGGATGCACACCCATTCTATGGAACTACCGATGAAACACCAAGTTAAATGATACATTACTAACTCACTTAATGGGAGGCTAAGACACCATCAACTACTTAACTTAGTCTTTTTCAGGACCTAATAATTTTAGAGGATTTTAGGTTGTGACAAAAGAATAAGACAAGAACATGGATCATCCTCCCACTGATCAAATCAGTTTCCAGGAGGGTTGAACCAATTCAACAGTTGATCCATGGGCACCTACCGATCAGTCAAACTGATCAACCTGGGTGAGATGGGTTAACTCGAGTCAATGAGCTTTTCTAATCAATCCTGGTCGACTCGACTGGCCAAGTAGGTGAGATCATGGATGAGTATCCGCCATTAACCATCTTTCCTAGACACCAACCAAGTTAGCCAAGAAAGAGGTAGCCTCATGCAACCATGATCACAAATGCCAAACCTACCTCGACACCAATCGGTTTACCATACTCGATCAGACTAGCCTAAAAACTCGGGCTTCCATGGAGCCACTAATTAGATCCATTTAAATGAATGGACTAACCCATCTAACTATTAGATAGATCTAAAGAAGGACCTTAATCAACTTTTGATTAGTCTTCTTGTTATCCAGTTCAACTAAACATAGGTCTAACCCAAGTAATAGATCCAATTAGACAGCTAATCCAATTAACCCAAGTAGCTTATTTAAATGACATTAGGTTTCATAAACCCTAAGATAAATTATCATTTAATTAATCATACAATTCAAAATTATTTGAATATAAGCTAATATTTTAATTAAAACCATGTAAAACTCCTTTTACATCTCAAATCATGCATCATATCTAGATTTATTCTTTTATAAATATTACATGACCCAAATAACAAATTTATAAGTCATGCCAAAAGTGTATCTGAATTAAAACAATTTTAATTTCTTCAATTTCCTTATAGGATCCTTCTGAAGAGGCCAACACAGACGAACCGCATCATGCCAAAGACACACGGCCATGGTAAAGGTCTCAACTAGATTCCTAAAAGTACTCTCTAATCATCCCTATGATTAAGATACAGATACATATCACAAGATTAAACAGTTTAATCTACTATATATGCATCAAGATATGTTACACCAGAACCTGGCTCTGATACCACTATAAGTATAACACAGGGTTGCGGGTGTTGCAAGTGCCTACACTAAGCATGCAACAGCGTAGGGAGCAGGTAAGTATTTTAAAATGATTTTAAAATAACTGCAGAAAACACCTACTCCGTACAGGATCTACACATGCACGGAAAATAAAACCAGAAATCATACCTTATTCCTGCTTGAAATAAACCAAGAATAATAGTGAAATAGTTGGAATAGCAGGAATAACTTTATTCCTGTCGTCTTCTTCCAGCACCTTTTGGAACGTTGTTTTTTCTTCTCTCTTTCTCCAAGAACAGCAACAAGCCCAAACCAAAATTGGGTTATCCTTTGGTCTCTTCTTCAGCAACAACAGCAACACTTTGATGCAACTTGCTTCAATGGAGATCTAAGGAGCGTTCTTCCTCTTCCAATTTCAGCAAACGAAATTTCTGCAATCACAAACAGGACAACAAAAGGCAGCAACAATGGCGACCCGAAAGCTCTCAGGTGTTGATGGGAACACACTCTAGAGGAGGGACACGCCTGGGCTTCACCTGATCCAGGTTCTCATGCGATGCTAGTCACCGGAAGCCTTCAAACGGTGAGGGGTGGAGGGAAGAACAGAACTCTAAGTTCTGAAATTAGTTTTCTCCAAAACAGATTTCTTCCACCTTATTGAGCACCAATCAAACAGGGAATCAAGGAAGGTTATTCTCTCCCAATCTCTCACCAAAACCCAAGCCCAAAGAACTCCGGTTAAAAGAATATGGAAGCTCTCAAGAAAAGAACCCAACTAACATTTTTTCAGCCTTCTTTTACACCGCCCAAAAATTTATAACATGAAGGAACGGTCTTTTGGGATAGGAGAAGACTTGCTGGGAAAACAAGGGGCAGCGTGTAACCAAACGAATCAAATTCGTTCCCAAATGCAGCAATAAAAAAGCCATTTAATGGTTGTTAATCTTAACAAAAACCGAGGGGAATGGGAGAAGAAAAGTTGCCTTGAATGCGCTGTTTGCCCAAGCCATCTCAGCATGTAAATGGGTTCAACAACGGTTCATAACCGGTTCAAAAAATCCAAACCAATTCTAAATTGGTTCATAATCCAATTAGATCAATGTCTAATTGATACAAGACTTGGTCAAGTCCTGATCATCCAAAGATAATTTTTGGTGGACCCGAATAAATTTCTGATCGACCCAAAACCGGGTCAGTCCAATATGTGCTCAATCAAACCATTACCGAAATGATTCGTAATCATAAATCGGCACCTGGATCAGGGAGAGATCCTCTATGGCGTGTGACCTCATAGATTCGAACCTGAGCGGTCGTATTGGAACAATTCCAGTACCAGCACAAGATACCATCTAGCAATGGGTCCCGATGTCCGGATAGGTCGAAGATACGAGAGCAATCAATCGAACCTCTGGCATATGGTTACTGTATAATTCATCCCTTTGACCTCCAATGCTCAGGATGACCAAGGGTTAGACTGCCAACCATAGCTGAGTCAATCCATAATATGTTTCAACCTCGCAAGTCCAGTGACTCCTCACTAGGACTACCCCGGTCGAGGATTTGCTAAATTGAGACATTACAAGACATTCAATCCAAACTATTTGGACAGGTCAATTCCATCTTGGTCCACCACTGCTCTACAAGTACTTGCCTATACCCAGAAACCTTCCATCACCGAATTAGAAATCTAGGTAGTCCGGCACCAAAGCACAGGGAGTTGCTTGCAAGCTGCCATGATGACCTCAGGTCGGAGGGACACATATACCCATATCCAATCATGAGTATCCCTTTGGCAGAAAGGGGCTACACAGAGTCACGTTCAATGAGATATCATATATCTCACTTGCAGATCACATCAGTGTCACCACACTCCTTTAGTCAAGAGGATAACCAAACGATGTGAACCACAACAACCTATACTTGATACATTGCCATCCAATACAATGTATCCTTTGGTTATGAACCTGATTTAAGGACCACTCGATATATCCTCTCTATATCGAAGTCAGTGTAGTCCTAAGGACTTCATCACATGAAAAGAGTTCATTACAGGAAAATGTCAGAATGTGATGAGCTGCCAAAATAGTATTTATTAATTTATACAATGAGTACAATACTCTATTCAACCACCTACAGCCTAGGTGATTGGCTTTGGGACACAATTCCCAACAAATTTTACCAAGCACCGATTCAAAAATCTGCTCGAAGCCAGAGTCACACAGCACTTGGAATTGTCATCTAGAAGACAAGCCTTCAGTTCCTCGATTTAGGCAGCTATCTGGGATCGGTCCTGGAGGAAAAGAGGGCCTCCTCCTTGGTGGTGAATACCTCAGGGATCCTACAAACATTAGAAGTTAACAATAGAACAAATAAGAAATCAAAAAAGAAGAACTAGGGTTTAGGAAAAGAGGAATCAGGGTTTCTATTGCTGGTGGCTGGAGGTGGAAGAAGACTCAAGCTAAAGAATGGCTAGGGATCTCTTCCTTGAGATGGATTAGGGTTTGAATGCTGATGCTTTGGTTGGTCAAGGCTTGGAAGAACTAGGGCACACTTAGTAGCACTCACACACCTCAATCACAATAACACAATTGAACTAAATTTCAGCAGGGTTTCATTCATGAAAAGAGTTACTTACAAGAGGGTGAGGGGTGGGGTATTTATAAAGTTTTCCCATGTCCTCTCCTTGTTATGATAGAATTACAAAGTAGAGTGGGAGAGGGATTACAAAGGGGTTTAGAATCAGGAGTATACACTTTGAATGAAATTAAAACTTGTTCTCCTTGTTCTAATTGGATTTCTCTCCTCATTTGACTTGGTCAAAGAGCTTTCTTTGGGCTTGGATGCCAAGATGGCTTGGGCTTGAACTTTAGGATAGCAAGGGGCATCCTCCATTGGGCTTGGGCGGCCTCCAAAGGGCTTGGGCGCATGGGCCTCCAGGTGGGCTTGAAACCCTGAGTTGGGGTGCCTAGAATATTCCCTGGGTATCTTGGTTCTTGAAATCTTCATATGGACTTGGGGAAAAGCCTGGGATGCCTCCTCTTACTAGACTTCTAGGCTTGAGAGACTCTTGGGCTGGGGTGCCGGTATATTCCTGGAATCATGGGACGCCTTGGTCCTTGGAATATTCTCTGGGCATCTAGAAGGAATCTTTGCATCTAGAGTATTAAAACATCTGGGGCGGCAATCAAAGGCCCATTATAGCTGATGTGAGGGCCTTTAACTCCTGGATGAAGCCTAGTAGAACTTCAAAACTGGGTATCCTTTTTTCTTGTACAAAATTGGACCGGTACTAGACTAATACAAATGTACAGGACTCAATGGGACTCAACTGAACTGGACTAGGGTTGAGACAAACCAACTTGGGCATCTTGCCTCAACTTATTACAGGACTCAATCTTACTTGATTACAAAATTTGACACATAGGCAAGGGCTCAAAATCCTAATCAGTAAACCAAATAGGGCCCAGTAATCTGTGTCGGATCCTGGTGCCCCCTCCACTATATAAGGGAGGGATTTCATCACCCTTCCTTGGCCCACAACCACCATCTTTGCATCGATCCTAACCTAATTAAAATTAATTAGACTTAATTGCTCTAGTGAGCTAGGGACACCAACAGGTCGGGTTCTAAGCATTGTGTGTAAGCTAGTGCACCCAATCCTTTGATTATCATTTGAATATGGTGTCTTAGGCTATATGTCTAGAGGCAATCACCCTAAGCGATTTCGTGGTTTTTAATTAGGACCCTACGAGAGCAAGGGAAGCCTCCCACGACCCCACCTCTTACCTGGTCAGTGATAGAGTAATTACTAAATTGGCTATAATTTGAGCTGACCTATTCTACTTGAGCTCTAGGTCTAGGAAATCCTAGTCCGAGTCGAGTTCTGTGTGATTGCATTGCATGGCAACTAGGTCAGGCACACCCTATCAGCCTACTCAAAACCAACCTAATCCACCCATGGACCCTAATATGGAGAATTTTATGAGAATAATAATTGATCAATTTAGACAGCTTACTACAAGGTTTGACCAAATGGAAGAGAGACTAGGTAACCTTGAAGAATCCAATGCGACTATATCTGATCCTAAAACACCTAGACCCACTCCCCTAGGTCAAAGCTCTGAGATGCCTAGACCCATTCCCCCAATTCCTCGAGCCCAACTCACTCCCCCAGATCTAAGAGGTCGATACAGAGAACCTGCTTACCCAGGCCCAAGAGCCTAACATAGGGAATTTACCCCTGACCCAATTCCTAGGCACCACACCCCTATGGAATGACCGGGAAGAAAGGATCCTTAGGAGTATTCGATTAAAAGTTTAGATCCTAAGATCTATACTAATTGGGAGAGTGATATGGACTAGTACTTTGAATGGTACGAAATGTCGGAGGAAAGGAAGTTCATATTTGCCAAGTTTAGGCTAGTCCGGTAGGCTAGATTGTACTAGAAAAATGTAGAACGACTGAACCGACAGAGAGGTGACCTACCTATAGATACATGGCGAGCCATGAAAGTAAATATTAGGGAGAAATACCTACCATTTTCATATGAACAAAAATTATTAGAACAATGGCAAAAATTAACTCAAGGAAATAGATTAGTAGCTGATTATATTGCCAAATTTGATGATTTCATTATGAGGTGTAGTGTAGTCGAGTCCGAAGCTGTCACCTTGTCAAGGTTTAGAACTGGCTTACATGAAGATATCCAGAGGGAGTTATTCTTAAGGGAAGTTAATGATTTGGAACAGGCTTACCAGATTGCTAGGATTGTGAATGTTTTCAGAGAAGACCTGTTACCTATAGGCCTGAGTCAAACTGGTTTAATACCCCTAGAACTAGACCTATCCCTAATCGATTTCCACCTAGGCGACCCAATTCTAGTTCTCAACCAGTTCATAGGGAAGATAAAGGAAAGGCACCCATGGTCCCTAGAGATAGGAATCAAAATACCATATGTTTTAAGTTCCGTAAAATAGGTCATTTTGTTGCTAACTGTCATGTACGAACATTGCATATAGGTGAATGTGAGGAAGAGAATGTAAAGAATGTAGAAGAATTTGAGAAGAAAATTTACGAAGCTGAGGAAGACTTGGTAGAAGAGTACGAAGGTGATGAAGAGCCCATAGAGTTATCTAACCTACTAGGTATAGTTAGATGTATTCTAGCTCAAACTAAGAAGAATGAGGACTGGCGTAGGACGAATATCTTACAAACCTTCATTAAGCTAGGAGATAAAGTGTATAAAATTATTATAGATAATGGGAGTTGTTTGAATGCAATATCTACTAATGCTGTTAAGAGCCTAGGCTTACCCACAGTTCCACATCCTAGCCCATATAAAGTATCCTAGATTGACGCTACATCAATTCCTATTAGGTTATAATGCTAGGTCCCAGTCCAAGTTCAATCCTACCAAGAGAAGGTATGGTGTGACGTGATTCCAATGGGGGTTAGTAGCATCATATTAGGTAGACCATGGTTATATGACCATGATGCAACCCTCTTTGGCCGATCTAACTGTGTTCATTTAAACACCATGAAAAGAGAATAGTGATCAACTCGACCCCACCTAAAGATAATATCAAAAGAGGGTCTAGTCACTTGAGAGAAAAAGAACCGGGATTGAACCTAATTAATGCCAAAGAATTAGAACATGAGATCACTGGAGGATCAACAATCTGGATTCTGACTACTAAGGAAATAGATAGAACATAACCAGAGTTAGTTGACCCTGATTGTACCCTGACTGAAACTGTACTGGAAGGACTATTAGACAAAGAGAACCATGAGGAACCTAACCCTACTACTGAGACTTTGCTTGAGAAAAAATTAGAAGAGAACCAAATCATAGAGCCTGGTCCTGAAATTCATGAACATAAAGTAATTAGTGAGGACTTGATTTTTCCAAACTAGCACCCTCAGGAAGAGTTCACCCCATTAGTCCCAATTGAGTATCTCTTTCCTGAAATTCTTGATACGTCCTTTTTTCAAGTTAACCCTTTATTACCTAAGGACATAATTCAGTGTCCAAACCTTAAGGTCAACCCCATTAGTCAGGGATTGTTCTATGAGCCCTTTTCTTATGTCCCACCCCATCAGGCTAGCCCCGAATCCACTTCTTATTTCTTATCCTGGCCTGAAGATTCCACTCTTTTTAGAGCCGCCCGATTGCATTTTGTTGAAATCAGTAGGTTGCATAAGTTCTCTAAGCACATTCAATTTGCATCCTATTTTTGGAAAATACTATGGCATCTATTAGGAATTCATGCTAAATTTTCATCGACATGTCATATCTTAACCAAGGGCAATTCTAAGAGAATACTCAATGAATACAATGAAGGAGACTTTGTCATGGTTAGACTGCGACCTAAATGGTTCCCACCTAGAGCCATGAAAAAGTTATATGCCCATAGTAGTGGACCATACAAAGTGATTAGAAAAATTTGGTCTAATGCCTATGTGCTTGAGTTACCACCTGAACTAGGTATTAGTCCAATTTTCAACATTTCAGACCTTATTGAGTATAGGAAGCCAACGATGATTCCTAGTAAGCCATTTGGACCTAATCCAGTCCTTGAGAGTGAACCAACCCAAGTGTGTCCACCTACCATACCACCAACCAGGAGAGACAGGATCGAGTAGATCTTGGATGACAAGATCATCACAACCCGGAGCAAAGATTACCAGCAATATCTGGTTCATTGGCAAGGATGACCTGAGACTGATGATTCTTGGATCACCAGAGAGGACTTGCAGAGAGTTGACCCAGACTTACTAGAGTGCTATCATAGCGACATTGATCCATACTCGACAAGGTCAGGTTCCTTCCACCCGGAAAGAATTGGTGCAGGCACCAGGGCCAGAAGAAATCGACAGGTTGAACTGACATCCCTGTGGATCACCTATGAATGAAGCCCTGAACCCAAATCCCTTTTACCATATAAATATTCTATCTTAAATTCTATCATTTTGGCTTAGTTAGGGTTAGCCCTTTTTACCAACTGTAATTAGAATTTTGTTATTTAGCCTTTTGGGCTAAACCCTTTTTACCACATTGAGTCAAAATCCTAATTGAGTCAAACCCTATTTACCCAATTGGGGTTTTAATGGTCCAATTTAAATTAGCCCTTTTTAGCAACTTTAATTGGATTTTTATTTGCAAGCCTAATTAAGTATGGTTGGTTCAATTAGTTATTGAGTCAATGTAATTAGTTAAGTCATGTGATTAGTTGAGTCTTGTAAATACAAGAGGGAACTCAGGACAACATTCTATGTGCACCCAATTAAAGACCCATGTGACCCCATGTACTAGCTAAAGACAAGCCATGTGACTCCATGTGCTAACCCAAGTCACTTATCATGTGCAACTTCTTCTTGGCACCACCTTGTTGACCCCTAAAGTGATTTTGATGATAACAAAACATTGGAGCATACATTTAGTCATCTAACAACTCTTCAAATGATTGATAAGTTTTTGTAGGACAACTACATTGACACATTTTTCAATTCCTACAATCTTTAATGTTTTGTGTTGAGTTGTAAATTATTTAAAATCTTGTAAAGAAGAACCATACAAAAATTTTTTATTAAAAACAAGTTCAAGGGTTACTTCTAGTAGTCTTTCAAGCTTCAAGTTTTCTTGATTTTATTGTAAAAAGTGCTTGAAGAAGACTTTAAAGCATGGGACAGGTGTTCTGGAAGTTTGAAGCTGATCTAGCTGAAGAACCACATTCGAGCCGAAGGGATGAACAACCCAGCCGACTCTGGCATTGGCACTGAAGACAAGTTCTCTGGCACACAGATCCAGCCGACTGGTACCAAGGTCCAGCCGACTCATCCAGAACAAGGTTGAGAATATTCTGAGATTCTCAGGAATCTGAGCCGACTGGAATCAAATCCAGCCGAATTTTCTAGAACTCAATTGAAAATGGTCTGAGAAGCCTCTGAGATTCCAATCAACTGGAATTCAGCCCAGCCGACTCATCCAGAGTGAGGTATTTTCTCAACTGGGGAAGCTAGCCGACTGGCACTCAACCCAGTCGACCCGAATCCGAGCCGACTCGAAGTTTGTCTGAGCCGACTGGAATGATGGGGTCACCTCCAACGGTTAGTTCGAATTCTCAATTTTTGAATTCCAAAAGTGCTCCAACGGTAACCTGTCACCTCCCAACAGTTTACAACGTTCAAAATCAAGAGAAAACAATTAAAGTCCTTATAAATAAGGTATGAGAACATCTTTGGAGAGACGAATGAGCAAATAATGATTTATTGAGCATTTATTGAATACTTATTGAAATGAAGTGAGAGAACACTAGAGCTTTAAAGTTTGTCTTCAAGCCTGCAACAACTCTTATTAGAAGCTTGAAGTACCTTTTAAGGAAAGCAAGGAAGCCATTGAAGTGCATTGAAGAGCATTCAGTGGATCTTCACTCCAGTTGCATTGGTAACCACCCAAACAACAGAGTTTGTCTTTATTGTTGCTTTTTTAATCTATCATTTAGAATATCTGGGTTATTGGTGAGCCCTGTTGTAAAAACCAAATAGGTTACTTTGGTTAGCCTTTAAAACCAGAGTGTAGAGGTTTCTTTGGTGAGCTTAGATAAAAACCAAAGTGTATAGGTTTTAGGTGAACCTGTAAAAACCTAGCTTGGGTTTCTTTGGTGAGCCCAGTTCCAAAAATCAAAGTGTAGAGATTTTGATTGTGAGCCTGTAAAATAATCCGACTGTATTCCGATTTGGGGGATACAGTGGAAATCCTGAGTAGTGGACGTAGGAGCTGGGTTGCTCCGAACCACTATAAATCTACTTTGTTTGTGTTGTGTTTGTTTTATCCTTTAGCTTCTGCTTTCATTCTCTGATTAACACAGCACCTAACCATTAATTGGAATTACTTGTGCACATATTTGTGAAAATTTTGTAATTCCCAATTCACCCCCCTCTTGGGACTAAGCCACCTGGGCAACAGCTGGTATCAGAGTAGTGTCTCTGATTACTTGAGTTAAGATCGATGGCTCATCCCATGAGTACATCCTTGGCCGAGGGCCAATCAACAAATATACCTCCACTATTCATGGGCACTAATTATTCATATAGGAAAGCATGAATGAAAATTTACATACAAGCTGTAGATTTTCAATTATGAAAGGTCATCTTGAAAGGGCCACATATTCCAACAATTAAAGTTGATGGCGTGGACATCCCTAAGCCTGAAAAGGACTGGGATGATCATGACATGAAGATGGGAGAATTGAAAGCCAAAGCAATGAATTTATTATATTGTGCTCTGGATGCTAATGAGTTCAACCGAATTTTCACTTGCTCATCAGCAAAGGAAATCTAGGATAAACTCGATGTGACCTATGAGGGAACTTCCCAAGTGAAAACCTCTAAGATAAATCTTTTAGTTCATAACTATGAATTATTCAAAATGAAATCTTCTAAACAATATCTGCCATGTTCTCTAGATTTACAGATATTATTAATGGTTTAAAGAGTCTTGGCAAGGTATACTCTAATGCATATCTGGTTTAGAAAATCCTTCACTCTTTGCCCGACAAATGGGATCCCAAGGTAACAGCGATCTAGGAAGCCAAAGATCTCAACACTTTGATGCTGGATGAACTGCTGGGATCACTCATCACCCACGAGCTAACAATGCAACACAGAATAGAAGATGAGCAGAAGAAAAAGAAGACAATCACCTTCAAAGCTGCTTCCAATTCAAAGAAGGATGATAAAGAATCTGAAGATGAAAGCACCTCCTCCAATAACGACCTAGAAGACGAAGACATCGCTATGGTTGTGAGGAGATTTAGAAATTCATGGAAAGAAAGAAAGGAAGGTACAACCGAAAGTTTCACAGGAAGGATTATGGAAAGGAAAAGGAAAAGGACAGAGAGAAAGACAAAGAGGTAGTCCCCATGTGCTACGAATGCAAGAAGCCGGGGCACATATGTCTGGACTGTCCAATGTTGAAGAAATCCTTCAGACAAAAGAAAAAAAAGAAAGCCATGGTTGCCACATGGTCCGACAGTGAAGACTCAACATCATCTGAAGAAGAAGAGACCACCAAGACTACCAATCTTTGCTTAATGGGTCTCGAAGATGAGGTAACGTCCCCTAACAACTGCACTGAATTTACTTTCGAAGAACTAAATTCTTCTTGTCATGATTTACTTTCTGAATTTAAGAAAGCTGGAGTAAAGATAAAATCATTGAAAAATATAAATGATTCTTTACTCAAACAAAAAGATGAAATTTTAGAAAAGAATATTTTATTACGAAAGGAACTGCATGACTTTTCTGAAAAATTTGAAAAAATGAAAAATGAGAATTTATCATATGAAAAGAAAAATATTGATTTACTTGCTGAAAATAATCAATTAAAAAAGGAGGATACAAAACCCAAGCCTTTGGTTGTAAAACTCACTTTATCTTCAAATAAGCTTGAGCTAATTTTGAAAGAACAACGAATTTTTAGAAATAAAGCTGAAATTGGTTTCAACACTTCTTTTATAAATGGAATTTCAGCAACAACTTTTGTGAAATCCAAAACACCAGCTCAAAATATTTTATCTCAAAAGGTTTCAACCACACCAAAAAATGTTTCTATTTCAAAATCTTTATCATATGTTCCTAAGAATTTGAGCAAAAATGCATACATTCCAAAAGGTTCAAAATCTGCATCAAGTGCATCAACTTTTAGAACTTCAAATTCTGTTTCCAACAAAAATTCTAAAGTTGTTTGCTATGCTTGTAAAAGAATAGGACATAAAGCTTTTGAATGCAATAATTTTAGTAATGTCCATAAAAAGGTAAAAAAGATTTGGATTCCCAAAGGAATCACCTCTGCTGACCTGCAAGGACCCAAGGTAGCTTGGGTACCTAAAACAATTCATTGACTGTTTTGCAGGAATGTCTTGCAGCCCAAAAATTGAAAAAAAGGTGGTACTTGGACAGCGGCTGCTCAAGACATATGACGGATGACAAGGACCAATTCATCACCCTTGAAATGAAAGAAGGAGGTATGGTCACCTTTCGAGACAATGGCAAAGGGAGAATAATCAGTATTGGCAAGATCAAAATAACTCCCTTTACTTTTATTGAAAATGTTTTGCTAGTAGACAAATTGAAGCATAATCTCTTAAGTATAAGTCAATTATGTGATAAAGGCTTCAAGGTTGTCTTTGAGTCTTCTATGTGCATAGTTACTAACTCTTTAGATTCTAAAAATAAATTCATTGGACATAGACTCGGGAATATCTATATGGTGGATCTTAATGATCTTGCCATGTCTAGTAGCCCTAGTCTAGTTGCAATGAATGCTAAGACCAAAGAGTCAGGCTTACTATGGCATAGACGATTAGGTCATGCTAGCATGCATATAATTGTCAAATTAATTTCTAAAGATCTTGTTAGAGGCATGCCTAAGTTTAAAGTTCATTTGAATCATGTTTGTGATGCATGCCAAATGAGTAAACAAACTAGGGGGAGTTTTAAATCAAAGAATATAGTTTCTACAACAAGACCTCTTGAACTACTTCACATGGATCTTTTCGGACCTACTAGGACCACAAGCCTAGGAGGGATGAAATATGCTCTTATGATAGTAGACAATTTTTTGAGATTTACGTGGGTTTTGTTTACTGCATCGAAAGATGAAACTTTTCATGTTTTCCGAAAATTTCATAAAAAGGTTTCAAACCAAAAGAACTTATCTTTGATTTCAATTAGAAGTGATCATGGAACTGAGTTTGAAAATCAATTTTTTGAAGATTATTGTACTGAATTTGGCATTGATCACAACTTCTCCGCTCCTAGAACATCTCAACAAAATGGTGTTGTAGAGAGGAAAAATAGGACATTGGAAGAAATGGTTCGCATAATGATGTGTGAAGGCAATCTTCCAAAGTACTTTTGGGCAGAAGCGGTGAACACTGCATGTTATATTTTAAACTGCATTTTGATCCGTTCTATCTTAAAGTAAACCCCCTATGAGCTTTGGAATGACAAAAAACCCAATATTAGTTATTTTCATGTATTTGGTTATAAATGCTTTGGGCATAATAATGGAAAAGATAATTTAGAAAAATTTGATTCTAAAGCTGATGATGCAATTTTTCTAGGTTATTCTTTACATAGCAAAGCATATAGGGTTTTTAATAAAAGGACTCTTACTGTTGAAGAGTCAATTCATGTTGTATTTATTGAAACTAACCCTACACCTTCTAGACAAGAAGAGTGCATAGACAATGATGCAGGTACATTGCAAAAAGGAATGGATGACTTGAGCATTCAAGACAAAGACACTCAAGATAGAGAAGAAACGGTAAGTAAGGATCACACTGATCTACCGAGGGACTGGAGGTATGTTACATCTCACCCTAAAGAATTAATAATAGGAGATCCTTCACATGGTGTTAGGACTAGGGCTGCACATAAGGATACACATGATTACCTAGCCTTTGTGTCACAAATAGAACCCCATAGCTTAGAAGAGGCTGAGACTGACCCAAACTAGATGATGGCAATGTATGAAGAATTAAACCAGTTTGAAAGAAATAAGGTATGGCACTTGTAGATAGACCTACAGACCACCCAATTATAGGAACTAAATGGGTCTGTAGGAATAAATTAGATGAACAAGGAAATATTATAAGGAACAAAGCTAGATTAGTGGCTAAGGGATATAACCAAGAAAAGGTATAGATTTTGATAAAACTTATGCACCTGTAGCAAGACTAGAAGCTATTAAATTATTACTTGCATTTGTTTGATACATGAACTTTAAACTCTTTCAAATAGATGTAAAAAGTGCATTTCTTAATGGCTTTATCTCTGAACAAGTTTTTATGGAACAACCACAAGGTTTTGAAAATCATGCTTTTCCAAACCATGTATTCAAATTAAACAAAGCATTGTATGGTTTGAAACAAGTACTTAGAGCCTGGTATGATAGACTTAGCACTTTCTTAATTGAAAATGATTTTTCAAGAGAAATGTAGATGAAACTTTGTTTATCAAAAAGAAAAATAATGACATCTTAGTTGTACAAATATATGTAGATGATATCATTTTTGGTGCAACTAACGAATCTCTATGTAAAGAATTTGCTAAGCTTATGCAAGGAGAATTTGAAATGAGTTTAATGGACGAGCTGAACTACTTTCTTGGACTTCAAGTAAAACAAACAAAGAAAGGCATCTTCATCAACCAAGCCAAATACATCAAGAAAATCATCAAAAAGTTTGGTATGGAGAGTAGTAAAACAATGAGCACACCTATGAGCCCAGCTTGTAGACTGGACAAAGATGAGAATGGATCCAATGTTGACTAAAAGCTATATAGAGGTATGATCGAATCCTTATTATATTTAACTGCAAGTAGACCTGACATATTATACAGTGTATGTGTATGTGCTAGATTTCATTCATCACCAAAAGAAACACATATGCTTGCTGTAAAGAGAATAATTAAATATTTGAAAGGATCAAGTAATTTAGGAATTTGGTATTCTAAATATTCTACTTTGAATTTGATTGGATTCTCTTATGCTGATTATGCTGGTTGTAAAATAGATAGAAAAAGTACTAGTGGTACATGTCAATTTTAGGGTTGAATTTAATTTCATGGCACTGTAAGAAGCAAAACTCCGTAGCCTTGTCCATAGCTGAGGCTGAGTACGTGGCTATCGGTAGTTGTTGTGCTTAAGTGTTATGGATTAAACAATAACTAGAAGACTTTGGTGTATCATAATCTAAAATTTCAATTAAATGTGATAACACAAGTGCTATCAATTTGACAAAGAATCCAATTCAACACTCTAGAACCAAGCACATTGAAATTAGACATCATTTTATTAGAGATCATGTATCAAATGGTAATATTGTGCTTGACTTTGTGCCTACTGAAGATCAATTAGCTGACATATTCACCAAGCCACTCAATCAAGATAGATTTGAGCTAATTAGAAGTGAATTAGGACTTTTGAATTAGGACTTTGTGATCCTTTCTAGATTCTTCAACCTAATTCCTTCAATTCTAAGGAAACTTTATCTAGAAAACCTCCTCAATTTATTTATTCTATTGAGCTTTAATTTCCTTCAAATTTTATTCAAAATCCTTTTGAATTGTGTTCAAATTTCTCAAAACTCTATTTTCTCTGTTTGAGTCGACTGGATCTTAATCCTAGTCGACTGGATTTTTCTGTGAGTTTTGAACTTGTTCTGGCCTAGCCGGCTCGAACAGTTTTGAGTCGACTGGAATTTCTGGTGATTTTAGAGAAGCTCTGGCCGAGTCGACTGGAAACCCTTTTAGGGCAACTCGAGTCGATTGGAAACCCTTTTAGGGCAACTCGAGTCAACTGGATTTTCATGCCGAGGCATTTTGCTTAGGGTTATAAACTCTTCTCCGAACCGTTTAGCTTCTATGTTATCTTCTCTAATGGTTCACTCATCTCCAAAACCCACTCCAAAGACTTCCTACTCCCTACCAAGCACTCCATTCTCTTGCTCTTCCATCTTTCCTAGCTATGGCACCCAAACGTGCGATAGGGAAACGGTCTGCTAGGGTTGCTCCTTCGACTAAAAAAGAAAGAAGGTCCAAGAGAAGACAAGAAGAGCCAAGCAATGAAAAAATTGCAGAGGAAGCCACAAGAGAAGTTCCATCAGCTCCCAGCCAAGTACCCTCAATGTCTACGCGTCCGGTAACCTCCGGTCGTTGAATTAATTTTGAGTTTATTAAGGGCATTGGGTTAAAGATAGGAGTCTTAATCGAAGACCAAGGGTGGAGGAAATTTTGTTCATTGAATGAGAAAACCTATCCCACTTTGGTTAGAAGCTTTTATGAGAACCTAAGGTTGGGAACAAACCATGTGGAATCCACTGTCAAAAGGAAGAGGGTTATTGTGAATGAGGAGTCCTTACTTGAATTACTGGATATTCCTTCTGAGGGACTGAAGTTTTTAGTAATTGAAAATAGAGAGAAGACTCTGAAAATAATTTTGAACAAAGAGGATGTAGGAGGAATTAGGACTATTTTAGCTAACACCCTATCATTAGAAATGAGACTACTTCACAACTTCATTTGTAGAATCTTCTTACAAAGAACTGGTAGGTTCAATTGGGTGAGCGAAAAGGATCTATGTCTCATGGAGCACATCCTAGAAAGAACTCCTATCAATCTGTCATATATTATAATCATGCAGATGAAAGAAACAGTAAGAAAGGCTAAATCCTATTTGCCATATGGTATGATGCTTACATTGTTGTTTAAATCCCATAGAGTCAATTTGGATGGTAAAGATGGATTAGAATTGCATCACACTGATATCTACACATCTAAAACTCTTGAGAGAATGGGATATTATCAAGTGGAAGGAGTCTGGAGAAAGAAGGGCACAAATATAAGAGCCATTGGCAGCTCCAGTAGTAGTGAAGAAGAGGAAGAGGAAGAAGTAGCTGGAACTTCCTCTACACCTGTATTGGAGCCTGAGTCATTTGTACCTGAGCCTGCTGCTGTCATTGAGGAGATAGAGCACCATCACATATATTTGATTTGCCTGCAGCAGAGTTTGACTTGCCAGCACCGGAGTTTGACCTGCCTTCAGCTGATGCTCCTTTACATGACTATCCTACTATAGCTACACAGCCTCCAATTGTCCAAGGATTGAAGAACGATTGAAAAACTTGACAGATTCATTGACTAGTACTATAACTTCCTTATTTATTGATTTGAAACAGTCAATGGACAGTAGATTGGACAAACTAGAAGAGAATGTTTCAAATCTAAAAGAAAAGGTTGAAGCTATAGAAGCTTCAAGGTCAGCACCTCAGATAGACCTTCAGCCTATTCTAAACTGTATCTCTTCAAGTTCTGAAACAATTTTAAAGTCTGTGGATGCCACTTTAAATGAATATCATACTGAATTGAAAGATCTTAGAGGCAGAGTGGGAACTATTGTAGATACAAGAGGTATGGTAGAAGATTATACTAGGGCATTGGAATCATAAGATCAGAGCTTGGCAGACTTCGAGGATCAGCAGAAGCCTTCTCCAATGTCCAAGCAGTTGAGCTTGTATCTATGCAGAAAGAGATAGGTGAAATGAAAGAGGCAATAAATAAAGTACCAGTTAGCCTCAAGGACTTGGATCAGCAGTTGGGAGCAATGTGGGTGGAAATGGTGTCTCTCAATAGCACTGTCAGTTCATTGGAAGTCATAGCTAGGACAAGACCTTTATATGATCCGCCACCCATTTCCTCTAGGGCACCTAGTACCTCTGTTCACCCTAGGCCTCCTTCTCCACATGCTTCATCTAGTCGAGCACCTAGACCCACTTCTTGGCAAGGTGTCAATGTTCCTAGAGATGATTCTGATTAAACATTTTGTAGTTTTAGTACCTTTTTGGATGTTTTTGAAACTTTGTAATGACTGATGTACTTAACACTTTTTTGACAGAAATGAAATGAACATCTTTTTATTTACTGTGTAATGTGTGTACTTATATTATCTTGATTATACCTCTATTTGTTTAAATAGAATTCTAGCTTTAAGTTGAGAAAGTGAAATTATCTCAAACAAATATTGAAACTTTCTCAATCTATTTAAAATTCTGAGCTTAACTGTTTAACCTTTTTGAATTGTTGACAAAAAGGAGGAGAATCATAGAGTGCATGAAAGAATACATGAATTGCAATAGTAATACTAAAGTAAAGTAGACAGGGGGAGTTTTTTAAGGCATTTTGAATGATCTCTTACATATTATTCTGATAAAATGTTCAAGTGAATGTCAAAGGGGAAGAAACTTAAAAACAATTCATATTGTCTAGAAATCTTATAAATAGGGGGAGATATACATGTTTAACTTATATACTTCAATGATTTTTATGATGCTCTAATGCTCTCAATTTATCATATCTATCAGTCGATACTTAATGCTGCTTGATACATACAAGTAATCAATCTCTGATATTTACAGTTTATGAATTTGATTTTGTGCATAACTGTATAGCACATACTGATATACATTTAGATTATAATTGATTTTTAAATATAAATGCTTACATATTTGTGAATAGAGTAGATTCTTTTCATGTCCAGTGTTTTGTCATTATCAAAAAGGGGGAGATTGTTGACCCCTAAAGTGATTTTGATGATAACAAAGCATTGGAGCATACATTTAGTCATCTAACAACTCTTCAAATGATTGACAAGTTTTTGTAGGACAACTACATTGACACATTTTTCAATTCCTACAATCTTTAATGTTTTGTGTTGAGTTGTAAATTATTTAGAATCTTGTAAAGAAGAACCCTACAAAAAGTTTCTATAAAAAACTAGTTCAAGGGTTACTTCTAGTAGTCTTTCAAGCTTCAAGTTTTCTTGATTTTATTGTAAAAAGTGCTTGAAGAAGATTTTAAAGCATGGGACAAGTGTTCTGGAAGTTTAAAGCTAATCTAGCTGAAGAACCACATTCGAGCCAACTGGATGAACAACCCAGCCGAATATGGCACTAGCACTGAAGACAAGTTCTCTGGCACACAGATCCAGCCGACTGGCACCAAGGTCCAGCCGACTCGTCCAGAACAAGGTTGAGAACGTTATGAGATTCTCAGGAATCCGAGCCGACTGGAATCAGATCTAGCCGACTCATCCAGAACTCAGTTGAAAATGGTTTGAGAAGCCTCTGAGATTCCAGCCGACTGGAATTCAGCCCAGCCGACTCATCCAGAGTGAGGTATTTTCTCAACTGGGGAAGCTAGCCGACTGGCACTCAACCCAGTCGACCCGAACTTCATCCGAGATGACTCGAAGTTTGTTCGAGCCGACTGGAATGATGGGGTCACCTCCAACGGCTAGTTCTAGTTCTCAGTTTTTGAATTCCAAAAGTGCTCCAACGGTAACCTATCACCTCCCAATGGTTTACAACATTCAAAATCAAGGGAAGGCAGTTGAAGTCTCTATAAATAAGGTATGAGAACATCTTTGGAGAGACGAATGAGCAAATAATGATTTATTGAGCATTTATTGAACACTTATTGAAATGAAGTGAGAGAGCACTAGAGCTTTAAAGTTTGTCTTCAAGCCTGCAATAACTCTTACTAGAAGCTTGAAGCACCTTTTGAGGAAAGCAAGGAAGCCATTGAAGTGCATTGAAGAGCATTCAGTGGATCTTCACTTGAGCTACATTGGCAACCACCCAGACAACAAAGTTTGTCTTTATTGTTGCTTTTTTAATCTATCATTTAGAATATCTGGGTTATTGGTGAGCCCTATTGTAAAAACCAAATAGGTTACTTTGGTGAGCCTTTAAAACCAGAGTGTAGAGGTTTCTTTGCTGAGCCTAGCTAAAAACCAAAGTGTAGAGTTTTAGGTGAACCTGTAAAAACCTAGCTTAGGTTTCTTTGGTGAGCCCAGTTTCAAAAACCAAAGTATAAAGGTTTGGATTATGAGCCTGCAAAACAATCCGACTGTATTCCGGTTTGGGGGATATAGTGAAAATCCCGAGTGGTGAACTTGGGTAGTAGACGTAGGAGCTGGGTTGCTCTGAATCACTATAAATATGCTTTGTTTGTGTTGTGTTTGTTTTATCCTTTAGCTTCTGCTTTCATTCTCTGATTAACACAGCACCTAACCACTAATTGGAATTACTTGTGCACATATTCACAAAAATTTTAAATTCCCAATTCACCCCCCTCTTGGGACTAAGCCACCTGGGCAACACACCTTTTCAAGGATTTGGACATCAACACATGTCATGTTTGGACATGTCATGACACATTATTGGGACAATGCCACTTGGCACTTCATCCAGGACAAGAACACTTGCCATGTCACTCCATGTCTTACATTATTAGTTAGCCAAATGAATTCCAAATTGGTGCCCCTTCATTTTAAGATGTGTAAGTGTGAAGGACTCTCTAAATTGTCACCCCTCCACTCAAGTAATTCATGCCAAAACAAGAGAAGTCGGCCAAGCATTCTTCTTTGTCGGCAACTTCAAAGAGTTGCAAAATATTTGATCACCAAGTGGAGGTTCAATGGTTCTCTACCGCAGGATTTTTGATCAAACAGGTTCCAAGCTGCTTAAGTTTCCAGAACTCAAGAATCTCATCAAAACTCTTGAATATTCTTCTATCCAAACTGAAGAGTCCACTCACCTGTAGAAGTCCATATCATCCAGACTCCAGAGTTTAGCAATCATAACCAAGTGATGAAGCAATCTTGGCCCTACATCAAGACACCTCATCTTATCTCATCTTGGTGCCCAAATGAGATAAGTGGCCCATGAATTCATCCACCTTGGAGAGAGGTCCAAATCAACCCAATAAGTAAGAGTCCAAGATGCCCAGAAGTAGGAGTCCAGAAGTTGTAGTCCAAGGAAACACAAGTCTAGTCTTTGTATCCCTTACACTACTGGTTGTGGATTTATAAATACCCCATCAACCTCCCTATATTATTATTATTATTCATCAATAAAGATGATGTTATTCTATCCAATTCCTTTGCTGTGTGCATCATGGGGTGTGAGGCATTTTCTTTTGTTCTATGAAGCATCGTGGAATGTGAGGCCCTATCTATCCAGCCGACAAGAAATCCTAGCCATCACTTCTAACCCTTCCCTTCCATTCTTTTTCCTTCTTTTGCTGCTTCCTAACTTGAGTTTTCTTTGTTGAGTGTTTGTAGGTGATCTAGAATCAAAATTAGGTGTTCTTGCCTCAGAACCGGCATCGCACAAAAGATTGGAGCCCGGGATCGAGATCTTAAAACCCTGCCACAGAATCTTGAGAGTCCAGCCAGATCTGCATCAAAGAGACGATTCTACATTGGTAAAACTTAAAACCTATTCCCTTCTCTTTGATATCTGAATAGTTGATAAGTAGACTCTAGTTTACGGTGGTTTCTTAGCCACCAAATCCTTCTTTTCTAGTTACTTTGTAGGTTTACTTGCGGGTAATTAACTAGAACTAGTTTACTTTACTATCTCCTTTGAGTCTTCTTTAAAATCTGGAAAAAAATATAAAAAAATTAATCTTTATTTTATCTGCTAATTAGATCTTAATATCAGTAATTTAGTTTTAATTATTGTCCTGCATCATAACAAGTCGATCGAATATCTCTTTATTGACCGGCTTGACTGTAGATTATCGGTTGGGGGAGCGATCTGGGTCACTCCAAACCCAGTCCACCCCCTCAACCAAAGCAAAGAGAACCTGACCTTCCATCCCTTGATAGAAGAAGGCAGGTCAAGCTTGAGGATCCCTGGGCGAGGGGCTACAAACCACCACCCCTTATTAGATGGGTGGTGCTTCAGTGTGAACAAGGCCTTGAAGAGGGAAAAATGGGTGATAATCCCATAGAAGTGGTAGAGAATAATAAAACAGAAGATAGTTCGGACAATATTGGGAGCAAGCTAGGCCGGGACCAAGTGATAATTACTTAGAAAAGAAAGAAAAAATGAATGGAAAAGAATACGAAGATCCCCGGAAAAGAAGTCTTCATACAGGGCGATTCGGCCCGGGCCACTGGAAGTGACCTGTTCCTCCAGACTTGGAATAGAAAGCTGGATGGAGTAAGGGACCCCGAATACTCTCCGTACACGGAAGAGGTCCTCACCAGTCATTGATGAAGTAATGCCGGAGGGACCGCCCGAGTCCTTGATGGGAGTAGAAGGGAGTGGAGGTCCCGGCTCCTTGACGGGAATAGAAGGAGGTGGAGGAGCCATAGGGTGTCCAATGATAATCCTCGGCTTGCGGGGGCCCTTGTGGACTATAAAAGGAACTTCCTCCTCCTTGCTATCCGAGGAAGGAGGCCTCAGTTGGGATGGCCCCACCTCACTAGAAAAATCTGAGCGACGGCGCCCTCCACCAAAGAAACTCATGTGAGCAAAGAGGAAGAAGGCAAAAAAAAAAAAAGGAGGCCTAGAGACCTAACAAGAACTCTCCTTCAGCACAAGTCGAAGGAGAAGAACAGAAGAAGCAAAGGAATGAAGAAGAAAGAGGGAGAGGTCTAACCTGCTAGAAACTTTGAACCCTGGGGCAAGGAGGAAGACTAAGGAAGAAGATGAGCACTGCAGCCTTCTACACTCGAAACACCCTTAAGGGGTAAGGGGGTAGGAGGGCAAGTCCCTTTCAAGTGCTTGCAGAGTACCGTCACCTCGTACGAGTCGAAGATGTGCACCTCTTCGTCTCCCTGGCCAACCAAAGCTTGCCACGTGTCGAGATCTGCTAAGGGTGATGCTTTGATTCGGAGATGCCCACATCAGTTCTGGTACAGTAATTATGGTGTCCTTAAAGGAAGGCTGACATGGAACCACTTCGTTAGGATAGATGCACGACCTCTGAAGCACCGGTGCTCGAGGCATTAATGGCATAGGAAATGCATCCCTCCACGTCAGCACGATCATTACTCTCATCACCTCAAGCGCCACTTTGTTCCTCGGGCTCGAGAGTGGGGAGCATCTGATGTGGCACAACCACTGACGTGAAGCGCACAACGGCGATAGCTAGCGACCACACGGGTGAAAAGTGCCACCTAGATGCGGTGCCCAAATGAACACCCAAGGGCGAGCCCTTCATCCGAGGTCAGCTCCTAGCCGGGGTCATGCTTATAGGGTGAGCCCTCTGTCTGAGGTTAGCTCTTGATCGGGGTTGTGCTTATGCATGCCAAGGCGAGCCCTCTATTTGAGGTCAGCACCCAGCCAGGATTGTGCTCATAGGGCGAGCCCTTCGTCTGAGGTCAGCTCTCGGCCGGGGTCAAGCTCATACATTCCAAGGTGAGCCATCCATCCCAAATCAGCTCCCAGTCGAGGTCATGCTCATAGGGTGAGCCCTTCGTCTGAGGTCAGCTCCCAGCAGGGGTCGTGCTCATAGGGCAAGCCCTCCGTTTGAGGTAAGCTCCCCGCCGGGGTCGTGCTCATAGGGCGAGCCCTCCATCCGAGTTCAACTCTCGACCGGGGTTGTGCTCATGCATGCAAGGGAGAGCCCTCCATCCGAGATCAGCTCTCGGTCGGGGTCATGCTCATGTGTGCAAGGGAGAGCCCTCCGTCTGAGGTCAGCTCCCAACCGGGGTCGTGCTCATGTGCTCTAAGGGTGAGCCCTCCATCTGAGGTCAGCTCCTGGACGGGGTCGTGCTCATAAGACGAGCCCTCCATCTGAGGTCAGCTCTCTGCCAGGGTCATGCTCAAGCATGCCAAGGGTGGCCTCCCGCATCCGGGATCAGGCACCTAGTTGGGGTCGTGCTCATGCATCCAAAGGTGGCCCCTCGCATCCGGGGTCGAGCGCCCAACAGAGGTCAAGCTCCCGCTCCCGAAGCTAGGCTCTCCAGATCAAGCTCTCCTCCTTCTGCCGAGTCTAGAGTTCCCACTAGCGGTAGAAAGAGAGAGGATCAACAGAGGCACAGACTGTGATATGGAAGCTTCCAGCTACCTGTAACCTCCCAGAAGTGGCACATGCTCTGCTAGAAAATTCTAACCCTACAACGCGCCACCAGCATGTTCTGCGTAATGCATGCTCCGCCAGTCTCCACACCCTATAGCGCACTGCCACGTCAACAACTATGCAACCGAGGAAACCAATCCTTGCGACACGAAACATGAACTTCCTCCAAGAGGAGTATTCCATTAAGGCCACAGGCCCTACAACACTCTGATGGCCCCTCTTGGAATAGAAACATTCCACCATGGCTCGGGGCTCAGCGACACAGCACCCGCCCCTTCCAAGAGAAATTACACCACCAGAGGGACAAGATCTGTACTATACCGGCGATCACCCCCAACTAGAAGGATCTCCTTTAGAGGACCGGTTCAACAAGGAGAGGTTACAGATAATGGAAAATCCCTCCATAAAGGAAACAAGGAAAGGGACATCTCAATGAAGCCCCAGGCTTGGTCTAGGCCACTCCTACTCATAAAAAAAGAAGAAAGGACCCCCGAAAGGAGAAAGAGGCAACTGGTAAGACTCAGAGAGCAAATGGGCAAGGAACCAACCAAAAGAGCCTCCCAGCTCTCTGATCTCTACTTGACCCTGTCTTTCCATTCCAATTCCATTTCTCATCCTCTATGCGGAGAGTCCCCAAGCTCTTCGCCATAGAGCTTTTGTTCTCATCGATCATCCAAAACTGACTTGATCGTCGGAGTGTCCCTACAGGAATCCCGACTCGGGTCTCCTCTTTTTTGCATACCATGTCGGAAGAGGACCGAGCATCCAATGGGAGCTCGATGAGTCCACACCATGTCAGAGCTACAGGCCATGGTGATCATGATGGCAATATTTATTGTTATACCGAATCGGCTTACCTTCAAACCGGACTGGTGCAGAGGTCTAACCGGCCCACTCCAACTAAGGTCCGAGCAACCCACTCCTGCTGAGGTCCGATCGGTCCACTCCAGCTGAGGTTCGAGCGACCCACTCCAGCCGAGGTTCGAGCGACCCACTCCAGCCGAGGTCCGACCGCCCACTCCAGTCGAGGTCCGAGCGACCCACTCTGGCCAAGGTCCAACCGACACACTTCGGAAGGGCTTATATTGACCCAAAATGAGCCACTCTAAAGATGGCCCTGAGGGACTCCAAAAGCCTCTTTCAGCTGGTACCAAAATTCTATTACAACATAATCCTGACACATCAGCGCCACTACTTTACTAGTCCCACAATGCGGCCCCATCCTGGCACCACGTCACCACTCCCCGGATTCTCCTAGGGGTAGATCGATCTTTCCTTGCTTCACTCCTAACAGATTCTGGCAAGGTTCTGCACCTATATAAGGTAAAACAGGGGACTCTGGGTGGTAAGCACTCTCTTACTGCTCCACAAGCTCATCTCCATTGATTCCTCCATTCTGTTGCCTTCAAGCTCCCACTAACTTAAGCATCGGAGTGCCCCCCCTTGGAACACCACCGGCCCTTGGAGACTTTTTTGTAGGAACTGGGAGAGGAGTGCTCTAGCCAAGCCGACTGAACCCGATCTAGGAGAATTGCAGCAACAGATTGGTGCTAAAAGAAGGGGGGCTCGAACCTCTGTTCTTGTTTTCCCTTCTCTAAAAGGAGGAATCCATGCACTAAACAGAGCAATGGCAAAAGGAAGAGCCCAGAACACCTCCACCAGGAGAGGTCACTCCCCGTCAAGGTCGGAAGGCCCTCTCAGGGAGAATGATGCCACCAAACCCACCGTCACTCTAGGACAATAGCAGTTCCAGATCCTTCTGAACTGCATTGACACCCTCGCTGCCATGATTCAGAACCTCCAGGATGCGGCTAATGTCGGACAACCGCCACACACCCTGTCCCAAACCAGTCATCGACCCACTGCTGAGGGAAGCCGATAACAAGAAGTCCCTCAGCCCCATTCATACGTTGCTCTGGAGCCCCGAAGGTCCCAGAGGGCTCGTGCTGATGGGAAGAGAGTGAGGTCCGCCTCACCCTCCTCCGCTGACTCAGTCCTAGACGGTGACCAGTACTGCAACGAGGTCCTGAGAGACTACACCGCAAGCTCCAGCGCATGGAAAGCGGATCGCTGAACTGGTCGATCAGCAAAAAGCTGACGAGGGGCAAGCGTATGACTCTCACCCTTCTCCACCGAGATCATGGGGGAACCTATTCCCTGTCACTTCAAAATCCCACAGGTGGATGCTTGTGATGGCACCACCGACCCTCTGGATCATTTGGATACTTACAAGGCCCACATGATGCTGCAGGGCGCCTCCGATGCCCTCCACTGCATTGCCTTCCCTGTAATACTCAAAAAGGCAGCTCGGATATGGTTCTCCGCCTTCCGACCAGGTACGATCCACTCCTTTTCCCAGCATGAAAAATTTTCACTCCCATTTTAGGACTTGTAGCCGAATGCCAAGGAACATGGACTGCCTCTTCCTCGTCCTGCAAAAGGAAGGAGAGACTCTCCGAGACTACATGGCCCGATTCAACTCAGCGGCCATGGAGAACCCGGACCTCAATGAAGACGTAGCTATGTCGGCCTTCAAAAAAGGGCTGCGCTCGTCCAGGCTCACCTTCTCCATGGACAAGAGATTCTCGACAAGCTACTCCGAGCTACTGTTCTGGGCATAGAAGTATGCCCTGGCAGAAAAGCGAGCAACGAGCTGATACCAAGCTGAAGGGAGGTTGGCTTCCAAGAAGCGGAGCAACAAGGCTCCTAAAGTCCAATCTCCCAGCGATGGCAATAACTTGGCCCAACATCGTAGCCCTAAGCTGAAGGACTTCCCCAGGAGGTTCGAGACTTATGCACCCCTCTCCCTCAGTCTGGGTTGGCAGGCCAATCTTAGTCGTCCTGAGCATTAAGGTCAAAGGGATGAATTATACAGTAACCATATGCCAGAGGTTCGATAGTTTGCTCCCGCATCTTCGACCTATCCGGACGCCGGGACCCATTGCTAGATGGTTTCCTGTGCTGGTACTAGAATTATTCTAGTGCTACCATTTAGGTTCGAACCTATGAGGTCACATGCCACAAAGGATTACTCTCTGATCTGGATACCAATTATGATTGGGAATCATCTCGATTTTATGGTCACAGTATTTTTTGAGCACTCTTTTTCCCATCTTGCCCTTGTATGTGTCAACCAAAAATTATTTCGGGTTGACCAGGACTGCGCCAGGATTTTTCTGAATCAGTTTTGAACTGATTCGGAGTTCGTTTTGGCCTTCAATTGGTTGTGAACCAATTTTAATCCCATGAACCAATTTAATTGGGCTTGAACCAGTTCAATTGGATTGAACCAAGAGGTTTAATGGGATTGAACCAAATTGGGAATGGACCGGTTTCACCGTGTAAAAGTTTCCTATCGTTGGGAGAAGGCCGAACGTCTCCCCTCGCTGGCGCCTCTTCTTCTCCCTCCACCGCTGCTCATTTACCTCTCGTTTATGGTTGTTTTTATGGCTTAACAGCTGCTGCCTCTTCCTCTCCCGGTCTCTACGAATTACTCCCTCTCCCAGCTGCCTATATAAACCTCTGCAGCGCCCCTGTTTACAACTCAGTTGAAGTTACACCATGTGAAGAGAAAGTAAAAAATTCTGAGACATTTTTTAGAGAGTTTTTGCCTGCTTCCACTGGGTACTTATAGGCTGGGTTTTTGGAGGGTGAGAGGGAGAGTCTCAGGCCCCATTTCCTTGTCCATTTGAGTGCTCAAACCCAGGACTGCAGCAAGGCCAGTTGCTACTGTTCTCTGTGGCTGAATCATCTTCCAGCGGCTAGCACCACGTGTGGAGTGGGATCCGAGAGCCCCGAGCGCGTCTCCCCTCTAGAGGGAGTACTCTTCTACTCCTAGGAGCAAGACACGCGAGCCAGGATCGCTTCTACTGCTCCAAAATGAAGGAAGAACCAGCTATCATGTTCTGCTGCAAAAATTCTGGCAGCAGGTTTTTGGCCATTTTATACATCGTGTACACTATATTTTCCTTGTAGATTTCCATTGGAGATCGAAGAACACTTATCCACCTTGCCGCTGCTGCGATTCAGGAGCAAACGGAGGTCCGGAAGGTGGTGTTTCACTGCTGTATTTCAAGCTCAAAATAGAGCAAAATTTCAGCCCAAGGAAGAAGAAGGCTGGAATAGTTTTATTCCAGCTATTCCAACCTATTCCAGCTTTATTCCAGGGGAATAAAGGTATGGAAAATTATTTTTTTAATCATGCATAAATAGATTTATTTGTTTAATATTTTGCAAATATTTTATATCATCATACATGCTTACATGCAACATGAATAGGTTAGGTTCTGGGCGGAGTAGTTTTTCGCTGCAAGAATTTTTAAAAAGTTTTAAAATCCATTCTGCTCCCGCAGCTGTTTGCATGCCTAGTGTAGGACCACGTCAAAACACCTGCATCGTTTTTCTTTCAGAAGCACACTCAGTGAAGAGGTCAAGTAAGAGCTGATCAACTTTTTGCAAGACAATGCCGATGTCTTCGCTTGGTCGGCATCGGACATGCCAGGCATCCCGTCGGAAGTCATAACCCACTAGCTCAAGGTGGATCCAACTTACAAGCCTGTCAGATAGAAGAAGAGGAGCTTTGCTCCTAAGAGACAGAGGGTGATTGATGAAGAGGTTAAGAATCTCTCCGATGCTGGCTTCATCAGAGAGGCCCACTACCTTGACTGGTTGGCAAATGTTGTAATGGTGAAAAAAGCTAATAGAAAATGGAGGATATGAGTGGACTATACTGACCTCAATAAGGTTTGTCTGAAGGACAGCTTTCTAGTGGGGATACCAGGATCAGACACAGATCACTGGATCCTATATGGTTTAATTAGTTATGTGTCAAAGTTTTGAAAATTTTGTAATCAATTAAGATTGAGTCCTGTAATAAGTTGAGGTTAGTTGATTTGTCTTAACCCTCAACCTAGTCAGTATTGAGTCCTGTACTTTGGTTTTAAGTCTAGTGGTGAGGGACTAACTAGATGCAAGATGAGAGAAATGATGTAAGTGATTTTTTTCTTTGTGATTTTTAGGTTTTTTTATGAATTTAGGATTTTCGAAGACAGACAAGAGTAGATCTAGGGTTTCTAGAATAACAAGAACTTCAAGAAAGCAAGTAAGTCCCTAAACAAGGATAAGAAGAGGATCCCAGGATTGAGAAAACCCGTAGGACTTAGCTCTCGAATCAATACCAACTTAGGAGTTTTTAGGATTGCAAACCTTAAATGTTCTGAAGCGCCTGATGCCGAGTTCACTCGCTCTCGTGGATGCGGCCTAGATGATCGAGCCTTCAACCCCCACAAATATGCTAGCTTTTCGTTCAAAGGTCTCGAAGGCAAGGAAAATTGACTCCGTATTCATGGCACATGGAGGACCTGCGAGCAGTCAAGGGGAAGAGTTAGGATTTAACAAGAAGAAAACAAGAGATGAAGGAATGAGAGTTAAGGTTGGTGGTGGATGGAGTTCTTCTTTCTAGGCACCAAGGTAGATCATCCCGATGGACTCTGAGCTCGAAGATGGAGGATGGCTTGCACTGAAGAGAAGGTAACTTGAGACCTCACACCTCTCGATGCCCGAAGGCGAAGGTGCTCCCTCACGGAGATTGACGTTCTTAAGGAACGAAGGCAACTAACAAGAAGCGTAGCACTCAAATCTTTTTCTTTTCATTCATCAACATTCCCATTACAAGGAAGGGGGTAAGGTCCTTTATATAGGCATCTTAAGACCCTTTCAAAATTTGAATGAAAATTACATCTCTTCTCTTGATAAGGTGCCAGAAAAAATTCTGAAATCCCAAAAAATTCTGAAATCCCATCTTCTTGGCCGACCAAAGCTTGCTTGTGATTTGGGCGTGGCATGATATTGGGCTAAGAGGAAGGATCTTGGTGCCCTTGGACTAGAAAGCTGATCTTCATTTTGGAAAAAAGGTATGATGCAAGGCTTGTATCTTACTTCTTTCCTTGGTCGCCCACCCCTCTTTGGAGAGAAACAAGATATGGGGTTAGAAGCAAGGCTTGTGTCTTTCTTCTTTCCTTGGTTGCCCACCTATCTTTGGAGAGAAACATGATATGGGGCTTGGGGCAAGGCCTATGTCTTCAACCTTTCTTTGCTCGTCCATGACTCCTTTAGCAAGTGGCTTCATAGGGGGAGGGAAGGGAGGAAAAGATCAAGTGATGTTGTCTCCTTTTGGCACCCAAAAAATCTGACTTTTGCCGCCCACCTGGAAAGGTGAGGTGGCGGCACATGGGATGATGAAGTGGTGCCCCAGGGCTGAAAATGTCATCCTTTAAGGCTTGGCCCAATAGTAGTTGAGCTGGACTCAAAGACCACTCCGGCTTGGGCCTAGACTCGGACTGGACTCAATACAAGACTCATAGACACAACTTGACTACATTGGTCAATGTACAAGACTAAAACAAAAGCAATTGAGACTAAATTCATGACTAAAAAAATTACAATGCTTAGGCTTGAAGCCTTATTACAAGACCCAAAAAATTGGAACCTTAGTTAGATATCCACACAGGGCTGAGGAGCCTCTATCGGATTCTGGTGCCCACACCATCCAGTATGAGCCCAATTTTTGTATAAGAGAGGAGGTTATCCTATTTTGGAGTTCCACCGGGCCATATCCAGGAGTCAAAGGCCACTACATCAGCCCATTTGATTTTGTGTGACAACACAAGATCCAAGATACTTCTAGAAACCATGATTCCTTCCAGATGCCCTCTAGATGCCCAATTCCCTTCCAAATGCTAGAGTATATTCTCAGACCAGGGCATCCATGATTCCAGAGGTCCACCTACATCCCAGCCTAAGGAAATCAAGCCCAAGCCCTAAAGAAGCAAGATTCTATGAAATATTTCTGCTACTAGGCTACCAGGCCACCCCAGCTTCCAGAGGCCCAAGCCCATGTACCCAAGCCCCTTTGGGCTGGCCCCTTGCTGTCCCTAGAAGCCCAACACGACCCCTAAGTGTCCTTGAAGGGTTGACCAAGTCAAAGCTCAAAGGGAGGTGTCCTTAAGTGAAAAGGAGAAGACTAGTCTAACCTAGTTAGGATTTCTAGTTCTTTTAAACTTGTAATTTTAACCTAGGTAGGAAAGGACATGTAATCTAACTAGGAAAAGGCTTATTAACCTAAGTGTAACTCTAGTTAGAGAGGGCATGGGAATTCTATAAGTACCCCACCCCTCCCCCTCTTGTAATCACCTTTCTCTTATGAATACAATATTACTGAAATTTTGGTTTAGAAGCTTGTGTGCTTATGTTGGTGTTGGAGTTTTGTGTTTCTTTGGTTACTTTGTGTGCCCTAATCATCCTTGCTGCCCTAGCACCCTTCCACGCCTTAGCTTGCTGCCATCCAAGTCTTCACACGCCCAAGAAAGAGTGCCTTAGCTGCCGTCCAAGCCAAAGAGCATCCTCCTACTTCTAGCCGCTAGCTAATAACTTCTACCTTGATTTCAATTAAATCCTAGTTTCCATTCCAATTTTTATTTGCTGTTTTGATTGACCTCTAACGCTTGTAGGATCCTCGAGGTGTTTCACCTCTCCAGAGGAGGCTTTCCTTGCCTTCAATCTGGGTCCAGATCTACCTCAGATTCAAGGAACTGAAGCTTCTTCTTCTAGGCTCCAATTAGAGAGTGAGTGATCCTTTCCAATGCAAAGTTTTCAATCTCTGACTGGTAAGAAACCTTCCCTTATTTTAATTTCTGATTTGATAAAGATAAGCTATCCTAAACCAGGAGTTTCTCAACTCTCGAGTCCTGGCTACTTATTATCTTGCATGAGTTCTTTGCGATTATGATGATTCTTAGAATTGCTGATTACCTGCTAGTCTTTACTTTACTTTTAGAATTTAGCCTATAAATTAAATTATAAAAAAAAATTTAAAAAAATAGTTTACTATTTTTCCTACATGATTAACAATATTAGAGTCGTCTCGCATCAGTTTGGTATCAGAGCGGGTTTAGGATAGTTTTTATCTGCTTTGCATTCACAAATCCTAATTTCTGTATCCTCTCCACTGCATTAGGTATCTATTTTGCATCTGGTTTTAACCATCTAAGAATTTTATTTTTTTATGAAATTTACATGAATTGTTATCTATAGTGTCCTCTATTTTATCAAAGTTTTTAATTAATTTTATAGAAATCTTAAATCATTAAAATTTGGCATATTAGAAATCCTAATAGAATCCTAAAAATTTCTCCAACAGTCCAAAAACCCTAGGATTTGCATCATCATATGATTTTTTTTCTACATGAAATTTTGTAGATATCATCATCACTATCCATCCTCTGTTTTAGAATTTTTTTTGATTTTTTTTCTTTATCAGTAACTGTGTCAAATTCTACATCATCTTAAATCCTAATTTTCTGATTTCTGCTGATTTTGTACTTGACTAACTCAAACTTAATCAACTTCCAAACCCCCCAATTCCAAGCCAAACATTGTTTGCTAACCCCAGTAAACTTAAACTTAACTTGAAATCTCATAAATTAATTAAAAATTATTTTATTTTCTTATTGTTTTAGTTTGCATCAGGACCATTGAATGTTCATCATCTTTTAATCTAATCTTAAGGACAATCAATATAACATCAGGACATGAGGTCATAACCAATCCTGGGCCCAAAACAACCACCCAGCATTTCCACCAAAGCCTTAATTAAAATTGATTAGACTTAATTTAACCTAGAGAGCTAGGTGACACCAACAGGTCGGGTGATGGGGATATCGACTAGCCTAGAATTTGAAGCAGCTAAGATGAAACCTGAAGCCCAGCCCAAAACCTGAAGCCCAGCCCAGTCCAAAACCTGAAGCCAGCCTAACCCAGAAGCCAACCTAGAACCTAAAGCCAACCCAGCCCAAACCCTAGGGCCCAAGATCCTGGAGTCGATGAGCATACATCCCGGATCAACATGAATCTTGGAGCATATCCAAATGAAGATAATGTAAATTTTTTATGGGTGTACGAGGGATTGAGATATTAGGATTTTTTAGGATTTATCTCGATTGTTTGAAAGTTGTTTTAGGATTAGAGTTTTAGTTTTTAGGATTAGTTTATTTGGATTAGTTTGTTTCGAATAAATTTGTTTTAGGATTTGATATCGGATCTCCTAGTTTGTTGGGAAGTTTCGATTATTTTAGTCTATTTAAGGTGTCTTTTATTGTTGAAATAAAAGAAGCGGAGAATATTTTGAGAAAAGAGCTTGGGTGTGTCCTGACTCCCTTCCCCCCCTCTTTTCCGGTTCTTCCTCTTCTCGGATTCTTCTTTCTCTTTTCTCCTCCTAATTTCTCCTCCTCCCTCTGAGACATCCTGTTTCTCCTTCTCTCTATTTTCCTTTCCCCGGTTCTTCTTTCCTCTGGACTTTCCTGTTTCTTTCTTTATTCTCCTGGTTCCCTACTTCTTATTATAACTTTCTTGTCGCTCAAAAACTTACGAGGATCCTTCCGAAGTCTCCCCTATTTTCGACCAGATCCCACACCTCCGTCAGACTCTGCCCAAGCCGAACCGCCTCCCCTGTTTCAACTCATCTCCATCGACCATCATCGCTGATCACCGACCAGCATTCACTGCTCCAATGATCATGTTCACCGTTGCAGCTGCCATCCATCCCTCCGATGTCATCAATCCGGAGGATCCACGACCTAAAATTGAACATGATGACATCTTCCTGCTCCTCGCCCGCAACACCTCCGAGCCAGCACTTCGGTACCGCCCGCATAGCACACCCGCAGCCACAAGTCTATGCTTCCTTTCTTCCACCATCGCGTCTCTTCTTCGGTGAAGGTTTCCTAGAGGACACTAGCGAGAACCCTCCAGATTGACCCATTCTGAGACCATCGCCACCTTGCTGCCATCTCCGCCCAATCCACGTGATGCCACTAGCCACTGGAACCCCGTCCGTCCAGCCATCTTCTTCCCATTCTGCCATCATCCTCCACCTAGCGTCGATGCCGGCGAGCCCCTCTATGAGCCTCCCCTGTACCGGGATACCGTCCGTGGAGAAGAAGAAGCAAGGCCCCACATGAACGTGAATGCAAATGCTACGTTTGGGGTCGACTTCTCCTCCTGCACAATCCTCAGAGCATAACCGGCCCCCTGTCAACTTTAGTGAAAAAAAGAGAGAAAAAATATGAAAGGAAAAAAATATGAAAAAAAAGGTTTTATTTGAATAAAAAATTTGGGAAAAATAATTTGGGCCTGATTTAACCTAGCCTAGGGTCATTTCTTAACGACCAACGATCTGATCTCCTAGTATAAATCCTGATCAGGGTCTGTCCTATAGTAACTTGGTATCAGAGCACGTTTAGGTTAGGTTAGCTAATTTTATTTTAATTATATTATTAGTAAAAAAAATTTCATTATGCAGATCACGTGGTGCATCCTAGAGTCAGAAGATTTCTGAAGCCTGACTCGACGGAGTTAAGTTCTCCCCATCTTGGTGGAAATGATGGGGACATCGACTAGCCCAAAATCTGAAGCAGCCCAAATCAAACCTGAAGCCCAGCCCAGCCCAGAACCTGAAGCCCAGCCCAACCCAGAAGCCAACCTAGAACCTGAAGCCAACCTAGCCCAAACCCTGGGGCCCAAGATCTTGGAGTCGATGAGCACACATCTCGAAGCAACACGAATCTCGGAGCATATCCAAATGAAGATAATGTAAATTTTTTATGGGTGTACGAGGGATTGGGATATTAGGATTTTTTAGGATTTATCTCGATTGTTTGAAAGTTGTTTTAGGATTGGAGTTTTAGTTTTTAGGATTAGTTTATTTAGATTAGTTTGTTTCGAATAAATTTGTTTTAGGATTTGATATCAGATCTCCCAGTTTGTTGGGAAGTTTAGATTATTTTAGTCTATTTAAGGTATCTTTTATTGTCGAAATAAAAGAAGCAGAGAATATTTTGAGAGAAGAGCTTGGGTTTGTCCTGACTCCCTTCCCCCCTCTCTTCCGGTTCTTCCTCTTCTCGGATTCTTCTTTCTCTCTTCTCCTACTTTCTCCTCCTTCCTCTGAGACATCTTGTTTCTCCTTCTCTCTATTTTCCCTTCCCTGGTTCTTCTTTCCCCTGGATTTTCCTGTTTCTTTCTCTTTTCTCCTGGTTCCCTACTTCTTATTCTAACTTTCATGTCACTCAAAAACTTCCGAGGATCCTTCCGAAGTCTCCCCTGTTTTTGACCAGATCCCACACCTTCGTCAAACTCCACCCAGGCCGAACTGCCTCCCCTGTTTCAACTCATCTCCATCGACCATAACCGCTGATCACCGACCGGCATTCACTGCTCCAATGATCATGTTCACCATTGCAACTACCATCCATCCCTCCGATGTAATCGATCCGGAGGATCCACGGCCCAAAATTGAACACGATGACATCTTCCTGTTCCTCGCCCGCAACACCTCCGAGCCGGCACTCCGGTACTGCCCGCGTAGCACATCCGCAGCCGCAGGTCCATGCGCCTTTCTTCCACCGTTGCGTCTCTTCTCCGATGAATGTTTCCCAGAGGATAGGCGAGAACCCTCCAGATCGGCCCATTCCGAGACCATCGACGCCCTACTACCATCTTCGCCCGATCCGCACGATGCTGCCAGCCACTGGAACCCCATCCGTTCGGCCATCTTATTCTCGTTCCACCATCGTCCTCCACCTAGCGCCGACACTGGCAAGCCCCTCCGTGAGCCTCCCTTGTACCGGGATACTGTCCATGGGGAAGAAAAAGAAAGGCCCCGCACGAATGTGAATGCAAATGCTGCGTTCGGGGCTGACTTATCCTCCTGTACGATCCTCAGAGCATAACCGACCCCCTGCCGACTTTAGTGAAAAAAAAGAAAAAAAAAGAGAGAAAAAATATGAAAGGAAAAAAATATTAAAAAAAGGTTTTATTTGAATAAAAAATTTGGAAAAAAAAATTTGGGCCTGGTTTAACCTAGCCTAGGGTCATTTCTTAATGACCAACGATCCGATCTCCTAGAATAAATCTTGATCAGGGTCTGTCCCACACCATCGAGTCTAAGCTGTGTGGGCCAACTAGTGCATTTAATCCTTTAGCTATTACTGAAAGCTGGTGTCTAAGGCTGGGAGTCCAGAGTCAAACGACCTAAGTGATGTTGTGGTTTTTAATTAGGTCTCTGCGAAAGCAGGGGGGCCTCCCACACTCCCACCCCCTACCTGGCCAGTGGCAGGATTAGCTATTGGGTTAGGTGTAAGTTGAGCTGACCTACCTAGTTTTGGCTTTAGGTCTAGGAAACCCTAGATTGTACTAGTTTTTTTTTCTTTTGCATGCTTGGCTACATCATTCCACTTTGATTGTTTGATTTGTTGCATGACCACTAGATAAGGAACCCAATACCAAAAGTCCAAACCTCAACTCAGCCCAACTATGGATTCCAAATTTGAGGCCATTATGAACCAGCTTGCTCAATTAACTACCCAAATGAACCAATCCAATACCCAATCCCAAGCCCAGCTTGCCCGAATAGACCATAGGTTTGACCAATCCGATGCCCAAATTAATGCTAAACTTGACTAAACCCAAGATCAGTTAACCCAATTGATCTAAGCCCAAAGCCAAATAAACCAAAGATTCAACCAAGTAGACCAACAATTTGACCAGGCAACCACTAGGATCAACCAGTTAACCACTAGTTTTGACCAAGTAGGAGATCGGTTAGGAACTCTAGACAAGACCCATGGGACTAAACCCATAACCTATGAACTCATAACCCTTAGTCAGCCTGAGCCCAATAAGATTAGTACCCTTAGATATAAACCCAGTGTTAGTCTGAAGCACCTTAGCCAACCCACCCTTGTCAACCCAATCATTAGTCAGTTTTTCCTTAGTCTACCCTCCCTCTTACCACCTCATTGGTTCACCCAAATGACTTAGAAGAGGAAATATATGAGGCTGATCCAAGTCTGGTAGAGGACTGTAAGGATAAAGAGTCTATTGAAGATTTAGAAGAAGAAGAACCTATAAGTGACCTAGAGTTAGAAACCAACCCAGAATTAGTTGACCCAGTAGAAACCCAATAGAAATCAACTCAAAATTAGTTAAGTTGGAAGTTCAATACAACCAACCCAGTTCAACCATGGAGTCCTATCTTAGAATAGAGACCCTCCTTAAAGCCATGATTGAATGACTTGACTAATCCATTACACAATCCCAAACCCAGTTTTCCAAATCGACTACCCAAACCAACCAAATGATCCATAGGGTTGATCCAATAGATACCCAGGTAGAAGACCACCCAATATTAGTTGAACCTAACCATACCTAAGTAGGAGCAGAGCTAGATTTAGCCAGCCTTAGCCATACCTAGATAGTAACCAACATAAAGTTAGCTAGCCATGTAGTGGAAGAGTCATTAGAGGAAGAAATCCATGACCCTGTGACTGTAACTCTACCTGAGGAGACTTTAGAAGAGAATCCAGTTGTAGAACCCAGTCCTAAATTTCATGAGCCTGAAGAATTTATTAAGGACTTGATCTCTTTAGACCAATATCCTCAGGGTGAAGTCATTGTTGGGAATTGTGTCCCAAAGCCAATCACCAGGGATGTAGGCGGTTGTGCTCAGTATTGTACTCATTTTATGAATTAATAAAATATTATTTTTGGCAACTCATCACATATTTAATTTTCCTGAAATGAACTCTTTCCATGTGATGAAGTCCTTAGGACTACACTGACTTCGATACAGAGAGGATGTATCGAGTGGTCCTTAAACACTGTTCACAACCAAAGGATATATTATACTGGACGGCAATATATCAAGTATAGGTTGTTGTAGTTCACATCGTTTGGTTGTCCTCTTGACCAAATGAGTGTGGTGACACTGATGTGATCTGCAAGTGGGATATGTGATATCTTATTGAACGTGACTCCGTGCAGCCCCTTTCTGCCAAAGGGATACTCACGATTGGATATGGGTATATGTGTCCCTCTGACCTGAGGTCATCATGGTAGCTTGCAAGCAACTCCCTGTGCTTTGGTGCCGGACTACCCGGATTTTTAATCCGGTGACGGAAGGTTTCTAGGTACAAGCAAGTACTTATGGAGCAGTGATGGACCAAGATGGAATTGACCTGTCCAAATAGTTTGGATTGAATGTCTCGCAGAATCTCAATTTAGCAAATCCTCGGTCGGGGTAGTCTTAGTGAAGAGTCACTGTGCTTGCGAGGTTGAGACATGTAGTCGACTGACTTAGTCTGGGTTGGCAGCCCAATCTCAGTCGTCCTGAGCATTAGAGGTCAAAGGGATGAATTATACGATAACCATATGCCAGAGGTTCGATAGTTTGCTCCCGCATCTTCGACCTATCCGGATGCCGGGATCCATTGCTAGATGGTTTCCTGTGCTGGTACTAAAATTGTTCTAGTGCTACCATTTAGGTTCGAACCTATGAGGTCACACGCCATAGAGGATAACTCTCTGATTCGGATACCGATTACGATTGGAAATCATCTCGATTTTATGGTCACAGTATTTTTGAGCACTCTTTTTCCCGTCTTGCCCTTGTCTATGTCAACCAAAAATTATTCCGGGTTGACCAGCACTGCGCCAGGATTTTTCTGAATCAGTTTTGAACTAATTCAGAGTTCGTTTCGGCCTCCAATTGGTTGTGAACCAATTTTATTCCTTGAACCAAGTTCAATTGGATTGAACCGTTTGGTTTTATGGGATTGATCCAAGTGGTTTAAAAATTGGGTTTGAACCAATTTTTGGCTTGGACCGGTTATTTGAACCAATGTTTACTCCTTGGACCGTTTACATGGTCATTTGTTTTTGCTGGAAGGCCAAACGAATGAGAAAATAAAATTTCGAAAACGTCGGGAATGCCAAACGTCCTCACACGCATCTCTTCCTCTTCTCCCTCCACTATTGATTAATGGCTTTAATCCCTTGTTTATGGCTGTTAAATGGGTTAACTGCAGCCGATGACCTCTTGGCCTCCCACCCTCTCCGTTGTCTTCTCCCTGCACCTTATATAAACTCCAAGCCATCCCTGTTTTCAAGTAGAGAAGTTTTCACCGTGAGTTGGGAAATTATCCACCGTGTGAGATCCAAGGGAAAGTAATAAAAAGATCTGGGCATTCCTCTTCTTTGAGAGGCTTAAGGAGAGAGTTTTGGGCTGGGTTTAAAAGCCTTAGAGGGAGAGAAAATCCCATTGTTCCAAGCTCAAGTTCTACCCATTTCTGCTGCAAAATTCTGAGACCGTGAAGCCCTCTTCCGGTGGCTAGCACCGTGCATGGAGGTGGATCCGAGAGCCCCGGGTGTGTCTCCCCTCTAGAGGGAGTACCTTTCTACTCCTAGGAGCAAACCACATGAGCCGGGATCACTCCAGCTGCTCCGAAACAAAGGCCAAAGTCTGCTACCCAGTTCTGTTGCAAAAATCTAGCAGCAGACTTTGGTGATTTATTTTAATTTTTTGGCTTAGATTTGTTTGCAGTAATTGGTGGCAAATCGAAGAAGACTTGTCCAAGTTGCTGCTGCTCAAATTTGGGAGCAAACGGAGATCCGGAAGGAGGTGTTCCGACGACGTTTTGCAAGCCAAAAACAGGGTCCCAAGGAGGAAGACGACTGGAATAACTTTATTCCAGTTATTCCAGTCTATTCCAGGTTTATTCCATAGTTATTCTAGGCAAAATAAAAGGTATGGAAAATTATTTTTTAATCATGCATGGATAGATTAAATTGTTTAATATTTTATAAATATTTTATATGGTTATGCATGCCTAAATGCAACTAGATTTAGATTAGTTCCTGGCGGAGCAGATTTTCGCTGCGTGAATTTTAAAAATTGTTTTAAAATCCAATCTGCTCCCGCAAATGTTTGCATGCCTAGTGTAGGATCTTGTCAAACCACCTGCATCTGTTTACTTTCAGTCATTCCTTTAACCCCAATTGATCTCTTCCCTAAAATCAATAACCCATTTTTCCATCAAGCCGACCTTATAGGAATACCTCACACCCATAAGGTAAATCTCATTAGTATAGGACTCATCCCTGAAATACCTTCTTGTCTCTTAGTTTACCAGATTAACCCCAAACCCTTTTTCAATCAGACTAACCCTGAATCCACCTCATATTTTCTGCCTTTTCATGAATTTTCTTATGTTTCTTTAACCATGCATTTGCATTTTATAGAAGTAAGCATACTGCATTCATACATTGTGCATGTTAGGTTTGCATCTTACTTCTTGCATACCCTTTGACATTTAGTAGGTATACATAGTAAATTTTCATGTACATGCCATGCTAGGGTCAAACCTAGAGAGTTTATAGTGTGTTAGGTTAAACCCTAGAAAGTCTAATAAAATTTCCTTCGATAGGAAAGTTTAGTCGAGTCTAATAGGTATTAGTTGAGTCCAATAAAATTCATAGTCCTAAATTACATATCTACACCTACACTAGCCTCTACACAGTATATGCATCATGAAATTAGTCAAGAGTTGAACCTCAGTAATGAACTAAATAACAACTTGGCTAATTCTAAAAGGAAAGATAAAGAATTTTATGTAGAGAAATATGTGGCTGTAAAGGAATTTTCTGCTCGCGAAGCTAGGCCATCCAAAATAATGAATAGTAGTGGACCCAATGCCTATATACCTGAGATATCACCTATTTTAGGTATTATATCCACCTTCATCATCTCAAACTTTGTAAAGTCTAGGGAGCCAACAATGATACCCAGCGAGCTCCTTGAACCACTCCCGTTCTTTGTGAGTGAACCCACCCCAAAGCGACCACATACAATTTGGCCTATTGGTGATAAAAAGATTGAGAGAATCTTGGATGATCAAGCTATCGGTATCCAAGATAGAGGCTATCAAAGGTATTTGGTTCGCTGGTAAGGTCGGCAAGAATCTGAGGACTTGTGGAGTACTGGTGAGGATCCGCAATGCCTCAACCCATACCCTCCTTGAGCATTGAGAGCCAAATTGACCCATACTCGACGGGATCGAGTTCCTCCTGCCTCGGAAGAATTGGTGGGGATACCAGGATTAGACATAGTTCACTGGATCCCATATGGTTTAATTAGTCATATGTCAAAGTTTTAAAAATTTTGTAAATAATTAAGATTAAGTCATGTAATAAATTGAGGTTAGTTGATTTGTTTCAACCCTCAATCTAGTCAGTATTGAGTCCTGTACTTTAGTTTTGAGTCCAGTATGAGCCCAATTTTTGTACAAGAGAGGAGGTTACCCTATTTTAGAGTTCCACCAGGCCACATCCAGGAGTCAGAGGCCATTACATCAGCCCATTGGATTTTGTGTGACAACACAGGATCCAAGATGCTTCCAGAAATCCTGATTCCTTCCATATGCCCTCCAGATATCCAAATTTCCTTCTAGATGCTAGAGTATATTCCCAGACCAGGGAATTCATGATTCTAATGGTCCATCTACATCCCAGCCCAAGGAAATCAAGCCCAGGCACCAAGTCCAAGTCCTAAAGAAGCAAGATTCCATGGAATATTCCTGCTACTAGGCTACCAGACCACCCCAGCTTCCAGAGACCCAAGTCCATGCACCCAAGCCCCTTTGGGCTGGCCCCTTGCTGTCCCTAGAAGCCCAACACACCCCCTTGGTATCCTTGAAGGGTTGACCAAGTCAAATATCAAAGGGAGGTGTCCTTAAGTGAGAAGAAGAAGACTAGTCTAACCTAGTTAGGATTTCTAGTTCTTTTAAACTTTGTAATTCTAACCTAGCTAGGAAAGGACATGCAATCTAACTAGAAAAAGGCTTATTAACCTAAGTGTAATCCTAGTTAGAGAGGGCATGGGAACTCTATAAATATCCCATCTGATGGGGCAAATAGCTCTAATACCAATATGATGGGGCACATAGCTCTGATACCAATAAGATAATGCGGGATGGTTACGATGCGATGTAGGATAATTCAATTTTAGCCTAGATGATTTAGAGAGCAATGATCATAATAAAGCAACTAACATAATAGATTGAAGAGAGTAAAGAAGGCAATTAACCACTTACCCACAATCCGCTCTGCAAGCTATGAAGAATAAGGACCAGACGGCTAGGAAACCATCTAAGATCAAGCTATTCCATGCTTCAATTACCAAATATATTAAGAAAAGGATTGGTTACTTACTCTAATGGAGATTCCCTTCAACTCAAGATGGATCTGCTGCTTGGTCGCTCAGATTTCATAGTAGGATGAAGATCGGGACTCCAGATTTCAAATCTATCATCAGATCTTGGTTCGGAAGCAAAGGATCCATCCTTTAAAGTCCTTGAACACATGGAATCTACAGAGAAGGTAGCAAATAAGATTTTAAGAACAAAGTAAGCAGGCTCCAAAATGAAAAAAAAGAAATGTTGGATGTGTAGGGCTTGTAGAAGATTGATAGTAACTTGATGAATCTGGCAGAACCTCCACTCAAGGACCTCACCGCCTTGAGCTCTCAAGGACCTCCCCGCCCTTAGAGAAAATCGCTAAGCCTAGCCAGCTTTATGGAAGAAGAAAGACAGCATTTCATTTCATAAATCAATAATCATTTCATTTACAAGGGGGTATGGGGTCCTATTTATAAGGTTCTTCACACATGAAGATTTCATAGGACTCCTTTGAATTTAAATTACATTTAAATTTGAATTCTAAAACACTCCTTAGCTTTTTGACTCCTTCCTTGAATTTTGAATTTTAAATTCCTTCTCTCCATGGCTTGGGCGACGACATGAAAAAAAGTATTCGGGAAAATGAAGATGGGGTGCTAATCTCCTTCTTATTTAGCGCTAAACCTTTCTTAATTTGGTTTTTATTCCGCTTGATCAACAACATGGGATAAGAAGGCCTCTTCAAATGTGTAGGTTTGAATTTAAAATCTCCTCCTTTGAATTTGAGATGATCCTCCTTTTATCTTGGACTTTTTCCTTTGAATTTTGGATGAGCCTCCACTTATCTTGGACTTTCTTCCATTTAAAATTTGAATGGACCATGGGTGGGTGTCATCTTGGAGTGGGCGACAAAAGGGAATGAGGGGGTGCTAGATAAGAAGCAGAGTCTTTCTATTTTACTCTTCTCAATTGGTGCCTCCTTGAAATGGGCAATGAAAATGGATGGATGCCTCTCTTGGATAAGGATAATTTAAAGTTGTCCAAATATCCAGTTGTCCCAATGTTAGGATGTTCCAATGTCCGAATGTTTGGTGAAAAATTTGGACAACCCCTTTTTGGCTTAGAATTGATCCACCAAAGTGATGATGACTTGGGTCTTGGATAATTATGACTCTCCTTGACTTATTCAAGCACTAATTACAGGACTCAAATTGGATAATTCACCAAATAAGCAAATTAATGCTATTTACAAGACTCTTAAACCAATTGATGGACTCAATGGACTCAATCGATAAATCAACAACCCTAATTGACCAAATTACACTCAATTTGATCAAATTACAACTCAATTTGACATAATTACAAACTCAAAACAACTGGGACTCGAGTGCTCTTTGTGAAGAACACATGGACTTACTCATTGGTGATCCAAATTGAATTGAAAAATGTTTGCTTCTCTTCTGGCTCTTGTGTCCTCACCAATTCTCCTGGGGTGGGAGGAACTCGACCCCGTCGAGTATGGGTCAATTCGGCTCTGGTAATGTTCTAGCAAGTCAGAGTTCAACTTTTGAAGATCCTCTCTGGTGATCCAAGAATCCTCAGACTCAGGTCTCCCTTGCCAACAAACCAGATATCTTTGATAGTTCTTATTTCTAGTAGTTATGATCTTATCATCCATGATCTGCTCAATCTTTTCTCTCCTATCTTGTAATTTGGCTGGTGGACATTTTGGGATAGGGTCACTCTCAAAGGTGGGATCAAGCTTAAATGGTTTACTAGGTATCACCATTGGTTCCTTAAACTCGACTAGATCAGATATATTGAAGGTCAGACTAATACCTAACTCAGATGGTAATTCTAGCATATAAGCATTAGATCCAATCTTCTTTATAATCCTATATGGTCCAGCACTACGGGCATGTAGTTTTTTTATGGTTACGACTAGAAAACGTTCAGGTCGTAACCTGATCATGACAAAGTCCTCTTCGTTAAACTCTTTAAATCTCTTATGTAAGTTAGCCTCGTGCTCATATATAACTTATTGCTCTTTTTAATTTTGTTACTGATTTCTTTATGCAATGCTTTGACATGCTGTGCAAATGACTCGATTGATTTGGAAATGCGGGCATGCATGAGTAATGGAATCAAATCTAAAGGCTTTCATGTCTTGTACCCATGTACAATCTCAAAAGGACTCTTACCAGTAGACCTATTGACTGAACTATTATAAGCAAACTCAGCTCTAGACAGTAATAGGTCCCAATTGCTAGTATTCTCCACTACCAGACATCTTAACAAGTTTCCTAGACTTCGGTTCACTACCTCGGTCTGGCCATCAATTTGAGGGTGATAAGTAGTAGAAAACTTTAGCTTAATCCCTAACATATACTAGAAGGTTTTCTAGAAATAACTTGTGAACCGTACATCCCTGTCAGACAAAATTGTCTTGGATAAACCATGTAATCTTACCACCTCATCTAGGAAAAGTTTGGCGACTTTAGAGGCATCGAATGTTTGTGAACAAGGAATGAAATGCGCTATTTTGAAAAATCTGTCTACCAAGACAAAGATGGAATCTTGTCGCCTCATGGTTTTGGGTAAACCTAGAACAAAGTCCATACTTAGATCTTGCCAGGGGCAGTCGGGCACAGGCAAAGGGGTATAGAGGCCAGTGTTCTGTCTTTGCTGCTTCGCAACAGCACAAGTTCTACACCTAGCCACTATTTGTGTTACATTTCTCTTAAGACTTGGCCAGAAGAATTGGTCCTCCATTGCCAGAATAGTCTTATTTCTTCCAAAATGTCTTGCTAAGCCTCCAGCATGGATCTCCCAAATCAGAAATTCCCTAAGGGATGTTCTAGGTATGCAAAGCTTATTTCCCTTAAAAGATAACCATCTCGCAAAGCATAATCACTATCCAAACTAGATGGTCCTTGCTTGATTTTCTTATAACATTTCCCAAAATCTGGACAAGACTCATACTGCTCCTTGAGCTTGTCAAATCCAACAACCTCAGCATTGACACAATTCAACAACATTGAACGACGACTAAGGGCATCTGCAACCTTATTCTCTAAACTAGCTTGATGCTTCAACACGAAAGTATAAGACTGGAGATACTCTACCCACTTAGCATGTCTTAGATTTAATTTCTTCTGAGAGTTTAGAAAACTAAGTGCCTCATGGTTAGAGTACAAAACAAATTCCTGTGGTAGTAAATAATATCTCCAATATTTCAATGCTTGTACTACTACATAAAACTCTTTATCGTAGGTTGAGTACTTGGATTTAGCCTCATTTTATTTTTCACTAAAAAAGGCTACAAGATGACTCTCTTGACTAAGTACTTCTCCTATGCCAACACCCGAGGCATCACAAGCAACTTCAAACACTTTAGAAAAATCAGAAGTCTCAAGGTCGGGGCTTGTGTCATCTTCTCTTTTATCACTAGGAAGGCTCTATCAGCATTCTTGGTCGACTTAAAGGCTCCCTTCCTGATCTGTAATCGGTGCCACAATGGTGCTAAATCCTTTGATTAATCTTCTATAGAAGGTGGCTAATCCATGAAAACTATGAACATCATAGATATTCCTAGGTATGGGCCACTTAACTATTGATTTGATATTCTCAGGATCAGCTGACACTCCCTCTGGGTCATTACAAAATCTAAAAAGACTATCCTAGTGGTCATGAAGCTACACTTCTTAAGATTGGCATGCAGGTTCTCTTTCCTAAGTGTCTGACACACTAGATAAAGATGGTCTAAGTGATCCTTCCTTGTCTTACGATATATGAGGATATCATTAAAGTATACAACCACAAATTTTCCTATAAAGGCTCTCAATTCTTGGGTCATTATTCTTATAAAAGTGCTAGGAGTATTGGATAAGCCAAAAGGCATTACCAACCATTCATACAAACCATCCTTAGTCTTAGAGGCTATTTTCCATTCATCCCCAATTCTGATCCAACTTGATGATAGCCACTTTTGAGGTCAATCTTCGAGAAAATGGTTGATCTGGCCATCATATATAACATATCGTCCAAACGGGGAATTGGAAACCTATACTTAACAGTGATTTTGTTGATGGCTCTACTGTCGACACACATCCTCCAAGTGCCATCTTTTTTAGGGGTTAACAAGGCTGGAACTGCACAAGGACTAAGACTCTCTCTAATGAATCCTTTCTAAAAAAGCTCCCTTACTTGTCTTTGCATCTTTAAGTGTTCATAGGGTTCATCCTATAATGTGGAGGTTTGGCAATGTAGCTCCTGGACTAGGTCTATGGCATGTTGGATGTCCCTTAATGGTGGCAATTCATTTGGCAAGTATTCGAGAAAAACATCTTGAAAGTCTTTCAAAAACTCTACAACTTCCTTAAGGTGTTCAGGTTTAGGTTGTTCATGAGTCTCTTTAACCACTAAAACTCCAATGGGTGCACCTCCAATGATTTCTCTTTCTAGTTCCTTAGCAGTAATTAGGTTCAATCCTGGCTTCTCTTCTTTCAAATTACTGGACCCCCTCTTAATGTGATCCTTGGGTGGGGTTGAATTTATGACTATCCTCTTACCTTGATAATTAAAGGAACAAGAATTTGATCTTCTAAATAGGGTAACATCATGGTCATATAACCAGGGTCTTCCCAAAATTATGCTACTAACTCCCATAGGAAACACATCGCACCAAACCTTCTCTTGGTATGACTGGAAATGGATTGTGACCTGACAAATCGACTTAATGGGAATTGAGGTTGCATCAATCCATGAAACCTTATAGGGGTTGGGATGGGGTGCTGTAGGTAAACCTAAACTTTTGATTGTATTGGTAGAAATGGCATTGATACAGCTCCCACTGTCTATAATGATCTTACACACTTTGTCCCCTAATTTGATGAAGGTTTGCAGGATGTTGGTCCTACGCCAGTCCTCGTTCTTCCTAGTCTGAGCTAGAATGGACCTAACAACTCCTACAAGGTCAGGTGACTCTATTTCCTCCTCGTTACCTTCATACTCTTCTGCTAAGTCAAGCTCAGCTTCATATACTTCCTCTCCACACTCTTCAGCTGCTTCAGGTTCCTCTTCTTCTCCTATCTCTCCTATGTGTAGGTTTTGTATAGGGCATTTGTTAGCAAAATAGCCAACCTGATGACACCTAAAACACTCTACATTCTGACTTCCTCCTCCATATACTATAGGTACTTTTCCTATGTCATTCATATGACCTATTGGTGCCATTCCTCGATCATCCACTCGACCAATTGGTGCCTTTCCTTGATCATCCATTCAACCTACTAGTGTGGATTGACTAGGCCGGTTAACAGGAACTTGGCTTGACCTATTTCTAAGGTTACTAAACCTATTGAGTTCAGGTCGATAGATAGGTTGTCTTCTTTGAAATCATTCACAGTCTCTAGCAACCTGGTAAGCATGTTCCAAATCATGTACTTTCCTTAGAAATAGTTCCCTTCTAATATCCTCATTCAAGCCTTTTCTAAACCTAGATAGTGTCATAGATTCTAACTTGACTACACCACATCACATAACAAACTCGTCGAACTTGGCAATGTACTCGATCACTATCTTACTACCTTGGGTCAAGTCCTACCATTGATCCAATAGCCTTTGTTGATATGGTTAATGGCACATACTTCTCTCTCAACTTGTCCTTCATATCCCTCCATGTAACTATGGGCATATGTCCTCTCTGAAGGATCAATCTCTCAGTATTACCCCAATACAATCGTGCTTGTCAGACTAACTTGAACTTTACAAATTTCACCTTTTGCTCCTCCAACATTTCATACATTCAAAATATTGATCCATATCGCTCTCCTAATCTATATAGACCTTAGGATCTAAGTTCCCATCGAACGTGGGTGCATCAAATTTGACACTCCTAAAAGCTCTATCTTCTTCAGTTTCATCCTGAGTTGGGCGTCTAGGATTTGGATTAGGAATAGGATCAGGACATTGGGCTCTAGGAATATGAACTGGAGTGGGCCTAGGAGGCGTAATGTTAGGATAAGACACATGAGATTCCTCAAGGGTTCCCATTCTATGCTCAATTTGGTCTAGCCTACCACTCAACTGCCTAAAATATTCAGTCAAAGTATGCCTAAACTATTCAGTCAAAGTATGCCTAAACTATTCAGTCAAAGTACGCATCAGGATTTCTGGACTGAAATCTATAGATGCAGATGTACTGGCATGAGTCTATTGATCTTGGTATGGGGTACCTGCCCTAGTAGACATGCAGTGCAAACAATACAAATCAACCTAAGTCTAGGGTTCCTAGACCTAAGGGCCAATATAGTGCTTAGTCAAGGTAATAACTAAGACTGTAGTAACTCCTCGATTGGCCAAGTAAGAGGTGGGGTGGTGGGAGGCTCCCCTCACTTTTGTGAGGTCCTAATTAAAGAACCACCAGTCCGCTTATGATGTTTGCCTCTGGACTTCTAGTCTTAGACACCAATTCTCAGAAGCACACACAGAAGTGACTACTACAATGGGTTAACACGTATATAAAACCCGACATGTTGCTGTCCCTAGCTTAAGTGCTACTCGATTTTAATTAAGGCTTAGGACTATGCAAATGAGGTTGGTTGTTTTGGACTAAGGAAAGGGTCTTAATCCTTCCCTTATGTTATATTGCTTGCCCTTAAGTGTTTTCAAGTAAAATGAATGCACAATCAACACTAGCATTCAAAATTTAAACTTTAAATTTCAAATTTAAGTTTAGATTTCAGATTTGAATTTTAAATTTTAATTTTTTTAAATTTTAAATTTTAAATTGCAGAAATTAAACTTTTATGGAATTTAAACTATATGCTAAAATTCTAAAATAGAAATGTTCTTAGATAGTAATCAGGCTTGCAGAGATTCTATAAACCGAATTAAATCCTAAAAAAATACCAAAAAATAAAACCAAATGGAATGAATCCAACAAAATAAAATTCAGAATTTTTTGATCTTCCTACATATAGAAACAATTAAAATAACAGACTATGTACTGGAATGGATGGGATGCAGAAAATTAACCCTAAAAGATGCAATTTCTCTTTGTTTTCTTCTTCAGGGGTCAATTTACAGTGGCACCCCTACACGCCATAGAAAATTCCTTTGAATGGGATGTGAGGATTTTGCAGCCCTACTTTTTTCTATGATCGGACGGCCACGGTGAAGCACCCGATCCAAGTACTTAAAGAGAATTCAACAAGCATGAAACTCTAATCTAACCTAATGCTCTGATACCAATATGATGGGGAGTATTACCCCAATACAATCGTGCTTGTCGGACTAACTTGAACTTTGCAAATTTCACATTTCGCTCCTCCGACATTTCATACCATTCGAAATATTGATCCATGTCGCTCTCCTAATCCATATAGACCTTAGGATCTAAGTTCCCATCGAACATGGGTGCATCAAATTTGACACTCCTAAAGGCTCTATCTTCTTCAGTTTCATCCTGAGTTGGGTGTCTAGGATTTGGATTAGGAATAGGATCAGGATGTTGGGCTCTAGGAATATGAACTGGAGTGGGCCTAGGAAGCGTAATATCTGGCTGAGACACATGAGATTCCTCAAGGGTTCCCATTCTATGCTCAATTTGGTCTAGCCTACCACTCAACTATCTAAACTGTTCAGTCAAAGTATGCCTAAATTGTTCAGTCAAAGTATGCCTAAACTGTTCAGTTAAAGTATGCATCAGGCTTTCTGGACTGAGATCCATAGATGCAAATGTACTGGCCTGAGTCTATTGATCTTGGTATGGGATACCTACGCTAGTGGACATGCAGTACAAACAATACAAATCAACCTAAGTCTAGGTTTCCTAGACCTAAGGGCCAATATAGTGCTTAGTCAAGGTAATAACCAAGACTGTAGTAACTCCTCGATTGGCCAGGTAAGAGGTGGGGTGGTGGAAGGCTCCCCTCACTTTTATAAGGTCCTAATTAAAGAACCACTAGTCCGCTTATGATGTTTACCTCTGGACCTCTAGCCCTAGATACCAATTCTCAAAAGCACACACAGAAGTGACTACTACAATGGGTTAACACGTATATAAAACCCGACCTGTTGCTATCCCTAGCTTTAAGTGCTACTCGATTTTAATTAAGGCTTAGGACTATGCAAATGAGGTTGGTTGTTTTGGGCTAAGAAAATGGTCTAAATCCTTCCCATGTTATATTGCTTGCCCTTAAGTGTTTTCAAGTAAAATGAAAGCACAATCAACACTAGCAATTCAAAATTTAAACTTTAAATTTCAAATTTTAAGTTTAGATTTCATATTTGAATTTTAAATTTTAATTTTTTAAAAATTTTAAATTTTAAATTGCAGAAATTAAACTTTTATGAAATTTAAATTATATGCTAAAATTCTAAAATAGAAATGTTCTTAGATAGTAATCAGGCTTGCAGAGATTCTACAAACCAAATTAAATCCTAAAACAATACCAAAAAATAAAACCAAATGGAATGAATCCAACAAAATAAAAATCAAGATTTTCTGATCTTCCTACATACATAAACAATTAAAACAACGGACCATGTACTGGAATGGATGGGATGCAGAAAATTAATCCTAAAAGATGCAATTTCTCTTCATTTTCTTCTTCACGGGTCAATTCACAACGGCACCCCTACATGCCATAGAAAATCCCCTTTGAATGAGATGTGAGGATTTTGCAACCCTACTTTTTTCTATGACCGGACGGCCACAGTGAAGCACCCGATCCAAGTACTTAAAGAGAATTCAATAAGCATGAAACTCTAATCTAACCTAATGCTCTGATACTAATATAATGGGGCATATAGCTCTGATACCAATAAGATGATGCGGGATGGTTACAATGCGGTGTAGGATGATTCAATTTTAGCCTAGATGATTTAAGAGCAATGATCATAGTAAAGCAACTAACATAATAGATTGAATAGAGTAAAGAAGGTAATTAACCACTTACCCACAATCCGCTCCACAAGCTATGAAGAATAAGGACCCGACGGCTAGGAAACTATCTAAGATCAGGCTATTCCATACTTCAATTATCAAATCTAATGAGAAAAGGATTGGTTACTTATCCCAATGGAGATTCTCTTCAACTCGAGATGGATCTGCTATTTGGTCGCTCAGATTTCGTAGTAGGATGAAGATCGAGACTCCAGATTTTAGATCTACCAACAGATATTGGTTTAGAAGCAAAGGATCCATCATTTAAAGTCCTTGAACACTTGGGATCTATAGAGAAGGCAGCAAATAAGATTTTAAGAACAAAGTAAGCAGGCTCCAAAATGAAAAAAAAGAAATATTGGATGTGTAGGGCTTGTAGAAGATCGATAGCAGCTTGATGAATCCGGTAGAACCTCCACTCAAGGACCTCCCCGCCCTTAGAGAAAATCACTAAGCTTACCCAGCTTTGTGGAAGAAGAAAGACAGCATTTCATTTTATAAATCAATAATAATTTCATTTACAAGGGGGTATGGGATCCTATTTATAGGATTCTTCACATATAAAGATTTCATAGGACTCCTTTGAATTTAAATTATATTTAAATTTGAATTCTAAAACACTCCTTGGCTTCTTGACTCCTTCCTTGAATTTTGAATTTTAAATTCCTTCTCTCCATGGCTTGGTTGACAACATGAAAAAAAGTTTTGGGAAAATGAAGATGGGGCGCTAATCTCCTTCTTATTTAGTGCTAAACCTTTCTTAATCTGATTTTTATTCTCCTTGATCGGCAACATGGGATAAGAAGGCCTCTTCAAATGTGTAGGTTTAAATTTAAAGTCTCCTCCTTTGAATTTGAGATGATCCTGCTTTTATCTTGGACTTTTTCCTTTGAATTTTGGATGAGCCTCCACTTATCTTGGACTTTCTCCCATTTAAAATTTGAATGGACCATGGGTGGGCGTCATCTTGGAGTGGGCGACAAGAGGGAATGAGGGGGCACCAGATAACAAGCAGAGTCTTTCTATTTTACTCCTCTCAATTGGCACCTCCTTGAAATGGGCGATGAAAATGGATGGACGCCTCTCTTGGATAAGGATGAATTTAAAGTTGTCCAAATATCCAGTTGTCCAGTTGTCCCAATGTCAGGATGTTCCAATATCCGAATGTCTGATGAAAAATTTGAACAACCCCTTTTTAGCTTAGAATTGAACCACCAAGGTGATGATGACTTGGGTCCTGGATAATTATGATTTCCCTTGACTTATTCAAGCACTAATTATAGGACTCAAATTGGACAATTCACCAAACAAAGCAAATTAATACTATTTACAAGACTCTTAAACCAATTGATGGACTCAATGGACTCAATCGATAACTCAACAACCCTAATTGACCAAATTATACTCAATTTGATCAAATTACAACTCAATTTGACCTAATTACAAACTCAAAACAACTGGGACTCGAGTGTTCTTTGTGAAGAACACATGGACTTACTCATTGGTGATCCAAATTGAATTGGAAAAGGTTTGCTTCCTCTTCCTGGCTCTTGTGTCCTCACCACCACCCCTCCCCCTCTTGTAATCACCTTTTTCTTATGAATACAATATTGCTGAAATTTTGGTTTAGAAGCTTGTATGCTTGTGTTGGTGTTGGAGTTTTCATGTTTCTTTGGTTACTTTGTGTGCCCTAATCATCCTTACTGCCCTAGCACCCTTCCACGCCTTAGCTTGCTACCATCCAAGTCTTCACACGCCCAAGAAGGAGTGCCCTAGCTACCGTCCAAGCTAAAGATCATCCTCCTACTTCTAGCTGCCAGCTTCTAACTTCTACCTTGATTTCAATTAAACCTTAGTTTCCATTCTATTTTTGTTTGCTATTTTGATTGACCCCTGATGCTTGTAGGATCCTGAGGTATTTCACCTCCCTAGAGGAGGCTTTCCTTTCCTTCAGACCGGGTCCAAATCTGCCTCGGATTCAAGAAATTGAAGCTTCTTCTTCCAGGCTCCAATCAGAGTGTGAGTGATCCTTTCCACTGCAAAGTTTTTAATCTCTGACTGGTAAGAAACATTCCCTTCTTTTAATTTCTGATTTGATAAAGATAAGCTGTTGGCTTTGGCTCCTTAGTTTTGATGATTAACAAATGGTTGAGTATATGTTTGGACTAATGTTTCATTTCAAGATAAAGTTTCAGGCCTTAGGTTATTCAAAAAGAGTATCAAGAGTACAATGATAAAACCAAGCTTGCTTGATTTGGGAAAGAGCTCTTCTACCTTAAACAAGATCAAATTTCTCATATTGGACCTTCATATTAAGAAGTAATTGACAAAAGAAATAAAGGCCTAGAGAAACTCAAGCATGGCACGCACCTCTCCAGAGTTTCAAAAAATTTCAGACCAGAGGTCGACCTCCAGAGGTCGACACCTTGCCAAAGGTCAACCACCAGAGGTCGACTCATGAAGAAAAGAAAAGTTCAGCAAGGCTGGCACGGCAAAATTTCAGTGGCATGCTTCAAAGGTCACCACCTGAGGTCGACACCTGTCCAGAGATCGACACCAGAGGTCGACTCATCGCCTGAGAATTCAAACTGGGCAGAACTATAGTTTTATGGATTTTTGCTTAAGATAAACTGAGGTCGACTCATGAGGTCGACACTTGACCCAGAGGTCGACTCATGAGGTCGACTCATGGCATAACGGCTAGTTTTTCTGAACTTTTGATTTGATTTCTAACGACCATAAACGGCCATATTTTTGATTCTAATGGTCTTGTGGAGTTGTTTCAGCTTGAATGAAGTATTTAACCTCCACCTAACTTCAAAAAAGAAAGGGAGACAAAGTGAAAAAGAAGAGAGTAAAAGTACAAAGCTTTCAATCAATCCTAAGCCAAAAAGAGAGAAAATCCAAGAGATTCCTTAGCCAAAAGCTTTCCATTTTTGAGGAATCCAGCTTTCAAGTCTTTGGCATTTAGTGAGGTCCAAGATTCCAAAAGGAAGACTTGAAGAGTCTCCAACAAGAGCTATATCGAATTGTTTTTTGCTCAAAAAGAGTTTGTATTGTTTTTATTCATTGTATTCATACTCTATTTGTGCTAGCATAGTTTCAAGGAATTTGAAACTAGTGTGAGGTTTGTTGGTGAGCCAATTGATAAAACCAACTAGGGTTGATTGTAAGCCCGAAGCCAAAACAAGTGTGTAAGGTTTGTTGGTGAGCCTAGGTAACAAAACCAACTTAGGTTTTGACTTGTGAGCCTTGTAAAACAAGTTGGCTGTAATCTAGAGAAGATTATAGTGGAAATTCCCAAGTGGAGCTTGGGGAGTGGATGTAGGTGCTAGGTACACCGAACCACTATACGTTTTGTGTGTTTGCATTGCTTTACTCTCTATTGCTCTTTAATTGTTATTATCTTTTATTGCTTCTATTGCATAATTACTTGAACACTATCACTCTTCACATTTGAAATTGATAGCACATATATTGCTTTATTTTTTTTTAAAAAAAAGATCCAATTCACCCCCCTCTTTGGCACCATATCTAGGCAACAAGTGGTATTAGAGCACCGGTACTCTCTTGTAGGTCCAACGATCTTGAGTGAAAGATCATGGCCGCCCCAATTAGAATGAGTGTAGTTGAAGGTCAAGCATCAAATCGCCCTCCTTTCTTTAATGGCATAAACTACACATACTGGAAAACTCGTATGCGCATTTATTTACAAGCTGTATATTATAATATATAGAGAGTAATTACTAAAGGGCCTCATTAGCCCACTCACTTGGTTAATGGCATTATCACCCTAAAATCTGAAGAAGAATGGGATGACAATGTCATCAAATAAGCTGAGTTAAATGCAAAGGCGATGAATTTGCTATTCTGTGCACTTAACCCAAGTGAATTTAACAGAATATCAAATTATATTTCCGCTAAAGAAATTTGGGATACACTTGAGGTTACCCATGAGGGTACACACCAAGTGAAGACCACAAAGGTGAACATGCTCATTCATACGTATGAGATGTTCAGGATGGAACCAACTGAAAGTATTAGTGAGATGTATACTAGATTTACCAATATAGTAAATGGTATGAGGAGTTTGGGAAAGATTATATCTAATGGTGAACTTGTTAACAAACTTCTCAGGTCTCTTCCGACTTCATGGGATGTGAAAGTAACGGCCATAGAAGAAGCCAAGGATGTTAATACTCTACCTCTTTAGCAGCTTCTTGGATCACTGATGACTTATGAGCTTTCACTAAAATAGAAGACTATGGACAATGACAAGAAAAAGAAAGCCGTAGCCTTCAAGTCCACTACAAAGAAAGAGTCAAGTGATGAATCAGAAGAAGAAGTTGATGATGATGAGACTACCCTCATTACAAGAAAATTCAGAAGATTCATGAGAAAGAAGAAGGGCTTCTACAAGAAAGGCCACAAAAAGGTGATTACAATAAAGATAAAGAGAAAGAAAAAGAAAGGGATCCACCCATCTGCTTCGAGTGCAAGAAGCCTGGACATTATAAAATGGGTTGCCCTTTGCTTAAAATGAGTCGAAGGATGTTGAGAAAGAAAGCCATGATGGCTACCTGGAGTGAGAGTGAGGAATCCAGTAGTGATGAAGAGCAGCAAGAAGTCGCCAACCTGTGTTTCATGGCCAATGAAGATGATGAGGTAAATTCTGAACATGAAAATGAATTTACTTTTAATGAACTACATGATGCTTTTGATGATTTAGTTATGGAATATGAAAAACTAAACTGAAAAATAAGAAATTAAGAAAGCTAAATCAAGAGCTTACCAAAAATTCAGACAAGTTTTCAACTGTAATTGAAAATTTAATTCAAGAAAACAAGAAATTAACTGAACATGTAAAGACCTTGAAAAATGATAAGGACAATCTTATAAAAGAAAAGGATTCTTTGAAAAATAATAGAAGTTTTGAAACTAATGAGAAAATTGAAAAAAAACAAAGAACTGTTGCTTCAAAACAAGAATTACAAAGAAGAGTTAGAAAAAGTGAAACCTTTTGTAGAAAAGTTTACTTATAGTTCAGAAAAATTAAGTATGCTTTTAAACAATCAACATGCAGTTTTTAACAAAGCTGGACTTGGATTTAAGTCACAGAATCAGCAAAAGCTTTTCAAAAACTTTTTCATACCTGCATCTTCTAATATTACCTGCTATGCATGTGGTAAGTTAGGACATAAATCATATATTTGTAATAGAAGAAAATCAAGTACCTTTGAAAGATTTGGGTTCCAAAAGGAACCAATTTGTCTAATCCTAAAGGACCCAAGATGACTTGGGTACCTAAAGTTTCAACTTGATCAATTTCTGCAGGTGTGTCTTGCAACCAAAAATAAAAGAAGAATGTGGTATCTGGACAGTGGTTGCTCAAGGCACATGACTGGGGATGTGAAGCAATTCTCATCACTAGTAGCTATAAATGGTGGAAACGTTACTTTTGGTGATAATGGAAAAGATAAAATCATCGAATTGGTAAAATCCATATCACCCCTAATGCTTATGTAGATAATGTATTATTTGTTGATGGCTTGAAGCATAATCTTTTCAGCATTAGTCAGTTTTGTGATAAGGATTTTAAAGTAATTTTTGAATCATCTTTGTGCATGGTGTCTAGTCTAGATGTCGATGGCATCAAGTTCACTGGTCATAGGCATGGAAACATTTATATGGTTGATCTTGATGATCTAGCCATGGAAAGTGGTCAATGCCTAGTGGCTAGGGAAGCCAAGGCAAGTGAAACTAGTTGGCTTTGGCATCGCAGGCTAGGGCATGCTAGATGTATTTGATTTCAAAATTAAGCAAAAAGAATCTTGAAAAGAATTGCCAAAACTCATTTGAAAAAGATAAGATTTGTGCTGCATGTCAAGTTGGAAAACAAACTAAATCTACTTTCAAATCTAAAGGAGTAGTATCTACTACAAGACCCCTTGAATTATTGCATATGGACCTTTTTGGACCAACCATAACAACTAGTTTGGGAGGTAAGAAATATGGCTAGTAATTGTAGATGATTACTCACGATTTACTTGGATAATGTTTTTAGCTCATAAAGATGAAACGTTTTCAGCTTTTGTTAAATTTCATAAAAGGGCTTCAAACGAAAAAGATCTGATGCGGCTAGCATATGGTTAATGTTTAGATTATGATTTGTAAAGCAATGAAACCTAATTACACTAGCATTGTACTCATCATAATAAGACTTAAGGATTACAAGAAATGGAACTTTTACTTGATTAGACACAATCCTAAACTAAGAAGGAAGAAGATCTAGATAATAGGGGCTAATGATTATGGACTTACCTTGATGAGCTTTTCAACCTTCTTTTGATTTATACCTTGAAACTACCAACGCTCTGGACTGGAGGACTTGGATAACAAAGATCAAAACTCTGGACTTGGACTTCAGTCTGTCAGTACATTGTCAAGGGGGAACCCGGTTCTCAACTCAAAGACTTCGAAGGACCCTGCAATTGAAGATCAAAGGTTAAGGAAGAAAGAGACAAATGTAAAGAAAGGTTGGGAGGATTTGTGAACAAAGAAGAAATTGCAGAAGATCTGGCCAACTCCAATGCCTTCATCTTGTACTGTAATGGTGAGTTGCTTGGAGAAAAAAATTGGCTTTAGCGTGGAGGAAGAAACTTTCACACAAGAACACAAGACAATTTGCTTCAAAACTTCACTTATATTTCATTCATCTTCAAAATCCCTTTTTACAATAGGTGTCCAAGGCTTTTAATAGCCTCACAAAGCTAGCTTTTGAAATTTAAAAACTCCCCAAATTGAAGAGGATTACAAGGGGGGTTGGAGGATTTGATGGAGGGTTTGGAGGGATGTGGGGGGAGTTGGAGGATTTGGTGGAGGGCTTGGAGGGATGTGGCCGACCTCCTTGAATTTGAATCTCCTTGTTGGTGCCCAAAGGGTGATGAAGTGGCTGGTGAGGTGGCACCTCTGGCTGATGACATGGCATGGTGAGGTGGTCTTCTAATTTCAAGATGACATGTGGCGCCACGTGGTCCTAGTTGATGGTCCTTTCTCTTGCTTGGTGGTGTGTCTTCTCTTCTTCATGGGGTCAAATTCTGAGGTCCAGAATTTGAGTCTTGTTGTTGGCTTTCATAGCTTTAAGACTTGAATAGACTTAACTCAACTGAATTAGACTTAACTCAACTGAATTAAACTCAACTGAATTAAACTCAACTGACCTAGACTTTAAAACTTGAAATGGACTTACAAGAAATAAATTTTAAAAGTAATTACAGGACTCAATAAACACTCTTGATTTGAAACTTAAAATTAATTACAGGACTCTTAAAATGGAAATGACTCCCGAAAAGGAAATAAAACATTTTTGATCTAAAGGATACAAGGTAACCTAATTATCTTCAATCCAAATTGGGATAAGGCTAACCTTGTTGGAGTGAAGTCTCTTTCGGTTTCTGGTGTCCACACCAATTCTCCTGGGTGGGCAGAACTCGACCCAGTCGAGTATGGTTCAGTTTTGCCCTGGTAATGCTCCAACAAGTTTGGGTTAAGTCTTTGCAGGTCCTCTCGAGTAATCCAAGAGTTGTCGGACTCAGGTCGACCTTGCCATTGAACCAGGTATCGCTGATAGTCCTTATTCCTGGTAGTAATGGTCTTGTCATCCAAGATTCTCTCAATCCTCTCTCTCCGCTCAGGTAGGGTTGGTGGTGGACACTCGGAAATATGTTCACTCTCAATGAAAGTTTCTGGCCCAAAAGGCTCACTAGGTATTAGTACTGTTTCTTTGTATTCTACTAGGTCTGAAACATTAAAGGTTGTACTGATACCCATATCAGGTGGAAGTTCCAAAACATATGCATTAGACCCTATTTTCTTTAAGATCTTGAAAGGTCCCACTCCGCGGGCATGCAGCTTTTTTATGGTTCCAGAGGGGAACCGTTCAGGGTTGAGCCTAATCATCGCATAATCCCCCTCACAGAATTCTTTAGCCCTCTTATGTGAGTCAGCTAAGTGTTTGTAAGTTTATTGCTTAGGTTGATCTTATTACTGATTTCTTTATGCAGATTTGTGACATGCTGTGCAAAAGACTCAGCAGACTCAGAGACTCGTGTGTGAATAGGTAGTGGGATTAGATCTAAAGGCTTCCTAGGCTTGTAACCATGGACTATATCAAAGGGACTTTTGCCCGTAGATCTATTGACCGAACTGTTGTAAGCGAACTCAGTACGTGGCAATAACAAATCCCAGTTCCCTAGACTTTCTCCCACTAGGCATCTCAGCAAGTTCCCTAGACTTCTATTTACAACCTCGGTTTGACCATCAGTCTGGGGATAGTAGGCTGTGGAGAATTTCAGTCTGGTTCCTAATAGGTGCCAAAGGGTTTTCCAGAAGTAACTCGTGAAGCGGACATCCCTATCAGAAACTATGGTTTTTGGTAACCCGTGGAGTCTGACTACTTGATCAAGAAAGAGTTTGGCTATCCTAGAGGCATTGGAAGTTTGGGAGCAAGGTATGAAATGGGCCATTTTTGAAAACCGGTCGACCACCACAAAGATTGAATCATGTTTTCGAATGGTCTTGGGTAATCCTAAAACAAAGTCCATGCTTAGATCCTGCCATGGACACTCAGGTACAGGTAATGGAGTGTATAGCCTGGTATTCTTCTTTTGCTGCTTTGCAACAGCACATGTCCTACATCGGGCTACAAGGTTTGCTACTTGTTTCTTAAGGCCTGGCTAGTAAAATTGTTCCTCAACAGCCAAGATAGTCTTGTTTCATCCGAAGTGGCCAGCCAAACCTCCCGCATGTATCTTCCAAACTAAAAAAATCTCTTAAGGAGGTTCTTGGGATGCAAAGCCTATTCTTCTAAAAAGATAACCATCTAGAAGGGTATAGTCACTATGATCACTATATGGTCCTTGACGCAAAACCTGATAAATTTCACCAAAATCTGGACAGGTTTCATACTGCTCCTTAAATCTTTCAAAACCTATGACTTCAATACTGACTGAAGATAAAAGTAACGTTCTACGACTTAGGAAATCAGCTACCTTATTGTCAGTTCCCGATTGATGTTTTAGGACAAAAGTATAGGATTGGATGTATTCTACCCATTTGGCATGCCTAGGGTTTAGTTTCTTTTGGGAACTCAAAAACCTAAGGGCTTCATGGTCTGAAAATAAAAAATTCTTGCGGTAGGAGATAATGCCTCGAATACCTTAATGCTTGCACTACCGCATAAAGCTCCCAATCATATGTGGAGTATTTCTTCCTGGCTTCATTCAATTTCTCACTAAAGAATGCTACGGGATGGTTCTCTTGACTCAGAACTCCACCAAACCCTACTCCCGAAGCATCGCATGCTACTTCAAAGACCTTAGAAAAATCGGGTAGTCTTAAGACTGGTGCTTGGGTCATCTTATCCTTGATGTGAAGGAAGGCCTTATCAGCTGAGTTCGTCCATTCAAAGTGGCCCTTCCTAATACAATCCATGATAGGAGCAACTATGGTGCTAAACCCTCTAATAAATCTTTGATAAAACGTAGCGAGGCCATGAAAACTTCTTATTTCATGAATATTATTGGGTGTTGGCCACTCTACAATTACCTTAACCTTCTCAAGGTCAGCGGATACTCCTTCAGGGGTCACAACAAATCCTAGGAAGATAACTCTAGTAGTCATGAAAGCACATTTCTTTAGGTTGGCATAGAGGTTATCTTTCCTAAGTGCTAAACAGACCTGCCTCAGATGTTGTTGATGATCTTCTCTAGTCCTACTATAGATAAGTATGTCGTCAAAGTAAACGACAACAAATTTCCCAGTAAAGGCCCGTAGGGCTTGATTCATGATTCGCATAAAAGTGCTAGGGGCGTTTGATAACCCAAAAGGCATGACTACCCATTCAAATAACCCGTCCTTAGTTTTAAAGGCAGCCTTCCATTCATCCCCTGGTCTGATCCTAACTTGGTGATAGCCGCTCTTCAGGTCAATCTTAGAAAATATAGTTGCACCGGCCATCATATCTAATATATCATCCAAGCGGGGGATGGGAAACCTATACTTCACCGTTATTTTATTTATGGCTCGACTATCAACACACATTCTCCATGTGCCATCTTTCTTAGGGGAAAGTAAGGTTGGGACTGCACATGGACTCAAACTTTCCCTAATGAATCCTTTCTTTAGGAGTTCTCCTACTTGTCGTTGTAATTCTTGGTGCTCGGTAGGGTTCATTCTATAATAGGGAAGGTTCGGTAGGGTTGCTCCGGGGACTAAATCTATCGCATGTTGTATATCCCTAAGAGGTGGGAGTTGGTCGGGTAAATCATCGGGGAACACGTCTTTGAACTCCTCTAGCACTTCACTGACTTCTGGAGGTTGTTCTTTTGAAAGAGGTTCTTGATGATCCTTAATGGTCAAAATCCAAACAGGTGATCTATTGCTAATTTCTTGCTCCATTTCTTTAGCAGTGATCACGTTTATCCCTTTTTATTATCACTCAATTGGCTTGATCCTCTCTTAATGGGGTTCTTAGGTGGAGAAGAATGGATTACGATCTTCTTTCCATTATAAGTAAACAAGCACAAATTAGAACGACCATAGAGTGTTACATCAAGATCGTACAACCATGGTCGACCTAGGATTATGCTACATTCTCCCATTGGAAGTACATCACACCATACTTTCTCTTGGTAAGATTGGAATTGAATGGTTACTAGGCACCTAGACTTAATGGAAATCATGGTTGAGTCTATCCAGATACCTTATAGGGATTGGGGTGGGGTATGGTGGGCAATCCTTGGGTTTTTACTGTGTTGGTAGATATGACATTGACACAGCTACCGCTATCTAAAATGACTTTGCATACTTTCTCACCTATCTTAATGAATGTCTGTAGGATGCTAGTCCTACGCCAATCTTCTTGGGTTTTATCCTGGGTGAGAATACACCTAACCACTCCTATCAGATCTTGATCTACCAGGACTTCCTCTTCCTCATACTCTTCAGCCAAGTTCTCATCTGCTTGGTATACTTCCTCCTCAAATTCACCTTGGGATTCTACGGCTTCCTCTTCTACTTCCCCTATGTGTAGGGCTCTATTAGGACAGCTGCTAGAATAGTGACCCACTTTGTTACACTTGAAACAGGCGTTTGGAGTTCTTTGGGTCTCATGTGTTTTTCCCTTGTCATCTCTTCGGGTCACAGGCACATTAGGATTGGGTCGGTTGAATCTAGGCTGATTGGATCCTAACTGCTGGTAAGGTGCACTAGTCCTAGGGGCTTCGGGCCTACGATAGACTGGACCTCTATGGAATCTCTCAGCATCCCTAGCTATCTGATAGGCCAATTCTAGGTCATGTACCTCTCGCATGAACAATTTTCTTTGAATTTCTTCCCTCAGTCCGGCTCGAAATCTAGACAAGGTCACCGACTCAGATTCATCAACATTGCACCTCATAACGAATTCGTCAAACTTTGCTATGTACTCTGCAACACTCCTATTTCCTTGAGTGAGTCTTTGCCATTGATCTAGGAGTCTTTGGTGGTAGGACATAGGAAGGTATTTCTCCTTAAGCCTAAGTTTCATAGCTCGCCAGGTCACTATGGGCACATCACCTCTCTGTCTAGTGAGTCTCTCAACGTTTCCCCAATATAACCTAGCTTGGCGCACAAGTTTAAGCTTTGCAAACTTACACTTGCGCTCTTCACTCATCTTAAACCAGTCAAAATACTGGTCCATCTCACCTTTCCAATCAATGTAGATCTTAGGATCTAAAATTCCATCAAAGGTGGGAGCTTCCAACCTAATGTTCTTCATGGTTCGGTCATCTTGATCAAGGTGAGTTGGGGTGGGTCTCCTGACATTGGGTTCATAGTTAGGCTCATGATGGAATCTCCTTGGGTTGGGATCGATGGTTTGATCAGGGTGGGGTCCTCTAGGAATTGGATCATAAAACTGATCTTGGGGAGCTCTCCTAGGGTTTGTTTCGTAGAGAGGGTTTTGATATGGAATCCTTCTAGGGTTCAATGGGGTCTCGAGTTCAGGTGCAAGACTAGGCTCAGGCTCAGTCTGGGCTTCATGATTGCTTTCAGGGGTTTTAGCCTCTAACTGATCTAACCTAGTAGTGATGTGGGCTAACTGCTCATTCATGTCTTGGTTGGTTTGTGCCACATTCTGATTTGTTTGGGCCAATTGCTCAGTTAAACTCTTAGTCAGTTGGGCCACTTGATCATTTAGGCCTTTGATCAAATTCCCTAAGTTTTGGTCCATGGCTACACTTGACTGGGCTTGGATTGGTGAATATGGTATCCCTGCTCTAGTTGCCATGCATGCAAATGGACTCAAGTTCGAGCTAAGGTTTCCTAGATCTAGAGCACAAATTAGAAGTCTAATTAAATGAACCAACTAGCTAGTAGTACTTATGGGACTTAGCCAAGTAGGTGGAGGGGAGTGAAGGTCCCTGATTGCCAACCTTAGACACCAATCTGAGATTGGTCAGGTAGGCGGACCAAATCATAAGCCCTGATGCACCAATCCTAGACACCAAGCCCGTAAGCACACACCAATTAGCTGACACAGTTAACTTGACCCTAACTTGAACCCAACTTATTGGTATCCCTAACCCACTAGGGCAATTAACGTTCTACTCAATTTTAATTAACGGGCTAGGATCGATATGTTGGTTGGTGATTTTTGGGCTAGGGACAGGTGATGAAACCCTGACCCTATGTCAAATTGATGCCCTTAATTTGATTTCTCATGAGATGAATGAAATGCAAAGGTGCTGCAGAAGTGTGTTGCAGTTTGAAAGTGGTGTGGAAAATATGATGAAAAAATATCCAAAAATTCTGAAAAATTCACAGAGGATTCCTAACTTATATGTTTCAATGCAGATGAAAGGAGTTTTAAAACTAAAATATGTACTACTCTAAGCAGATCCTACAAATGAGGATAAATAAAAAGGACATAACAGAACCCTAATGACAGTGTCGAACTGCAAAAATTTTCATTTTTTTTTCTGATGATGAAATTTAATATGGTGATAACTGACTTAAAAAAGAACAAGAAAAAAATATTTCAATAAAAAATTAGTGACTTGCCTTTGGATTTGCAGACAGATTACAGTAAATAGATGCAATTTTTTCAGAAAACATAACCTAATCAAACAAGTGCAATGGCTTACCCAAACTTCAATCTAAAAAATTCACGTCCGGCCAGGGGCTCATTATTCCCATGGGTCATGATAGTGTACTGGAGTACACCCGCTCAGGAGGCGTGAATTTTAGATCTTGCTTGGATTTAAAGAAAACTATTCTACCCTAATGCAACCATACTCTGATACCAAGATGATGCGGCTAGCATATGGTTAATGTTTAGATTATGATTTGTAGAGCAATGAAACCTAATTACACTAGCATTGTACTCATCATAATAAGACTTAAGGATTACAAGAAATGGAACTTTTACTTGATTAGATACAATCCTAAACTAAGAAGGAAGAAGATCTAGATAATAGGGGCTAATGATTATGGACTTACCTTGATGAGCTTTCCAACCTTCTTTTGATTCATACCTTGAAACTACCAATGCTCTGGACTGGAGGACTTGGATAACAAAGATCAGAACTCTGGACTTGGACTTCAGTCTGTCGGTTCATTGTCAAGGGGGAACCCGATTCTCAACTCAAAGACTTCGAAGGACCCTGCAATTGAAGATCAAAGGTTAAGGAAGAAAGAGACAAATGTAAAGAAAGGTTGGGAGGATTTGTGAACAAAGAAGAAATTGCAGAAGATCTGGCCGACTCCAATGCCTTTGTCTTGTACTGGAATGGTGAGTTGCTTGGAGAAAAAAATGGCTTTGGCATGGAGGAAGAAACTTTCACACAAGAACATAAGACAATTTGCTTCAAAACTTCACTTGTATTTCATTCATCTTCAAAATCCCTTACAATAGGCGTCCAAGGCTTTTAATAACCTCACAAAGCTAGCTTTTAAAATTTAAAAACTTCCTAAATTGAGGAGGATTACAAGGGGGTTGGAGGATTTGATGGAGGGTTTGGAGGGATGTGGGGGGAGTTGGAGGATTTGGTGGAGGGCTTGGAGGGATGTGGCCGACCTCCTTGAATTTGAATCTCCCTTGTTGGTGCCCAAAGGGTGATGAAGTGGCTGGTGAGGTGGCACCTCTGGCTGATGACGTGGCATGGTGAGGTGGTCTTCTAATTTCAAGATGACATGTGGCGCCACGTGATCCTAGTTGATGGTCCTTTTCTCTTGCTTGGTGGTGTGTCTTCTCTTCTTCATGGGATCAAATTCTGGGATCTAGAATTTGAGTCTTGTTGCTGGCTTTCATGGCTTTAAGACTTGAATAGACTTAACTCAACTGAATTAGACTTAACTCAACTAAATTAAACTCAACTGACCTAGACTTTAAAACTTGAAATGGACTTACAAGAAATGAAAATTTAAAAGTAATTACAGGACTCAATAAACACTCTTGATTTGAAACTCAAAATTAATTACAGGACTCTTAAAATGGAAATGACTCCCGAAAAGGAAATAAAACATTTTTGATCTAAAGGATACAAGGTAACCTAATTATCTTCGATCCAAATTGGGATAAGGCTAACCTTGTTGGAGTGAAGTCTCTTTCGGTTTCTGGTATCCACACCAAGATCTCACAATTGTTTCTTTGCGTAGTGATCATGGAACTGAATTTGACAATCATGATTTTGAAGTTTTTTGTAATGATAATGGCATTAGTCATAATTTTTCTGCACCTAGGACACCTCAACAAAATGGGGTAGTAGAAAGAAAAAACAGGACTCTTGAAGAAATGGCACGCACAATGCTTTGCGAAAATGATTTACCTAGATATTTTTGGGCAGAAGCCATTAATACTTCCTGTTACATTTTAAATCATATTTTAATTCGACCTATTTTGAAGAAAACACCATATGAGCTTTGGAAAAATCGAAAACCTAATCTTAAATATTTTTGTGTATTTGGTTGCCGCTGTTTCATATTAAACAATGGCAAAGACAATATCAGTAAATTTGATGCCAAGTCAGATGAGGGTATCTTCTTAGGATACTCTACTTCTAGCAAGGTATACAGGGTCTTCAACAGAAGAACTCTTCTAGTTGAAGAATCAATTCATGTAGTGTTTGATGAAACTAACGAAAAATCTTCTAGAAAAGAAGATTCTATTGATGATGAAATAGGTACAAAGAAGCTTGAACAATTGACAATCAATGAAGATGTGCCCAAAGGAGATGATGATCAAGAAAATGAAGATCAAATTCAAGAGATCAATGCAACTTCACCAAAACCTTTACCTAAAGAGTGGAGGTATGCACACGGACACCCCAAAGAGCTAATTATTGGTGATCCGTCAAAGGGAGTAAGTACACGCTCTTCTATCAAAAATGTTTGTGATTATTTAGCTTTTGTTTCTCAAATAGAGCCTAAGTTAATTGAAGAAGCTGAAAAAGATTGTAACTAGATTAATGGCATGCAAGATGAACTAAATCAATTTAAAAGAAATAACGTTTGGACTTTAACTAAAAGACCCCCTAATGTTTCTGTAATTGGCACAAAATAGGTTTTTAGAAATAAACTTAATGAATATGGTATTGTAACTAGAAACAAAGCTAGACTTGTTGCTAAAGGCTACAACCAGGAAGAAGGGATTGACTTTGATGAAACCTTTGCTCCTGTTGCTAGGCTAGAAGCAATTAGACTTTTACTTGCTTTTGCTTGTTTTATGGATTTCAAGTTATTTCAAATTGATGTTAAAAGTGCCTTTTTAAATGGATTTATTGAAGAGGAAGTTTATGTTGAACAACCTCTTGGTTTTGAAAATCATGAATTTCCTAACCATGTTTTTAAATTGCATAAAGCATTGTATGGTTTAAAGCAAGCTCCTAGAGCTTGGTATGATAGATTAAGTTCATTTTTGATGAAGAATGATTTTTCTAGAGGTAATATAGATAATACATTATTTTTGAAAAAGAAAAATGATGATCTCTTAGTAGTACAAATATATGTAGATGATATTATTTTTGGTGCTACTAACGAATGTCTTTGTCAAGAGTTTGCAAAGTTAATGCAGAGTGAGTTCGAGATGAGCATGATGGGAGAACTCAACTTCTTTCTCAGACTCCAAATTAAGCAAACCAAAGAGGGGATCTTCATCAACCAAGCCAAGTATACAAGGAAAATATTGAAAAAGTTTGGGATGGAGACTACCAAACCAATAGGTACCCCTATGAGCTCTTCATGTAAATTAGACAAAGATGAATGTGGTAAATCAGTAGACCAAAAATTATATAGAGGCATGATTGGTTCATTGCTATATCTAACTGCCAGTAGACAAGATATAATGTTTAGTGTTTGTATGTGTGCACGTTTTCAGTCTGCTCCTAAAGAATCACATCTCTTAGCTGTAAAACGTATATTTAGATACTTATCTGGGTCAATTGAAATTGGTCTTTGGTACTCTAGAGAGTCATCATATGAATTGATTGCTTATTCTGATGCTGATTTTGCTGGGTGTAAACTTGATCGTAAAAGTACTAGTGGAACTTGTCAATTCCTAGGAGTTAATTTGATTTCATGGAGCAGCAAGAAACAGAATTCGGTTGCTCTATCTACGGTAGAAACCGAATATATAGCAGCCGGAAGCTGTTGTGCTCAGATTCTATGGATCAAACAACAACTCGAGGACTTTGGCATCAAACTAACTAAGACACCCATAAGATGTGATAATACTAGTGCAATCAATTTAACGAAAAATCCTATACAACATTCAAGAAGCAAACATATTGAAATAAGACATCACTTCATAAGAGATCACGTTCAAAACTCTAATGTGTTGTTAGAATTTATTTGTACTGTTTATCAATTGGCTGATATATTCACAAAACCATTGAATGAAGATAGATTTTGCATGATCAGAAGAGAATTGGGAGTCATTGACCCTTTTGCTTGAAACTCTTCAATTTCTTCAAAATTCCTCAGAAATGATTTATAAATTCTCAAATATATTTAAAGCTTCTCTAAGAATTCATTCTAAATTTTATCAATTTTTTTTAATTTTACCAAATTTTATTTTGACTAGTTTATTTTCGGAGGTCGACACTTAAAATTTCGGAGGTCGACACTTGGGGTCGACCCCTGAAATTTTTAAGAGGTCGACACTTGGTCAGAAAACCTACTTTTAAAACCCGTTCGCGAGCCCTATTTCCTCCATTTCTTTTCTTTTTCTCCTTCGTGTGGTCCCCCTCCAACGTTCCTAAGCTCTGAATAGTGAATTTCCAACCCTCTCCCTCCTCTTTTTGGGTAATCTTCTCCTCCCCTCACGGTTTCTCTTGGACCGAACTGGTTTTACCGTGTTCCTCGTTTTTGGGCAACCGTAGGTTTTTGCCGCTATTTACCCTCAATTATCGGTTGATATTCGATTGAAAACACTCATTTCTTCCCTCCATTTCGTGCATTTCCTCTATTTGCTCTTTTTTTTTTCAATCTCACAAACCATCACTTACCTTTTCACGGTTCCTTCATTTGCTCAACCATGAATTCCTTTTCTCCTCTCCAAATTCTTGGTTTTTCTTTTTCTTAGCACTGCATTATCCTACTTCTCCCTAAATTACCCTCTTCCATCCATATGGGTCCAAGGAAGCAATTGGCTGTAAGGAAAAGGAAAATGGAACAAGGCTAAGGTAATACTGAGCGACGAAGAAAGGCCAGACATGAGCGTGAGCCGTCCCCAAAGGAACCTGCACCAGTGCCAGCCAGCTTAGTACGAAAGAGCATTGCGAGCAGGAGATGTGTGGATATACCCTTCTGGGATCAGCATCACTTTTTTATAGGAGATGTACTGAGAGATGCAGGTCTGGTTCACTTCTGCACGATGACTGGGAGATTCTACCCAGACCTCATCAGGGAGTTCTATACATCCATGGCCACTGATGGCATTGGATGGTCTGCTACTGTTCATGGGATCGAGATCCTAGTGACACCGGAGGTCATCAGTCGTGTTTGGAGAATTCTACTTCATAGCACAGCCGCCACTACTATCAGCGACCGAGAGCGCGCCTTCAGATGTATCTTAGAGCGCGAGGATGTTAGCGGCATTTCCATAGTAGCCGCTAACCAGCTATCATTGGAGATGAGAGTGCTGCATCATATCATCGCCCGCTTCTTGATTCCAAAGAGCGGACGGTTCGACTTTATTACTGAGCATGAGCTAGTGTTGATGGTGTCCCTGAGATAGCGGACTCCCATCAACCTTCCCAGGATCATGCTTCAGCAGATGGGAGAGGCAGCATCTCATAGGAGACTAGTTCAGCCATATGGCATGGGGCTGACACAGTTATTCAGGGAGTATGGAGTATCATTTGATGGTATACCCTTCAATCAGCTGCAGCATACTGACACATACGGAGAGAAATCCCTGCATAGGATGGGATTTCGACTAATTGGTGATTATTGGGTGCGACGGGAGTCTGGCCAGGAGCCAGATAAGGAGGAGGAGATTCGAGCAACTAAGACAGGGCCTTCAGAGCCTACTGATCATGGTATACCTCCTCGTCCAGCACCAGAGTCAGAGACTGCGGAGCCTGAGCCATTCACGCCACCACCCTCATCAGCTCCAGCACCTTCTACTACTGCTACACCACAGAGGACTACAGCGAGCACATCGGACTTTGAGCAGAGAGTGACTGATCACATTTCAGAGATCCGGACAGAGATTGCTAGTGTATGACAGGAGCTACATGGTCTGCGGATCCACACAGACATGCGCATTGGAGCTCTCTCAGCTACTGTCGATGTAGGATTCTGACAGATCCTCAGCTTACTGAGATTGGCATTGCCACCAGGGACTGTAGATCCGACAGTGCCTCCTCCACATTCTGATGATGATGATGATGATGATGACTCCAGTGGCTACAGTGACAGTGATGGAGATCAGCCTGGAGCAGGTAGCTCTGATGTTCCACCTGCTGATCGGATTCCAGAGATTCCCCCTTCTACTGATCCTCCTTCTACTGATCTTCTTAGTACTGATCCTCCAGCTACAGATATGCCAGTAGATACTGAGATTACTGAGTCACTCTTTGAGTCTATTACAGGCATTCCAGATGATAAAAATGAGCATACATAGACTGATATTGATGATCCCACTGCTTATGAGCTTGTCAGCAGGCACACTCCAGCTCAGTCTACTCAGCATACTGATCCATCTACTCCTACTGCTACTACTTCTGTTAGGACACCTTTGGAGTCTTTTCCACGGACCTATAGATCTCGTAGGACTACCCCTAGGTCTGGTCCCTCTCTGAGGACTCGGAGTCTCACTCATAGGACTCCAAAATCCTCATCTAGGATCTCGGCTCCTATCTCTTTTGATGTATCTTCTGATGAGGAGTAGCCTCATAGATTTGCTTGATATATGATGTTTACTGAGGTACTAGTTTGCTTTGTATGTTCTGATGTATCAGTGTTTTGTGCTTACTATGTAAGCAATTTTGTAACTGAATACATTAATTTATATATTTATCTACATTGTGGTATTTTAATGTCTGATGCCAGCTCTTAGCATTTATCTTTTTAAACCCTCAAGTTAGAATGTCTTTGCTATATCGAATGCACAAATTGAGGGGGAGCATGTATTTTATGCAACTAAGTACTTCATTGCAATGGAACATAATTTTCTTTAGTATATCTTTGACTACAAAGAATGCACTTTTTGATTCTTGACAAAAAGGGGGGGTATAGTAAAGTATATATGGTTCTTATGACTCTTTCATAGAGTAGAGTAAAGCTTGTATGGTTCTTAACTTTTTGACTCATGAGAATGTTTTCACAAAAAAGGGAGAGTATATGAAAAGTAAATTTTTATGATATACTCATATATGTGAGGTTTCTTTGAAAATTTTTTAATGCTATATTTTGCTTTTGGACTTAATTGCATATATACTCAAGGTTTTGTCATCATCAAAAAGGGGGAGATTGTTGGCTTTGGCTCCTTAGTTTTGATGATTAACAAAAGGTTGAGTATATGTTTGGACTAATGTTTCATTTCAAGATAAAGTTTCAGGCCTTAGGTTATTCAAAAAGAGTATCAAGAGTACAATGATGAAACCAAGCTTGCTTGATTTGAGAAAGAGCTCTTCTACCTTAAACAAGATCAAATTTCTCATATTGGACCTTCATATTAAGAAGTAATTGACAAAAAAAATAAAGGCCTAGAGAAACTCAAGCATGGCACGCACCTCTCCAGAGTTTCAGAAAATTTCAGACCAGAGGTCGACCTCCAGAGGTCGATACCTTGCCAAAGGTCGACCACCAGAGGTCGACTCATGAAGAAAAGAAAAGTTCAGTAAGGTCGGCATGGCAAAATTTCAGTGGCACGCTTCAAAGGTCACCACCTGAGGTCGACACCTGTCTAGAGGTCGACACCAGAGGTCGACTCATCGCCTGAGAATTCAAACTGGGCAGAACTATAGTTTTCTGGATTTTTGCCTAAGATAAACTAGAGGTCGACTCATGAGGTCGACACTTGACCCAGAGGTTGACTCATGAGGTCGACTCATGGCATAACGGCTAGTTTTTCTGAACTTTTGATTTGATTTCTAACGGTCATAAACGGCCATATTTTTTATTCTAACGATCTTGTGGAGTTATTTCAGCTTGAATGAAGTATTTAACCTCCACCTAAATTCAAAAAAGAAAAGGAGACAAAGTGAAAAAGAAGAGAGTAAAAGTACAAAGCTTTCAATCAATCCTAAGCCAAAAAGAGAGAAAATCCAAGAGATTCCTTAGCCAAAAGCTTTCCATTTTTGAGGAATCTAGCTTTCAAGTCTTTGGCATTTAGTGAGGTCCAAGATTCCAAGAGGAAGACTTGAAGAGTCTCCAACAAGAGCTACATCGAATTATTTTTGCTCAAAAAGGAGTTTGTCTTGTTTTTATTCATTGTATTCATACTCTATTTGTGCTAGCCTAATTTCAAGGGAATTTGAAAATAGTGCGAGGTTTGTTGGTGAGCTAATTGATAAAACCAACTAGGGTTGCTTGTAAGCCCGAAGCCAAAACAAGTGTGTAAGGTTTGTTGGTGAGCCTAGGTAACAAAACCAACTTAGGTTTTGACTTGTGAGCCTTGTAAAACAAGTCGGCTGTAATCTAGAGAAGATTATAGTGAAAATTCCCAAGTGGAGCTTGGGGAGTGGATGTAGGTGCTAGGTGCACTGAACCACTATACGTTTTGTGTGTTTGCATTGCTTTACTCTCTATTGCTCTTTAATTGTTATTATCTTTCATTGATTCCGTTGCACAATTACTTGAGCACTATCACTCTTCATATTTGAAATTGATAGCATATATATTGCTTTATTTTTTTTTAAAAAAAAAGACCCAATTCATCCCCCCCTCTTGGGCACCATATCTGGGCAACATAAGCTATCCTAAACTGGGAGTTTCTCAACTCTCAGGTGATGCAGAACGAAAGAGATGATGCGATGCGGAAGTAAATTAAAATTAATGTATTTTTTTGTTATTTTTTTTTATATTTTCAGAAGTCGGCTTTGACTCAAAGGAAAGATAAACTAATATTGAAAGAAACTAAGAAATGACAGAGAGCACAATTAAAAGGAGTGGATTATCAGAGTAACTCAAAAGTAGGATCGCTGGGGATTGAGAAACCCCTAGATCTAGGGTTTGCTCTGAGTTTCAACGAAACAGACAAAGTGAGAAGGGAAGGTTCTTGTTACCTAGCAGTGATATCTCTCGTTGCTTCAATTGGAGGACACTCTCGAGCAGATTGTAGGATCCTTGGAGACGGGGTATCTTCGTAATAGATCCTCGGATTGTAGTCCTATGGAAAGGTTGGCCTCCTTCTCGAACTCAGGATCTGGAAGAAGAAGAACAAAAGAAAAAAGAACCAGAAACTCAAAGAAAGACACTGACCTGAGGACTTAATGAAGATTGTTGGATGTAGAAGTTCCGGAGATCTTGATACTGATCTGACTCTTCTTTGAACTTGCTCTGTAGTTGAAATAGTTGATCTGAACCTGGATGCTGGTGGCCGGCCTCTATGTGGAAGAGAGGGGCCGTGGGATGTAGATGGAAAATTAGGGTTTGGTGGTGGTGGAGTAGAGATGGGTGGACTAAGCTAGAGTTTTAGGATTGGAGATCTCACACCTCCTCAAGTTTCCTAGGGAACCCGGATTTACTCCCTCACGAAGCTCAACACTTGAATACAAGTGCGGAAGAGAGAAACACAAAGTTGCTCACAAAGAAATTGATTTCATTCATCCTTAAATTCAAGAGTTACATAGAGTTGAATATATAGACATAACAAAGAAATAAAATTTTATACATTTTCCATATGGGACTAATAGGACTAACCCACACTTTAGGCATCAAATTTTCTTCCCAAGACTCCTTCCATGAGTGGGCAGCCCAAAAACTCCAAGAAAACTTGAAAATCAGCTCCAAATGGCAGGTTATGGGGGTGTCTCCTAGTATCTCTCCATGAATCAAGGATTTTCCCTTCATGGTTTGGCTCATTTGGACACCTCCTAGTCTTGCTCCACAAGTTTAGGCTTCTTCCTCTCATGGCTTTGGCACTTTTGGAGACTTTTGGGTGCCTCCTTGATTTTCTTCCCAAGACATGCTCTCTTCCCTTTTATAACTTGGATTTTTATGGAACATTGTGGGGCACCTCCTTGATCCTCTCTTCAAGAAAAATTCTTGCCATCCTGGCTTGGGTTTATCTAGAAAGAAGTTGTCTCCTCCTTGGATTGAAGTATCTTGATGGATTTCTCCCCCAAGTGGTGCAAGAAAAAGAACCTGCTTACTTGAGGCGTGGGGACCAAGGTACACTGGATGGAGATGTGGCAGGGAGTGTGGCACCCACTTGTAGCTGGAAAATATGGTGCCCTATGGCAAAGGGAATGACATCTACCTGGGCCTTGGACTTGGACTGAGTCAACATGACCCAACAAAAATTGAAATGACAAAATTACAGACTCAAAATTGAGTTGATCAGGTCAACCCTTATTACAAAACCAGAAAATCCTAATTCTTCGGGCAAGGTCAATCAGAGATCCAGATGGAGCCCTGAAGTCTTCTTCTGAGTCTGGTGCCCGCACCAATTCTCCTGGGGTGGGAGGAACTCGACCTTGTCGAGTAAGGCTCAAGTTGGCTCTGGTATCTCTCTCAGAGGTCTAGATCCAAATCTTGTAGTTCTTCTCGGGAGATCCAAGAGTCATCAGAGTCTGGCCTTCCTTGCCAGCGGACCAGGTATCTTTGGTATCCTCGATTACGAGTAGAGATAACCTGATCATCCAGGATCTTTTCAATCTGCTCTTTCCTCACAGGCCAGTTTGTTGGTGGACACACAGGATCGGGATCACTCTCAATAACAGGATTAGGTTCAAAAGGCTCACTGGGAATCACAGCTGGCTCCCTGTACTCTACTAGGTCTGTAATGTTGAAAGTAGAGCTATTGCCTAGTTCTGGAGGCAACTCGAGCACATAGGCATTGGATCCTACTCTCTTCACTACTCTAAATGGTCCAGCTCCTCTAGCATGTAACTTTCTAACGGTTCCAGGAGAAAACCGCTCAGGCCTTAACCTAATCATTACATAGTCTCTCTCAATAAAAGTTTTGACTCGTCTTTGAGAATCAGCCAACTTCTTATAAGTTTCATTACTTAAAGTTATTTTGGCATGAATTTCTTTATGCAAGTCCTTTACATGCTATGCAAGTGCATCAAGAGACTTGTGTGTGTGGGCTAATAGTGAAATCAGATCAAGTGGTGTGTGAGGCTTGTATCCATGAACAATTTCAAAGGGACTCTAGCCTATAGACCTATTGATCGAAACATTGAATGCAATTTCAGCCCTGGACAAAATACAAATCCCAATTCCTGGTGCTCTCAATCAAACCAAAATCTGAGCCAAAACCTGGTAAAGGGTCAAGAAAAACTAAACTAGACTTGATGATGCATTCCTAAAGAATGGACTTTATTCTAAAAGAACCCTAGGTCTAAACCTAACAAACTAAGGCTCTCTAAGTTTGACCTTGGGTCGGAGGAGGGCATGCAAAGCATGAAAACTTATTATGGATGCCTAGTAGGTGCCATAAGGTCTTCCAGAAGTAGGTGGCAAACCTAATAGGTTCTAAGGAGTCTTGCAACCTAGAAATCTTAGTAAAGTGTAGTCCCATAGCTCTAGAAACATGAGAAGATTCAGGGAAGGGTAGGAAATAAGAATCAGAGTTTTGAGGTGGCTTATAGGAAACATGAAATATACCTTGGTTATTCATGACGACCTTAAAATGAGGACATTGTTCTATAGGTGCACTCATCCAAACCTCATGATTTGCTCTAGGAGGGTCTACAAGTGCAAGTTCTAGGGTAGGCTGGGTGCTCCTAGAAGGTGGAAGGTTATCAGGAAGGTCTTTGGAATGTTTATCTAAAAAGTCCTCTAAGCTACTGTCTTTTTCTTGTTCTTGGACCTTTCCAATGGGCAATTCTTGTGAACCCCTTCCTTCTTCACACTTCTCTACCAGATTTGACTCAGGGGTATCTTCTTTGGATTCCTCAATGAGTTCAGGGATATTCTCACTTAAACTTTCATTGGGTGTAATTTCCTCTTCTTGAACTTCCTCAAAAGGATCTTCTCTTAGGTTTAGCTCTTGAATTCCTTGAGTGGCAGGGGTCCCCTCAATAACCCCATTAGGTAGGAGTTGGTTAATTGAATTATCGGGAGAGACATCCTTAAATTCTTCTTCTTCATATTCATCTATCAAACTTATGTCAGGCTCATATATTTCTTCCTCAATCTCACTGAAAGGTTCTAATCTATTCTCCTTTGATTCCTCTTTAAGTACGGCTCTGGTCGGGTCAACTAATTTTGGGATGACCATGCCTAACTCCTTCTCAGTGTTATCCTTCTGGTCAAGAGGTGACACAAGTGGGAATTGACAAACAAGAGTCTGGTTCACTACGGGTGTCGGATCAATCGGAACTTGACTCAAGTTGGTAGAGGTTGGCTTTAAGTCCAAAGTACTTGATTGGTTATATCTTAAAGACCACTCATAGTCTTGAGCTTCTTGGTAGGCTCGGTCTAACTTATTGGTCTTTTCAAGGCATAGCTTCCTATAAATGTCTGGGTGTAACCCAACCCTAAACCTCGATGTGATCTGAGCTTCGGTCTCAATGGTATTGCATTTCATGTCATACCACTGGAAGTCCTCAATATATTTAGACACAGGCCTATTACCTTGTTGCAATTGGTACCATTGGTCTAAAAGTCTTTTCTCATAGGATCTACCTAGGTACCTATCTCTCAACTTACTTCTCATATCTCTCCAAGTATATATTTCCTCTTTTCTTTGATAACACTCACGCTCAATAGCATACCAATGCGACCTAGCATGTTTGGTGAACTTGGTTTTGGCCAACCTAACTTGTCCTAATTCTGATATGTTAGTGCACTCAAAATATCGATCCATTTGTTCTTCCCACTTAATATATGTCTCTTGTCTTCCATCAAAAGTGGGTGCATAAGGTTCGGTGTTCCTAACAGGTCCCTTTTCTGAGTCAACCAAGTATGGATATAGGCTCCTAGGGTTATGCTCGGGATCACGGTATAAGGTCCTCCTAGGCTCCTGGCATGGATGAGGTTGGGGCCTATTAAATTTGGATCAGGGATCCAATTTTGATGTCTACGTTTCTCAAGGACTTGGACTTGATCCCTAAGCTGGGTAAAATTCTCATGGACTTGTTCTTTACACTGGGTAACAGTAGCAGTCAAATCCTGGCTTAACTTGTTCATGCTCTCAGTAAGAGCTCTAACCATGGCCTCTAAATCAGGTTGGGTTTGACCAGGTTGGTAGGGCACTCCATTCCGGGTAGACATGATGCAAGCAAACACACAAAATGAGACTCAACTGAACGACTACGGGCTAACTAGACCTAGAGCCCAAACTAGATGCCCAATCAGAGTGGCAAGCTAGCCTGTAGTAACTCAGGACTCAGCCAGGCAGGTGTAAGGGGAGTGTTAGGTCCCTAATTGCCAATCATAGACACCAATCAGTGATTGGCCAGGTAGGTGGACCAGCACACAAGCCCTTCGGGACGTAGTCCCTGAACCACTGTTCTAGACACTGAGTACAAAGCACACACAGAGTAACTAGACAAACTGACTCAACACTAGCCTTGACCCGACTTGTTGATGTCCCTAGCCCACTAGGGCAAATTAGGTCTAATCAATTTTTAGATTAAAGGCTTAGGTTCGAATGAGTGGGTGGTGGTTTTGGGCTAAGGAGAGGTTATCAACTCCTCCCCTTATCTTAGATGCTCAAATGCCCTTAAGATGAATTAAGAGATGAACACTCAAAAATAATTGGATTGCAGAACACAAAAATAGAGTTGCAGTAATTTAATTCTCAGAAATTGCACGGAAACCAATAAATCATAGGAAAATTATGCAAATTAGTTTCAATTATATTGGTTTCAGAAAAATAAAAATCACCAAATTTGGATTTACCTGCAGTGAGAAATAATTCCTGTAACAGGGAAATTACGGGCTGAAAACATAGCACTTCCCCGTTTACAATTCCTGCTACGAAGTTATAACCCAACGGATCCCTACACGCCCTAGGAACACCCCGTGGAATGGGAAGAGGAGGTTTGCACCTCGCTTCGTTCCTAGGACCGGACGTCCTGGGGAGTCTACTTCGAGCAGACAAAGTAAAAAGAGAGAGACTCAAACAAGCAATCAAACAGAAACCCTAGACAGGGCTCTGATACCAAAATGATGCAGAACGAAAGAGATGATGCGATGCGGAAGTAAATTAAAATTAATGTATTTTTTTTGTTATTTTTTTTTTATATTTTCAGAAGTCGGCTTTGACTCAAAGGAAAGATAAACTAATGTTGAAAGAAACTAAGAAATGACAGAGAGCACAATTAAAAGGAGTGGATTATCAGAGTAACTCAAAAGTAGGATCGCTGGGGATTGAGAAACCCCCAGATCTAGGGTTTGCTCTGAGTTTCAACGAAACAGACAAAGTGAGAAGGGAAGGTTCTTGTTACCTAGCAGTGATATCTCTCGTTGCTTTAATTGGATGACACTCTCGAGCAGATTGTAGGATCCTTGGAGACGGGGTATCTTCATAATGGATCCTCGGATTGTAGTCCTATGGAAAGGTTGGCCTCCTTCTCGAACTCAGGATCTGGAAGAAGAAGAACAAAAGAAAAAAGAACCAGAAACTCAAAGAAAGACACTGACCTGAGGACTTAATGAAGATTGTTGGATGTAGAAGTTCCGGAGATCTTGATACTGATCTGACTCTTCTTTGAACTTGCTCTATAGTTGAAACAGTTGATCTGAACCTGGATGCTGGTGGCCGGCCTTTATGTGGAAGAGAGGGGCCGTGGGATGTAGATGGAAAATTAGGGTTTGGTGGTGGTGGAGTAGAGATGGGTGGACTAAGCTAGAGTTTTGGGATTGGAGATCTCACACCTCCTCAAGATTCCTAGGGAACCCGAATTTACTCCCTCACGGAGCTCAACACTTGAATACAAGTGCGGAAGAGAGAAACACAAAGTTGCTCACAAAGAAATTGATTTCATTCATCCTTAAATTCAAGAGTTACATAGAGTTGAATATATAGACATAACAAAGAAATAAAATTTTATACATTTCCCATGTGGGACTAATAGGACTAACCCACACTTTAGGCATCAAATTTTCTTCCCAAGACTCCTTCCATGAGTGGGCAGCCCAAAAACTCCAAGAAAACTTGAAAATCAGCTCCAAATGGCAGGTTATGGGGGTGTCTCCTAGTATCTCTCCATGAATCAAGGATTTTTCCTTCATGGTTTGGCTCATTTGGACACCTCCTAGTCTTGCTCCACAAGTTTAGGCTTCTTCCTTTCATGGCTTTGGCACTTTTGGAGACTTTTGGGTGCCTCCTTGATTTTCTTCCCAAGACATGCTCTCTTCCCTTTTATAACTTGGATTTTTATGGAACATTGTGGGGCACCTCCTTGATCCTCTCTTCAAGAAAAATTCTTGCCATCCTGGCTTGGGTTTATCTAGAAAGAAGTTGTCTCCTCCTTGGATTGAGGTATCTTGATGGATTTCTCCCCCAAGTGGTGCAAGAAAAAGAACCTGCTTACTTGAGGCGTGGGGACCAAGGTACACTGGATGGAGATGTGGCAGGGAGTGTGGCACCCACTTGTAGCTGGAAAATATGGTGCCCTATGGTAAAGGGAATGACATCTACCTGGGCCTTGGACTTGGACTGAGTCAACATGACCCAACAAAAATTGAAATGACAAAATTACAGACTCAAAATTGAGTTGATCAGGTCAACCCTTATTACAAAACCAGAAAACCCTAATTCTTCGGGCAAGGTCAATCAGAGATCCAGATGGAGCCCTGAAGTCTTCTTCTGAGTCTGGTGCCCGCACCATCAGGTCCTGGCTACTTATTATCTTGTATGAGTTCTTTGCGATCATGATGATTATTAGAATTATTGATTACCTGCTAGTCTTATTTTACTTTTGGAATTTAGCCTATAAATTAAATTATAAAAAAATTATAAAAAAATTAGTTTACTTTTTTTCCTGCATGATTAGCAATCTTAGAGTCATCCCGCATCACTTTTCCTTGCCAAAGATTGACCAACTAGTGGACGCCACAGCCGATCACCAGCTCCTGAGCTTTATGGTTGCCTTCTCTAGGTACAACCGAATTAGAATGCACCCAGAAGATAGGGAGAAGACGGCCTTTGTCACCGATAAAGGACTGTATTGTAACAAAATGTGCCCTTCGGCCTAAAGAATGCTGGTGCTACTTTCCAAAGACTGATCAATCGGGTCTTCGAAGGGCAACTTGGAAAAAATATGGAGGCGTTTGTCGATGATATGATTGTCAGGAGCCTTTACAAAGCCGACCACATCAGAGACTTGCAGGAATCTTTTGATGCCTTAAGGCATCATTAGATGAAGCTGAACCCTGCCAAGTACACCTTTAGGATGACCTCCAGAAAATTTCTTGGCTTTCTGGTCATACAAAGAGGAATTGAGGTCAACCCTGATAAGATCAAAGCTGTCATCGATATGAGGCATCCGACTAATAAGAAACAAGTGTAAGAACTTACAGACCGAATAGCCTCTCTCAGTCACTTCATTTTCCAGTCGATTGAAAAGTGCCTCCCTTTCTTCAAGACTTTGCGATGGTCGGACCACTTTCAATGGACCGACAAGTGTCGGTCAGCCTTCGAAGCATTGAAGGCTTATCTCAAGAACCCTCCTTTGTTGGCTAAGCCAACGGAGGGAGAGCCCCTATACTTATACTTGTTGATGTCGGACGAGGTAGTAAGCTCCATCCTCATCCGGGTGGGAGAAAGCAATCAACAAAGGCCTGTCTACTATATTAGCAAAGTTCTCCACGACACCGAAACAAGAAACCCCAAGATGCAGAAACTTGTTTACTCCTTGATCATAGCAGCCAAGCGATTGCGGCCCTACTTTCAAGCGCATTCGATTATCGTCATGTTCGATCAACCTTTCAAGGTGATCCTTAGGAGTCCAGACACATCTGGTCGGCTTGCCAAGTGGGCCATCAAGCTTGGTGAATTTGACATCTCTTTCCAATCTCGATCGACCATGAAGGCTGATCGCTGACTTCATTGCAGAATATACCTGGAGACAGGAAGCACCTTCACAAACAGCCGACGCACCTGAGGATGACACTGTTGAAGAAGCAGAGCCCGCCTGGACCCTTCATGTGGATGGAGCATCTATCATTGCAGGCTACGGAGTGGGCCTAATCCTAGCCAACCCCGATGGAAAGAGCTTGGAGTATGCTTTACATTTTGCATTTCAGGTGTCAAACAACCAAGCAGAATATGAAGCCCTTCTTGTAGGACTGAGAATAGCCAATGAGCTGGGCATCAGCCGAATTAGGGCCTTCTTTGACTCCTAACTGGTGGTGAACCAAGTGAAGGGCGAGTTCGAGGCTAGAGATCCTATCCTGGATAAGTATTTGAGCAAGGTACAAAGCCTCATGATTGGGCTTAAGTTTTTCAAAACTTTCCATATACCTCGATTGCAAAACTTCTAGGCGGATGCTTTGTCGTGATTGGCTATGGCCATTACCAACACCTCCGACCAGACCTTTGTAGAGTATCTGCAGCACCTAAGCATTGCGAAAGAAATGGTAGAAATCCACCAAGTGGAGCAAGAAGCCTCTTGGATGGACCCTATCCTTGCATTCCTCGTCAAAGGGATCCTACCGGAAGATACGATCGAAGCCAAGCATGTACGCTGGACTGCCTCAAAGTATGTCATCCTTAATGAAACTCTTTACAACCGGTCGTTCACGCAACCACTACTGAAGTGCTTGGGGTCGTCTGACGCTGGCTACGTACTTAGAGAAGTGCACAAAGGCATCTATGGCGACCACCTGGGAGGAAGGTCACTGGCTTACAAAATCATCCAATAGGGATATTACTGGCCGACCATCCAGAAGGATATGTCGGACTTCGTCAGAAAGTACGACGCATGTCAAAGATATTCTAACATTCAAAGGAGACCGGCCAATCAACTGATCTCACTGACCGCACCTTTGTCGTTCATGCAATGGGGGATGGACATCCTTAGGCCATTTCCCCCGGCATCCGACCAACGGAAATTTCTGATTGTGGCCATTGACTACTTCACCAAGTAGGTGGAAGCTGAGCCGCTGGCACAAATCACAAAAGCCAAAGTGAAAAATTTCATTTGAAATTGTATCATCTTCCGGTTTGGCATACCACAGACAATCATCACTAACAACGGAAGGCAGTTCGACAATCCCAAATTTCGGGAATTTTGCCAATAATACCATATTTCTTATCGGCTAACTTCGGTCGGCCATCCTCAATCCAACGGAGAAGCCAAAATAACCAATCAGATAATACTGCATGAATTGAAGACCCGACTGAACGGCGCCAAGGGACTTTGGGCAGAAGAGCTTCACTTAGTGCTTTGGGCCTATCAGACAACCTCCTGAATGGCAACTGGGGAGACTCCATTCAATCTAACCTACGAGAGTGAGGCGGTCATACCTATGGAAATCTCTCTGCAATCCCTTCGAATCGATCATTTCGCCGAGCCGGCTAACTCAGAATGAAGAAGGGCCGACTTGGATTTACTTGAAGAAACCAGACTGCAAGCTAACTTGAAGATGGTGACTTATTGCTAGAAGATGGTCAAGTACTATAATTCCCGAGTCAAGGCTCAAACCTTCCGGGTCAGAGACCTGGTTTTGCGAAGGACAGAAATCTCAAAACTAACTAAGCAAGGAAATCTCTCACCAAATTGGGAAGGCCCTTATCAGGTGGTTGAAGTGATTCGAGCCAGAACTTACCGACTCGAAGATTTGGATGGACGTCAAGTGGCGCGTCCGTGGAATGTAGACAACCTTCATAAGTATTATCAATGAAGGCCACAACTTTTTCCATGAAGAAAGTCCGACCCTGATCGGCAAAGGCTCTAGGGCTGCCCAACTCCAAAAGTTCGACCCCGATCGGTAGAGGCTCTAGGGCAGCCCAACCCCGAAAGTCTGACCCTGGTTAGTAGAGGCTCTAGGGCAGCCCACATCCGAAAGTTTGACCCCGGTCAGCAAAGGCTCTAGGGTAGCCCAACTTCGAAAGTCCGACCCCAATCGGTAGAGGCTCTAGGGCAGCCCAACCCAGAAAGTCTGACCCCGGTCGATAAAGGCTCTAGGGCAGCCCAACTCCAAAAATTCGATCCCGGTCGGCAGAAACTCTAGGGTAGCCCAACCCCAAAAGTCCAACCTCGGTCGGTAGAGGCTCTAGGGTAGCCCACGTCTGAAAGTCCGACCCCGGTCGGCAAAGGTTCTAAGGCAACCCAACTCTGAAAGTCCGACCTCGGTCGGTAGAGGCTCTGGGGTAGCCCAACCCTGAAAGTTTGACCCTGGTCGGCAGAGGCTTTAGGGAAGCCCACGTCCGAAAGTCTGACATTGGTCGGCAAAGGCTCTAGGGCAGCCCAACTGCTTAAGTCTGACCCCCATCAGTAGAGGCTCTAGGACAGCCCAACTTTGAAAGTCTGACCCCTATCGGTAAAGGCTTTTGGGCAGCCCAACTCCGAAAGTCTGATCCCGATCGACAGAGGCTCTAGGACAGTCCACATCCAAAAGTCTGACCCCAGTCGTCAAAGACTCTAGGGCAGCCCAACTTCAAAAGTCTGACCCCGGTCGATAGAGGCACTAAGGTAGCCCACGTCCGAAAGTCTGATCCCGGTCGGCAAAGGCTCTAGGGCAGCCCAACTCCAAAAGTCCGACCCCGGTCGGTAGAGGCTCTAAGGTAGCCCAACTCCGAAAGTTTGACTCCGGTCGACAGAGGCTCTAGGGCAGTCCAACTCTGAAAGTCTGACTCCGGTCGGCAAAGGCTCTAGGGTAGCCCAACTCCAAAAGTCTGACTCCGGTCGGCAAAGGCTCTAGGGTAGCCCAACTCTGAAAGTCTGACTCCGGTCGGCAGAGGCTTTAAGGCAGCCCAACTCCAAAAGTCCGACCCCGGTCGGCAGAGGCTCTAGGGCATCCCACGTCTGAAAGTCCAACCCTGGTCGACAAAGGCTCTAAGACAGCCCACATCCGAAAGTCCGACCCTGGTCGGCAAAGGCTCTAGGGCAGTCCATCTCCAAAAGTCTGATCCCGGTCAGCAGAGGCTCTAAGGTAACCTAACTTCGAAAGTTTGACTCCGGTCGGCAGAGGCTCTATGGCAGCCTAACTCCGAAAGTCTGACTTCGATCGGTAGAGGCTTTATGGCAGCCCAACTCCGAAAGTCCGACTCCGGTCGATAGAGGCTCTAAAACAGCCCACTCAAAGGTCTGACTCCGGTTAGAAAATGCTACTTGGAATCCTTAAACACTTGGGAGATTGCCTTATGAATGGCTAAGTTCAAATTTTCTTTGAAAATATTTCAAAAGGGAAAGAGGAGTTCAGACCAAACCGACCCTTCCATACTTAGAAATATTTCCAAGGACTTGAGTTTGGACTGGGCAACTATTCAATGTTATTGAGCCGACTGCCCAACACTTGGAAATATTTTCAAAGAAAAAAAAAAAGTTTGGATCAATCCGACCGACCCACATTCATTAGAATGAATACTAAAGACATATTAAAAGAAAGTATTCTTTGTTACTTAGACAAAAATTCTTTACAAGGAGTAGGGCAGACTTTTACAAACAATCTAAGTCAGACCCTGTGAGTGTGCAAGAGGGACTTCGACTTCGGCCTCCTGAGCCGCACCCGAAGCTCCGACCAGGGCATTTGCCGGCTCCGCATCAGCAATAGCCTAGGTGTCGGCTCCAGAATCCGAGGGACCCATATCCCTCCTACGTCAGTCAGAGTATGAGCATCGACCCGTTGCCGGTCGGGCTCGCTCCTTCTTTTGCCCCTTCTTCTTCCGCTTGCTTTGGTGGCTACAGGAAGGAAAGGTCAAGCTCTGGAAAAGTGTCGCCAACCTTCGACAGGCATTCCCCATAGCCATAATCAAAGCCGACCACTTCGGCCTCCTCCATCTCTTCCTTAAAGCTGATGGAGGCTTTGTACTTCTATATGGCATCGTCGGCCGCTTCAGCCATCTCCTCCTTGGCCTCCTTCAATGGGCCCATGTACTTCGACACCACGGACTGCTGATCTCACCAGTGTCTCTCGTTTTCAACTGCCCGTGCCTCCTCCTTCTCTCCAGTCGATGGGCCAAGGAGTTCAGCTTTCTCTTCTTTCTCTTCAGCTTGGCCTCTCGATCGGCCAGTTGGACCTGTAGGTCTTCTGCCTGCTTCTTCAGTGACTCCACTTTGGCCCGACAGGCGGACAGTTCTTCTTCGGCAGCCTTTTGTGACGCCTCTGCCACAGCTCTAGCCACCTCCGACTCCTAGAACTTCACGGCGTCACCTTTGTTGTATAATAAAGCTTGTCAAGGCCATCGTCCATCAGTGCAACCCCATGGACAAGCTGCAAGCGAAAACCTGGGTCAGTCGGGTACGGAGAGATTCAGAAGGAAAGGATAGGGTAAGGGGATGTTAACCTACCCTCGTCAGGTCGAGGTAGGTGGCCTTCACCACCTCGTTCAGTTCCCTCCTGCCCGACTCCTCCCAGTCGGGTTCTATCATTGACCCCCTGAGGAGCTCTTTGGCATGCTCTGCATTATGGAGGCCGTGCCAGTGCTGGTACACCTCCGACCTAACATCGACGGCTTCCCCTTCCTCGGTGGCTCCCTTCCTTCTATCCATCTAGGGAACCTCTTCTATCAGCTCCACTGGAGGTGAGGTTGGGGCCGTCTCCAAGTCGGTTGGCCCTAATGGCTCCTTTATTCGGGCGGCTAACTGCCCGATGGAAGACGAGTGTTCGGGCACCCTCACTACCCGCCTCTTTGACAAGGGCACGTTGTCGTTGGAGTCTATCGATACGACGATGGCGGCCGGCTCCTCCGTCCGCTGCCTCTTCGACTTTTTCACGGTCGGCTCCGCGGCTTAGACACCCCTCTTCTTAGCCACCCGTGCCATAATCCTTGCCCTGTCGGGCTTCATCTTCCCTCTTGTCACAGAATAAAGCCAAAGTTAGCAACAAGGAAATAAAGCCGGCAGAATAAATAAAATACCTACGACGGTGGCTTCTACCCTACCCAAATATCGGTGTCGGTTGACTCTAGCCGAGTAGAGGCTATCCTCCCGAAGCAGGTCGAGTATAAATGTCAAGCCGACCTCCTCCATTCTATTAAAGTCAGCCTCATCGACCCTCGGCACCTTTCTCCCATCTACAGCTTTCGGCCTCGGCTCCCTCCACATTGGCTTGAAGCCCCAGGACTGCAGGCTGTCTATGTAAAAGAACCATGACTTCCACCCGTGGATGGCCGGTGGAAGACCCCCTAAAATCCTCCGACCAGGGTGAGGACCGAACATCCACCACTCCTGACTTCGAAAATCCCTATTCAGGAGGAAGAAATTGGCAAAAAGGGACATCCTTGGCTCGGCTTCGGCCCTCTAGTAGAGGACCATGAAGCAGCTGATCGCCTGAATGCTATTCAGAGTCAGTTGCGTAGGGGACACCCTATAAGAATTAAAGATTTGGACAAAAAAGTCATGTAAGGAAAATTGGATGCCGGCTTTGAAGTGGTCCTCGTACACTGGGAGGGCTCCCGGATTCAGTGGACCAGTCACCCTTCCCTCTCAATTTGGGACAGTCAAATGCAAGGTGGAGGGTATATTATATCTCACCTTAAGGCCCTCTACCCTCTCCCGGGTCATCTTTGATGGGATACTATTTGGGTGTGGTTCCCTATCCTTATGGACGGAGCCACGGCTGCTGGAAGCCATAACTATTACAAAGAAGAAGGCTAAGGAAACTAACCTAGAGGTTGGGATTCCTAAGAAGCCGAAAGTGGGGGAAGGTGTCGTTCTCTCTCCTCGAGCGCAAATGTAGCAGGAAACTCCCTCTCGGGGGCTCTCAACACTTCCTTTTATAGCCCTCCAAGGGGTCACTTCCCACTGCCCCTCGAGCACCGCAATTAGCCATCAGACAGCGTGACTTCCCAATCCAACGGAGAAGCCGATGAGACGTGACAAAGCATGTCCAAACCACGATCTACGTGATCGCCAGACCAGTTGTGGATGACTCGTCTCGGATGTGGCGCCAACTGTCTGGATCTCGCCACGTCACCCAAGTCATATCTGAAGCCTGATGGCCAAGCAGGCCAGGCTGGCCACTCATCATTGCGCCCCATCTGCATTAACTGCCTCTCCCCCCGCCTCCGACGCGGTGCTGACACTTGTCATGGGTACAGGATTTCGGAGTGGGAAACGACTGGTCACATTATACTTGACTAGATCCGCGATCATCTTAAGGATAGACGCATTAAATGCCGAATAATGCTTTCGTCCTTCGAAGTCATAGGTCCCCTCGAAGGCCAAAAGCAAGGGGGCAACTGTTATATCCAATTGGCTCACCTTCAAATCGGACCGGCGCAGAGGTTCGATCGGCCCACTCCAGTTGAGGTCCGAGCGACCCACTCTGGCCGAGATCCGACCGGCCCACTCTAGCCGAGATCCGACCGGCCCACTCCAGCCGAGGTCCGAGCGACCCACTCTGGCCGAGATCCGACCGACCCACTTCTGAAGGGCTTGTATTGACCCAACATGAGCAACTCTAAAGATGGCCCTGAGGGACTCCAGAAGCCTCTTCCAGCTGGTATCAGAATTCTGTTATAACAAAATTCTGACACATCAGCGCCACTACTTTACAGTCCCACGATGCTGCCCCATCTTGGCGCCACGTGGCCACTCCCCGGATTCTCCTAGGGACAGATCGATCTTTCCTTGCTTCGTCCCTAATAGATTCTGGCAAGGTTCCATACCTATATAAAGTAAAACGGAGAACTCTGGGCGGTAAGCACTCTCTTCCTGCTCTACAAGCTCATCTCCATTGATTCGTCCATTTTGTTACTCTCAAGCTTCCGCTAACTTAAGCATTGGAATGTCTCCGCCGGAACACCACCGGTTCTTGGGAACTTTTTTGCAAGAACCGGGAGAGGAACAAGCGCTCCAGCCAAGCCGACTGAATCCGGTCCGGAAGAAGTTGTAACAATATTTATCATTTTATTTTTTTATTAAAAAAATTAAATAATAAAAATATTTTTTAAAAAAATTATGATATCTCATAATAATATCTCGTAATTTAGGTTATGATGCTTATATTATAGATTTCGAAATATTTTTGGCATTAAAAAATATTCATCCGCGTGCATCGCCCGCCCCTCACAGCGAAAGGGGAGTGCTGATGCCGGTTTGATTCTCGAACAAAACGTTCCCACGGGCCACCTCTTTCTTCTCCCAAGTCTTCTCCCGGTCCCTCCACCCCCATCTTATTCTCAGGGGCAACGGACCCTTCCAAAGTCGCATCATGAACACGTTCGCGGCCGCCGCAACGCCGCCGACGCCTCCCTTAACCAAAAAAACCGTCCGCTCGTCTCTCTCCCCTTTCCTTTCATTTTTAGTTTATTTGTCGTCCCATATTTTGATCTGTTTTCTATTCTCTTAAATCCTCTCTTCCTTATCGTTGGTCCAGGTGAAGGTGGTGATCAAGGGCCGGGTCCAGGGAGTGTTCTTCCGCGACTGGACGGTCCAGAACGCCCGGGAGCTCGGCCTCAACGGTTGGGTCCGCAACCGGAGGGACGGCTCCGTCGAGGCCCTCTTCTCCGGCGACCCCAACGCCGTCAACGAGATGGTCGAGAAGAGGTGCCGTGTCGGGCCTCCCGCCGCTGCCGTCACCGCCCTCAACGCCTTCCCTTCCTTTGAAGACGCCGGCCAAGGTTTCGAACGCAAACCCACAGTTTAATTTGACATGAAATCAGAAAGGATGTGAATATAATTTGGATAAGAAAGAGTGTCAGTTGACAGTTTGAGTATAATTGGCTTCCACGGTAATATGCTGTTATGCAACTTGAAGTAATAATACATATGCTTCCAGGCAGCATCCTGTTTTATGTCATTCTTGTTGTGTTCTAATTATTCGGGCAGCTTGCTAATAGAATTCTTTTTTTTTCGAATTTTGTTTTTGATATGTTTGGTAGATATCTTTTTCTGTTTCTATGAGACTAATTTGAAAATTAATCCAATTCAGAATTATGAACTCTGAAATACCTTTTTTGAGGAAAATAAGGGTTCGTAGTGCTTTTTTATATAGCAGCTGTAAGTTCTTCATATGTTCGTGCTGCTATCAAGGGTTTGTTGTTATAACGTAGTATTAATTATATTTCACTAAAATAAAGGTTTTCGTTATTATAAAAATGACATAACAGCAGTTCTTTTTCTATAACTATTGCCTTTAGCCTTCTGCTTGCAATGGAAATGGTTCTGTACATGTTCCAAACCTCTCGAGTTCAACAATGACTTTGATTCACTATATTGTTTGTCATTGAAGATGAAGTTAGTGGGGTAATGCTGGATTGGATGGTTGCCTGGTGAGAGGAATAAGTTAATGTTGTATAATAGTATTCTAATCTACTAGTAAAATTGGATTCGTTCGATCTGGGTCATAATGAATTGAACGAGCCACCTGATATGAGATGAAATCTATCATTTCATAGCTCCTTCCTGGTTTTCTATTTTTTTTTCTGGGAAGAATTTGGTCTTTTGTTTCATTCTTTTCTTTAGATCTTCATTTGTAATCTGATTCATCCACTATTCTGAAAAGCAATCTATGCAGCTGCATCTGCAGAGGCGGCCCCTGGACCCTGCCGTGCAGGCCATATATGGTCCATTTATGTGCTAGGCCACATAAGGAGGCCGATATGCCTAGCTGCATACCTTAAGAACTATATGTTTTTGTGACTTCTATCTATAAAATATGTACTTAAAAGTCCAAACTCTTTTTTTCTTTGGGAGATATCAAATGAAATTTTTAAACTTTACTGGAAGCTTCTACCAATGTTGTGAATTGTGACACAATTTATAGTTTACTCTTTGTTGCATGATTGTGCATGTTCTATTATTCATAGGATGATATTTTCATTTTATTAGGTTAGCATGTCATGTTAGAACTAAGAATATGCACTCTAAAATCTCAGATTAAATTTAAGTGTGCATACTTAATTCTTATTTGCTCTGAACTTTTCTATTTGTTTCTATTTTTAACACTTTATATATTTATATACTTTAATAAAAATATGAACTGCATATATGACCCACTCAAATAAGCATGAATTAGTTTGTATTAAATTATTTTTTTGAATTTACTGATTTATTTATGTTCTTTAAACATTTATGTATATAATTATATATGTAATTTATTTGAAAATATTTATAAATATGAACCTTATTGTTAGGACCGGGTACCACTCCGATACCAGCCATGGACTGTTCTCTTTCATAGGAATATAGGCATTAAACAAAAAAATTAGAGGAAAAATAAGGAAAACCCAAACTTGATTGGAAACTTCTTTAATAATTCTGCACAGCACGTCTCTTAGATTTCAAGATGCCATGTACTTCACCCGGGACCCAAAATATCGTTAAACTTCACTAGATGGGAGCCTCCTCATCCATCTTCAACCCTAGCAACCTGTTTTGAGGCATTGAAAAGGGGATTGGGGTGAAACCAACTTGACACGCTAAACTGTTCAGTCCAGAATTGTGCAGAACTCTATTTTGTAACTAGCAACTTACCAATTATGCTCGCACTCCTCCATAGATTCTTTGGATGTGAAATTAAAACAATAGTAACACTTGGGAATGTCCTCCTTGCTATTTTAATTTCATCCATAATGGAGATTCATGGAGAAAGAAATAATCCCAAAACAAGGACTTGTTAGTGCTGAAAACAAAATGCTGAAATCTGTTTTAGACATCTTGCTTTCTCTTGGCATGAATTCTTCTTTGTGACGTGAGGAGAGGGAGAGAGAGGAGGCTAGGATTTTAAGAGAAAAGGACTCTATTCATTACACTCATTGTTTGGTATCATGAAACCTTTATATATCAATTATAATGGGTTAAACAACCTAAGCCTAAAACTTCCTAGACTAATCCATATATGAATGCATTCAATCCAAACTTGTGTACATGATGCGCTCTCATCCTCTTAGATCCAAACCTGGTTCGAAACTATATTAGCCCTTCTCGAGATCCAAATTTCCTGGACCTCAAATTGTGGAGGTTGAACCTCCACCCGAAGACCAAACCTGTCCTAGGATCCAAATTAGTCATAGAATCCAAATTAGTCCTAGAAACTTAGAGCCGAGCCCATGGCTTCTCTCCTGGTCTCTCAAGGCTTGGGAGCATCACATCAACTCCTACAATCTCCACATTGGTGCCTTCAAACCTTGGCAAGCATGGCAATGTCTTTCTGTATGACCTCGTTGTCACTGCATACCTTGACAACCCCTCGTGGGAACTTCCTTGCCATCACTAACATTCTTCAGCTTCTGAGCTTCCTTGTAGATATTTAGGATGACCATCTCCATAGCTGAAAACCTTTGCTTACTTCTTGGCACCACCTTGGAACTACTTGTGGGCTCCCTTCTGCTTGGCAGCTGCACCACTTGTTGCTTTGGACTTTCCTGGAGAAATCACAATATTTCTATGCTAGCACTCGCTGCAACTGATGTTCCACCTGACATAGACTCCTTAGAACCATGACTTTTCCTCTTCACACTACACTCCACCTGGCTTTGTGCAACTCTGGCACTGGTGCTGGGATATCACTCTTTCCCTTGCACCCCTTGATGGGGATATCAGGCAAGGGCAAATAAATTTCAAGTTAACTCAATTGCAAGCTAGAAGATCAAGTCAGAAGGCCTTCTAAATTGAGCCAATGTATCAATGGAGGAAGCAAGGAGGCCTCATGAAGCTAGCCATCCTCTTTGAGCAGAGTCAACCAAATTGAGCCGACTCAACCTACTTCCTATGAGCTAACTCAATGCTCACCTCAAGGAGTTAACTCAAGCCCCTATTTGAATAACACTTGGAAGCCTTCTTGAAAGCCAAGTGGAAGCCTTTCTTAGACAACACTTGGAAGCCTATTTGAGAGCCACTTGGAAGCCTTGCTTGGATGATACTTGGAACCATCTTTGGACGATACTTGGAAGCATCTTTGGACGACACTTGGAAGCATCTTTGGACGCCACTTGGAAGCTCTTCTTGATGACATTTGGATGCCACATGGAAAGTAGTTGTAACCTATTCTTGTTAGTAGTTGCAACCAATGTTTGTTAGAACTACTTTTAGTTAGAACTACCCAACCCATTAGTTAGCATAACTAATTTAGTTAGAACTAGAGTTAGCTCCCCTCTTTGGCCGAACTACATAGAGCTCCTTGGCCTATAAATAGGATCCAAGCTTTCCCTTTATATTCATGCTATGAGATACTTTGAATGAAATGAAGTTGTTTGATTTCTTCTAGTCTAGTTCTTTGAGTATGGAGAGGGTGGGATGCCCTTGTTGTGTTATGGAAAGGGTGGGATGCCCTTTGTTGTGTGTGAAGAGGGTGGGATGCCCTTTGTTGAATTGTGAAGAGGGTGGGACACCCTTGCTTGTGTTGATCTTAGGGTGGGATGCCCTTGTTGTGTTGCTCCAAGTGTGGAGAAGGGTGTGATGTCCATTGCTAGCCGCCAAGCTCCATCTTCCATCTATTTGCTTTTCCTTTGTTTCATTTCCTTTCATGTTTCATTTCTACGCCACTAATCAAGTCCTTTTGCAGGTTCTCTCTTGGATTCTTGGTTGAAGATGAAGGTTCCAAGTCATAAACCAATTGCAAGATAAGCTCTTAAGTATAGGGAGTGCTAGTTTTATAATTCAATTCTCATTCTTATGAATGTTGAGAGTACTCCTTCTACCTAATATCTTAGCCTTCATTGTTGTTAGAAAACCACTTCTAGACCCTTTAGATGTGAGATATTGAAAGTATTTTGGTTTCTTAGCCATTCGATCCATTCTTGCTAATTTGAATTTGATCTACATACGGGTGTTTGATTTTTGGGTATAGTTTCTTGCTATAAAGTTGTTTGTCTCTTTTATGATTGATTTCGACCCATGTTTGTGTTCCATTGCTCATTTTGATTAACTGATCATTTAGAGTTCATCATCATCCATCCATTTCTTGCATCCCGTCCCGCATCACCTTGCTTTAAAGTTGTGTCACAACTCTCTCCACCTATGAAGCTATCCTGTCCGGTGCTTCACCTAAATCTAAAGTTTGCTTGATGCTGTAGAAGTCAATCCTATATCCAAGGCCAACCATTCAATGTTGTCCTGTTGGGCCTGCCATTGCACATCGATCACTGTCGCTGCCCTTTTGGACCCTCCGCACTCTACAGATTCCTTCGAAATCGCTTCGGACCCTCCGCACCTCACGGGCACCTCCGATGCTATCAAGAGCTCATCGAACTCTTCAAACACAACAACTAAACCTGGAAAGTTTGAGTCTTTTTTTCTCCTCCCTTGCACTTCTTCCAAAGTACTCCCACTTAAACTGCCTTGCTTCACCATACTTGAAACACCTAGCCTCCTTGCTACCTTTCTGGAGCTATCTCCACCTCACCTGCTCACTCTTTTTCTTCCATCTCCTGGGCCTCTCCGAAACTGCAAGACTTTCCTGGAAAGCCTCCCTCTTTGTCATCCATTCATGCTGCTCATTAGACTTGAGCATTGATACAATCTCCTCATACATCAGTATCTCCTTACCATATAGCAATGTCGTAACTAATGGATTGAAGCTCCCGGATAGCGAACACAATAGTAATTGGTTTTTATTTTCCTTTTCAAGCTCCACCTCAATATCAAGCAAATTCATGCTCATCTGGTTGAAATACTAAATATAGCCCACAACATCCTCGCCCTCCTACATTCGAAGGTTATAAAGTTATTTCTTCAGCATTAACTTGTTGCACATGTTCTTTCTTGTGTACAACATGTACAATTTCGATCATAAACCCCTAGGTGATCTTTCCTCCAACATGCTATATAGCACCTCATCTGCTAGACACATTCAAATCGTGGCACATATCCTTTTCTCCAAGGAACCCACTACTTGTTAGTCATCTCCTCTGGCCTATCCTTCAAGGTCTGATCCAAACCCATCCGAACTAGCAAATCCTCCACCCTAACTTCTACAAAGTGAAACTTTCCTTTCCATCAAACTTCTCAAATCCAACCTTCATCTTGCTTCTTTCCATGATCAAACCAAATCATAAATAGCACAAAAAAAGGTGGATCTGAAAATTACCTGACTAGGGAGTGTGGACAGCAGCCCGAGATCTCTTCTATCTCCACAAAACTTGGAGAAAACCTGATCTGAAATTCTTCTCAAATCTGAAATTTGGTTCTGCAGATTTCTGCTGCTGAAAACTAGACGCAGCACCCTAGATCCCTTCCTTTCTCTCAAAACCTGGAGATACCTGATCTGAAAAAATTGTTGTCGATTCTCTATTGATCGCGACAACCTCTGATCTAAAAAGTTTTAGAAAATTGACCCCTTGCTGATCTGAAAAAAGGATAAAAAAAACTCCTGTTTTCAGATCTGCTGTCCTGCTGAAAAATCTGTTGCAGATCCTCTTCCTCTTCCATGCTCAAACCAGCTCTGATATCAATTGTTAGGACCTGGTACTGCTTTGATACGGTTGTGGACCGTTCTCTTGCATGGGAACCTGGATGTTAAACCAGAAAATTAGAGAAAAAACAAGGAAACCCGAACTTTATTGGAAACTCCTTCAATCTGTTTCAGCAGAATTCTGCATAGCATGTCTCTTGGGAATCCAAAACATCATGAAACTTCACCAGATGGGAGCCTCCTCATGCTGCTTCAACCCCGGTAACCTGTTTTGGGGTGTTGAAAAGGGGATTGGGGCAAAACCAACCTGACACACTGAACTATTTAGTGCAGACCTGTGCAGAACTTTGTTCATGACCAGCAACTTGCCAATCGTGCTGGCACTTCTCTAGAGGTCCTTTAGGTATAAAATTAAAATAGTAGCAACACCTGGGAATGCCCTCCTTACTGTTTTAATTTCATCCAAAATGAAGATTCATGGAGGGAGAAACAGTTCCAAGAACAAGGACTTGTCAGTACTGAAAATAAAATGCTGAAATTTATTTTGGACGTCTTGCTTTCTCTTAGCGTAAATTCTTCTTTGTGGTGTGAGGAGAGAAGGAGAGGGAGAGAGAGGAGGCTAGGGTTTCAGGAGAAAAGGACTCTATTCATTACACTCATTGATAATTGATTGGTATTATAAGACCTTTATATACCAATTACAATGGGTTAAACAACCCAAGCCCAAAACTCTCTAGGCTAACCTATACATGAGTGCACTCAATTCAAACCTAAGCACATGGTGTGCTTTCACTCTTTTGGATCCAAACCTAGTCTAAAACTAGATTAGCCCTCCTCGATATCCAAATCCCCTGGGCCTCGAGCCCTTGAAATCTGAACCTCTATCCTAGGATTAAACCCACCCTAGTCCTAGAATCCAAACCAGTTCTAGAAACTTGGAGCCAAGCCCATGGTTCCTCTTTTAGCCTCCCAAGACTTGGGAGCACCATACTAACTCCTACACTTATATGTACCCATATATGCACTCTGCATGCCGCACATGCTATGTGGTGACCTCATCACTTGCATACCACAATATCCTTTTAAGGTTTTGGATTAATATTTGTTGAATAAAAGTTAGGCATGAATTAGTGTGTATAAAATAATTTTTGAATTTATTTCTTTTCTTTAACCATTAATGTATATAATTATATATTATTTATTTCAAATATTTAAGAATATGAACTTTATGTACCACATATGCACTCTGCATGCCACATATGTTCTCTACAGTGAGCTGACCATCCACATACCACAACCACCTTTTAAAACTTTGGATTGATGTTTGAGGAATAAAAGTTTGATGTCTAATTAAACCTCCCCTCCTCCCTGCTCCTCTTGCATTTTGTGATTGGAAAAACATATGCCTTATGGAAGGCAAATATATGCTTTAGTGGAAATTGTGATGTTTAAACCTTGATTAGTCTAGAGGAGTGGTCCATCCCATGATAACTACAATATTGCTCGTATTCATGATTTCAGATAATCTGCCATCCCTTCCTTTACTTTTTTTATGAGAGAGGAAGGGAGTTTGATCCACCTATAACTATAGTTATGCAGGTCAAAAGACTTGGGGACGCACCACCCAACAATCAAACCTAGAACCTCTTGTAGAGGTTTGTGATTATTGGGGCAATATCCAATCACTGCTTCCTCTTCCTTTAACTTGACTTAAATTTGTTTAGTAGGTCTTGTTATTCAAATAATAGAGGCTTATAGGGATATAACATATTTTAACTCTATTGTTTAGGCCATCATGAGATGGAGTCGACCAAATACAAATAATTATGATCCTTCTTAATAGTGCCTTAGCTTGTTAGTTCCACACTGGTGCAGTTTTCTGTGAAATTAACCAGGATATAGAATCGGCTTCAAACCTATATTATTTACTTTGCCATAGGATTGTCCAGAAGACATTCAATATTTTATGCTACAAAGAAAGTGTGAATATCAAACTATATTTGTAACTTAGTGCTTTTGTTTGAGTATGTAAATCAATATCTATGAACCATGATAGCCGTGCTAAATATGTAACAAGATGAGGGATGTCTCCAGCAGATGATGTCCGATCCCTTTCCTTTATAATATAAAAGATCATGAACTTGATAGAAAGTATACAAGAAAGGCAATAATAGGGATATGAACTATTGGTATGTTATATTTTTTTGGTATCTAATGGAGTTATACATATACTGATAGTATGATAAATATATGCAACTAGTCATCAAGCATGTATGCATGCTTGACAGAGAAGGGAATAGTTCCATGCATATCAGGTAAAGCTCCAAGAGTGGTGTTAGCGGTGCAAAAGAAGATGATATGAAGATTCATGAGTGAGGATAGGGACAACATGAAGACTTATGTGTGAAGAAGATCAAAGGGGCCAATTACTGTGTTTTGCATGTTCAACCTCGCAAAGCTCTTCTTTGATTATGTTAGCCACTCTCATCATTCTCTTTTCCTTTAATTTCTCTTATAGGAGTCCTAGGTAACCTAGAATCACCATCTTCCTATTTTAATTTTGCTTGTATAGGAACAATTGGCCAAACAGTAGTAGGCTAAGAGGATTTGGAGTTTTGCAATGCTTTTCCATTTTTTTTTTCAAGAGTCCTACCAACTAGATTCCAATTTTATAAGTTTTGGTTGGCTACTTTGTATTATGTGATAGGAGTCCCAACATATTTGACTAAAGATGGTTGTCTTGTACACCTTTGTTTATTAATTTTTGTGATATGATGTGCTTACGCATTATGTAGTAGTATTTTAGTAAATGGTACCCTTAGGGTTCAATAAAGACAAAATGGAGCCTCATCTTCCTCTTTCATATAGTGATTCCATTCTATGAATGCCTCCAAAATAGGGCTAAAACAAAATCAAATACAGATCGGATATTAATATATCCATATCTATATTTGTTTTATTTGACCAATATAAATTTGGATATAGACATGGATACTAGTCAGATACAAAAATTCATATCCATATTTGTTTTAAATTGATATGGATACAAATCAGATATATGAAGTATTAATATAAGTACATATATATAAGTCGGAGAATTAAACTTTATACCACAAAATTAAAGATATTACTAATGTTGCATTTGGTGCATTGCTAAGTAATATTGAAAAGTAATGTGGATTGCCGGTAATGTGAATTGCTAGCAATATATATTACAGGTAATATGGATTATTGTATTTGGTACATGCAAGTTGATATGGCTACATCGCTAACGTGGAACGTGTGTCAGATCCAGCTGGATGCCGGCGGTGCCATGTGGATTTTTCTTTCAAAATTCCCTGCTCGGGAAGTGGCGCTCCTACTCCTTCGCCAGGTGGCACCCCAAGACGGGTCCACCTCGGCCGAAGTCGAGCCTTTCTCTGCCACTTCGCTAGGTGTCCACCCAGGAGGGGTCCACCTCGACCGAAGCTGGCAGCTCTTGCTCCCTTGCCAGGTGGCGCCCCAAGATGGTTCCACCTCTGCCGAGGTCGAGCCGGGCTCTCCTGCTCCTTCGCCAGATGGCACTCCAAGACGGGTCCACCTCGGTCGAAGTCGAGTCTTTCTCTGCCACTTCGCCAGGTGTCCATCCAGGAGGGGTCCACCTCGGCCGAAGTTGACAGTCCCTGCTCCCTCGCCAGGTGGCGCTCCAAGACGGGTCCACCTCTGCCGAGGTCGAGCCGGGCTCTCCTGCTTCTTCGCCAGATGGCACCCCAAGACGGGTCCACCTCGACCGAAGTCGAGCCTTTCTCTGCCACTTCGCCAGGTGTCCATCCAGGAGGGGTCCACATCGGTCGAAGTTGACAGTCCCTGCTCCCTCGCCAGGTGGCGTCCCAAGACGGGTTCCACCTCTGCCGAGTTCGAGCCGGGCTCTCTTGCTTCTTCGCCAGATGGCACCCTAAGACGGGTCCACCTCGGCTGAAGTCGAGCCTTTCTCTGCCACTTCGCCAGGTGCCCACCCAGGAGGGGTCCACCTCGGTCGAAGCTGGCAGCCCCTGCTCCCTCGCCAGGTGGCACCTTGAGACAGGTCCACCTCTGTCGAGGTCGAGCCGGGCTCTCCTGCTCCTTCGCCAGGTGGCACCCCAAGACAGGTCCACCTCGTCGAAGTCGAGCCTTTCTTTGCCACTTCGTCAGGTGTCCACCCAGGAGGGGTCCACCTCGGTCGAAGCTGACAGCCCCTGCTCCCTCGCCAGGTGGTGCCCCAAGACGGGTCCATCTCTGTCGAGGTCGAGAGTGGCTCTCCTGCTCCTTCGCCATATGGCATCCCAAGACGGGTCCACCTCGGTCGAAGTCGAGCTTTTCTCTGCCACTTCGCCAGGTGTCCACCCAGGAAGGGTCTATCTCGGCCGAAGCTGGCAACCCCTGCTCCCTCGCCAGGTGGCATCCCAAGACGGGTCCACCTCTGCCGGGGTCGAGCCGGGCCCTCCTGCTCCTTCGCCAGGTGGCACCCCAAGACGGGTCCACCTCGATCGAAGTCGAGCCTTTCTCTGCCACTTTGCCAGGTGTCCACCTAGGAGGGGTCCACCTCGGTCGAAGATGGCAGCCCCTGCTCCCTCGCTAGGTGGCATCCCAAGACGGGTCCACCTCTGCCGGGGTCGAGCCGGGCCCTCCTGCTCCTTCGCCAGGTTGCACCCCAAGATGAGTCCACCTCGATCGAAGTCGAACCTTTTTCTGCCACTTCGCCAAGTGTCCACCCAGGAGGGGTCCACCTCGGCCGAAGCTGGCAGCCCCTGCTCCCTCACCAGGTGGCACCCCAAGACGGGTCCACCTCTACCGAGATCGAGCCGGGCCCTCCTGCACCTTCGCCAGGTGGCACCCCAAGACGGGTCCACCTCGGTTGAAGCCGAGTATTTCTCTGCCACTTCGTCAGGTGTCCACCCAGGAGGGGTCCATCTCGGCCGAAGCTGGCAGCCCCTGCTCCCTCGCCAGGTGGTGCCCCAAGACGGGTCCACCTCTACCGAGGTCGAGCCGGGCTCTCCTGCTCCTTCGCCAGATGGCACCCCAAGACGGGTCCACCTCGACCGAAGTCGAGCCTTTCTCTGCCACTTTGCCGGTGTCCACCCAGGAGGGGTCCACCTTGGCCGAAGCTGGCAGCCCCTGCTCCCTCGCAAGGTGGCACCCCAAGACGGGTCCACCTCTATCGAGGTCGAGCCGGGCCCTCCTGCTCCTTCGCCTGGTGGCAACCCAAGACGGGTCCACCTCGACCGAAGTCGAGCCTTTCTCTGCCACTTCGCTAGGTATCCACCCAGGAGAGGTCCACCTCGGTCGAAGTTGGCAGCCCCTGCTCTCTCGCTAGGTGGCACCCCAAGATGGGTCCATCTCTGCCGAGGTCGAGCCGGGTCCTCCTGCTCCTTCGCCAGGTGGCACCCCAAGACGGGTCCACCTCGACTGAAGTCGAGCCTTTTTCTGCCACTTCGCCAAGTGTCCACCCAAGGGGGTCCACCTCGGCCGAAGCTGGCAGCCCCTACTCCCTCGCTAGGTGGTACCCCAAGACAGGTCCACCTCTGTCGAGTTCGAGCCGGGCCCTCCTGCTTCTTCGCCATGTGACACCCCAAGACGGGTCCACCTCGGCCGAAGCCGAGCCTTTCTCTGCCATTTCGCCAGGTGTCCACCTAGGAGGGGTCCACCTCGGTCGAAGCTGGCAGCCCCTGCTCCCTCGCCAGGTGGCGCCCCAAGACGGGTCCACCTCTGCCGAATTCGAGTCTGGCCCTTCTGCTTCGTCACCAGGTGGCACCTCCTGATGGGTCCACCTCGGCTGAAGTCAGCCTTATTCTGCAAAGCCTCGAGGAGGCAGAGGCACGGGACACGAGGTCGCCACTAGAATCGACGTGCGCCGCATCTCGTATAGGGTACCGGTATGGCCCGTAATGGCGCGCGGAACCTCGTTACATCAGTTAAGCAGGGCCCTGCGATCGAGGAATTAAATCCTTGCGGTCAGGAGCCTGGAACGCTGGAAATCCACCGTCAACGTCCCGGAAGGAGGGCTCCCGCGCTCGGCTCGAGGTCTTGCCAGATTCCCTTCGTGACACGGCGGACGACGCGTGGTGGCCACTTAACTCCCAGACTTGAAGGAGAAGGGGGGAGGATCCAGAGATCTCCGGGAGTCTCCGGGGAGGGGACGGGGGCTGAAGGCGGTCCGGCGGTATAAAAGGGATGGTAAAAGCGGATGGAAAGGTAAGCCGAAAAGAGGGAAGAATATCGAGAGAACGATCTTGAGACCCTCGGAAGTTCTCAGGCGCAAGCTCGGTAGACCCAGCGCAGGAAGCCGGGCTTCAATCCCTCTCTCCCTCACATTTCTTTCATTTAAATTTCCTCTAAGCATGGGAATCCTTCGGGAACCCGCCTTAGTGGACCTGTTCCATCTTGCCGCTCTCTAACTTGATCGTCAGAGTGCCATCGCCGGAATCCCTGGCCCGGGTCTCTGATCTTGTTTTGCAGAACCAGAGGCTTGGAGATCTCAAGATAGGAGAGTCCGAGAACCGGCGTCAGCTCACAAGCTATAGGCCACCGCGGTAAGATCGGCAACAGATTGGCGCGCCAGGAAGGGGGGCAGAACAGCAACCCCTGCACAAGCAAGCTCTCCGTGAGCAAGAGTGTGCGTCGACCATGGTAGTGACACGTGGGCGCGAAGCATCCACCAGTCGAGCAGGATAGGTTCCCTCTCCCTCGGGCTCGCACAGCCCGGAGAGGGAACTTCCTGCTCCACCTCCTCAGTCGTCCTCGGTGGATGGTGCTTTCTCAGCCGTCGTCCAGCAGCTGCAAACACTAACTACGGCCGTGCGGCAGCTGCAGCACCAGCAGCTCTCGGCTACTCAGCCCCAGTCGGGGACCCTCGTGGAAGCCTGCGCTCCATCCAAGGCGGGCCTTCCCATCCGCGGGCAGTAACCAATCCCCGTGGGAGCCATCAAACTCCCGCGAAGAGAAACCATACCAGTTCGACGGATCATGAGAGTCGATCCCCGGCCGACGATGCTGAAGCAGTACGGCGCAGCAAGCGCCATCGGGGCAAGGCCCCTCGCCGCGATCGATCAGCACCCCCTTCTCCAGCGGCTTTGGTGGAAGGTTCCACCGATGAGGCCATCAGGCATCTGGAGGAGCACGAGCGCAAGTTGGCGGAGTTCTCCCGCCGTTTCGCCAACATGCAGAGCTCCCCAACCGAGCCAGTGAGCTATAACGCCCAACCACTATTCTCCCAGGAAATCCAAGAGGAACCGATCCCGAATCGGTTCCGCATGCCCTAGGTGGATCCCTACGATGGGACCACCGACCCCTTGGACCACTTAAAGAGCTATAAGGCTCTCATGAGGGTCCAAGGAGCGACGGACGCTCTTCTGTGCATCGCCTTCCCGGCCACCCTCCGGAAGGCCGCTCGAGTTTGGTTCACCCGTCTCGAGCCAGAGTCCATCAGCTCCTTCCACTAGTTGGAAGGAAAGTTTGTGGCACATTTCGATGCCTGCCGAAAGGTGCCGAGGGAGGTGGATAGCCTCTTTTCTATCCGCTAGCAAGACCAGGAGCCGTAGCGGGACTACGTCACTCGCTTCAAGACCGCAGCCCTAGAGATTTATATCCTAGACGAGCCTGTCGCCATGCCGGCGTTGAAGCGAGGGCTCAAGACCTCCTGCCTGACGTATTTCCTGGACAAGAAGCCCCCCAAGACATATTCTGAGCTCCTCCTCCACGTCCACAGGTACATCCGCGCTGAGGAGGCCGACCGCACCAGGTGAGAGCTGGACGGGAAGCCTTCGAAGAAGCCTGCACCAAGGGATGTCCTTGGGACCCGGAGGCTTGGACCACCTGTAGACTTCCGTCCGGGTCCAAAGTCGAAGAATGGTGCCGCCCCGGAGTAAGCCTTCATCCCTCTCCTCGCTTCTAGAACGAAGATCCTCATGGAAATTAAGGATGAGAACTACCTCCACCGACCTCCTCAGAATCCAAGGAACACCCGTGACAAGACGAAGTATTGCCAATTTCACCGCGAGCACGGCCACGACACGGAGGAGTGCCGTAATCCAAAACGGGAGATCGAGGAGTTGATCAAGAGGGGCTACCTTAGGAAGTTCATGAGGAGTGAGGCCCCGGCGGAGGGCCAGCCACTCGCGGCCCTTCCCCCCGTCCCCGCGGTTGACAACCGTCCAACGGAGAAGCCGGTAGGCATGATCTCTTGGGGGATAGGGCGCGCGTCGAAGAGAGTCCGGGAGGTGGGAGACCTGGAGAATGTACTCTCCTTTGAAAAGGGGAATGAAAGTGAAAATGTAAACAATGATGCAGTGGTGGTCGAGATGACCATCACAAAGCATCATGTACATCGTATTATGGTGGATAGTGGGAGCTTTACTGACGTACTTTTTTATGATGCTTTCTCCCGGATGAATTTGTCTCATGATCAGCTAAAGCCGGTACACACCCCTCTTGTGGGCTTCACTGGAGATTCTGTGGGGGTCGAAGGAGAGATCACTCTCCCTGTTACCGCTGGATCCCCATCCCGGCAGAGCACGGTCATGATGACGTTTACCGTCGTCAGGCTCCCATCACCTTACAATGCTATCCTGGGCCGTCCAGGGCTCAACCAGTTGGACGCGGTCATTTCCACCAAAAGGTTGCTGGTGCAGTTCCCTACCGCCTCCGGGACGGGAATGATGAGAGGGATGGCCCAACCTGTCCCGCATTGCCTGCAGACGGTCCCAGGGGCCCGGAGTGCCGAGCTCGGCTCCGACATCGACGATCTCGACCTAAGAACGCAAGATCCCAGGAGAGGCCCCGTGGAGTGCTTATTGACGTACCCCCTCGGCTCGGACCCTCAGAAAACGGTGTAGATAGGAGCCCAGCTCCCGGAAGATGAGCGGGCTCGCTTGCTAGATTTTCTTCGGACGAACGCTGATGTGTTCGCCTGGTCTGCTGCAGACATACCAGGTATCCCCTCGGAGGTTATCACCTACCAATTGAAGATTGATCTAATGTGCCGTCCAGTCCGCCAGAAGAAGAGAAGTTTTGCTACAAAGAGACAGAAGGCCATCAATGAGGAAGTGGAAAATATTCTCGTCGCCGGCTTTGTATGAGAAGTACAGTATCCCAGTTGGTTGGCGAATGTGGTAATGGTGAAGAAGAGCAACGGCAAGTGGAGGATCTGTATGGACTACACCGACCTCAACTGAGCTTGCTCAAAGGATAGTTTTTCCCTTCCTAAGATCGACCAGCTCATGGATACTACCTCGGGGCATCGCCTTCTCTCTTTTATGGACGCTTTCTTCGGGTACAACCAGATCCGTATGCACCCGGAGGACGAGGAACACACCACCTTCGTCACCGATCGTGGGACCTACTGCTATAAAATGATGTCGTTCGGTCTCAAGAACGCAGGTGTCATGTACCAATGTCTGGTCAACAAGATCTTCAAAGACCAAATTGGCCGTAACATGCAGGTGTACGTGGACGACATGCTGGTGATGAGCAAGCCGACTTTGGACCACATCGACGACCTGGCGGAGACCTTCAGTAACCTCCATCTTCACCAAATGAAGTTGAATCCAGCGAAGTGCGCTTTCGGCGTATTCGCAGGGAAGTTTCTGGGCTTCATGGTAACCCAAAGAGGGATAGAGGCCAACCCGGAGAAGGTTCAGGCGATCCTAGACATGGAGCAGCCTACCTCCAAGAAGCAAGTGCAGCGACTCACCGGCCGGATAACTGTCCTGAGCCAATTTATCTCAAGGTCTGCTGACCGTTGCCAGCCCTTCTTCAAGGCGCTGAGGAAGATGCACGACTTCGCCTGGACGAAGGAGTGCTAGAGGCATTTGAAGAGATGAAGAAGACATTGGCATTTCCGCCATTGCTTTCCCGGCCGGAGGAGGGAGAGGAGCTCCTTCTGTACCTGGTGGTCACACCGGAGGCCGTCAGTTCGGTCCTGGTTCGGACGGATGACAAAAGGACGCAGAGGCCTGTGTACTACACGAGCAAACTCCGTGATGCGGAATTCAGGTATTCTCGGTCTGAGAAACTGATTTTTGCGCTAATCATGTCCATCCAGCGTCTCAGGCCTTATTTCCAAGCGCACCCCATTGCGGTCCTGACGGATCAACCACTGAAAGCGGTGCTCAGCCGACCTGACACGTCTGGACGCCTGGCGAAGTGGGCGCTCAAGCTCAGCGAGTTCGACATCACCTACCGGCCGAGGTCTGCCATGAAGGCACAGGTACTTGCTGATTTCTTAGTTGAGTGTGCAGGCCTGGGCGAGGGGCCGGAAGAGAGCCCCCAAGACCGGGAGCCAGAGCCTGGACCGGAGGAAGACGTCTGGATCCTTCATGTGGACGGAGCCTCGAACTCTGGTGGGAGTGGAGCCGGACTCATCCTTGCCAACGGCGAAGGGGTCGTCGTCGAGTGTGCGCTCCGCTTCCAGTTCACCGCCACCAATAACCAGGCGGAGTACGAAGCGCTCCTCGCGGGGCTAAGAGTTTCCCGCGAGCTGGGCGTGGCCTGCCTCTGGATCTTCACCGACTCGCAGCTAGTGGCCGGGCAGGTCTCGGGGGAGTACGAGGCGCGGGATCCCCAAATGGCGAGGTATTGGAGCTCGTAAGAACGAGCGTGGCAGGTTTTAGGCGCTTCAGTGTCTCCCATATTCCTCGCGGGAAAAATGTTCGTGCAGATGCCATCTCCCGCTTGGCAACCTTGCCAGACTCATCATTGGGCCGCGCTTACATCGAGCATCTTAGAGCCCCGAGTTATGAGACACCCATGGAGGTCCAGCAGGTCAACCCAGAGCCCAGCTGGATGGACAAGTACATCGAGTACATCACCAACGGCACCTTGCCAGAGGATCGCGTGGCGGCCAGCCTTATTAAGAGGAAGGCCGCACGTTTCGTGTTGATGGACGGGCTACTGTATCGGAGGTCCTACTCCTACCCGCTCCTCAAGTATCTGAGACCCTCTGAAGCTGTCCTTGTGCTCCAGTAGATCCATGAGGGCATCTGCGGGAACCATGTGGGGGGGCAGAATGCTGGCGTATAAGGCTCTCCGTCAAGGTTATTTCTGGGAAACAATGAGGGAAGACGTAGCTGACTTCGTGAAAAGGTGCGACCGATGTTAGCGACACGCTGTGGTGCTGCGTTAACTTGCCGCTCCTCTCCCAGCTCTCCACCCCATGGCCGTTCGCTCAGTGGGGCATGGATCTCCTCTGACCTTTTCTCCCGGCGTTCGGGCAACGGAAGTTCCTGATTGTGGCTATCGACTACTTCACGAAGTGGGTTGAGGCCGAGCCCTTGGCCCGGATCATGGAAGCAAATGTTATCAAGTTCCTTTGGAAGTCGATTACCTGCCGCTTCAGTTTGCCCCACACCATCATCACCGATAACGGACGCCAGTTCGACTGTTGGGAGTTCGAGGAGTTTTGCGGCGATCTCGGAATCCATCATCATTTCACTTCGATGGCGCATCCTCAAACAAATGGAGAAACCGAGGTAACAAACAGAACCATCCTACAAGGCCTTCGGACAAGGCTGGACCAGGCCAAGGGGAGGTGGGCGAAAGAGCTTCCAAGCGTCCTGTGGGCGTACCACACTATCCCAAGGACGGCCACGGATGAGACCCCCTTCAACCTCGTCTTTGGAGCGGAAGCAGTTATTCCAGTAGAGCTCAGCTTGCCGACCTTGCGCGTGGAGCAGTACGACAAGGCGGAGAACTCGGTGCGACTGCTACTGAACCTGGACCTCCTTAAAGAAACGAGGGATAGGGCCTAAGTTCGGATGGCGGCTTATCGGCAACGAGTGGCCAGATACTACAATTCCAGGGTGCGGCCAAAGTCTTTCCGCCAGGGAGACTTAGTTCTGCGCCGCGCTGAAGCTTCCCAGCTGCGGGAGTGCGGTAAGCTCTCCCCAAATTGGGAAGGCCCTTATAGAGTGGCGGAGGTACTTCCCCACGGGGCATACTACCTGGAGGAGCTAGGCGGAGCCCGGTTCCCGCGGACTTGGAATGTCTCAAACTCGAGGATGTATTACCAATAGTGTAAGACTCCTTAAACTTCAACAATAAAATCTTTTTTCACCAAATGCCTATACTCGTCTCGTAGGGCAATCGCCATCCAGCTCTAGGTTCGGCGAGCATGGGCACGGTGAAAGATCCATGAAGGCGCGAAGTCCCCTCTCACAAAAATCCCAGAGTTCAGTCCGGAATGCCGCATGGAATTAAGTTCCGACATGCAGCCCCGGAGTTCAGTCCGGAGGAGGTCTCGAGAACTTAGGTCCTGGTCATACAAAATCCCGGAGAACAACTCGGTAGGTCGCGCAAGGCTTAACTCCAGCCTGCGGCCCCGGGGTTCAGTTCGGAAGTTCGTGTGGAACCTGGTTCCAAAGCGAAGTCCCGGACCTCGGTCTAGAAGGTGGAGCAGAATCAAGTTCGCCCACGAAGTCCCAGAGTTTAGCCCGAAATGCACCACGGGACTCAGTCCCGGTGGTTGGCACCGGGGTTCAGTCCGGAAGACGCAAAAAAAAAAAAAAAAAAAAAAAAAGAGAGAGAGAAAGAAAGAGAAGTGAATTAATGGAAAAGGATCTTCATTTCTGTTAAAGAGTCTTACAAAAGAGGGCCCCGATAGGCCAAGAGACCCAAAGAAACAAGAAATGAGTTCATGCAAAAAACAAAACAAAAGAAGCCGCATGGTTACTTTGCTGCAGTCGCATCATCCTCTGGCTGGGGGGCACCCTTGTCGCCGGCGGCATCGTCGGAAGGCCGTCCGGGGACCGCCGCCTCAGCACCCTATGCAGTGGAAGCTCCCTCGCCGGGCTCCTCCCTCCGGCCGCCCAGGACGACTTCGCTGAGATCGAGCTTGGGGAAGAAGGAACTCACCTTCTCCCGGCACACCTCGAAGCCCTTCAGGAAAGAGTCGACGGCCGTCTCGTGCAGCTCTGCCCTGAACTCCTCTGATGCCCGGAACTTTGGCACTGCCTCCTGTGCCTCCCTCTTGGACGCCTCCAGCAGCCCGTTGACGTAGGAGTTCTTCTCCTTGGTTGCGCTAAGCTCCTGGAGGACTTCCTCGACCCGGCGCTCCAACGACCGAGATTGAGCCCTGAGGCGTGTCGTCCTCGGCGCGGCATTGGTTCGAGATTTTCTTCTTAGATAGAGAGGTCTCCAGCTCCCTCACGCGCCTCTCGGCATGACCCAGGTCCGCTCGGAGGGCTTGGTTGTTCTCCCGCAGCTCGACCCCCTTTTCCATGAGATCCTTCACGTTAGCTGCGAGTTTGCCGAGCCTCTTCTCTTTCTCGGCATCTTTCTTGGCGTAGCTGGAGAGGAAGTTCCTCAATAGCTGCACGTCGGTCCCGATCTGCGTCAGAGAGGACGGGATGTTAAAAAGATCCAACTGGAACATTAAAAGAGGAGAGCTCGGAGCTTATCGTGAAAAGCAGAGGGAGGATCCCAAGCGTATCGGTGTAATCACGGTCGCCCCTTAGAAGGCGGTCTTGGGGCATGCTTGCGAACTCCATCCTCTTAGCGAGCCCTTGATTGCGGATGACGGAGGAGCTGGCGTTGAGTCCCGGGGGCGGAGGGTGAGCGTCAGCAGCAGGCTGGGTGGCTGTCCCTCCGCTGGGTGGTGCGGCCGTCGGTGGGGCTGCTGTCACCCTGGTGGCCACCGTGGAGATGATCGGCATGGCGACCGGAACAGGCGTCATCGCCCGAGGGGGTTCCGGCCTCTCTTCCCCTACCCTGTCGAGATCGACGACAGGGATATCGGGCGCACAAGACTGAGGCGGCCTGGGATCTGGACCCGTTGCCCCGGGGCCGGTAGCAGCAGGAGTGGGCACGGGTCCCTAGCTCGCCTCAGTACGAGCCCTCTTTGCTGGACCCTCCTAGGTCCCCTTAGCGGCGTCCCTCTTCCGGATGCCCTCCATCAAGCTTTCGATAGAGAATTTCATACCTGGAGGAAAGAAACGGTTAGGCCAGTTTGAAAGAAAAGAAGCGCAGAGCAGAAAACGGGGGTGAAAGAGGAAGATCCAGGGCCTCACCCAACTCCCGGATAGGACTGATTCCTGTCTCGAATAAATTCTGCTCCGAGAGCAGAACATCGAGAGCTGGGACCACGTCACCCAGCATCTGTGTAGTCCTCTTGGTCTGCTGGCTCAACCTGCGAGTTCCGGTTCGGGGACCGATCCGGCTCACTCCAGGCTCAGTCGACATCCTCAACTGAGGCGAAGAAAAAGTAGTTCTTCCAACCCTTGATCGAAGTGGGAAGGTCGAACCTAAGGCACCTAGGCCGGGGTGAAAGATACCACCAGCCATCGTCGGTAGAATAGCGCTTCAGGGTGAAGAGGGCCCTGAATAGTGAAAAACGGGCAACAAACCCGTGAAAATGACAAAAAACGATGAAGGCGAAGATGACCCGGATGACCCGGATGGCATTGGGAGCCAACTGGGCCGGGACAAGGCGGAAATGACTGAGAAAGGAAAGGAAGAAAGGATGAAGGGGAAAATGGAGACCCCCGACAAGGAAGTCCTCGTAGAAGGCGACCCTCCCAGGGCCACTCGAGGTTACTCGGTCTTTAGGTCCTGGGAGTGAAATACGGATTGATTCCGGGATCCCGTAGGTATCCCGGATCCAGGAAAGATCGTCTCCGGTCATCGTCGAGGCGTAACTGGAGGGACCAGAAGAAGAGACCTCCGCCACTGGAGGAGGAAGAGAAGAAATGGAACGTGCGGAAACTATAGAGGGAGACCTAGGACCCCTAGGGACGCCTATGGTCACGGCCCCTAGCCGGAGCTGCCTCCGGACCTCAACCGGAACCTCTTCCCCCTCTGAGGAGGAAGATGATGGAGTCCTCAGCCGGGAAGGACCGGCCTCGTCCGGGTTCGAAGAAATGTGACGGCGATGCGCCATCGAGGAAGGAGCAAGAAGGGGATGGTCTCGGAGTAACGCGGAGTCGGGAGATTGAAGAAGGGAAAATGTCGCAGGCACTCATTGGGATGTTTTGAACCGAAGGATTGGCAACCCCTGGGAGATGAAGCGAGATCGCTGCAACTGCCGGCGATGTGTGAGAAAGTCGAGAGACCTCGTTTCTGGAAAGTTTCCCTCTTCAAACTCAATCAACAGTAGCCGTATGCCTCTTTCCGTCTCGGGCCATCAGATGAATGCCACGTGGAGGCACGCCTGACATCGACGCTTCGGTCCGATGGAAACTGTATTGGTTTCGAAACGGCGTATTAATAGCCTGTCAGACGCGCGCACGTGGCAGCCTCCCACAGGGTCTCGGGCGCAACAGAAGCGGCGGCAGCGATCATGGCAATTATGGCACGGGATTTTCGTCTTTTCCACGTCATCTCCGTATTAACTCCCCACGCCCTAAGCCGCGACGCTTCGATGGGACCTGGGGATGGGGGGCAACTGATATGGCTACATCACTGACGTGGAACGTGTGTTAGATCCAGCTGAATGTCGCCGGTGCCACATGGATTTTTCTTTCAAAATTCCCCGCTCGGCAAGTGGCGCTCCTGCTTCTTCGCCAGGTGGCATCCCAAGACGGGTCCACCTCTGCCGAAGTCGAGCCTTTCTCTACCACTTCGCCAGGTGTCCACCCAGGAGGGGTTCACCTCGGTCGAAGCTGGCAGCCCCTGCTCCCTCGCCAGGTGGCGTCCCAAGACAGGTCCACCTCTGCCGAGGTCGAGTCGGGCTCTCTTGCTCCTTCGTGAGATGGCACCCCAAGACGGGTCTACCTCGGTCGAAGTCGAGCCTTTCTCTGCCACTTCGCCAGGTGTCCACCCAAGAGGGGTCCACCTCGGTCGAAGCTGGCAGCCCCTGCTCCCTTGCCAGGTGGCGCCCCAAGATAGGTCCACCTTTATCGAGGTCGAACCGGGCTCTCCTGCTCTTTCACCAGATGGCACCCTAAGATGGGTCCACCTCGGCTGAAGTCGAACCTTTCTCTGCCACTTCGCAAGGTGTCCACCCAGGAGGGGTCCACCTCGGTCGAAGCTGGCACCCCTGCTCCCTCGCCAGGTGGCACCCTAAGACGGGTCCACCTCTGTCGAGGTCGAGTCGGGCTCTCCTGCTCCTTCGCTAGGTGGCACCCTAAGACGGGTCCACCTCGCCGAAGTCGAGCCTTTCTCTGCCACTTTGCCAGGTGTCCACCTAGGAGGGGTCCACCTCGGTCGAAGCTGGCAGCCCCTGCTCCCTCGCGAGGTGGCACCCCAAGACGGGTCCACCTCTGCCGAGGTCGAGCCAGGCTCTCCTGCTTCTTCGCCAGATGGCACCCCAAGACGGGTCCACCTCGACCGAAGTCGATCCTTTCTCTGCCACTTTGCCAGGTGTCCATCCAGGAGCGGTCCACCTTGGTCGAAGCTGGCAGCCCCTGCTCCCTCGCCAGGTGGCACCCCAAGACGAGTCCATCTCTGCCGAGGTCGAGTTGGGCCCTCCTGCTCTTTCGTCAGGTGGCACCCCAAGACAGGTCCACCTCGGTCGAAGCCGAGCCTTTCTCTGCCACTTCGCCAGGTGTCCACCCAGGAGGGGTCCACCTCGGCCGAAGCTGGCAGCCCCTGCTCCCTCGCCAGGTGGCGTCCCAAGACGGGTCCATCTCTGCCGAGGTCGAGCTGGGCTCTCCTGCTCCTTCGCTAGATGGCATCCCTCGACGGGTCCATCTCGGCCAAAGTCGAGCCTTTCTCTGCCACATCGCCAGGTATCCACCCAAGAGGGGTCCACCTTGGCCGAAGTTGGCAGCCCCTGCTCCCTCGCCAGGTGGCACCCCAAGATGGGTCCACCTCTGCCGAGGTCGAGCCGGGCCTTTCTGCTCCTTCGCCAGGTGGTACCCCAAGATTGGTCCATCTTGATTGAAGTTGAGCCTTTCTCTGCCACTTTGCCAGGTGTCCACCCAGGAGGGTTCCACCTCGGCCGAAGTTGGCAGCCCCTGCTCTCTTACCAAGTGGCACCCTAAGACGGGTCCATCTCTGTCGAGGTCGAGCCGGGCCCTCCTGCTCCTTCGCCATGTGGCACTCCAAGATGGGTCCACCTCGACCGAAGTCGAGCCTTTCTTTGCCACTTTGCCAGGTGTCCACTTAGGGGGGTCCATCTCGGTCGAAGCTGGTAGCCCCTGCTCCCTCGCCAGGTGGCACCCCAAGACCGGTTTACCTCTGCCGCGATCGAGCCAGGCCCTCCTGCTCCTTCACCAGGTGGCACCCCAAGACGGGTCTAACTCGGTCGAAGCCGAGCCTTTCTCTGCCATTTCGCCAGGTGTCCACTCAGGAGGGGTCCACCTCGGTCGAAGCTGGCAGCCCTTGCTCCCTCGCCAGGTGGCGCCCCAAGACGGGTCCACCTCTACCGAGTTCGAGCCGGGCCCTTCTGCTCCGTCACTAGGTGGCACCCCCTGATGGGTTCAACTCGGCCGAAGTCAGCCTTACTCTGCAAAGCCTAGGGGAGGCAGAGGCACGGGACACGAGGTTGCCACTAGAATCGGCTTGCATCGCGTCCCATACAGGATATCGGTACGGCCCGTAATGGCGCGCGGACCTCGTTTACATCAGTTAAGCAGCCCCCCGTGATCGAGGAATTAAATCCTTGCAGTCAGGAGCCTGGATTGCTGGAAATCCACAGTCAACGCCCCGGAAGGAGGGCTCCCGCGCTCAGCTTGAGGTCTCGCCAGATTTTTCCTTTCGTGACACACGGCGGACGAGGCGTGCCGGCCACTTAACTCTCGGACTTGAAGGAGAAGGTGGGAGGATCTAGAGATCTCTGGGAGTCTCCGGGGAGGGGATGGGGCTGAAGGCGGTATAAAAGGGACGGTAAAAGCGGACGGAAAGGTAAGCGAAAAGAGGGAAGAATATCGAGAGAACGATCCTGGGACCCCCGGAAGTCCTCAGGCGCAAACTCGGTAGACCTAGTGCAGGAAGCCGGGCTTCAACCCCTCTTTCCCTCACTTCTTTCATTTAAATTTCCTCTAAGCACGGGAATCCTTCGGGAACCCGCCTTAGTGGACCTGTTCCATCTTGCCGCTCTTTAACTTGATCGTCGGAGTGCCCCCGCCGGAATCCCCGGCCCGGGTCTCTGACCTTGTTTTGCAGGACCGAAGGCTTGGAGATCTCAAGGTAGGAGAGTCCGAGAACCGGCGCCAGCTCATAAGCTACAGGCCATCGTGGTAAGATCGGCAACACAAGTAATGTTGCATAATGTAAAATCAAAATTTCAAACTATTCATAAATTAAATCTATATTTTATTTATAACAATATAGTTTTTTATATTTTATCTATTTATTAAAAATATAAAAATATTTTATATTTTTATATTAATAAATATAAAATATAAAAAATATTTTATATTTTATAAAAAATAAAAATATAAAATAATTTTATATCAAAAAATAAAAAAATATATAAAATCTTCGTCGACTGATAGGTGGTGAGGGGGGTGCCGTCGACGGGTGGTGGAGGGGTTGCGAGGGCGGGGGGAGCGAAAGTGAAGAGGAAGAGAGAAGGGGAGGGTAATATTGTTCAAAAAATTACCTGGAAGCGGTAATCTGGATTGCCACCCTTTTCAAAGGTAATCTAGATTACTTGGTAATCTAAATTGCCATCAGAAAAGTCTTACCAAACACAGTGGTGGGGCCTTTTAAATTGCTGATAATTTGAATAGATTGTCAGTTACCAAATGCAACCTAAGTGAATTGTAAATCCAGTTAATAGCATGCTATTGTGATTATATATTTTCATTAAAAGTTCATGAATATTATATAAAATTAAATAGGATTACAAATAGAATTGGATATTCGGATTTGGATCGGATAGTTGTCTATCCATATCCATCTCCATTTTTCTTTGATAGATATATATACGGATATAGATATTAGTCGCATGCTTAAATTTCTGTCCATATTTGAATATATTCAGATATAAAAATAGATTCGGACATATATTATCTAGTCCACTTTCACCCTTACTCCAAAATGCCTAGCCTAGCACTTTGGCATAAAGATGGTGAGGCACTACTAGTTGTTTTATCATATTCTCCACAAGCTCTCTCCTACTGTCTATATTATCGATTCCTGCTGTCCATTTTCTTTTCTATTTTCATCCCTTATAACTATCATATAGCTTTCCGATAAAAAAAGTGAAGTCTATAATTTTTGCTTTCTAGCATCTTCTACACCTTTCCATAGAATTAGGTCCTACATTTTAACCTTGGTCTTCAAAACATCATCATATTCTCAATGTACAGTCAAATTCCAACATGTAATTTTCTTTTATCTCAAAAACTTCTAGATTTTGTATTTTATTGTGGGAAACATATTCTGAAATGACTAGAATTGGCACGAAAACATGATTGACTGCTATAGGCTTCTACTTTAAAATGATCTTGTGTGGATTGATTTCTTCAATTGAATTTTAAGGATTGCCTTGGCATGGTGTTTCTGCAATAGAAAATCTCTTCTCATGTTGCGAACTATAGCAAAAATGTCACCCTTTAGTGTGCTAATAACCAAAGATTACAATTGAATAAACCAATTGATCATTTTATTAACTCAAAGGCTCAAGCAAGGAGAAGAGCACATGCTAGAACACCATATTAGGAAGCGAGAATAATGAAGGTTGTGGAAATAGCACTTCAGAAGGCAACAAACTTTCAAGACAGAACGGTATTTTGTTATGATGTAATATTCTGGAAAGCCATGATGCTAAAATGATATAGGGTTTGTCTTTGCTTATCAAGAGTCAATGCTACATTAATGATTTTACAATGTTTACACGGAATTAGGCCATTATGATACTAGATCTAAGAAATCTTATTATGACATTCTGAAACTCATAAGACTGTTTTGATGCATCACAAATGTCAGAACCTAATTGCTGGATTAAATTGAGTTCTGCTTTCTGCATGAAAGAATTTTGATAAAAATAATTATTCTTTTTGTTATATAGCCAGGTCATAGAAAATAAGACAAATAAAAACTATAGAATGCAGGAAGCCTGATGGCTTTGTAAATCAAGAAGGATCCTTGTGTCTGAGTGGACAAAATCAAATGGAGCACTTTGTCATTCTGTTCACATTTCTTTCAGAAAATCTCAGATCTAAAGGACAAGTTTGGGATCATCCATTTTAAATTGCAAAGGAAGAATGCTTAAACCTGTGTTACCATGAGTGTGAAGAAATAGATTCATTTAAGCAATTCGTCTGGATTCTTGTTTTGTGTAGTGTGAGCCTACTTACTATCTTCTTGTCATACATCCTAAAGGACATAATGAGTTAGAAATTAGATAATTCTATGATTCAACATTCTTGTTGATTTGCTTGCAGCAATAAGCTCGTAGTTAGTTTGGGTATAAGTAAAAAAAATGGAAATGCAGGCTGAAAAGAGGTCGAGCAATCTCAATTTTGGCAACCTTAAGGGACGAACTTGTTAAGGTCATTGGTATATTAGGTTAAGACAAGCAATAAGACGTTTTCTCCACTTAACTGTTTGAAGCACCTGTGACGATAAGCAAGGGACTTGAACTTGGAAATTGTTAGAGGAAGATGCTCATGTATCATCGACTGTATGCTGACTCGTTGCTTGGAACTTGGCATACACTTGTGTAGGGGACAAATCCTATTTTGGCAACCTGAGTGGAAAACTTTGCTGTGATTATTTGCAAATTTGGTAAAGGCATGTATGGTAAGAACATGTGCTCCATTTACTTGGTTTTAGCACCTGTCTTAATAACCAAGAGTCTCAGACTTGGAAATGTGAAGATGTTAATGCAGCACTCCTTAAATGCTGACTTATTGCTTGGAATTTTGAATATATTATTGACTCCATATTGGTAGCTTACATTTATGATAAGCCTCCATATGGACACATGGTGAGGTACCAGAGGCGTGACAGTAGCTGTACATGTTTCCGTACAATACTGTAACAAACCCTGTACTGTACTGTACCTCATTGAGTTGCCTTTTTGTAGCAGGTGGCACAAGTAGGTACAAAAACCTTGCTTCTTCATGGCAGGGAAATATGTCCTCTAGCAAGTACCAAATTCCGGGATGAGCAGCCATAGGACTTGATGACTAGCACTGGCTTGGACGATGGATTGATTTGTTAATAGTGGTTATATACCATGAAGACTTGGATTGTTCTCTTTTTCAGCATGTTTCCACTCCTAGTTTACTGTTTATATATACATCCTTGACCACATTGTCTAGGGCATCCACCACCTTTGACTTCTCTAATCACTAAAGCCGCTCCACTTCAGCTGTTTTATTATTTGTTGTCTCATGATATGGTTCTGTTTCCAACATTATGAATCCTTCATAGATTGCTTTCCTAAGATCCCTCGTGTATACCTAAGTGTAGCCATATCACTGCTTAATATTGGAGCAAACATTTCTATACACGTCCTAAGTTCAGAGGGAGACTTCACGTATTAGATCAGTAATCATAATCTTTATGTTAGCGTGCCAAAGCTGTAGTGCCTTTTGACTGTCTCAATCAGGTCACCTATCGAGCTCTCTTTTTTTCCCCTACTCCCATTTATAGAAAAGATTGAATTCAAAGTCAAAAAGCTTGTTATTTGATCAATTTTTTAGTCCATGTGCTTGTTTTTTGCGAGATTATCAAATGCATCTTACAAACAAGTACTATTACACTTCTTCGCTCCCTGATTTCTTTGCAACACCTCCGTAACTTCTTTGCAACGCCTCCGTACGTTGCCGTTGCTTCCAAATTCACTGTTGTATTCCTTTTCAATTTTAACTAAGGTGTATTATATTACAATATTGTGCTCTTGCCCAGAATGTTAGACTTGCAACGTTAGATGTAATCGTTTTAATCTTCACAAATAAATTATATGACTATGCATCCTTTTAGACCACACCTTATACCTAGTTGTAGATTTTCTGAAATAAGAATTATTTACTTCGGGAGGCACATCTGCATTGGAATCTTGCTTGTTCTAGGACTCAAGTTTCTTGATGCTTCTATCCCATTTCCAACCAGGCTTCTAAAATTTTCTACAATTAAGAAATTGCATGGACCTTTGTTCGATTACCACTTGTGTCTTTATCAAACTCCTAATAATTCTTTCTAACGTACAGACACTAGACTCGCTCAAAAGAAGGGAAAAAAAAAAATATCGTAAAATGGTAGCTCGGTTGGTAGAGGTTTAGTTTCATCTCCCATCGATCACGTATTCGAGGTATGATCATCGTGGATGACTCGATTAAATTCAAGAATTTTTCTGGAATATGTGATCGGAGTGACGAGAGAGCGCACTACTCTGATATATTATTGGTATCATGCTGACGTAATCTGCAATGATGGGAAGGGTATGCGGAAAAATAACGGTTCGAATCGAACATAGTCTGGTGGGGTTGGGGTTCAGTGGGGATAGTTATATCGGGATTTATCTCCTTCTCTTTTTTCTTATTAAGAAGAAGAAGAAGAAGAAGAAGAAGAAGTAGAATATGTGAACATTTATTGCAGATTATATATGACAATATATTATACTATTAACTCTAGTTGTTTCTAAGCATCCTAAAATTCAAGCCTTTTTTTGGAAAAAAAACGCTACTTTGCCGCTTGCTTCTTGTTCGCCTATGTTGGTTGAAAAAGTCAGAGGTGCTTGTCAAGACCATATGGACATTAAAACAAATGGGATCGGTAGAGTAGGTTGCGAGGAAAGGATGGGCAAGGGTTGTCATAAGATGGCAACAAACGAAGTGTCTAATGGTTGTCATATGAGCCAGCTCTCCATGGGCGAATTTTTTTGGGTTGCAAAAACATCAGCCTTGGGACCAAAAAAGATTAAAATACAAGAATCATGTCTAAAACTTGAAAAAAGGACGTTCTCCATTTTTAGACTTGCATTTGTCCTGTTTCTCAAAAGAAAGAGATTCTAGGTTGCATGTTTCATTTTAAAAGCAACACATTCATCAATTTTGGCATAGCAGCCTTGGATATGTAACGTGCAGGGATAAGGCAAGTGGCTTGGCTCATAAAAGGTCAGAATAGGTCCAGAGAATAAATAAAAGATCGTATCAAGCTCAGAAATTGATGGAATGGCAAACGGTCGATCATTTGTAGATTCATTAAGTCTAATCAGCCTGTAAAGACTGATCTGCATCTAAAGGCCGACCAACTCCGAAAGAAATGAGAGTGGTAAGAAAGGAGTTGGTTATCCTACAGGAATAATCAACTATCGTTATAATAGGCATGGGTTAGTTTCCAACGAAATAATATCGGAACTAACTGTCAAAGGCCCTTTCAACTGAATTCCGTTAAGTCCCACATTTATAAATATCGGTAAAAGAGGACCTTCGGGGGTAAGCAAGAATAATTAGTTGAAATATTCTTTTATTTTTTGTCAATTTTTTTTGAGATTCTATATTTGTTACTCGAATTCTTGTTGATTTAAGCATAAAAGTGTCTCCCATCGAAAATCCTCCAATGAGTGAGTTTGTTTTGCAGGACCACCTGAAGTCTGATTGGATGAATCTTGATGGTGCAGAAAGGTCATTTTGGTTTAGCCATGATAGATTGGCGTGTCGGGTAGGGGAAAGTTAAAATCTTGAAAAGAATCATTAAAAATGAAAATGGTGAAACAAGGAGTGCAGAATACTTTGGCTGGAAGAGGCTGACCATCATCCAAGAATAATGACCCACCTTTTGATGGTGAAGGTATCGCCCATGCAATAAGCATGGGATGATAGTAAATTGACGTTCTTTTAGACAAAATGGAAGCTCTGACCGTTGCCGTTCAAAATCTCTAAGATGCGGCAATCAGCGGGCAACAACGATAGATCGTCTCAAGGTGTAGCCAACGATCTCCTTTACAAAAAGATCGACATCTAGAACCAAGTCAAAATTCTTGGCATCATCATTCCCTGAACCGGCGTTCTCCTACACGATAAGAATCCCGACTCCACGAACATGGGGAGAACTGGCTCAGGGAGAAGCGCCAAAGGTCTTATTCCGTCTCCTCCAATAGATCCATCTCAAGAAGCTCCCATTAGAGCAAGAAAATTCGATGATATGATGCTTTCAGAGGAAATTCTGGAAATTGGAATTGCAGGTCGCCAAACTCGATAACCAATCGAGGAATGATGAACGATTGATGGCCTACAATTCGCGGCCACCCTTTTCTTGAAGAATCATGGAGGAGAAAATTTTGTCCCACTTCAAGATCCCCTAATTGGAGCTTTGTGATGAAACAATTGACCATTTTGATCATTTGGGTAGCTTCAAAGCCCATATGATAATTCAGGGAGCAACTGATACCCTCCACTACCTTGCTTTCCTAGCAACCCTGAAGAAAGCTGCATGGATGTGGTACTCAAGTCTACGGCCAAGTATAATCTATTCTTTTGAACAATTGAAAAATTGTCGCTCATTTCAGGACCAGCAAAAAGATACGCACAATTTGGATAGCCACTTTTTCATCCAACAGCAAGAAGGCGAAACTTTGAGAGCTTATGTGTCTTACTTCAATTCTACCATGCTAGAAATTTCAGATCTTAAGGAGCACGTTGCCATGTCTGCCATGAAGGGACTTCGATTGTTTAGGTTCATTTTCTCTCTGGACAAGAAGTTCCCTACTAGTTACTCCGAACTGTTGGCATGCATGCAAAAATACGTGCAGGCTGAAGAACAAGCTGCCAGTCAGTGCCAAGGTGAAGGGAGACTTGCCCCAAAGAAGAATCCAAAGAGTAGCAACGAGCCATGGTCATCTGTCAATAAAGACACCTTGACTCAATGGTGTAGTCCAAAGTCGAAGAACCCGGTCAGCAAATTCGATACCTACACTCCGTTATCTCTCCCAAAGGAGAAGATATTGATGGAGATTGAAAAAGAAAGCTTTCTTCAGAGACCCTGGCCGTTGCGAGCACCTCCAACCTCACGCAATAAGGCCAAATACTGTCGGTTCTAGAGGGATCATGGGCACACCACAGAAGAATGCATCCAGTTGAAGGATGAGATCGAAGGTTTGATTAAGTGTGGGTATTTGGGAAAGTACATCCATGCCATGATTGCCAAGCTGAAGGGGCTGCCCAAAAGTAGATCACCGATGGTGCAGAACTTTTCAATCAATGACCCATTGATGGAATGGTTGGCATGCTCGTCATCGATCATCTACGGAGAAGATAGCGCTTCGAAGAGACCGCAAACCAGTAGTATCATTAGCTTTTCTGACGACGACCTACAATGGGTTCAAATATCTCATGATGACCTTGTAGTTGTCTCTACAATCATTGCAAATTATAATATAAGAAGAATTTTGGTGGATAATGGAAGCTCGTCCGAGGTCTTACTCTATGATACTTTTTTTAAGATAAACTTATCAAGAAATAAATTACAAAGAACCTCAGTGCCCCTTACTGGTTTCGGAGGGAATTCGGTAGAAGTGGAAGGGGAGATAACTCTCCCTGTAACTCTTGGAATAAAACCAAGGTAGAGAACACTTCCAATCATATTTATGGTCATCCAAACGTTCTCAGCATATAATGCCATTTTAGGATGACCTGCCTTAAATAAATTTCAAGCCATCATCTCCACTTATCATTTACTGGTACGATTCCCAACCAGGAACGGAATCGGAGAGATAAAGGGAGACCAATGGGTAGCTCAACAATGTTTGATGATTCAAGACCGACAATCAGTATGCAAAATGATACTAGAGTATATGGACCAACGAGATCGGACAGAGGAGATTGGAGAACCGATCGAAAGAACCATCTCCATACCTCTCACAAAAGATAATCCAACTAGGATTGTGCAGATTGGTAGCCTACTCAATGAAGATATGAGGGCAAGATTGGTTGATTTCTTGTAGAACAATACTGATATCTTCGCATGGTCGGCTAATGATATGTTGGGGATTCCTCCAGAAGTCATTACTCATCAATTGAAGGTCGATCCAAGGTGTCGGCCTATTTGACAGAAGAAAAGAAATTTTGCTCCGGAGAGGCAGAGATTCATCAATGAGGAAGTAACTAAACTCCTTGATATAGGATTCATAAGGGAGGTCCATTATCCAAACTGGCTTGCTAATGTAGTAATGGTGAAAAAGATGAATGACAAGTGAAGAATCTGCATCAATTATACTGATCTCAATAAAGCCTGCCTAAACGATAGCTTCCCTCTGCTGAAGATTGATCAGCTCATCGATACCACTACTAGACATAAACTATTAAGCTTTATGGATGCTTTCTCCGGCTATAATCAGATTCGAATAGATCCTGAAGATGAAGAGAAGATAGCCTTTGTTACTGATAGAGGGCTATATAGTTACAAAGTAATACCTTTTGGCTTAAAAAATGATAGAACAACATATCAGCGTTTGGTCAACAAAATCTTTATAAAATAGATATGCAAAAGTATGGAGGTATACGTCGACAATATGATCATCAAGAGCATCCGGACTGATGACCACATCAAAGACCTCCAAGAGGCCTTTGACGTTCTACGAAGACATCAAATGAAGTTGAATCTAACCAAGTGTGTCTTTAGGCTCATGTCGAGAAAATTTCTTGGGTTCCTAGTTACCAATCGAGGAATTGAAACCAATTCTAAGAAAATACGAGCAATCTTTGACATGAGACATTCCTCTAATAAGAAGGAAATCAATAGCTGACCAGATGGATGGCATCATTAAGCCAATTTATCTCTCGGTTGGCAAAAAGATGGCTTCCTTTCTTTAAAGCCCAACACGATAATCAAGGGACTTCGAGTGGTCAGAGAGTCACTGACAAGCCTTTGAGGAGTTGAAGAAATACTTGACCAATCCAACTCTACTCTCAAAACCTAAGAAAGGAGATACCTTATACCTTTACTTTATTACTTCAGATGAAGCTGTCAGCTCGATACTAGTTAGGAAGGAATTCGATGGTACCCACATGCCTATCTACTATGCCAGTAAAGTACTTCATAATGCTGAGGTGAGATATCCAAAAGCACAGAAGCTAATATATGCCTTGGTGGTAACAGCGAAGCACTTGAGACCATACTTCCAGTTTCATTCTATCACCGTGCTGATGGACCAACCACTAAGGGCCATCCTACAATACCCGACACTTATGGTAGGATAGCCGAATGGGCTATTAAGTTAGGGGAGTTCAATATTATATATCAACCCCGACTAGTAATGAAGGCCCAAGTCCTAGCCAATTTCATCGCTGAATGCACTTGGAATAATGAAGAGGCATATACTGGAGAAGTGCCCATTAGAGAAATTGAAGATGATTCTGATTCCACATGGATCCTCCATGTGGATGGAGCATCCAACTCTTCTGGTTGTGGAGCCGGATTAATCATAGCTGACCCTGAAGGGGATGTTGTGGAGTATGCTCTTTATTTTTCTTTTTGAGCATCAAATAATCAAGCTAAATATGAAGCCCTTCTGGTAGGTCTTAAGATTGCCAGAGAATTAGGTGTTCGAAAGATGAGAGTATTTTCAGACTCTCAGTTGGTGGTAAACCAAACCAAAGGAGACTTTGAAGCCTGAGACGCAGCGATGGCAAGTTATTTGGAGAAGGTACGGGACCTTATGACCCAATTTGACTTTCTTGACATCACTTATGTTCTATGAACTGAGAACTCTCGAGCTGATTTGCTATCTTAGTTAGCCATAATGGTACTCGACTCCTTAGGTCAGACTTTTATTGAATATCTGGAGACCCCCAACATTATGATAGGAGAAGAAGTGGAGGAGATACATCAAATCAAGCAAGAGCCCAACTGGATGGATCTGTTTATTAAATACTTAATTGAAGGGACCCTACTAGAAGACATCACCGAAGCTAAACGAATCTGATGGATGGCTTCTCAATATGTCTTTGTTGACTCTGGTCTTGATTTTGATGATTGACAAAATGTTTAAGTATATATGAGTACTAATTATGTTTTAAGTGTATTTCTCAGATCTTAGTACTCATCCATGTTGAATGAAGAAATGCTTGTATTTCAGTTCAAAAAGTTCTTAAATTAATGGAAAATCAAGTATATGGACTTTAGAATTAATATGGAAGAACTTGAAGAGGTTAAAGTTTCAATTTGAAGATGTTTCAGCAATGGCACAGGCAAGTGTCGACACTTGGAAATGAAGTGTCGACACCTGAGGATCAAGTGTCGACACTTGAAGAGTGAAGTGTCGACTCAAGGCCTGAGACAAACAGAAAACTTCAGAAAGCTCTTTCAGTGAAGTGTCGACACCTGGAGCTGAAGTGTCGACACTTGGAAGTGAAGTGTCGACACCTGGAAACTGAAGTGTCGACACTTGAAACTGAAGTGTCGACACCTGAAGGTAAAGTGTCGACACTTGAACAGTAACGGCTAGTTTTCTGGGCTACAGAACTTCTCCAACTTGGTTTCAAACGGTCATATTTTCTTCCCTAACGGCTATAAACAGTCATTTAAGTGTTGGGAGGCTATATAAACATCAAAAATCAATTGGGAAAGTAATCCTTTGGTGAGATTTTTGAACATTCTTCAAGGATTCAAGAGTTGAGTGGTTCAAGCCTTCAAGCTTCCAAGTTTCAAAGAAAGCATCCAAAGTTCACATCCTCAAGCATCAATCAAAGGCTTCATCAACTTGAAGACAAGATCTTCATCAACTCTCAACGGGCTTCAAAGAGATATTTGCTTTATTTTAGAAAGCTTTTATTGTATTCATTTATACTTGCTCTTACATTGTTTTACTTAAGGTTTTTGGTGAGTCTTGGAAAACCAAAGAGGTTTTTGGTGAGCCTTGGAAAACCAAAGTGGTTGTTGGTAAGCCTTGAAACCAACTAGGGTTTTACTTGTGAGCCCGAAGCCAAAACAAGTTGTTTAGGTTCTTGGTTATCCCGTAAAACCAAGGGTGGTTGTTGGTGAGCCTTGAAACCAACTAGGATTTGACTTGTGAGCCCGAAGACAAAACAAGTTGTAAAGGTTGTTGGTGAGCCTAAGTTATAAAACCAAACTTAGTGGAATTTCCAAGGGATTCTTGGGGAGCGGATGTAGGTGCTTGGTTGGCACCGAACCACTATAAATCTTTGTGTTTGTGTGATTGTTCTCCTTATGCTTTAATTTCATTATTTCCGCTGCATTTATTTGAAATACACAAGCACTTAAATTGCATTAGCATATACTTGCTTTAGTTCATCTTTTAAATAGTATAAAAATTTTATGAAATCCAATTCACCCCCCCTCTTGGGTTGCCTATGTGGGCCTTCAATTGGTATCAGAGCTCGGTGCTCTGATTGTAAATCTAACGATTTTGAGTTAAAGTTCATGGTAACCCTTGTAGGTATTAGTGTTAGACCACTATTTTTCAATGGCATAAATTACACATTTTGGAAAACTCGCATGCGCATCCATATTCAATCTATTAGTTATCATCTTTGGAAAACCATTGTTAGTGGTCCTTATATTCCTTCCATTTTGGTTAATGGCATTTCCATTCCAAAGCTCGAAGAGGATTGGAATGAATATGACATTAAATAAATTGAAATCAATGCTAAAGCAATGAACTTGCTTTATTGTGCATTGGACTTAAATGAATTTAATAGAATTTCTACATGCACATCAGCAAAGAAAATATGGGACACACTTGAAGTTACTCATGAGGGTACTCTTCAAGTGAAGAACACTAAAATTAATTTGCTTATACATTCTTTTGAAATTTTTGAAATAATGCATTATGAATCTATATCTGATATGTTTTCAAGATTTATGACTATTATTAATGAATTAAAAAGTCTTGGCAAAATCTATACTAATGCTGATTTGGTGAACAAAATTCTTAGATCCTTACCAAAATCATGGGATCCAAAGGTGACGGCGATCCAAGAAGCTAAAGATGTAGAAACCTTACCTTTGGAGGAGCTTATCGGTTCACTCATGACCTATGAGTTGAACTTATGGCAAAGGATAGTGGAAGCTGATACAGAAAAGAAAATAATAGCTCTCAAGGCCAAAAAGAAATTCAAGGCAATGATGGCAACTTGGAGCGATAGCGAAGATTTAAATACGGATGATGAAGTTGCCCATCTTTGTTTCATGGCAAATGAGAAAAAGGTATGTGCTAAAAATAATTATGATTTTACCTTTAAAGAATCACATGATGCATCTAATGATCTTGTGCATGAATAAAGATTGTTAAAAATTAAGCACAAGAAATTAAATAGGCATGTAGATTCATTTTCTCTTGATAACACCAATCTTGCAAATAAAAATGATGATTTAAATGCCAAGATTGATATTTTGAAAAATGAAAAGAATAATTTTTCTAAAGAAAAAGAATTTTTAGAAAAAGAAAATGTTATTTTAAAAGATTTATGTGATAAAGTTTTTAATGAGAAAAATATTTTGATTGAGGAAAAGAAACAAAAACTTTTGAAGAATTTCTATATTCCTGCTTCTTTCAATTTTTCTTATAAATGTGGTTTCAATGCTTATCCTTCTAGATTAAGAAAAGTTTGGGTTCCAAAAGGAACCATAATTACTAATCATAAAGGATCCAAGAAAGTTTGGGTACCAAAAATGTCCACTTAATTTGTTTTGCAGGAATGTCTTGCAACCCAACATGAAGAAAGGAAGTTCTTGAAAAGAGGTTGTACAAGATAATTTAAAGAAGTGGACAAGCTACATTTTAGACTAAATGGTAAAAGGAAGGATTATGTATATTGGTAAATTCTAAACATCTCCTTCCATAATTAAAAATGTAGATTAATTTTTATTGCATCAATTACTTTGAAAAATTATTTTAAATAGTTAATTAGAATCAAGTTTTGACTTATAATCATTGGCTATGATCATGAACTTTTTGGTGTTGATGAATTTCATGCTATCATGATTAAATTTATGATTGTAAGACCTTCACTTGATTTTGATTAATGTATTTAATGAAAAATACTTTTAAAGATGCATATTGATTTGAAAAATATTTTAATTGATTGATTAGAATCAAGCTTAGACTAATAATCATTTGTTGTGATCATGACCATTTTGAAGTTCATGATTAAATTTATGATTGTAAGACCTTCACTTGATTTTGATTAATGTATTTAATGAAAAATACTTTTAAAGATGCATATTGATTTGAAAAATGTTTTAATTGATTGATTAGAATCAAGCTTAGACTAATAATCATTTGTTGTGATCATGACCATTTTGAAGTTGATGGATTTCAAGCTCTCATGGTCAAACTTGTGATTATTAGATCTTCACTTATTTTGATTAATATAGTTTCTAAATTATTTCAAGTGAAATGCTATGATTTATATGTTTTTATTTTTGGCATCTATGCATAATCTAGAAATGATTTGGATCAAGTATAGAACTAGTAGTTAAGGATTAGTTTTAAGAAGAAGGTATGCTTATTGACAAACCCTTGCTCTAATAGCTAGACTTGATATCATATTACTTCTAGCATTTGTATGGATATCAAATCATCTTAAAATGAATTTGAAATCATGCTAAAAGTTTTTAAGTGATATAAATGCTTTGAAAATCATGAATATCTTGAAAAATTTTAAATCTTGATGCATAAGCTTTCATGTTTTATTCCTGAAATAAATGCATATTTTTAAAGGAGGAATAACATTCAGGGAGAGCATCCAAAGATTTGTTATCATATTTGATGCTTTGAATATCTTGTTGATATCATGATTTGCTTATATTGCTCTGATACTCCTTGTTTTCAAATCTAATTCTTTGAGGGGAGTTACATTCAAATGGTATCATATTCTATTGGTATCAAAATTATTTTTAAAAGAATTCCTAGTAACCGCTTCGGATTGGGTTAGTTACCATGGCCGTCCGGTCATAGGAGATAAGTAGGGCTTAAAGACCCTCTCTTCTCATTCAATGGGCTCTCTTATGACATGTAGGGGTGCCGCTGTGACCTTATCCCATGAACAAGTAAGGCGAATGGATAATATACATCAAATCATTTCTTGCATGTGCTTACATTCTTTGGTATCTTGTTCAATTTATATCATATTCAATTGATATCATAAATATTTGATTTCATGCATTGATTTTGATGAACTACTTGCTATTCTTTTCAACTTCATTCCCACTTTGTATTGCCTTTTACCCTTTTTCATGATGTCAAAAAGGGGGAGAAAATTGTTAAGTATGAAAAGGGGAAGATTGGATAAACATGAAAAATCATTTGAGAAATGAAAGAAAGTGCAAAAGGGGAAGAAGAATGTAAAATATTTTTATCTAAAGGAAAGAATTAGTAAGAAGAAGAAATTTTGAAAATTTAAAATTTTTTGCATATTTTGAAAAATATTTTTGAAGATTTTTTGGATCATATTTTGAGGGGGTGCTTGGTGCTTATTGTTTTGAGCTTACATGTTTATCTTATTGTTAATCTTTTTAAGCTTACCCTATTCATATACTTAAAGGTTTTGTCATCATCAAAAAGGGGGAGATTGTTGACTCTGGTCTTGATTTTGATGATTGACAAAATGTTTAAGTATATATGAGTACTAATTATGTTTTAAGTGTATTTCTCAGATCTTAGTACTCATCCATGTTGAATGAAGAAATGCTTGTATTTCAGTTGAAAAAGTTCTTAAATTAATAGAAAATCAAGTATATGGACTTTGGAATTAATATGGAAGAACTTGAAGAGGTTAAAGTTTTAATTTGAAGATGTTTCAGCAATGGCACAGGCAAGTGTCGACACTTGGAAATGAAGTGTCGACACCTGAGGATCAAGTGTCGACATTTGAAGAGTGAAGTGTCGACTCAAGGCCTGAGACAAACAGAAAACTTCAGAAAGCTCTTTCAGTGAAGTGTCGATACTTGGAGCTGAAGTGTCGACACTTGGAAGTGAAGTGTCGACACTTGGAAGTGAAGTGTCGACACTTGAAACTGAAGTGTCGACACCTGAAGGTGAAGTGTCGACACTTGAACAGTAACGGCTAGTTTTCTGGGCTGCAGAACTTCTCCAACTTGGTTCCAAACGGTCATATTTTCCTTCCTAACGGCTATAAATGGTCATTTAAGTGTTGGGAGGCTATATAAACATCAAAAATCAATTGGGGAAGTAATCCTTTGGTGAGATTTTTGAATATTCTTCAAGGATTCAAGAGTTAAGTGGTTCAAGCCTTCAAGCTTCCAAGTTTCAAAGAAAGCATCCAAAGTTCACATCCTCAAGCATCAATCAAAGGCTTCATCAACTTGAAGACAAGATCTTCATCAACTCTCAACGGGCTTCAAAGAGATATTTGCTTTATTTTAGAAAGCTTTTATTGTATTCATTTATACTTGCTCTTACATTGTTTTACTTAAGGTTTTTGGTGAGCCTTGGAAAACCAAAGAGGTTTTTGGTGAGCTTTGGAAAACCAAAGTGGTTGTTGGTAAGCCTTGAAACCAACTAGGGTTTTACTTGTGAGCTCGAAGCCAAAACAAGTTGTTTAGGTTCTTGGTTATCCCGTAAAACCAAGGGTGGTTGTTGGTGAGCCTTGAAACCAACTAGGGTTTGACTTGTGAGCCCGAAGACAAAACAAGTTGTAAAGGTTGTTGGTGAGCCTAAGTTATAAAACCAAACTTAGTGGAATTCCCAAGGGATTCTTGGGGAGTGGATGTAGGTGCTTGGTTGGCACCGAACTATTATAAATCTTTGTGTTTGTGTGATTGTTCTCCTTGTGCTTTAATTTCATTATTTCCGCTGCATTTATTTGAAATACACAAGCACTTAAATTGCATTAGCATATACTTGCTTTAGTTCATCTTTTAAATAGTACAAAAGTTTTATGAAACCCAATTCACCCCCCTCTTGGGTTGCCTATGTGGGCCTTCAGTCTTCCTAGAAAGGTCTCTCTATAAGAGGTCCTTCACACAGCCTCTGCTGAAATGATTAGGACCTTCGGATGCCGATTATGCTTTGAGAGAAGTTCATGAAGGCATATGTGGTGATCATCTAGGGGGCAGATATCTAGCTTACAAGATTATATGCACGGGATACCATTGGCCCACTATCCAAAAAGATGCTGCCGACTTCGTAAGAAGGTGTGACTAATGCCAAAGGTATGCTAATATTCAGAGGCATCCGGCAAGCCAGCTGACCCAGTTGGTCACCCCTTGGCCATTCACTTAGTAGGAAATGGATATTCTCAGTCCTTTTTCTCCAACCTCTGGACAACGGAAATTCGTAATCGTGGCTATCGACTACTTCACCAAATGAGTGGAAACCGAACCTTTAGCCTATATTATTGAAGAAAAAGTTAAAAACTTCATTAGGAACTCTATAATCTATCGATTCGAAATCTCTTATGCTACCATTATCGATAATGGAAGGCAATTTGACAATCCAAAATTTAAAAACTTCTATGCTTAATACTACATTCTCCACAAGTTGACTTTCGTCAGACATCCTCAAATCAATGGTGAAGCCGAAGTAACCAATCGGACAATCTTCCATGGCTTGAAGACTCGGCTAAATGATGCAAAAGGACTTTGGACTGAAGAACTGAATTTAGTTCTCTGGGCATACCGAACAACTCCCCGATCTACTACTGGAGAGTCACCATTCAACTTGACTTATGAAAGCAAGGCAATGACACCGGTGGAAGTCGCCCTCTAGTTTAAGAGGATGGATCACTTCAGGGAACCGAGCAATTTGAAACAAAGGAGAGATGACCTGGACTTACTAGAGGGCACTAGACTCCAGGCATAGCTATGAATGGCCGTATGCCGATAGAAAGTTGCCTAATATTATAACTCTCGGGTGAAGGCCAGAACATTCTAACCCAGATATCTTGTACTAAGGAAAGCTGAAGTATTTTTACCTACAGAACAAGGCAAACTTGCCCCAAATGGGAAGGCCATTACCGGTTCATTGAAGTGATACGACCCGGAACATACTGGATAGAAAGCTTAGATGGCTACTGGATGGCCCGACCATGGAATGTAGAGAACTTATGCAAATATTATCAATAAAGAGTTCTCTTCCTTCTTCTTCATACTTTCTGACAAATAGAGAGTTAGCCTGATTAGCTGACATTATCGATACACCCGACAAGTATCAAAGTTGGTCTAATCCACTAGCTCCCATCCGATAAACATAGAGTTGGCCTAACACACCAGCTCATCGATATATCTAAAAGAAGGGCTAGCCGGACAAGCCCAGCCATCATGTTCAACAAAGAGAACTTTGGTATCATCAAAAATTATCTCTACAACATTGAACTATTACACCAATGGTGCAACACTTGGCAAAAGCTACCCTAAAACAAGTATAAAGTAAGAGAGTTGACAAGGCCATACTTAGAAAATTTTCAAGCACATACATTTGAGAACACAATTGTGAAAAAAAGACGACTTCATTCATATGAAAAAGATTTGATTTACATGTAGTATGAAAAGAAATAAAAAGTACATCAAAGTTGATTTTCATTAGCCATTTCGGAGGCTAGGATAGGATTGATTACCTCTTGGATAGTGTCATCAGGCTCGTCTACCATAGAAATAGGAATGTCCTCGGCTTGTTCATCCACCTCATCCTCCTCGATTTCATCCGAGTTAATTTTTGGAGATGTCCAAATCCGGGTGCAGTTTCTTCACCCTCTCCAAGCAATCTTCGAAGCTAATGTTATAGCTTTCCACACCGGCTTCATTCATTTCATTGTCGAAGGCTGCGAACCTTTTATACTCCTTAATGGCTTGAAGGGCTTGCCGTTTAGCTAGTTCTGCCCTTCACTCGACCGACTCTACCCTCTGCTTGAGCAAATCAGCCCTTTTCTCCATCTTGGCCTTTTGGACCAAAGCTTCATTGGACTTTTGGAGGCCTTCCTTTATTAGAACTTCTATCGAGCATAGCTTCTTTTTCTTCTTGAGCTTAGCTTCTAGCTCGGCCACCTTTGCTTGGGCCGCCTTCAACTCTTTCTCTAGTGAAAGGTTAGTAGCAGCGCTTCGATTCAACTTCTGTTCCATGGCCGTCTTGAGCTCTTCGGCCACTTCTTTCTCAGCCTTCGTCATCTCCAACTAGTCGGGAAGATCTTTGCTCAGATCGGCAAATCCCTGAATATTTTTTTCAATTAGAGAGATCTCATGGATAAACTGCCAAAAAAGAGATAGATAAAGTTAGTAATGATATTATAATCTATAAAGAGAAGAAGGCATAAAAAGAAGAATTTTGTACCTTTAAGGTGTTCAGATAGATGGAAGTAAAGATGTCTTCCAACCGATGGCCCTTACTTACCTCCCAATCTTTAGAGAGGATGGTAGCCTTCAGCATTACCCTAGCTAGCCTAGGGTTGTTGAGCCCTGTGTCATCAGCATAAATGTTGAAGTCCACGAGCTCATCTTCCTCCTCTACCTGTGGCTTGGGCCTAGCTTGTGGCTCGAACATTATCTCGATTGCCAGGGCCTTACCTTTGTCTTGTTGACTAGGCATAGAAGATGGTTCAACCGTCAAAGGTATTTCGGCTGCTCTAGAGGCACTGTTGGTCACTTAGAAGACTGCTCGATTGAAGCCCTCCTTGGCGAAGCTTCGTTAAGGGAACGTTGTCTTCATTTAAGGTCATCTGCACCACTATGGAAGTGGTCCCCCTAATTGGGACCTCTGAAGGGGTGCTGGAGGGGGCAGTTGTTGAGCGAGCCCTTTTTCTACCCTCTTATCTACCAGAAGAATCTGTTGCTACTCTCTTTTTGATGGCCTGTCAGAGTCGATAGGCATCAGGTTTCATCTTTTTGTCTACAAGAAAGAGAAATAACAAGAACCGTTAGTTGAAGAAAAGAGGACAACCAAAAAGAAAATTAATAATAAAGTCGATGGGACATACCTAATAAAGGGGAAGCACTGATTTGAGTGAGGAGGAGGCATTGCTCGCTCAATAGCTCTCTCATCGGAGGAACTTCAACCCTTGAAAGTTTGATGAAGTCCTCCTTATCAACCGTTATGACCTTCCCGTCATTAGGGGTCAAACGGGGCTCCCTCCATTCGGTATTAAAGTTCCATGGCTATATAGAGAGAAGGAAGAAGAAACAAGGCTTCCATTTATGTATAGCAGAAGAAGCCCTGTAATAAACTTCCGACCAAGGTGAAGGTCGATGACCCACCAACCTTGGCCGTGGAAGTCCTTTTTCAAGACAAAGAAGGAAGTAAATAATGATATCCTAGGTACTATACCTAAATCATGATAGAGGACAAGAAAAGCGCATATTATCCGAATACTATTCAGAGTCAGTTGTATCGAAACTATGTGATAAAGATTGAAAAGTCGGACAAAAAAGGAATGAAGAGGAAAATGAAGACCAGCCTTCAGCTACTCTTCGTACATTGCAATGGACCCAGGGGGAGGTTTGTTTATCCTCTCACCAGAGTGAGGGACGGAGATAGGTAAATCTTATGGAATTTTATAATACTTCCATAGGGAAGCTAACCTAGAGTCGATAATGGTACTTCTAATAGACTCAAGCTCCAATTTTCCCCTATACTGAGGACCCTTTACCCTAGATAGATGGACCATGGCCACCGGAGGACTCACCACCATCTCTATCGGTGAAAGACCCGCCGACGGCAGGAGTATCTATAGACCTAGTCATTTTTACAAAATGGACACAAAGTTCTAACTTGGGAAGAATGAAGCAGCTCGGGAAGGAGAAGGACTAGAACAAAGATGAAAAAAGAACCCACCCAAACGACAAGGAATGAAAATGACAGAAAGATCTGGCCTTAAGGGAGGAGGGTCGTTTATATAGGTGTCGATGACTCCGATTCCTTCCTTGAGTCACGAGAGATGTTTCTAATCATGCCACATATACCAATCCCAACAGATGGATACGTCCTGATGGGAAGATGCCGATGCGACAGGAGGAAAACCAAAGTGTCAATGTTGATCCACAAGAGCCTAACAGGTAGAAGATGATGATGGCCCTGATTGTGAGTTCGTGCCTTTTCAACGACCCTGATCTTGCCATGGATCTGGATTTCATACCGAATGCCAGTGGTGAAAACATCAGCACAACCTTAAGATCCGAATAATAACTCCTTTGCCAACTACAGATTGACACCTGGCCAGGGCGTTACGCTCAAAAGTTGACACCTTAATATCGCCGAATGAAGTCAGGATATGCCATCAATGAAAGATATTTTTTCTCGCTTCAAAAAAAAAAACCCATCTTATTAACTCCCATCATTCAAGATATTAAAAATTTCTTGGACTTGGGAGTTGGGGGGCAAATTTTGGGATAAGGCAAGTGACCCGACTCATAAAAAGCCAGAATAGGTGCAGGAAATAAATAAAAGGCCATATCAGGCCCAAAAGCTAATGAAACGGCAAACAACTAACCACCTAGTTGACCATTTGCAGTTCATTAAGTCCGATCAGCCTGTAAAGGCCGATCTACACCTAAAGGTCGACTAAGCTCGAAAGAAATGAGAGCGGCAAGAAAGGAGTTGGTTATCCTATCAGAATAACCAACTACCATTATAATAGGCATGAGTTAGTTTCCAACGGAATAATATCGGAATTAACTATCAGAGGCCCTTTCAACTAAGTTCTATTAAGGCCAACACTTATAAATACCAGTAAAATGGGACCTCCAGGGGGTAAGTAAGAATAACTAGTTGAAGTAATCTCTCATTTTTTACTCATTTTCTCTGAGATTCTATATCTGTTACCTGAACCCTTGCTGATTTAAGCATCAGAGTGTCCCCCACCAAAAACCTTCGGTGAGTGGATTTGTTTTGCAGGACCACTAGGAGTTTGATTGGATGAATCTTCACGATGCAAAAAGGTCACTTTGGTTTGGCCATAATGTAACGGAATTATACTTTTTAGAGGTTTGTGTTTGACCTAATTCCTATGGGATCCCATTTGCATGATCCATGCATGATAATTTGTATTAAATTCAGATTGGGATTGTTATACCCAATCGGCTTATCCTCAAACCGGACCGGGGTCGATGGTCATTCGGCTTGGTTGAATAGAGGTCCGAATGACCCACTCCAGCAAAGGTCCGAACGACCCACTTCAACAGAGGTTCAAACGACCCATTTTAACAGATGTCCAAACGACCCACTCCAGCAAAGGTTCGACCTACCCACCTCAGCAAGGGTCCGACCAACCCACTCCAGCAAGGGTCCAAATGACCCACTCCAGCAAAGGTCCGATCGACCCACCTTAGCAAGGATCCGACCGATCCACTCTAGCAGAGGTCCGACCGACCCACCTCAGCAAGGGTCCAACCGATCCACTCCAGCAAAAGTTCAAACGATCCACTTCAATGGAGGTCCGAATGACCCACTCCAGCACCGGTCCGACCGACCCACTCCAGTAGAGGTCCGATCAACCCATTTCAGCAAGGGTCCGACCGATCCACTCCAGCAGAGGTTCGAATGACCCACTTTAATGGAGGTCCAAATGACCCACTCCAGCAAGGGTCCAACCGACCCACTCTAGCAGAGGTCTGAATTGATCCAAGGCGAGCCACTTCAAGGATGGCTCGGGGGCTCCAGAAGTCTCTTCCAACTGGTACCAGAATTCTATTGCAATAGAATCCTGACACATTAGCACCACTACTCTATAAATCCCACGATGCCGTCCCATCCTAGCACCACGTGGCCACTGCCTAGATTCTCCTAGGGGTAGATCGATCATTCCCTACCTAGCCCCTAATAGATTTCGCTAGGGTTCCATGCCTATATAAGGTAAAACATGGGACTTCGAGTGGTAAGCGAGCTTTTCCCTTCTCCACGAGCTCATCTCCTTTAATTCCTCCATTCTTTTGCTCCACAGTTCTTGCTAACTTAGCCATCGGAGTGTCCCTCGCCGGAACACTACCGGCCCATGGGACTTTTTTGCAGGAACCGGGAGAGGAGCGCTCCAGCCAGGTCGAGAGAACCCAGTTTGGGAGATTCAGCAACAACAAATTGGCGCTAGAGGAAAGGCCGAACCTTCATTCCTGCTTTCCCTTCTCTAAAAGGAGGAATCCATCGCTAGGTAAAGCAATGGTGAAAGGGAGAGCCCAAAACACCTCCACCAGGAGAGGACACTCCCCATCAAGATCGAAAGGTGGAAGGACCTCTCAGGGATAATGACGCTGTTGAGCCTACCATTACTCTGGGACAGTAGCAATTCCAGAGCCTTCTGAACCACATTGATACCCTTGCTGCCATGGTTCAGAACCTTCAAGATGCGACTAACGATCAATAGTAGCCGCTCGCGGCATCCCAAACCAACCATCAACCTACTGCTGAGGGAACCCAATAGCAGGGAGTCCCTCAATTCCGCTCCCATGTGGCCTCGAAGCCCCAAAGGTCCCAGAAGGCTTATGCTGATGGAAAGAGAGTGAGGTCCGTCTCACCCTCCTCCACCGACTCGGTCCCTAACGGTGATCAGTACTGCGGCGAGGACCCGAGAGACTATACCAGCAAGCTCCAGCGCATGGAGGAGCAGATCGCTGAGCTGGTTGATTAGCAAAAGGCCGATGGGGTACAGGCGTATGACTCTTGCCCGCCTTTCTCCATCAGAATCATGGGGGAAGCTATCCCCCGCCACTTCAAGATATCTCAGGTGGATGCCTACAATGGCACCACCGACCTGCTAGATCATTGGATACTTACAAGGCCCACATGATGGTACAAGGTGCTTCTGATGCCCTCCACTGCATCGCCTTTTCTACGACACTTAAGAAGGCAGCTTGGATGTGGTTCTTTGCTATCCGACCAGGTACGATTCACTCCTTCCCCCAACTCAAAAAATTCTTTCTATCCCATTTCAGGACCTACAGCTGAGCACTGAGGAACACAGATTGTCTCTTTCTCGTGCAGCAGAAGGAAGGAGAAACCCTCCGGGACTACATGGCCTGATTCAATTCTGCAGCCATGGAGGTCCTGGACCTCAACGAAGACGTAGCTATATCAGCCTTCAAGAAGGGGCTGCGATCGTCCAGGCTCACTTTTTCCATGAACAAAAAATTCCTGACAAGCTACTCCGAGCTACTAGCTTGGGCATAGAAGTATGTCCTGGCAGAAGAACAAGTGGTCAGTTGATGCTAGGCTAAAGGGAGGTCAGCTCCCAAGAAGAGGAGCGACAAGGCTCCCGAAGTCCGACCTCCCAGCGATGGCATCAACTTAGCCCAATGTCACAGCCCTAAGTTGAAGGACTTCCCTAGGAGGTTCGAAACTTATGCACCCCTCTCCCTTCTGAGGGAGAAAATCCTTATGGAAATAGATAACGAGACCTTCCAGCAAAGGCCTTGCCCGATGAAGAGCCCCTCTGCATCAAGGAGCAGAGACAAGTACTACCGGTTCCATCGTGACCATGGGCATAGTATTGATGACTGCTTCCAGTTGAAAGATGCGATCTAAGATTTGATCAGGTGGGGGTACCTGCATAAGTATGTCCGACCCTATAGGAATCGGGCTGAAACATCTACTGCCAGAGACCCCACGGAGGAAATAGAGTTGCCCAATCAGCGTCCCACCGATGAAAATGTTGGCATGCTCCACCGTCGATCCGATTGGAGGCATGAGGAAGACCAGGATATTGTGAAGAGACCTCGGAGTTCTAATGTAATTAGCTTCTCTGATGAAGACCTCCTGGAGTCCCAGATTTCTGGGAATGATCATGTGGTTGTATCGATAGTAATTGCCAACTATGATGTAAAGAGGATCCTCATAGATAATGGAAGCTCCATGAAAGTTTTATTGTATGATGCTTTTGTCAGAATGAACCTACCCAGAACTAGGCTACAGGAATCCCCAATGTCGTTGATGGGGTTCGGGGGAAACTCTATCGATGTAGGAGAGATAACTCTGCCCGTGATAATCGGGTTAGAGCGTTATCAAAAAACCCTCCCTATCAATTTTGTGGTCATATGCATGACATCGGCTTACAACGCCATCTTGGGACGGCCAGCCTTTAACAAATTCCGGGCCATCGTGTCTACCTATCACTTGCTAGCAAAATTTCCAACCCGAAATGGGATCGAAATGATGATGGGGGATCGTAGAATGGCCAGGCAGTGTTTAACCATTCAAGATAGGCAGTCAAGAGACCATTCCACCTTGGAATAGCTTGATCCAAGGGCTGAAGCTGACTGCTGCAGACAACCGGTCGAGAGGATCCTATTCGTTTCCCTTTGGGAGGACGATACCATTAGGGTCCTATAGATCAGAAGCACACTCAGCGAAGAGGCTAAGTTAGAGCTAATCAGCTTTTTGCGGGACAATGCCGACGTCTTCGCCTGGTCGACGTCGGACATGCCGAGCATCCTGTCGAAAGTTATAACCCACCAGCTTAAGGTGGATCTAACTTGCAGGCCTGTTAGACAAAAGAAAAGGAGCTTCGCCCCTGAGAGACAGAGGGCGATTGATGAGGAGGTCAAGAAGCTCTCCGATGCTGGCTTCATCAAAGAGGCCCATTACCCCGACTAGCTGGCAATTGTTGTAGTGGTGAGGAAAGCCAACGAAAAGTGGAGGATATGCATGGACTACACCGACCTCAACAAAACTTGCTCGAAGGATAGTTTTCCTTACCAAAGATCGATCATCTAATAGATGCCACTACCGGTCACCAACTTCTGAGCTTCATGGATGCGTTTTTCGGGTACAACCAAATCAGAATGCACCTGGAGGATGAGGAGAAGATAGCTTTTATCATCGATAAAGGGCTGTACTGCTACAAAATGATGCCCTTCAGCCTAAAGAATGTCGGAGCTACTTTTCAAAGACTGATCAGCCGGGTCTTCGAAGGGCAACTTGGAAGGAACATGGAGGCATATGTTGACGATATGATAGTCAAGAGCCTCCATAGAGCTGACCACATCAAAAACCTATAAGAATCCTTCGATGCCTTGAGGCACCACCGGATGAATCTGAACCCAGCTAAATGCACTTTTGGGGTGACTTCTGAAAAATTTCTTGGCTTTCTAGTCATGCAGAGAAGAATTAAGGTCAACCCTGATAAAATCAAGGCCGTCATCGACATGGGGCATCCGACCAGCAATAAGCAAGTGCAAGAACTTACCGGCCGAATAGCCTCTCTCAGTCGCTTTATTTTCAGGTTGGCCGAAAAGGCCTCCCTTTCTTCAAGACTCTACGGTGGTCGGATCGCTTTCAGTAGACCGACGAATGTCGGTCGGCTTTTGAAGCACGAAGGCATACCCGAAGACTCCTCCCTTGCTTGCTAAGCCTATGAAGGGAGAGCCCCTATACCTGTATCTATCGACGTCGGACAAGGTAGTGAGCTCCATCCTCATCCGGATGGGGGAGAATAACCAACAAAGGCCTGTCAACTATATCAGCAAAGTTTTCCATGATGCCGAAATAAGGTACCCCAAGATGCAGAAGCTTGTTTATCCCCTAATCATAGCAACCAAGCGACTGTGGCCTTATTTTTAAGCGTATCCGATCATCGTCCTGATTGACCAGCCTCTCAAGGCAATCCTCAGAAGCCCCGACACCTCTGGTCGGCTTGCCAAATGGGCCGTCAAGCTTGGCGAACTTGACATCTCCTTCTAGCCTCGATCGACCATGAAGGCTCAGGTGATCGTAGACTTCATAGCAGAGTGTACCTGGAGACAGGAAGCACCCCCGCAAATAGTTGACACACCTGAGGATGACATTGTTGAAGAAGCAAAACCCGCTTAGACTCTCCATGTGGACGGGGCATCCAATCTTGCTGGTTACGGGGCAGGCTTGATCCTGATCGACCTTAATGGGCAGAGCCTGGGGTACGCCCTGCACTTCACATTCCAAGCATCGAACAACCAGGCAAAATATGAAGCCCTCCTTACAGGGCTGAGGATAGCCAATGAGCTGGGCATCAGTTGGATCAGGGCCTTCTCCGACTCCCAATTGGTGGTTAACCAGGTGAAGGGCAAGTTCGAGGCGAGAGATTTGACCTTGGCCAAATACTTGAACAAGGTACAAAGCCTCGTGACTCGACTTAAATTTTTTGAGATTTTTCATTTACCTCAAATGCAGAACTCTCAAGGGGATGCCTTATCATGACTGGCCATTGCCGTCACCAACTCCTCTGATCGGACCTTCGTGGAGTACCTGCAATGCCCAAGCATTGCCATAGAAATGGCAGAAGTCCATTAGGTGGAGCGAGAAGCCTCCTGGATGGATCCCATCCTTGCATTCCTCATCGAAGGGGCCCTGCCTGAGGACAAGATTGAAATCAAGCATGTGCACTGGACTTCCTCAAAGTACATCATCCTCGATGGGACTCTATACAAACTGTCATTCACGTAGCCACTGCTCAAGTGCCTAGGGCTGTCGGACGCCGACTACGCACTCAGAGAAGTGCACGAAGGCATCTGCAATGACCACCTAGGAGGAAGATCCTTGGTCTACAAAATTATCCGACAGGGATACTACTGGCCAACCATCCAGAAGGATGCATCAGACTTCGTCAGAAAATGCGATGCATGCCAAAGATATTCCAACATTCAAAGGAGACCGACTAGTCAGCTGATCCCATTGACCGCCCTATGGCCGTTCACGCAGTGGGGAATGGATATCCTTGAACCATTCCCTCTAGCATCTGGCCAGCGAAAGTTCTTGATTGTAGCCATAGACTACTTCACTAAGTGGGTTGAAGCCAACCCGCTGGCGCAGATCACTGAGACCAAGGTGGAGAACTTCATCTGGAACTACATCTTCTAATTTGGAGTATCACAAGTAATTATCACCGACAATGGTAGATAGTTCGACAACCCGAAGTTCCGAGACTTCTGCCAGCAATATCACATCGCCTACCAGTTAACCTCGATCGGACATCCCTAATCCAACGGGGAGGTCGAAGTCACCAATCAGACAATCCTGCATGGACTGAAAACTCGACTGAACGATGCCAAAGGGCTCTAGGTGAAAGAACTTCATTCGATACTCTGAGCCTATCGGACTACCTCCCGGATGCCAATCAGGGAAACTCCGTTCAACCTTACCTACGAGAGTGAAGCCATCATACCAGTAGAAAATCTCCTTGCAATCCCTCTGGATTGATCATTTTGCCGAGCTGGCCAATTCAGAACAAAGAAGGGCTAATTAGATTTGCTTGAAGAAACCAAACTCCAGGCAGGTTTGAAGATGATGACCTATCATCAAAAAATGGCCAAATACTACAACTCTCGAGTCAAGGCTCAAACTTTCTAGGTCGGAGACCCGGTTCTATGGAGGACGGAAATCTCCAGATCGACCAAGCAGGGAAAGCTATCCCCCAACTAGGAAGGCCCTTATCGGATGGTCGAAGTGGTTCGAGATGGAACTTACCGACTCGAGCATCTAGTCGGACGATAAGTGGCGCGTCCATGGAATGTAGATAACCTCCACAAATATTATCAACGAAGGCCATAATTTTTTTCATGAAGAAAGTTTGACCCCTGTTGGCAGAGGCTCTAGGGTAGCCCACTCCGAAAGTCCGACCCCGGTCAGCAGAGGGTCTAGGGCAACCCACTCCGAAAGTTCGATCCCGGTCGGTAGAGGTTCTAGGGCAGCCCACTTCGAAAGTCCGACCCCGGTCGGCAGAGGCTCTAGGAAAGCCTACTCCGAAAGTCCGACCCCGGTCGACAGAGGCTCTAGGGTAGCCCACTTCGAAAGTTGGACCCCGGTTGGCAAAGGCTCTATGGCAGCCCACTCCGAAAGTCCGACCCCGGTCGGTAGAGGCTCTATGGCAGCCCACTCTGAAAGTCTGACCCTGGTTGACAAAGGCTCTATGGCAGCCCACTTCGAAAGTTTGACCCCGGTCGGCAGAGGCTCTATGGCAGCCCACTCCAAAAGTTTGACCCCGGTCGGTAAGGCTCTAGGGCAGCCCACTCCGAAAGTCCGACCCCGGTCAGCAGAGGCTCTAGGGTAGCCCACTTCGAAAGTCTGACCCCAATCGGGAGAGGCTTTATGGTAGCCTACTCCAAAAGTCCGACCCTGATCGGTAGAGGCTCTAGGGCAGCCCATTTTGAAAGTCTGATCCCGGTCGGCAGAGGCTCTATGGCAGCCCACTCTGAAAGTCCGACCCTGGTCGACAGATGCTCTATGGTAGCCCACTCCGAAAGTCCGACCTCAGTCGGCAGAGGCTCTATTGCAGTCCACTCCGAAAGTCCAACCCCGGTCGGCAGAGGTTCTGGAGCAACCCGCCCCGAAAGTCTGACCTTGCTTGGAAAATGCTACTTGGGATCCTTAAACATTTGAGGGACTTTCCTATAAACAGCTAGTTTGAGGGTTTGGCCTAGACCGACCCTTCAGTACTTAGAAATATTTTTAAAAAGTTGGACTCGGACTAAACCAACTGTTCGACACTTGGAAATATTCTCAAAGAGAAGAGCTCGGATCAAGCTGGCCATGTCACACTCAGAAAGAAGAAAATATCACAAGAAGAAAATATTAAAAGGAGAAGATATTTCATTCATAGACAAATCTTCATACAAAAGAAGGGGCAAGCTTTTACAACTAGTTTTAAGCCTTGCCCGGCGGGTACAAAGAAAAGTTAATTGAGAGGGCTTTGGCTTCGGCCTCCCGTGTGGCATCTGAAGTCCCGATCAAGGCCTTCGATGGCCCCGCTTCAGGAGCAGCTTGGGCGTCGACCCCGGGATCGGTCGGACCCTCCTCTTCCTCAATCACTCGACATAGTTGTACGTCGGACAGGTCGAGCTTTGGGAAGACATCGGCTGCCTTCTTCAGGCAGTTGTCGTAGCCATTTATGTAGCTTTCCGATGCGGCCTCCTCCACCTCGTCAAGAAAGCTTGTGGAAGCCTTATACTCCATGGTGTCGCGGACTCGCTCCGCCGCCAGCTCTTTGGCCTCGCTCCGCCGCCAGCTCTTTGGCCTCGCTCAACTGGGCCGCACACCTCACCAACGCCACCTGGAAGGCCCAAGCGCTTATATCAGCTTCGACAGATCTCTCCTCCTCCTCGTTCAGCCAATGGACTAAGGAGCTGACCTTCGCCTTGCTCTTTTTCAACTTAGCCTCCCGCTCGGCTAGTTGAGCTTGCAAGTCCTCCACCTGCTTCTTTAAAGTTTTGGCTTCAGCCTGACTGGTCGACAACCTCTCCTCTGTCGCTGTTCTAGCCACCTCCAACCCCTCGAACTTCTTAGCGGTGACCTTCATCGTATAGAATAGCTTGCCGAGACCCTCATCCATCAGCAAGATCCCGTGGACAAGCTGTAAGTAAAATGTTGAGTTAGTCATACATAAAGAAAAAAGGATGGAAAAAAGAGAGCAGGGGGATGATGACCTACCCTCATCAAGTCGAGATAGGCGCTCTTCGCCACCTCATTCAGCTGCTACCTATTCGACTCTTCCCAGTCGGCCTCTGTCATCAACCCCCTGAGAAGCTCTTTGGTATGCCCGTGTTGTGGAGGTCGTGCCAGTGCCGATATGTCTTGAACCTGGCATCAATGGCCTCCTCTCCTTCGGCTGCTCCCTTCCCTTTGTTCACGGGGGGAGCCTCTTCGGTTGGCTCGGCTGGTGGTTAGGCTGGGGCTGCCAACACATCGACCGGCTTTGACGGGTTTTGCTCTGGTTGGGCGGCCGACTGCTCGACGGGGGATGAAGCTCCCGATGCCCTTGCAACCAGTCACTCCGATAAAGGTATGTTGTCCTCGTCAAAGTCCATCGCTACAATGGTTGCAGGCCACTCTTCCACTCGCTGCTTCTTCGGTCTTTCTGCGGTCAGCTCCACGGACTGGGTGGCCCTCTTTCTTGCTACCCGCTGAGCCACCCTAGCTCTGTCAACCTTCATCTTCCCTCCTGTTGCAAGAGCAAAATCAAAGTGAGTAGGGGAGAAAATGAAGCCTACAGAATAAGAAGAGAACCGTCAGCAACGACTTCTATCCTACCTAAGTATCTGTGGTAGTTGACTTCGACCGAATGGAGGCTGTCCTCCTGAAGCAAATCATATACCATGGTGGTACCGACCCCCTCCATCTCATTGAAGTCAGCGTGGTTGGCCATCATCACTGCCCTTCCATCGACGGCCTTCTGCCTCGATTCCCTCCATGATGGTTCGAAGCCCCAAGGCTGGAGGCTATCCACGTAGAAGAATATGGACTTCCACTCATGGATAGCTGACGGAAGACCTCCTAGTATTCTTCACCCAGGGCGGTGACTGAACATCCACCACTCTTGGCTCCTGAAGTCCTTCAAGAGGAAGAAATTGGAGAAAAGAGAGATTCTAGGTTCGGCTCCGGCCCTCTGGCACAGAACCATGAAGCAGTTGATTGCTCGAATGCTGTTCGAGGTCAGCTGCGTAGGGGTTATCCTATACAAGTTAAAGACTTCAACGAAGAAGTCACATAGCGAAAATTTAAGGCCCACCTTAAAGTGGTCTTCGTACACTGGGAGGGCTCCCAACCTTAGTGGCCCGGACACCCTCCCCTCTCGGTCCGGGATAGTAAGATGTAGGATAGAAGGTATGTTGTACATGACCCTAATGACCTCTACCCATTCCCTGGTCATCTTCGATCGGATTTCATTGGGGCCAGGTTCTCTATCCCTACGGATGGAACGACGGCTACCGGAGGCCATTGTTTTAAAGTTTGAAGAAGAGGAGGAAGACTAACCTGGAAATTGGGTTTCTAAGAAGATGAAGGCAACAGATCGAGGGGACGCTCTTTCTCTCTCTTCGAAGGCAAATGCAGCAAGAAGCTCTCCCCGGGGCTCTCAATGCCACCTTGTATAGCCTTTGGAAGGACCGGCTCGCACCGTCCTCGAGCGCCATGATGTAGCCATCAAGCGGTGTGACTCCCCACGTAGGGGGGTCAATGCGATGGAGGGAAGAACACCCAGGCCGCGATCTGCATGATCGCTAGACCAGCGGCAGATAGCTCACCTCGAACGTGGCCTCAATCTCTCGGATGTCGCCACGTCGCTCGGGTCACATCCAAAGCCCGACGGCCAAGCGGTCCAGGTTGGCCACTTATCATTGTGCCCCATCTGCATTAACTGCTTCCCCCCGCCTCCAATGTAGGGCTGACACCTGTCCCGGGCATAGGATTTTGGAGTGGGAAATGACCAGACACGGTATGCCTAATCAGATCCGTGATCATCCCAAGGACAAACGCATTAAATACGGAAATGATGCTTTTGTCCTTCGAAGCTGCTGGTCCTCTTGAAGGCCAAGAGCAAGGGGGCAACTGTTATACCCAATCAGCTTACCCTCGAATCGGACCGGGGCCAATGGTCATTCAGCCCGGTCGAATAGAGGTCCGAACGACCCACTCCAGTAGAGGTCCGAGCGACCCACTTCAACAGAGGTCTGAACGACCCACTTTAATAGAGGTCCGAACGACCCACTCCAGCATCTCAGCAAGGGTCCGACCGACCCACTCCAGCAAGGGTCCGAACGACCCACTCTAGCAGAGGTTCGATCGACCTACCTCAGCAAGGGCCCAAACGACCCACTCCAGTGGAGGTCTGACCGACCCACCTCAGTAAGGGTCCGACTGACCCACTTCAGCAGAGGTCTGAACAACCCACTTCAACGGAGGTCCGAACGATCCACTCTAGCAAGGGTCCGACCGATCCACTCCAGCAAAGGTCTGACCGACCATCTCAGCAAGGGTCCGACCGATCCATTCCAGCAGAGGTCCGAACGATCCACTCCAGCAAGGGTCCGATCGACCCACTCCAACAGAGGTCCGAATTGACCTAAGGCGAGCCACTTCAAGGATGGCCCGGGGGCTCCAAAAGTCTTTTCTAGCTGGTACCAGAATTCTGTTGTAACATAATCCTAACACATCAGTGCCACTACTCTGCAAGTCCCATGATGCCGTCCCATCCTAGCACCACATGGCCACTACCTAGATTCTCCTAGGGGTAGATCGATCATTTCCTACCTAGCTCCTAACAGATTCTGGCAGGGTTCCGTGCCTATATAAGGTAAAACAGAAGACTTCGAGCGGTAAGCGAGCTTTTCCCTTCTCCACGATCTCATCTCCTTTAATTTCTCTATTCTGTTGCTCCATAGCTCCTGCTAACTTAGCCATCGGAGTGTCCCCCGCCGGAACACTATCGGCCCGTGGGACTTTCTTGCAGGAACCGGGAGAGGAGCGCTCCAGCCAGGCTGAGAGAATCCGGTTTGGGAGATTCAGTAGCAACAGGGATATTAAAAATTTGTCCTTACTTACCACTCGTAGACTCATGCTGATATTTATTGCCTTATAATTTTTGTTTGGTAAATTGGTGCTCATTGTCACGATATCAAAGTTGACCAATATTTTTGTTTCGAACATCAGATAATATTTGATTAATTTGATAAGTGTGACTGCCTCTAGCTATTCCATTATTTGATCACCTCAGGAGCCAAACAGAGATTATTGAGTAATCATGGTGCCCTTGAAATTTATTTGAGGGCAATTGAGGAGTTTACAGCTTAGCTAACTAAGAACCATTTGTGGTAGTGGATTTTGGAACAAGCATCGTTGTTGCCCAAAAAATCCTCTACTAGGAGGATGCGAATGGCATGAGCATCCCTAGAAAGGTTCCTGCATGTGTGCCACTACCGGTGTCGGATAACCAAAGGAAAGATAAAGGAAGGGGATGGCAGCATTGGTCTAGGTCACTTGACTGTCAAGACCTTCTACTATCGTAATACTACCTACCTAAAATAGGAGATAAGATGTAGTAGGGGCTACAAGTGTACACTACGGCTAATGATAAATTAATGTTGAACTAGATAACTAAAATCAAAGAATTTAAAGAATAGAAGCGATGATAAACTAAAAGTAAAGATAAAGATAACAACCAGTTGTTTGAACGGCCAAAGGAACCTCTTGGAGTAATAATTTGATAATTATAAGTAGCTCCCATCAATTATTAAGATAGATGTTACTATATAACTTTTGATACTTATCTTTGTTAGTTTGTGCGACATCATGGACCCTTATTAGCATGAGTAGTTCTCTTCCCTCTATTACTCTTATATATGAGCAATGCTACCACACCTTCCATATTCTAAGTAGAGGTAAGATAGGGTATAATAACTTATTCTTGTTGGTTTGTGCCATGTGGACTAGTATTGTTATGACAATCACCCCCTTCCACCACTACTATATTCTAAATAGCACTTCCATTCCTAAGTAGAGATAACTACTAGTTATCTGCCTCTTATTTTCTGCTCCACAAAAGGCTTGGTCCTAAATTGATAGTTCTTGCCCCTCTCTGTCTATATCAAGTCACTCAGTTTACATCTACCTTGGTGTATCAGCATTTAGATTATACTTGTCGAACTAGATGTGATATAAATTATGCCTTCTACAATCCATCAATCATTGATTAGTAGAGTGAAGGGATATATCAGGTACCACATCCATCAATCTAATTTTGGACTTGGATGTCATCCAACTTAACTGATTTGAATGAAAAGCTAATAGATCCGTGGATGATCCAATAAAGGCAAGATGCAAATTTAAGTAACAGGCATTACAAGAAAAATCAATTTTAGCAACCGATTTTGCAATCTATTTTATTGGTTATATTTATGACCGATTTTATAACCGATTTTTTTTTAATATTTGTGACCGATTTTGCAACTGATATAATTTTTGAATAATTTAGCAACCGATTTAAATCGGTTGCAAATTCAATTACAAAATTTTTATTTTGCAACCGATTTTGCAACCGAAGCAAAAATTAATTTAATTTTTTTAATTATTATTTAAAAATTTAGCAATTGAAAAATTTGGTTGTAAATTTTAAAAATAATAAAATTAAATTTAAATAAAATTTTGTAACTGAAAAATCGGTTAGAAAATTTTAATGATAATTTTAAAAAAATAATTTTATTTTAAAATTTTGCAACCTATTTTTTGGTTACAAAATTTTATTTAAATTTAAATTTATTATTTTTAAAATTTGCAATCGAATTTTTTGGTTGCAAAAAAAATTATAATTATATAAATTTTCAATTATTTTTTATTTAAAATTTTGCAACCGATTTTTTGGTTGAAAAATTATATTTAAATTTAATTTTATTATTTTTTAATTTTTCAACCGAATTTTTTGGTTGTAATTTTTTTTAAAAAATTAATTTTATTATTTATGAATTTTGCAACCGAATCTTTCAGTTGCAAAAAAATTATAATTATATAATTTTTCAAAATTTTTTATTAAAAATATTGCAACTGATTTTTTGGTTGCAATATTTTTTTAAAATTTAAATTTTTTTTTTTTTAAAATTAGCAACCGAAAAATTGGTTGCTAAAAAAATGATAATTATTAAAATTTTGAAATTATTTTTAAAATTTTGCAACCGATCTTTTGGTTGCAAAATTTAAATTTAAATTAATTTTAATTTTTTTAAAATTTGCAATCAAAAAATCAGTTGCAAAATTTTGATAATTATAAAAATTTTTAAAAATTTTTTATAAATTTTTGCAACCGATTTTTTGGTTACAAAATTTAATTTAAAATTAATTTAAAAATCCTGAATTTTGCAACCAAAAAATCGGTTGCAAAAAATTGAGAAAATATCGAACGTCTGATTAAAATCAGACGGCTGATATCTTTAAGGGTAAAAATCTTTTTAACCCTTGTTCGGTTGCCCTAGCCCCCATTCTCGTCCAGCCGCCTCTCGTTCGCCCCCCCTTCTGATGCTCCCTCCTCCAGGTGCTTCCCCCCTCCGGCGAACGCCGCCTGCGGCCCTCCCCCCGACGGGCAACAAGAGGCGCTCGATGGCCTGCAGTGCCTCATTCGGGTGCCCTAGCCCCCTTCTCCCATCTAGCCGCCTCTCGTTCGCTCCCCCGTCCGGTGCTCCCACCTCCGGCGCTCCCCCCTCCAGCCATCCCCCCGATGGCCAATGCCTCCCCCTCGACGGCCTGCGGCGCCTCGTTCGGGTGCCCTAGCCCCTTCTCCCGTCCAGCCGCCTCTCGTTCGTCCCCCCTTCGGCGCTCCCCCCTCTGGCCCTCCACCCTACGGCGAACGTCGCCTGCGGCCCTCCCCTCGACAGCCAACGAGAGGCGCTCGACAGCCTATGGCGCCTCGTTCGGGTGCCCTAGCCCCCTTCTCCCATCCAGCCGCCTCTCGTTCACCCCCCCTCCGGCGCTCCCCCCTCCGGCCCTCCCCCTGATGGCCTGCGGCACCTCCGGCCCTCCCCCTGATGGCCTGCGACACCTTTGGCCCTCCACCCGATGGCCGTAGGTTTGTTTTTTTTATTTAATTTTTAATTTTTAATTTTTGTTTTTTTTTAAATTTTAAATTTTTAAATTTTTTTTTAATTGATAGTAGTAGTAGTAGTTGGTAGTAGTATTTCAGCTATATCACTTACATGCATTAGCTCTTGTACTGACCAATTTGCTGATTTCAAACCATGATGAATTCATTTGTAATTTACTATGTGCATGGCTTCTGGAAAATTGGAAGAATGGAGTGTTTGGAAGGAAGATAGAAATTTTTGGAGCCGATTTTAGAGAGGTATGAACCGTTGAAGAAAATAAAATAGGGTTTAAATGGTTTGGAGAAAGGTTTATAGCCCAAGGCAAAAGACATCGGCATGAAGTTCCAGTCGACTCGAGACTGCTTGAGCCAGCTCGGCCAGAGCTCTCATAAAACCATCAGAAAATCCAGTCAACTCGAAATTGTTCGAGTCAGCTAGGCCAGAACAAGTTCAAAACTCTCAGAGAAATCTAGTCGACTCGGATTGAGATCCAGTTGACTTGAATAGAAAAAGGTAGAGTTTTGAAAAAAACAATGAACACAAATACAGAAGGACTTTGAATAGAATTTCAACAGAAATTAAGGCTCAATAAAATAGAATAAATTGAGGAGGTTATCTAGATGAAATTTTCTTAGAATTGAAGAAATTAGGTTAGAAAATCTAGAAAGGATCACAAAGTCCTAATTCACTCTTAATCAGCTCAAATCTATCATGATTAAGTGGCTTGGTAAATATGTCAGCTAGTTGTTCTTCAGTAGGCACAAAGTCAAGCACAATATTACCATTTGAAACATGATCTCTAATAAAATGATATCTAATTTCAATGTGCTTGGTTCTAGAGTGTTGAATTGGATTCTTTGTCAAATTGATAGCACTTGTATTATCATATTTAATTAGAATTTTAGATTGTGATACACTAAAGTCTTCTAGTTGTTGTTTAATCTATAACACTTGAGCACAATAACTACCGGCAGCCATGTACTCAGCCTCAACTATGGACAAGGCTACGGAGTTTTGCTTCTTACAGTGCCAAGAAATTAAATTCAACCCTAGAAATTGGCATGTATCGCTAGTGCTTTTTCTATCTATTTTACAACTAGCATAATCAGCATCAGAGAATCCAATCAAATTCAAAGTAGAATGTTTAGAATACCAAATTCTTAAATTACTTGTTCCTTTCAAATATTTAATTATTCTTTTTATAGCAAGCATATGTGTTTCTTTTGGTGATGACTGAAATCTAGCACATACACATACATTGTATAATATGTCAGGTCTACTTGTAGTTAAATACAATAAAGATCCGATCATACCTCTATATAGCTTTTGGTCAACATTGGATCCATTCTCATCTTTATCCAGTCTGCAAGCTGGGCTCATGGGTGTGCTCATTGATTTGCTACTCTCCATACCAAACTTTTTGATGATTTCCTTGATGTATTTGGCTTGGTTGATGAAGATGCCTTCCTTTGTTTGTTTCACATGAAGTCCAAGGAAGTAGTTCAGCTTGCCCATTAAGCTCATTTCAAATTCTCCCTGCATAAGCTTAGCAAATTCTTTACATAGAGATTCGTTAGTTGTACCAAAAATGATGTCGTCAACATATATTTGTACAACCAAGATATCATCATTCTTCTTTTTGATAAATAATGTTTTGTCTATATTTTCTCTTGAAAAATTATTTTCAATTAAGAAAGTGCTAAGTCTATCATACCAGCCTCTAGGTATTTTTTTCAAACCATACAATACTTTGTTTAATTTGAATACATGGTTTGGAAAAGTGTGATTTTCAAAACCTGGTGGTTGTTCCATAAAAACTTGTTCAGAGATAAAACCATTAAGAAATACACTTTTTATATCCATTTGAAAGAGTTTGAAGTTCATGTAGCAAGAAAATATAAGTAGTAATCTAATGGCTTCTAGTCTTGCTACGGGTGCATAGGTTTCATCAAAATCAATACCTTCTTCTTGGTTATATCCCTTAGCCACTAATCTAGCTTTGTTCCTTATAATGTTTCCTTGCTCATCTAATTTATTCCTATAGACCCATTTAGTTCCTATAATTGGATGGTCTGAAAGTCTATCTACAAGTGTCCATACCTTATTTCTTTCAAACTGGTTTAATTCTTCATGCATTGCCATCATCCAATTTGGGTCAGTCTCAGCCTCTTCTAAGCTATGGGGTTCTATTTATGATACAAAGGCTAGGTAATCATGTACATCCTTTTGTGTAGCCCTAGTCCTAACACCATGTGAAGGATCTCCTATTATTAATTTTTTAGGGTGAGATGTAACATACCTCCAGTCCCTCGGTAGATCAGTGTGATCTTTACTTACCGTTTCTTCTCCACCTTGAGTGTTTTTATCTTGAATGCTCAAGTCATCCATTCCTTTTTGTAATATACCAGCATTATTATCTATGCACTCTTCTTGTCTAGAAGGTGTAGGGTTAGTTTCAATAAATACAACATGAATTGACTCTTCAACAGTAAGAGTCCTTTTATTAAAAACCCTATATGCTTTGCTATGTAATGAATAACCTAGGAAAATTATATCATCAGCTTTAGAATCAAATTTTTCTAAATTATCTTTTCCATTGTTATGCACAAAGCATTTACAACCAAACACATGAAAATAACTAATATTGGGTTTTTTGTCATTCCAAAGCTCATAGGAGGTTTTCTTTAAGATAGGATGGATCAAAATGCGGTTTAAAATATAACATGCAGTGTTCACCACTTCTGCCCAAAAGTACTTTGGAAGATTGCCTTCACACAATATTGTGCGAGCCATTTCTTCCAATGTCCTATTTTTTCTCTCTACAATACCATTCTATTGAGGTGTTCTAGGAGCGGAGAAGTTGTGATCAATGCTAAATTCAATACAATAATCTTCAAAAAACTGATTTTCAAATTCAGTTCCATGATCACTTCTAATTGAAATCAAAGATAAGTTTTTTTGGTTTGAAACCTTTTTATGAAATTTTCTGAAAACATGAAAAGTTTCATCTTTTGAAGCAATGAACAAAATCCACGTAAATCTCAAAAAATCATCTACTATCACGAGAGCATATTTCATTCCTCCTAGGCTTGTGGTCCTAGTAGGTCCGAAAAGATCCATGTGAATAGTTCAAGAGGTATTGTTGTAGAAACTATATTCTTTGATTTAAAACTTTCCTTAGTTTGTTTACCCATTTGGCATGCATCACAAACATGATTTAAATCAACTTTAAGCTTAGGCATGCCTCTAACAAGATCTTTAGAAATTAATTTGGCAATTGTATGCATGCTAGCATGACCTAATCATCTATGCCATAGTAAGCCTGACTCTTTGGTCATAGCATTCTTTGCAACTAGACTAGGGCTATTAGACATGGCAAGATCATTGAGATCTACCACATAGATATTCCCGAGTCTATGTCCAATAAATTTATTGCTAGAATCTAAAGAGTTAGTTACTATGCACATAGAAGACTCAAAGACAACCTTGAAGCCTTTATCGTACAATTGACTTATACTTAAGAGATTATGCTTCAATTTGTCTAATAGCAAAACATTTTCAATAAAAGTAAAGGGAGTTATTTTGATCTTACTAATATCGATTATTCTTCCTTTGCCATTATCTCCAAAGGTGACCATACCTCCTTCTTTCATTTCAAGGGTGATGAATTGGTCATTGTCACCCGTCATATGTCTTGAGCAGCTGGTGTCCAAGTACCACCTTTTCTTTAATTTTTGGACTGCAAGACATTCCTGCAAAACAGTCAATGAATTCTTTTAGGTACCCAAGCTACCTTGGATCCTTGCAGGTCAGCAGAGGTGGTTCCTTTGGGAATCCAAATCTTTTTTACCTTTTTATGGACATTTCTAAGATTATTGCATTCAAAAGCTTTATGTCCTATTCTTTTACAAGCATAGCAAACAACTTTAGAATTTTTAATGGAAACTAAATTTGAAGTTCTAAAAGTTGATACACTTGATGCAGATTTTGAACCTTTTGGAATGTATGCATTTTTGCTCAAATTCTTAGGAATATATGATAAAGTCTTTGAAGTAGAAACAATTTTTGGTATGGCTGAAACTTCTTGAGATAAAATATTTTGAGTAGGTGTTTTGGATTTCACAAAAGTCATTGCTGAAATTCCATTTACAAAAGAAGTGTTGAAACTAATTCTAGCTTTATTTCTAGAAATTTGTTGTTCTTTTAAAATTAGCTCAAGCTTATTTGAAGATAAAGTGAGTTTTTCAACCAAAGACTTAAGGTTTGTAACCTCCTTTTTTAATTTATTATTTTTAGCAAGTAAATCATTGTTTTTCTTTTTATACGAAAGATTTTCATTTTTCAGTTTTTGAACTTTTCAGAAAAGTCATGCAATTCCTTTTGTAATAAAATGTTCTTTTCTGAAATTTCATTCTTTTGTTTGAGCAAAGAATCATTCATATATTTCAATGATTTTATCTTTACTCCAGCTTTCTTAAATTCAGAAAGTAAATCATGAAAAGCAAAATTTAATTCATCAAAAGTAAATTTAGTGCAATTATTAGGGGATGTTACCTCATCTTCGAGGCCTATTAAGCAAAGATTTGCAGTCTTAGTGGTCTCTTCTTCTTCAGATGATGATGAGTCTTCACTGTCGGACCATGTGGCAACCATGGCTTTCTTTTTCTTCTTTTATCTGAAGGATTTCTTCAATAGTGGACAGTCCAGATGTATGTGCCCTGGCTTCTTGCATTCATAGCATGTGGGGACTACCTCTTTGTCTTTCTCTCTATCCTTTTCCTTTCCATAATCCTTCTTATGAAATATTTGGTTGTACCTTCCTTTCTTTCTTCCCATAAATTTTTTGAATCTCCTCACAACCATAGCGATGTCTTCATCTTCTAGGTCATCATTGAAGGAGGTGCTTTCTTCTTCAGATTCTTCATCATCACTCTTTGAATCGGAAGCAGCTTTGAAGGCTATTGTCTTCTTTTTCTTCTGCTTATCTTCCGTTCGGTGTTGCATTGTCAGCTCATGGGTGATGAGTGATCCCAGCAGTTCATCCAGCAGTAATGTGTGTAGATCTTTGGCTTCCTGGATCGCAGTCACCTTGGGATCCCACTTGTCGGGCAAAGAATGAAGGATTTTCTGAACTAGATCTGCGTTAGAGTATACCTTGCCAAGACTCTTTAAACTGTTAATAATATATGTAATTCTAGAGAACATGACAGAAATTGTTTCAAAGGGTTCCATTTTGAATAATTCATAATTATGAACTAGAAGATTTATCTTGGAGGTTTTCACTTGGGAAGTCCCCTCATGGGTCCTTCGAGTTTATCCCATATTTTTTTTGCTGAAGAGCAAGTGAAAATTCGGTTGAACTCATTTGCATCCAAAGCACAATATAATAAGTTCATTGCTTTGGCGTTCAATTCCCCCATCTTCTTGTCATGATCATCCTAGTCCTCTTCAGGCTTAGGGATGTCCACGCCATCAACTTTAATTGTGGGAATGTGTGGCCCTTTCAAGATGACCTTCCATAATTGAAAATCTACAGCTTGTATGTAAATTTTCATTCATGTTTTCCAATATGAATAATTAGTGCCTGTGAATAATGGAGGTCTATTTGTTGATTGACCCTCGACCAAGGATGTACTCATGGGATGAGCCATCAATCTTAACTCAAGTAATCAAAGACACCGCTCTGATGCCAGCTGTTTCCCTGGTGGCTTAGTCCCAAGAGGGGGATGAATTGGGAATTATAAAATTTTCGCAAGTATGTGCATGAGTAATTTCTTTTAGTGGTTAGGTGCTGTGTTAGTCAGAGTAAGATTGCAGAAGCTAAAAGATAAAACAAACACAACACAAACAAAGCAGGTTTATAGTGGTTCGGAGCAACCCAGCTCCTACGTCCACTACCCAAGTTCTCCACTCGGGATTTCCACTATATCTCCTAAACCGGAATACAGTCAGATTGTTTTACAGGCTCACAAACCCAACCTCTACACTTTGGTTTTTGAAACCGGGCTCACCAAAGAAACCCAAGCTAGGTTTTTACAGGATCACCTAAAACCTCTACACTTTGGTTTTTGGATAGGCTCATCAAAGAAATCTCTACACTCTGGTTTTTAAAGGCTTATCAAAGAAACCTATTTGGTTTTTACAACCGGGCTCACCAATAACCCATATATTCTAAATGATAGAATAAAAAAGCAACAATAAAGACAAACTCTGTTATCTGGGTGGTTGCTAATGCAGCTCGAGTAAAGATCCATTGAATGCTCTTCAATGCACTTCAATGGCTTCCTTGCTTTCCTCAAAAAGGTGCTTCAAGCTTCTAGTAAGAGTTATTGCAGGCTTGAAGACAGACTTTAAAGCTCTAGTGCTCTCTCTCTTCACTTCAATAAGTGTTCAATAAATGCTCAATAATTCATTAGCCTCTTCAAGGATGTTCTCATACCTTATTTATAGACACTTCAATTGCCTTTCCTTGATTTTGAACATTGTAGATTGTTGGGAGGTGATAGGTTACTGTTGGAGCACTTTTGGAATTTAAAAACTGAGAATTGGAACTAGCCATTGGAGGTGACCCCGTCATTCCAATCGGCTCGGACAAACTTCGAGTCGGCTCGGATGAAGTTCGGGTCGACTGGGTTGAGTGCCAGTCGGCTAGCTTTCACAATTGAGAAAATACCTCACTCTGGACGAGTCGACTGGGCTGAATTCCAGTCGGCTGGAATCTCAGAGGCTCTCAGACCATTCTCAACTGAGTTCTGGATGAGTCGGCTGGATCTAATTCCAGTCGGCTCGGATTCTTGAGAATCTCATAACATTCTCAACCATGTTTTGGACCAGTCGGCTGGGCCTTGGTGCCAGTCGGCTGGATCTGTGTGCCAGAGAACTTGTCTTCAGTGCCAGTGCCAGAGTCGGTTTGGTTGTCCTTCCAGTCGGCTCGAAGGTGGTTCTTCAGCCGGATCAACTTCAAACTTCCAGAATACTTATCCCATGCTTTAAAGATCTCTTCAAGAACTACTTACAATAAATTCAAGAAAACTTGAAGCAAGAAGGACTACTAGAAGTAACCCTTAAACTTGATTTTAGTAAGAAAGTTTTTTGTAGGGTTATTCCTTACAAGATTCTAAATACTTTATAACTCAACATTAAAGATTGTAGGAATTAAAAAGTGTGTCAATGTAGTTGTCCTACAAAAAACTTGTCAATCATTTGAAGAGTTGTTAGATAACCAAATGTATGCTCCAATATTTTGTTATCATCAAAATCACTTTAGGGGTCAACAACATGCCTGTTGAAGAGGAGCTTAGGGCAAAATTAAATAGTAGAAGTTGTTTGGAGAAATAATTAGTTAACAACCTACCTTTAGATCTCACATGGGTGGGCTAAGCCATACTCAAGCTCAAGTGTAGTCTATAGGATTTTAGTGCCCACTAAAAAATTAATGTAATTTCTAGGATTGGAGGTAAAGGCTACCAATTTGAACAAAATAGTGGAGGGACCTTTAGACTAAAGTCCAAGTCTTTAGGATTAAATGATTCATATACTAATAAGTCTTATTCTCATTTCCTTTTTAGTGTTAAACATGGCCAATACAATGTCACTCCATTCAATGTTGGATAATGAAGAGCTGGTAGAATCTAATTTCGATAATTGGTATCAAAAGCTAAAAATAGTCTTGGAGCATGAATGAATCTTGTATGTGCTGACAGATCCAACACCTAAGGAGTCTGCTCTGAATGCTTGGGTTTGGTTAGTGTTGACCCCTTAAGTGATTTTGATGATAACAAAATATTGGAGCATGTATTTGTCTTACTAACAACTCTTTAAGTGAATTACAAGTTTTTGTAGGATGATCTTAATGCCTAATTTCAACTCCTACAACCTTATTATATGTTATGTGTTGTGTTGTAAATGTTTCATATAAAGAAGAACCCAAAGAAAGATTGATGTAATATTTTTGAAAAAGGGTTACTTCTATGTGTTTTTCAAGCTTAAATTCTTTAGAATTTGTTGTTAGTTAAGTTGGGAAGAGTTTTAAGTGTTGAAGAGTTGCTGGAAGAATTCTGGAGAAAAGTTGAAGTTTTTATTGAAGATTCACTCGAGCTGACTCTAATCCTTGGCACGGTCGAAGGATTCTGGCATGCAGAGATCCGACCCAACTTGAAGGAACCCGAGCTGACTTGTCTAATGCATCATTTCTTGAATCAGACAGGCGAGCTGACCCGAAGGAAGTCTGAGCCGACTTATCTATTCAGTCAGGCATCCGAGTCGACCCTTCAGGCATCCGAGTCGACCCTTCAGGCATCCGAGCCAACTCCTCCAAAGTCTAGAAAAATTAGTTATGAGAGAATAGCCAGGAGAGCCGACTTGAAGGAACTCTAGTCGACTCCTCTAGAGTACAGTTTTGAAGATTTGATAATCTGAGCTGACCCGATTGAGACGAGCCGATACAACCAGAGTGAGGAATCATCGACACTGAGGATCCGAGCTGACTCGATTATGGCGAGCCGGCTCGACTAGAGTGAAGAATCAACTCTCTAAGAATCTGAGCCGACTCGAGGCATCTGAGCAGACTCAAACATCGATTTTAGGCAGGTAATGGCTAGTTCCAGAACTTTATTTTGGAATTGAAAAAATGCTCCATGGTCAAATATCAAATCCTAATGGTCTACAATGATTATATCTGCCCAAGAAGAGTACAAGACTCTATAAATGAGAGATTTGGACAACCTTTGAAGAATCTAATGCTTAATTGAACATTAAAAGAGCTTGTGAGCAAGAGAGCATGTTGGCCCCATAAGTGATTTTGATGATAACCAAACATTGGAGCATGCACATATTTTACTAACAACTTTTCAAGTGGTTTACAAGTTTTTGTAGGATGAATTCTTTGTTCAAACTTCAACTCCTACATTTATACTTCTTGTTTTGAGTTGTGTTGTAATCATATTTTGTAAAGAAGAATCCAAGAAAAAAGTTAAAAAAAATCATGTAAATGGGTTACTTCTATGCGTGCTGTGCTTTAAATTTATTTTGAGTTGGTTTGTATCAAAAGTATAAGAGTATTGGTGAGAGTGTTCTCAAGTCTATTTGTAAAAATTCTGAACAAGTCACTCGAGCCGACCCAGTCTAAAGAAGAGCTGACTCTATCTCATGACACGCACTAAGGATTCTAGCATGCAGCAATCCGAGCCAATTCAAGAAGAACCGAGCCGACTCGTCTAGAGTCCATTTCTATTATTTTCTAAGAACAGCCAGGCGAGTCGACCCGAATCAGAACGAGCCAACTCTGCCAGAACAAATTTTGAAGACTTGAGAAAGCGAGCCAACCCGATCTGCAATGAGCCAACTCCTTTAGAGTAAAGATTTCTAATTCTGAGAAGAAGAGTTGATCCAAGTTGAAGCGAGCTGACTCCTCGAGTTCAATATTTTCAACGATGGAAGTTCGAGCCGACCTGAGCTATTAAGAGCCGACTCATTCAAAGTTAAATTTTTGCACCTTGAGATAGAGAGCCGATCCTACTGAAGAAATGGCGACTCGACCTATTGACTTGAAGGATCCGAGCCAACTCGAAGAATCTGAGCCGATTTAAGTATCATCTCCAAGTATATAAGGCTAGTTCCAGAATTTCTTTTTGAATGCATAAAGGTGCTCCAATGGTCAACTGTCACATCCCAACAATCTACAATGACTAAAACTGCCTTGGAATGATGGAAGGCCATATATTTGAGGGATTTGAACTTCCTTGAAGTAAGAGTTAGAGAGTTTTTCAAAGTTCTTATGCTTTATTGAATATCCAACCTACCAACAAGGAAGAGAGCACAAAGAGCATTCAAGCCAGTCTTCAAGTCTTCACCAACTCTGATATGAAGCTTGAAGCACTTTGGAGAGAAGCTATTGAAGTCATTAAAGTGCATCTAAGTGGACTTCTCTCAAGCTGCATCGGCAACTTTCCGACAACAAGAGTTTGTCATTATTGTTGCATTTACTTTCAATTCATTCTTGAATTGTTTGGATTATTGGTGAGCCCATTTGAAAAATCAAATAGGTTCTTAGTGAGCCTTAGATAAAAACCAAGTGTCGGGTTCTTGGTGATCCTGGTAAAACCAAGTTAGGTTCTTGGTGATCCTAGTAAAACCAAGTTAGGTTCTTAGTGATCCTGTTTAAAACTAAGTTTGGTTTCTTTGGTGATCCAATTTAAAATCAAAGGGTGTAGGGTTTCTTTGGTGATCTCGTTAAAACTAAAGTATAAAGGTTTTGGATTGTGAGCCTGTAAAATAATCCTATTATATTCGGGTGTGAATATAGTGGAAATCCCAAGTGATATCTTGGGTAGTGGACATAGGAGCTGGATTGCTCTGAACCACTATAATTTATGTGTGTTTGTATTACTGCATTTATCTTTTCTTTTAACTTGTGCTTTACATTCATAACCATAGCACCTCTCACTAGAATTAATTAATTTTTAAAAGCACATATCTACAGCAATAATTTTTAAATTTCCAATTCATCCCCTTCTTGGATAGCCACCTGGGTAACAATTAGTATCAAAACAGTGTCTCTGAATACATAAGAGTAAAGATTGATGGCTCATCCAATGAGTATGTCATTGGCTGAAGGCTAATCAACCAATAGACCTCCACTCTTCATTGGCACAAATTATGCATACTAGAAAGCTATAATGAAAATTTATATTCAAGCAGTTGATTTTTAGTTATGGAAAGGCATTCTAAAGGGTCCATATATCCCCATGGTTAAAATTGATGAAGTGGATGTTTTAAAACCTGAAGAAGATTGGGATGAACATGACATGAAAATGGGTGAGTTAAAGGCCAAAGCAATGAATCTACTATATTGTGCTTTGGATAGCAATGAGTTTAATCAAATTTCCATTTGCTTCTTGGCAAAGAAAATTTAGGATAAACTTGAGGTGACCCACGAAGGAACTTCCCAAGTGAAGTTCTCAAAAATTAATCTTCTTGTGCATGGTTACAAATTATTTAAAATGGAACCAAATGAAATAATCTCTACCATGTTTTCACATTTCGCTGATATTATTAATGGGCTAAAAAGTCTTGGCAGGGTATATTCCAATGCTGACCTTGTGCAGAAGATTTTAAGATCTCTTCCAAACAAGTGGGATCCAAAAGTGACCGCCATCCAGGAAGCAAAATATTTGAATATATTACTACTGGATGAACTGCTAGGATCTCTCATCACTCATGAACTGACCATGCAGCACAAAACTGAGGATGACCAGAAGAAGAAAAAATCTATTGCCTTCAAAGCTGCTATGGATTCAAGAAAAGTTGATGATGAATCGGAAGAAGAATGTTCCTGCACTGAAAGCGACATGGAAGATGAAGATGTTGCCATGGTCTTTAGGAGATTTAAAAGGTTCTAAGGAAGATGGAAAGGAATAAACTATAGAAAATTTCACAAGCACAAGGAATACATCAAAGAAAGGGACAAGAAAAAAGAAAAGGAAAAAGAAGTGCCTATATGCTATGAATGTAAAAAACCAGGGCACATCCGACCAGACTATCCTTTATTGAAATAGGATTTCAAGAAAAAGAAAAAGAAAGCTATGGTAGCAACGTGAAGTGATAGTGAAGCATCCTCATCTACTGAAAAAGAAGTGACCACAAAATCTGCGAACTTATGTCTAATGGGTTTTGAGAATGAGGTATCATCCCCTGAGCTTCAAACTGAATTTACTTATGATGAATTGAATTAGACTTTTCATGATCTACTTATTGAATTCAAGAAAGCTGGGGTTAAAATCAAATCCTTGAAGAAACAAAATGATTTTTTACTAAAAGATAAGGATAAAATTTCAGAAAAGAATAACATCTTACAAAAAGAACTGAATGTCTTTTATGATAATGTTATTGCCTTAAAAACTGAAAATAATATTTTAATAGAGACAAACAAAGCTCTAGTTGCCAAAAATAATGATTTGAAAAGGGAGGTTGAAAAGCTTAAGCCTCTCGTAGAAAAACTTACTTTGAGCTCTAATAAGCTTGAGCTAATTCTGAATGAGCAAAGAGATTCAAAAAGTAAAGTTGAAATTGGATTTAATGCTTTAACTGCCAAAGGAATTTTATCAATAAAATTTGTATCTTCAAAAGCTTTAGCTTCAAATCTTAAATCTTAAAAAGCTTTTCCATCAAATTATGTTTCAAAAGGCTTTAAGTATGTTCCTAAGAATTCTGCTAAAAAATCTTTCAAACTAAACATATCCATTTTTGCATCTATTAAAGCTTCGAAGCATGCATCGTTTAAATATGATAAAATTGTTTGCTATGTATGTCATAGATTTGGGCATAAATTTTATCAATGCAATTCTTTGAAAAATTCCAAGATTGGTGCATTGAAATATAGAACTGTTTGGGTTCCAAAAGGAACCAATTTTGCTAACTCGAAAGGATCCAAGTTAGCTTGGGTACCTAAAACCACTCCTTGACTATTTTGCAGGATTGTCTTGCAGCACTAAACACTAAGAAATGATGGTATCTAGACAGCGGCTGTTCAATGCATATGATGGGTGACAAGGATCAGTTTATCACCCTACAAATGAAAGAAGGAGGATCGGTTACTTTCGGTGATAATGGGAATGAAAAAATAATCGAAATTGGTAAGATCAAGATAACCCCCTGTACTTTTATTGAATATATGCTGCTAGTAGTAAATTGAAGCATAATTTATTAAATATTAGTTAACTTTATGATAAAGGCTTCAAGGTTATCTTTGAATCATCTATGTGTATAGTAACTAACTCTCTTGACTCTAGCAACAAATTCATTGGTCATAGACTTGGAAACATCTATGTGGTAGATTTAAATGATCTAGCCATGACTAGTAGTTCCAGTCTAGTAGCAATAAATGCTAAGACCAAGGAGTCATGTTTACTTTGGCATAAACGATTAGACCATGCAAGCATATATACAATTACCAAATTAATTTCAAAGAATCTAGTTAGAGGTTTGCCATATTTTAAAGTTGATCTTGATTATGTATGTGATGCTTGTCAATTAGGCAAACAAACTAGGGAGAGTTTTAAATCGAAAAATATTATTTCAACTACTAGACCCCTTGAGCTACTTCAACATGGACTTATTTGGACCAACTAGGATCACAAGCCTAGGTGGTATGAAATATCGCCTTGTGATTGTAGATGACTTTTCTAGATTCACATGGGTATTATTTATTGCACATAAAGATGAAACCTTTGATGTATTTCTAAAATTTCACAAAAAGATTTCAAATGAGAAAAATCTTTCTGTTATTTCTATAAGAAGTGATCACGAGACTGAATTTTAAAATCAATTTTTTGATGAATATTGCACTAAGCATGGCATTGATCATAACTTCTTCGCTCCTAGAACACCACGACAAAATGGTGTTGTAGAGAGAAAGAATAGGACTTTGGAAGAAATGGCTCGAACTATATTGTGTGAAGGCAATCTTCTAAGGTTCTTTTGGGTAGAAGCAGTGAACACTGCTTGTTACATATTAAATCGAGTTTTAATATGCCCAATTTCAAAGAAAACCCCCTATGAACTTTGGAATGGAAGAAAACCTAATATCAATTATTTTCATGTTTTTGGGTGCAAATGCTTTGTGTTGAATATTGGTAAAGATAATCTAGAAAAATTTGATGCAAAATCTGATGAATCTATATTCCTTGGTTATTCACTACACAGTAAAGCATATAGAATATTTAATAAGAGGACTCTTACTGTAAAAGAGTCAAATCATATTATTTTTGATGAAGCTAACCCCTCACCATCTACAAAAGATGAGTGTATAGACAATGATGCAGGTACACTTCAAAAGGAGATGGAAGACCTAAGCATACAAGACAAGCCAACACAAGATGAAAATGAAGTGGTAAGCAAGGATCATATTGATTTATCAAAGGAATGGAGGTATATAACTTCACATCCTAAAGATTTAATTATTGATGATCCTTCTCATAGAGTTAGGAATAGGTCTGCACATAGAGATGCACATGACTACCTAGCCTTTGTTTCACAAATTGAACCACATAGCTTAGAGGAAGCTGAATCTGATCCAAGCTGGATGATGGCCATGCATGAAGAATTAAACCAGTTTGAAAGAAATAATGTTTGGACTCTTATTAGTAGACTTACAGACCATCCCATCATAGGAACCAAATGGGTCTATAGGAACAAATTAGATGAGAATGGTAAAGTTATGAGAAATAAAGCAAGGTTGGTAGCAAAATGGTACAATCAAGAAGAGGGCATTGATTTTGATGAAACATAACTCCTGTAGCAAGACTTGAGACCATTAGATTACTTCTTGCATTTCCTTGCTACATGAATTTTAAACTGTTTCAAATGGATGTAAAAAGTATTTTTCTAAATGGATTTATTTCTAAATAAGCTTTTGTAGAACAACCACCAGGTTTTGAAAATCATGCTTTTCCAAATCATGTGTTTAAATTAAATAAAGCTTTATATGGATTGAAACAAGCACCTAGGGCCTAGTATGATAGACTAAGCAAATTTTTGCTTGAAAATAATTTTAAAAGAGGAAATATTGACAAAACTCTTTTCATTAAGAAGAAAGGTAATGATATATTAGTTGTACAAATTTATGTTGATGATATCATATTTGGTGCAACTAATAAAAATCTTTGTGGAGAATTTGCTGAGTTGAAGCAGGGCGAGTTTGAAATGAGCATTATGGGTGAACTCAACTACTTCCTTAGGTTACAAGTAAAATAAACAAAGGAAGGGATTTTTATAAACCAAGCCAAGTACATCAACGAGATAATCAAACAGTTTGGCATGGAGATAAGCAAAGAAGTTAGCACATCCATGAGCCCTACCTGCAGACTAGACAAAGATGAAGATGGTTGTAACATTGATCAAAAGCTCTATCGAGGTATGATTGGATCGTTGTTATATCTTACTGCCAATAGACCTGATATTTTATATAGTGTATGTGTGTGTGCTCGTTTTCAATCAAATCCTAAGGAATCACACATGCTTGCTGTTAAAAGAATTATCAAATATCTGAAAGGTGCAAGTAATTTAGGTCTTTGGTATTCTAAAGAATCATCTTTAAATTTAATTAGTTTTTTGGATGCTGACTATGCTGGATGTAAAATTGATAGAAAGAGCACAAGTGGTACATGTCAATTTCTAGGGTTGAACTTAATCATATGGCACTGTAAGAAACAAAACTCCATATCATTATCCACTGCTGAGGTGGAGTATGTTGCTGCTGGTAGTTATTAAGCTCAAGTACTTTGGATTAAACAACAGCTAGAAGATTTTGGTATTACACAATTTAAAATTCTAATCAAATGCGATAACTCAAGTGCTATAAATTTAACTAAGAATCCTATTGAGCATTCAAGAACTAAGTACATTGAAATTAAGCACCATTTCATAAGAGATCATGTATTAATAATGATATTGTACTTGAATTCGTGCCAACTGAAAATCAACTTACTGATATTTTTACTAAACCTTTAAATTATGATAGATTTGCAATGATTAGATGTGAACTAGGTTTGTGTGACCCACTTTAGAAACCTCAACCTAAGTTCCTACAAAATTAAGGAAACATTATCTAGATATCCTCCATTTTCCATTTTTTTTAGTGAAAATTTTTGTGTCAAGGCTTAAATTCACTTTTGTGCTCCCTCTGCTCGAGCCGACTCGAGCAGATGACTTGTTTATCGAGCCAACTCAGATGTCGGGCCGACTCTCTCTTAAGTTGAGCCTTAGGGTTATTTCTTTCCAATTTTTTCCTCGACCTTCATTCTTTCCCTCGAGACTTCTATTCCAAAAATCGTTCCCATCCGAAATCCTTGATCACTGCATTCTGTGAAGATAGCTCCAAGAAAGGCAGTTGGTAAAAGGTCTCATTAGGATGATGAACAAGCTCCACAGGAGAGACGTTCAAAATTTTGAGAAGAAGGTTCTTCAAGATCTCTGGGTTAATCAGTTGAAGCACTTAACCTTCCCTCTCCTCATCACCAAATTTCTCTTACGATGAGGCCCGTCACTACAGGTAGACGGATCTTATTCGAGTTTCTTAAAAAAATTAATTTAATTGTTGGTGACCTAATTGAGAATCAGGGCTGGGATTTCATGTGCTCCTTGAATGTTAATACTTATCCCAACCTAGTCAGAATCTTTAATGAAAATCTAAGATTTGGAGAACAACATATAGAATTTATGGTAAAGGGAAAGAGAATCATTGTTTCTGCAGAAAGTTTAGGCAGCATGCTTGAAATGCCATATGAGGGAATAGAACATTTGGTTCTCAAAGATATGATAAAGGCACTTCAGACTATTCTGGAACAAGAAGATGTAAATGAGATAGGAAAACTAAAGGCTAGCTCACTTTCAATGGAAATGAGACTCCTCCACAGCTTTATAAGTCGAATCTTCCTACCAAGAACAGGTCGTTTTGATTGGGTGAGTAAAAGAGACCTGTGTCTTATGGAACTAATAATACATGGAGATAAAGTTAACCTTCCAGCTATAATGTTAACACAAATGAAGGAGGCTATAATAAAAGTGAAAGCCTGTCTACCTTATGGACTGATCTTGACTCTGTTTTTCCAAGCAGCACATGTGGATCTATGTGATGAAGACAGTAGACCTTTACAACACGCGGATACTTATACTGCAAAAACATTACAAAGGATGGGTTATTTGTTTTCTGATGGTGTTTGGAAAAAGAAATCTGATAATATTGCTAAAATTGAAGAAGTTAAAGAAGAAGGAGGTGAGGTACGAGCTGATGAAGACATTTCTATATCTGTCCCTGAGTCACAATGATGGGGACATCAATAATAATAATATATATTTTGATTAACTAACTTTGTTTTTGCAGCTATAGTTAATAAAATCTTAAGCCATTAAACAAGCCCCAAATTTTCTTGAAGCATACTTATGAGTCAACACATGGAAGAAGACAATTTTTCATGAGTCAACTCAAGCTCAAAGCATGATGGAAAGCCACCTCTTCAAAGCCCAATTCAAGCCAAGACTTGAAGCCAAAATTTTCACATGGGGGGACACCTCATCAAGAAATCTTGGGGGAGAAGAAATTACACTACATCAAGACTTTTATAGAGAACATAAAGATACCTTCCAATAAGTGACATATGGGGTGCCACCTCTAATGACACCTAGGCCTCTACATCAGCATTTAACAACTACATGAAGACCTTCTAGACATGTGAAGTGGTTGTAACATTCTACCAATAATTTATTTTTAGTTAAAACCATTTACCTAAAAATTGTTGGAGCCAACTAAGCCATCCTTATCCCCTCCTCTCCATCATTGGATGAAATTCCTAGCATTGGAGCCTATAAATAGGGCCCCTAGGCTCTTATTGTATTCATTCTATACTATGATTTGAATTAATGAAAGGATTGTTTCCTTGTGTTCTAGTTTTCTTGAGTTCTTGTTTGGAGTGAAAGTTTTCTAGCTAGTTTGAGTATATAGATCCTTATCCAATGAGAGAATGAGAGTTTTCTAAGTTTGAGTTTGAGAGTGAAGAGTGCTTTTGCAAGGAGTAAAGGATGGGATGCCCATTGATGGATCTATGATCAAGCTTCAAGTCCCAAGCTGTTGGCCACTTTTTTCTTCTTCCTTTTTTCTTTGTTTCCATTCCAACTCCAATTCTTCTTCCATGTCTAATCCCAAATGTCTTTGTAGGTTCTCTCAGGTTTCTAGGTCAAGGATGAAGGACTCCACGCCATGGATCAAGGCCAAGGTGAGTCTCAAGGTAGAGAGTGTCAATCTTGACTTCTAGGCCTCAATTCTTGAGTGATGAGAGCTCCTTCTTTCACCAAATAATTAGCCATCATTGTTGGTAGGAAAACTCTTCCTAAGCTTCATTAGATCTGATTATTTGAAAGTTAACTTACCCTAATAGTGATGGTTTCCTTGCCATGAAGATCCTAATCCTTATTTTGAACTAGATTTACATTGCGGGATTTAAAAATTAGATCAACTAGCCTCCTTATGAAAAATCTTTTCTTGGATTAATTTAGCCCATTTATTTGATGATTAATTGCTCAAGTTTGCTTGTTGGTTAGCTTGCTAAAACTCTCTATTCATCATTTTATTTTCGTCCCCCATCAATTTTTTGGTATCAAGAGCTTAAGGTTCTACTAGGTCAAGTGTTTGATTGCTGAAATTTCTGTTCTAGTATTCACCCAAATTTTTCATGAATTTTAGTAATATCTTCACATTACAAAAAAATATACAAAAATATTTTTCTTGTAACTTAGTGTGTTAGAATTCGAAATATAAAGTTAAAAAAATATTTTTCATTGATTTATGGATTTAAAAATAGAGTTTTTAGATCATTTCTGAAGTTTGTCCAGAATTCTGTTTCTGCCTTCCATTACATTTAATTTTCAAAAAAATACAAAAATATTTTTTCTAAATTTTTAATTTTTATATCTGAAATCCAAACATCAAATTTATTATTTTCCACTAGAATTTTAAATTTTAGAAGGATCTAGAGTTAGAAATTTAAAATTTGAATTCAGGTTATTAAGAGTTAGCTAAACTGCTGGAACCTTCTACATGTGCTTTTAAACTACCTTCTCAACCAAAATTCGAGTTAATCTGAAGTCAAAACTTTAAAATCCAAAAATTATTATCTGAGATTTAACTAAATCAATTTTATTTTGAATTCTTAGATTTTCAAACAGATTAAATCTTGAATTTTTAAAACTAGCTAGTTGAAAGTTGTTCCCTGCTGAAATTTTTTTTTACAACTAGTTTTCAAAATAAATTTCTTAACCAAAATCCAGGAATTAAATTTTAAAATTTAGAATCTATAATCTTCACTGAGGGATATAACAATTAAAGTTTTAATTTTAATTTTTTTTAAAACTTTAAAATTTTAATTTTGAATTTTTTAAAACTAGTTGACTATAAGTTGTTAGGGCTGAAACTATCTTGCAACAACTCTAACTTCTAGAATGATTTTTTAATCATAATTCTAGATTTAAATTTTAAAATTTAATTTCTAAAATTTGGACTTCAAAATCTAAATTTTTTAATTTAATTTTTTAAATTTTAAATTTTTAAAATCGGGTTTGGATCACATGTTTGTGCTAATACTAGTTGTTGTGTTAACTAGTTGGTGAATTGTTTGTGCATCCATTCTAAATCTAATTAAGGGCATTCAATCATAACATAAGGGAAGGAGGTCATTACCTTTTCTCGGTCCAAAACAAATACCCACATTTGCATTGATCTAAACCATAAAGGAACCTAAAATTAGGGACACCTACAAGTCGGGTTCAAGTGCAAGATGAGACCAAATATTAGTTGAGTTTGTACTTACTTCTTGAAATTGGTGTCTAAGGCAAGAGGTCCAATTTCAAACACCTTAAGTGGACTTGCAATTTTTAATTAGGATCTCGTGAAAGTGAGGGAAGCCTCCGATAACCCCACCTCTTACCTGGCCAGTGGAAAAGGTAATTACAACTTTAACTAATACTTAGTCAATTCCTGTAATTTGAACTTTTAGGTCTAGGAGCTCTAGAAGTTAGGTTTGTACTACTTGTTTTGAAGCTCCATACTAATAGTCCCACACTCAGTTTATTTTTTATCCATGGATCCCAATCTTGAATTCTTTTTGAGAACCCTGTTTAAAAAGTTTGATACCATAAATGGACAATTAGGACAAATAAGAAAGGAATTAGGTCGAGTGAAGGACCATGTTGGGACACTTGAAGAGACCCCAATGACCCCCACCGAACCTGAGTCACTTAGGTCAATTCTTCGAGGTCCAAGAGTCCATCATCATGAATTCACTACTGAATAAAATTCAAGATGACTTCACCATGACTTCATAGAAGAAGCCCATAGGATCCATGCTGAGCTTGAATCACCTAAACCACCTCCCCTTGGTCCAAGAGTCCAATGTCATGATCTCACCCCTGAGTATAACCCTAGATACCCCTACTAAGACTTTGCAGATCAGGAGGAGAGAGTCTTTAGGAGCAATCGACCCTTTGCACCCATTTTGATAGAAACCCTGAGGTGTATATCGATTGGGAAGAGAAAATGGATCAATACTTTGAATTTGATGAAATGTCGGAAGTAACAAAGTGTCAATTTATCAAATCAAAGTTAGTATGACATACTAAAGCATATTGGGAAGAAGTTGAGTGAAAAAATTATTATAGTGGGAATAAAATAAATAATTGGAGAGAAATGAAGAGTAAATTGAAGGAAAAGTACCTAGGTAAATATTATGAGCAAAGACTTTTAGACCAACGGTACAAATTGAGACAAGATGATACAACCATATCTGATTATATTGCCAAATTCAATAAGTATGTGGGAGATGAAGAAGAGACTAAATCCATGGAAAAATTAAAGAAAAAATCTCCTGAACCTATTGAAGAATTTAAGGATGAAATAGAATCAAAGTCTTATCCAAATGAAGGGCTAGAAAGAGAAAATCCTAAACCCGTTGAAGAACCTAAAAAAGAAGATTATGAAGCTGGGTCTAACCTTATGGACGAATATGATCAAGAACAATTACTTGAAGATAAAATAATTACCCAACCTAAAGAAATCAATAACGGGGATGATCAAAATGAAGTCCATGAACAAAGCCATGAAGAACAATTCGAGGATATAATAGAGGACCCGGAATTAATCACTATTGAGGATTTACATCTAGAGATTTATGAAGGATCACCTAATGGGGTATTGACCATTAGAGAAAATCTAGAACCAATTCCAAAGAATCAACCCAAGAAATTATAGAACCTGCAAAAGAATTTAACATGAGGATTAGAAGTGAAGAGATGGTAGGAATTAAAAGATGGAAATGCAAGAGAAGGAAGATGGAAATTTTATTCTCTGATAATTGCCCTAAGCCTGATTCACCATTTTGGAACATTCCCAATCCTAATCCACCTAGTTGGGACATCCACCATACCATTGATCCGGTCCCAGTAATATTCAATAGTTACTTTTTTAAGACTTTATGGCATATGTTAGGAACTAAATTAAGATTCACTGCCACTTACCTGAAGTTGTGTGCTAGAGTCTTCAAAGCCATTTAGGAAATATTGGAAATTAGGAATCTTGTTTCCTAGTCGAACAATAAAGTTTAGTCCATAGCTAATAAAGTCCATTTGATCTTGTTTTGTTTTTATTTGTCTTTTACCATTTAGTATCATTTGCATTTGTCTCTTGTCATTTGGTGTCCCATGCATAAGTATCCATGATTATGAGAGTCATATGCATAGCGTGATTAGTAAAACAAATTTTGAGCAATGAAATTAACAAGCATATGGCTAAATTTTATAAAAAAAGCCAAAGAATTTAAGGATGGAGACTATATCTTTATTAGGCTCAAAATGATTATATGCCCGTGGTGTAGGTCCTTTTCAAAATAGTAAGAAAATGGACCTAATATGTGTTAGATATACCATCTGACTTTGGTATCAGTTTCACTTTCAACATTTCAGATCTAGTAAAGTATAAGGAACCAACAATGATACCTAGTGAGCTATTCAATCCTAATTCCATCTTTGAGAGTGAACCAACCCTTGAGTATCCACCAGCCATATTACCAAAGCGATAAGATAAGAATGAGAAAATCTTAGATGACAAGATTGTCACGACTCAAAACAAAGACTATCAATGCTACTTGGTTTACTAGCAAAGACGATCTGATTCCAAAGATTTATGGATTACTCAAGAGGACTTAAAAAGAATCAACCCTGACCACTTAGAGTATCACCAAAGCCAGATGAATTCCTACTCGATGGAGTCGAGCCTTTTTTCCACCCTGGGAGAATTGATGGGAACATCAATAATAAGAATATATACTTTGATTAACTAACTTTGTTTTTGCAGCTATAGTTAATAAAATTTTGAGCCATTAAACAAGTCCCAAATTTTCTTGAAGCATACTTATGAGTCAACACATGGAAGAAGACAATTTTTCATGAGTCAGCTCAAGCTCAAAGCATGATGGAAAGCCACCTCTTCAAAGCTTAATTCAAGCCAAGACTTGAAATCACTCATCAAGAAACCTTGGGGGAGAAGAAATTACAGTACATCAGACTTTTATGGAGAACATAAAGATACCTTCCAACAAGTGACATGTGGGGCACCACCTCTAATGACACCTAGGCCTCCACATTAGTATATGACAACCACATGAAGACCTTCTAGAATGCCACATGTCAAGTGGTTGTAACATTCTACCAATAATTTATTTTTAGTTAAAACCACTTACCTAAAAATTATTGGAGCCAACTAAGCCATCCTTATCCCCTCCTCTCCATCCTTGGACAAAATTTCTAGCATTGGAGCCTATAAATAGGGCTCCTAGGCTCTCATTGTATTCATTCTATACTATGATTTGAATTAATGAAAGGATTGTTTCCTTGTGTTCTAGTTTTCTTGAGTTCTTGTTTGGAGTGAAAGTTTTCTAGCTAGTTTGAGTGTGTAGATCCTTATCCAATGAGAGAATGAGAGTTTTCTAAGTTTGAGTTTGAGAGTGAAGAGTGCTTTTGCAAGGAGTAAAGGATGGGATGCCCATTGATGGATATATGATCAAGCTCCAAGTCCCAAGCCACCAGCCACTTTCTTCTTCATTTTTTCTTTGTTTCCATTCCAACTCTAATTCTTCTTCCATGTCTAATCCCAAACTTCTTTGTAGGTTCTCTCAAGTTCCTAGGTCAAGGATGAAGGTCTCCATGCCATGGATCAAGGCCAAGGTGAGTCTCAAAGTAGAAAGTGCTAATCTTGACTTCTAGGCCTCAATCCTTGAGTGATGAGAGCTCCTTCTTTCACCAAATAATTAGCCATCATTATTGGTAGAAAAACTCTTCCTGAGCTTTATTAGATCTGATCATTTGAAGGTTAACTTGTCCTAGTAGTGATGGTTTCCTTGCCATGAAGATCCTAATTCTTATTTTGAACTAGATCTACATTGTAGGATTTAAAAATTAGATCAACTAGCCTCCTTATAAAAAATCTTTTCTTGGATTAATTTAGTCCATTTATTTGATGATTAATTGCTCAAGTTTGCTTGCTAGTTAGCTCGCTAAAACTCTACATTCATCATTTTATTTTTGTCCCCCATCACACAACCTCAACCAAGCTTACCTGATCTCATTGGTTTTGATGCTCCTGTTCATGATGATACTATACCTAATATGCCTCCTATTGCAACTACTTATAATCAGACAGCTTATGATATTCCTATACCCAGTATTGCTCCTCCTGCACCTACCATTGACACATCAGCATTGCAGGACTTCATTTCACAACAAATGGGTAATCTAACTGACTCAATCACCTCTATAATGAATAATATGTTTGGTGACTTTCACCAGTCAGTTGAAATGAGATTAGATCAGTTTGGAGGACAAATTGATGATCTACGCAGTAGAGTAGATACTCTTGAAAACTCCAAAAATATAACATGTACAACTAAGCCAAACCTTTAACCTATTCTTCAATTGATCTCATCCAGCTCTGAAACTCTTAAAAATTCTGTCAGTCGAATACTTGAGGCATACAGAATTGAAATGGACAATTTGAGAGTCAGAATGGGTTCAGTCGAAGAAGGAAGGATGATGGAAGAGGATTATACAAAAGGAATTGGAATTATAAGAGCTGAATTTGGAAGACTGAGAGGATTTGCTGAGGCCTTTTCTAATGAGCAAGCAAAAGAACTTGTTGAACTTCACAAGGAAATAAAGAAAAATACTGAAGGAATGGAGCAAATTTAGATTCTGTTTGAACAGCTGCACACCACTATCATTTCATCCTTTGCCTCTTAACCTTGACCTACTCTTGGACCTTCTTCATCTTTACATCCTTGGAGACCTGCTCCACACCTTTAGGTCATTCACTATGATTAGAAAGTTTGTCTTACTTTCATATGTTGTACTTTGTATTGAAAATCTCTAAGTGAAATGAAATGAAAGTTTGTATTTTGTCGTATGAATTGCTCTTATGCTTATGCAATGTCCTTAATGCAAATGTGATACATTTTAAATAGAATATCAAGATGAAAGTGAGAAAGTAAAATTATCTCAAACAAATTTTAAATACTTTCTCATTCTATTTTAAAATCTGAGCTTCATTCTAACTTCACCTTTTTGATTGATTGACAAAAAGGGGGAGAAATTTATGAAGATATTCTTTGCATGAAAAGGATAAGATTTTTTTAATATTTGCTCTGATACATAAAGCTTAAAAAGGATAAAATCTATTTGCTTATGCTTTGATACATGAAACATAATATGCTTTGATGTATAAAGATCCTTTTAAGCTTTGATACATATTGCTTTAAATGTTTTAAGCTCTGATACATAATATTTTAAATGTTTTAAGCCCTGATACATAATGTTTTAAACTCTGATACATAAAGTTCTCTTAGAAACTTTTGGGCTTTGATGTTGCACGGAAAGTTTGTTGAAACATAGATATCTTATTAAGGGGTAGATTACCTTTCACTACTCTATTTATCCTTCCATGGTTTGACACTAACTAGAGTCAATTCTTTTTACTTGTTCATACACTCTTGCAAATATAATTATACAAGTAAATCTATAAATGTAAATTTTATCTTACTTTTTCATGTCCAGTGTTTTGTCATCATCAAAAAGGGAGAGATTGTTGACCCCATAAGTGATTTTGATGATAACCAAACATTGGAGCATGCACATATTTTACTAACAACTCTTCAAGTGGTTTACAAGTTTTTGTAGCATGAATTCTTTGTTCAAACATCAACTCCTACATTTATACTTCTTATTTTGAGTTGTGTTGTAGTCATATTTTGTATAGAAGAACCCAAGGAAAATGTTAAGAAAAATCATGTAAATGGGTTACTTCTATGTGTGTTGTGCTTTAAATTTATTTTGAGTTGGTTTGTATCAAAAGTATAAGAGTGTTGGTGAGATTGTTCTCAAGTCTATTTGTAAAAATTTTAAAGAAGTCACTCGAGCCGACCGAATCTAAAGAAGAGCTGACTTTATCTCATGACATGCACTAAGAATTATGGCACGTAGCAATCCGAGCCGATTCAAGAAGAACTGAGCTGACTCGTCTAGAGTCCATTTTTATTATTTTCTGAGAATAGCCAAGCGAGTCGACCCCAACCAGAATGAGCTGACTCTGCTAGAACAAATTTTAAAGACTGAGAAAGCAAGCCGACCCGATATGCAATGAGCCGACTCCTCCAGAGTAAAGGTTTTCAATTATGAGAAGAAGAGTCGACCCAAGTTGAAGCGAGCTGACTCCTCGAGTTCAATATTTTCAATGATGGAAGTTGGAGTCGACCCGAGCTATCAAGAGCCAACTCGTTGATGCGGGACGACTCTAAGAATGCTAAATATGCAGGAAAAAATAGTAAACTAATTTTTTTATGATTTTTAGAATTAGGTTTGTACGCTAATTTCTCAAAAGTAAAATAAAGACTAGTAGGATATTTAGCAATTCTAAGAATCATCATGATCGCAAAGAACTCATGCAAGATAATAAGTAGCCAGGACCCGAGAGTTGAAAAACTTTTAGTTTAGGATAGCTTATCTTTATCAAATCAGAAATTAAGAAAAGGAAAGGTTTCTTACCAGTTAGAGATTGAAAACTTTGCGGTGGAAAGGATCACTCACACTCTGATTAGAGCCTGGAAGAAGAAGCCTCATTCCCTTGAATCTAAAGGCTAATTGGGCAGTTCTGGAAGCAAAGAAGGCCTCCTCAGGGGAGGGAGAAGCACCTCGGGGATCCTGTAAGTATCAGGGTCAATCAAAACAGCAATTAAACAAAGGCAAAAGAAACTAGGATTTAGAATTGAAAGAACTAGGTTTAGGTGTGATGTCCTAGGGAAGAAGCAGTTGCTTGATTGAGGCAGTAGCTAGGGCATCTTTCTCTGGGCATGGCTGATCTCCAGGGATGCAAAGGATGTTAGGGCAGCAGGGATTTGGCTAGGGCATACAAGGAGAGCACCAAAGTAAAGAACCAAAACAAAGACACCAATCATAAGGCAATAGCACAAAATTTCAGTAAGTTGTATTCATAAGAAAGAGATGATTACAAGAGGGGGAGGGGTGGGGTATTTATAGAGTTCTCATGCCCTCTCTAACTAGGTTATACTTAGGTTTACAAGCCTTCTCTTAGTTAGATTACATATCCTTTCCTAGCTAGGTTAGAATTATAAAGCTTAAAAGAACTAGGAATCCTAACTAGGTTAGACTAGTCTTCTCCTTCTCACTTAAGGACATCTCCCTTTGAGCTTTGACTTGGTCAACCCTTCAAGGATGCCTAGGAGGGCATGTTGGGCTTCTAGGGGCAACAAGGGGCTAGCTCAAAGGGGCTTGGGTGCATGGGCTTGGGCCTTTGGAAGCTGGGGTGGCCTGGTAGCAGGAATATTCCATGGAATCTTGCTTCTTAAGGGCTTGGGCTTGGCACCTAGGCTTGATTTCTTTGGGCTAGAATGCAGGTGGACCTCTGGAATCATAGATGTCTTGGTCTGGAATATACTCTGGCATCTGGAAGGGAATCTGGGCATCTGGAAGGAATCAGGATTTCTGGAAGCATCTTAGATATTGTGTTGTCACATAAAATCCAGTGGGTTGATGTAGTGGCCTCTGACTCCTGGATGTGGCTTAGTAGAACTCCAAAGTAGGGTGACCTCCTCTCTTGTATAAAAATTGGGCTCATACTGGACTCATAATTGATGTATAAGACTCAAAATACTGACTAGGTTGAGGTTTGAGACAAATCAACTAACCTCAACTTATTATAGGACTCAATCTTAATTGATTACAAAATTTTTAAAATTTTGACACATAACTAAGTAAACCGTATGGGATCCAGTGATCTGTGTCTAATCCTGGTATCCCCACTACTCATCCAGAGTGAAATTTTTGCACCCTGAGACAGAGAGCCGACCCTATTGAAGAAATGGCGACTCACCTATCGATTGAAGGATCCGAGCCGACTCAAGAATCCGAGTCAACTTTTATCGTCTCCAGGTACATAATGGCTAGTTCCAGAATTTTTTTTGAATGCATAAAGGTGCTCTAACGATCAAATATCACATCCCAACGGTCTACAACGACTAAAACAGCCTTGGAATGATGGAAGGCCATATATTTGAAGGATTTGAACTTCCTTGAAGTAAGAGTTAGAGAGTTTTTCAAAGTTCTTATGCTTTATTGAATATCCAACCTACCAACAAGGAAGAGAGCACAAAGAGCATTCAAGTCAACCTTCAAGTCTTCACCAACTCTGATTTGAAGCTTGAAGCACTTTGGAGAGAAGCTATTGAAGTCATTAAAGCGCATTGAAGTGCATCCAAGTGGACTTCTCTCAAGTGCATCGGCAACTATCCGACAACAAGAGTTTATCATTATTGTTGATTTACTTTCAATTCATTCTTGAATTATTTGGGTTATTGGTGAGCCCATTTGAAAAACCAAATAGGTTCTTGGTGAGCCTTAGATAAAAACCAAGTTAGGTTCTTGGTGATCCTATTTAAAATCAAGTTGGGTTTCTTTGGTGATCCTGTTTAAAACCAAAGGGTGTAGGTTTCTTTGGTGATCCCATTAAAATCAAAGTGTAGAGGTTTTGGATTATGAGCCTGTAAAACAATCTTACTGTATTCGAGTGTGAATATAGTAAAATTCCAAGTGGTATCTTGGTAGTGGACGTAGGAGCTGGGTTGCTTTGAACCACTATAATTTATGTGTATTTATATTGCTACCTTTATCTCTTTTTTTAACTTGTGCTTTACATTTATAACCACAACATCTCTCACTAGAATTAATAAATTTCTAAAAGCACAAATCTATAGCAATAATTTTTAAATTTCCAATTCACCCCCTCTTGGGTAGCCACCTGGATAACAGAGCACAAAAGGAACATTCAAGTCAGCATTTAAGTCTTCACCAACTCCTACCAGAAGCTTGAAGCACTTATTAAAGAAGAAGAGGAAGCCATTGAAGTGCATTAAAGCCTATTTAAGAAGGTTTCACTTGAGCTGCAACTGCAACCATCAGACAACTTGGGTTTGTCATTAGTTGCTTCCATCTTTTAACTCTTTATGAGTTTATGGGTTATTGGTGAGCCCGGTTTAAAAATAAAGTATGGGTTGTTAGTGATCCCGTTTAAAACAAACAGTGTAAGGGTTCATGGTGATCTTATTCAAAACCAAGTGTTGGGTTTTTGGTGAGCCTGGTAAAATAACTCGACTATGTTGGCTCTGTCTTGATTTTGATGATTGACAAAATACTTAAGTATATATGAGTACTAATTATATTTTTAAGTGTATTTATCAAATCTTAGTACTCATCCATGTTGAATGAAGAAATCCATGTTTTTAGTTGAAGAAGATCCTTAAATTAATGGAAAATCAAGTATATGGGCTTTGGAATTGATATGGAAGAACTTGAAGAGGTTAAAAACTATATTTGGAGAAGTTTCAGCAAGTTTCAGCACTGGCACAAGCAATTATCAACTCATGAAGAAGCTCAAGTATCGACTCAAGGTCTAAGAACAAGAAAAATATAGAACAGTATCAAACTAGAACTTTTGCCTTAAGCTGACCTAAGGTTGACTCAAGAGGTCGACTCATGGTGAAGTGTTAACCCAAGAGGTCAAGTCATGAAGAAAATTCAAGAAATTCAAGTGTCAACACTTGGTGTAACGGCTAGTTTTTCAGAAGTGCAAAATTGACTCCAACTTGCTTCAAACGGCTACTTTTTCATTCTCAACGGTCATAAATGGTCATCTATAGTTTGGAGAGCAATATAAACACCAAAAATCAAACAATTTTTTTTTTTTTTGGTGAGATCATTGAATATCCTTCAAGGATTCAAGTGTTGAGTGGTTTAAGCCTTCAAGCTTCCAAAGATAAGAGAGTTGATCCAAGTCCACATCCTCAAGAATCATTTAAGGCTTCAACAAATTGAAGACAAGTTCTTCATCAATAATCAAGGGCTTCAAAGAGATATTTGCTTTGTTTAAGAAAGCTTTTATTATGTTCTTTTCATATTGTGCTCACTTTGTTTATCAAGATTTTTGGTGAGCCTTAGAAAATCAAAAAGGTTGTTGGTTAGCCTTTGTGTAAAACCAACATAGGTTGTTGGTGATCTCGTAAAACCAATATAAGTTGCTGGTGATCCCGTAAAACCATCGGAGGTTGTTGGTTAGCCTAAGTTATAAAACCAACAAGAGATTTTGACTTGCGAGCCTGAGAAAACAAGTTAGGTTTTGATTAGTGAGCCCAGAAAACTAATCGACTGTAATCTTGGTGATTATAGTAGAATTTCTAAGAAAAACTTGGGGAGTGATGTAGGTGCCTTAGAGTGCACCGAACCACTAAAATTTGTTGTGTTTATATGATTATTTTCTTTGTGCATTTACATCATTAATTTGCTGCATATTATTTTGAAGCATATAAATACTTTGGCAAAACATAAGCACTTGATTTGAATTGACACATATTTATTTTATTTCTATTGAAATATTTCAAATATTTTTTAAAACCCAATTTATCCCCCCTCTTAGGTTACATCATCACTAGGCAACAATTGGTATCAGAGCCCGGAATCTAAAATCGTTGATATCTAGACTTGGTGCTTTACAAAGAATCCAACGATTTTGAGTTAAAAGATCATGGCAGACCTAGAAGGTGCTTGTTTTGCTATAGGACATGCAATTAATAGACCTTCATTTTTCAATGGCACTAATTACACTTTCTGAAAAACTCGCATGCACATCTATATTCAATCTATTAGTTATTATCTTTGAAAAGTTATAGTTAATGGTCCTCATATTCCTTCCATTTTGATTAATAGCATTTCCATTTCAAAGCTCGAAGATGATTGGAATGAATATGACATTAAGCAATATGAAATTAATGCTAAAGCAATGAACTTGCTTTATTGTGCATTGGACTCTAATGAATTCAATAGGATCTCTACATGCATATCGACGAATGAGATATGGGACACACTTGAAATTACTCATGAGGGTACTCTTCAAGTAAAAAGTACTAAAATTAATATGCTTGTTTATTCTTTTGAAATGTTTAAAATGCTGCATTATGAATCTATATCTGATATGTATACTAGATTTATGACTATTATTAATGAATTGAAAAGTCTTGGCAAAGTCTATACTAATGCTGATTTGGTTAATAAGATTCTTAGGTCTTTGCCAATATCATGGGTCCAAAGGTAACGGTGATCCAAGAAGCCAAAGATATTGATACCCTACCTTTAGAGGTGCTTATTGGTTCACTCATGACCTATGAGTTGAATTTATGGCACAAAGAAGTGGTTGCTGATCAAGAGAAGAAAAAGATAATAGCCCTCAAGTCCAAAAATAAATTCAATGCAATGATAGCAACTTGGAGTGATAGTGAAGATTCTAGTTTGGAGGAAGAACAAAAAGTTGCCAATATTTACTTCATGGCAAATGAGGAAGAGGTATGTTCTGAAAATGAATATGATTGTACCTTTGATGAATTACATGATGCATTTAATGAACTTGTGCATGAATACAAAGTATTAAAAATTGAGCACAAGAAATTAAAAAGGCATGTTGACTCTTTTTCACTTGAGAATACCAATCTTGTCAATAAAAATCATGATTTAAATATAAAGATTGATGTTTTAGAAATTGATAAGAATAATCTTTCTAAAGAAAAAGAAAATTTAGAAAAAAAAATTGATTTGATAGATTTATGCAATAAGTTTTCAAATGAGAAAAATATTTTATTGAATGAAATAAAAATTCTAACAAGGCTCAAGATTTTTGTATCAAATGATGATATTTTAAAGAAAAACAAAAATCTTGAGTTGAAAAATAAGAATTTCTTTGTTGATGTATCTTCCAATCTAACTTGTTTTAGATGTTATAAAATTGGGCATAATGCATATCCTTGTAAATTAAGAAAGATTTGGGTTCCAAAAGGAACCATATTTACTAAACCTAAAGGACCCAAGAAAGTTTGGGTACCAAAATTATCCACCTAGTTTATTTTGCAAGAATGTCTTGTAGCCTAACATGAAGAAAGGAAGCTTTTGAAAGATGGCTATATAAGATAATACAAAGAGTGGACAAGCTACATTTTAGACTAAATGGTAAAGGAAGGATTATACATATTGATAAATTCTAAATATTTTTTTTATAATTAAAAATGTAGTTGAATATTTGTTACAAATATTGCATTAATTATATTGAAAAATTATTTTAAATATTTAATTAAAATTAAGTTTAGACTTATAGTCATTGGTTATGATCATGAACTTTTTGATGTTGATAAATTTCATGCTATCATGATTAAACTTGTAATTATAAGACCTTCACTTGATTTTGATTACTTCATGAAAAATACTTTTAAAGTTGCATATTATTTTGAAAATTATTTTAATTGATTAATTAGAATCAAGCTTAGATTTATAGTCATTGGTTATAATCATGAACTTTTTGATGTGATGAATTTCATGCTATCATGATTAAACTTGTGATTATAAGACCTTCACTTGATTTTGATTACTTTATGAAAAATACTTTTAAAGTTGTATATTGCTTTGAAAATTATTTCAATTGATTAGTTAGAATCAAGCTTAGACTAATAGTCATTTGTTGTGATCATGAACTCTTTGATGTTGATGGATTTCATGCTCTCATGATTAAACTTATGATTATTAGACTTTCACTTGATTTTGATTAATATAGTTTTAAACTATTTCAAGTGAAATGTTATGATTTATGTGTTTTCATTTTTGGCATCTATGCTTAAGTTAGAAATGATTTGAATCAAGTATAGAATGGGTAGTTAAGGATTACATTTAAGAATAAGGTATGCATATTGATAAACCCTTATCTAGTAGCTAGACTTGGTATCATATTACTTCTAGCATTTGTATGGATATCAAATTATTTCGAATGGATTTTAAATTATGCAAAAAGTTTTTAAATGATCAATCTCTTATTTTTTGAAGAAATGTATATCTTGAAAATTCAAATCTTTGATTTCAGACTAAGTATGTATGTTTATATTTCAAAATGTCTGAAAGTATGATCCTTGCACATTCTTATTTTATTCCTTAAATGAATGCATATTTTTAAGAGAGAATAATATTTAGGAGAAGCATCCAATGATTTGTTATCATTATATACATGTATGATGCTTTCAATGTTTTCTTGATATCATACTTATATTGCTCTATTACTCCTCCTTGTTTTCAAATCTAATCCTTTGAGGGGAGTTACATTCAATTGGTATCAAGATTTATTAAGAATCTTAAAAAAGGAGAGAGAAGAGCTCCTAGTAACTACTTCGAATTGGATTAGTCACCATGGCCGTCCGGTCATAGAGCTAAGTAGGGTTTAAAGTCCTTCTCTTTCCATTCAATAGGATCTCTTATGATATGTTAGGGTGCCACTGTGGCCTTATCCCATGAATAAGTAAGGTGAATGGATTATTGTCTTAATCATACCTTAGTTATGCATATCAGAGCTAATATATATTGAATTATCTTTTGCATGTGCATGTCATTTTTGTGGTATCATGTTCAATTGGTACATATTAAATTAGTATCATGTATTGATTTTGATGATCTACTTTCTATTCTTTCCACCTTCATTCCAATTTTGTATTGCCTTTCACCCTTTTTCATGATGACAAAAAGGGAGAGAAATATGTTAAGTATGAAAAGGGAAAGATATGATAAACATGAAAAATTATAAGAGAAATGAAAGAAAGGGCAAAAGGGGAAGAAGAAAGCAAAATATTATAATCTTAAGAGAAGAATTAGTAAGGGGGGAATGTTTAAAAATTTTGAATAATTTTTGGAAATGTTTTTGAAATCATATTTTGAGGGAGAGCTTGATACTCATTGATTGCGAGCTTATATGTTTATCTTATTGTTAATCTTTTTAAGCTTACCCTGTTCATATACTTAAACATTTTGTCATCATCAAAAAGGGAAAGATTGTTGATTCTGGTCTTGATTTTGATGATTGACAAAATACTTAAATATATATGAGTAGTAATTATATTTTTAAGTATGTTTATCAGATCTTAGTGCTCATCCATCTTGAATGAAGAAACCCATGTTTTTAGTTGAAGAAAGTCCTTAAATTAATGAAAAATCAAATATATGGACTTTGGAATTGATATGGAAGAACTTAAAGAGGTTAAAAATTAATTTTGAAGAAGTTTCAGCAAGTTTCAGTATGGCACAAGCAAGTGTCAACTCATGAAGAAGTTGAAGTATCGACTCAAGGCTGAGAACAAGAAAAATATAGAACATAGTCAAACCAAAATTTTGCCTTGAGTTGACCTATGTTTGACTCAAGAGGTCGGCTCATGGTGAAGTGTTGACTCATGAAGAAAATTTAGAAATTCAAGTGTCGACACTTGGTATAACGGCTAGTTTTTTAGAAGTATAGAATTGATTCCAACTTGCTTCAAATAGCTACTTTTTGATCTCCAATGGTCATAAACGGTTATCTATGGTTTGGAGAGCTATATAAACACCAAAAATCAAATGGAAAAAAAATTCTTTGGTAAGATCATTGAATATCCTTCAAGGATTCAAGTGTTGAGTGGTTCAAGTCTTCAAGCTTCCAAAGATAAGAGAGTTGATCCAAGTCCACATCCTCAAGCATCATTCAAGGCTTCAACAAATTGAAGACAAGTTCTTCATCAATAATCAAGGGCTTCAAAGAGATATTTGCTTCTTTTATTATATTCTTTTCATATTGTGCTTACTTTGTTTATCAAGATTTTTGGTGAACCTTAGAAAACCAAAGAGGTTGTTGGTTAGCCTTTGTGTAAAACTAACATAGGTTGTTGGTGATCCCGTAAAACCAACATAGGTTGTTGGTGATCCCGTAAAACCAACATAGATTACTGGTGAGCCCGTAAAACCATCAGAGATTGTTGGTTAGTCTAAATTATAAAACCAACAAGGGGTTTTGACTTGTGAGCCTAGGAAAATAAGTTGGGATTTGATTAGTGAGCTTGAAAAACTAATCGACTGTAATCTTGGTGATTATAGTGAAATTCTTAAGGAGAACTTGAGGAGTGGATGTAGGTGCCTTGGAGTGCACCAAAGCACTATAAATTTGTTGTGTTTGTGTGACTGTTTTCTTTGTGCATTTGTTTCATTAATTTCACTGCATATTATTTTGAAGCATACAAACACTTTGACAAAACATAAGCACCTGATTTGAATTGGTACATACTTGTTTTATTTACATTAAAATAATTCAAATAAATTTTTAAAACCCAATTCACCCCTCCTCTTGGGTTGTATGATCACTGGGCAACAGACTTCATTCCGATAGTGAATATAGTGGAAAATCCCAAGTGGTATCTTGGGTAGTGGACATAGGACGAGGGTGCTCCGAACCACTATAAATTTGCTGTGTTTACATTGTGCTTTTTCTGTTTGCATTTGCTTCCGCTTTTAATTATTTGAAACACAGCACCTACCACTAAAGTAGATTTAAAAATAGCACATGTTTGTTTAATTTTTTAAATTCCCAATTCACCCCCCTCTTGAAAATGCCACATGAAAAACAACTGGTATTAGAGTAGAGTCTCTAAATTTATTAAAGTAAAGATTAATAGCTCATCACATGAGTACTCCTTGGCCGAAGGCCAATCTACTAATAGGCCTCCACTGTTTACTGGCATGAATTATTCATTCTGGAAAGCTAGAATGAAGATATACATTCAAGCTATTGATTTTCAGTTATGGAAGGTCATTCTTAAGGGTCCACAAATATCCATGATTAAAATTGATGGCGTGGATGTCCCAAAACCTGAAGAGGATTGGGATGAACATGACATGAAAATGAAGGAATTGAATGCCAAAACCATGAACATACTATACTATGCTTTGGATGCAAATGAGTTCAACTGAATTTCTATATGCTCATCTGCAAAAGAAATCTGGGACAAACTCGAAATGACCCATGAAGGAACTTCCTAAGTGAAGACCTCCAAAATAATCTTCTAGTACATAGCTATGAATTATCTAAAATGGAACAAACTGAAACTATCTCTGCCATATTTTTATAGTTTACAGATATTATTAACGGTTTGAAAAGTCTTGGCAGGGTTTATTCTAATGCTGATTTAGTACAGAAGATTCTAAGATCACTTCTGAACAAATGGGATCCCAAAATAATTGCCATCCAGGAAGCAATAGATCTAAACACACTAACATTGGATGAACTGCTGGGTTTTCTTATCACTCATGAATTGGCCATGTAGCAAAGAATTGAAGATGATCAGAAAAAGAAGAAAATAATTGCCTTCAAAGCTGCATCAAAATCAAAGAAACAAAATAATGAATCAGAAAATGAATGCTCCTCCTCTGAAGATGATTTAGAAGATGATGATATCACAATGGTCATGAGAATATTTATGTGAAAGAAGAAAGGAAGATACTTCAAAAAGTTTTACAAGAGAGGTGAACATAGTAAGGACAAAGAAAGAGAAAAAGAGAAGGAACTAATGCCCATATGCTATGAGTGTAAGAAACTAGGGCATATCCATCACAATTGTCCTTTACGAAAGAAAATATTGAAGAAGAAGAAAAAGAAAGCAATGGTTGTAACTTAGAGCGACAGTGAGGAGTCGACTTCAACAGAAGAAGAAGAGACCTTAAAAATGCCAATCTATGTCTTATGGGTCTCGAAGATGAGGTAATGTCTCCTGAACTTCAAGCTAAATTTACTTTCGATGAACTGAATTCTATATTTCATGATTTACTTTCTAAATTTAAAAAAGCTGGTACAAAAATTAGAGCTTTAAAGAATATTAATGATTCCTTGGTAAAAGAAAAGGAAGAGATTTCAGAAAAGAACAAATTATTGCAAAAAAAATTAACTGTCTTTTTTGAAAACAATAAAGCTTTGGAAACTGAGAAAAATCTATATCTTGAGAAAAACAAAGCCTTGATTGATGAAAATAATGATTTGAAAAAGGAGATGGAAAAACTCAAGTCTTTGGTTGAAAAGCTTACTTTAAGTTCAAATAAGCTTAAGTTGATTTTAAAAGAGTAAAGAATTTCAAGTAACAAGGCTGGAATCGGATATAATTCTTTGAATTCAAATGGTATTTCAGCTACTAGATTTGTATTTTCAAAAGCATTTGTACCAAAATTTGTTTGTCAAAATGCTTTTGTGTTACATGCTTCTACATCTGCATCACATGCTTCTACATCTAGAACTTCAAAGTTTAAATCTTTTCAAAATACTAGAATTATTTGTTATGCATGTCATGGGGTTGGATATAAATCTTTTGAATGCAATCTGTTAAAGAAAAATATAAATAGAAAGAATAAAATTAGAAAGATTTGGGTTTCCAAAGGAACCACCTCAGCTAACCTGCAAGGACCCAAGGTAGCTTGGGTACCTAAAAGAACTTGTTGATTATTTTGTAGAAATGTCTTGTAGCCCAAAATATGAACAAAAAATGGTATCTCGATAGTGCTGCTCAAGACATATAATGGGTGACAAGGATCAATTCATCATCCTAAAGATGAAAGAAGGAGGTTTGGTAACTTTGGAGATAATGGCAAGGAAAAAATAATCAGTATTGGTAAGATCAAATTAACCCCTTTACTTTTATTGAAAATGTATTGCTAGTAAACAAATTGAAGCATAATTTATTAAGTATTAGTCAATTATGTGATAAAGGCTTCAAGGTTATCTTTAAATCATCTATGTATATTATAACAAACTCTCTTGATTCTAGCAATAAATTTATTGGACATAGACTTGAAAATATTTATGTGATAGATCTTAATAATCTAGCCATGTCTAGAGTTCCAATCTAGTAGCAATGTGTGCTAAGACCAAGGAGTCTTGTTTACTCTTGCATAGATGATTAGGTCATGCTAGTATGCATACTATAGCCAAATTGATTTTCAAAAATCTTGTTAAAGGTTTACGTAAATTTAAAGTAGATTTTGATCATGTTTGTGATGCTTGCAAAATGAGTAAACAAACTAAGGAAAGTCTTAAATCCAAAAATATGATTTCAACTTTTAGACCCCTTGAGCTACTTCACATTAACTTATTTGGACCAACTATGAGCACAAGCCTAGGCGGTATGAAATATGCTCTTGTGATAGTAGATGATTTTTCAAGATTTACAGAGATCTTATTTATTGCACATAAAGATGAAACTTTTAAAGTCTTTCAAAAATTTCATATAAAGCTTTAAACTAGAAAAACCTTTCAATTGGTTCCATTAGGAGTGATCATGACACAGAATTTGAAAATTATTTTTTTGATGATTATTGCACAGAAAATGATATTGATCACAACTTCTCTGCTCCTAGAATACCATGATAAAATGGTATTGTAGAGAGAAAGAATAGGACTTTGGAAGAAATGGCCTGAACAATGTTATGTGAAGGCAATGTTCTAAGGTACTTTTGGACAAAAGCGGTGAACATTGCTTGTTATATTTAAAATCATGTTTTGATACATCAAATTTTAAAGAAAATTCCTTATAAGCTTTGGAATGAAAAGAAACCAAATATCAATTATTTTCATATTTTTGGTTGTAAATGCTTTATGCTAAATAATGGAAAGGATAATTTAGGAAAATTTGATGCTAAATTTGATAAAGCAATTTTTCTTGGTTATTCAATACATAATAAAGCATATAGAGTATTTAATAAAAGAACATTGACTGTGGAAGAATCAGTACATGTATATTTGATGAAACTAACCCCTCATCTTCAAAGAAAGAAGAGTGCATAGATAATGATGTAGGTATAATTAAAAAAGAAATGGAAGATATGAACATACAAGAGAGACCAACTTAAGAAGGAGAAGAAATAGTAAGTAAAGACCATGCTGATCTACCAAGAGAATGGAGGTATGTAACTTCTCATCCAAGATATTTAATTATTGGTGATCCCTCTCAAGGTGTTAGGACTAGGTCATTACATAGAGATGCACATGATTACTTAGCTTTTGTATCACAAATAGAGCCACATAGTTTAAAAGAGGCTGAAAATGACCCAAACTGGATGATGGCCATGCATGAAGAACTAAAACATTTTGATAGAAATAATGTATGGACTTTAGTTGATAGACCTTCAGACCATCCCACTATAGGAACCAAATGGGTCTATAGAAATAAACTAGATGAACAAGGTAATGTAGTTGAAACTAGATTAGTAGCCAAAGGATACAACCAAGAGGAAGGAATAGGCTTTGATGAAACCTATGCACCCGTAGCAAGACTAGAGGCCATAAGATTACTACTTGCATTTGCTTGCTACATGAATTTCAAACTTTTTCAAATGGATGTAAAAAGTATATTTTTAAATGATTTTATATTAGAACAAGTTTTTATAGAATAATGACCAGGTTTTGAAAGTCATGCTTTTCCAAATTATGTTTTTAAACTCAATAAAGCATTATATGGTTTGAAATAAACACCTAGAGCCTAGTATGATAGATTAAGCAAATTCTTACTTGAAAATAATTTTGCAAGAGAAAATGTTGATAAAACTTTATTTATCAAAAAGAAAAATAATGATATATTAGTTGTACAAATTTATATTGATGATATTATATTTGGTGCAACTATTGAAACTCTTTGTAAAGAATTTGCTGAGTTGATACAGGGTGAGATTGAAATGAGCCTTACAGGTGAACTAAATTATTTCCTTGGACTTCAAGTGAAACTAACAAAAGAAGGGATCTTCATAAACTAAGCTAAATACATCAAAGAAATCATCAAGAAGTTTGGTATGGAGATAAGCAAAGAAGCAAGCACACCCATGAGTCCTACCTGCAAATTAGATAAAGATGAAGATGGCAATAACATTGATCAAAAGCTCTATAGAGATATGATTGGATCTTTGTTGTATTTAATAGCAAGTAGACCTGATGTCTTGTTTAGCGTATGTATTTGTACTAGATTTCAATCTAATCCAAAAGAATCACATATGCTTGCTGTAAAAAGGATCATAAAATATTTAAGAGGAATAAGTAATTTAGGTCTATGGTATTCAAAGCAATCTTCATTGATTGATTATTTCTGATGCTGATTATGCTGGTTATAAAATTAATAGAAAGAGCACTAGTGGTACATACCAATTTCTAGGGTTGAATTTAATCTCATGGCACTGCAAGAAACAAAACTCCGTAGCACTATCTACTACTAAGACAGAGTATGTAGCTACTGGGAGTTGTTGTGCATAAGTGCTTTGGATTAACAACAACTAGAAGACTTTGGTGTTACACAATCTAAAATTTCTATCAAATGTGATAATACAAGTGCTATTAATTTGTCTAAAAATCCAATTCAGCATTCTAGAACAAAGCACATAGAGATTAGACATCTTTTTATTAGGGATCATGTTTTGGATGGTGATATTGTGCTTGAATTTGTTCCTATTGAACTTGCTGATATTTTCACTAAACTCTTAATTTAGATAGATTTCAATTGATTAGAGGTGAATTAGGTCTATGTGACCCTTTTTAGAAAACTTGACCTAATTCTTCAAAACTAAGGAACCACTATTAGAAAGCCTCCAATTTCAAATAAAGGATAATGACTAGTACTCTTAGTGTATACCTTTATTTGAGACCATTTTTGAATTATTTTGAACCTTGTATGGAGTTTTGGTTCGAGTCGACTCAAGCTACAGTGCTTAAGTCGAGTCGACTCGAATTGCGGGTTTAGTGTTTTTATATAAAATCGCCGAACCTTTCTTAGAGCTTTAAATTCACTTAAACCCTAGCAGAGCTCTCTTTCACTCTCTCTAAGCTTAGATTCTAGAACTCTCACCCTACATTCTTCCAAAATCCATCCTACCCTAACCTAATTGGTGCTAATGGCTCTGAAGATGGCTGTTAGAAAGAGATCTCGACGAGCTAAGCCCACTGTGGAAAGAGAAAGAAGAACCAAGAGAAGTCAAGAAGAGCTGACTCGGATTGATGAACTAAAAGAACAAGATGTCAATGAGGAAGATCGGAATCCATCCCCTGTGCAGCCTCGACCGATCATTCTGATGGGGAACTGATCAGTGGCTACTGGTAGGAAAATCAATTTCACTTTTTTAGAGAACCTAGGTTTTTGGATTGGTAGTTGGATTGAGTCTCAAGGCTAGGAGTTTTTCTGTAATTTAGATTTGCCTACATACCCTAGCCTAATCAGATCATTCTATGAAAACCTAACCCTAGAAGAAAATGGAGTTAGTTTGACTGTGAAAGGGGTTAGAGTGACTGTGAATGAGGAATGTTTGAGTCAAATTCTGCATATGCCAAGTAATGGGAGCTATTATCTGGTTATAAGGGAAAGACAAAAGACTTTAAGACTAATTTTGAAATGCAACAGTGTAGATGAAATTGCTAATATAAAGTCTAATGTCCTTTCCCTTGAGATGAAGCTACTTCATAATATTGTCAGCATAATATTTTTGCCTCGCACTGGTAGATTTGACTGGGTCAGCGAGAGAGATTTGGTTTTTATGAGACATATGATTAAGGGGGAGGCCGTTAATCTCCCATACATTACGCTAACCCAGATGAGAGATACAGTCAGGAAGGCCAAGGCATGCTTATCCTATGGTATGGCCTTCACTCTTATTTTCAGACACTTTGGTGTTGTGCTTGATGGGGAGGACAGCATGTTGTTACACCACACTGATACCTACTTGTTGGGTTTGGTGACCAGGGCAGAAGCATGGATTTCAAAAATTTATTATGAAACCATTACCAAACCCTTAACCCAAGACCTCCTTACTAGGAATTAAAACATATAAACATGCATATATGATATAAACTATAGTTTAGGCACCAACCTGAACCGCTAGTATCCAATCCGATGAAGAAAACCCTGACTCAGCCTTCTTCTCCCCAGGCGCCCAAACGTTCGCCCTCCAATGGTGATCCACATGGGGCTTGACCAAGACACCAGCACCTTCAAAGAACTTGGTTCCACCAACTAGACTTTCAAACTTAAGCCTAATAGGATTTGGGCAAATTCCAATCCAATTGGACTAACTCTTCTTTGAATCAGCCTTTCTACTCCTTCCCTTCTTCTTCCTCTTCTTCTCTTCTTTACTTTTCCCTAATTCCTATCCTGATTTGAACACTCCTAGGCCTTCCAAATACCTTGTCCTAAAAGGGCTAGAGTGTTTAGGACAAGAGGATAGGATGTAATAAAATAAGAAAGAAAGAAGTCTTGGGGATCAAATCTATTTAACACCCCGAGAGGCTACGCTATTTATAGCACACCAAGGGGCTTCTGAGCTATCCATTCATGCCAGAAGACATGACTCTTCTGTTAGGACATGAAGCTTGGCAAGTATTGCGATCCTTGGATTCAAAACTTCCGAGAAAAAGAAGCAGAGTGACTCTTTAAATCAAGAGTCGCTTCTCTTCTTAAATCCAAACACCATACTTTAAACCAAGCGACTTCAGGATTTTTAATCTGCGCCCAAGAGGTGTTAGGACACGCACGAGAGGAGTCCATGCCATTTATCTTTCTCAAAATGTGCGTGAAAAAGGGGGGACACCACTCTTAGCGCCAAGAGTCCCAAGGGGCGTGGACTCTTCTTCTTTTGGCATGAAGATGTGTCCAAAGGGGCGTGGAAGACTCTGAGAGGCGTGAAAGTGTGTTTGACTTGGTCCTCTGCTTAATGCAGAAGGACTCTTGGCCAGGGGGTGCCTTTGGATTATTTTCTCAGGCAATATCTAAGTAGAAAACATGTTGGCGCCCAAGAGTCCCACTTAGTCCAAACATTTCACACGCCCAACTTAGCCCAATTGCTAAATGAATAATCTCAGGTTAATAATCCAAATTGGCTGACTTAAACCTTGGTCTTCTAGCTAAGGACTGACCCAACACTTGAGCCAAATTTAATTTGACTTTAATTAATCCAAATTAGCCCAAATCAGAACCTGATTCAAAACCGATTCGAATCTAGGTGCTAGGGTTTGCAACACGTGCTAGCATGTTCACCTACAAACATGGTTTAATCCAATTAAACCTTTGATCAGAACCCTTTGTGTGTGACCCATTGGGTTCCACATCTAGCCAGCAGTGAGTCTGGGTGTAACTTGACCTGATTCGATTGGATCATATCCAAACTGATTTAGGCCCGACTAGGTCAATTAGAATCCAATTCTAATTAACTGATGAATTACCATAATTCAATCAAATCCCCACAAGATAAGATTGATGTCTAGCAACATATCATGCCTACCCGGAAGATGTGGAATTTTGGTGGCATTACCAAAATCTCTTCAGTGGTGAGTTACCGGGCAATTCAGTCCTTCGATCAGCTTGCACCCTGAATATTACTATGGATATGGATACTTGTCAAATCCAATTTCATATTCATTCCTAGCTCAATCTGATAATGATGATTCATTAATGAACCATTAGAAACTATTTCTAATATTCATACTTTGATCAAAGATTTCTGAATCTTCATTTGATCGAAATCAGCTGGATGTGATTCCCTCTTACTAGGGTTGATCGATTCCTTTTTGACCTACTCACAACCTCCATATGCAATCCACCATACCCAATATCACCCCATGCATGACTCAGTGTCATGATTGAGTATGAACCAAAGTATGGATTCATGCATATAAGGTACCATGGCAGTCTCAAGTCAAAGGACCACATGAACTACTCCCACTATGAGAACTATCTATTGACAAACAGATAAGGTTCCATTAAATGTTTGCAAGCTGGATCCATTCAGTGAACTCATTCTCTAATGAGCACCCTCATCCTAGTATTAGTGTCAAACACAAGTGACTGTGAGATCAGTCACCCTCTTCACCAAGTATACATAGGATGTATGGTCTTGCCAGAAACATTGATCCCCTACTCAATGTCCCTTCGACCAGGAATATTTTAGGTTAGGGTTTTAAGGCTTTAGGTCTCACTAGTATGATCTCATCATAATCCTAGAACCATAGCCCTAATCTATGGGATTTATCATATAATAATAAAATAATTAAGACACAGTGTATGATGAAAATAAAATGCCTTTATTAATTGATAATGTCAATACATTGGTTTGGGATACAAAGAAAAATCCCATCGAAATACAATATTTCGATTGGCCTTTAGGGCATAATCCTTTCAATCTTCCACTTGCATTAAAGCCAATCGCCTTTAAATTTTAAACCCATACAATCGAGGTGGCGATCAAACTCCCGCTATGGTAGAGCCTTAGTGAACGGGTCTGCTATGTTGTTCTTCGTTTCAACTCTTTTAATGCAAACTTCTTATCTTTCGACAATCTCTCGAACGAGATGGAAGCGTCTCAGAATGTACTTTGATTTGTGATGAGCTCTTGGTTCCTTAGCTTGAGCAACAGCTCCAGTATTATCACAGTAAAGTGGTACTGGACCTTCAATCTCTGGAACAATGCCCAACTCTGAGATGAACTTCTTCATCCAGACAGCTTCCTTGGTAGCTTCACTAACAGCAATGTATTCTGCTTCAGTTGTTGAGTATGCTACAGTCTGCTATTTAGAACTCTTTTAGCTTACAGCTCCTCCATTTAGGGTAAAAACATATCCTAAAATAGATTTTCTATCATCTGGATCTGATTGAAAACTAGAATGTGAATAAGCTTCCAATTTAAGATCAGATCCTTTGTATATGAGAAAAATATCCTTAGTCCTTCTTAAGTACTTAAGAATATTTTTCACAGCCTTCCAGTGATCCTCTCCTGGATCAGCCTAAAACCTGCTGGCTATACCTAAGGCATATGCCACATCAGGCCTGGTACATAACATAGCATACATTATAGACCCTCCTGCCAAAGTATAAGGTATAGAACTCATTCTATTTCTCTCTTCAGGTGTCTTAGGAGACATCTTCTTAGAAAGATGTATGCCATGACCTCTGGGTAAGTAACCTCTTTTACTTCCCTCCATGCTAAATCTCTTTAGCACTTGGTCAATGTACCTAGACTGGGATAAGCCTAGCATCCTCCTAGATCTATCTCTATAGATCTTGATAACTAGTATATAGGATGCTTCTCCCAAGTCTTTCATGGAAAACTATTTAGATAACCATACCTTGACTGATTGTAACATTGGGATATCATTCCCAATGAGGAGTATGTCATCTACATACAGAACCAAGAAAACTATGGCACTTCCACTAGTCTTCTTGTACACACAAGGTTCATCCTCATTTTTAATAAAGTCAAACTTTTTGACTATCTTATCAAATCGGATGTTCCAACTCCTGGATGCTTGTTTTAATCCATAAATAAATTTTTTCAGCTTACATACCTGATTAGGTTTAGTCTTCAAGACAAAACCTTCTGGCTGTGACATGTAAACCTCTTTCTCAAGGAAACCATTAAGGAATGCGATTTTCATATCCATCTGCCAGATTTCATAATCATGATATGCTACTATAGCAAGCATGATCCGAATAGATTTAGCATAGCAATAGGAGAAAATGTTTCATCATAATCTATTCCCTGTTTTTGTCTGAAACCCTTAGCCACTAATCTGGCTTTATAAGTTTCAACTTGGCCATCTACCCCAATCTTTTTCTTATAGACCCATTTGCATCCAATAGGGTTAACACCCTCTGGTGCATCAACCAAAGTCCACACTTGGTTGACATACATGGAGTCCATTACGGATCTCATGGCTTCCAGCCATCTGTCTGAGTCCTTACTCATGACAGCATCCGTATAGGTCAGAGGCTCATCATTTTCAATGATCTGGGCTTCATTATTTTCAATAATGAACCCATACCTCTCAGGTGCATGACGCACCCTATCAGACCTATGGATAGGAGTAGTGTGTTCTGGTTCTATACTAACTATGTTATCATTTGGTTGAGGTGTATCTATTTGTTGAACTTCTTTAAGTTCAATATTTCTCCCACTGCCCTTTTGTAGGATGAACTCTTTCTCAGAAAAGTGGCATGCCTACTGACAAAAGCTTTTTGTTCAGTAGGGTGGTAGAACAGATATCCTATACTATCTTTAGGATATCCTACAAATAGACACTTATCTGCTCTAACATCCAGCTTATGTCCAAAATTTTTTTGACATAGGCTAGACATCCCCATATCTTAAGATACCTAAGATTGGGTTTCTTACCCCTCCATATCTCATATGGAGTGCTAGAGATAGATTTAGATGGTACTCTATTTAAGATATTAGCCACGGTTTCCAAGGCATATCCCCAGAAGGAAACAGGTAACTCTGTGAAGCACATCATGGATCGTACCATATCTAATAAGGTACCATTCCTCCTTTCAGCAACACCATTTAATTGTGGTGTGTAAGGAGGGGTCCATTCAGAGATAATCCCCTTTTCTTTAAGGTGATCGAGAAACTCGGTGGATAAGTATTCACCTCCTCGATCTGGTCAAAGGATTTTAATACTTTTCCCCGTTTGTTTCTCTACCATACTTTGATACTCTAAAAATTTATCAAAGGCTTCGGACTTATGTTTCATAAGATACACAAATCCATACCTTGAAAAATCATCAGTAAACATGATGAAATAAGAGTATCCACCCTTGCATGAGTTGTCATAGGCCCACATACATCTATATGTATGAGTCCTAATAACCTCAGTTGTCCTTTCTCTATATCCACTAAATGGAGTCTTGGTCATTTTACCTATGAGACATGATTCACAAGTTCCTAATGATTCATAATCATAAGGATTAAGGAAAATTTTCTTGTATAACTTGCTAATCCTAGTCTCACTAATATGTCCAAGATGACAGTGCCAGAGTAAAGTATTGTTTACATCATCTCTCTTTCATTTGTTACTTACATGAAGTATATTATCATTAGTAGATAGAGTTAAAAGACCATTGCAAAATATGCCACAACATATAATTTCATTAGAAAAGCTGATTGAGCAACCATTGCTCATTACATTCATAGTATAGCCTTGTCTAAGTAACAAGGGTACAGATATGATATTTCTAATGACCTTAGGCATATAGTAACAATCTCTCAGCTCTAGGATCTTCCTCGAAGGTAACATCAAGATATAAATCCCTACAGCCTCTGCTTGGATGGACTCTCCTCCAGCACCATAGAGCTCGAAGTCTCCTTCCTTCAATGCTCTAAGCCTTTACAGCCCCTGCAATGATTTGTAGATATTATGACCACAGGCGGTATCCAATACCCAAGTATTTGAAATGGAAGAATCCAATGACAAAATAGTATGAACTTCTTTCATACCTTTTGGTGCATCCGATGCACTAGGCTTCACACCTGCAAGGTAAGCCTTGCAGTTCCTCTTCCAATGACCCGGCTTGCCATAGTGAAAGCATGTCATTTGTCTGGAGGCCTTCTTTCCTTTCTTCTTCTTGATGCCCTTTTTGGGTTCAATCTCCTCTTGGAACCCTTTTGCCTGACTTCTTATTGATCCCATCCACAAGAAGAAGTGGAGCCTTATTTTTCTTTAAATGGCTCTTTGCTGTTTTTAACATGTTTAACAACTCAAGCAAGGAAGTGTTAAGTTTGTTCATATGATAATTAAGAACAAACTATGAAAATGACTCCGAGAGTGACTGCAGGATCAAATCCTGATTCAACTCCCCATCCATAACAAAACCCAATTGACCTAATCAAGTGATTAGGTCAATAACCATCAGTACGTGGTCTTGTACGGATGTACCTTCTGTCATTCTCGCACGGAACAACTGCTTAGATATCTCATATCTAGCAGTTCGACTATGTTCTCCATATAGCTCTTTTAGATTGAGCAGTATGGAGTTAGTGTCCATGCTATCATGTTGCCTCTGCAACTCATTGGTCATAGAGGCAAGCATGATACATTTACAGTGAGTGAGTCATTTTGCCACATCTTGTATGTGGTCTTTTCCTCTTGCAAGGCATCTTCCCCTAAAGGTTCCAAGGTAGGGGTATCAAGAATGTAAGAAAGTTTTTCTTGGCTGAGTACTATCTTTAGGTTCTTCAACAGTCAATATAGTTCGGTCTAGTCAATTTATTGGCATCAAGTATACTACGGAGTGAGAGTGAAGAGGCCATTTAATCTACATTAACAAAGAACATAACATAAGCAAACAACCAATGTTAACAAAACATAATTAAATTAGGACTTTAACTTAATTATGTCTCCCACTATTTCATCAAGCATCATAACCCTCTATACGATGATCGAGAAACCCTAATTGATTTTCTTAGTGGGGTTGAGATCCTAATTCCTTATAAAGACCTTGTGTGTTCACAACAAATCTTATATAAGTTCAAAGGTAGGAAAACTCTTTCCAATTGTAACTCATATAATTCTCAACATATCTTGGCCTCTAAAATATTAATAGCCTTGTGTGTACACAACAAACTATAATATTTTAGTTAAGTAAGACCCTTCATTCCTTTATAGTCATGATTGTAATAATAACACCCTTGTGTGTACACAACAAAGTATTATATTAAATCATGCCATAAGCATCAAATGCACCAGGCCAAAATTGTGTTAGTCACCATAATAGGCCTTGTGTGTACACAACAAACCTAATACGGATCATAACATAATAATGACCTAGCATGAAGGAAGGCCTAATGTAGTGAATATTACACTAAGCATATCAATCAAGAATTAAGTTAATCTTATCGGCCAGGTAAGTGGGAGAGTAGTGGGAGTCCCCCCGTTGCTTTCCTAGACACCAATAAAAATTGGCCAGGTTAGTCAACGGAACCAATTAAAAACCACGTCCTCTTTACCGATCATGAACCACTTTTCCTAGACACCGAATGATCAACAAATCATCTTGATTATTTTGCTTTTGGTATATGACACTACAATTTAATATAATTTTAATAGAGGGTAATTCAAATAGAAGCACATTCTAATATTACCATTCAATCAACCATGCATCATATATCATTTTATAATGTGCCAAGTGTGTCATCATACTAGGATAACCATCTACCACATAATGGATCCACCATTATGCCAGGGCAACCTTATTTCAGTATGATGACTAGAAAGCTAAACATATCTCTATATCGGTTAAGGTTTAAGTGAAAACCCTAACCAGTGACATACATATATGCATAAACATATCAATCATATGTAACTTTAAACTTTTGTAGAGTCCTACAAAATTGGGCAACTTCAAATTTTGTAGAGTCCTACCAAAATGGGCAAAGTCAAATTTTGTATGATTTAGCCCTAATAAGGTGGCTTTGATACCACTTGTTAGGTTTGGTGACCAGAGCGGAAGGTGGATTTCAAAAACTTATTATGAAACCACTACCAAACCCTTCACCCAAGACCTCCTTACTAGGAATTAAAATATATAAACATGCATATATGATATAAACTAGAGTTTAGGCACCAACCTAAACCGCTATTATCCAATCCGATGAAGAAAACCTGATTCAACCTTCTCCACCAGGCACCCAAACATTCGCCCTCCAACGGTGATCCACACGGGGCTTGACCAAGACACCAGCTCCTTCAAAGAATTTGGTTCCACCAACTAGACTTTCAAACTTAAGCGTAATAGGATTTGGGCAAATTCCAATCCAATTAGACTAACTCTTCTTTGAATCACCCTTTCTACTCCTTCCCTTCTTCTTCCTCTTCTTCTTTTCTTTACTTTACCCTAATTTCTCTCCTGACTCGAACGCTCCTAGGCCTTCCAAAGACCTTGTCCTAAAAGGGCTAGAGTGTTTAGGACAAGAGGATAGGATGTAATAAAAATAAGAAAGAAAGAAGTCTTCGGGATCAAATCTATTTAACACCCCAAGAGGCTATGCTATTTATAGCGCACCAAGGGGCTTCTGAGATATCCATTCATGCTAGAAGACATGACTCTTCTGTTAGGACACGAAGCTTGGCAAGTATTGCGATCTTTGGATTCAAAACTTCCGAGAAAAAGAAGCAAAGTGACTCTTTAAATCAAGAGTCGCTTCTCTTCTTAAATCCAAATGCCATACTTTAAACCAAGCGACTTTTAAATTTTTAATCTGCACCCAAGAGGTGTTAGGACATGCACCAGAGGAGTCTACACCATTTATCTTTCTCAAAATGTGCATGAAAAAGAGGGGACACCACTCTTAGCGCCAAGAGTCCCAAGGGGCATGGACTCTTCTTCTTTTGGCATGAAGATGTGTCCAAAGGGGCGTGGAAGACTCCAAGAGGTGTGAAAGTGTGTTTGACTTGGTCCTTTACTTAATGCAGAAGGACTCATGGCCAGGGGGCACCTCTGGATTATTTTCTCATGCAATTTCTATTAGAAAACATGTTGGTGCCCAAGAGTCCCACTTAGTCCAAACATTTCACACACCCAAATTAGCTCAATTGCTAAATGGATAATCTCAGGTTAATTAATCCAAATTGGCTGACTTAAACCTTGGTCTTCTAGCCAAGGATTGACCCAACACTTGAGCCAAATTTAATTTGACTTTAATTAATCCAAATTAGTCCAAATCGAAACCTGATTCGAAATCGATTCGAATTTAGGTGCTAGGGTTTGCAATGCGTGCTAGCATGTTCACCTGCAAACATGGTTTAATCCAATTAAACCCTTGATCAGAACCCTTTGTGTGTGACCCATTGGGTTCACATCTAGCCAGCAGTGAGTCTGGGTGTAACTTGACCTGATTCGATTGGATCACATCCAAACCGATTTAGGCCCAACTAGGTCAATTAGAATCCAATTCTAATTAACTGATTGAATTACCATAATTCAATCAAATCCCCACAAGATAAGATTGACGTCTAGCAACGTGTCATGCCTACCCGAAGATGAGAAATTTGGTGGCATTACCAAAATATTCTTCAGTGGTGAGTTATCGGGCAATTCAGTCCTTCGATCAGCTTACACCCTGAATATTACTATGGATATGGATACTTGTCAAATACAATTTCATATACATTCCTAGCTCAATCTAATAATGATGATTTATTAATGAACCATTAGAAACTATTTCTAATGTTCATACTTTGATCAAAGATTTCCTGAATCTTCATTTGATCGAAATCAGCTGGATGCGATTCCCTCTTACTAGGGTTGATCGATTCCTTTTTGACCTACTCACAACCTCCATATGCAATCCACCATACCCAGTATCACCCCATGCATAACTCAGTGTCATGATTGAGTGTGAACCAAAGTATGGATTCATGCATACAAGATACCATGGTAGTCTCAGGTCAAAGGACCACATGCACTACTCCCACTATGAGAACTATCTATTGACAAACAGATAAGGTTCATTAGATGTTCTCAAGCTGGATCCATTCAATGAACTCATTCTCTAATGAGCACCCTCATCCTATTATTAGTGTCAAACACAAGTGACTGTGAGATCAGTCACCCTCTTCACCAAGTATACATAGGATATGCTTGTCTTGCCAGAAACATTGATCCCCTACTCAACGTCCCTTCGACTAGGAATATTTTAGATTAGGGTTTTATGGCTTTAGGTCTCACTAGTATGATCTCATCATAACCCTAGAACCATAGCCCTAATCTATGGGGTTCATCATATAATCATAAAATAATTAAAACACAGCATATGATGAAAATAAAATGCCTTTATTAATTGGTAATGTCAATACATTGGTTAGGGATACAAAGAAAAATCCCATCGAAATACAACATTTCGATTGGCCTTTAGGGCATAATCCTTTCATTACTCAACCAAATCACTTCAATGTATGGGTTATCATCATGTTGACCCCTTGAGTGATTTTGATGATAACAAAACATTGGAGCATGCATATTTATTACTAACTACTCTCAAGTGTTTCACAAGTTTTGTAGGTTGATACTTATTGATTATCAATTGCTCATACTTTATTCTGTTAAGTGTGTTAAGTAATATTGTATGAGTGTGATGTAAAGAAGAACCCCTTGAAAAAACCTTTGTAAAATCATGAAGCTGTGTTACTTCTATGAGTGTTGTGCTCTAGATTTAATTTGAGTTGGTTTGTATTGTATGTTTGAGAGTTTTGGTGAGAGTGTTCTTGAGTCCAATTGTAAAATTCCTGAAGAACTCACTCGAGCCAACCCAACCAGAAGAGAGCCGACTCTATCTCATGGCATGCATTGAGGATTCTAGAACGCAGCAATCCGAGCTGACTCGAGGGAACCTGAGCTGACTCAAGTAGATACGAGCCGACTCAAGTAGAACCTAGCTGACTCGTCTAGAGTCCATTTCTGATATTTTCTAAGAACAAGCCAGGTGAGTCAACCCCAACAAAGAATGAGCCGACTCTACTAGAACAAATTTTGAAGAACTAAGAAAGCGAGCCGGCCTGAACTGCAACGAGTCGACTCCTCCAGAGTGAAGATTTCTGATTCTGAGATGAAGAGTCGACCCAAGTAGAAGCGAGCCGACTCCTCGAGTTCAATGACTTCAATGATGGACGAATGTATATGCCTAAGTGAATATCTGTCCTTCAAACCTGACTCGACTTCTGACTTGATCCGATTGAAGCATTCATTGAAAGAAAAGAAAGGAACCTTTAAGTGCATTAAAGAGAAATTAAAGAAGGCTTCATTAGTGCTAAAGCGGCAACTACCGGCGACATCTAGAGTTTGTTATTTACTGTTGCATTTACTTTTAACTTCTTTATGAGTTGCTTGGGTTATTGGTGAGCCCGGTTGAAAAACTAAATAGGTTCTTGGTGAGCCTTTGTTAAAAACTAAGTACTGGGTTCTTGGTGATCCTAATAAAACCAAGTTAGGTTCTTGGTGATCCTGTGTTAAAACCAAGAGTTGGATTTCTTTGGTGCTCCCATTTTAAACCAAAGGGATTTGGGTTCTAGGTGATCCTGTTTAAAACCTAGTGTAGGTTTGGATTGTGAGCCTGTAAAACAATCCTACTGTATTTAGGTATGAATATAGTAGAAATTCCAAGTGGTATCTTGGATAGTGGATGTAGGAGCGGGTTTGCTCCGAACCACTATAATCTTTGGTGTTTGTATTGCTGCCTTTCTCTTTCCTTTTAGCTTGTGCTTTACATTCATAATCACAGCACCTTTCACTAAGAGAAGTTAATTTCTAAAAGCACATATCTATAGTAGTAATTTTTATTATTTTAAAATCTTAATTCACCCCCTTCTTGGGCAGCCACCTGGGCAATACATCAAGTTGAAGGGGCTTGATTGAAGAAAGGTTCAGATTAGAGGGCTGAAGGATCTTTAGATGATGATGATGAGGAGCAACTACCTGAGGAGATTGGGACTACTGTTGAGCCTTCTACACTTGAGGATACTACTACCGCTATTGCTGTTGAGCTTACTGTTACAGATGCTGAGGAGTTAGAGCATAGAGAGAGGAGTCCTAGGACTTTCCTAGGATCTCCACCAGCACCAGCTCTCTACCACTTCTCCACTTGCTTCAATACCTGTACCTCCTTGCCAACACCTACAGTGACTGATACACATGCTCCTGGTCTATCCACTGATACTCCGAGACCATCTACTGATACTCCTGCACCTTTAGTATCTTATGCATTTTTGCCCAGCAGATGAGGCAGCTTTCTCAGACTCTGACAAGCTCCTTTGGTTCGATGTTTGGCAAGCTTCTCCTAATAGTCGACACCAAACTTGAGAAGATCTGTGGTGAGATTAGACAGCTACACTCCAGGGTAGAGAATGTTGGGTCTGCTGGACCTCAGCCATAGATTGATATTCAGGTACTTTTTGACTCCCTCAGGACAGCATCATATGATGTTAGACAGATTGTAGCTCATAGCATAGATGAATTCAAAACTAAATTGAGAGAAATGAGCTATAGAATGGGTTCACTAGAAGCAACAAAGAAGATGGAAGATGATTACACAAAAGGAGTGGGAATTCTCATAGCAATGTTTGGAAGAATGAGAGGATTAGCAGAGGCATTTACTAAAGCTCAAGCTAGTGAGCTCATTGCTCTCCAGGAAGGAATAAAGAAGATACAGACCGAGCTCAGTACTGTTTGGGTCTTCTTATCCTCCTTGGACTCTTCTGTCAGAGCTTTCGGGGCATAATTCATACCTTTAGCTAGTCAGCTAGCACCTCATCCTAGATAGCCTGCACCACACTGTAGATAGCCTCCACCTCAGTCTACTCAGCCATCACCTTTTGTTCCACCTGATCTATTTGACCCAGAACCTATCTCTTTCAAACCACCACCTGAAACATCACTAGCACTAGAGGACCTTCTAATATACCTAAATCTTAGCTAGGTACATCTGAAAACATTAAGGTAGAACCTATTGATAGTGACTAGACTAAAGTTTGTATTTTTGCTTTCAAACTTTTGTAATCTATATTGAAAATCCTTGAATGCAATGGAATTATATGTTTTCTATGTTTGCAATATGATTTGTGGAATGAATGGTATTGTTAATGTGATTTGTGTATGCAACTCAAGATAAATTTAAATTAGAATATCAAAATTTTTTTGAGAAAGTGAAATTATCTCAAACAATCTTATCAATCTTTCATTCTATTTCAAAAATCAAGATTTGTGTACTAAATAAAGGGGGAGAATGATTCTAATTGAATACCTTTTTGATTATTGACAAAAAGGAGGAGAATGATATTGATATTGAATGCATGAAAATTTGTAGAAGAAACAAATGAAAAAGAATGTTTTTATTGAAAATCATGTTGTTTCAAAATTTTCAGAACATACAACAAGTGGGAGAAAAATTGGTGAATGGCTTAAATTTATTTACAATTGCTCTCAAATATATGCAAATTTGCTCTGATCAGATCTTGCTATAAGCATTTGTTAATATCTCAAGATTTGATACCTTTTGCCAACCTAAAACTCTGATACATTTTTGGCAAAATTAACTTTTGATCACTGTTTCTTATGATACATAGTGATCTTATATCAAAAGCTCTGATACATTATCTATATGCAAGCTCTGATACCTTGATTTCAAATATATCTCAGTATACACCTCATATATGTTAATATTTACTTCCAAATATATTTATATATATAATTGTAAAGTTTTTCCATGCCCGATGTTTTGTCATCATCAAAAAGGGGGAGATTGTTGACCCCTTGAGTGATTTTGATGATAACAAAATATTGGAGCATGTATTGTCTTACAACTCTTCAAGTGAATTGCAAATTTTTGTAGGATGATCTTAATGCCCAATTGCAACTCCTACAACCTTATTATATATTATGTGTTGTGTTGTAAATGTTTCATGTAAGAAGAGCCCAAAGAAAGATTGATGTTATATTCTTGAAAAAAGGGTTACTTCTATGTGTTTTTCAAGCTTAGATTCTTTAGAATTTATTGTTAGTTGAGTTGGGAAGAGTTTTAAGTGTTGAAGAGTTGCTAAAAGAATTCTGGAGAAAAGTTGAAGTTTTTGTTGAAGATTCACTCGAGCCGACTCTAATCCTTGGCATGGTTGAAGGATTCTAGCACGCAGAGATCTGAGCTGACTCGAAGGAACACGAGCTGACTCATCTAGTGCATCATTTCTTAAATTAGACAGGCGAGTTGACCCGAAGGAAGTCCGAGCTGACTTATCTATTCAGTCAGGCATCTGAGTCGACCCTTTAGGCATCCGAGCTGACTCTTCCAAAGTCCAGAAAAATCAGTTATGAGAGAATAGCCAGGAGAGCCGACTCGAAGGAACTCGAGCTGACTCCTCTATTGTACAATTTTGAAGACTTGAGAATCTGAGCCGACCTGACTTAGGCGAGTCGACTCAACTAGAGTGAGGAATCATCGACACTGAGGATCCAAGCCGACAACTCGACCTGAGTGAATAATCAACTCTTTGAGAATCTGAGCCGACTCGAACGTCGATTCCAGGCAGGTAACGACTAATTCCAGAACTTCATTTTTGAATTGAAAAAGTGCTCCAGTGGTCAAATATCAAATACCAATGGTCTATAACGACTATATCCACCCAAGAAAAGTACAAGACTTTATAAATGAGGGATTTGGATAACCTTTGAAGAAGCTAATGCTTAATTGAACATTAAAAGAGCTTGTGAAAAAGAGAGTACAAAAAGAACATTCAAGTCAGCCTTCAAGTCTTCACCAACTCCTACCAGAAGCTTGAAGCACTTATTGAAAAAGAAGAGGAAGCCATTGAAGTGCATTAAAGCCCATTTAAGAAGGCTTCACTTGAGCTTCAACTACAACCATCAGACAACTTGGGTTTGTCATTAGTTGCTTACCTTCTTTTAACTCTTTGTGAGTTTGTGGCTTATTGGTGAGCCTGGTTTAAAAACCAAGCGGGGTTATTAGTGATCCCGTTTAAAACTAATAGTGTAAGGGTTCTTGGTGATCCTGTTCAAAACCAAGTGTTGGGTTCTTGGTGATCCTGTTGAAAATCAAGTGTTGGGTTTTTGGTGAGTCTGGTTGAAAAACCAAGTTGGATTTTGGATTATGAGCCTGGTAAAACAATCCAACTGTATTTTGATAGTAAATATAGTGAAAATCCTAAGTGGTATCTTGGATAGTAGACGTAGGAGGAAGGGTGCTCCGAACAACTATAAATTTGTTGTATTTGCATTATGTTTTTTCTATTTGCATTTGCTTCCGCTCTTAATTATTTGAAACATAGCACATACCACTAAAGTAGATTTAAAAAGAGCACATATCTGATTAATTTTTTAAATTTCTAATTCACCCCCCTCTTGGGAAAGCCATCTGGGCAATAGTTAGAGATACTTAGCATTAGTGGCTCAATGACCGAACCATAGTTTGATGCATTATGTAGGCATTCATGAATGATGAGTTTAGTTGATATTCAAGGATACTTAGCTGGAGGATATACTTCAAGTGTTGAAAGAATCTCTCAGCACTCCCAATGATGTTAAAAGGTACAAAATATCTTGTACCATATTCAATGCCAAGAAAGGGAAGAAGAAAAATTAAAAAAGGTATAACATGCTCAGTTAAGCTAGACCAAGAAAAATAAATCATACTAGAGTCAAGCAAAGTGCTTCTTCTATATGAAGCAAGACACTGAAGAGGAACTATCCTCTTTACATTGCCTCGCTAGATCCAAACAGGCCAAGAAAGAATAAGAATCAACAAGCAATTATTGGACAAGGTACTTATATGATAATACCTTACAATTTTTTTATTTGTGATACTATTACCTGGGTATTAGATACCAAAAGCCCTATTAATATTTATAATATGTTGTAGGGATTTCAGGTCAGTAGAATGATAAGATCATGATGTTGTCGTTAAGACATCGTGATTATCAATTTAAATATCCAACTTCTAATAAATTAAAAATAAGTAGATAGTAGCAAGTTGGGTCAAATCCATGAAGAAGGTAGTGCTTAGGATAGTTTGAAATATTTGATTTTTATAAAATAAAGAAAGATAATTTGAAGTAGGAAAATAAAAATTAAAGTATGATAGAAAATTGAAACTCAGGTAGGTTCGATCTGCTAATCATATCTTAGCATCTACTTAGGAGAAAAGTAAAGGACATAAATTTAAATTACATGAAAATAAACTTTGTATAAATTGAAACAAGAATCTAATTACAAAGTATTAAAATAATAATTGAACAATCTAAGAAAATAATAACAAAGTGTTCGAAGTTGATCGGAGTAGGCTCGTCGGGATGTTGGTTGATGTCACGTCGCCTTATTCCATCATACTTCATGGAGCAAACTGGGCTTCCTCTTCTTCTTTCTCTATGGATCTTGATCTGAAAATTGATGTAGATAAAAAGACGGCATATAAGACAAAGCTTCTTCTTTAAGAAACCTCACTCTTATAGGCCAACCTGTAATCCAAAGCTAAGTCTTCTGTTCTATACCATACTACTCTCTCCAAGATGCCCTCTTCTATAGCCAGGGGTCCTTTAAATAGAGCTTGGTGAAGGTTCTAAATCAAGTCAAATTAATATGAACCATTGGATGATTAATCTCTGGTGTCTCTAGACCATAGGGGTTTCTGTAGATCAAGCGACTAGTCCATGGTAGATCTGTTGCTTTAAAATATGCACAATTTGATTATTTCGATATTTTCTTAATTCTGGATCCATTTGAACTCTGATTTATGAGCCATTTGATCTATTGGATTCTATAAATTGAGCTCTTTATATTAGCATTCTTTTAATCAATAATCCATCTAATTTCCTTAGATTCTTGAGTTTCAAAAAATTTCATCCTCTTAATAAATCTACCAAAGAGGAGGAAACATGAATTAAACTTTTCATTAAATATTTTAATGGATGTGTGGTGCTTTGGCTTGATATCTACTTATCATAAATATACTAATTTCATATTTTTTAAAGAATTTTAAAAATAATAAATTTTGCAAGAAGGTTTAGCTTAATTATGAAATTAAGATTTTTGAAGATATTAGCACCAATAATTACTTAAAATACTTAAAATAAATATATAAATATATGATTTATCACATCCCCCAACTTACTCATTGCTAGTCCCTTAGTAATGTAATAGATATTAAATTATAACCATGTATCATTAAGAGATTTCTTTACAAAATTAGATCTAGGATTGAAAGTAAAAAGATCTAGCAAGTATCACTAACTTTGTATTGAGTTTTCGAAGCAAATTTCATAGTCAGCATAATTAAGAGCTTTCTTAGAATTCATCCAAAGAACTACCATACTTGTATTTATGATAGCTAACTTAGCATTTTGGTGCCAACTTGTAAAGGACAAATGTTTCTTTACTTATCACTTATTTTGGTTAATTTTCTATACACCACTACATTAAGCTCATGAATGTAAGGTAGTTTTCACACTACCTTTTTTTTTTGAGTACTGAGCATCATTGCTTTCCCTTCACCATTTGACATGAACCTCCATACTTGACTTAGGTATAAAAACCTAGTTACTAAGCTTAAGGCAATCCATATATCTCTATGTTTTGCACTTTTATTTCAGATAGGTAGCTCTTTCTTTATATTCAAGGTAGCTTTTATACTACCTGATTTTGTTTAGGAAGGTAGCTCTTTCCTTAAATTCTAGTTTTTTAATTAGGGTGTATCAATTACCAATTTTTTGTGATAATGGAGTCTTCAATTGGCCTTACAACTAATACCTACTTTGCCTTGTTAGTGTGCATGTGAAATCAAAAGTGCTAATAGCCTTTAGGTGATCTAAGTAGGCCACTAAAAGTTTGACCAACTAGTCTACTTCTTGACTTGCTATAGTTATTAGCAAATACCTTCTAACTCTATTACTTTTTTCTGGTCTATTTTGCTCAAGATTTTCCTGCTTGACACATGATTTATTCAAGATTAAGTTTTCTCTTTAAAAGTTTCAGGATATTTTTCAAAGATTTTCAACAATTTCCAAAAATTTTAATTTTTTTAAAAGTTTAAAAGCTTGTCCTATCCATATCTCCTAACTTAAATTTCTTTGTCTCTATTGGTATAAATAAGTTAAAAGAATAAATTCAAACTATAAGGATAAAAAGAAATATATAAGGATAGAGGTTACTTGAGAAGAGGAGCTTATTAATAAAATAAAGACTATAATAATCAATTTAGATTAAAATTTATTATTATTATTATTTATTATTATTATTATATTATTTTATTTTTAAGAGCATAAAAATAAATTTGGATTGCCTTCCAACAAGTACTAAGTTTAACATCTTCAGCCAGACATTATGAGAGAGTCCGATGGATGATTAACTTTAATATATCCCTCATGTCATCAAAAAGACAAGGCCAATCTGGAGGCCTTGTCATCATAGCATAAAATCATTCATAAAGTACTCTATAATGATTAGCCTAAATCAATAAAGTATATTGGACAATCATATTATTCTAAGATTTAAAAATATTTTATAGTTCATGTGATAAATAGGAAGGGATTGTATTTATTAGGCTAAGATTGAAGATGATAGTTTAGAAATTTTTTCAATATGGGTTGGTCTACCGTACTCCCCTTCTTGGGCATGATGTGTTTGGTCAATATTCCTTTCCATTTTAAAGCTAGGCACTTTTTCTAGATTAATGTTAAACTTGTCTCCCAACATCATTTTAATATCATGAAAATGTTTGGAGGCAATTCTCAAGATTAGTGCAAAATATGGAGAAATCAATTAAAAAAATCTTAAAATCATGATCTTTCATTTTAGTAATATCCTACCTGATAGCTTCTTTATGTGATTTTAGAATAGCACTAAGTTGGACTTCCTGGGTAAGGTTCACTAAAAAAAATTTAATGGGTACATCAGGAAGTGATTTCAGTTCTAAATCAGGTTGTGATTCTAACAAGGGGGCTATTGGTGGGCTAGGTGATGGCTCTTGTTGTTCATCTATAAAAAGTGGGATGGTTTCAAAGTAGGGTATTTGTATTGAGTTATTCACTTCAGTACTATACCCGTTTACATTAAAATTATCTATCTTTAACTAAGCCAAACAAGGATCTAACAAATTCTAGAAAAGAATTATGGAGGTGGCTTCCTCTATTAGGTTATGCATTTATAGTTCTTTGGAAGTCTCTACTAATTTCATTATTGCATCTATTTATTCTTCCACCTCATTAAAGGGCATGGATGATTCCAGGGCACTGGAGAATGGGACTATATATGAGTGAAGTAATGATGAAATTAGTTTATCCCACCAGTTTAATGTCTCCATATATTTTTCTACCTTAGCCAAATTATTAATATTAGTCTTTATGGTTGTGCAGAGTTGTTCTAAGACCAATTCATTCCCGAGAGTCAAAGTTGATTATTTAGAAAAAGATTGAGGGTCATTAAAGTTTTGAGCTAGGTATGGTCCCTCTAGGTTACTCTCGAGTTAACTAGGTAGTTCACCTCCCTCCTATCTATTAAGCTCAATTAACCATTGATCAATTTGATGTTTTAGTTTATTGATAGATTCCTATTGGGCCATAATAATTTGTTGAGATTAAGCAAACCTATCGATATCTAGGTTGGTCTATAGGGGAGGTGGGTATGATGCTTGCTGAACCTTCTCTTCAAATAATGGGCTATAGTTAGTTGGAGAAGGTTGATAATGTAAATGGAGTTGATAATAATAGGGTGCCTCTATAAACTGGACCTTGGGTTGCCGGGGTAACCACTAGGTGTGGTTGCCATGAAAAATTGGTTGAATCCCTAACCTGAATTATAAGCATTAAAGTATAGGTTATTTCTGAGCTATAGGCCATTTAGATTTGATCTTGATAAACTTGGTCATACATAAACTCAAGAGGTTGGTTCATGGTTAGGCATTTACTTTCAAAGTGAGTGGGGCTCGAATAAACTTGGTGTGTTGGAAGAAAGGGTACTATACTATAAATATTCATGCTCCTGGCACTAATTTAGTCTATCAGATTAATCTAATTATTCAGATATGCAATCAGGATTTAGATCAGAGCAATCCTTATTTATTTTTGTATTTATTTATTTTATTTCATAAAGAGGAGAGGTGAGACAAAGAAGGAAGAAAAATAGAAAAAAGTTCTAAAAATGAGGGCTTAAGGAGTCCTAGAGCTAAAAGAGAGAAAAGAATTAGTTAGGGTTTAATGTTATTTTAAGCAAGTTAGCATAACATAAACTCTTTATCCTATGGTTATCCTAAATCTAGATAGCTCCTAACTGCCAATGCCACCATGGTGCCCTCCAAGTCAGAAACTAACTAATCAACTAGCCATGTAAGGGTAAGATCAGTTGGGGGTCTCCTTGTTTTTCTTAGATACCAATTAGATTAGCTAGGTCAGTCAACGAAACCAATTAAAAATAACCTTTCTTCAAGGCTATATCATTCTTGAACCCCTTTCTTAGACATTAGTCAATCAGCCAATCCTGACCCAGTCTAACTCTTCTAGGTGCCTTGTCCTATTGAGCTTGAATTTCTTTGGGGCTGACGTCTAATTGACTTTAATTAATAGGCTTGGGTCAGTGCAAGATACAAGGTGGTGGTTTGTGGGCTAAGGAAGGGTGATCAAATCTTTACCTTATGTTATTTATAGGTTATTTATTGGCTTTAGCCCTTGATTTTGATGACTAACAAAATATTGAGTACATATTTTATACTAATATTTCAATTGTAGTTATGAGTTACAGGATACAGGCACCTCAAATTCTCAAAATAAAAGTATCATGAAGCTGAGCAATTTTCATATTTTAAGAAGTCTTCTTATCTGGAAAAGGCCTCAAAATAGACCAATTTGCTTTACAAGAAGTATATCGAAGTTTCATTGAAGATCTTTTTAAATTGGAAGGTTGGCACATATTTTTGACAAATTGCAGAGTCAAGTGTTGACTCATGGCATACAAAGTGTCGACACTTCAAAAGACTGGCATGCAGAAATTTTTTTTGGCATGCCAAGTGTTGACTTAAGGATTTCAAGTATCGACTCAAGGCCTGAGACTTTTGAAAATACAGAACTTGTTATTTTGGAAGATTTTTTATTAAGTGTCGACTCATGAAGACTCAAGTGTCGACTCACAGAAGTCATGTGCCGATTCAAGGGTTCTGACAGGCATAATAGATATTTTCTAAGAGGTAGAATTCATCCTTTCAAGCTTCCAATGGCTAGTTTTGATCCTCCATCGATCTTAAACCATTTTTTGAAAGTTTTTGAAATATTTATGCTTCACCAAACTTATTCATGAAGCATTGAACACACAAGAGTCAAATATTCCTTCAAGAACTTCACTTCAAAAGCCAAAAAGGGAGATTCCCTGAAAAAGCTTACAAGCCTATCATTCCATCTTTCCAAAAGTGTGTTTGAAGAGATTCCAAAGAGAAGACAAGACAAGCAATCCTCAAGAGCCTCAAAGCTTCCATATTTCACTCTAGAAGAGAGTTTGATTATGCTTTTATTCTTGTATCTTTAACTTTATTCTTTGTTGACCTAGCTTTCAAGGATTTTTGAAAGTAGGTTGTTAAAGGTTGTTGGTGAGCCAAAGGTACAAAACCAACTAGGGTTTAACTTGTAAGCCCGAAGACAAAATAAGTTGTAAAGGTTGTTGGTGAGCTAAGTGACAAAACCAACTTAGGTTTTAACTTGTGAGCTTGGAAAACAAGTCGGCTATAATCTTGAAGAGATTATAATGAAAATTCCTAAGGATGGCTTGGGAAGTGGATGTAGGTGCTGGGATTGCACCGAACTACTATAAAATTTTGTGTTTGTGTGTGATTGCTCTCTCTATTACTTGCTCTTTATTACTTGCATTTAATTTACCTTTATCCACTACACATTCATTTTGAGTTTAATCACTTTGCTTCACAAATACATCAAGACCAGCACATAGTTATTTAATTTTTAAAAGATCCAATTCACCCCCCTCTTAGGCTCCATTTCTGGGCAACAAGTGGTATCAGAGCACCGGTACTCTACTTGTAGGTCCAATAATCTTGAGTAAAAGATCATGGCAGCTTCAATTGGTATGGATATTGTAGAAGGTCAAGCCTCTAACTGTCCCCCATTATTTAATGGTACCAATTACACATATTGAAAGACATGCATGCGCATTTAAATTCAAGCCATGGATTATAATATTTGGAGGACTATTGTTAAGGGTCTTCATCAGCCTACTATCTTGATTAATGGCATTCCCACTCCTAAAATAGAAGATGATTGGGATGAGAAGGACATTAAGCAAATAGAGCTTAATGCAAAGGCTATGAGTCTATTGTTTTGTTCTTTGGATCCAAGCGAATTCAATAGAATCTCAAATTATCTCTCCGCAAAGAAAATATGGGACACACTTGAAGTTACCCATGAGGGTACTTATCAAGTGAAAACTATAAAAGTTAACATGCTCATTCATACATATGAAATGTTTAGAATGGAACCTTCTAAATCTATTAGTGAAATGTATACCAGGTTCACTAATATTGTGAATGGCATGAGAAGCTTAGAAAAAGTTATTTCTAATGGTGAACTTATCAAAAAACTTCTTAGGTCTCTTCTGACTTCTTAGGATGCTAAGGTCACAGCTATAGAAGAAGCCAAAGATGTAAACACTCTTCCTCTTAAGTAACTTTTGGGCTCATTAATGACTTATGAGCTCTCCTTGAAACAAAAGAATATGAACAATGATAAGAAGAAGAAAGTCATTGCCTTCAAGTCCACCATAAAAGAAGAGTCAAGTGATGAGTCCGAAGAAGAGGATGATGAAGATGAGACAGCTCTCATAGCAAGAAAGTTAAGAGGTTTATGAGAAAGAAGAAATACAATTTCAAGAAGAAACCTCAGAAGGGAGAGCCTAGTAAAGAAAAGAAAAAGAGAAAGAAAAGGAGCAGCCCACATGCTTTGAGTGCAAGAAACCTGGCCACTTCAAGATGGACTGCCCCCTACTCAAAAAGAGTAGAAGAAGATTAAGAAAGAAAGAAATGATGGCAACCTAGAGTGATGGTGAGGACTCAAGCTCCGATGAAGAGCAGCAAGAGGTTGCAAATTTTTGCTTAATGGCTAACAATGATGAGGTAATGTCTAAACATGAAGAAGAGTTTACCTTTGATGAATTGCATGAAGTTTTTGATGAACTAGTTATTGAATTTCAAAAACTTAAATTGAAGCACAAAGAACTAAAGAAGCAAAATCTGGATTTGGTTAAAACAAATGATAAGTACTTGATTGAAAATGATTGCTTTCTCCAATAAAACAAAAAGTTAAATGATAAAATTATTCTTCTTGAAAAAGAAAAGGAAAATTTGAAAGAGAAAAATTCTTTTGCATCAATTGAAATTTTTACAAAACAAAATAAAGAGATTTTGCAAGAAAACAAGAAATACAAGGATGAGCTTGAAAAACTAAAACCTTTTGTTTAAAACTTTATCTATAGTTCTGAAAAACTCAATATGCTTTTAAATAACCAAAGAGCTATTTTTAACAAAGCTAGATTGGGTTTCAAAACTCAAAGACAATAAAAGTTTTTCAAGAATTTCTTTATGCCTACTTCAACTTCTATTACTTGTTATTCTTGTGGCAATGTAGGACATAAATCATATCTATGCAATAAAAGAAAATTGAACAAAGTTAGAAAAGTTTGGATTCCAAAAGGAACCATCACTACTAACCTTAAAGGACCCAAGATGACTTGGGTACCTAAAGTCTCCACCTGATTTATTGATGTAGGTGTGCCTTGCAACCAACAAAAGAATATTGTGGTACCTAGACAGCGGTTGCTTAAGGCACATGACTGAAGATGTGGAGCAGTTTTCCTCACTTGATATCAAAGTGGTGGAAATGTTACCTTTGGTGATAATGGAAAGGACAAGATTGTCGGAATTGGTAAAGTCCATATCACCCCCTTTACTTATATAGATAATGTTCTTTATGTTAATGGTTTAAAGTACAATTTACTTAGCATTAGCCATTTTTGTGGCAAAGATTTTAAAGTTATTTTCAAATCTTTTATGTGCATTGTTTCTAGTCTTGATGACAATGACATAAAGTTTATTGGTCATAGGCATGGCAATATTTATATGGTAGATCTTGATGATCTTCATGTTCAAAATGGTCAATGCCTAGTGGCAATGGAAGCCAAGATCAATGAAACTAGTTGGCTTTGGCATGGTAGACTAGGACATGCTAGTATGCATCTGCTTTCAAAACTTTGTAAAAAATGATTTAATAAAAGACTTGCCAAAAATTAGTTTTGAAAAGGATAAGATTTGTAATGCTTGCCAACTTGGAAAATAAACAAAATCATCTTTTAAACCTAAAGGAGTAGTCTCTACATCTAGATCCTTAGAATTACTTCATATGGACCTCTTTGGACCAACTAGAATATCTAATTTGGGAGGTAAAAAGTATGGTCTAGTTATTGTAGATGATTTCTCATATTTACATGGGTCATGTTTTTAGCTCACAAAGATGAAACTTTTTCTGCATTCATTAAATTTCATAAAAGAGTTTTAAATGAAAAAAAGGTGTTTCAATTATATCTTTAAGAAGTGATCATGGCACAGAATTTGAAAACCATGATTTCGAAAAGTTTTGTAGTGAAAATGACATTCATCACAATTTTTCTATACCTAGAACACCTCAACAAAATAGGGTGGTAGAAAGAAAAAATAGAACTCTTGAAGAAATGGCACGCACCATGCTTTACAAAAATGATTTGCCAAGTATTTTTGGACGGAAGCCATAAATATTGCTTGCTATATTTTAAATCATGTTTTAATCCGACCTATTTTAAAGAAAACACCTTATGAGCTTTGGAAAGGTAGGAAACATTCAATTAAATATTTTCATATTTTTGGATGCTATTATTTCATTTTAAACAATGGCTAGGATAATCTAAGAAAATTTGATGCCAAGTCAGATGAGGGTATCTTTTTAGGTTACTCTACATCGAGCAAGGCATACAAGATCTTCAATAAAAGGACACTTTTTGTTGAAGAATCCATCCATGTTGTGTTTGATGAGACTAATCAAAAATCTTCTAGAAAAGAAGATGTTCTTGATGATGAAACAGGTATCCAAAGAACTGAAGAAGTGAACAACCATGAAGAGCCTTCCAAGGAACAAGATGACAATCAAAACAATGAAAGAGATCAAGTACAAGGAGGTGAAAACACATCAACACCTAACCCTCTACCTAAAGAATGGAGGTATGCTCATGGATACCCCAAAGGACTTATCATTGGTGATCCATCAAAAGAGGTAAGTACTCGTTCATCTCTTAGAAATGTATGCGATTATTTGGCTTTCATTTCTCAAGTAGATCCAAAATCTATTGAAGAAGTTGAAAATGATTGCAATTGGTTAAATGCTATGCAAGATAAACTAAATCAATTTAAAAGTGTTGCAGACCTTACCGCTGTGGCCTGTAGCTACGAGTTGGCATCAGACTTCGGTCCCCTCTACTTCGGAATCCTGACATTCCCGGACCTACAAAATAAGGTTAGAGACTCGGACTGGGGGTTCCGGTGGGGGCACTCCGACGATCAAGTTAGAGAGCAGCAAAGTGTAATAGATTCACTAAGGCGGATCTCCATTGGGTCTCCATGCTTAGAGGAATCTTTGATGAGGAGATGAATGAAAATGATCGAGAATGAGAGGGGTCAATACTCTAGTTCTTGCGACTGGGCTCACCGATCTTGCCCTTGAGAGTTTCTTCGGAACCTTTGTCTCAGAGTCACATTTTCTCTCCTTCCGTGCATTTGCCCTCTTGGTTACTTACCTTCCCATGCTCGCTGGTGCCTTGTTGATATCATCGGGTGCTTCGGTGCCTCGATTCTCCCCCTCTAAGGAGGCCCTGGAGGTCAATGGTGCTTATTAGCTATTCTCCTGAGGTCATCTCCCCTTATGGTTGGAACTTAAGTGGCGAGCTCGTCTCGTCTGCCGTGCAGTCACAAAAGGGAAATTCAAGCGGGACCTCGATCCGTGCATAGGTGCCATTGGGTTCGGGGCATTGGCTGTGGCCCTCCCCTCGGGGGGTTCTAGGTCACTGGCCGTCGGATCTGGTACCTCGATCGAGGTGTCCCTCCTAAATTGGTGCAAACGAGGTTCCGCGCACTATCACATATCTGGGAATGCCATACTGGATGCGCTGCACCATGCGCACCATCCTCAACAGCGTCCTCGGGGCTTGCACTCTCGGTCCTCTGAGCGCTCTCGGGAGAAGACTTGACTTTGGTCGAGGTGGACGCATCTAGGGGTGCCACCTGGCGAAGGAGCAGAGGCAGGCCCACTTTGACCATGGTGGACCCCTCCTGGGTCGACACCTAGCGAAGGGGCGGAGGCAAGCTCGACTTCGACCAAGGTGGATCCATTTGGGGGTGCCACCTGGTGAAGGAGCAAAGGTGCTAGGCTTGACTTTGACCGAGGTGGACCCATCCGGGGGTGCCACTTAGCAAAGGAGCAGAGGTGCCAGGCTCGACTTCGGATGAGGTGGACCCATCTGGGGGTGCCATTTGGTGAAGGAACAGAGGCGGGCCCACTTTGGTCGAGGTGGACCCTCCTAGGTTGATACTTGGTGAAGGGGCAGAGGCAAGCTCGACTTCGACCGAGGTGGACCCATCTGTGGGTGCCACCTGGTGAAGGAGCAGAGGCAGGCCCACTTCGACCGAGGTGGACCCATCAAGGGGTGCCACTTGGTGAAGAAGCAGCGGTGCCGAGCTCGACTTCGACCGAGGTGGACTCATTTCAGGGTTTCACCTGGCGAAGGAGCGGAGGCGGGCCCACTTCGGTAGAGGTGGACCCCTCATTGGTCGACACTTGGCAAAAAGGCAGAGGCAAGCTCGACTTCGACCGAGGTGGACCTATTTGGGGGTGCCACCTGGTGAAGGAGCGGAGGCAGGCCCACTTCAGCCGAGGTGGACCCCTCTTAGGTCGACACCTGGCGAAGGGGCAGAGGCAAGCTCGACTTCGACAGAGGTGGACCCATCTTGGGGTGCCACCTGGCGAAGGAGCAGAGGTGTCAAGCTTGACTTCTTACAAGGTGGACCCTTCCTGGGTCGATACCTGGTGAAGGAGTAGAGGCAGGCCTACTTCGATCAAGGTGGATCCCTCCTAGGTCGACACCTGGTGAAGGGGCAGAGGCAACCTCGACTTCAGCCGAGGTGGACCCATTTGGGGGTGCAACCTGGTGAAGGAGCAGAGGTGCCATGCTCGACTACGGCCGAGGTGGACCCCTCCTGGGTCGACACCTAGCGAAGGGGCAGAGGCAAGTTTTACTTTGATCGAGGTGGACCCATCTGGGGGTGCCACTTGGTGAAGGAGCAGAGGTGCCAGGCTCGACTTCGACCGAGGTGGACCCATCTGGGGGTGCCACTGGGCGAAGGAGCAGAGATAGGCCCACTTCGGCCAAAGTGGACCCCTTTTGGGTCGACACCTGGCGAAGGTGTAGAGGTGCCGAGCTCAGCTCGAGGAGGGCGTGACTGCTGGTAGGCCACCTGGCAGGAGAGCTCGGAAGAGAACACCACACGACACTGCCTGGCTGCCAACTGGGTCTGATGCAAACTCTACGTTAGCGATCTTGCCATATTATTTCCCCCCACTCCCAAGTCCCATCGAAGCACCGCGGCTAGGACATGGGGAGTTAATGCAGAGATGACATGGGAGGACAAAAATCTTGCACAATAATTGCCACGATTACCGCCGCTCTGCTCATCATGCCCGAGATCCAATATGTAGGCACCACGTCTGCACGTTCAATGGACCATAATTATGCCATGCTAGACTCGAAGCGGTTTTTAGCAAACTGAAGCATCGTTGTCAGGCATCTCCACACGTGGCGCTCATCCGTTGGCTCGGGCAAAAAAAGGCTGTACGGCTATTATCGATTGGTTTCGAAAAGAGAGGGGACTTTTCGAAAACGAGGTCTCTTGGCTTTCTCGTACCTCGCCAGCGATTGCAGCGGTCCTTCATCTTTTGAGTCACCTTTCTCCGCTAAACCAGCCTGGTGAGTCCCTGCTGACCTTTATTTTCTCTCTTGCTTTTTCTCGAGCTCCAGTCCTCCCCTTATCTTGGGTGAACTAGATCTCTTTCTAACCTCTTCCTTCTCGAAGGCTCCTTCGAGTCATCGTCGTCATTCCTCTTCTAACCCGAACGAGGCCAGTCCGTCCCGGCTGAGGACTCCATATCCTCCTCATCGGAGGACGAGTTCCTCTTGACGTCCAGAGGCGGTTGCGGCCAGGCAAAATTACCATTGGAGTCCCTAGGGCCCCTAGGGCTCCTATTGTTATCCCTGCTCTTCCCATCTCTATCGTCACCCCTTCGATGGCAGAGACTCCTTCCGGTCCCTTCGGTTTCACTTCAACGATGACCGGAGACGATCTCTCTTTGATCTGGGACATGTATGGGGTCCTGGATTCCATCCAACTCTCGCTCCCGAGATCGGGGGAGCGAGTCACCTTGAGCGGCCCTGGCCGGGTTGCTTTCTATGAGGACTTCCTTGTTGGGGGTCTTCATTTTCAACTTCACCCTTTCTTCCTTTCATTTCTCAGCAACTTCCTCCTCGTTCTGACCCAGTTGGGCCCTAATGCCATCAGGGTCATCTTCACCTTCATCATTTTCAGCCACTTCCATCTGTTTGTCGCCCATTTTTCACTATTCAGGGCCCTCTTTACCTTGAAGCGTTATTCTATCGATGATGGTTGGTGGTACATCTCTCCCCAGCCCTGGTGCCTTCGATTCGACCTCTCCACATCAATCAAGAGGTGGAAGGACTGGTTCTCCTTTGCCTCAGTTGGGGACATTGATTGGGTCTGGAGTGAGCTAGATCGGTCCCCGAACTGGAACTTCCAGGTTGAGCCGGCTGACCAGGATGTCTATTCTCAGCCATTGGGTGATGTGGTCCCTTCCCTCGAGGTTTTGCTCTCGAAGCAGAACCTGTTCAAGGCAGGGGTCAACCCAATTCGGATGATTGGTGAGGCTCCGGGCCTCTTTTCTTCTCTTTCCCTTTTTTTTTATCTTCTCTGACTTTTTCTATTTTCAGGGATGAAGTTCTTCGTGGACAACCTGATGGAGGGGGCCCGAAAAAGAGGTGCTTCGGGCGGGCCCCAGGAGACTCCATCGAAGAGGGCCCGCATGGAGATGGACCAGGGGCCTAGGCCTGCTTCGACCTCGGAGCCCAGGGTGGTGGATGCAACCCCCCAGCCATTTCAGTAGCAAGCTCCCACCCTAGAGGTCAACGACATCAACGGGAGTGGGGAGGAGGAGTGACCGGTGCCTTCTACGACGGTCGTGGCGACCAGCGCTTCGATAATGGATGTGATGGCGGTGGCAACCCCACCAGCCATGGCTCCGCCGGCTGGAGGGACTCCTGCTCAACCGTCCTCCGAGCCCCATCCCGCACCGGTAAGGCTCCCTGGCAATGCCTTTGTTATCCAAGACCAGGGGCTAGTAGAGATGATGATGGAGTATGCAGCCCAGCCTCGGGATCGCTGCTTGAGGGGTGGACGGGACTATGCTGCCGCACTGCTCGAGATCCTTCCTCAGCTCTTCACGGTAAGTATCCATCACCTCTTTTCTAAATGTTCCAGTTGGGTTGCTAAGGGGTTCTAATCTCATTTTTGATGCAGATCGGGACTGACGTCCTACTTCTCCACAACTTCCTTGCTTCTTCTATGATGAAAGAGGCCGAAAGGGAGAAGAGGCTGGCCAAGCTCGCGGCCGACATGACCGATCTGATGGAGAAGGGACGTGAGCAGAGGGAGAGCAACGAGGCTCTCCACGGGCACCTGGCCTGTGCTGAAGGGTGCATCAGGGACCTTGAGGCCTCTCGATCCGAGGAGAGGATCTCGGCTCAACGCCATACCGAGGATGATGCGGTAGAGATTTCCCGTCTCAGGGGGCAGTCCTAGTCACTGGAGAGTCGGGTCGACGAGGTCCTGACAGAGTTGATGATGGCCAAGAAGAAGACCTCCTACATCTCGGGGCTGCTGGAGGCTGCATAAAGGGATGCCCAAGAAGCCATGCCAAAGTTCCGGGCCTCCCAGGAGTTTAAGGATGAGGTCCATGAGGCTGCCGTAGACTCCTTCCTGAAGGGCTTCGGGGTCTGCCTGGAGAAGGTGGCCTCCTTCTTCCCATAGCTGGATTTGGCTGGGGTTGTTCTCGGCGGCCCCAGGGAGCAGCCTGAGGGGGCAGCAACGCAAGGAGCTGCTGATGAGGAGACCACTGGGAAACTTACCTGGGAGGCAACCGGCGACATGGAGGCTTCCCAGCCTGGGGTGGAGCCAGCAGCGGAGTGACCTTGGGTCGTCCACTCTGTATTCTAGTGTAGGGCTTCAATTTTGTTCTTTTCTGTCACCCGGTTTGTCGGGTCCATTTTGTTTGTAAGAAACCCTTACACTAGAAATGGAGTTCTTCTTCCCTTCACTTCTCATGATTTTTGTCTTGACTCTCTGTTCTGCTCTTTGTTGATGGTGTGTCTAAATTCCACCTCGTTGTTTATTGTTGTTTTTAGTGGGAGACAAGTCTGCAACTCTGATTTGTAGTTCGACATTGACTCTTAGTTAGAAACCAGATTTAAGAGTCCTCCAGGCTTCAGGAAGGAACCCTGGAGCTTCTAGCTTGTATTTTATAAGTTTTTTTTGGTGCCGGGACTTTGGTTGTTGGAACTGGGTTCCATGCCTTTGCATCAGAACTGGGTTCCGGACCATCTTCCAGATTGAGGTCTGAGATTTCATGGAGGAACTGGGTTTCATGCCATCTTCCGGACTGGGATCCGGGATTTCATGGAGGAACTAGGTTCCATGCCATCTTCCGGACTGAGGCCCGGGACTTCTTGGAGGAACTAGGTTCCGTGCCATCTTCTGGACTGAGGTTCGAGATTCTTGGAAGAACTAGGTTCCGTGCCATCTTCCGAACTGAGCCCCGAGACTTCTTGGAGGAACTAGGTTCCGTGCTATCTTCCAGACTGGGGTCCGGGATTTCATGGAAGAACTAGGTTTTGTGCCATCTTCTGAGCTGAGGTCCAGGATTTCATAGAGGAACTAGGTTCCATGCCATCTTCTGGACTGAGGTCCGGGACCTCATGAAGGAATTAGGTTTCGTGCCATCTTCCAGACTGAGGTCCGGGACTTCATGGAGGAACTAGGTTCCATGCCATCTTCTGGACTGAGGTCCGAGACTTCATGGTGGAAATGGGTTCTGTGCCACCTTCCAGACTGAACTCCGGGACTTTGCATTTCCCATGGACCATTCGTGGGACTTCTGCCTCGCTTTTGTTCGCAGACTTAAGGCCAGGCGATGCTAGTCCTACGAGACAGAAATAAGCATTACACAAAAAGGGAATTTCATTATTAATGTTCAGGTAGTCTTACATCATTAATAATACCTCCTCAAGTTTGTGGTGTTCCATATCCTTGGAAATCGAGCTTCATCAAGCTCGGTAAGATTGTAGGCACTGTGAGGGAGTGCTTTGATCACCCTGTAAGGGCCTTCCCAGTTTGGAGAGAGCTTACTGCACTCTCGAGGTTGGGAGGCTTCGGCACGACGCAACATCAGGTCTCCCGGGTGGAAGGACTTCGGTCTCACCTTGGAGTTGTAGTATCTGGCTACCCGTTGCTGGTAAGCTTCCATACGAACCCGAGCCTTGTCCCTCATTTCCTCAAGGAGGTCTAGATTGAGCAGGAGCCATGCTGAGTTCTCGGCTTCGTCGTATTGCTTCATATGCAACGTTGGCAAGCTAATTTCCACCGGCATTACTACTTCTACACCAAAGATGAGGTTGAAGGGAGTTTCATCCATGGCCATCCTTGGGGTTGTGTGGTATGCCCACAGGATGTTGGAAAGTTCTTTAACCCATCTTCCCTTGGCCTGATCCAATCTAGTCCGGAGCCCTTGAAGGATGGTCCGGTTGGTAACTTCAGCCTCCCCATTGGTTTGTGGGTGTGCTACCGAGGTGAAGTGATGATGAATGCTGAGTTCATTGTAGAACTCCTCGAATTCTCGACTGTCAAACTAGCTTTCATTATCGGTGATGATGGTGTGAGGGAGTTCAAAGCAGCATATGATTGACTTCCAGAAGAATTTACTGACATTTGCTTCCATAATCTAGGCTAACGGCTCAGCCTCGACCCACTTCATGAAGTAGTCGATAGCGACTATCAAGAACTTACGCTGCCCGGATGCCGGAGATATTGGACCTGGATGTCCATTCCCTACTGGGCAAAAGGCTAGGGGGCGGAGAGCTGGGCCAGCAGTGTAGCTAGCTGGCACTGCACAACGACATGATGTTTACAACGGTCACACCTCTTGACAAAGCTAGCTGCATCCTCCCTCATTGTTTCCCAAAAGTATCCTTAATGGAGGGCCTTATATGCTAGAGTCCTACCCCCCATATGGTTCCCGTAGAGGCTTTTGTGGATCTCTTGGAGCATGTGCACTGCCTCCGTGGGCCTCAAACATTTGAGAAGTGGATAGGAGTAGGACATTCGGTAGAGCAATCCATCCATCAGCACAAAGCGCGCGGCCTTCCTTTTGATGAGGTCGGCCTCTATCCGATCCTCGGGCAAGGTACCATTAGTGATGTATTTGACGTACTTGTCCATCTAGCTGGGCTCTTGGGTGACCTGTTGGACCACTTTTGGGGCCTCATAGCTTGGGGCTTGAAGATGCTCAATGTAGGCATGGCCCAATGATGAGTCCGATAAGGTTGCCAGCTAGGAGAGGGCGTCAGTGCGGGCATTTTCATTGCACGAGATGTGGGAGATGTTGAAGCACTTGAAACCTACCGAGCTTGCATGCACCAACTCCAGATACTTCGATATTTGAGGGTTCCATGCCTTGTACTCATCGGAGACCTACCTGGCCACCAGCTACGAATCGATGAAGACCCTCAAGCTGGTCATGCCCACTTCATAGGAGACTCTCAGTCCCGCGAGGAGCGCTTCGTATTCTGCCTGGTTATTGGTGGTGGCGAACTGGAGGTGGACCGCGCACTCGACGATGACTCCCTCACTATTGGCAAGGATGAGCCCAACTTCGCTTCCATCGGAGTTAGAGGCTCTGTCCACATGTAGGACCCAAATGTCCTTCTTTGGTTCATGTCTTGGTTGTTGATTTCGGGGGCTCTCTTTCGACCCCTCACCCATGCCTGCATACTCAACTAGAAAGTCAGCCAGTACTTGTGCCTTCATGGCCGACCTCGATCGATAGGCGATGTTGAACTCGCTGAGCTTCAGCACCCACTTCGCCAAGCATCCAGACATGTCAGGTCGAATGAGCACGGTCTTCAGCGGTTGATCCATCAGGATCGCGATCGGGTGCGCTTGGAAATAAGGCCCGAGGTGCTGGGCAGACATAATGAGCATAAAAATTAACTTCTCAGATTGAGAAAACCTAAGCTCTGCATCGCGGAGAAGCTTGCTTGTATAGTATACAGGTCTTTGGATCCCTTCATCATCCGTTTGAACTAGGACCGAGCTGATGGCCTCCGGAGTGACCACCATATACAGGAGGAGCTCTTCTCCCTCCTCTGGATGGGAGAGTAGTGGTGGTGATGCCAGGGTCTTCTTCAGCTCCTCAAATGCCTCTTGGCACTCCTTCATCCAAGCGAAGTCATGTATTTTCCTTAGTGCCTTGAAGAAGGGCCGGCAACGATCAGTAGATCGCGAGATGAATTGGCTTAGGGCTACTATCGGTAGGTGAGGTGCTGGACTTGCTTCTTGGAGTTGGGCTGTTCCATGTCAAGGATCGCTCGGACCTTTCTGGGTTGGCTTCTATCCCTCTTTGGGTTACCATGAAGCCAAGGAACTTCCCCACCACCACACCGAAAGCCATTTTGTCGGGTTCAATTTCATTTGGTGGAGGCAAAGGTTATGGAAGGTCTCTGTCAAGTCATCGACATGGTCCGAGGTTGGCTTGCTCATCACGAGCATGTCATCCATGTACACTTGCATGTTGCGACCAATTTGGTCTTTGAAGACCTTGTTGACCAACCGCTGGTACGTGGTACCAGCATTCTTCAGACTGAAGAGCATCATCTTGTAGCAGTGTCCCATGATCCATGATGAAGGCGATATGCTCCTCGTCTTCCAGATGCATCTGGATTTGATTATACCCAGAGAAGGCATCCATGAAGGAGAGTAGGTGGTGTCTCGAAGTGGCATCCATGAGCTGGTCGATCTTCAAAGCCAGCTGGGGTATTGCACTTCGCGAACAAAGCCAGCCATGAGGAGCTTCTCCACCTCATCGTTGATTGCCATCTACCTTTCAGCAGCAAAACTCTTCTTCTTCTGCCAAACTGGATGGAACTTTGGATCAATCTTTAATTGATGGATGATAACATTTGAGGGGATACCTGGCATATCTATCGCAGACCAGGCGAACACGTCCGTGTTCGCCCGAAGGAAACTCAGCAGGCGAGCCTACTCATCTTTCGAGAGTTGGGCTCCTATCTACACCATCCTTAGTGGATCTGAGCCAAGGGGGTACGTCAACAAGCGCTCAACGGGGCCATCCCTGGGATCATGCACAATCTGGTCGAGGTCGTCGATGTCAGTATCGAGCTTGGCACTCCGGGCTCCTGGTACAGCTTGTAAGCAATGCAGAATGGGCTGGACTGCCCCCCTCTTCTCTCCCACCCCAAAAATGGTAGGGAACTACACCAGCAATCTTTTGGTGGAAATGACTATATCGAGCTGGTTGAGCCCTGGGTGGCCTAAGATAGTATTGTATGGTGACCGGAGTCTGACGATGGTGAAGGTCATCATGACCGTGCTCTGTCGGGGTGGAGTCCGGGCGATAACAGGGAGAGTGATCTCTCCCTCGACTCCCATAGAATCTCCGGTGAAACCCATGAGAGGGGTGTGCACTGGCCTTAGCCGATCATGTGACAAGTTCATCCGAGAGAAAGCATCATAAAAAAGTACGTCAATGGAGCTCCCACTATCAACCATAATTCAATGTACAGGATGCTTAGCGATGGTCATCTCAACCACGACAGCATCATTATTTACATTTTTATCTTCACCTCCCTTCCCCTTCTCAAAGGGGAGTACATTTTCCAGGTCTCGTCCCTCCTAGGCTCTCTTCAATGCGCGCCCTATCCCTTAAGAGATCATGCCCACCGGCTTCTCCATGGGGTGGTTGTCGATCACAGGGATAAGGGAAGGGCCGCGAGTGGTTGATCCTCTGCCAAAACCTCTTTTTCCACAAACTTCTTGAGATAGCCTCTCCTGATTAGATTCTTAATTTCTCTCTTCAGGTTGCGGCAGTCTTCAGTGTCATGGCCATGGTCGCGGTGGAACTGGCAGTACTTCATCTTGTCATGACTATTTCTTGGCTTTTGAGGAGGAGGTTGGTGGAGGTAGCACTCATCCTCGATCTCCATAAGGATCTTTATTATTGGAGCAAGGAGGGGATTGAAGGTCTACTCCAGAATGGGACCATTTTTTGGCTTCGATCCTGATCGAAAGTCCGCAGGTGGCCCAGGCCTCATGGTTCCAGGTACATCCCTTGGGGTAGGCTTCTTCAAAGGCTTCCCATCTAGCTCTCTCCTGGTACGGTCAACCTCCTCAGTGTGGATGTACTTGTGGATGCGAAGGAGTTCAGAGTATGTCTTGGGTGGCTTTTTGTCCAAGGAATATGTCAGACGGGAGGTCTTGAGCCCTCGCTTCAATGCCAACATGGCGACGGGCTCGTCCAAACTATAGATCTCCAGGATAGCAGTCTTGAAGCGGGTGACATAGTCCCGTAGAAGCTCATGGTCTTGCTACTGGATGGAGAAGAGGCTATCCACCTCCTTTAGAACCTTTCGATAGGCATCGAAGTGCACAATAAACCTCCTTTCCAGCTGCTAAAATGAGTCGATGCTTTCAAGCTAGAGGTAGGTGAACCAGACTCGAGCGGCCTTCCGAAGGGTGGCCAGAAATGCGATGCACAAGAGGGCGTTCATCGCCCCCTAGACTCTCATGAGAGTTTTATAGCTCTCTAGGTGGTCCAGGAAATCGGTGGTCCCATCATAGGGATCCACTTGAGGCATGCGGAACCGACTTGAAATCGGTTCCTCTTGGATTTTTTGAGAGAAGGGGGGTCGGGCATTATAGCCCACCGGCTTGCTGGGAGAGCCCTGCAGGTTGGCAAACCGGTGGGAGAGCTCCACCAGTTTGCGTTCTTGCTCTTCCAAGCGCCTCTCGGCTTGGCACCTGATAGCCTTATCAATGGAACCTTCCACCAAGGCTGCTGGAGAAGGAGGGGCCGACAGGTCACGACGAGGGGCGTTGCCCCAGCGGTGCCTACTACGCTTGGCGGCGTCATTGTCATCTTCCATGGATCGGCTCTCGTGGTTCGCTGACCTAGTGTGATTCCTCTTTACGAGGTTTTTGTGACTCCCATGGGGGTTGGTTGCTACCCGTGGATGGGACGGCCTGCCTTGGATGGAGCACAGACTTCCACGGGGACCTGCGGCTTGGGCCGCGGGGGTCCCCGGCTGGGGTTGAGTGACTAGGGAGCGCTGCTGATGCTGTAGCTGCCTCACGGCCATGGTCAGTGTCTCCAACTGTTGGACAAGTGTAGCGTACTGATCATCTATCAAGGGCAGCTGAGAAGGAGGAGTGGGAAGTTCCCCCTTGGGCTACGGGGCTCAGGGGAGAGGGAACCTCTCCCACCCGGCTGGTGGATGCTTCTCGCCCGTGAGTTACTACCATGCTTGGAGTCGAGCTATTCTCAAGATCGTGAGGGGCTTTCGTCCCTGTACCTGGCCCGCCAATCTGGCACTCTCGATCCTCCGGGTGCTCCATGGAGAAGGCTCGACTTCGATCGAGGTGGATATATCTGGGGGTACCACCTGGTGATGGAGCAGAGGCAGGCCCACTTCGGCCATGGTGGACCCCTCGTGGGTCCACACCTGGTGAAGGGGCGGAGGCAAGCTCGACTTCGACCAAGATGGACCCATCTGGGGGTGCCATATAGTGAAGGAGCAGAGGTGCCAGGCTTAGCTTTGGTCGAGGTGGACCCATCTGGGGGTGCCACCTGGCGAAGGAGCAGAGGTGCCAGGCTTAACTTCGGATGAGGTAGACCCATCTGGGGGTTCCACCAGGCAAAGGAGCAGAGGTGGGTCCACTTTGATTGAGGTGGACCCCTCCTAGGTTGACACCTGGCGAAAGGGTAGAGGCAAGCTCGACTTCGACCGTGGTGGACCCATCTGGGGGTGCCACCTGGTGAAGGAGCAGAGGCAGGTCCACTTCAGCCGAGGTGGACCCATCTCGGGGTGTCACTTGGCCAAGGAGCAGAGGTGCCAGGCTCAACATCAATCGAGGTGGACCCATCTAGGGGTGCCACCTGGCGAAGAAGCAAAGACATGCCCACTTTGGTTGTGGTGGACCCCTCCTTGGTTGACACCTGGCGAAGGGGCAGAGGCAAGCTCGACTTCAACCGAGGTGGACCCATCTGGGGTTGCCACCTGGCGAAGGAGCAGAGGCAGGCTTACTTCGGCCGAGGTGGACCCCTCCTGGGTCAACACCTGGCGAAGGGGCAGAGGCAAGCTCGACCTCTGCAGAGGTGGACCCATCTGGGGGTGCCACCTGGTGAAGGAGCAGAGGTGCCAGGCTCGACTTCAACCAAGGTGGACCCCTCCTCGGTCGACACCTGGCGAAGGAGTAGAGGCAGGCCCATTTCGACCGAGGTGGACCCCTCTTGGGTCAACACCTGGCGAAGGGGTAGAGGCAAGCTCGACTTCTATCGAGGTGGACCCATCTAGGAGTGCCACCCGGCGAAGGAGCAAAGGTCCCATGCTCGACTTCGACCGAGATGGACCCCTCCTGGGTCGACACCTAGCAAAGGAGCAGAGGCAGGCCCACTTTGATCAAGGTGGACCCCTTCTAGGTCGACACCTAGCAAAGGGGCAGAGGCAAGCTCGACTTTGATCAAGGTGGACCCATTTGGGGGTGCCACCTGGTGAAGGAGCAGAGGTGCCATCTCGACTTCGATCGAGGTGGACCTATCTGGGGGTGCCACCTGGAGAAGGAGCAGAGGCAGGCCCACTTTGGCTGAGGTGGACCCCTCTTGGGTCGACACCTGGCGAAGGGGAAGTGGTGTCGAGCTCGGCTTGAGGTGGACATGACCACTGGTCATGCCACCTGGCAGGAGAGCTCAGAAGAGAACACCACGTGGCTCTGCCTGGCCGCCAGCTGGGTTTGACGCAGGCTCCACGTCAGCGATCTTGCCATATCAAAAAGAAATAATGTTTGGACTTTAGTTGAAAGATCCTCTAATATTTCAATAATTGGTACAAAATGGGTTTTCATAAATAAGCTTGATGAAAATGGAATAGTTATTAGAAATAAAGCTAGGCTAGTTGCCAAAGGATACAATCAGGAGGAAGGGATTGATTTTGATGAAACCTTTGCTCCTATTACTAGACTTGAGGCAATTAGGCTATTGTTGGCATTTGCTTGTTTTATGGATTTTAAATTATTTCAAATGGTTATCAAAAATGCCTTTTTGAATGGTTTTATCGAAGAAGAAGTTTATGTTGAACTACCCCCCGGTTTTGAAAATCATGAGTTTTCAAATCATGTTTTTAAACTTCATAAAGCTTTGTGTGGTTTGAAACAAGCTCCTAAAGCTTGATATGATATATTGAGTTCCTTCTTACTTAAAAATAATTTTTCTAGAGGTAATGTAGATACTATATTATTTTTGAAAAAGAAGAATGATGATCTCTTAGTAGTACAAGTTTATATGGATGATATCATATTCGGTGCTACTAACGAATGTCTTTGTCAAGAGTTTGTAAAGTTAATGCATGGAGAGTTCAAGATGAGCATGATGGAAGAACTTAACTTCTTCCTCGGACTCTAAATAAAGCAAAGAAAAGATGGAATCTTCATCAACCAAACCAAGTACACGAAAGACATATTAAAGAAGTTTGGGATGGAGAGCACCAAGCCATTAGGTACCCCTAAAGCTCCTCTTATAGACTTGACAAAGATGAATCAGGTAAATCTGTAGACCACAAATTATATAGAGGCATGATTGGTTCATTAGTTTATCTAACTGCTAGTAGGCCAGATATTATGTTTAGTGTTTTATGTGTGCAAGATATCAGTCTGCACCTAAAGAGTCTTATCTTTTGGCTATTAAATGCATACTTAGATATCTGTCTGGCTCTATTGATATTGGTCTTTGGTACTCTAAAAATTCATTTAAATTGATTGCTTATTCTGATGCTGATTTTGCTGGATGTAAACTTGACAGAAAAAGTAATAGTGAAACTTATCAATTTCTTGGAGTTAATTTGATCTCATGGAGTAGCATGAAACAGAATTCAGTTTCTTTATCTACGGTGGAAGTCGAATATATAGCAGCTGGAAGCTATTGTGCTCAAATCCTATGGATCAAATAACTCAAAGATTTTGGCATCAAATTAACTAAGACACCCATAAGATGTGATAATACTAGTGCAATCAATCTAACTAAGAATCCTGTGCAACATTCAAAATGCAAACAAATTGAAATAAGACATCACTTCATAAGAGATCATGTGCAAAACTCTAATGTGATGCTTGAATTTGTTTGTACTGATACTTAATTAGCTGATGTTTTTACCAAACTCTTGAAAGAAGAAAGATTTTGCATGATTGAAGAGAGCTAGGTATCATAGACCCCTTCTCTTAAAACTCTTCAAATCTTGTTCTTACCTAATTTATTAGTGCTTAAAATCATGTTTTCTAAGTCCTAAATCCTTCCCTGGTAATTGCTTGATTTTATCAAATTTTATTGAAATCTTTTCTCGAAATTCCTGGCCAAGTGTCGACACTTCACTTTTGCCAAAGTGTCGACTCACGCCTAAGTGTCGACACTTGACAAAAATGAAGTACCGACTCATGGGCAATTTTCTGAGTTTTCTAGGGCATCACCGAGTCATTCTATCTTTTCTATTCCTTGTTGCTTCCGTGCCCTAGTGGTCCCCTAGCCATCCTTTGAGCTTGCAACAGTGATCTACCCACCATGCCCTTGATGTTTTGGGTAAATCCCCTCATTTCTTCCTCTCTTTTTCAATTGTTCATGGTTTTTTGGCTTTCTTTCCATTGATTTGGGCCGAACTCATTCCCATTTGATTTTTCCCCTCTTTGGACCAATTCTCTTTGGATTTCTTGTGGATTGATTCGGCACATTGCTCTCTCCTTCCCATTTCTTCCCCTCTTGTTTATTCTCTTGGCCAATTCCAAGCATTTCCTTCTCTACCCATCAGTTTCTATTTTTTTGCTTAGACCGTTCCTTCTTGTCTTGACTTACCTATTTCATCCATTTCATTCCTTCCATTCCTTCCCTTTGTTGGCATTCATGGGACCAAGGAAGTAGGTTGTTTCTAAAAGGAAGTTGAGTCAGGGTACATCTGAAAGAAGAACAAAGGCAAGAAATGACAGTGGACAGTAGTCAGTGGCACCCCCTCATTCCCCCTCGGCAAATAGAGTTTCAGGCAAGATCATAGCTGCGGTCGGCGAGTTGATTTGGGATTTTTTGATCATGAGGGATTTGGATTAGGACAGGTTCTTGAGGCTGCATGTCTGATCTCCTTCTATACCATGAAGGAGAAGTTTCATCCTCACCTGATCTATGAGTTTTATGGGAGCCTAGATTGCAGCTGAGAGATGTGGAGTGCTACTTTTTATGGCATTCAGATACCTATCTCAAAAGAGATTCTTAGTAGAGTTTGGGAGATTCCCCATCGCGGGATTATCATAAGCCCTGTCGAGGACAGAGAGGAGGCCTTCCGATGTATACTTGAGAATGAGGATGTTCGCGGTGTGGCCATAGTCACCGCAAATCAGCTTTCAATTGAGATGCACCTCCTGCACCATTTCATTGCAAAGATTTTGCTATCGAAGATGGGGAGATTTGATTTTATCACTGAGAGAGATCTAAAGCTCATAGTCTGTCAGACTCAGAGGATAGCTGTTGATCTTCCTGCCTTGATGATGGCACAAATGAGAGAGGCTGCGACCTAGAGATGACTTTGTATACCTTATGGGATGGGTTTGACATGTCTGTTTTGAGCCTATGATGTTCCTTTGGAGGGGGAGGCCTCCAAAGATATTTTGCATACAGATGTATACGACAAGCGCTCTCTTCATCGCATGGGTTATCAGAGACTGGCAGGCAGGTGGGTGCGATGAGAGTCTGGTTAGGAGCCATATGAGGAGGATGAGATTCGAGCCACCGAGACAGGTCCTTCAGAGACTGCTGAGTAGTTGACACCTCCCAGACTGGCACCTACTATACCTTCTGGGTCTAAGCTAGTGACACTTACTGTCGCTCCTCATGGTTCTACCGACTTATCTTTTGAGGAGCACGCGAGACACCATTTTACTGAGATCAGAATGAGATGATCGGACTGGGAGTCCATACCACTCAGTTCCATATAGAGATTGAGGGCCTTAGAGCCTATACTATTGAGTAGCATTCTGAGATCCGTCAGACTATGGAGGTAGGTTTTGCACATATCGAGGAGATGCTGAGAGCATTGATTCCTTCTGGGTCATCAAGACCACCGCCTCCTCCTGCAGTAGATGATGGCGACCATCCTGATTGACATGATGGTACTCCTCCTGGTGGTGATGGTCATGGACATGATGGCAGTGGTGGTGGTACAGATGTTGTTGATGGTGCTAGTGACAGCGATGACAGAGCTGGAGAATATGAGATAGTTAGCAAAGAGGATCACACTCCAGCTGCTCCCACTGTTCCTCCTTCAGATGATTTGCTTGCCTCAACACCCATCTTTTTGACACCTGCTGAGACACTTCGTCGACCTTCTACTATATCTTCTCGGGTTGTATCCCATCTTGGACCATTTACTAGGACTAGGAGCCATAGCATCCTGAAGACCCCTAGATCCATTGTTCATAGGACTAAAATTAGTGCTCCTATTTATCTTGAGCTTCCATCTGATGAGGAGTAGCCTCACAGATGTTTATCTTGATATTTAGTGTTTATGTATTTGTCTTGTTATCATCTATGTTTAGTGTTTATGTTTATCTATGTGTTTCTGTTGTACTTGCATTACAGTTTGTTTATCAGTCTTGTATCAGTTTATGTATCAGTTTAATGAAACTTTGACTTTTATGAAAAAGTTCATTTTTGTCTTATGGTTACTCCCTACTTTGTTCATTTGCTCTGATACCTATTAATTTTTGCTAATCTAATCTTGTATCGATGCCCCTAACCAAATTTATATGCCTTAATGCATCAATTCAGGGGGAGTTTACTCCCTTTATTATTTAATGTTGACAAAAAAGGGGAGTAAGATATAAGCATTTCCTTCTAAATTTTTTTTTAGTTGGTTCATAACTTAACTTACATAGGGGGAGAGAAAATTAACTTCAACACTTAATTTGTACCTCTCCTCTATTAAAATTATGTTGTATAAATTTTAAGTTTTTGCTTATGGGATTTGTTATCTAAAATTGAATTTGAATGCTTATATACTCAAGGTTTTATCATCATCAAAAAGGGAGAGATTGTTGGCTTTAGACCTTGATTTTGATGACTAACAAAATGTTGAGTATATATTTTATACTAATGTTTCAATTGTAGTTATGAGTTACATGATACAGGCACCTCAAATTCTCAAAATAAAAGTATCATGAAACTGAGCAATTTTCATATTTTAAGAAGTCTTCTCATCTGAAAAAGGTCTCAAAATAGACCAATTATGCTTTACAAGAAGTATATTGACATTTCATTGAAGATCATTTTGAATTTGGAAGGTTGGCACATGTTTTTGATAAATTGCAAAGTCAAGTGTTGACTTATGGCACACCAAGTATTGACACTTCAGAAGTCTGGCACGCAGAAATTTTCTCTAGCATGCCGAGTGTCAACTCAAGGATTTCAAGTGTTGACTCAAGGCCTGAGACTTTTGGAAATACAGAACTTATCATTTTGAAAGATTTTCTATCAAGTGTCGACTCGTGAAGACTCAAGTGTCGACTCACAGAAGTTAAGTGTCGACTCACGGGTTCTGACAGGCATAACAGCTATATTTTCTGAGAGACATAATTCATCCTTTCAAGCTCCCAATAACTAGTTTTGATTCTCCAATGGTCTTAAACCATTTTTTGAAAGTTTTTGAAGTATTTAAGCTTCACCAAACTCATTCATGAAGCATTGAACATACAAGAGTCAAATATTCCTTCAAGAACTTCACTTCAAAATCCAAAAAAGAGAGATTTCCTGAAAAAGCTTAAAAGCCTATCATTTCATCTTTTCAAAAGTGTGTTTGAAGAGATTCCAAAGAGAAGACAAGACAAGCAATCCTCAAGAGCCTCAAAGCTTCCATATCATACTTTACAAGAAAGTTTGATTATGATTTTATTCTTGTATCTTTAACTTTATTCTTTGTTGTCCTAGCTTTCAAGGGTTTTTAAAAGTAGGTTGTTAAAGATTGTTGGTGAGCCAAAGGTACAAAACCAATTAGGGTTTAACTTGTGAGCCCGAAGATAAAACAAGTTGTAAAGGTTGTTGGTGAGCCTAGGTGACAAAACCAACTTAGGTTTTGACTTGTGAGCCTTGAAAAATAAGTCGGCTGTAATCTTGAAGAGATTATAGTAGGAATTTTCAAGGATGGCTTGGGAAGTGGATGTAGGTGCTGGGATTGCACCGAACCACTATAAAATTTTATGTTTGCGTGTGATTTCTCTCTTTATTAGTTGCTCTTTATTACTTGTATTTAATTTGTCTTTATCCACTGCACATTCATTTTGAGTTTAATCACTTTACTTCACAAGCACATCAAGACCAGCACATAGTTGTTTAAATTTTCAAAAGACCCAATTCATCCCCCCTCTTGGGCTCCATTTCTAGGCAACATTAATACCTTTAAGATATCTTATAGAAATATGCAATGCAAAAATAGAAAGATGTCCCAAACAAGTAATAATCTTTTAAGTTTTAATTAGTTACTCTATTTTAGTTAAGTATTATGTAATATTTTTATTTTCTTTTTATGTTATGTTGATTTAAGCAAGAAAAATAAAACACTTATTTTAATCTTGGTTAATTATAAATGAGCGAAAAAAGACTAAAATTAGGTTAAGCAAATAAAGTAGGTAAATATCCTAAATTAAAGCAAAAAATCAAATCTAGCATTTAAGACAATTATTTGAAAGGTTAAATGATTTTTTATTTTTTTAGGTTCATTTGAAAAGGAACGAACTTAAAAGATTTGTTTTTTCTTTTTAGGTTAATTTGACAAGAAAGAAATTAAAAAATAATTTTTAAAAGTTAGTTTGAAAGGAAAAAAACTAATTAAATGCAACTAAAAATATTTTTTTAATGTTATGTTAATTTAAGCAAGAAAAACAAAAGGTAGGTTTTAATTTTAGTTAATTAGATGAGAGAAGAAAAAGACTAAAATATGTTAGGTATATAAAGAAACTATAGATCTTATAATTAAGATAAGAAATCAAATCAGTATTGAAGGTAGTTAATTAAAAAGTTAGGTAATTTTTTTTCTTTTAGGTTAACATAAAAAGAAAGAAATTTAAAAAGAATTTTTTTCTTTTTAGGTTGTTTGATAAGAAAGAAACTAATTAAAATCAACTAGAAATATACTTTTTTTATGTTAATTTGAAAAGGAAGAAACTAATTAAAAGAAAGTAAATAAAAAAGAAATAAATCTGGGGTTAGGGTTGATCTCACCAAAATTGTGAAACTTTTCTTCTCTTTTTTTTTTTATTTTTTTGATCTTCAAAATAAAGAAATATTAGTAAACTGAATTTACAAGAAATCAAAGAGATAAAAAATATTAGCATTCGGCCTTCTCCAGTAACAGTGCCAAAAATTTGATAGGATCACAATGTTGTCGTTAAGACACCATGATTATTAATTTAAATATCTGACTTCTAATAAATTAAAAATAAGTAGATAGTAGCAAGTCGGGTCAAATCCATAGAGAAAGTAGTGCTTAGGATAGTTTGAAATCTTTGATTTTTATAAAATAAAGTAAGATAATTTGAAGTAGGGAAAACAAAAAAAGTGCGAAAGAAAATTGAAACTTGGGTATGTTCGATCTGCTAATCAGATCTTAGCATCTACTTATGAGAAGATTAAAGGACATAAATTTAAATTACATGAAAATAAACTTTGTGTAAATTAAAATAAGAATCTAATTACAAAGTATTAAAAATAATAATTAAATAATCTAAGAAAGTAGTAACAAAGCATCTAAAATTGATTGGTACAGCCTTGTTGGAAAGTTGGTTGATGCCATGTCGCCTTCTTCCTTCGCACTTCGTATAGCGAACTAGGCTTCCTTTTCTTTTTCCTCTTTGGATCTTAATCTGAAGATTGGTATAGGTGAAAAAATGGTATAGAAGATAAAGTTTTTTTTCTAAGAAATCTTACTCTTAGAAGCCAACCCACAATCCAAAGCTAAGCCTTCTACCCTGTATCGTACTCTTCTCTCCAAGATGCCCTCTTCTATAGCCTAGGGATCCTTTAAATAGAGCTTGGTGAAGGCTTTAAATCAAGTCAGATTAATATGAACCATAGGATGATTAGTCTCTGATATCTCTGGACTATAGGGGCTTTTATAGACCAAGTGGCTGGTCCACGGTTGATCGGTTACTTTAAAATCTATGCATAATTTTATTATTTCAATCTTTTCTTAATTCTAGGCCCATTTGAACTCTGATTTATGAGCCATTTAATCCGTTAGATTCTACAAATTGAGCTCTTCATATTGACATGCCTTTTAATCAGTAATCCAATTGATTTCCTTAGGTTCTAGCATTTCAAAAAAATTATTATCTTAATATACCTACCAAAGAGGAAGAAATATAAATTAAACTTTTTATTAAATATTTTGATGGATGTATGGTGCTTTGGCTCGACATCTACTTATCATAAATATGCTAATTTTATCTTTTTCAAAGATATTTTAAAAATAATTAATTTTGCAAGAAGGTTCAGTTTAATTATGAAATTAGGATTTTTACAAGATATTAGTATCAATAATTACTTAAAATATATAAAATAAATGTATAAATATGTGATTTATCAAAGATTCAAAAATGATGAGAGATTTGTAAATATTGAAGATGGAAGATTAGTTTCAGTCCTAGCTTTAGGAATAGTCAAGCTTGATTTTGATACTAGTGTCATTATTTTAAATTATTATCACTATTGTCCTAGTTTTATGATGAATGTAATTTCTATAGGCCTTTTGGCTAAGAATGATTATTATTTATCAATAAAAGGTAATTATTATGATATCATTATGAATGGTGTTATCATAATGCATGGATAACTAAAAATAATATTTATATACTATCATAGTTTGTTAATGTAGTGTACATATTGAGTAAATGCCATAGCATAGATAATATCAGTGATACTTATCTTTAGCACTAAAGGCTAGGTCATGTTAACAAGAATATGATAAAAAGGTTAAGACAAGAAGGTCTCCTTGAGGTCATTGATTATGAATCATTGCCAACCTGTAAATCTTGCCTTCTTGGAAAGAAGACCAAGTCACCTTTTATAAAAAAAGGTGAAAGAGCCACTGAGGTTCTGAGTTTAGTACATATTGATGTATGTAAACCAATTAACGTTAGTACCACAGGTTGATATTTTTATTTTATTATATTTATAGATGACCTTTCAAGATTTGGTTGTCTATCTTATGAGATATAAATCTAAATCATTTGAAATGTTTAGATAATATCGTAATGAGATAGAGAAATAAATTGGAAAGTATATTAAAATCCTTCAATCAGATCAATAAGAATATCTTACCAGTGAGTTTCTAACTTATCTAGAGAAGAATGTAATTCTTTTTTAATGGGAACCTCAATTAAATGGAGTGTCTGAAAGAAGGAATCAAACTTTATAGACATGGTTTGGTCAATGATGGGCTTTACTAGTCTACCGATCTCTTTTTAGGGATATGCCCTTGAGTTAGCCTGTTACCTGTTAAATAAGGTTCTAAACAAGTTTGTTGACAAAATACCATATAACATATGGATATGGCATAAGCCGATGCTCTCACACCTAAGAGTTTGAGGGTGCTTGGCTTATATCAAACATTTAAAAGTAGACAAGCTAGGATCTAAGTCTAACAAGTATATTTTATAGGATACCTGAAAGAGACTATGGATTATTTCTTCTACCTTACTGATGAATAAAAGGTGTTCATCATTAACAAGATAGTCTTTTTGAAAAAAGAGTTCCTTTTAGAAGAAAATAAAACCTCTAAGGTTGAACTTGAAGTTGTTCGATAGGTAGAATGATCAACATTAATGACTGAATCCATAGAATTGGATTTGACTGAATCAAACTCGGAGCCCATTATAGAAGCACCATTGAGGAGATCTATAGACTATCGCATAAACTGAATAGAAAATATGGTTTCTTGATTTGGGATGGTGATCCTATTTAACTTGATTAAAATAATAAGGATCCAATCACCTATATGGATACGATGCAAAGAGCTTGATGAGGGACGAGACTCTAACATGATGCATGCAGATGAATGACATAAGAAGGATAAGAAAATCAGATTAAAGGAGCAATGATTTCTGAGGTTGTTTAGATTTAGTTCCCGAAAATAGCTAAGACTAGGTTAGGGTTTCATGCAACAGTTAGAATTCCTACCCACATGCTAGAACTATCAACGAAATAAAACAAGTAAAGGATCCTGGTCTAAGAAGGCCTATTAGGAGCATGTTCACCTTCAAGAAATCAGATAAAAAGAGATGAAAATTAGGCTTAACATACCAGGCAATGATTTCTACTTACTGTGGAAGAGATCGCTCCGCTCAGATCTGCACTTGGATGATCTAGTCACGTTCCCGTGGATCCGCCATCTTTTTATCAGCTTCATTCAGAGGCAAAGAAAACTCATCCGAGGATGGTTTCACCGGAGGGATCCTGTAAATGTCAAAGGTTAGAGGCAAGCAAGAAGGGAAACATAAGAAACTAGATATCAGGTTGAAGGATGATTGGAAGATGGAGTTACAGGGGTTGGCAGCCTTGGAGGAAGCTTTGGGTGTCCGGATCTTGGAGAGGGCTAATGGTGGATGTCTTAGGGCTCTTGCTTGGATAGACAAGGGCTAGGGTTTAGTGGAAGAAAAAGAACAAGTCTCACACACACTTCTAAAGAACACAAATTGTCACAAGAAAAATTCATCAGAGTTTATTTCATGAATAAGAGATTAGATTACAAGAGGGGGAGGGGTGGGGTGTTTATAGATTCACCAAGAGCCCTTCTCTATCAAAATTAGATTACAAGTTTGTATGGGACAAGGAGTACAAGGTTTACCTAGAATTAGGAGTATAAAGTTTGATTGAAATTAGGAGGCCTAAATTCTAGTAGGACTTGGACATTGGACTTCTTGTAGAACTTGGAAGCTTTCACTTTTCTCCATGGGCTTGGGCTGGGATGAAATCTTCTTGGGTTGCTTTGACTTTTCTACTCTCTGGTGGGCTTGGATGAAATCTTCTTTGACTGGGTCAAAGCCTGGGCATCTTGGACTGGGTCAAAGGCTGGGCGCCAATTGCAGTGGGCCTAGGAGGGGAGGGCGCCATGGGCTTGAGGGCTTGGATCTGGGCACCACTTCCTTGGGGATCTGTACTGGGCGCCATTCAACCTATCAGCTTGTGGGCTTGAGGTGCCTAGGGCCTGGTATGCTAGGGTGCCATCTCCTAGAGGGCTTGGGTGACATGAAGGGAGTCCAGATGTTAGGCTAGTGACTTAAGTGTGGGTCCACTGGTTCCTCCTCTTGAATGAAACACACACAACTCTTGACTAAACTAAAACAACTGAACTCAAATGAAAGAACTTAATGGACTTAGTGAATCCAACTGACTCACTATATTACATGACTCAAAAATAAATTCCATTACAGGACTCAAAATTGACCAACACATGACTTATAGAACAAATTGAAGCTTGAAGTCTATATCTGATCTGATGTCCCCATCAATTCTCCCGGGATGGGAGGAACTCGACCCTGTCGAGTAAGAAGATCGATCTAGCTCAGGTACTGCTTTGATGGGTTTGGGTTGAGGCATTGTAGATCCTCTTGAGTGATTCATGAATCCTCAGATCTCAATCGACCTTGCCAATGAACCAAGTGACTGGTAGCCTTTGATCTGGGTACTAGTGGCTTGGTCATCTAGGATACGCTCAATCTTTCCTCTCACAGGCTAAATTGATGTGGACACTCAGGATTGGGTTCGCTCTCAAAGAAAGGGTTAGGCTCAAACTCACTTGGTATCATTGCTGGCTCCCTATACTCAACTAAGTTTGAGATATTGAAGTATGAGCTTAATGCCTAATTAGGTAACTCAGGCACTAGGTCCAACTCTCTTTATCATTTTGATGGATCCAGCTTACAGGTATATAGCCTAATTGTTACAAAATTTTTCTAGCAAACTCTTAGACTCTTTTCAAGAATTAACCATATTTTTTTATAAAAACATTTCTTACATTAATCTTATGATTAATTCCTTATGCAGATCTTTAATCATGTAGTGCAAATGACACACAACAACTCCTATTGACATGCAGACAAAACACCTAATGCAGGCAAATAATTCATACCAACACTTATTGATATGCAAACTGGACTAACTCTAAACTATAGCTGTGGGTTTGACCCTTGGTCAAGTGGGTGACATACAGATGAGAACTTGACATGCATTCCTAACAGATGCCATAAGGTCATCCAAAAGTAAGATGCAAACATGACATGCATAATGAATGAATGCAATATGCTAATCTCAAGAAAATGCAATCTAATGGTCCTAGAAATGCTGGAAGTTTCTGGAAAGGATAGAAAATAAGAGGTGGGTTAAGGGTTAGTCTGGTAGGGTAGAAAGTAAGAAGGGGGTTCGGGGTTGATTGGATAGAATAGGATACAGGAAGGGGTGTCAGGGATTAGTCTTAGACTAATAAGGTTGACCTTACGGGGCTGTGGCATACCTACAGGGTCTGCATTATGGAGGAATAGGTCACTAATCTCTGGAAAGAGATTAATGGGAGTCAAAGGAGTGACTTTGTCCTGAGGGTACTGATTTATAGAGATCAAGTCCTTAATAAATTCTTTTGGTTCTTGGTTCTCAGGACTGGGCTATGTAATTGGGCTTTTTTCTAGTGGCTCCTCAGGTAAGAATATAATAGTAGGGTTGGGTTCCTCATTCTCTAACTGCTCTTCAACTACAGGTTCAGTCTGGGTGTAGTCAAGGAAACTAACTTTGGGTTGGCTTTTATCTGGGTATCTACTTGGTCAACTAATTATGGGTTGGTTTCTACTTGGGTATGGTCAGAGTCGACTAATTCTAGGTTGGCTTCTACCTGGGTTTCTATTGGGTCAACTAATTCTAGGTCTTTTATAGGTATCTCTTCTTCCTCTTCTTCATACTCATCCACTAAGCTCACATCAGCTTCATCTATCTCCTCTTCAAGGTCATTTTAGTGAAGCAATGGGGTGGTAGGAGGGGTTTGGCTAAGAAAAAATGACTAGTGGCTGGGGTAGGGATGGGTTGACTAAGAAAAAGTGGACTAATACTGGGCTCATATCTATGGGTACTAATCCTATGGGTTGCTTGGTTATTGGATTGGGTTATTTGGTTTATCTAGGTGGTCAACTGGGCAAACTGGTTTTGTGATTGGGTATTGGACTGGTTAATTGGGTAGTGGATTGGGCATTCAGTTGGTTCATCAGGTCAAATCGTTCAGTCATGGCTTTCATGAAGATCTCAAAGTTGGATTTCATGGCTAAACTAGGTTGGGGCTTAGACTGTTGATATTTGATTCCAAACCTAGTGGTCATGCAATCAATCACTCAAAGTGGTTTGGTGCAGTCAAGCATGCAAGGATCAGTATGTTCTAGGGTTTGCTAGACCTATAGCCAAAATTTAGTGGGTTGACTCAACTTACACTCAACTCAACAACTAATCTTTCCACTAGCCAGGTAGGGGGTGGGAGTGTGGGAGGCCCCCTTGCTTTCGCAGGGACCTAATTAAAGAACCACAACACCACTTAGGTCGTTTGACTCTGGACCCCCAGCCTTAGATACCAGATTCCAGTAATAGTTGGAGAATTGAATGCACTAGTTGGCTCACACAATTCGGACCCGACCTGTTGGTGCACCTAGCCAAAAATCAAGTCTAATTAATTTTAATTAAGGCTTAGGTTAGGATGATGGTGGTTGTTTTGGGCCCAGGATAGGTGATGAAATCCTGTCCTGATATGAGATATTGATTTGCCTTTAAGATTAGTTTAAAAGATGATGCACATTCAATGGCCCTGATGCAAACTAACAACAATCAGAAAAATAAAAATATTTTTTGGGCTTTTTATGAAATGTCAAGTTAGGTTTAAGTTAATTAGGTTAGCAAACAAAATTTGGCTTGGAATTGGAGGGGTTTGGCAGTTGGTTAGGTTAGATTCAGTCAAGTATGCAGAATTCATAGAATCAAAAAATTAGGATTTGGCTTGATGCAGAATTTGGCATAGTTTTTGATGCAGAAAAAATCTGAGAAAATTATAAAATAGAGGATGGATGGTGATGATGATTCCTATAAAATTTTATGCAAAACCAAATCAGATGATGGTGAAACTCCTAGGGTTTTCGGACTGTGTGCAGAAATCTCATGAATTCGGTTATGGTTTCTATGATGCCAAATCTTAGGACCTTTTAATTTATGTAAAAATAATTAAAAATTATAAAAATTATCAGGACAAAATAGAGGACACGTCGTACAAATTTCATAGAAAAATAAAATTCCTAGATGGATGAAATTGATCGAAATCTAGATCCCTAATGCAGAAGATAGGATGCAGAAAATCAGAGATGAAAATTTTTTGGTATTTTTGATGAAGATGCGACTATCCTAAACTAGCACTGATATCAAAATTGATGAGGGATGGGACTCTAATATGATGCATATAGATGAATGACATAAGAAGGATAAGAAAATTAGATTAAAGGAGCAATAAATTTTGAAGTTGTTTAGATTTAGTTCTCGAAAATAGCTAAGACTATGTTAGGATTTCATGCAACAGTTAGAATTCCTACCCACATGATAGAACTATCAACAAAATAAAATAAGTAAAAGATCCTAGGTCTAAGAAGGCCTATTAGGAGCATGTTCACCTTCAAGAAATCAGACAAAAAGAGATAAAAATTAGGTTTAACATACCAGGCAATAATTTCTAGTTGCTGTAGAAGAGATCGCTCCGCTCAGATCTATACTTGGATGATCTGGTCACATTCCTGCGGATCCGCTAGCATTTTATTAGCTTCGATCGAAGGCAAAGAAAACTTTATCCGAGGATGGTTTCACTAGAAGGATCCTACAAATGTCAAAGGTTAGAGGCAAGCAAGAAAGGGAAAAATAAAAAACTGGAGATCGGGTCGAAGGATGATTGGAAGATGGAGTTGCAGGGGTTGGTGGCCTTGGAGGAAGCTTTGAGCATCTAGATAATGGAGAGGGATGATGGTGGGCATCTTAGGGCTCTTGCTTGGATGGACAAGGGCTAGGGTTTAGTGGAAGAAAAAGAACAAGTCTCACACACACTTCCAAAGAACACAAATTATCATAAGAAAAACTCACCAGAGTTTATTTCATGAATAAGAGATTAGATTATAAGAGGGGGTGGGGTATTTATAGATTCACCCAGGGCCCTTTTCCTGTCAAAATTGGATTACAAGTTTGTATGGGACAAGGAGTACCGGGTTTAACTAGAATTATGAGTACAAAGTTTGATTGAAATTAGGAGGCCTAAATTCTTGTGGGACTTGGACATTGGACTTTTTGTAGAACATAGAAGCTTTGACTTTTCTCTATAGGTTTGGGCTGGGATGAAATCCTCTTGGGCTGCTTTGACTTTTCCACTCCCTAGTGGGCTTGGATGAAATCTTCTTTAACTAGGTCAAAGCCTAGGCATCTTGGATTGGGTCAAAGGCTTGGGCGCCAATTGCAGTGGGCTTGGGAGGGGAGGGTGCCATGGGCTTAAGGGCTTGGATCTGGGCACCACTTCCTTGGGGATCTGGACTGGGTGCCATTCAACAGTGAGCTTATGGGCTTGAGGCGCCTAGGGCTTGGTATGCTGGGGAACCATCTCCTGGAGGGCTTGGGCAACTTGAAGGGAGTCTGGTGCGGGCACCAGACTCAGAAGAAGACTTCAGGTCTCCATCTGGATCTCTGATTGACCTTGCCCGAAGAATTAGGATTTTTTGGTTTTGTAATAAGGGTTGACTTGGTCAACTCAATTTTTTTGAGTATGTATTTTCCTGCAATTTAAATTTTGTGGAGTCATGTTGACTCAGTACAAGTCCTAGTAAGTGGTCTAGGTCTTCTCTAGGATGCCACATTTTCTCCCAAGCCCAAGCAAGTGGGCGCCACACTCCCAGCCACATGCCAGAGTCCAGGAGGTGCCACATCTCCATCCCAGTGTCTTGGTCCCCACACCCAAGGGAGCAAGAATTTTTCTTGAAGCCAAAATCAAGAAGGCGCCCCATATATACCTTAAAAGGCCAAGCTAAAGGAGGAAAGAGGCATTTCTTGGGGAGCACTTCAAGGGGGCGCCCAATCCATGCCTAAAAAGCCCAAAGCAAAGTTGGGAAGAGCCATGACTTGGGGAGAAAGAAAAGGAGGTGTCCAAAAGAGTTGAGCCATGGAAGGAAAAATTTTTTTCTTGAAGAGCAAGGCTAGGAGGCGCCACCTACGTACCATTTGGAGCCACCAATCAATACTTATGGAAGCTCTTGGCTGGCCATATGAGAAGGATTTGATTCTACAAGCCTAATTTGAAGATCCATCCTATTAGTCCCACATGGGAAGATGTAAAACCCTGACCTCTTGTAAAGACCTATAAAATAAATCCCTCTTGTAAGTTTTAGAAGACAACTGATGAATGAATTCAAATTTCTATGTGAGCAACTTTATGTTTTTCTCTTCTGCACTTGCATCCAGGTGTTGAGCTCCGTGAGGGAGTAAATCTGGGTTCCCCAGGAACCTTGAGGAGGTGTGAAATCTCCAACCCCAAAACCCTAGGTTAGCCACTTCAACTCTAAAACCCTAGCCGCCCATCATCCTCTTCATTCCACCAAAACCCTAGCCTACCCCATCTCTCACGGCCCTTCTCTCCAAGTGGAGGCCGACCACCAGCATCCAGGTCCAGTTCGGTTGCTTCGAATACAGAGCAAATCCCAGAGGAAGCTAGATCAGCATCCAGGAGAATCAGGACTTCAGCAACATCAACTTTCAAGTTCTTCTATCTGGTAAATCCTTCCTTGAGTATCTGGTTCCATAAATTGTTCTTCTTCTTTCCCAGATCTTGAGTTCAGGAGAAGCCAACTCTGCCAAAGGACCAGTATTGGAGGATCCACTACGAAGATATCTGAATCCGGGGATCCAACAATCTGCTCAAAAGAGTCCTTCCACTAAACTCTATGAAGATCACTGCCTGGTCTGTAACCCTTCTCTTCTCTTTACTTTTGTCCTGTTGAAAGTTCAGAGCGAAACCTTAGGTCTGAGAGTTTCTCAACCCCCAGCGATCCTTTACTTCTGAACTACTCTGATAACTTAGTTTCTTTAAATTGTGCTTTCAATTATTACATAGTTTCTTTCAATTTAGTTTAACTTTTCTTTGAGTCAAAGCCGACTTCTAAAAATATAAAAAAAAAAAAGAATTAGTCTTAATTTACTACCGCATCGCATCATCTCTTTCGTTCTGCATCATTTTGGTATCAGAGCATTCGTTCTGCATCATTATGGTATCAGAGTATTCGTTCTGCATCAGAGTCCAGATATCGAGCTAGTGACTTGAGTGTGGGTCCACTGGTTCCTCCTTTTGAATGAAACATACACAACTCTTAACTAAACTAAAATAACTGAACTCAAATGACAAGACTTTATGGACTTAGTGAATCCAATTGACTTACTGTATTACATAACTAAAAATAAATTTCATTATAGGACTCAAAATTGACCAACACATGACTTAGAGAATAAATTGAAGCTTGAAGTCTATGTTTGATCTAATGTCCCCATCAGAGTTGACTTTGATAAATGGTTAGAAGCCATGAATTTCAAAATGGAGTTCATGAAAGTCGATGATGTATGGATATTCATTGATTCACCTGAAGGGGTAAAACCCATAGAGTGTAAATGGACTTTCAAAAGAAAAAGGGGCATAGATGGGAAGGTGGAGACCTATAAAGCTAGTTTGGCTGCTAAGGCATGTTATCAACATTATGGGATTGATTGTGATAAGACGTTTTTACTTGTGTCAATGCTCAAATCTATTTGGATTATGCTTGCATTTTTGGCATATTTTGATGTTGCAATCTGGAAAATGGATGTGAAAATAACTTTTCAAAATGGAGAGCTGGAAGAAGAGATGTATATGATATAGCTTGAAAGGTTCACATCTATAAATGAAACAAAGGTGTGCAAGCTTCAAAGATCCATTTATGGATTGAAGAAAGTATCTTGGAGTTAGAACATGCATTTTGATAAAGTGATCAAAATGTATGGCTTCATTAGAAATGGAGAAGAGCCCTGCATATACAAATAGACTAATGATTCAGTTATAGTATTTTTTTGTTTTATCTATGGATGACATTGTCTTAATCAAAAAAGATATTCCTACATTACAAGGAATAAAAGTATGGTCATCTTCTCAATTCTTCATGAAGGACTTAGAAAGAGCATTCTACATCCTTGAGATGAAGATCTACAGGGATATATCTAACAGGTTGCTAGGGTTATCCTAGTCCACGTACATTAAAACTATGTTGAAGTAGTTCAGCATGGTGAATTTCAAGAAAGGCTATCTTTCGATAGGCCATGAAATTAATCTCTCTAAGAAGGATTATCCGATAAGTCCTCAAGAGAGAGAGTATGAGTAGAATTTCTTATGCCTCAGCAGTGGGATCTGTTATGTGTGTTATGACATGTATTAGACCAGATGTGGCATACTCATTAGGAGTAGTGAATAGATACCAATTTGATCTAGGTGAGAATTACTGGAAGGTCATAAAAATCATCCTTAAATATTTAAGAAATACCAAGGACCAATGGTTCATTTATGAAGATTCTGACTTGAAACTAGTTAGTTATACTGACTCTTGTTTTCAGTTAGATAGGAAAGATAGCAATAATGTGTTGGATTATGTTTTTACCCTGAATGGAGAAGCTATTTGCTAGAAAAGTTCCAAGTAGCACATTATTGCTAATTCTATATGAGAGGTAGAGTATATTGCAACATTCGATGCTGCAAAGAAAGGAGTTTGGATATGGAAATTCATCACCGAGCTTAGAGTAGCACCCTCCATTGATGGCCCAGTTCTCTTATATTATGATAACACTGGGGCCATAGCTCAAGCGAAGGAACTAAAGACTCATCAGCGAACCAAGCACATTCTGCATTGCTTCCACCTTGTATAGGAAATAGTGGATTGAGGTGACATTGATCTTTAGAAGATCGATGGAAAGGAGAACTTAGCTAACCCATTTACTAAAGCCCTTAGAATCAAAGAGTTTGATGACCACAAGTGAAAGATGGATATTCAATATTATTTTGATTAGCTCTAGTCCAAGTGGTAGTTGTTAGAAAATATGTCCTATAGCAAATCATCCAGGTTATAGATGGTTGAGCTTTTTATAATTTATACATGAATCATTAATAAAATAAAAATTATTTTTGATGATTTATCTCTTATTACATCTTTCTTTGAACTCTTTTGAGATGAAATCTTTAGAACTACTTCAATTCGATAAAAGAAAGATTTATTGAGTAGTTCTTAAATAATACGACCAAATAATACGTTGTTACCTCGGATGGAAACATTTATCAAGCATAGGTCATTGTATGCCATATGAGTTGGTTATCCTCATAACCAAGGAGTGTAGAGATATTGGAATGGCATGCAGGTGAGTGTAGATGTACATTGTACCGAATATGACCAACTTTGTTGAGTACTTTGCTATCGAGAGGATTTTATAAAAGGATATGGGTATAAGTATCTCTCAAACCTGAGATTACCATGGTGACTTGCAAGCAACTCATTGTACTTAGATATTGGACTACCTAAATTTCTAATCTAGTAATGGAAGGTTACTGGTATAGTCAAGTACTTATTAAGTTAGTGATGAGTCAAGATGGAATTGACCACTCTAAGGTATTGGAGAAAATATATTACTATATTTCAATTTAGCAAGACTTTGGCCAGGGCAATCCTAGTTAGGAGTTACATGATTTGTTAGGTTGAGACATATCTTAATGCATTATTTAGGAGTTGGCAGTTGACTCTGAAATCATCTTAAGCATTGGATCAAAGGAATAAATTGAATGAAAACCATATGCCTGAGTTCTTGAATGTTGCTTTGTGAATATTCGTTCTGTTCAGACGTCAGGCACCATTGCTAGATGGTCATATTGATTAATTCAAGAATTAGTTCTTGGGCTATCAGCTTAGTGTTTGAACTTATGGGGTCATAAACATAAAAATTTTCTGACTGATCATGATATCTAATTAATGATTAATAATTATTCAATGATAAAATTAAAAATATAATAAACAATTAACCCTACATAAATATTAAAAATTAAAAATTAATTAATAATTAATTAATAATTAATTATAAGAGAATTAATTAGTAATTTGATTACTAATTAGTTTAATTTGATTGATCAAAGAGATTTAGATCAAGTCTAATTAAATTTGGTTTAATTGGATTTCACCCGATTAGGTTATTTGATGACCTAATCGCTAAGGTTTTCTAATTACAGTTAGATTTGGACTTGTGCTTAGTTAATTCTAGATTTAATTGAGATTTAATTAAGACTAATTGGTACCTAATTGGATTAGGTTCAACTTGGTTAAATTAGTTATAATCAAATTAGTTTTGGTTTCTAACTAATTTTAGTCAAAACTTGGTCAAACCCTAACCTAGTCTAACTTATTTTCTTTCCTAAAAACTCTGCATGCCTTCCTACAAATTTTTCATAAATTATTCATGAAAAAAAAATAATTTTTCTCATCCTCCCTCATTCCTATTTATATTAGAATTGGTTTGAACTAAATTTGGATTTATTTGAATTGAATTGGAGGAGTTCTATTGAAAATAGAACACATAGTCCTTTTCAAATAGTATTACCTTATCCTGATCTAATCCATCCTCTAATCAGCAAAATTTTACTTCAATTTTTTTTTATATATGTAACATTAAGAAACCTATTATCATAAAAAATCTAAAGTGAAATTACTAGGAAAATAAGAGGAAAAGGGAGCATGAATTATGATGGGCATGAGAGATTCTTTTAGGAGCAAGGGTTGAAGGAAGAGAGAAAATAAGAGAAAAATAGTAAAAAAAAGGTTCCTTATTTTTATTTTCTTATCATTGATTTATACATCTTCATCCTCTTCTTTGATTTCTTGGAAGGTTCAAGAAAGTCTAAGAAATAAATTATTTTCATCCATCCAATGGCCTTCATGCGGATCAAGCAGTCCGAGAGGTTGATCTCATTGGGGCTTTGTATAGATGATTCGCAGAGACTAGATAGCTTGTACAGCTACAAAGTGATGTGGAGATCCCTTACCACATGGCAATCATCGATCCATGATCAGGTATGAAACTAGATTTCATATTATTTATAGATTAGATCTATAACATGCATTGGATAGATTGATACATGCTAATTTTATTTTCTATATTACATATCATGTTACGATCTTGATTAGAGTTTATTAGAATTATTCTAAATATAAATTTTTTATTTAAAATTATTTTAAAATAGATATATTTTCACTATAAATTAAAAAAATATGCATGAAATCCTAGGTATTTTCTAATAGATAGTAATTTAGATTGCCACCCTTGCCAAAGGCAATCTAGATTGCCTCATGGGAGGCAATCTAGATTACTTGGTAATCTAAATTGTCATAAAAAAAGTCATACAAAATATAGTAATATGAAGGGGTTTATTTAAATTGCTGGCAATCTAGATAGATTGCTAGCTACCAAACACAATCGAAAATCCATCCAGTCAGCCATCCATTTGCTATGATCGTTCTATCACCATTATAAGAATTGTGCCATAAAAGCCAATCATTATACAAGCATTTCTATAATCTTCTAACTCATGTATAATATTTTTTATTAATAAAAGGCAATTGTTGATTCATCATACAACTACATCTTATCAAGATTATGATGAACACCATAAGTTAGGGCAATGAAATTAAGGTTATGATGGAGATCATAATGGTGAGATCTAAATTTCTATAAACTCTAATTTAAAATGTTCTTAGTCATTAGATTATCGATTCGGGAATCGATGTTTCCAGAAAGACTAGCACATCCATATATGCTCGATGAAGAGGGTGGTTAGTTTATAGCCACTTGTGTAGGGACACTAATACAAGGATGTGGATGCTCATTAGGATAGGAGTTCACTGAACTGATCTATCTCAAGAACATCTTATGGAAGTCTTACTACTTGTCAAAAGATGGTTCTCATAGTGGGAGTTGTGCAAGTGATCCTTAAACTTGAGATCACCATGGTTCCTTATGCTCATAAAGCCATGTTTTGGTCATTCATGACAAAAAGTTATGTACAGGGTGTTCTTAGATATGGTGGATGTGCATGATGGATGTGAGTGGATTAACAATAAATCAATCACTTTTAGTAAGAGGAGGACTTATTCCATGTAATCCCTTCGATTATTGACTCAGGATGTCTTTGATCAAAGTAGGATAAGATTAGATAGGATTTCTAATCTTTCATTGATCAAGTCTTTATTATCAAATTAAGATTCAAAAAGATTAAGTACTAGGATTTGATAATTCTCCATACCTATCACTTATTTAGGATAAAGAAAGATTGAAGGATTAAATTGCATGGTAACTTTTTATTTAAGGATATTTTGATAATTTCTACCAAATTCTTTATCTTTTGAGTAGGCATGACATGTTGCTAGATGTCAATCATGTCTTATAGATTTTCATGAATCAAATTGAAAGGATTCATGAGTCAATTTGGAAATTGGTTTGAATTGACTAACTTGGGTTAGCTCGATTTAACCTAATTAGGTCAATCGATTTTGATTGGATCGAAATAGCTTATATTGACTCCTGTCTTGATTTTGATGAATAACAAAATACTTAAATATATTTGAGTACTAACTGTGTGTTAAAAGTGTGTTTACCAAAATAGGGTACTCAACAAATCTGTTTTATGTTAAAAGTTCAAAGCTTGTTATCTTGTTGAAGAAACTAATTAAATTGATGGAATTTCAAGTTAAATGGACCTTGATATATAAGAACAACCTTGAAGAACTCAAATCTTGAAGTTGAAGAAGTTTCAGCAGAGTTTCAGCAAAGTTTCATGAAAGTTTTGGCCAAGTGTCGACTCATGGAAGTGAAGTGTCAACTCAAGGTGTCGACTCATAGAAGCTTGAGCTGATACGCAGAAGAAGTTTTAGATGGCATGCATGAAGTATTGACCCATGAAGCTCAAGTGTCAATTCATGTGTCAACTCAAGTGTCGACTCAAGACCTGAGACCAGAAATGATATAGACATACTGAATTCAAGTCTTTCCTCAAGTGTCAACTCATGAAGAAGAAGTATCGACTCAAGTATCGACTCACTAGAAGAAGTGTCGACATACTAGTACATTCTAGAAAGCTTCAGAAAAAACTTTTGTTCTAGTGTCGACTCAAGTGTCGACTCATGACCTAAAGTGTCAATACTTGTAGGTCTAGATTAATAGTAATAGCTAATTTTTTGAAGTGCAAAAATGGTCCCTTTCACCCCTAACAGCTATTTTTACCTCTCCAACGGTCAAAAATGGTCATTAAGGCCTGGAAAGATATTTAAAGTGAACCAAACTCAAGAGGAAAGTGACTAATGAGGAATTAAAGAGAATTCATTAAGAGTTCATTACTTTTGAGTGAAGTTGAGCCTTTAAGCATTCAAGAGCATTCAAGGAGCATTCAAGTCCAACTCTCAAGCACTCATTAAGGTTTGAACAACTTGAAGACAAGCTTTCTCTATAGCAATCAAAGAGCTTCAAAGAGATATTTGCTTTATTTTTTGAAAGCTTATTGTATTCTTACTTTAAAGTCAAATATGTTGTTGTTCCTAGTTTCAAGTAGTTTGAAACTAGTGTTTAAGTTGTTAGTGAGCTTTGTTTTAAAAACCAACTTAAGTTGTTGGTGAGCCTTGTGAAAACCAACTAGGTTTTTGGTTATCCTAGAAAACCAAGAGATTTTTGGTTAGCCATGTAAAAACCAAAGGGTTGTGATTAGTGAGCCCAGAAAATTAATCGCCTGTAATCAAGTTGGATTATAATGAAACTCCCAAGTGGACCTTGGGGAGTGGATGTAGGTGCTTTGTTATGCACCAAACTATTATAAATTTTTGAGTATTTGTGATTACTTCTCTTTTCTTGCATTTGCTTATTATTTTCACTATATTTTAATTATCAAGCATACAAACACTTGAAATCACTAGCACCTTCATTGTTTTAAATTAGCACATACTTGCAACAAGTTTTAAAAATCCAATTTACCCCCCTCTTGGGTTGCTTTGCCGGGCAACAAGTGGTATTAGAGCCACGTACTTGACTTATAGGTCTAACTGCCTTGAGTTAAAGATCTATGGCAGCCCCTTTAGGTTCTAGTATTGTTGAGGGTCAAGCCTCAAATATACCATCTTATTTTAATGGCACAAATTACACATATTGAAAAACTTGCATGAGAATTTTTATGCATTCTATTGATTACAATTTGTGGAAAGTTATTGTTAAAGATCCTTATATTCCTTTAGTTGAGATTAATGGCATTTTCATTCCAAAACTTGAAGAGGATTAGGATAAAAATGACATTAAGCAATTAGAGCTTAATGCTAAGGCAATGAACTTGCTCTATTATGTATTGGATCATAGTGAATTTAATAGGATTTCCACAAGCATCACTACGAAGGAAATATGTTATACACTTGAGGTTACTCATGAGGGTACCAATCAAGTAAAAAATACAAAAGTGAATATGCTTGTACTACATATAAGATGTTTAGAATGGAGTCTAATAAATCTATTACTGATATGTATACTAGATTTACTAATATTGTAAATGGTATGAGAAGTCTTAGGAAAATAATGTCTAATGCTGACCTTGTAAATAAAATTCTTAGGTCATTGCCAACATCTTGGGATCCGAAAGTCACAATAATTCAAGAAGCTAAAGATGTTGAGACACTTCCCTTGGAGCAACTTGTTGGTTCACTCATGACTTATGAGTTGAACATGAAGCAAAAGGCAGTGGATGCGGATAGAAAGAAGAAGCGGATAGCATTCAAATCCACTGTACTAGATGAACCTTCAAGTGAAGAATCTGAGGAAGGAGAAAATGAGGATGAAGATGCACTTATTGCAAGAAAATTCAGAAGATTCATGAGAAAGAAAACATTACCTTACAAAAAGAAGCCTCAGCCTAGCAAAGAAAAAGGAAAAGAAAAAGAAAAAGAGAAGGAGAAGGATCAACCAATTTGCTTCGAGTGCAAGAAGCCTAGACATTACAAATTTGATTGTCCTCTCCTCAAGAAATCCAAAAAGAAGTTTAAAAAGAAGGCAATGATGGCTACATGGAGTGACAGTGAAGACTCCAGCTCAGAGGAAGAACAACCAGAAGTAGCCAATCTTTACCTTATGGCTCAAAAAGATGAGGTACAATCTGAATTTGAACTTGATTTTATATTCGATGAACTTAGAGATGCTTTTGATGAACTCATACATGAATACAAATTACTGAAAATTTAAAATAAAAAGTTGAAGGAGCATGCTAATTCATGTTCTCTAGAAAACACTAATCTTACAAATAAAAATAATGATTTAAAAACTAAGATTGATGTTTTAGAAAAATAAAAGAATGCTTTATCCATAGAAATAGAAGTTTTGAAAAGATCCAAGGCTATTGTTACAAATAATGAGCTTTTAAAGAAAAACATTGACCTTGAGGTAGAAAATAAGAAATTCAAAGAAGAGCTTGCCAAAGTTAAACCTTTTGTTAAAAAATTTACATTCAGTTCTAAAAAGTTAAATTTATTATTGAACAATCAAAGAGCTATGTTTGATTAAGCAAGATTAGGTTACAAACAGCAAAAAAAATAAAAATTTTTCAAGAATTTTTTTATTCCTGCATCATCTAATGTTACTTATTTTAGTTGTAAAAAATTTGGGCATAAAGCATATCAGCGTAATCTAAGAAAGTTCAATAATTCTAGAAAGGTTTGGGTTCCAAAAGGAACCACCCTTAGACTAATCCTAAAGAATCCAAGATAGCTTGGGTACCTAAAATGAAAACTTGATCTATTTTACAGGTATGTCTTGCAACCAAAGAAAAGAAAAGATTATGGTATCTTGATGGTGGTTACTTAAGATACATGACAAGAGATGTAAAGCAATTCACATCTCTTAAGGCTCTGAATGGAGGGAGTGTAATTTTTGGAGATAATGGTAAAGAAAAAATTATTGGTATCGATAAAGTTTACATCTTTCCTTTTAATTTTATTGATAATGTTTTACTAGTTAAAGGATTAAAGCATAATTTACTTAGTATTAGACAGTTTTGTGATAAAGGCTTTAAAGTAGTTTTTGAATCATCTCTTTGCATGGTATCTAGCCTGATAATAATGGAATAAAATTCATTAGACATAGGCATGGCAACTTCTATCTCGTTAATCTTGATAATTTACCTTTACATAATGGTGAATGCCTAGTTATAATAAATTCCATAATTAATAAGACTAGTTGGCTTTGGCATCATAGATTAGGTCATGCAAGCATGCATCTACTTTATAAATTATGCAAAAAGGATTTAGTTAAAGATTTACTAAAACTTAGATTTGAAAAAGATAAAATTTGTGAAGCTTGTCAATTTGGAAAACAAACAAGAACATCTTTCAAAACTAAAGGAATGGTTTCAACTTATAGGCCACTAGAACTACTCCATATGGATCTCTTTAGACCAACTAGGACCATAAGCATAGGAGGCAAGAGATATGGACTAGTCATAGTGGATGATTTTTCTCGATTTATATGGGTTTTATTTTTAGTACATAAAGATGAATCATTTTTTGCTTTCACGAAGTTTTATCGAAAGGTTTTAAATGAAAAAGGTACTTCAGTTGTTTGTATTCGAAGTGACCATGGAACATTATTTGAAAATCAAGATTTTAAAAATTCTTATAATGAAAAAAGAATTGAACAGAAGTTTTCTATACTTAGAATACCTCAACAAAATGGAGTGATAGAAAGAAAAAATCATACTTTAGATTTAGAAGAAATAGCATGCACAATGCTTTGTGAATTATTTACCTAGATATTTTTAGGTAAAAGCCATTAATACTGTTTGCTATATTTTAAATCATGTTTTAATCAGACCAATTTTAAAGAAAACTCCATATGAGCTTTGGAAAGAAAGAAAACCAACTTTAAAGTATTTTCGGGTTTTTGGTTGCCAATGTTTTATTATGAATAATGGAAAAGATAATTTAGACAAATTTGATGCCAAGTCAGATGAAGGTATCTTTTTAGGATACTCTACATGTAGCAAGGCATACAGAGTTTTTAACAAAAGAACACTTGTTGTTGAAGAGTCTATGCATGTAGTATTTGAAGAGTCTTCTAACAAATCCTCTAGAAAAGAGGATATTTCTGATGAATGTGCAGGTGTTAAAAGACTTAAGAAGCTGACTTTGGATGATCCCCCTACCAAAGAAAGTGAAGAAGATCAAAGCAAGAAGAATGAAGAAGAAGCCATAAGATCTTCACCAAAGGATCTACCCAAGGAATGGAGGTATGCTCATGGACATCCTAAGAAATTAATATTAGGTGATCCATCAAGAGGGGTAAGAATTATATCCTTTATTAGAAATGAATGTAACTATATTTCTTTTGTTTCACAAATTAAACCTAAATATATTGAAGAAGCTGAAAAAGATCTTAACTGGTTGATTGCTATGGAAGAGGAACTAAATCAATTTGAAAGAAATAATGTTTGGATACTAATAGAAAGACCAACTAATGCTTCCATAATTGGTACTAAATGGGTGTAAAATTAGATAAAAATTGTATAGTAACTAGAAACAAGGCTAAACTAGTAGCTAAGGATTATAATCAAGAAGAAGGAATTGATTTTGATGAAACCTTTGCTCTAGTAGCTAGACTTGAAGTTATTAGATACTTTTAGTATTTGCATGTTTTATGAATTTCAAACTATTTCAAATAGATGTTAAAAGTATATTTTTGAATGGTTATATTGCTGAAAAAGTTTTTGTTGAAAAACTATCTGGTTTTGAAAATCATGCATATCTTGATCATGTTTTCAAATTACACAAAGCACTTTATGGTTTAAAACAAGCCCCCCATGCATGGTATGAGAGACTTAGTAAATTTTGATTAAAAATGGTTTTACTAGAGGTCATGTCGATACTACTCTATTTTTAAAGAAAAAGAATGATAATCTTTTAGTAGTACAAATCTATGTTGATGATATCATCTTTGGTGCCACTAATGAATCTCTTTGTCAAGAATTTGCAAAGCTAAACAGGGAGAGTTCGAGATGAGCATGATGGAAGAATTGAGCTACTTCCTCGAACTCTAGATTAAACAAACAAGTGAAGGGATCTTCATCAACCAAGCTAAATAAACAAAGAAGATCTTGAAAAAGTTTAGGATGGAGAAGACTAAACCTATCAGTACACCTATGAGCCCTTCATGTAAGCTTGATAAGGATGAATCTGGTAAGAAAGTTGATTAAAAATTTTATAGAGGCATCATTGGATCATTACTATACTTAACTGCTACTAGACCAGATTTATGTTTGGTGTATGCATGTGTGCTAGATATTAGTTTGAGCCTAAGAAATCACATTTATTGGTTGTTAAGAGCATACTTAGATATTTATTTGGTACTATTGATATTGGTTTGTGGTACTCTAAGAATTCAGCTATTAATTTAATTGCATATTCTGATATTGATCTTGGTGGCTATAAGTTAGATAGAAAAAGTACTTCTAGAACCTATCAATTTCTTGGAGTTAACTTAATCTTGTGGTTTAGCAAGAAACAAAATTCAGTTGCACTATCCATAGCTGATGCTGAATATATTGTAGTTGGAAGTTGTACTCAAATCTTGTGGATTAAGCAACAACTTGAGGATTTTGGCATTAAACTAACGATGACACCAATTAGATATGACAATACTAGTGCTATAAACTTAACTAAAAATCCTATTCAATACTCTAGAAGTAAGTACATTAAAATTAGACATCATTTTATCAGGGATCATGTTCAAAATAATGATGTTATGCTTGAATTTGTTTACACTGAAATGCAATTAGCTGATATACTAACCAAGCCACTTATGAAGATCAGTTCAGTATGATTAGAAGAGAATTAAGGGTCATGAATCTTTTTGATTGAATTTTAATCTCTTCATGACCTTTCAAATTCTCCTTGAAGATTTTTTAATCAAATATCCTTGAAAATCTTGACTAATCATTCATAGATCAATGAAATTAGTTTTTATAATTTTCTATGATTTTTTTTTCCTTTTTTTTTGGATTTTTGTCGAAGTGTCGATACTTGTACTGAGGTCATGAGTCGACACTTGAACAGTAGGAATCTGAGAACAAAAAATGAAAACAATCATTTTCTCTCATTTTTTCTTCCTAATCTTTGAGCCGACTCATCCATAAACAGTATCTCATCCTTCGTTTAACTTCAATCATTGTTCCAACTACCTAATTTTTTGTTTAAGCATGTTTCTTCCCTATTTTTCATTATTCTTCTCTAATTTTTCATGGTTTATCATGAAATTCTTGTCCATTTCACCCTATATTGCTTCTTTCCCTATTCTCATGAGAGTTAGGTCCCAGAAAACAAGTTGTTAGGAGACCTCATCAGTTACACAGGATACCGAGCGGTGCATGAAGGCGTGGTACAAGGTTTCGACACCAAAGTCACCAGTTCAGCAGAACATTCTCATCAGTGTTGGGAATAGTGTCCTAAAGCCAATCGTCTAGGGTGTAGATGGTTGTGCTATTTTGTAATTGTATATGAATTCCTTAAATGAATAAAAGTTATTCTTTTGGCTATTCATCACATGTGCATTTTTTTGAAAAGAACTCTGGTGTGATGAAGTCCTTAGAACAACATTATATTTGATACAGAGAAGATGTATTGAGTAGTTTTTAAACTGGTTCAAAACCAAAGGATACATTGTTATAGAACAACGATGCATCAAGCATAGGTTGTTGTATGTCACATTGGTTGGTTGTTATCTTAACCAAGGAGTGTAGAGATACTGATATGACATACAGGTGAAATATATGATGTCTCACTAAACGTGACCATCTATGGAGCTCCCTTCTGCCAAAGGGTTTCTTGCGAAGGGATATGGATATATGTGTCCCTCAGATCTGAGGTCACCAAGGTAGCTTGCAAGCAACTCATTGTACTTTGGTATCGGACTACCTGAATTTCTAATCTAGTGATGGAAGATTTCTAAGTATAGTCAAGTACTTGTGGAGCAATGGTGGATCAAGATAGGATTGACCCTTTCAAATGGTTTGGAGTGAATGACTCATTATGTCTCAATTTAGCAAAAGCTTGGCCTAGGTAGTTCTTGTGAGGAGTCACAGAACTTGTAAGGTTGAGACACGATCTAATTGTACTAAATTAAGGTTGGCAGTCAAATCCTAGGTCATCTTGAGCATTATGAGATTAAAGGGATGAATTATGCGATAACCATATGCCAGAGGTTTTACAGAGTTGCTCTACATCTTCGACCTATCTGGATGTCGGGTATTATTGCTAGATGATGAATTTGACTGGTACTGAAAACGTTCTAGTACTACCAGCTTAGTGTTCGAAACTATGGATCACATACCATAGGGGTTTTTACTTGATCTAAAGGCCGATCGATGATTGAGAATTATTTAGCATCACTATGGGTTCAATATGATTGACCATGATCCAAATGTCGATACTTCCATAAGTCGACACTTGGCTGTGATGAGGATTTTTCACTAATTCAATTAGTAAATTTTTGGAGGTCTTATTTGTAATATGATTGTAATCTGATGGGTCAAGCCAAATGTGATTTGGCTTAGGATCAAATTAGATTTGATTTGTCATACTCACTTTCCTTTAAAAGATTCAAATTTAAATTTTGAATTCAAATTTTAATTCTTGGCTGAAATTGGCTCCAAGATTTATTATGGAATGCATTATTTGGAATGCATATTTTCTCCCATATAAACCTAGTGCTAATTTAGTTCAACCCTTAACCTTCTCCCTCAATCACTCCTCCTTTCATATCTCTCTCCCTCTTTGCTGTTACTATAAATAGGTGTCTTTATAAAGGCAGCAGAGTTAGTTGAGGTTGACTTTTGCTGGACTTTTCTAAGAGAAGGAGGGAAGGTATCCTTAGAGTGGGGTTTGAGAGAATTTGGATTTGGGTGTGAGCCTACCTAGCAATCAAGCTAGGATTTAGGAAGAAAGGGTTAGTTGGGAAGGGTTCCATTTCTACTTCTCCCCATTGTTCCCCAACCAGATCTTTTGGTAGCTTCAAGAAAGTCTTACTGGTCCAAGGAAGGAAAAATCGGCCTCAAGAATCTTAAGGAGCTAGCACTCCAAGGGAGTTGATTGGGATCGAGCCCTGGTGTGAACTACCTATAGAGGCCAGACATTTGTGTGGCTCAGCAGCCCTTCATCATCTTGATATCTCTACATGCACTTTTATTATGTCAGATCTTGTTGTATGCAGATTGGTAGGTCGACTTGATCGATCTACCAAGTCTTTCACTGTGCTGTACTTTAAAATAGTTTTAAAATAGAATCTGTCTACCTGCTATGCCTTTTAAACTTTCATTGGTATCAGAGATAGATTGTTGTAGCATAATAATAGTAGCATGTTAAGTTATCATTATCTTTCCTCATAAAGTACTTGCATTAAGATGGATTTGCCATGGCCGTCCGGTCATAGGAGAGAAGTATAGTTTGAAGGCCATCACTTCCCATTCAATAGGGTTCTCCTATAGCATGTAGGGGTACCGTTGCATCATGACCTTATGAAGAAGAAAGTGAGAGATTTGATAGGTTAAAATATTTTTAATCTATGGATGTTTGATCTAAAAACTTTGAATAGTTCAAGTAAAATGCATGAATTTGAAGTCACTATTTTCTGCCCTAATAAACGAGCCGACTCGACCCCTGCTTGAGCTGACTCATTTTTGCAGATAGAATAATCTGTCTGTTTTATGTTCTGGATGAGCCGACTCGATCCCTGCTCAAACGACTCATCTCTGTAGATAGAACATCCTGTCAGTTTTTAGTTCTGGATGAGCCGACTCACATTCTACATGAGTCGACTCAACCAAAAAATCCTAAAACAACGAATTCAAATTCTATATGCTTGTAAAATTATTTTACAATATAAATTAAAATTGTTTCAATTTATGAAGATTATTGAACTTAATTAAGAATTAAGTTACCCTGAATGACAAAGTGATCTAGAAATATGATTCAAAGACTCCAAGTCATTTCAATAGCCTTTTAAGGGTCATGGGTTAGCTTCAATTAGGTCCTTAATTAGGTTAGACCTAAGTTTAGATGAATGGATCAAATAGAGAACTAATCTAATCAAATGTTGAGTTAGGATTTCTTCTCTATAGATCTCTCTAATAGTTATATTGATTAGTCCATAAATCTAAATGGACCTGATTTGTAGCTCAGTAGTCAATCTGAATCTTTAAGCTAGTCTAATCGAGTCTGATGAACCAATTAGTGTCTAAGGTAAGTATGGCATTTGATCATGGTTCTATGGGGCCATCTCTTACCTAGCCAACCCAGTTAGTGTCTAAGGCAAGATGATTAATGGCGGAACCCATCCCATGATCTCACTTACCTGGCCAATGTGGTCAATCATAATTGATTATGTAGCTCATTGATTCGTGTTAACCCATGTCACCTAAGGTTAATCGATCTTGACTGATTTAGGTGCCCATGGATCATTAGTTTCTGAAACCCTCTTTTATGACTAATGTAGTCAGTGGGAGTTGATCCATGTCTCTAATCGATTTCATGTGTCATATTAAAGTTAAACCCTCTAAATTATTAGGTCCATAAAAGGATAAAGTTATGGGGATAACTAAGTCCTAGCCTCCTATTAAGTGGAATGGTAATGGATCCAATAGTTGGGTGTTCATCGATAGATCTAAAGATTGGGTGTCCATCTGGCTATTAAAATTGCCATTCCTAATATGATGGCTTAGTGTGACTTTCTTAACGATGGTCAGGTGGGCCGGCCAAAGTCAAGCTTGACTATTTGTTGGTTGGAAGCATTGAATTTTGTCATGTTAATGGTTGAACCTAATCGGGACCTTCAATAGGAGGTCCAAAGGCTGATTGAAGTGCACCTTGGGGCAAAATCTAAATACTTGAAGTTACTTGGAGAAGTAATTGGTTAAAGAATCTACCTTTAGATGCGCATGGGTGGGCCAGCCAAAGTTAGGCTCATGTGTTGTCTATTCGATTCTAGTACCCACTAAGGAATTAAAGTTATTTCTCGGATCGGAGATAGAGGCTACCAATTTGAACAAAATAGTGGGCAGGCTTTTAGACTAAAGTCCATATCTTTGGGTTAATAATCATATACACTAACAAGTTTTGGTTTTCCTTTCAGATGTCTTCCAACTTGTAGCTCTGATCTCTTCTCGATAATGAGAAGCTCAAGGGTCCCAACTTCGATAGTTGGTATCGAAGGCTCAGAATTGTCCTAGAGCATGAACGGATCTTATATGTGATATCGGATATGGTGCTTGAAATCCCTGCTTCCAATGCTCAGCATTTTGTTAGAGACACTTTTGTTACCCAGTAAGCAACTCAAGAGTGGGGTGAATTGGGTTTCTAAAAACTATTTGCAAGTATGTGTGCCAGTTCAATAATCAATTCAAGTGTTAATGAGATGTAAGTGTTGTGTGCTCTTAAAGAGTATGCAGTAGAAACTTAAATTGCAATGAAGGTAAGAGCAAATAGAAAGAAGCAATCAATCACAAACACAAGTCAAGTATAGTGGTTCGGTGCTCTTAAAGGTACATACGTCTACTCCCTAAGGTCCATTAGGAATTCACTATAATCACTCATGATTACAACCAATTAGTTTTCCGGGTTCACTAGTCAAAATCTCTTTTGGTTTTCACTAGGCTTAACAAAAGAAACCTCCTGGTTTTCAAAGGTTAACCAAAAATCTCCTTGGTTTTCAACTAGGCTAACCAAAAACCTCCTTGGTTTTGTTCTTAGGCTCACCAAAAATCTTGATACAACAAAGTATGAATTGAAGTAAATAATACAAGAAAAGCTTTCTAATAAAAAGCTGTTATCTCTTTGAAGCTTGATAAAGATGCTTGTCTTCAACTCGATGAAGCCTCAATAATGATCAAAAGTGGTTGGACTTGAGTTCTTTTGATTGCTTTGAATGCTTGAAGGCTTCTTTTACTTGGAAGTAGTTGTTCTCAATGAATGTATGAGTGAATACTCTTCTTTTTCTTTCTTTTTCACTTCCTTTTCTTATTCTCTTTTGTTCCATTTGAATCTAATTCACTTAAATACCATCCCAAGGCCTAAATGATGATTTATGACCGTTAGAGACATGGAACTAGCCATTGGGGGTGAAAAGGATGAGTTCTACATTTAAAAAAACTAGCCATTACTATTCCTAGAACTCCAAGTGTCGACACTTCAGGCTGTGAGTCGATACTTATGGTCGACACTTAAATCTCATGAGTCGACACATAGTTTAAAATTCTGTATTAAAGCTCTCTGAAATTCTCAGGTGAGTCGACACTTCATCTTGTGAGTCGACACTTGAGGTGAGTCTTGAATTTCAGCTTGTTCTATAAAAAATTTATCTCAGGCTTTGAGTCGATCCTTGAGTCGACACTTAGGGTCAACATTTGTGAAGCATGAGTCGACACTTCAAGCATGCCATCTGAAACTCTTTTTAGCATACAGGCTTGAATCGACACTTACACTGTCATGAGCCGAACTTGAACTATGAGTCAACACTTGCTGAAACTTTTTCAAAAATGACTGAAACTCTGCTGAAACCTTTTTGAATTTGACTCTTTAAATTCTTTCATGCAAATCTTAAATACTTAAGTCCATTAATGATTCATGTTTCATCCAAAGAAAGGGCTTTTTCAATCATTTGACAAGCAATTCAATTTAGCTAATTTGATGAGTACCTTTTTCTATTAAAAATATACTTCAAAGAACTATTAGTACTCAAATATACTTAAGTATTTTGTTAATCATCAAAATCAATAATGTAGTTAACAATCTCTCCCTTTTTGATGATGACAAAACCTTTGAGTATATTTCATATAATAAGCTCTTAAATTTTTTTTTTAATTAGTATAAAGCTTAAGTGCAATTTGTATCAGAGTAAAGGAAAAGTCAAAGTTTAAGTCTAAGAGCTCATTTGAATTGAATTAGAGCTATAAGGAATATCAAAGCTAAAATTACATGTACCATGATACTCTAAATATGTATCAGAGTTAAAACATACTTTAAGAATAAGAATTTCATCATGGAAACATAATGAATGTAATCAATAGAAAATATTTGAATAACAGATTAAGAGTATAGATACTCTCCCTCAAAAGGTGATGCGAAAAACTAATTTTCAAAGAGTTTTCATAAACCGAAAAGCTGATTTCAGAGATTTTGCAAGAAATTTTAGCATAGGAAAGATTACTCCCCCTCACTCATTGCTCTAATCTTTTCTTTTTATTGAACTCATTATCTCATTTTACTCTTCTTTTACTCTCACTCTCCTCCTTTTTACTCTTATTTTTCTCTCCTCCTTTTTACTCTTATTTTTCTCTCCCACATCAAACTACTTTTCATTTTATTCTCCTCCTTTACCATTTACCATTTATTATTCATTCTTTTCTCCTTTATCTCTCACTTATCTCTCCCCCTTTTTATCATCATTAAAAAGGGTTAGAGAGAAGAAAGGATAAAATGAAGATGCAATAAAAGAGACTAAAACAAAATCAAGAAACAGTGATAACATCAGAAACTGAAAGAGAGTATTTATAAATAAGCATTGATATAAAAATTTCATTCATCGATACCAAATTTCATACATTGATACAAACTTTCATACATAGAACAAGATGGTAAACAAACATAGATGCATACAAGTAGAGCTAGAATGTAAGCTAACTAACATAGAGACTATCCTACTAAAAATTCTCCTTATTAGAGGATCCAATCTCAATCGGTCCAGTATCTCTAGAAGGACAGGATCGCAGCCACATCGATCGAAGATCAGAGAGTTTGGTTCGGGTAGGTCTCGATATGTCATGACGACCTCGTCCTCTGCATCTGACATATGCTCTGCCTCTGGCTGGTATAGAAGAGGTGGAGGCAATATTAGTAGCAAGAACAGCACCTATCGGAGTGGCTGTATCAAGAGGCAATCCAAGAGTATGGTCAAAGACAGGTTTGGAATTAGGATGGTGGAAACTAGGGGTATAAAATCCAAGTTCCCTGATAAGTGAAGATGTATGCATAGATGAAAAATGTATGACTGTTTTATCTAAAGATGGAATGATAAGAGTGGGTGCAGGAATGGAAGGAGGATGTGGATCAAATCTGGAAGGTGAGGATAAGATCAGAGTCTGAAGATATAATCGAGAAGGATCAGGAATGGGGCTCCTAGGAACATCTGCTACTGTCTCCAGCTCTGGCTCTGTTATGAAACCTATCACATCAAACTCTATGGAGTCAGACTGATCATCTGCTATATCAGGTCCTGGAGCTGATGGTGCTAGAGGTGGATCAAATGTAGATGAAGGTGGAGGAGCTATACTCGATGAAGCTCTAGCTAATGCAGATAAAATAGCAGAGATGCCATCACTCAATCCTCGATGGCTCTCCCTCATCTTCATATGCATCTGGTCAAATCATTATCTAATAACCATAATCTCAATCTCTATGCAAGTGACCATGTCCTCTAAACTATCTCTAGCATCAGGGATATCTATCTATGTAGGAGTGGCTGGCTCGGGATGAGGAGCAGGCTCTGGCTATGCCGTAGGCTCGGGCTATGCTTCAGAAGTCTCTCTGTGTAGCTTAGATGGCCGTGCCTTACCTGAAAAGATACACTCCTCCTTTGCCACCTCATCATCTCTATTAGTGGCCTAACCAGATAATGCCATCTCCACTAGCCTCTGACTAGGTGTTACCCCATCCTATGAAGAGATCTGATGTCATAGATATTTGTGTGTAGCAGCTGTCTATAAGGCTCGTCATCTATGACCACTCCATAAATCCTAAAGAGTAATGTTAATTCCATCCCGTAGGGTAGACAGAGTCTCTAGCTGATCGACACCTCTGTCAACTGATGTACCATAAGCACTAGGAGGCATACCAGAGTGCGCTATACTAGAGACACCATGACCAATAGCTTATGCTCTGTGATGAAGTCAAATCATCTGATCTTCGACAGAAGAATCCGAGCTACAATATGGTGCAGTAACCTCATCTCAAGTGACAGTCTCAAAGCAATTACAGTGGCTCCCTCAAGAAGATCGTCTGTCTCAAAAATACATTGGAGTCCACTGAACCCGTCCACTAGAGCATCCATAATAGATCCTCTCATAGGAATGTCCCATACTCGGCTCAGAATCTCTGCAGATATGAGAATATCTCTACCACGAACCTGTGCTATCCAGCCATCACTACCTCGGGCAAGTGATCCATAGAACTCTCTAATTAGTCTCGGTAGAATCTCTTTAATAATGAGCAAAAAGGTGCTAAATCAGCATCCCTCAGCCACTGTCCAATCCAGAAGTGCTGCTGGTTTAGGAAATTGAAGTCCACTCGATGACCACCAACGACAATCTTCGAGCCCATCCTATTTGCTACAGAAATAGAGGGTCTGGCAGGAATATCAGTCTCATCTGCTGCTTTATTATCATGCCTAGCCTTAGTTCTTCTCTCTTCCTCCTAAATGGATGGTCTAGGATGCTAGACAACTTATTTTCTAGGTCCTATTTTAAGAAAACAAGGGAAGAAAGAAAGGAAGGGAAGAAAACTAGAGTTTTTACAGTGAAAAGAAAAAAAAAGATAATGAAACTTGATGAGGAATAGTAGAAAACCAAAATGAACCTATCCCAAATGAAGAATCAAGTAGTTGGAACTAAAATTGGAGGGAAGGAGATGATGGAGAATTGTTTAGGGATGAGTCAGCTCGAATTAGAATGAAAAACTTGAAGAAAATACTTTATTTTCCCTATTTTAACTCGGTCTATCGCCGTTCAAGTGTTGATTCATGACACAGGGTCAAGTGTCGACACTTCCAGGTGTCGACACTTTCAAGTATCGACACTTCGACTTAAAATCAGGAAAAAATAGAAAAAGAACCATTGATCAAAATAGAACAGGATTTCAAGGAATTTAGAGAGATTAAACATGATTTACAAGCAATTTTGATCAATTAAGAGTTAAAGATTGTGAAGAGATGAAAATTTCAATCAAAAAGCTTGATGACCCCTAACTTTCTTCTAATCATACAGAATTGATCCTCTTGGAGAGGTTTAGTCAATATGTCAGCTAGTTGCATTTTAGTACATACAAATTTAAGTATAATATCATTATTTTTAACATGATTTCTAATAAAATGATGCCTAATTTCAATGTGTTTACTTCTAGAGTGTTGAACATGATTTTTAGTTAAATTTATAGTACTATTATTATCACATCTTATGGGTGTCTTAGTTAGTTTAATTTCAAAATCTTCAAGTTGTCGCTTAATCTACAAGATTTGAGCATAATAACTTCCTGATATAATATACTTAGCCTCAGCTATGGGTAGTGCGACTGAAGTTTGTTTCTTGCTAAACCTAGAGATTAAGTTAACTCCAAGAAATTGGCAAGTTTCACTTGTGCTTTTTCTATCTAGTTTACACCCAGCAAAGTCAGCATATGAATAAACAAGTTCTGCTTGTGCTTTTTCTCTTTCCATAGTTTGACACTAATTAAAGTCAATTATTTTTACTTGTTCATACATTCTTGCAAATACAGTTATACAAGTAAACGTAAAGTTTTATCTTACTTTGTTAGGCCCAATGTTTTGTCATTATCAAAAAGGGAAAGATTGTTGACCCCATAAGTGATTTTTATGATAACCAAATATTGGAGCATGCACATTTATTTCTAATAACTCTTCAAGTGTTTTATAAGTTTTTGTAAGATGGTTTATTTGTTTAAACTTCAACTCCTACATCTTTGTTTCTTGCTTGAGTTGTGTTGTAATTTGATTTTGTAAAGAAGAACCCAATGAGAAAGCTAAGAAAAAATTCATATAAAAAGGGTTACTTTTGCTTGTGTGTGCCTTAAATTATTTTGGGTTGGTCTGCTTAAAAAATGTAAGAGTGCTGGTGAGAGTTTTCCTTGAGTTCAACTATAAAAATTCTGAAGAAGTTACTCGAGCCGACCTAGCATGCTGAAGAGCCGACTCCACTTCATGGCACACAGCAAGGATTCTGGTACGCAGTAATCCAAGCCGACTCGAAGGCAATCAAGCCAACTCCAGTGAATCCGAGTCGACTGGAATATGTCTGAGCCGACTCTTCTAAAGTCCAATTTTTGAATATTTCTGAGAACAGCCAGGCGAGCCTACCCGAACCAGAAAGAGCCGACTCTGCCAGACCTAATCTTGAAGACCTGAGAAAGCAAGCCAACTCGAACTGCATTGAGTCGACTCTTTTAGAGTGATGATTTCAGAACATGAGAAGAAGAGCTGACCCAAGCTGAAAAGAGCCGACTCCTTGAGTTTAAGTTTCTTAAAGATATAAGTTCTAACCAACCCGAGATATTAAGAGCCAACTCATCTAGAGTGAAGTTTTGCATCCTGAGATAAAGAGCCAACTGTACTGAAGATTTGGTGACTCGACCTATCGACTCGAAGGATCCAAGCCGACTCGAAGGAATCCGAGCTGACTCAAGTATCACTTTCAGGTATCCAATGGCTAGTTCCAGAATTTTTTTTTGAATGCCAAAAAGTGCTCCAACGGTCACAAATCACTTTCCAATGGTCTACAATGGCTAGAACTACTTTGGAGTGACGGAAGACCTTATATTTGAAGGATTTGAACTTCCTTGAAGCAAGTATTAGAGAGTTCATCAAAGTTTTCAAAGCTTTATTGAATATCATACCTACCAACAAGAAGAAGAGTACAAGAGCATTCAAGTCAGCCTTCAAGTCTTTACCAACTCTCATCTGAAGCTTGAAGCAATTTGGGAAGAAGCCACCGAAGCAATTAAAGCTCATCCAAGTGCATTCAAGTGGACTTCTATCGAGCTGCACGGGCAATTATCTGATAAATTGAGTTTGTCATTTTTGTTGCATTTATTTCAATTCATTTTTGAATTGTTTGGATTATTGGTGAGCCCGGTTGAAAAACCAAATAGGTTCTTGGTGAGCCTTGATTAAAAATCAAGTATTGGGTTCTTAGTGATCCTGGTAAAACCAAGTTAGGTTCTTGGTGATCCTATGAAAACCAAGTTAGGTTCTTGGTGATCTAGTGAAAATCAAGTTGGGTTTCTTTGGTGTGCCTGTTCAAAACCAAAGGATGTTGAGTTTTCTTTGGTGATCCCACTAAAACCAAAGTGTAGAAGTTTTGGATTGTGATCCTAAAAACAATCCTACTATATTTGGGTGTGAATATAGTAAAAATCCCAAGTGATATCTTGGGACGGACGTAGGAGCTGGGTTGCTCTGAACCACTATAAATTTTGTGTGTTTGTGTTGTGCTTATTTTACTCTATTTAGCTTCTGCAATTTATTATCTTGCCACAGCGCCTAACACCTTCTGAGAGATTTTTAATTGCACATTATCCTGCATAATTCTTAAACTCCCAATTCAGCCCCCTTTTGGGTAGCCACCTGGGCAACAACTAGTATTAGAGCAGTGTCTCTGAATACATTAGAGTAAAGATTGATGGCTCATCCAATGAGTACATCCTTGGAAGAAGGCCAATCAACTAATAGACCTCCACTCTTCACTGAAACAAATTATGCATACTGGAAAGCTAGAATGAAAATTTATGTTTAAGTAGTTGATTTTCAGTTGTGGAAGGTCATTCTAAAGGGTCCTTATATCCCCATGGTTAAAATTGATGGAGTGGACATTTCAAAACTTGAAGAGGATTGCGATGAACATGACATGAAAATGGGTGAGTTAAATGCCAAAGCAATGAATCTGTTATATTGCGCTTTGGATAGTAATGAGTTTAATCAAATTTCCATTTGCTCCTCTGCAAAAAAAATTTGGGATAAACTTGAAGTGACAAATGAAGGAACTTCTCAAGTGAAGTCTTCTAAAATTAATCTTCTTGTGCATAGTTATGAATTATTCAAAATGGAACCAAATGAAATAATTTCTGCCATGTTCTCACATTTCACTGATATTATTAATGGATTAAAAAGTCTTGGCAGGGTATATCCTAATGCATATCTTGTACAGAAGATTCTAATATCTTTTTCGAATAATAGGATCTGAAAGTGACTGCCATCCATGAAGCAAAAGATTTGAATACCTTATTGCTGGATGAATTGCTAGGATCTCTCATCACTCATGAACTGCCCATGCAGCACTGAACTGAAGATGATCAAAAGAAGAAGAAATCTATTGCCTTTAAAGCTGCTATGGATTCTAGAAAGGATGAAGAATCAGAAGAAGAATGCTCCTTTACTGAAAGCGACATGGAAGACGAAGATATTGCCATGGCCATTAGGATATTCACAAGGTTCTTGGAAAGATGAAAAGGAAGAAATTTTAGAAAATTCCACAAGTGCAAAGAATTCAATAAGGAGAAGGACAAGGAAAAGGAGAAAGAAAAAGAAGTGCCCACTTATTATGAATGCAAAAAACCAGGGCACATCCGACCAGATTGTCCATTACTGAGAAAGGGATTTAAGAAAAAGAAAAAAAAAGCTATGATAGCAACGTGGAGCGACAGTGAAGCGTCCTTATCTATTGAAGAAGAAGTGATCACAAAATTTATGAATTTATGTCTGATGGGTCTTGAAAATGAAGTATCATTTCCTGAGCTTCAAACTGAATTTACATATGATGAATTGAATTCTGCATTTCATGATTTACTTATTAAATTCAAGAAAGCTGGGGTTAAAATCAAATCCTTAAAGAAACAAAATGATGTTTTACTAAAAGACAAGGATAAAATTTCTGAAAAGAATAACATCTTGCAAAAAGAATTGAATATCTTTTTTGATAATGTTATTATTTTGAAAAATGAGAAAAATGCTTTAAATGAGACAAATAGAGTTTTAGTTGCCTAAAATGTTGATTTAAAAAAGGAGGTTGAAAAGCTTAAGCCCTTAGTAGAAAAACTTACTCTGAGTTCTAACAAGATTGAGCTAATCTTGAAAGAACAAAGAGATTCAAAAAGCAAAGTTGGAATTGGATTTATTGCCTTATATGCTAAAGGAATTTCAGCAACAAAATTTGTATCTTCAAAAGCTTCAGCTTCAAACACTAAATTTCAAAAGGCTTTTCCATCAAATTTTATTTCAAATGGTTTGAAGTATGTACCTAAGAATTCTATTCAAAAATCTTTCAAACCAAATATATCTATTTCCGCATCTTTTAAAGCTTCAAAGCATGCATCATTTAAAAATGATAAAATGATTTATTATGCATGTCATAGATTTGGGCATAAATCTTATCAATGCAATTCATTAAAAAATACCAAAATTGATACATTGAAATATAGAACCGTTTGGGTTCCAAAGGGAACCAATTTTGCTAACCCGAAAGGATCCTAGTTAGCTTGGGTACCTAAAATCACTCCTTGACTATTTTGCAGGACTGTCTTACAGCACACAAATTGAAGAGAAGATGGTATCTTGACAGTGGCTGTTCAAGGTATATGACGGGTGACAAATATGAGTTCATCTCTCTATAAATGAAAGGAGGAGGATTAGTTACTTTTGGTGATAATGGCAATGAAAGAATAATTAGAATCGATAAGATCAAAATAACCCCCTGTACTTTTATGGAAGATGTGCTGCTAGTAGATAAATTGAAGCATAATTTATTAAGTATTAGTCAATTGTGTGATAAAGGCTTCAAAGTTATCTTTGAATCATTTATGTGTATAGTAACTAACTCTTTTGATTCTAGCAACAAATTCATTGGTCATAGGCTTGGAAACATCTATGTGGTAGATCTAAATGATCTAGCCATGACTAGTAGTTCCAGTCTGGTAGCAATGAATACTAAGACCAAGGAGCCATGTTTATTATGGCATAGATGATTAGGTCATGCTAGCATGCATATAATTGCCAAATTAATTTCTAAGAATCTAGTTAGAGGTTTGCCACATTTTAAAGTTGATCTTGATTATGTATATGATGCTTGTTAATTAGGTAAACAAACTAGGAAGAGTTTTAAATCAAAAAATATTATTTCTATAACTAGACCCCTTGAGCTACTTCACATGGACTTATTTGGACCAACTAGGACCACGAGCCTGGGAGGTATGAAATATGGCCATGTGATTGTAGATGACTTTTCTAGATTCACATGGGTGTTATTCATTGCACATAAAGATGAAACCTTTGATGTATTTCGAAAATTTCATAAGAAAGTATCAAATGAGAAAAATCTTTCTGTTATTTCTATAAGAAGTGATCATGGAACTGAATTTCAAAATTAATTTTTTTATGAATACTGCATTGAGCACGGCATTGATCATAACTTTTCTGCTCCTAGAACACCACAACAAAATGATGTTGTAGAGAGAAGAATAGAACTTTAGAAGAAATGGCCCGAATCATGTTGTGTGAAGGTAATCTTCCAAGATACTTTTGGGTAGAAGTGGTGAACACTACCTGTTACATATTAAATCGAGTTTTAATATGCCCAATTTCAAAGAAAACCCCCTATAAGCTTTGGAATGGAAGAAAACCGAATATTAATTATTTTCATGTTTTTGAGTGTAAATGTTTTGTGTTGAATAATGGTAAAGATAACCTAGGAAAGTTTGATGCAAAATATGATGAATCTATATTCCTTGGTTATTCATTACACAGCAAAGCATATAGAGTGTTTAACAAGAGGACTCTTACTGTTGAAGAGTCAATTCATGTTGTTTTTGATGAAGCTAACCCCTCACCATCTAGAAAGGATAAGTGCATAGATAATGATGCAGGCACACTACAAAAGGAGATGGAAGATTTAAGCATTCAAGACAAGCCAACACAAGCTGGAAATGTAGTGGTAAGCAAGGATCATACTAATTTACCAAAGGAATAGAGGTATGTAACTTCACATCCTAAAGATTTAATTATTGGTGATCCTTTTCATGGTGTTAGGACTAGGTCTGCACATAGAGATGCACATGACTACCTAGCCTTTGTTTCACAAATTGAACCACATAGTTTAGAATAGGTTGAAACTGATCATAACTGGATGATGGCCATGCATGATGAATTAAACCAGTTTAAAAGGAATAATATTTGGACACTAGTTAGTAGACCTACAGACCATCCCATCATAGGAACCAAATGGGTCTATAGGAACAAGCTAGATAAGAATGGTAAGGTTATAAGAAATAAAGCAAGGTTGGTAGCAAAAGGGTACAATCAAGAGGAGGGCATTGATTTTGATGAAACATATGCTCCAGTAGCAAGATTAGAAGCCATTAGATTACTTCTTGCATTTGCTTGCTACATGAACTTTAAACACTTTCAAATGTATGTCAAAAGTGCTTTTTTAAATGGATTTATTTCTGGACAAGTTTTTGTAAAATAGCCACCAGGTTTTGAAAATCATGCTTTTCCAAATCATGTGTTTAAATTGTATAAGGCTTTATATGATTTGAAACAAGCACCTAGGGCCTGGTATGATAGACTAAGAAATTTTTAATAGAAAATGATTACAAAAGAGGAAATGTTGACAAAATTCTTTTTATTAAGAATAAAGAGAATGATATGTTAGTTGTACAAATTTACGTTGATGACATAATATTTGGTGCAACTATTGAAAATCTTTGTGGAGAATTTGCTGAGTTGATGTAGGGTGAGTTTGAAATGAGTCTTATGGGTGAACTCAACTACTTCTTTGGGTTACAAGTCAAACAAATGAAGGAAGGAATCTTTGTAAGACAAGCCGAGTATATCAAGAAATAATCAAGAAGTTTGGTATGGAGACAAGCAAAGAGGTTAACAAACCCATGACCCCTACCTGTAGATTGGACAAAGATGAAAGTGGATCCAATGTTAACCAAAAGCTTTATAGAGGTATGATCGGATCCCTATTATATTTGATAGCCAGTAGACCTGATATCTTGTACAGTGTATGTGTTTGTGCTAGATTTTAATGTAATCCTAAAGAAACATATATGCTTACTATTAAAAGAATCATTAAATATTTAAAAGGTACAAGTAACTTAAGTCTTTAGTATTCTAAAGATCATCTTTGAATTTAATTGGTTTTTCTAATGCTGACTATGCTAGTTGCAAAATTGATAAAAAAAGTACTAGTGGTACTTGCCAATTTCTAGGATTGAATTTAATTTCATGTCACTGTAAGAAGCAAAACTCCATAGCACTGTCTACTACTGAGGTAGAGTACGTTGCTGCTGGTAGTTGTTGTGCTCAAGTGTTATAGATTAAACAATAGCTAGAAGACTTTGGTGTTACACAATCCAAAGTTTCTATTAAATGTGATAACATAAGTGCTATTAATTTGACAAAAAATCCTGTTCAGCTTTCAAGAACTAAGCACATTGAAATTAGGCACCATTTTATAAGAGATTATGTATTGAATAATGATATTATACTTGAATTCGTGCCAATTGAAAAACTAGCTTGCTGACATTTTTACCAAACCTTTGAATTTTGATAGATTTGCAATGATTAGAAGTGAACTAGGGTTATGTGACCCACTATAGAAACATTCCTATAAGCTTAAAAAAAATTATCTAGGTGACCTCCTTATCCAATTTTTTGTTTAAAAAAACCTTGATTGAAAGCCTAAAAATCACTTTTGTGCTCCCTCTGCTCGAGCCGACTCGAGCAGATGACCTATTGGTCGAGCTGGCTCGGATGTCGAGTCGTCTCTTTTTAGTTCGAGCCATAGGGTTTTTCATTCCCATTTCTATTCTTCAACCCTACACTCTTTCCCTCAGAAAAACTTTTCCAAAAACTTCCTCTTTCCAAAAACTACTTCGGAACTTAATATATTTGTGCAATGGCTCCAAAGAAGTCAGTAGGGAAGAAATCTCGATGGGAAACTGAAACTACTCCGCATGAAAGAAGAACTAAATTCTATGAAGATAGTTCCTCTCGAATTCCACCTTAATCAGATGAAGAACCAAGCCCCGTCTCACCAAGTCATCAGATTTCCTTGGGTATGTGACCTATAACTACTGGCAGATGAATTCTGTTTGAATACCTAAAGGAAATAGGGTTTGTTATTGGAGATTTCATTGAAAATCAAGGTTGGAGAAATATGTGTTCCTTGGATATCAAAACTTACCCAAATCTAGTTAGAACCTTCTATGAAAATATGAGATTTGGAGAAAATTTTATTGAATCTCAGGTGAAAGGAAAAAGAATTATTATAATAGAAGAAATTCTTGGAAATACTTTAGAAATGCCTTTCGAAGGTACTGAGTACTTGGTCTTAAAGGATAGGACAAAAGCTTTGCAAACTGTACTGGAAAGGACTGAAATTGATGAAGTTGGGATCCTCAAGGCTAGTTTATTGTCCATTGAAATGAGGATACTTCACAACTTTATTAGCAGGATTTTCCTATCCAGAACAGGCCGTTTTGATTGGGTAAGTGAGCGAGATCTTTGTTTCATGGAGCTGCTAATAAATGGGGACAAAATCAATCTTCCAGCCATTATGATATGTCAAATGAAAGAGGCAATTAGAAAAGTTAAGGCATGTTTGCCTTACGGAATGGTCCTCACTCTTTTCTTCCAAAATGCCAACGTTGATTTATCAGGAGAATACAGCAAAATTCTCCTTCACACTGATACTTATACAGCTAAAACCATACAAAGGATGGGTTACTTATTATCTGAGGGAACTTGAAAAAAGAAGTCTGATGCACCAAAAATTGAAGAAGCTGAAGAAGTACAAGAACAAGGTGAAATGGAGATTGGTGACGACACTTCAATTCAAATTCCAAAGTCACAGCCATTGTTAGGGTCTCCAATCTAGACATACTTTGATGTTCCCTTTCCTGATGTTTTAGTGCCTGATATATCTCCTGGTACACCTATTCACACTCAGGCTACCACTGACATTCCTATTCCTAGTCCTGTTGCTATTGCTCCTGTTGTGGATACTTCAAGTTTGCAAGATTTTATTGCATAGCAAATAGGTAACTTGAATGATTCTATCAATTCTTCAATGGCTACTATGTTTGTCGAATTTTGCCAGTCTATTAATGAGAGACTTGATCAATTTGGAGGGCAGATTGATAATCTGTGTAGCAGAATGGATATCCTTGAAGCCTCCAAGACTTCGACTTGTGCAATAGAGACAGATCTACAACCCATTATTCAACTGATTTCTTCAAGTTCTGAGACTATTAAGAGGTCTATTACTCAAGTACTTGAAGCATATCGAGTTGAGATGGATAACTTAAGGATCAGAATGGGCTCAGTAGAAGAAGGCAAGAAGATGGAAGAGGACTACATAAGAGGAATTGGAATTATAAGAGCTGAATTTAGGAGACTCAGAGGTTCGTCTGAAGCCATTGCAAATGCTCAAGCAACTAAATTGGTTGAATTACATAAAAGTATAAAAAAGGTGGATGAAAAAGTGGATACAGTTCAGTTTAAGTTGGATGAACTCTCAAGCCGAGTCATTGCTGCACTTAGTGTTCCACACTCTAGACCTTGGCCTGGTCAATCGTTCATCCAAGACAACCTGCTCCTCACTTTAGGCCATAGGGAACCCATACTACACCTTCTCATGTCTTAGATCCTGACCCAATTGCTTCTATACCTCCGAGCATCCAAATTCCTGGTCAACCCACAAAGCCTAGAGTAGACATAGATAGTGATTAGATATATTTTCTTTCATTTTGTACTTTGTATTGAACATCTTGAAATGAAATAAAAGTTCACATTTTGTCTCTTCAATTATTCTATCTCTTTATACAATGAAAGTTTATGTTCAATTGATCATACGATGACTGAAACAATGACTGATTTTTTAATTAGAATATTAAGATGAATCTGAGAAAGTGAAATTATCTCAAATAAATTTTAAATACTTTTTCATTCTATTTTAAAGTCTGAGCTTAACTATAACTTCACCTTTTTGATTGATTGACAAAAAGGGGGAGAAATTTATGAAGATCTTGCATGAAAAGGATAAGATATGTTCATGTTTGTATGTTTGCTGATATGTTCATGTTTGTATGTTTGCTCAGATACATAAAGCTTGAAAGCTCTGATACATAATGCATAAGGCTTGAAAAGAACAAAACCTATTCACTAATACTCTGATACATTATGTTTCGATACATTACATGAAACACAATATGTCTTGATTCCTTCAAGTTCTGATATACAATATTTCAAGCTCTGATTTACAACATTCAAGCTCTGATACATAATGTCTTAAACTCTGATATATATTATTTTAAATGCTTTAAGTTCTAATACTTAATAAGCTCTGATACTTAAAGTTTCCTTGAAACTTTTGAGCTTTGAACTTGCATTGAAAGTGTGTCAAAACATGGAGTATCATATTAAGAAGAAGATTACCTCTCATTGCCCTAATTCTCCTTCCATAGTTTAACACTAATTAAAGTTAATTATTTTTACTTGTTCATACATTCTTACAAATATAGTTATACAAGTAAATATAAAGTTTTATCTTACTTTTTCATGCCCAATGTTTCGTCATCATCAAAAAGGGGAAGATTGTTGATCCCATAAGTGATTTTGATGATAACCAAACATTGGAGCATGAACATTTATTTCTAACTGTTCAAGTGTTTTACAAGTTTTTGTAGGATAGTTTATTTGTTTAAACTTCAACTCCTACATCTTTGTTTCTTGCTTGAGTTGTGTTGTAATTTGATTTTGTAAAGAAGAACCCAATGAAAAAGCTAAGAAAAAATTTATATAGAAAGGGTTACTTTTGCTTGTGTGTGCCTTAAATTATTTTGAGTTGGTTTGCTTGAAAAATGTAAGAGTGCTGGTGAGAGTTTTCCTTGAGTTAAATTATAAAAATTCTGAAGAAGTTACTCGAGCTGACCCAGCATGTTGAAGAGCTGACTCCACTTCATGGCACGCAACAAGGATTCTGGTATGTAGCAATCCGAGCCGACTCAAAGGCAATCAAGCTGGCTCCAGTGAATCCGAGTCGACTGGAATATGTCCGAGCTGACTCTTCTAGAGTCCAGTTTTTGAAAATTTCTGAGAACAGCTTGGCGAGTTGACCCGAACCAGAAAGAGTCGACTCTTCCAGACCCAATCTTAAAGACCTGAGAAAGCAAGCTAACCCGAACTACATCGAGCCAACTCTTCCAGAGTGATGATTTCAGAACCTGAGAAGAAGAGCCGACCCAAGCTGAAAAGAACGACTCCTCAAGTTCAAGTTTCTCAAATATATAAGTTCGAGCCAACCCGAGCTATCAAGAGCTGTCTCGTCTAGAGTGAAGTTTTGCACCCTGAGATAAAGACACGACTTCACTGAAAATTTGGTGACTCGACCTATCGACTCGAAGGATCCGAGCTGACTCGAAGGAATCCGAGCCGACTCGAGTATCACTTTCAGGTATCCAATGGCTAGTTTCAGAATTTCTTTTTGAATGCCAAAAAGTGCTCCAACGATTAGAGGCCCAATTCACCCCCCCTCTTGGGTTGCTCTCTAGGCAACAAGTGGTATCAGAGCCTTGTTCTCAGTATATAGGCTTTACCACCTTGAGTAAAGATCTATGGCAACCCCAATTGGTACTAGTGTAGTTGAGAGACAAGCCTCAAACAAACCTCCATTTTTCAATGGTGCAAATTACACTTATTGGAAAACTAGGATGAGGATTTATATGCATTCTATAGATTACAATTTGTGGAAAGTAGTTGATAAGGGTCCTCATGTTCCTTCGGTGGTGGTTAATGATGTTTCCATCCCAAAACTTGAAGAGGATTGGGATGAAAATGATATTAAACAATCCGAGATTAATGCTAAGGCAATGAATCTCTTGTATTGTGCATTATATCCTAGTGAATTCAATAGGATATCTACATGCATGTCTATCAAAGAAATATGGGACACATTTGAAGTTACCCACGAGGGTGCCGATCAAGTGAAGAACACTAAAGTCAATATGTTAGTACACACATATGAGATGTTCCGGATGGAACCAAATGAATCTATTACTGATATGTACACACGTTTTACAAATATTGTAAATACTATGAGGAGTCTTGGTAAAGTCATATCTAATGTTGATCTTGTGAATAAAATTCTTAGGTCACTACCGATGTCGTGGGATCTAAAGGTGACTGCAATTCAAGAGGTAAAAGATGTAGACAAGCTTCCACTTGAGTAGCTAGTAGGATCGCTCATGACCTATGAGCTCAACTTAAAACAGAAATCAATGGACTTGGATAAAAAGAAGAAGGGGATCACTTTTAAATCAAATGTTCAAGAAGAATCCTCGATTGATGAGTCCGATGATGATGTAGAAGAAGAAGGTGAAGAAGCCCTCCTTGCCCGAAAATTTAGAAGATTCATGAAGAGGAGGAAGTTTCCCTATAAAAAGAAATTTCAATCCAAGGAAAAGGGAAAGGAAAAAGAAAAAGAAAAAGAAAAGGAAAAGGAGAAGGAAGTACCTATATGCTTCAAGTGCAAGAAACCCAGGCACTACAAATTTGATTGTCCTCTCCTCAAGAAATCAAGGAAGAAACTAAGGAGGAAAGTAATGATGGCCACGTGGAGTGATAGTGAAGACTCCAGTTCAGAAGAAGAGCAGACTGAAATTACAAATCTCTGCTTCATGGCACATCAGGATAACGAAGAGGTATGTTCTGACTCTGAAGTTGATTTTTCTTTTGATGAACTTAGAAGTACTTTTGAAGAATTGATGCATGATTATAAGTTAGCATTATTTGAAAATAAGAAATTAAAAAAGCATGCTAATAATTTTTCATTAGAAAATAATTCTTTACTTAATGATGTTAGTTCTTTGAAAACTAAGCTAGATACTTTGGAAAAGAAAAATAATGCTTTAGCTATGGAAAATGAAGTTTGAAAAAGATCTAAACATGTTGTTTCTAATAATGATCTTTTAAAGAAAAACAAGGATTTGGAAATTGAAAATGAAAAACAAAAAATGAACTTGAGAAAATCAAACCTTTTGTTGATAAGTTCATCTTTAGTTCAGAAAAGCTGAATTTACTTTTAAATATCAAAGAACATTTTTCAACAAGGCAAGTTTAGGATATAAGCTCCAAAAGCAATAAAAGTATTTCAAAAACTTTTTTGTACCTGCATCATCCAGTATTACTTATTTTACTTGCAAAAGATTAGGTCATAAATCATATCAATGCAGTTTTAGAAAAATCATGTCTTTTGGTAAAGTGTGGGTTCCAAAAGGAACCATTTTGAATGCTAACCCGAAAGGACCCAAGTTAGCTTGGGTACCTAAAAACAAAGCTTGATCTTATTGCAGGTGTGTCTTGCAACCAAGGAAAATAAACGAATTTGGTATCTTGATAGTGGTTGCTCAAGGCACATGACTGGAGATGTGAAGCAATTCACTTCTCTTAAAGCTTTGAATGGAGGGAGTGTGACCTTCAGTGATAATGGTAAAGGTAAAATCATTTTAATTGGTAAGGTTCATATAATTCATTCTAATAGTATTAGTAATGTACTTCTAGTAGATGGTTTAAAGCATAATCTCTTAAGTATTAGTCAGTTTTGTGATAAAGGTTTTCAAGTAGTTTTCAAATCATCATATTGCATGATTTTTAGTCCAGATTTAAATGGAGTACAATTTATTGAAAAAAGGCATGAAAATATTTATCTTGTAGATCTTGATGATCTATCTTTACCTAATAAAGAATACCTTGTTCAATGAATTCTACCAAAGAAGAGACTAGTTGGTTGTGGCATAGAAGGTTAGGGCATGCTAGTATGTACCTTATTTTAAAACTTTGCGAAAAGAATTTAGTTAAAGATTTACCTGAAATCAGTTTTGAAAAAGATAGAATTTGCCGAGCATGTCAATTTGGAAAATAAGTCAAAACTTCTTTTAAACCAAAAGGATTTATAACTACTAGTAGACCACTTGAACTACTCCATATGGATCTCTTTAGACCAACTAGAACATCAAGTCTAGGAGGCAAGAGATATGGATTAGTTATTGTGGATGATTTTTCGAGATTTACTAGGGTTTTCTTTTTAGTACAAAAAGATGAATCATTTTCTGTATTCATAAAGTTTTATAGAAAAGTTTCAAACGAAAAAGGTATTTCAGTCATTTGTATCTGTATGATCATAGAACCGAATTTGAAAATCAAGATTTCAAAAGCTTTTGTAATGAAAAAGGGATAGAACACAATTTCTCTATACCTAGGACACCTCAGCAAAATGGGGTAGTAGAAAGGAAAAATCGTACTTTAGAAGAAATGGCACGCACTATGCTTTGTGAAAATGATTTGCCAAGGTATTTTTGGGCTGAAGTTATAAATACAGCCTGTTATGTTTTGAATCGAGTTTTGATATGCCCTATTTTAAAGAAAACTCCATATGAGCTTTGGAACCAAAGAAAACCAACTTTGAAATATTTTTGAGTTTTTGGTTGTAAATGCTTTATTTTGAACAATGGAAAAGATCATCTAGGGAAGTTCGATGCCAAGTCTGATGAAGGTATCTTCTTAGGATACTCTACATCAACCAGGGCATACAGAGTATTTAACAAATGAACTAAAGTTGTAGAAGTGTCAGTACATGTTGTATTTGAGGAATCTGCTAACAAATCCTCGAGAAAAGAGGATACATCTAATGATTGTGCAGGTGCTGACAAACTTCAGAAGCTGACATTGGATGATCAAGCTCAACCAAATGAAGAAAATCAGGACAAGGGTGAGAAAGAAGATGATACTCCAGTGCATCATGATCTACCTAAGGAGTGGAGGTATGCTCATGGTCACCCTAAGGAATTAATCTTAGGTGATCCATCTAAAGGGGTAAGAACTCGAGCTTCTATTAGAAATGAATGTGATTACATAGCCTTTGTATCTCAAGTAGAACCTAAATTTTTGAAGAAGCTGAAAAAAACTATAATTGGATCAATGCTATGTAAGAAGAACTAATACAATTTGACAGAAATAATATTTGGACACTTGTAGAAAGACCATCTAATGTTTCAATTATTAGCACTAAATGGGTATTTAGGAATAAATTAGATGAAAATGGATTTGTCATTAGAAATAAAGCTAGGCTAGTTGCTAAAGGCTACAATCAGGATGAAGAGATTGACTTTGATGAAACTTTTTCTCCTGTTGCTAGACTCGAAGCAATTAGACTATTGTTAGCTTTTGCTTGCTTTATGAACTTCAAATTATTTCAAATGGATGTTAAGAGTGATTTCTTAAATGGTTTTATAAATGAAAAAGTTTTTGTTGAGCAACCACCCAGATTTGAAAGTCATGCACATCCTGATCATGTTTTCAAACTGCACAAAGCACTTTATGGATTAAAGCAAGCACCTAGAGCATGGTATGAAAGGTTAAGCAAATTTCTTATTGAAAATGAATTTTCTAGAGGAAATGTTGACAAAACACTATTTTTGAAAAGGAAAGATAATGATTTATTGGTAGTACAAATATATGTTGATGACATCATTTTTGGTGCTACTAATGAAATTCTTTGTCAAGAGTTTACTAAGCTTATGCAAGATAAGTTCGAGATGAGCATGATGGAAGAACTCAACTTCTTTCTCGGACTCTAGATCAAGCAAACTTCAGATGGTATCTTCATCAACCAAGCTAAGTACACAAGAGAAATTATTAAAAAGTTTGGGATGGAGACTACTAAGTCAATAGGTACGCCTATGAGCCCCTCATGTAAACTAGATAAAGATGAAAATGGTAAATCTGTGGATCATAAATTATATAGAGGCATGATAGGCTCTTTACTATATCTTACTGTTAGTAGACCAGATATTATATTCAGTATTTGCATGTGTGCTAGATATCAGTCTGAACCTGAGGAATCATATGTTATGGCTGTTAAGCGCATTATTAGATATCTGTCTGGTACTATTAGTATTGGTTTGTGGTATGCTAGAAATTATTTTGCTGAATTGATTGGATATTCTGATGCAGACTTTGCTAGTTTTAGATTAGATAGAAAGAGTACTAGTGGAACTTGCCAATTTTTTGGGATTAATTTAATCTCATGGTTTAGCAAGAAACAAACTTCAGTTGCACTATCCATAACTGAGGCTGAGTATGTTGCAGCAGGAAGTTATTGTTGTCAAATCTTGTGGATTAAGCAATAACTTGAAGACTTTGGAATCAAGTTGGCTAGAACTCCCATTAAATATGATAATACCGTGCTATTTGCTTGACTAAAAATCCTGTTCAACACTCTAGGAGCAAGCACATTGAAATTAGACATCACTTTATTAGAGATCATGTTGAAAACAATGATATTTTGCTTGAATTTATATGTACTGAATTTTAATTAGCTGATATTTTAACTAAACCTCTCTTGGAAGATCGATTCTGTATGATTAGAAGAGAGCTCGGGATCATCAATCCATTTGATTAAATCCTTACTCCAAATTTGACTCAAATTAGATCTATTCAACCTTATTTTTGATAAATCATGATTAATCATTGATGACTTGACTCCAAAAACCTGTTATTTCAATTGATTTTGATCATTCTATGAAATTCCTAATTTTTCAGTTTTTAAGTCGATGTGTCGACATGTCATGCATCGACACCAAAATGTGTCGACATATGCATGTGTCGACACATGCCTGACGAGAAACTGAGATTTTAAGGATTTTCGAACCATTTTTCCCCCAAAATTCATTCTCCTCTGAGCCGACACCTCGATTCCAGGTATCCATCCTGTTCATCCTCTCATTTTTTTGCTTTTACCCACCATTTTCTTGGATTTGAAGGTTCGGTGGTCGTTTTTGTTGGATTTCCTTATAGGTTTTAGCTCCTAAACCTTAGAAACTCCCTATTTCCACCAAAAACCTTGCTCGAACCTTGATTGTTGACAATGGATCCTCGCAAACAAGTCGTTCACTGATTATGTCAGTCACAGCATGAAGAAGAGTGAAGAACGAAGGCATGACACGAGTCTAGGGCTCCGGATCTGCCAGCACGATAGTTGTTTGCACCTTCTAGTCTGATGAGCTCCAAGACAGTGGTTGGAAGATGCCGAGTGGACTTCTCTTTCTTGAACCAGTAGCATTTTCAGATAGGAGAGTGGATCTGACATGCTGGTTTGGCATCTTTCTGTTCGCTCAGCGAGAGATACTATCCCGGGCTGATGTGAGAGTTCTACGGATCACTTGCTCATGGATCAGATGGCTGGATTGCTCAGGTCAGAGGATAAGATATTCTCATTTTAGCAGAGATTTTGAGTAGGGTATGGGATATACCCATGACTAGATCAGTTATTGACAGTCTGTTGGACAGAGTTAGTGGGCTCCGGTGTATTTTTGAGTCTAATATCTTACTAGAGGGAGCCACTATTCCTGCTTCGAGACCGTCTACGGAGATGAGACTGCTACATCATATAGTTGCCCAGATTATTCTGCCGAAGATCGGTCGATTTGACTACATTACCGAGTGAGAGCTGCTCATGCTGGTCTCTCTAATTCAGCAGATGCCGATTTGTCTTCCTGTTCTGATGATCCATCAGATTATTGAGGCAGCGTCTAGTCAGCGGCTCTGCCTACCGTATGGCATGGATTTGATAGTATTATTCAGAGAGTATGGAGTCAGCTTCTAGGATGAGCCTTATCGTACTTTGATCCATACTGATGTATATGACATCAGGTCATTGCATCGCATGGGTTATCACTTAGTCCGAGGCCAGTGGACATGGAGGACATCAAGACAGGCCGAGGATGTAGCTGACATTGATGAGGACATAGCAGAGGATGAGCGGATTCTATTAGGTGAGGCTGGACCAAGTGAGACATAGCCTGAGATGGCAGCACAGCCAGCTCAGTCAGATCCTTCTACATTTGCCCAACCATAGCCAGCGCAGACGGAGACTCCTGGTGTTTCAGATACTTTAGAGGACAGAGTCAGATGCATTGAGATCGATGTTTTCATCATGAGGCAGCATCTTGACGTGTTTTTTGCTGATACGAGAGAGAGCCAAATTAGTCTCAGTGATGGTATTTCAGCTATTCTTTCAGCACTGTCCAGATCTTCTATGAGTGCTCCTGCTACAAACACAGTTCCTGCTTCTGTTGATATACCTGCTCTAGCACCAGCGGATGTTTTTGCTGATATCGATATTGGTATTGAGACTAGAGTTGGAGATGGAGTTGGAGGTACTTCTGTTGGAGATATTGATGGAGATATAGTGACTGACTCAGACCGATTTGATATTGATGACTTACATCAGAGCTAGTTGTGGAGGTGATGGACGATGTGCTTGCGAGCCCAGTTGTTGACCTATCCTTCTCACCTGCTCCAATACCTGATCATCCTCTCCTTCCAGATCAGATGATCACACTCTAATTCCTGTTCCGATTCCTATTCTTAGTCCTGTTGTTGACCTACCTGACATTGATATTTCATTCATTGATTCTCCTGACATTCAGACACCTATCATCGAGACCCCCACACTTAATACACATATTATAGATACACCGATACTTTCTACAGGTGATACTATTGTTCTTGATATACCTGTATCATCAGCTGTTACACCTACTTTTGTTAGTCCTACCCTTCATACTTTATCAGTCATTCAAGAGCTTGGGTTTGATACACCCGGCTTTCAGCATCTCGATTCAGGCCCCACTTTGATCATACTCCTGCTCCAGCTGTTGCTGAGATGATTCGCCTGATCAGTTCAGTTCCTACAAAGGATGTAGCTTCTACCTCTACTGCTTCAGCCAAAGGTCGGACCTATATTCATCGCAGAGGACGTGGACGTCGTACCCCTCCTCAGCTGACCAGGACCAGACTTTGAGATCTTCGACCATGATGGCTACGAGCTCGATCTTTTACTGATACCGGACCGATCGAGATCGGTTCATCTTCTGATGACTCGATGGATTAGGATTAGGACATTGATGTATTTCTAGATAGTTTTATATTTCTAGATAGTTTACTTTCATGCTTACATGTACTTTTATCCTTGTTGTGTACTTGATGTACAAGTTTCTGACATATATGAAAAACCTTGTATTTTCTCATTTCTATATCTTTGATGATCATAAATGATGTCTTGAATTGCTTTTATACATTCAATGACTATGCTTTGTCCTGTTTATTCATTTCTTTTACTTCCTACCTTTTTAATGATAACAAAAAGGGAGAGTAGTTCATGATTTTATTTAAGTATAAATGTGTTTACATATTTACTTCTCCAAACTAAAGGGGGAGTAAAACTTTTATACTTTGAAAACCTGAATTTATGAAAGGGGGAGCTTCACCTTTTGTCAAAGTAAATTTGATTATCAAAACCCCTCTTTCAATGTTTTTGAAAAGATTCTCACAAATTTTGTTATGAATCATTATTTCAGGGGGAGCTTTGTTAATTGCTGAAATTTTTATTGTAAGAGTATCATGATACATGTTCTTATTGCATTTAAATAAATATCAAAGTTCTGACTAAGTTCTGATACTCTCTATCTTTGAAACAAGCTCAAATTCTATCACTTATGTTTTGAATGATTATATCTTTAAGTAATGATTGATACTTAATGCTTCCAATATTGTGCATCTTGATCAATTCTCTTAAAGCTTTACTTTTAAAGCAATTTATACTTAAGGATTTTGTCATCATAAAAAAGGGATAAATTGTTGACTCCATTAATTGATTTTGATGATAAGCAAAATAGTTAAGTATAATTTAAGGACTAATGATTTGCTTTAAGTGTGTTTTCATTGAAAGGATGCTCACAAAATTTGAAGAAGCCCAATTATGTTGAAGAACCAAGTTTGAATGGAATGATTGCACAAAACAAGACTTAGACACTCAAAAAATTGGTTGCATGGATGACTAAGGCAAATGGAAACATGTTCCAACACATGTTCAGCAATTTTTGTACCTTTTTTGATGATGTGTCGACTCAAGGTGTCGACACATGACATGATGTATCGATACTTGAAGATGGTGTGTCGACTCAGGCCAGTACGTAGCAAAATCTCAAATGGCATAGATGATGTGTCGACACATGGACCTTATGTGTCGACTCAAGGTGTCAACACATGGATCAACACATCGCTTGAGAATTTCAAGCCACAGAACTTGCAGAAGTTGAAGGAACAGTTGATGTGTCGAACACGGACCTTATGTGTTGACTCAATGTGTCGACTCAACTGAGAATGTGTCGACTTAGCTGATTTTTCTAGAGAATCTGAATGGAACATTTTGAACTTGTGTCGACTCAAGAAGAACATGTGTCGACCTAATGTGTTGACACATGAAGAGGAAGTGTCGACACATTGAGTTCTGACAACAGTAACGGCTAGTTTTTTCAAGCACAAAACTCTCCCAAATGCTCTCCAATGGCTAGTTTTTCAAGTATAACGGCTAGATTTCAATTTTGGGATCTTAGGAAGGTATATAAAGGCTCCAAATCAAATCAAGACAATAACAAAACAACTATTCAAGTATTGAATATCCTTAAAGAGTTTAAAAAGAAAAGAAGAGAGAAGAGCCTTAACTCCTATTCATTCAAAGCTCAACCACTCTCAAGCAAAGGAAAGCCTTCCAAGCATTCAAAGCTATCAAGTGCATTGAAGATCATTCAATCTTGGGAATTCAAAAGGCTTCAACAAGAGCAAAGCAACACTACATCGAGCTACATCGACTTATTTGCTTTATTATTGAAAGCTTACATTGGTTCTTTATTTCTCCATCTTATATCTTGTAAAGGTTATTAGTTAGCCTATTGGAAAATCAAGTGAGGTTTTTGGTAAGCCTTGAAAATCAATTAGGTTGGTGGTTAGCACGAAAAACCATTAAGGTTCTTGGTTAGCCCAAAAAATCAAGGAAGGTTTTTGGTTAGCCTTGTAAAAACCAATTAGGTTCTTGGTTAGCCCATAAAACCAAGTAAGGTTGTGACTTGTGAGCCTTGTGAAAACAAGTCAAGTTTTGATTAGTGAGCTCGGAAAACTAATCGGCTGTAATCATTGGATTATAGTAAATTTCCAAGGGAATCTTGGAGAGTGGATGTAGGTGCATTGTTGGCACCGAACCACTATAGATTGTTGTGTTTGTGATTGCTTGTTCTCTCCCTCCTTGCTCTTTACATTTTGCTTATTGCTTTTAATTTCTGCTGCACTTTTACATTAGAGCATTGCACTTTAATTTTAGTACCTTGTTGAATTGAATTGCATATCTTGTCTTGTGAAGTTTGCTACTTGTTTTATCAAGCTTAGCTTTAAATTTTTTTAGAGACCCAATTCACCCCCCCTCTTGGGTTGCTCTCTGGGCAACACGATGGTTTTAAGAGAAGTAAAGCAGAAGGAGTCCTAGCCTTGTTTAGTGACAAGAAGGAGTTTTGGTCGCCCATCTTTCTCATTATTTGTCACCAAATCCAAAAGAAGTCGGCCAAGAATCCATGGATGCCCATCAAGAAAAAGGTTCATGGGAGTTTCTTGCTTCAAGCCAATCAAGTTCCAAGCAATCAATAATTCAAGAACTCTAGAGTCCCATTTAAAAGAAAGCATTTGAATTTTAAATCCAAGAGGAGGATGCCATTTTGTCGCCAACATCTCACGAAATATTTGTACCTCATCATTCTTATTGTTGCCCATTTAAAATATATATAAGGCATCGCTGATTTTAAGAGGAGTAAACAAGAAGAACTCCTTATTTCTTATCACCAAAAAGGATGGACATTCCTTGTTGTCGCCCACCTAGATGGAGCCAATTCAAGTTGTTGCCCACTATAGATGAAGACCCAGCTAAAGCCAAACACAAGAGTTCCAAGATATCAATACAAGGATTCAAGGAGTTGCTGCCCAAGAAGAACTAAATCTACTCTATTTCCTAGTGATGATGCAATCCAAGAGGGAGGGTGAATTGAGTTTTATAAATTATTTGAACTATTTCAATGTATATAAAATAAGTATGTGCTAATTACAATTAAGTACTTGTGTTTTGTCAAAGTATTTATGTGCTTAATGAAAATATGCAACAGAATTAACAAAGTAAATGCAAGAGTAAATAAGCAATAAATAAGAGCAATCACAAACATAAGAATATATAATGGTTCGGTGCACTCTAAGGCGCCTACATCCACTCGCCAAGTTTTTCTTGAGAATTTCACTATAATCACTAAGATTATAGTCGATTTGTTTTTCGGGCTCACTAATCAAAACCCAACTTATTTTTGTGGGCTCACAAGTCAAAACCCCTTGTTGGTTTTCTAACTTAGGCTAACCAACAACCTCTTGGTTTTCATGGCTAACCAAAAATCTTGTTGGTTTTGCGGGTTCACCAACAACCTATATTGATTTTACAGGATCACCAACAACCTATGCTGGTTTTACACAAATGCTAACCAAAAACCTCTTTGGTTTTCTAAGGCTCACCAAAAACCTTTGATATAACAATATAAGAATGAAAGTAAAGAATACAATAAAGTTTTTTAATAAAAGCAAATATCTATTTGAAGCTCTTTGAATGTTGATGAAGATCTTGTCTTCAAATTATTGAAGCATTTGATTGCAACTTGATGATGTGAGCTTGAATACACTCTCTTATTTTTGCAAGCTTGAAGGCTTGAACTACTCAACTCTTGAATCCTTGAAGGATATTCAATGATCTCACCAAAGGATTACTTTTTTATTTAATTTTTGGTATTTATCTAGCTCTCCAACTCATAGATGACCATTTATGACCATTGGGGATGAAAAACTAGCTATTTGAAGCAAGTTGGAATCAATTCAGCACTTCTGAAAAAATAGCCGTTACACCAAGTATCGATACTTGAATCTGGTGAGTCGACACTTAGGGTCGACACTTGACAGGTGAGTCAACACTTTTGGTCGACACTGTTGCCCAATAAGCAACCCAAGAGGGGGGGTGAATTGGGTTTCTAAAAATTAATTACAAGTGTGTGAACCAATTCAATAAACAATTTAAGTGTAATGAAATACAAGTGTAATATGCTCTTAAAGAGTATGCAGTAGAAATTTAAAAGCAATAAAAGTAAGAGCAAAAGAGAGACAAACAATCGTAAACACAATCCAAGTATAGTGGTTCGGTGCTTTCCATTGCATCTATATCCACTCCCCAAGGACCACTTAGAAATTTACTAAAATCTCCACCGATTATAGCCAATTAGTATTTCGGGCTCAATAATCAAAACCTGACTTGTTTTCATAAGGCTCACAAGTCAAAACCTCCCTTGGTTTTGCAGGCTAACCAAGAACCTAATTGGTTTTAAGGCTCACCAACAACCTCTTTGGTTTTCAAGGCTAACCAATAACCTCCTTTGTTTTCAAGGCTAACCAATAACCTTTATAACAAATATCAAGTTTGAAGTAAGGCAACAATAAAAGCTTTCTGAATAAAAGAAGATATCTCTTTGAAGCTTTGAGAAATCACTTGCCTTCAACTTGATGAAGCCTTAATTAATGCTTAAGAATGTTGGACTTGAATACTCTTGAAGGCTTTGAAAGCTTGGAGACTTCTTTTTGCTTGAAGGTAGTTGCACTAAATGAATGAGAGTGAATGTGATGCGAGATGAAACTACGACCAATGAAAATAGAAAACTAATTTTTTTATGATTTTTAAGATTTTTAATTCAGTGTCTAAAGATCCAAAAATAAGTAAAGAATCAGCAGGAAGACTGGTAATGCAAAAAAATATCATACCCATAAAATAACTCATGCGAAATAATAAAGCCAAGACCCAAGAATTGAGAAACTTCGATTTAGGATAGCGTACGCGTCATTAGATCAAAACTTAGTAGGGGGAGGCTTTTATCAAGCAGCGATTGCAGTTCCTTTGATGAAGAGGTCCCTCAACACTCTGGATGGCACAAGCATCAAGGTTAGGCAAGGAAAGCCTCCTCTGGGGAGGGAAAACACCTCGAGGATCCTGCAAGCATCAAGGTTAGGCATGAAATAGGTGATCAATGAAAAGAAACAAAATATGAAAGAAAGAACAAAGGAAATCAGGGTTAGGGCTGGTAGCAAGGAAGAAGAAGGAGCTCTTGATCTGGGGCGTCTTCAAGGCTTCTCTTCTTGGACGAGGCTGCTACTTGGAGGCTTGATTTGCTGCTAGGGCATAGAGAATTCCAAGAAAGGGTGGTCGGCCAAGCAAGAGAACAAAGAACCAAAATAAAAGAACCAAAAAGAACACAAGACACCAGTCTTAAAACAATTCAGTAGAATAATATTTCATAAGAGTTGATTGAATACAAGAGGAGGAGGGGTGGAGTATTTATAGAGTTCCCATGCTCTCTCTTTATTAGGACTTTAGCCCTCTCCTAGTTAGGATAGGTTTACAAGCTTTGAGTGGGAGAAGGACTACAATATTAACCTAGAACTAGGAGTACATAGTTGAATGAAAGAAAAACTTATTTTCCTACTTCCACTTGGATTCTTCCTCCTTCCTTGGACCAGTCAAAGCCACTTGAATTGGGCTAGGACACCTCTAGGACTTATCTTGGGCATGTGGACTCCAACGGGCAGCAAGCGGTCAGCCTCCTTGGGTTTGGTGCCTGGGCTTTGGGCCTTGGTAGCTGGGGTGCCTCTCATTAGGCATATTCCTGGAATCTTGGTTCTAGGGTGCATGGGCCTTGCTCCTGGGCCTGGAATTTCTTGGACTAAGATGCTGGTATATCCCTGGAATCTAGGGGCACCCTAGGTTAAGAATATTCCAAGGCATCTAGAAGGATCTGGCATCTAGAATGGCATCTAGGGGGAATCAGGGCATCTAGAGAGCATCTGGAGGGTATCTAGGGTTCTGGGGTGTCAAACAAGATCCCATAAGCTGATGTAAATGCCTCTAGCTCCTGGGTGAGGCCTGGTGGAACTCCAAAATAGAGTAACCTCCTCTCTTGTACAAAAATTGGACTCTTACTAGACTAATACTCAAGTACAGGACTTAATGACTGACTAGGGTTGAGACAAATCAACTAGTCTCAACTTATTACAAAACTCAATCTTATTTGCCCACAAAATTGTGACACGTGACTAAGGTCCTAAAACTTTAATCAGTAAACCATATGGGATCCAGTGATCTATGTTTGATCCTGGTTTCCTTATCAATTCTCCCAAGGTGGGAGGAACTCGACCCCATCGAGTAAGGGTCAATTTGGCTCTCATACTACTCAAGGAGGGTCTGGGTTGAGGCACTACAGATCCTCACCAGTGCTCCACAAGTCCTCAGATTTTGATCGACCTTGCCAACATACCAAATACCTCTGATAGCCTCTATTTCGGGTACCGATGGCTTGATCGTCCAGGGTTCTCTCAATCTTTTCCTCACCAATAGGCCAAATTGTTTGTGGACACTCTGGGGTGGGTTTTCTCTCAAAGGAAAGGAGTTGCTCAAAGGGCTCACTGGGGATCACTGCTGGCTCCCTATACTTTACAAGGTCTGAGATGTTGAAGGTGGAGCTAATACCTAAATCAGGTGGTATCTTAAGTGTATAGGCAATGGGTCCAACGCACTTCATTATTTTGAATGGGCCAGCTTCGCGATAATGAAATTCCTTTACAATTACACAATCCTCTATAGAAAAGTCTTTATCTCTCTTTCAGGAATTAGTCAAGTTTTTACTTAGTTCATTACTTATGTTCAACTTTTGACTAACTTCTAGATACAGATGCTATGCAGAGACTAGTGTAGGTGTGGCCAGGTGATTAGGGTTGTAGATTTATTGGACTCAAGACTAACACCTAATAGACTCAACTAAGCTTTCCTATCGAAGGAAATTTATTGGATTCTCTTGGGCCTAAACCTATCAGGCTATAGACTCTCTAGGTTTGACTCTAGTTTGACATGCACATAAAAATTTACAATAAGCTTCTAGTAAATGCCATAGAGTGTGCAAGAAGTAAGATGCAAACCTAACATGCGCAATGAATGTATGCAACATACAAACTTCTATAAAATGCAGATGAATGGTTAAGAAAATATAAGAAAATTCAAGAAAAGGCAGGAAATATGAGGTGGATTCTGGATTAGTTTGGTGGGGTAGAAAGTGAGAAAAGGGTTCAAGGTTGATTGGATAGAATAAGACATAAGAAGGGGTGTCAGGGATTAAATATAGACTAATGAGATTGACCCTATGGGGTTGTTGTATATCTAATGGGTTTTCATGATGGAAGAATAGGTCACTGATCTCAGGGAAGAGATTGTTAATGGGAACTATAGGATTGGATTCTTCCTGAGGGTACTGATAAGCCAAATCCTTAATAAAGTCTTCTGGTTCAAGAAATTCAGGACTGGGCTCCATACTTGGGCATTCTTCTAGTGGCTCCTCAGGTAAGGTTCTGATAGTAGTATTTAGGTTCTCTTCCTCTAGCTGGTCTTCCACTACAGGTTTAGTCTGGGTGAGGTCAAGGTCAACTAACTCTAGATTGGTTTCTACCTGGGTATCTACTAAGTCTAGGTCTTCTAAAGGGACTTCCTCTTCTTCTTCCTCATACTCCTCCGCTAAGCTCATGTCAGCTTCAAATAGTTCCTCTTCAATATTAGTTTTTTGAACCAATGGGATGGTAAGAGGGGGTTTACTAAGAAAAAACTGACTAATACTAGGTTCAAATCTAGGGGTATTAATTCTATAGGGTTCAGGTTGACTAGGGTTGACTTGACTGGCACTAGGCTGATACCTAGGGACTATGGGTTCCTGGGGCTCATAGGACACGGGTTCAACTCTATGGGTCTTGTCTAAGGTTCCTGACTAATCTCCTACCTGGTCTAACCTATGGGTTGTTTGATTATTTGGTTGGATCATTAGGTCTAATATATTATTTATTTGGATAAGCTGGGTTTGGGTTTGGGTATTGGTTTGGTCATACTTGTGGTTCATTTGCGCAAATTAGTCCGTTATGGTCCTCATGAAAGCTTCAAAAATGGGGTCCATGGTTGAATTAGGTTTGGGCTTAGGTGATTGTAATGGACTCCTGACCTGGTGGTCATGCAAACAAACAAACAATCAAGGTGGAATGAATGCAGCCAAGTATGCAAAGGGTTAGTATAATCTGGGGTTTGCTAGACCTAGAGCCAAAACTGAATGGGTCTACTCAACTTACAATTAACCCAGCAGCTAATCCTTCCACTGGCCGGTAGGGGGTGGGGTGGTGGGAGGCTCCCCCTGCTTGTCACAGGATCCTAATTATAAACCATCAGTCCACTTAGGTCATTTGACTCTGGACCCCCAGCCTTAGACATCAGTTTTCAATAATAGCTACAGGATTAAATGCACTAATTGGCCCACACGGTTCGGACCCGACCTGTTGGGTGTCACCTAGCCCATTAGGAAATATTAAGTCTAATTAATTTTAATTAAGCTTGGATTAGAATGTTGGTGGTTGTTTTGGGCCTAGGACAGGTGGTGAAATCCTGCCCTGATGTTAGATAGCAATTGCCCTTATGATTAGGTTAAAGAGATGATGGCAATCAATGGTCCTGGTGCAATCTAAAATAATCAGAAAAATAAAAATATTTTATGTGTATTTTATGAGGTGGCAAATTAGGTTTAGGTTGATTAGGTTAGCAAACAAATTGTTCTCGGGATTGGGGTGTATGGAAGTTGGTTAGGTTTGGTTGAGTGAAGTGTACAGAGTTCACAAAATTCAGAGATTTAGGGTTCAGATTACTGTAGGATTTGGCATGGATTTTGATGCAGAAAAAAATCAGAAAAACTCTAGGACAGAGGATGGATGGTGATGATGACCTCTACCAAATTTGATGCAAAAAAAATTCAAATGATGATGCAAGTCCTAGGGCTTTCAGATTGATGCAGAATTATAAAGATTTTAGTTAGGGTTTCTAATATGCTGAGTTTTAGGACTTTTTATTCTTTGTAAAATTAATTAAAAGCTATGATAAAATAAAAGACAAGACAGAGGACATGTCATGCAAATTTCACAGGAAAATAAAATTCATAGTTTATCTAAATCAGATGAAACCTAGACACTTAATGCAGTGGACAGGATGTAGAAAATTAAGAAATTATGGTTTTATGATCTAATATAGATGCAATCTATCCTAAACCCACTCTGATAGCAAAACTGATGTGGGACAAAACTAGGACTGATGAGAAATAGAAAACTATTTTTTTGTGATTTTTAAGATTTTTAATTCAGTGGCTAAAGACCCAAAAATAAGTAAAGAATCAGCAGGAAGACTGGTAATGCAAAAAACTATCATACCCGCAAAATAACTCATGCAGAATAATAAAGCCAGGACCCAAGAATTGAGAAACTCCTAGCTTAGGATAGCATACCTGTCATCAGATCATAACTCAGGAGGGGGAAGGCTTTTACCAGGTAGCAATTGCAGTTCCTTTGAAAAAGAGGTCCCTCAACACTCTGGATGGTGACTGGAAGAACAAGCCTTTAGTTCCCAAATCTAAAGGCGATCTGGACCTGATCTGAAGGCAAGGAAAGCCTCCTCTGGGGAGGGGAAACACCTCGGGATCCTGCAAGCATCAAGGTTAGGCATGAAATAGGTGATCAATGAAAATAAACAAAATATGAAAGAAAGAATAAGGGGAATCAGGGTTAGGGCTGGCAGAAGGGAAGAAGAAGCTCTTGATCTAGGGCATCTTCAAGGCTTCTCTTCTGGATGTGGTTGCTACTTGGAGGCTTGATTTGCTCCTAAGGTATGAATAATTCCAAGGAAGGGTGGTCGGCCAAGTAAGAGAACAAAGAACCAAAACCAAAGAACCAAAAGGAACACAAGACACCAGTCTTAAAATAATTCAGCAGAATAATATTTCATAAGAGTTGATTGAATACAAGAGGTGGAGGGGTGGGATATTTATAGAGTTCCCATGCCCTTTCATTATTAGGACTTCAGCCCTCTCCTAGTTAGGATAGGTTTACAAGCTTTGAGTGGGAGGACTACAATATTAACCTAGAACTAGGAGTACATAGTTGAATGAAAGAAAAACTTGTTTTCCTACTTCCACTTGGATTCTTCCTCCTTTCTTGGACCGGTCAAAGCCACTTGGATTAGGCTAGGATGCCTCTAGGACTTATCTTGGGCATGTGGGCTCCAAAGGGCTACAAGGGGTCGCCCTTCTTGGGTTTGGTGCATGGGCTTTAGGCTTTAGTAGCTGGGGTGCCTCTCATTTGGCATATTCCTGAAATCTTGGTTCTAGGGTGCATGGACCTTGCTCCTGGGCCTGGAATTTCTTGGACTAAGATGATGGTATATCCCTAGAATCAAGGGGCACACTGGGTTAAGAATAATTCAAGGTATTTGGAAGGAATCTAGCATCTGGAATGGCATCTGGGAGGAATTAGGGCATCTGGAGAGCACTGGAGGGTATCCAAGGTTCTGGGGTGTCAAACAAGATCCCATAAGCTGATGTAAATGCCTTTGGCTCCTTGGTGAGGCCTGGTGGAATTCCAAAATAGGGTAATCTCCTCTGTTGTACAATAATTGGACTCTCACTAGACTAATACTCAAGTACAGGTCTTAATGACTGACAGGGTTGAAACAAATCAACCTGTCTCAACTTATTAGAAAACTCAATCGTATTTGCTCACAAAATTGTGAAACATGACTAAGGTCCTAAAACCTTAATCAGTAAACCATATGGGATCCAGTGATCTATTTCTGATCCTGGTGTCTCCACCAGAATGCACTTGCTTTTTCTTTACTATTATTGATCTTCTTGTGTTTAGATTTGATTTCAATCACTTAAATACCTTCCAAAGGCCTCAAAGTGGGTTTATGGCTGTTAGACATGAAAAACTAGCCATTGGAAGCTAAGAGCGTCGAGTTCTGTGTTTGAGAAACTAGCCATTACTGTTCCCAGAACTCCAAGTGTCAACACTTCAAGTTGTAAGTCGATACTTAAGGTCAACACTTACATTCCATGAGTCAACACCTAGTTCAAATTTCTTCATTGAAGCTCTCTGGAATTCTCTGGTGAGTCGACACTTCTTTAGGTGAGTCGATACTTGATTCGATACTTGATATCCATGAGTCGATACTTCAGGCAAGTCTTCAATTTTAGCAAGTTCTATATCAAAATTTTCTCAAGCAATAAGCCGATCCTAGAGTCAACACCTTGAGTCGACACTTGACTGGCATGAATCAACACTTCAGCTATGCCATCTGAAATTCTTTGTATGTGTCGGCTTGAGTTGACACTTCCACTGTCATGAGTCAGCACTTGAGTTGTGAGTCGACACTTTGAGTCGACACTTGCTGAGATTTCTTTAAAAACCACTAAACCTCTCTGAAACCAATTTATGCTGAACTCTTTATGTTATTTCAGGAAATCTTCAAGTGCTTAAGTCCATTTAAAACTAATCTCTCATTCATGGAGGGGACTTCTTCATTTCTTTGACAAGCAATCAAAACTATTAGATTGATGAGTACATTTTTCTATAAAAACATACTTTAAAGAAACAGTTAGTACTCAACTTATACTTACATATTTTGTTTATCATCAAAATCAATAACAAAGTCAACAATCTTTTCCTTTTTGATGATGACAAAATCTTTAAAAACACATAATAAGCTCTTTAAAAGAAGTTTTCAATTATGCATAAGGCTTATTGCAGTATGTATCCAAACAAAGAAAGAAAGTTTGAAGGCTCATTTGAATCAAGTTTGGACTAAGAGTATCAGAGCTAAAAAAAAATTATGTATCATGATACTTTAAAGAGAACAGCTCAAGAATAATAAATTCAGTGATGAAACAAGGTGAAAGTAGTCAAAAAGAGTTTTGAATAATAGATTGAAGATTATAAATACTTCCCCTCAAAACTTATCTTCATTGCATAAGAAATATATATATATATATTACCTTTCATTTATACTTACTTGTATCTTTTATACTTACCTCTCCCCCTTTTCGTCAACATTTAAAAGGAATAGAGAGAGGTCAAACACTGAAATTCAAAAACTGACATTCATTCATTCATTCAGAAGTGACAACATCCAAAGTCATAACATGAAGAGAACATTCCAATCATTCATGATATTTCATTCATTGATACATGTTTGTTACAAAAGAGTAAGTAAACATAAAAACTATCTAAACAGCATACAATGAGTAGATAAATGTAAACTATCTAAATATAAAGAGTATCCTAAGTACTATCCTTATCATCTGAGGATCCAATCTTGATTGGTCCTGTATCAGTAGAAGCACGAGATCGAGGCCACATAGATCGAAGATCACGAAGATGGGTCCTGGTCGGTCTCGATGGAACACGACGGCCTCGTCCTCTGCGTCTAACATAAGTCTTGCCTCTAGATGGTGCAGATGAGATAGAAGCTATGTCAGTAGCAGGAGAAAAATGGATCAGAGTAGTAGTATCAACAACTGTATGGAAAGGTGTATGATCGAATATAGGACCTGAATCAAGACGATGGAAACCAGGGATATAAAATCCTAGTTCCCTGATAAGGGAAGATGTATGCAATGGGGGAGAATCAATGATAGGTGTATCAGTAGCTGAAGGTATGACAGGTGTAGGTGCAGGAATGGAAGTGTGATCAACTGGTCTGGAAAGATGAGTGGGTAGAATAGGAGTTTGGAAAGATGAACTAGATGGATCATGAATGGGACTCCTAGGAGGGTAAGTTGTTGTCTCCGACACTAGCTACGTCATCAAATCTGCCATGTCAAACTCATCAGAGTCAATCTCATCCAAATCTATTCCTGGAGCAGGTGGTGCTGGAATTGAATCGCTAGAGCAGAAGTATCAGGAGCACTCCTAGAAGAGGGTCCATTCAAAGCGGACAGAATGGTGGAGATCCCATCTCTCAGTCCTCGATGGCTCTCTCTCATCTCCATAAGAAATGTGTCGACTCACTAACGAATGATCATCAACTCAGTCTCAATGCAAGCGACCCTGTCCTATAGACTCTCAGAAACTCCAGGGATATCAAACAATGCTGGCTCAGGCTGAGGAGCTGGCTTTGGCTATGCTGAAGACTCAGGCTATATCTTAGGCATATCAGTAGGTGGCTCTGAGGGTCCTGCCTCACCTGAAAAGATGCGCTCCTCCTCTGCTATATCCTTATCTCTATCAGTGGCCTGACTAGATACTTGTCATCTCCACTGGCCTCTGATAAGCTGGTACACCATCCGATGTAAAGATCTGATGTCATAAACATTAGTGTGCAGTAGCTGCCGGTACGGCTCATCATCCATCACTATACCATAAACTCTAAAAAGTAAAGTCAAGCCTATCCCTTAGGGCAAACACAATCTCTGGCTGATGGATGCCTCCGTCAACTGATGTACCATAAGTATCGGTAGGCATACAGGAGTGTGTTGTACTAGAGAAACCATCACCAACAGCTCCCGCTCTATGATAAAGTTGAAATGGCAGGTCTTCGGTAGAAGAATTCGGGCTACTATATGATGCAGCAACCTCATCTCAGCTGATAGTCTCGAAACAATCACAGTGGCTCCCTCAAGTAAGTCATCTATCTCAAAATATAACGAAGACCACTAAATATGTCTGCTAGACTGTCCATGATAGATCCTCTCATAGGTATGTCCCATACTCTGCTCAGAATCTCTACTGTCACTGAGACATCTCTGCCTCACACCTGAGCAACCCATCCATCACTACCTCGGGTTAGTGAACCATAGAACTCTCAAATCAAACCCGGATAGAATCTCTCGGTCAAAAAACAAAATGGCACCAAGCCTGCATCCCTGAGCCACTGACCTATCCTAAACTGCTGCTGATCATTGAACTCGAAGTCCACACGACGTCCTCCGACGATGGTCTTCGATCCCATCCGACTAGCCATAAGGAAGAAAGGTCTAGCGGGAACATCAGGTGCATCTGTTGCTCTGGCTTCATGCCTAGCCTTGGTTCTTCTTTCTTTTTTTTGATTGGATGGTCTTGGATGCCGGATAACTTGCTTCCTAGGCCCCATTCTAAAGATACAAGATTGAATTGCAAGAGGGGAAGAAACCTAGGGTTTCTATAGTTCAAAATCAAAAGAAAGGAAGAAAACAGTAGAAATCGAAGCTAAAACCATCCCAAATGAAAATTTGAAAAGGTTAGAGGAGCGATTTGGAGGGAAGAAGTGGGTGGAATAGTGTTAGGGATGAGTCGGCTCAATTTGGAAGGAAAAAGATGAAGGAAATACTTCATTTTCTTATTTTTATTTCGGTCTGTCGCTGTTCAAGTGTCGACTCATGATACTTAGTCAAGTGTCGACACTTCCAAGTGTCGACACTTTGACTTAAAATCGAAAATAAAAGGAAATGAATCCTTGATTAAAAAGAATAAATTTTCAATGGAATTCAAGGAAATTAAACAAAATTAATAGTAAATTTGATTAATCAAGGGTCAAAGGATATGAAGAGATAGAATTTTTCAATCAAAAGGGTTGATGACTCCAAGTTCTCTTCTAATCATACTGAACCGATCTTCTTGGAGAGGCTTAGTCAATATATCAGCTAATTGCATTTTAGTACAAACAAATTCATGCACAACATCATTATTTTCAACATGATTTCTAATGAAATGATGCCTAATTTCAATATGTTTACTTCTAGAGTACTGAAGAGGATTTTTAGTTAAGCATATTGCACTAGTATTATTACATTTTATGGGTGTCTTAGTTAGTTTGATTCCAAAATCTTCAAGTTATTGCTTAATCCACAAGATTTGAGCACAACAACTTCCTACTGCAATATACTCAGCCTCAACTGTGGATAGTGCAATTGAAGTTTTTTTCTTACTAAACCAAGAGATTAAGTTAACTCCAAGAAATTGGCAAGTTTACACCCAGCAGAATCAGCATCAGAAAATCCAATTAAGTTAATAGATGAATCTCTAGAATACTACAAACCAATATCAATTATACCAGATAAGTATCTAAATATGTTCTTAATAGCCAACAGATGAGACTCTTTAGGATCTGACTAATATCTAGTACATATACATATACTAAACATTATATTTGGTCTACTAGCAGTCAAATATAATAAAGAGCCAATCATATCTCTATATAATTTTAGATCGATAGATTTACCATGTTCATCTTTATCAAGTTTACAAGAGAGGCTCATAGGTGTACCTATTGACTTAGTAGTCTCTATCCCAAAGTTCTTTAACATTTCTCTTGTATACTTAGCTTGGTTGATAAAAACTCCATCCGTAGTTTGCTTGATTTGGAGTTCGAGGAAAAAATTGAGTTCTCCCATCATGCTCATTTCAAACTCTCCCTGCATAAGCTTAGCAAACTCTTGATAAAGAATCTTATTAGTAGCATCGAATATAATATCATCAACATAAATTTGTACTATTAATAAGTCATCATTTTTCTTCTTTAGAAATAAAGTTGTGTCAATATGGCCTCTAGAGGTGCTTGCTTTAAACCATGCTCGAGGTGCTTGCTTTAAACCATAAAGTACTTTGTGCAACTTAAAAACATGATTAGGATGTGCATGATTTTTGAAATCAGGTGGTTGTTTAACAAATACTTCTTCTACTATATAACCATTTAGAAAAGCACTTTTAACATCCATTTAAAAAAGTTTGAAGTTCATAAAACAAGCAAATGCTAATAGTAGTCTAATTGTCTCAAGTCTAGCAATAGGAGCAAAGGTTTCATCAAAATCAATTCTTTTCTCCTGATTGTATCCTTTGGTAACTAGCTTAGCTTTATTTCTAATTATAATTCTATTTTCATCCAATTTATTCCTAAATACCCATTTTGTGCTAATAATAGAAATGTTAGATGGTCTTTCTATTATATCAAAACATTATTTCTTTCAAACTGAATTAGTTTATCTTGTATAGCATTTATCCAGTTAGGAACATTTTCAGCATCTTTAAAATATTTTGGCTCTATTTAAGAAACAAAAGCAATATAATCACATTCATTTCTGATTGAAGATCGAGTTCTTAACCCTTTTGATGGATCACATAGGATTAACTCCTTAGGATGTCCATGAGCATACCTCCACTCCTTGGATAGATTTTGATGCTTTGGTGTGGATTGTATGGCTTCTTCTCTTTCATTTTTGTCTTGATCTTCTTCACCTTGTTGAGAAGGTTGATCTTTCAATGTCAGCTTCTCTAACTTGTTAGCACCTGCACATGCATCAGAAGTATCATTTTTTCTAGAGGATTTATTAGCAGACTCTTCAAAAGCTACATATATAGACTCCTTTACAACTAGAGTTCTTTGGTTAAAAATTCTATATGACCTACTTGATATGAATATCCTAGAAAGATACCTTTATCAGACTTGGCATCAAATTTTCCAAGATTATCTTTACCATTATTCAAAATGAAACATTGACAACCAAAAACTTGAAAATATTTTAAAGTTGATTTTTTTTTATTCCAAAGTTTATAAGAAGTTTTCTTTAAAATAGGACGAACTAAAACTCGATTCAAAATATAACAAGCAGTATTAATTGCTTCAGCCCAAAAATATCTTGTAAATCATTTTCACAAAGCATAGTGCATGCCATTTCTTCTAAAGTATGATTTTTTCTTTCTACCATCCCATTTTGCTGAGATGTCCTACGTGTAGAAAAATTATGTTCAATATCTTTTTCATTGCAAAAATTTTCAAAATCTTGATTTTCAAATTCAGAACCATGATCACTACGTATGCAAATAACTGAAGTACCTTTTTTATTAGATACCTTTCAGTAAAACTTTGTGAATACTGAAAATGATTCATCTTTATGAGCGAGAAAGAAAATCCAAGTAAACCTTAAAAAGTCATCCACCATAACTAATTTATATCTCTTACCTCCTATACTATATATTCTACTTGGTCCAAAGAGACCCATATGGAGTAGTTCTAATGGCCTACTAGTAGTTACAAAGCCTTTAGGTTTGAAAGATATTTTTACTTGTTTTCCAAGTTGGCAAGCTTCACAAACTCTATCTTTTTCAAAACTAAGTTTTGGCAAATCTCTTACTAAATCCTTTTTGCAAAGTTTTGAGGGAAAATACATGCTAGCATGTCCTAGTCTACGATGCCACAGCCAATTAGTCTCATTTATAGTATAATTTATTACAACTAAGCATTCTCCATTAGACAAAGACAGATTGTCCAAATCCACTAGATAAACATTACCATGCCTTTTTCCAATAAATTTTACTCTATTTTTATCAGGACTAGCAATCATGCAATAGGATGATTTGAAAATAGCTTGAAAGCCTTTATCACAAAATTGGCTAATACTTAAAAGATTATACTTTAAACTTTCAACTAAAAGTATATTATTAATGCAAGTAGAAGGGAAGATATGAACCTTACCAATACCAATGATTTTTCCTTTACCATTATCAGCAAAGGTCACACTCCCTACATTTATTACCTCAAGAGAGGTGAATTACTTCACATCTCTTGTCATGTGTCTTGAACAACCACTATCAAGATACCATAGCCCTTTGTTTTTCTTGGTTGCAAGACACACCTGTAAAACAAATTAAGTTTTGTTTTTAGGTACCCAAGCCAACTTGGGTCCTTTAGGGTTAGTACTTAAATAGTTCCTTTTGGAATCCAAATCTTTCCAAAATTATTGATTTTTTTCAAATTGCATTGAAAAGCTTTATGACCTAGTTTTTTACATGAAAAACATGTAATACTTGATGATGCAGGTACAAAAAATTTTTAAAATACCTTTGCTATTTTTGAGGTTTATATCCTAATCCTGCTTTAGTAAAAACAGCTCTTTGATTATTTAAAAGAAGATCTAGTTTTTCAGAACTATAAGCAAACTTTTTAATAAAGGATTTTATTTTATCAAGTTCATTTTTATAGTTATTATTTTCTATCTCTAGATCTTTGTTTTTTTTTTTAAAAGATCACCATTTGAAACAATAGTTTTAGATCTTTTTAAAACTTCATTTTTCATTGTTAAAGCTTTATTTTTGTTTTCTAGAACATCAAGTTTACTTTTCAATTCACAAACTTTATTCAAAAGAGAATTATTTTTATGTGAAAAACTATTTGCATGCTTTTTCAATTTTCTATTTTCAAATAAAATTAATTTATAATCATGCATCAATTCATCAAATGCATTTTTAATTCATCAAAAATAAAATCTACTTCAGAGTCAAAAATTACCTCTTCTTGTTCTTGTTGTGCCATGAAACAAAGATTGGCAACTTCAGTTTGTTCTTCATCTGAGCTAGAATCCTCGCTGTCACTCCAGGTCACCATCATAGCTTTCTTCCTAAGCTTTTTTCTTGATTTCTTTAGGAGAGGACAGTCAAACTTATAATGTACGGGCTTCTTGCATTCGAAGCATGTTGGTGTTTCCTTCTCCTTTTCTTTTTCTTTCTCCTTTTCTTTTCCCTTATCTTTACTAGTTTGGAACATTTTTTTGTAAGGGAACTTTCTTCTTTTTGTAAATCTTCTAAACTTCCTTGCTAGAAGAGCTTCCTCACTCTCATCCTCTTCTTCTTCTTATGATTCTTCATTTGAGGATTCTTCTTGAATTGCAGACTTGAAGGCTATCCCCTTTTTCTTTTTGTCCAAGTCCATAAATTTCTGTTTCAGATTTAGCTTATAAGTCATGAGCGATCCCACTAATTGTTCCAAGGGTAATTTGTCAATATCTTTGGCTTCATGTATGGCAGTCACCTTTGGATCCCATGAAGTTGGAAGTGACCTGAGAATTTTGTTGACAAGATCAACATTAGACATGATTTTTCCTAAACTTCTCATGCCATTAACAATGTTTGCGAATCTAGTGTACATGTCAATGATAAATTCATTTAGTTCCATTCGAAACATCTCATAAGTGTGTACTAATATGTTTACTTTTGTGTTCTTCACTTGATCAGTACCCTCATGGGTAACTTCAAGAGTGTCACATATTTCCTTAGCAAATATGCATGTAGAACTCTTATTAAATTCACTAGGATCTAATGTATAATAAAGGAGATTCATTGTTTATCATTAATCTCAGTCTATTTAATATTATTTTCATTCCAATTCTCTTCGAGCTTTGGGATGAAAACACCATTAACCATAATCGAAAGAATATGTGGACCTTTATCAATAACTTTCAACAAATTATAATCCATTGAATGCATATAAATTCTCATTCTAGTTTTCTAATAAGTATAATTTATTCCATTAAAATATGGAGGTCTATTTGAGATTGTCCCTTAACTACACTAGTACCAAGGGGGTTGCCATAGATCTTTACTCAAGGCAGTTAGACCTATATATTAGAACGTGGCTCTGATACCACTTGTTGCCCAGTAAGCAATTCAAGAGGGGGGTGAATTGGATTTCTAAAAGTTAATTACAAGTGTATGAACCAATTCAATAAATAATCTAAGTATAATGAAATACAAGTAATGTGCTCTTAAAGAGTATACAGTGAAAATTTAAAAGTAATAAAAGTAAGAGCAAAAGAGAAAGACAAACAATCACAAACATAATCCAAGTATAGTGGTTCAGTGCTTTCCAATGCACCTACATCCACTCCCCAAGGATCATTTAAAAATTCGCTATAATCTTCACCGATTACATTCAATTAGTTTTCCAGGCTCACTAATCAAAACCTGACTTGTTTTCACAAGGGTCACAAGTCAAAATCTCCCTTAGTTTTGCGGGCTAACCAAGAACTTAATTGGTTTATGGCTCACCAATAACCTCCTTGGTTTTCAAGGCTAACCAAAAACCTCCTTGGTTTTCAAGGCTAACTAATAATCTCCTTAGTTTTCAAGGCTAACCAATAACCTTTACAACAAATATAAAGTTTAAAGTAAGGCAATAATAAAAGCTTTCTAAATAAAAGCAGATATCTCTTTGAAGCTTTGAGGAATCGCTTGTCTTCAACTTGATGAAGCCTCAATTAATTCTCAAGAATGTTGGATTTGAACGCTCTTGAAGGCTTTGAAAGCTTGGAGACTTCTTTTTGCTTGAAGGTAGTTGCTCTCAATGAATGGGAGTGAATGCACTTGCCTTTTCTTTTCTATTGTTGATCCTCTTGTGTTTAGATTTGATTTCAATCACTTAAATACCTTTCCAAGGCCTCAAAGTCAGTTTATGGTCGTTGGATATGAAAAACTAGCTATTAGGAGCCAAGAGAGCCGAGTTCCGTGTTTGAAAAACTAGCCATTACTGTTCCTAGAACTCTAAGGTTGACACTTCAAGCTATGAGTCGATACTTAGAGTCGACACTTTCATTCCATGAGTTGACACCTGGTTCAAATTTCTTCATTGAAGCTCTTTGGAATTCTCAGGTGAGTCAACACTTCTTGTAGTGAGTCAACACTTGAGTCACACTTTAGGCAAGTCTTTAATTTTAGTAAGTTCTGTATTAAAATTTTCTCAGACGATGAGCTGATCCTTAAGTTGACACTTTGAGTTGACACTGACTGCATGAGTCGACACTTTAACCGTGCTATCTAAAATTCTTTCTGTATGCCGGCTTAAGTCAACACTTCCACTATTATGAGTCAATACTTGAGTTGTGAGTCGATACTTTGAGTCGACACTTGCTGATATTTCTTTAAAAACCATTGAACATCTACTAAAACCAATTTGTGCTGAACTCTTTGTATTATTTTAAGCAATCTTCAAGTGCTTAAGTCCATTTAAAACTAATCTTTCATTCATGGAGGGGATATCTTCATTTCTTTGATAAGCAATCAAAACTGTTGGATTGATTAGTACATTTTTCTATAAAAATATATTTTAAAAAATAGTTAGTACTCAACTTATATTAAGTATTTTATTTATCATCAAAATCAATAACAGAGTCAACAAAACTTGACAGGTGAGTCGACACTTATGTCAGCTCAAGGCAAAAATTCTGGATTGATACTGTTATGTATTTTTCTTGTTCTCAGGCCTTGAGTTGACACTTTGAGTCGACACTTGGCTTGATGCTTGACGTGTCAGGTGTGCCAAGCTCCGAAACTCATCCAAATTTAAATTATGAGCTCTTTAAGATCTTCCACATGTTCCAAAGCCCTTATAACTTGAAAACCATGGCTTCTTCAACTAAATAACAATCTTTTCAATCTTTTAAAATTGATGAGTACCTGTATCTAATAAATACTTTTAACATATATTAGTACTCATATATACTTAAGTATTTTGTCAATCATCAAAATCAAAACTAGAGTCAACAATCTCTCCCTTTTTGATGATGACAAAACCTTTAAGTATATAAATAGGGTAAGCTTAAAAAGATTAACAATAAGATAAACATGTAAGCTCAAAATCAATAACTATCAAGCTCTCTCTCAAAATATGATTTTAAAAATATTTTCAAAAATCATTCAAAATTTTTAAACTTTCTTCCCCTTGCTAATTTTTCCCTTAATATTATAACATTTTACTTTCTTCTTCCCCTTTTGCCATTTCTTTCATTTCTCTTATAATTTTTTATGTTTATCATATCGTTCCCCTTTTCATACTTAACATATTTCTCCTCCTTTTTGTCATCATGAAAAGGATGAAAGGCAATACAAAATTGGAATGAAGGTGGAAAGAATAGCAAGTAGATCATTAAAATCAATACATGATACTAATTAAATATGATACCAATTGAACATGATACCATAAAAATGACATGTACATACAAACAAAAATTTAATGTATATTAGCTCTAATATGCATAACCAAGGTATGATTAAGACAACAATCCATTAACCTCACTTATTCATAGGATAAGGCCATAGTGGCACCCCAACATATCATAAGAGATCCCATTGAATGAAAAGAAAGGGTCTTTAAACCCTACTTAGCTCCTATGGCCAGACGGCCATGGTGACTAACTCAATCCGAAGTAGTTACTGTGAGCTCTTTTTTTTAAAGATTCTTAATGAAATAAATCTTGATACAAATTGAATGTAACTTCCCTTAAAGAAAAAAGGTTTGATATCAAGGAGAAGGAGTACCAGAGCAATATAAGTAAAGCATGATATCAAAGAAAATATTGAAAAAATCATATATGATAATAAATCTTTGGATTCTCCCTCTAAATATTATTTTCCATTAAAAATATGCATTCATTGAGGAATAAAATATGAAAGCACAAGCATCATAATTTCAAACAATTTGATATATGAACATAAATACTAAATCTAAAATCAAAGATTTAAATTTTCAAGATATGCAAGATTTTCAAAATACAGGAGGTTGACATTTAAATATTCAATTTAATATAATTTAAATTCATTTGAAATGATTTGATATCTATACAAATACTAGAAGTAATATGATACCAAGTCTAGCTACTGGATTAGGGGTTTATCAATGTGCATACCTTCTTCTTAAATATAACCCTTAACTACCTGTTCTATACTTCTTCCAAATCATTTCTAGTCTAAGCATGGATACAAAATAGAATACATTTCATGAAAATCATATGATTTGAAATGATTTTGATTATCCATACAAATGTTAGAAGTAATCTAATGCGGGGCTATTTATGCATGCTAGTTATTTTTTTGTTGTTACGAATTAAGTTAGGAGTTTGTATCCCGAATTTTAAGCTAAGATGTTAAGTAAGGAATTCTATAAAAAATATGAAGTATAAACATGCAGAAATAAATCCTAAAAGTGAAGAAACAGGATCGCCAAGGCTAAGAAGCCCTGGTTAGGACCAGCTCTTCTGTAATATTGCTACCAGAGGAGTCTAGGGGGTGTACCTGGTAGAGATTTGGAGATCTATCCATAAAGAATTCGCTCATCACTCTTGGATGTGGTCTAAAAAATAAAGCTATCGACCTTGTGGATTTGCGACTTTCAATCCGGTGGCCCAAAAGCTGGTCAGATGGAATCCTTGGATTTGTGAACTCTAAGAGACCTGCAAATCACCATTCATGAGTTAGAAAACAAGAAAAAGTAAGCTAAAGGGCTGAAAGAAGAAGAGGGGAACAGGTTTGAGGATGGCGGCCAAGAGATGAAGAAGGCTGGCGATTTGGAGGCAGGGCACAGTGATCACACAGAAACCCCGAGGGATCACACAGATATCCTTAATCACACAAAAATTCATACTAAATTCACATAGGGAATTGAGAAGAACTTAAGTAATTTTCATTCATATTCAATAGCATCAAAACATACAAGAGGGGGTGGGATATTTATAGATGTTGCCATGCCCTCTTCTAGTTAGGATAGGAATATAAAATTTGATAGAGAGAAGGATTATAAGGTTGCTTAGAACTATGAGTACTCAATTTGAGTAGAAATAAAATAAGATCTCCTTGTTAGAATTAGTCTTCTCTCCTTCTTTGACTTGGTCAAAAGCTCCCTCTTGGGCTTGGACACCTAAATGGACTTGGGCTTGAACTTTAGGGCAGCAAGGGGCGTCTCCAATGGGCTTGGGCGCATGGGCCTGGTGCATGACTTGGGTGACCTCCAAGGTGTGGTGCATGGGTTTGTTGCATATGTTCCTGGTGGGCTGGAAACCCTGGGCTGGGTGCTTGGAAAAATATTCCTAGAATCTTCATGTGTGGAGCTTCATGGGCTTGGACTTGCTTGGTTCTGGGAGGGCCTGGTGAAGGCTTTGGCTGGTGCTCCTCCTCTTGTATAAAACTGGACTTGTACTAGACGAGACCTACAGGACTTAATTGGATTGGTTGAAATGCTTAACTTATTACAGGACTCACTTCAACTTAACTGGACTAAACCAACATAGGACTTGAACAAAACTACGAAACTCAAATTGATACAAGACCCAAAATGACATATCAAGACCAAAATAACTATAGATTCACAATGAGCTAACTTGAACAACTAAGCTCAACTGAGCTGATCATAATCCAAAACTTGACTCATAAACCCTAATGGTATGAGTCGACTCTAAATACATGACTCAAGTATAACAAGGCCTAAAAATAAAACTCAAGGTCCAAATACAGGACTCAAATGGCTAACACGGCCAGATTATTGGACTCAAAGATAAAACTTGGATCATGGCTAAGGGACTCAAAACTCAGGGACCCATAGTGAACTAGGATTGACCCGATGTTCTCATCATAATCCAGTACCAAATTTAGCTACTGGAGCAAGGATTTATCAATATGCATACCTTCTTCTTAAATGTAATCCTTAACTACCAGTTCTAGTCTTGATCTAAATCATTTCTAACTTAAGCATAGATACCAAAAATGTATACATTTCATCACAACATTTTACTTAAAATAGTTTAAAAGTATATTAATTAAAATCAGGTGAAAGTCTAATAATCACAAGTTTAATCATGATAGCATGAAATTCACCAACATCAAAAAGTTCATGATCATAACCAATGACTATAAGTCTAAACTTGATTCTAATTAAATAATTAAAATAAATTTTTAAAGTAATTGATGCAATATTTATAATAAATATTCAACTACATTTTCAATTATGGAAGGAAATGTTCAGAATTTACCAATATCTATAGTCTTTCCTTTATCATTTTGTCTAAAATATAATAGGTCCACTTTTTTAAATTATCTTGTGCAGCCATTTTTCAAAAACTTCCTTTCTTCTTGTTGTACTACAAGATATCCCTGCAAAATAAATTAAGTGGATAATTTTGATATCCAAATTTTCTTGGATCCTTTAGGTTAATGAATAGGGTTTCTTTAGGAATCCAAATTTTTTTAATCTACAAGGATATGCATTAAGTCCAAATTTTTCATATTTAAAGTATGCAATTTTGAAAGAAGTAGCAACAAAGAAATTCTTATTTTTCAACTCAAGATTTTTATTTTTTTTTCAAAGCTCATCATTTGATACAAAAATCTTAGATCTTCCTAGAATTTCTATTTCATTTAATAAAATATTTTTCTCATTTAAAAACTTATTGCATAACTCTTTCAAATCAAAATTTTTTTTCTAAAATTTCTTTTTCTTTAGAAAGATTATTCTTATCAATTTCTAAAATATCAATTTTTATATTTAAATCATGATTTTTATTGGCAAGATTGGTGTTCTCAAGAGAAAAAGAATCTACATATCTTTTTAATTTCTTGTGCTCATTTTTTAATACTTTGTATTCATGCACAAGATCATTAAATGTATCATGTAAGTCATCAAAGGTAAAATGATATTTATTTTCAGCACATACCTCTTCCTCATTTGCCATGAAGCAAGGATTGGCAACTTCTTGCTCATCATCCAAACTTGAATCTTCACTATCGCTCCAAGTTACTATCATTGCCTTGAATTTATTTTTGGCCTTGAGGGATATTATCTATTTCTTCTCTTGATCAGCAACCACTTCTTTATGCCATAAATTTAGCTCATGGATCATGAGTGAACCAATAAGCTCCTCCAAAGGCAGGGTATCAATATCTTTAGCTTCTTCGGATCCCATGATATTGGCAAAGATCTAAGAATTTTTTTAGCCAAATCAGCATTAGTATAGACTTTGCCAAGACTTTTCAATTTATTGACAATAGTCATAAATCTAGGATAAATATCAGATATAGATTCATAATACAGTATTTTAAATATTTCAAAAGAATAAACAAGCATATTAATTTTAGTACTTTTCACTTGAAGAGTACCCTATGAGTAATTTCAAGTGTGTCCCATATCTCATTCATCGATGTGCATGTGGAGATCCTATTGAATTCATTAGCGTCTAATGCATAATAAAGCAAGTTCATTGCTTTAGCATTAATTTTAGATTGCTTAATGTCATATTCATTCCAATCCTCTTCGAGCTTTGGAATGGAAATGCCATTAACCAAAATGGAAGGAATATGAGGACCATTAACTATAACTTTTCAAAGATAATAACAAATAGATTGAATATAGATGCGCATGTGAGTTTTTCAAAAAGTGTAATTAGTGTCATTAAACAATGATGGTCTATTAGTTGCATGCCCTATAGCAAACAAACACCTTTTAGGGCTGCCATGATCTTTTAAGTCAAAACCATTAGATTCTTTGCAAAGAACCAAGTTTAAATACCAATGATTTTGGGTTCCAAGCTATGATACCAATCGTTGCCTAGTGATGATGCAACCCAAAAGGGGGGTGAATTGGCTTTTATAAATTATTTGAACTGTTTCATTGGATATAAAATAAGTATGTGCTAATTATAATTAAGTGCTTGTATTTTGTCAAAGTATTTGTGTGCTTAATGAAAATATGCAATAGAATTAACAAAGTAAATGCAATAGTAAATAAGCAATAAATGAGAATAATCATAAATACAAGAATATATAATGGTTCGATGCACTTCAAGGCACCACGTCCACTCCCCAAGTTTTTCTTAAAATTTTACTATAATCACTAAGATTACAGTCCATTAGTTTTCCAAGCTCACTAATCAAAACCCAACTTGTTTTCCTGGGCTCACAAGTCAAAATCCCTTATTGGTTTTCTAACTTAGGCTAACCAACAACCTCTTGATTTTCACGGCGAACCAAAAACCTTGTTGGTTTTGCGGGCTCACCAACAACCTATGTTGGTTTTATAGGATCACCAACAACCTATGTTGGTTTTACACAAAGGCTAACCAACAACCTCTTTGGTTTTCTAAGGCGCACCAAAAATCTTTGATACAACAATGTAAGAATGAAAGTAAAGAATACAATAAAGCTTTCTAATAAAAGCAAATATCTCTTTGAAGCTCCTTGAATGTTGATGAAGATCTTGTCTTCAAGTTGTTGAAGCCTTTGATTGCAGCTTGATGATGTGAGCTTGGATAAACTCTCTTATTTTTGAAATCTTGAAGGCTTGAACCACTCAACTCTTGAATCCTTGAAGGATATTCAATGATCTCACCAAAGGATTACTTCTCCATTTGATTTTTGGTATTTATATAGCTCTCCAATCCATAAATGACCATTTATGACCGTTGGAGATGAAAAACTAGCCATTTGAAGTAAGTTGGAATCAATTCTATACTTCTAAAAAACTAGCTATTACACCAAGTGTCGACACTTGAATTTGGTGAGTTGATACTTAGGGTCGATACTTGACAGGTGAGTCGACACTTAGAGTCGATACTTGACACATGAGTTGATACCTAGGGTCGACACTTAGGTCAGCTCATGGTAAAAATTCTAGATTGATATTGTTATATATTTTTCTTATTCTCAGGCCTTGAGTCGACACTTGGCTTGATACTTGGCATGCCAGGTGTGCCAAGCTCCAAAACTTGTTCAAATTTAAATTACGAGCTTTTTAAGATTATCCTCATGTTTCAAAGCCCTTATAACTTGAAAAGCCATGGCTTCTTTAACTAAATGACAATCTTTTCAATCTTTTAACATTGATGAGTACCTGTATCTAATAAACACTTTTAACACACATTAGTACTCATATATACTTTAATATTTTGTCAATCATCAAAATCAAGACCGGAGTCAACATAGTCTTTGTAACCCACACTTCTCATGTAGGTGGTCTATAAATACCACCATCAATCCCTCTTGTAAATTAATTCTATTATTCATCAAATAAAGATGTCATTCTACCAATCCTTTGCTGTGTGCATCGCAGGGTGTGAGGCCATATTCATTTGTTCTTCAAAGCATTTCGGGGTGTGAGGTCCTATTTTTTTGTTCTTCGGAGCATCGCGGGGTGTGAGGCCCTATATCTATCCCACCATCAGAAACCCTAGCCACCTACAAGCTTCTTCCTCCCCTTTCCTTTCCTTTTTTCCATTGAAATTCCTTCTTCCTTCCATGTTTACTTTTACATGTTTGACTGATTGCAGGTGATCAAGATTGAAGTGATGGTTATCTTTGCCTTGGAACCAGTTGAGCTGAAGATTGGAGCTTGCAGATCGAAATCTGGAAGTCCTGTTGCAAGATCTTAGAGAGTCCAATCAAATTTATAACAAGAGAGTTATAATCTTTATTGGTAAAAATAAAAACCTTCTCTACTCTTTATTTTCTGATCCTTTGAAAAGTAGAACCCTAGTTTAAGGTGATTTCTTAATCACCAGATCCTTCTTTCCTAACTAGATTTGTTAGTTCGATATTGCGGGCATATACTAGCTGACTAGTCTTGTATATTTTAATTTCTTTGAATCTTTATTCTAAAAAATCCAGAAAAAATAATCTCTGTTAATTTTAGTTAGTTAATTTAATATTAAGTAATTTAGTTTTTACATATTATCCCACATCATCTTTGGTATCAGAGCGGGTTAAAATTAGGGTTTAACTACTAGTTCTAAAATTTTTGCATATCTAGGTTTAGACTAAAAATAAACTGCATAAAAACCATCTTAAAAAAATACAAAAAAATTATTAATTAATTTGATATTAATCCTCTATTAGTCTACTATCTAATCTCAAAAAAAAAAATTATTGCATTATTTTTCTGGTGGAAGGAAATCATTTCCTAAGCGGGTATATGCAAGTATACTGTCACGACCCATAGGAGTAATGAGCTATGGTCGGACGTGATATCTCGAGATCAGAAATCTAAAATTGATTAGATCTGAAATTTAATAATTAAAAAAAATTATTATTTTTGCTATTTTTAATTATTTTATCTTCATTGCATATTATGGTTTCATATCATGTGATTGCATCAGACTTAACCTAATCTTAAGGGCACTTGACTATCTCAGATCAAGGCAGGATTTTATCACCTATTCTGGGCTCACAACAACCAGCTTTTGCATCGAACCTAATACTAATTAAAATCAATTAGAAACCTAAAGCAGTTTAGGGACACCAACAGGTCGGGTTCCAAGTATTGTGTGAAAGCTAGTGCACCCAATCCTTTGATTATCTCTTGAATCTGGTGTCTTAGGCTAGAGGTCCAGAGGTAAACATCTTAAGTGGTCTCGTAGTTTTTAATTAGGACCCTGCGAGAGCAGGGAGAGCCTCCCACGACCCCATCTCTTACCTGTCCAGTGGATAAGGTAATTGCTGAATTGGTTATAAATTGAGCTGACCCATTCTACTTGAGCTCTAAGTCTAGGAAACCCTAGTTCGAGTTTTGTATGTGTGCATTGCATGTCTACTAGATCAGGAATACCCTATCAGCATACTCAAACCTAACCCAATCCTACCATGGATCCTAATATTGAGACTTTTTTTAGATCCATAATGAAGGAAGTTAGGCGCTGTTGGGTTTCGATGGCACAGCGGAACAATGGATTTCAAAAAATTTCTTTCTTGAAACTCCAAGCAACTTGAAACCGTAAGCCCAAGATCTCTTATTCATTACAATTAACAAGCCATGCAATTAGGGTTTGAAAAAATACCTGGAATGCTAATTTTTTCTTCTTTCCACTAGGTACACAAGTGCATGCCCTCCAAAGGTGATCCACATAGGAATGGAACCTAGGAAGCACTTCTTAGTAGGTTGCCTAAACCACTGGAACTCTTCTGATGGCTTTTCTTCCTTTGGTAGCCTCTCCTTCCTTGCTCAGACCCTTGCCCTTCAATAGAGCACTCTGAGCCCTTTCCAAAACTCTCTTCACTTTCACTTACACTTCCTAGTTCACTTCCTAAAACCCTTGTCTTAAAATGAAGTGTTTGTCTAAAGACAAGACAAGGGAGGAAGTGACAAAAGGAGAGAGTGTGGCAGAGTGTGAGTGTAAGTGTAAGAATGCAGGAAAGAAAGGATACAATCAGATAACCATCGGCCTAAACACCGATGGCTATTTATAGGACAAGGGAGGTGCCAATGATGGCTCTTCATCAGCCTTTAGTTTGTTTATCAACAGATCAAATAAGACCCTTCATTAAGAAGGAGTCTTATCTTGAAGAGTCAAGACCCTTCATGCACCAACCACCCTTTAGCCGAACCTTCTGATTATTTTGGGATTTTTCTTCATGCCACATGGCATGAAACTGATGATAAAGCTTCTCAATTGGCATGAAAATGAAAGGACTTGTCCATCTGATAAGTTCCTTAAAGCAGAAAGACTCTTTGCTTACCATAACTTGCTCCAATAATGAAGGTACACAACCCTTCAAATTATGCGCACCATAATTCACTCTGCCAACTTCTTTTTCATCGGTGATTACCCACATCAGATCAACCTCATCCATAGCCAAGGGATGCCTCATTTTAGATTCAACTGAATTCCCAAAAGTAGAATGAATTCACCCTTTCTGTGCGCCAACAATAAAGAGTTGTAACTCTTCATTTGTCAGTCAACCTTTTCCATGCCATATGTCACCTTTGACCTAGTCAAAGTATATACAATATGGGTTTCAAAAGAAAGGGAATTAAATCTAATCCACTTTCTGACCATATAATTTGTTTTCAGGTAGGAGGTCTATTGGTCCTTCTGCATCTTTTTGACTGTTGAGGTATCACTTAGGTTCCAAGAGTCCCATGCCCTTGGGACTCTTGGTATTTAGCACATAAAAGTCATGAAAAATATCAAATAAATTCTGATAAATTTGTCTCACTTAAGATTCCACCCAATTTAGGTCTCCCATAAATTGGTTAGTCAATTTAGCAACCTTTTAGACCTAATTCAATTGGGTTAGGAGTTAGGTTAGCATACACATGCTAGTATGCAATCTAGCTAACCAATTAGGATCCTATGACCCTAATTAAATGTCAATTGACTTTCTAGGTCAATTTCCTAATATGTGTGACCCTTTGGGTTCCATATCTAGCCAACAGTAGGTCTAGGTTCAAGCCAATTCGATCCAATCGAACTCGATTGACCTAATTATGTCAAATTGAGCTGACTTAAGTTGCTAATTCGAACCAGCTTTCGAATTGACTCATGATTTCAATCCAATTGATTCATGAAAACCCACAAGACATGATTGACGTCTAGCAATATGTCATGCCTATCTGGAAGATGAAAAATTTGGTAAAAGTACCAAAATACCCTTCAATAGAAAGTTACTGTGCAATTCAATCATTCGATCTCCTGTATCCTGATTAAGTGATGGGCATGGATAAATGTCAAACCCTAGCACTTAATCCTTTTGAATCTCAAGTCGATAATGAAGACTCAACCGATGAATTATTAGAAATCCTATCTAATCTTATCTTGCTTTGGCCAAAGACTTCCTGAGTCATCATTTGAAGAGATCACATGGGATAACTTTTCTCTTACTAGGAGTGATCGATTCCTTGTTAACCTACTCATTACCTTCAAACACAATCCACCATATCCAGAAACACCCCGTATATGACTTAATTGTCAAGAGCGAGTATGCACCAAAACATGGATTCATGTGCACAAGATATTATAGTAGTCTTAGGTCTAAGGATCACATGCATAACTCCCACTAAGAGAACATTTTTTTGACAAGTAAGACTTCCATTTGATGTTATATTATCGGATTAGTTCTGTGGACTCATAACCTAATGAGCACCCACATCCTTGTATTAGTGTCTCTACACAAGTGGTTGTGAGACCAACCACCCTCTCAATCGAGCATACATAGAATGTGCTAGTCTTTCCGGATTCATCAATCCCCAAATCGATTATCCAACAGCTAGGTACATTTTAGATTAGGGTTTATAGGAACTTAGGTCTCACCATTATGATCTCCATCATAACCTTAATTCTATTTCCCTAACCTATGGGGTTCATCATAATCTTGATAAGATGCAATAGTATAATTAATCAAAAGATGCCTTTTATTGATAAATAATATCATACATGAGTTGGAAGATCATAAAAATGCCCTTACAATGATTGGCTTTTAAGGCACCATTCTTTCAATCTCCCACTTGCACTAAAACCAATTACTTTTGTATTTTACACCCATACGATCTAAGTAGCGATCAAACTATTGCTTTGGTAGCGCTTTAGTGAATGGGTCTGCTATGTTGTTCTTTGTATCTACTCGTTCGGTGACAACATCTTATCCTTGAACGAGAAGGAAGCATCTTAGGATGTGCTTGGGCTTATTATGAGACCTTGGTTCCTTAACTTGCACAACAACTTTAGTGTTACCACAATAAAGTGACATTGGTTGTTCTATAGTAGGAACCACACCTAATGCCATAATGAATTTATTCATTCACATAGCTTCCCTTTTGGCTTCACTTGTAGCTATGTACTCTGCCTCAGTGACTAAGTCAGTTATAGTTTATTGCTCTATACTTTTCCAACTCACTGCACCATCATATAGGGTAAAGATATACCCTGATATGGATTTGCTATCAGCTGGATCTGAATGAAAACTAGAATCTGTATATCCTTCTAGTTTCAACTTCGATCCATCATATATTAGAAAAATATCTTTAGTCCTTCTCAAGTACTTAAGAATATTTTTCACAGTTTTCAATGATCCTCCCCTGTGATGGGGACATCAAAACCCATCCGGGTTTTCTTTTTTCGTTTCTAGATTTTTATATTTTTATTTCATATTTCTTATTCTAGCTATTCCATCTATTCATGTTATTCTAGCTTTATTCCAAACTTATCCCCATTTTATCCCTCTGCTATTCCAATCATCTTCTTCCTCCCGAAAAAACATAGAACCTCCATTTTTCTTTTTTTCTTCCCATTTGTCCTAGATCCGCCATGCCCGACCTCCGGCGCCACCCCCGACGGCCGTCCACCTTCCCCTTGGTTGATTTCCTCATGGGAACGCCGACAAATCCCACGAACCACCCATGGCCGTTCCCTCCATGCGGCTCCACCCATGGCCGTCCACCCCTGCGAATCTGCCCACGCGCCCCTCTCCCCCGTGCCGCCATCCGCCACTGCCCGAGCCACCGTGCACCGCTGCCCAAGCCATCGTCCATCGGCTCCATCCCGTCCGTGGCCGTCGATTTTAAGACCCATGGCCAAGCCCAAGGACCGTGCACCCCTGCGGCTCCTTCCAAGGCTGCCTCCCTCCCTGCAGCCATCTCGGCCATGCCACCACCGTGCCGCCGCCTTCCCCCGGCCGCCGGTGCCGGCGAAGTCTCCCGTAAGCCCTTCTTCTCTGTGCATCACCCCTCTGTTCCATGATCAAGAGGAGAAATCTACACAGATCTCAGAGCAACAGAAAATAGCTTTGCACGGATCTCAAAGTAGCATGCTTCTCAGAGCAAAATTTTTTTGTACAGTTATCAAGTTACACAGATTTCAGAGCAGGCACTGATTTTGGTAAATCCAGAGTATATCTGATTTATTTATTTCAAATCTGGATGTATGGACCAGTTGGGAAGTTTTTTATAAATTAGTTTTATATTATGATTAGTTTGATTTTTTCCAGCATATGGGGAGGATTGTGTTTAATTTTCTACCATGTTTTCATGCTACAACCAAAGCAGGTTTGGGTTGTCACTTTTTTGGGCTGCATGCCTTGTATTCTTTACTTAGATCCTAATTTTGTAAGCCTATATAAAGGCACCTCCTCTCTTGAATAATATATGATGATGAATATGAATTTTTGAAAAGGGTGTTCTTGGTTTTGCCTCCGTCAGGAGTGGGCATGAGGCCCATCTTTCCTTCACCTACGGGTGTCGAGGGTGTGAGGCCCAAGTTATCTTCTCCCTTGCTGAGTCCCCTCTATGATCTTGGAGCTTCTCCTTCACAACCCCAGGTAGAGATTTGGGTGGGATGCCCTAGGCTCCACATGTAGTGAGATGGGTGGGACGCCCTAGATTGCATGTAGTGGGGTGGGTGAGATGCCCTAGAGGTGTGACATCTCTTCGTGAAGGTAAGTCCCAAGTCCATAGAGTATCCATCTTTCTTGTCCCAACATATTTTTTCTACCTTTTTGACCCTAATCATAGGAGACTTCTCAGCTCTCCAATGATCCTCCTAGACCCCCTTTTATCCCACATCAATTTTGGTATCAGAGCAGGAGAGGATTAGGGTTGAAGAAAAAAAAAGAGAAAAAAAATTATAGCGAGCTTGACTTGATGGAGTCGAGTTTTTTCCATCCCAGGGGAATGATGGGGACATCAAAACCCATCCAGATTTTCTTTTTTCTTTTCTAGATTTTTATATTTTTATTTCATATTTTCTTATTCTAGCTATTCCATCTATTCTCGTTATTCTAGTGATTTGGGTGGGATGCCCTAGGCTCCGCAAGTAGTGAGATGGGTGGGACGCCCTAGACTGTATGTAGTGGGATGGGTGAGATGCCCTAGAGGTGCGACGTCTATTCGTGAAGGTAAGTCCCAAGTCCATAGAGTATCCACCTTTCTTACCCCCACATATTTTTTTCTTCCTTGTTGACCCTAACCATAGGAGACTTCTCAGCTCTCCAACGATCCTCTTAGCCTCCCTTTTTGAACGATTGTGCCCTGAAAGTCAATTGAAATATTGTATTTTGATCCCAAAATCAATGAATTGACATTTTTTATAATAAAGGCATTATTTTTATCATACGCTGTCTTTATGATTTTTATGATGAACCCCATAGATTAGGGCTATGGTTCTAGGGTTATAATGAGATCATACCAATAAGACCTAAAGCCTTAAAACCCTAATCTAAAATATTCCTGGTCGATGGGACATTGAGTTGGGGATCAATGTTTCCAGCAAGACCAGCACATCCTATATATGCTTTGTGATAAGGGTGACTGATCTCACAGTCACTTGTGTTTGACACTAATATTGACACTAATACTAGGATGTGAGTGTTCATTAGAGAATGAGTTCACTGAATTGATCCAGACTGAGAATATCTAATGGAACCTTATCTGTTTGTCAATAGATAATTCTCATAGTGGGAGTAGTGCATGTGGTCCTTTGACCTGAGACTACCATAGTACCTTATATATATGAATCCATACTTTGGTTCACAATCAATCATGACACTAAGTCATGCACGAGGTGATACTGGTTATGGTGGATTGTATATGAAGGTTGTGAGTAGGTCAACAAGGAATTGATCAGCCCTAGTAAGAGGGAATTGCATCCAGCTAATTTCAAATGATGGATTCAGGAAATCTTTGATCAAAGTATGAACATTAGAGTTATTTTCTAATGGTTCATTAATGAATCATCATTATAAAGATTGAGCTAGGGATGAATATGAAATTGGATTTGACAAGTATCCATATTCATAATCATATTCGGGATGCAAGTTGATCAAAGGACTGAATTGCCCGGTAACTCACCACTGAAGGGTATTTGGTAATTCCACCAAAATTTCACATCTTTCGGGTAGACATGATATGTTGCTAGACGTCAATCTTGTCTTGTAGGTATATGATTGAGTTATGGTAATTTAAGTCAGTTAATTAGAATTAGATTCTAATTGACAGAGTCGAGCTAGTTTGAGTTGACCTAAATCGGCTTAGTTGAGATCTAACCGAATTAAGTCAAATAGCACTCGGACCTACTGCTGGCTAGGTGTGGAACCCAATGGGTCACACACAAAAGAAAATTGATGAAGGATTTAATTTGGAATTGAATCATGTTTGTAGGATAAACACACTAGCATGTGTTGCAGACCAAATTTCTATTCGAATCATATTCAATTTGGTTCCGAATTGGGCTTAATTAGGTTCTAATTGAACCAGATTAAAGTCTAATTTAAATTTTAGGACATTAGGCTAACCCATGGCTGAACCCAAGTGAATTAAGTTCACTGAGACCCTCTCTCCAAGCCACCCTCTCCCTTTCTTACCCACGCGCGCCAAGAAGAAGAGTCCACGCGCGTGGACTCCTCTTCATGCATGTGAGAAAGAAAATACCATCGGAGAAAAATCTGAAAAAGGGGCAATTCGAATCCTTGTCTGACGCCCTTGGATCTGGATCTGATGGACAGAAAAAACTAAGGAAAAGATCCATCGCTTTTCGGTCGCAAATCTGTCTCCAAAAGTCGCGATTCTTCCTGAAGTTTTTCCGAGAGTCCTCCTCGTCGGAAAAACGAAAATTAAATCGGAGAATCATGATTTTTGGTTGAGGGGACGCGTGAGGAATGAGGGATCGTGATTACTGGGGTTTCAGAGGGTTGCGTTATTTTGAGAAGACGCCCCTCTGAGATCTATAAATAGGGTTGGGTTCTCGGGGGTTTTCATGTAAGATAATTCAGAGATCAGATTCCTTTTCTTCCTCTCCAGAATACTCCTTCACCTTATTCTTGTTGGGTGTTGTTTCCCTTACAGAGGTATCCTCTGTCGAAACTCTGACCCTAAACAAGAATAAGAGGAATGTCTTGAATGGTAAAGGAAAGAAAAAGGAAAGGATATGTTCTTCTTCTTTTCCTTCTTGAATTAAGACTTTGCGTGTCTTAATTTTTCTTCCAATTCAATTCAAGAAAAGGAATTCAAGAAAGGAAATTCTTAAAAAAAAAAAAAAAATTCAAGAAGAGGAAAGAAGGAAGAAAGAAAATTTCAGCCTAAAAGTCCAAGAATTGAATTCTTGAAAAAGAATTCAAGAAGACGAGCCAAGAACAAGAAATTGTTGTCTTCATCTTTTTTTTTGTGGATCACCATTGGAGGGTGAACATTTGGGCACCTGGTGGAGATTCAGAGTTTGGATTTTAGCGATACAGGTTAGTACTTTAATTGAGATTAAATCTTATATATACATGTTATATGTTTTAATTCTTTTAAGGAGATATTGGGTTAAAGGTTTGGTGAAGATTTCATAAAGATAAAAAATTTTGAAATCTATGTTTCCGCCTTGCCACCGAACCCTACACTTTTATCTCGCATCAATTTTGGTATCAAAGCAGGAGAGTATTAGGGTTGAAAAAAAAAAAGAGAAAAAAAGAAAGTGAAAAAAAAGAAAGGAGAGAAAAAAAAATTTGCATCGAACCTAACTCGACGGAGTCGAGTTTTCCAACCCCATGAGAATGATGGGGACATCAAAACCTATCCGAGTTTTGCTTTTCTGTTTTTCAGATTTTTTTAATTTTAATTTAAATTTTTCCTAAGTATTCCATGTATTCCCACTATTCCCATTTTATCCCCATTTTATTCCTGACTTATTCCTCCTATTCCTTTCATCTTCAACCTCCCAGAAAAACTCCCAGACCTCCATTTTTCATTTTTTTTCTTCCGTTCATCCTAGATCCGCCATGCCCGACCTCCGATGCCACCCCCGATGGCTGTCCACCTCCCCAGGCATCGATCTCCTCATGGGAACGCTGGCGAATCCCATGGAACCACCCTTGGTCGTGCACCCCTGAAGCTCCTCCCATGGTCGTCCACCCCTGCAGCTCCGCCCACGCACCCCTCTCCCCCGTGCCACCATCCATCACTACCCAAGCAGCCATCGGCCATTGCCCGAGCCATCTCCACTAGCTTGAGCCGTCTCCACCAGCTCCAGCCTCCCCGTGCCGCGCCCTCTTCCCCGCTCAGCCACTGCATGCTCATAGCCACCGTCTCCGTCATCTCCCAGCCATGCCGCCGCCTTCCCCAGCCACCGACCGTGCCTCCCCACAAGTCCGTCGTCGCCCCCTCCACGGAAAGAAAGTTTGTGCACGAGTCTCAAAGCCCAAGAGTTTGCACAGCTCTCAAAGAAAAAAAAATAATATTTTTTTTTATAGATTTCATAGCGGTCTCAATCCTTCTGCATAGATTTCAGGGCAAGCCTGATCTTGGTGAATTCAAAGCATGCCTAATATATTTATTTTAAATCTGGATGTATGGACGGGTTGGGAAGTTGTTTTAAAAGTAGTTTTACATTAGGATTAGTTTGATTTTTCCACCATATGGGGAGGATTGTGTTTAGTTTTCTACCATGTTTTTATGCTACAAACATAGTAGGTTTGGGATGTCACCTTTTATGAGCTGCATGCCTTGTTTTCTTTACTTGGACTCCAAGTTTTGTAAAACTATATAAAGGCACCTCCTCTCTTGAATAAAATATGATGATGAATATGAATTTTTGAAAAGTGTGTTCTTGGTTCTATCTCCGTCAGGAGTGGGTATGAGGCCCGTCTTTCCTTCACCTACAGGTGTCAAGAGGTGTGAGGCCCAAGTTATCTTTTCTATTGCTGAGTCCCCTCTATGATCTTGGAGCTTCTCCTACACGGCCCCAGGTAGCGATTTGGCTGGGACACCCTAGGCTCCGCATGTAGTGAGATAGGTGGGATGCCATAGACTACATGTAATGGGGTGGGTGAGATGCCCTAGAGGTGCGACGTCTCTCCATGAAGATAAGTCCCAAGTCTATAGAGTATCCATCTTTCTTGCCCCAACATATTTTTTTCACCTTTTTGACCCTAATCATTAGAGACTTCTCAGCTCTCCAACGATCCTCCTAGCCCTCCCTTTTGTCCCGCATTAATTTTGGTATCAGAGCAGGAGAGGATTAGGGTTGGGAAAAAAAAAGACAAAAGAAAAGAGAAAAAAAAATTGCAGTGAGCTTGACTCGACGGAGTCGAGTTTTTCTCACCCCAGGAGAATGATGGGGACATCAAAACCCATCCGGTTTTTTCTTTTTTCTTTTCTAGATTTTTATATTTTTATTCATATTTTCTAATTCTAGCTATTCCATCAATTCCTGTTATTCTAGCTTTATTCCAAACTTATCCCCATTTTATCCCTATGCTATTCCAATCATCTTCTTCCGCCCAGAAATACATAGAACCTCCATTTTTTTTTTTTTTTCTTCCCGTTTGTCCTGGATCCGCCATGCCCAACCTTCGGCGCCACCCCCGACAGCCATCCACCTTCCCCCGGCATCGATCTCCTCGTGGGAACGCCGGCGAATCCCACGAACCGCCCACGGTCGTTCCCTCCATGCGGCTCCACCAATGGCCATCCACCCCTGTGGCTCCGCCCATGCACCCCTCTCCCCCGCACCACCGTCCGTCACTGCCTGAGCCACCGTTTGTCGCTGCCCGAGTCACCGTCCATCAGCTCCAGCCCATCCATGCCCATCAATTCTAAGACCCACGGCCAAGCCCAAGGACCGTGTGCCCCTACGACTCCTCCCATGGCCGCCTCCCTCCCTACCGCCATTTTGGCCATGCCGCAACCGTGCCGTCGCCTTCCCCCAACTGCCGGCATTGGCGAAGTCTCCCGTAAGCCCTTCTTCTCCGCGCGTCGCCCCTCTGTTCCACAGTCAAGAGGAGAAATCTACACAGATCTCAGAGCAATAGAAAATAGCTTTGCATGGATCTCAGAGCAGCATGCTTCTCAGAGCAAAAATTTTCTGCACAGCTATCAAGTTATAGATTTTAGAGCAGGCACTGATTTTGGTAAACCCAGAGTATACCTAATTTATTTATTTTAAATCTAGATATATGGACCAGTTGGGAAGCTTTTTATAAATTAGTTTTAGATTAGGATTAGTTTAATTTTTTCCACCATATGGGGAGGATTGTGTTTAATTTTCTACCATGTTTTCAGGCTACAAATAAAGCAAGTTTGGGTTGTCACTTTTTTTGGGCTGCATGCCTTTTATTCTTTACTTGGATCCCAAGTTTTGTAAGCCTATATAAAGGCACCTCCTCTCTTGAATAAAATATGATGATGAATATGAATTTTTGAAAAGTGTGTTCTTGGTTCTATCTCCGTCAGGAGTGGGCATGAGGCATGTCTTTCCTTCACCTGCAGGTGTCGAGAGGTGTGAGGCCCTGGTTATCTTTTCTATTGCTAAGTCCCCTCTATGATCTTGAAGCTTCTCCTTCACGGCCCCAGGTAGCGATTTAGGTGGGACACCCTAGGCTCCTTATGTAGTGAGATGGGTGGGACGCCCTAGACTGCATGTAATGGGATGGGTGAGATGCCCTAGAGGTGCGACGTCTCTCCGTGAAGGTAAGTTCCAAGTCCATAGAGTATCCATCTTTCATGCCCCAACATATTTTTTCCACCATTTTTGACCCTAATCATTAGAGACTTCTCAGCTCTCCAACGATCCTCCTAGCTAGCCCTCCCTTTGTCCCGCATCACCCTGGGTCAGCTTGGAACTTGCTTACTATGCCTAAGGCATAAGCAACATCAGGCCTGGTACATAACATGGCATATATAATTGATCCAATAGTTGAAGCATAAGGGATCAAACTCATTTTATCTCTCTCCTCTAGTGTCTTAGGAGACATCTTCTTGGAGAAATGTATCCCTTGACTTATAGGCAAGAAACCTTTCTTACTTCCCTCCATGTTGAATCTCTTCAACACTAACTCAATGTACCTAGATTGGGATAAGCCCAGCATCCTCTTAGATCTATCTCAATAGATCTCTATATCCAATATATAGGATTCCTCTCCCAAATCCTTCATAAAAAACTGCTTTGATAGCCAAGACTTGACCGTTTGCAACATTGGGATATTATTTCCAATGATAAGTATGTCATCGACATACAAAACTAAGAAAATAAGGGCACTCCCACTTGTCTTCTTGTACACACATGGTTCATCCACATTCTTGATAAAACTAAACTCCTTGATTGATTCATCAAAGTGGATATTCCAACTCCTCGATGCTTGCTTTAGTCCATAAATGGACTTCCTTAGCTTGCATACTTGGTTTAGTCTTTCACTTGAGACAAAACCCTCTAGCTATGTCATATAGACTTCTTCCTCAAGATTTTCATTAAGGAAAGCAGTCTTTATGTCCATCTGCGAGATTTCATAATTATAGTATGCTGCTATAGCAAGCAATATCAGAATGGACTTGAGCATGGCTCTGGTGAAAAGGTTTCATCATAGTCAATACCATGTTTTTGTCTAAAATCTTTTGCCACTAGCCTGGCCTTGTAGGTCTTTACTTGACCATCTGCTCCTATCTTTTTCTTGAAGACCCATTTACACCCTATTGGGTTAATTCATTTAGGTGGATCTACCAAGGTCCAAACCTGATTGGAATACATGGAGTCCATCTCATATTTTACGGCTTTCAGCCATTTGTTAGAGTCTCCACTCATGACAGCTTTCGTATAGTCTTCATTATCATTCCCAATGACAAAGCCATATCTAAGAGGTGCACTTCGCACTCTCTCTGACCTATAGAGAGGAGGTGTGTGTTATGGTTGTTCCTGAATCTTAGGAACATCTGGTTGAGGAATTGTTTCAGGTGTAGGTTGAACTTCTTCGAGTTCAAATATCCTCTCATTGCCCTTTTGTTGGATAAACTTCTTTTCCAAGAATGTGGCATGCCTACTGATAAAGACCTTTTGCTCAGTACGATGGTAAAAAGGGTAACCCATACCTTCTTTAGGATATCCTACAAACCTGCACTTATCAGCCCTAGCACTTACCTTATATCCAAAAACGTTCCTGACATAAGCAGGGCAACCCCAAATCTATAAATATTTAAGACTTTGCCTTTTTCCATTCCATAATTCATTTGGAGTGCTCTTAACTGCCTTTGATGGTACCCTATTTAGTATGTGGGTAGCAGTCTCTAGGGCATAACCTCAGAAGGATACTGGAAGATCTGTGAAGCACATCATAGACCGTACCATGTCCAACAAGGTTTGGTTCCTCCTTTTTACTACACCATTTAACTGTGGCATATATAAAGGGATCCATTCAGAGAGAATTCTCTTGTCTTTAAGATGATCGAGAAATTCACTAAACAAGTATTCTCATCCTCTATCAGATCGAAGGATTTTAATGCTATGCCCAGTTTGTTTCTTAACCATACTTTGATACTCTTTGAATTTTTTAAAGGCTTCAGACTTGTGTTTCATAAGATACACATATCCAAACCTTGATAAATCATCAGTAAAACTAATGAAATAAGAGTATCCTCCTCTGGCTTGGGTTGTCATAGGACCACACACATCTGTGTGTACTAGGCCTAACAACTCAGTTGCCCTATCTCCATGTCCAGTGAATGGAGATTTGGTCATCTTATCCATGAGGTAGGACTCACAAGTTCCTGATGATTCATGATCAAAAGGTTCAAAGAAATTTTCTTTGTACAACTTGTTTATCCAAGACTCACTAATATGACCCAAATAGCAATGCCAGAGATATGTACATTTATATCATCTCTCTTTTTCTTCTTGTTTTCAACAAGCATAATTTCATCATTAAGTGATAGAATCAAAAGACCATTAAGAAATGTACCACAACCAAAGAACTTCTTTGAAAAGAAGATCGAGCACCCATGGCTTGAAATATTTATTTCATAACCTTGTTTCAACAACAATGGTATAGAAATAATATGCTTTATAATATTGGGTACATAGTAACAATCTTTTAATTCAAGAATATTGCCCGATGGTAATAATATTAGATAGGTGCCAACAGCTTCAGCATGAATAGGATCACCACTCATGCCAAATAGCTCAAAGTCACCCTTCTTCAAGCTTCTAGGTCTCATAACCCCTGCAGTGACTTGAAGATATGAGACCGACATGCGATATCCAACACCCATGTATCAGAAGCTGAAGAACTTAATGATAAGTTTGTTTGTATCATGTACAAACTTTTTGATGCATCACTAGCATCCTGCTTCTAATTTGCAAGATATAACTTGCAATTCTTCTTCCAGTGCCCTTGCTTTCCATAATGATAGTGGGTTGCATCACAGAGGGCTTTCTTGCCTTTTTCCTTTTCTGGAAGTTACTCTTAGGGTTCCTTTTTTTCTTTAAACCCTTCTTAGTAGCATCCTTTTCTACCAGATCTAGGTCAGGAGTATCAAGGATATAGGCAATTTTCTCCTTAACAAATATAATTCTCAGGTTCTTCAACCAATCCACATAATTCGGATCGATCAACTTATTGGCATCTAAGATGTCCTGTAGTGAAAGAGTAGAAGCCATAATGCAATAATCTACAGTAAGTAAAGAACAACTATAAGCAGACCACTCATAATGAAATTCATAATTAGACAAGGACTTTTGCATCTAATTGTGTCTCCCACTATTTTCTATCGAATACCATAACAGTCAACTATGGTAAGCGAGAAACCCTTCCAAGGCTTTCTTAGTGGGGTTGAGATCCCAATTCCATATAAATGCCTTATGTGTACACAACAAACACTTATAAGTTCAAGGATAGGAAATGACCCTTTCCAATTGCATCCCTTGCAATTCTCAACTTAACTTTTGCCTTTTAGATACTTATAGCCTTGTGTATACACAACAAATCATAATGTCTTAGTTTAGTCATCGGATCCTTCATTTCCATATAGCCATGATTGAATAATGTTGCCCTTGTGTGTATACAACAAAGCAACATTATCAGTCATGCTATAAAGTACTAGGTGCACCAAGACAAAGTTTATACCAAATGCTAGAGCAGGCCTTGTGTGTACACAACAAACCTACCATAGTTTTTGATATTAATTTGGATTAGCATGAAGGAAGGCAAATTGTAGTGTGCTTAATCAATTAGCAATTCCAATTTAAGGTCTAGATATGATCAAATTGGCCAGGTAAGTGGAAGGGGTGAGGGGGTCCCCTCGTTGCTTTCCTTAGACACCAATTAAATTGGCCAGGTAAGTCAACGGAACCAAATAAAAATCTCATTCCCTTTACCTTCCCAGAACCACTTGCCTAGACACCAATTGGCTGATTATACCCTAATCAAATTTGCATCATGATTAACTTACACTACGACTAAATATGATTTTTATGAGGGCTTTGATGGTTTATAACACATCCTAATATAGACTTAATCATGTCAACCTAACATTCATGACATTATAAAATCTAACATTCATGACATCATAATGTATCATAACCATATATATATGCCATGATATTCATTCCATCATTCGAGCATATTAACCCTAACATGCAAACCATAAGTATGATTGTAATATGAATCCATTCACCTCACTTGTTCATGGGAAATGGCCACAGGGGCACCCCTACATGCCATAGAAGATCCCATTGAATGAGAAAAGAGGGCCATGAAATCCTAAATAACTCCGATGACCGGACGGCCATGGTGACTAACCCAATCCGAAGCAGTTACTAAGATTTAACATATATCATCTGTAATTTAAAACAATCATGCATCACTTCATAGCATAATAAGCAATCATTACTAATTGCATGCACCATACATGATAATATTCACTATCATATAATCTTTCAATAGTATGCATCATACTATGATTTATATATATGATCATATTATCATTTAATATATAAGTGAACCCTAATTAGTGACATGCATCTAAATATGATCCCCATATATGATCATATTCATTATCACATAAGCATATCCAATCGACCATTAATTGAATGAAATAAGAAGGCTCTGATACCACTATTGGGTTTCTAGGGTTTTAGCAGAACAATGGATTTCAAAAAATTTCTTTCTTGAAACTTCAAGGAACTTGAAACCCTAAGCCCAAGATCCCTTATTCATTATAATTAACAAGTCATGCAATTAGGGTTTGGAAAAATACCTGGAACACTAATTCCTTCTTCTTTTCCACAGGGCACATAAGTGCATACCCTCCAGAGGTGATCCATACAGGAATGGAACCTAGTTTGCACTCCTTAGTAGGTTGCTTAAACCATTGGGACTCTTCTGATGGTTTTTCTTTCTTTGGCAGCCTCTCCTTCCTTGCTCAGACCCTTGCCCTCTAGTAGAGCACTCTGAGCCCTTTCCAAAACTAACTTAACTTTCACTTACACTTCCTAGTTCACTTCCTAAAATCCTTGTCTTAAAATGAAGTATTTGTCTTAAGACAAGACAAGGGAGGAAAAGACAAAAGGAGAGCGTGTGGTAGAGTGTGAGTATAAGTGGAAGAATGCAGGAAAGAAAGGATGAAATTAGATAACCATCGACCTAAACACCGATGGCTATTATAAGAGAAGGAGAGGTGCCAATGATGGCTCTTCATCAGCCTTTGATCTGTCTATCAATAGATCAAATAAGACCCTTCATTAAGGAGTCTTATCTTGAAGAGTCAAGACCCTTCATGCACCAATCACCCTTTAGCCGATCCTTCTAATTATTTTGGGATCTTTTCTTCATGCCACATTGCATATAACTGATGATAAAGCTTCTTAATTGGCATGGAAATGAAAGGACTTATCCATCTAATAAGTTCCTTAAATCAAAAAGACTATTTGCTTACCATAACTTGCGCCAATAATGAAGGTATGCAACCCTTCATATTATGCACACCATAATTCACTCCGCCAACTTCTTTTTCATCGATGATTACCCACTTCATATCAGCCTCATCCATAGCCAAGGGATGCCTCATTTCAAATTCAACTGAATTCCCAAAAGCAAAATGAATTCACCCTTTCTATGCACCAACAATGAAGAGTTGCGACTCTTCATTTGTCAGGCAACCTTTTCCATGCCATATGTCACCTTTAACCTAGTCAAAGTATAAACAATATGCAAAGAAAGGGAATTAAATCTACTTTTTGACCATATAATTTGCATTCAGGTAGGAGGTCAATTGGTCCTTCTGCATCCTTTTGACTACCGAGGTATCACTTAGGCACCAAGAGTCCCATTCCCTTAGGACTCTTGGTATTTGGTGCATAAAAGTCATGAAAAATATCAGATAAATTCTGATAAATTCATCCCACTTAGGACTCAATCCAATTTAGGTCTTTCATAAATTGGTTAGTCCATTTAGCAACCTTTTAGACCCAATTTAATTGGGTTAGGAGTTAGGTTAGCATACACATGCTGGTGTGCAATCTAGCTAACCAATTAGGATCCTATGACCCTAATTAAATGTCAATTAACTTTCTAGGTCAATTTTTTAATGTGTGTGACCCTTTGGATTCCATATCTAGCTAGAAGTAGGTCTAGGTCCAAGCCAATTCAATCCAATCAAACCCGATTGACCAAATTAGGTTAAATTGAGCTGACCTAAGTTGCCAATTCGAACTAGCTTTCGAATTGACTCACGAATTCAATCCAATTGATTCATAAAAATCCACAAGACATGATTGAAGTCTAGCAATATGTCATGCCTACCCGAAAGATGAAGAATTTGGTAGAAAGTATCAAAATACCCTTCAGCAGAAAGTTACCATGCAATTCAATCCTTCAATCTTCTTGTATCCCGATTAAGTGATGGGCATGGATAAATGTCAAATCCTAGAACTTGATCCTTTTGAATCTCAATTCGATAATGAAGACTCAACCGATGAATGATTAGAAACCCTATCTAATCTCATCCTGCACTGGCCAAAGACTTCCTAAGTCATCATTCGAAGAGATCATATGGGATAACTTCTCCTCTTACGAGGAGTGGTCGATTCTTTGTTGACCTACTAATTACCTTCATACACAATCCACCATATCCAGAAATATCCGGTACATGACTTAATTGCCATGAGTGAGTATGCACCCAAATATGGGTTCATGTGCATAAGATACTATGATAGTCTCAGGTCTAAGGATCACATGCACAACTTCCACTAAGAGAACATTCTTTTGACAAGTAAGTAAGACTTCCATTTGATGTTCTCTTATCGGATCAGTTCAGTGGACTCATAACCTAATGAGCACCCACATCCTTGTATTAGTATCTCTACACAAGTGGTTGTGAGACTAACCACCCTCTCCATCGAGCATACATAGGATGTGCTAGTTTTTCTGGATTCATCGATCCCCGAATCGATTATCCAACGACTAGGAATATTTTAGATTATGGTTTATAGAAACTTAGGTCTCACCGTTATGATCTCCATCATAACCCTAATTTCATTTCCCTAACCTATGGAGCTCATCATAATCTTGATAAGATGCAGTAGTATGATAAATCAAAGGATTCCTTTTATTGATAAATAATATCATACATGAGTTGGAAGATCATAGAATTGCCCTTGCCATGACCCAATCTAGGATCTTAGTTTTAAGAGACACAATTATGATTTCATGGACCAGGATGAGATAGCCACTAGGAACTTTAGGGCAGAAGCACCTAACTTTGGTGGTGATCTTGATCTTGAGGATTATATTGATTAGGAACAAGGTATGGATCAATATTTTGAGAGGGATCTAATGTCTGAGGAAAGAAAGTTTAAGTTTGCTAGGCTTAAGTTAGTTTGCCAGGCAAGAATCTATTAGGATAAGGTTGAGAGAATGACTAGAAATAGAGGAGAAATCCCCATAGTTACTTGGAGAGCCATGAAGAGCAAACTTAGGGAGAAGTACCTTCCTGCACCCTACAATCCCAGATCCTACGAATCTAGATCCTCTGAGTCCAAGTCCTATGAGCCCAAAGAACCCATAACCTCTAGGTATCAGCCTAGTACCAATCAAGTTTTTCTTAGTCAATCGGAACCCCATAGGCTTAGCACTGTTGCCCAGGTGGCTATCCAAGAGGGGGGTGAATTGGAAATTTAAAATTTAGAGCATATAATGTGCAATTAAAAAACCTTATAAGTGGTAGGTGCTGTGACAGAGTATTAAATTGCAAAAGCTAAATAGAGTCAAGTAAACACAACACAAACACACAAAATTTATAGTGGTTCAGAGCAACCCAGCTCCTATGTCCACTATGCAAGATACCACTTGGAATTTCCACTATATTCACACCCGAATACAGTCGGATTGTTTTGCAGGATCACAATCCAAAATCTCTATACTTTGGTTTTAACATGATTACTAAAGAAAACCCACCATCCTTTAGTTTTGAACAATTTCACCAAAGAAACCTAACTTGGTTTTACCAGGATCACCAAGAATCCAACACTTGATTTTTATCAAGGCTCACCAAGAACCTATTTGGTTTTTTAACCAGGCTCACCAATAACCCAACAACAATTCAAAAATAGAATTGAACTAAATGCAATAATAAATGATAAACTCAATTTGTCAGATAGTTGCCGGTGTAGCTTGATGAAGTCCACTTGAATGAGCTTGAATGAGCTTTAATTGCTTCAATAGCTTCTTCTAAAATTGCTTCAAGCTTCAGATCAAAGTTGGTGAAGACTTGAAGGCTTGCTTGAATGCTCTTGTGCTCTCTTTCTTTTTGGTAGGTAGGATATTCAATGTTGCTCTCAAAACTTTGAAGAACTTTCTTAGTTATTGCTTCAAGGAAGTTCAAATCCTTCAAATATAAGGTCTTCCATCACTTCAAGATAATTCTAGCCATTGCAGATCGTTGGGAAGTGGTTTGTGTTTGTTGGAGCACTTTTTGGCATTCAAAAATAAATTTTGGAACTAGCCATTGGATACCTGAAAGCGATGTTCGAGTTGGCTCGAATTCCTTCGAGTTGGCTCGGATCCTTCAAGTCAATAGGTCGAGTCGCCAAATCTTTAGTGCAGTCGACTCTTTATCTCAGGGCACAAAACTTCAATCTGGATGAGTCGGCTCTTGATAGCTGGGGTCGGCTCAAACTTATATCTTTGAAAAACTTGAACTCTAGGAGTCCGCTCTTTTGATCTTTGGTCAGCTCTTCTTCTCAGGTTCTGAAATCATCACTCTAGAAGAGTCGGCTCGATGCAGTTCGGATTATGTCGCCTTCTCAAATCTTCAAAATTAGATCTAGTAGAGTCGGCTCTTTTTGGTTCAGGTCAGCTCGCCTGGTTGTTCTCAGAAATCTTCAAAAACAGGACTCTAGAGGAGTCAGCTTGGACATATTCCAGTCGACTCGGATTCACTGGAGTCGGCTCGGTTACCTTCGAGTCGGCTCGGATTGCTGCGTGCCATAAAGTAGAGTCGGCTCTTCAACATGCTGGGTTGGCTCGAGTATCTTCTTCAGGACTTTTATAATTGAACTCAAAGAAAAACTCTTACCAACACTCTTACAACTTTTCAATCATACTAACTCAAATTAATTCTAAGGCACACACACATAGAAGTAACCCTTTTTACATGATTTTTTCTTAGCTTTTTCATTGGATTCTTCTTTACAAAAATAAATTACAACACAAGTCAAATAAGAAACAAAGGTGTAGGAGTTGAAGTTTGAATAATTAACTTATCCTATAAAAACTTGCAAAATACGTAAAGAGTTGTTAGAAATAAATGTACATGCTTCAATGTTTGGTTATCATCAAAATCATAAATGGGATCAACAATCTCTCCCTTTTTGATGATGACAAAATACTAGGCATGAAAAATTAAGATAAACTTTACAATTACTTGTATAACTGTATTAGCAAGAATATATGAACAAGTAAAAGATTACTTCAATTAGTGCCAAATTATGGAAGGAGAATTAGGGCAATGAGAGGTAGTCTCCCCCTCAATAAGATACTCCATGTTTTGACACACTTTCTATGCAATTTCATACTTCAAAGCTCAAAAGTTTCTAACAAAAGTTTAAATATTCATAGCTTATTAAGTATCAGAGTGTAGAGCATTTAAAACATTATTAGAGCTTTCATATACATTATGTACCAGAGCTTTCGATCTTTATGAATCAGAGAAAATATATTCAATTCAATCTTTATATATCAGAGCAAATATACAAACATTAACATATAACATATTTTATCCTTTTCATGCAATATATTCACAACTTTCTCCCCCTTTTTATCAATCAATCAAAAAGGTAGAGTAAGAGTTAAGCTCAGATTTTAAAATAGAATGAGAAAGTATTTAAGATTTGTTTGAGATAATTTCACTTTTTCACATTCAACTTGAAATTCTAATTAAAAAATTAGTCATTGAATCAGTCATTGTATGAACAATTGAACATAAACATTCATTTGCATAATTGAACAATTTAAGAGACAAAAAGTGTATTTTCATTTCATTTGAAGGATGTTCAATACAAAGTACAAAATGAAAAGCAATACATGTGTCACTGTCTAAGTTTACTTTTGGAGGTTGACCCAGAATTTGAATGCCAGGTGGCAGAGAAGCAATTGGGTCAACATATTATGGGATATTATGGGATCCTTATGGCCTAAAGTGTGGAGCAAGTTATCTTGGATGAACAGATTGACTAGGAAAAGGTCTAGAAGAGGGAGGAGCACTTTGAGCAGCTTGGATATCTTCAATTTTAGTCATCATTTTTCATAAAAAACTATTCATAGATTTCAATTCAGCTTCTACTTTCTTTGTGCTTTTGGGAGCGGCCAAATCTTCCATTGATTCTTTTATTTATGCAACTTCCTTTTGCAATGTAAAGATTTTCGTGGCTTATACATTTGCAAACGCTTCTGCCAAGCCTCTCAATCTTCCAAACTCACTTCTAAGTATTCCAATACCTCTGGTGTAGTCTTCTTCCATTCTTTTTCTTGCTTCTACTGATCCCATTCTTATTCTTAAATTATTCATCTCAACTCTATAAGCTTCAAGTACTTGAGTAACAGATTTCTTAATTTTTTCAGAACTTGAAGTAATCAGCTGAAGAATAGGTTGCAAATCTATTTCAGTTGCATGTGCTGTAGTCTTCATGATTTCAATGTTGTCAATTCTACTTTTCAGATTATCTATCTATCTATCAAATTGATTGAGTCTCTCATCAATAGATTTGTGAAGTTCTCCAAACATAGTAGACATTGAGGAATTAATAGTTTCAGTCAAGTTGCCTAACTGTTGTGAAATGAAATTTTGTAACACTGTGGTATCTACGACAAGAGTAGTAGTGGCATGACTGTGAACCAGAGTATCAGTGGTGGCCTGAGTGTAGATAGGTGTGCTAGGTGGCATATCAAGCACTGAAATATCTAGAAATGATGCATCAAAGTCTATCTGGACTGGAGACCCTAGCTATGGCTGTGACTCTGGAATTTGCATTGAAGTTCCTTCACCAGTCTTTATTTCACCTTGCTCTTGTATTTCCTCTATTTCTTCAACTATTGAAGCATCAGACTTCTTTTTCCAAGTTCCTTCAGATAATAAATAACCCATCCTTTGAAGAGTTTTGGCTATATAGGTATCGATATGTAAGAGGGTTTTGCTATCCTCTCCTGTCAAATCTATATTTGCACTTTGAAAGAAAAGTGAGAGGACCATACCATAAGGTAGACATGCTTTAACTTTTCTCACTACCTCTTTCATTTGACAAATCATGATAGCAGGCAGGTTAATTTTGTCACCATTAATTAGCAGCTCCATAAAACAGAGATCCCGCTCACTTATCCAATCAAAATGGCCAGTTCTGGGTAAAAATATCCTACTGATAAAACTGTGAAGAATTCTCATTTCAATTGACAATGTGCTGGCCTTGAGAATTCCAATTTCATCTACTTCAGTCCTTTCCAGTACTGTTTGCAAAGCTTTAGTTCTGTCTTTTAGGACTAAGTACTCAGTGCCCTCAAATGGTATTTCTAAAACATTTCCAAGAATTTCAGCAGATATTATAATTATTTTTCCCTTAATAGATGATTCAATAAAGTTCTCTCCAAACCTCATATTTTTATAGAAAGTTCTGACTAGGTTTGGATAAATTTTAACATCCAAGGAACACATGTTTCTCCACCCTTGATTCTCAATGAAATCTCCAATAACAAAACCTATTTCCTTAAAGTATTCGAACAAAATCCTTCTTCTAGTAGTAATAGGTCTCATACCTAAGAAAATATGGTGGCTAGGAGAAACTGGGCTTGGTTCTTCCTCTGACTGAGGTGGAATTCGGGAAGCACTGTCTTCTTATAACTTTATTCTACTTTCTTGCGGAGCAGCTTCTGTATCCTGTCTCGATTTCTTTCAACTGCCCTCTTTGGTGCCATTGCAAAAGTACACTTGAGTTCTGAAGTGATTTTTAGAAGTAGGAAGTATTTGGAAAGTTTCTTGGAGGGAAGGATAGTAGGGTTTAGGAATAGAAATGGAAAAGAAAATTTCTATGGCTCGAACTAAAAAGAGATGGCTCGACATAGAGCCGGCTCGACCAATAGGTCATCTGCTCGAGTCGGCTCGAGCAGAGAGAGCACAAAAGTGATTTTTTGATTTCAATCAAAGCTCATTTAACAAAAAATTTGGGATTAGGAGAGCACCTAGATAACTTGTCCTTAAGATTATGGGAGTGTTTCTAGAGTGGGTCACACAATCCTAGTTTACTTCTAATCATTGTAAATCTATCAAAATTCAAAGGTTTAGTAAAAATATCAGCAAGCTGGTTTTTAGTTGGCACGAATTTAAGTACAATATCATTATTCAATACATGATCTCTTATAAAATGGTGCCTAATTTCAATGTGTTTAGTTCTTAAATGCTAACATGATTTTTTGTCAAATTAATAGCACTTGTGTTATCACATTTGATTGAAATTTTAAATTGTGTAACACCAAAGTCTTGTAGTTGTTGTTTAATCCATAACACTTGAGCACAACAACTACCAGCAACAACGTACTCTGCCTCAGTAGTGGACAATGCTATGGAGTTTTGCTTCTTAGAGTACCATGAAATTAAATTCAACCCTAGAAATTAGCATGTATCACTAGTGCTCTTTCTATCAATTTTGTAACCAGCATAGTCAGCATCAGAAAAACTAATTAAATTCAAAATAATTTTTTAGAATACCAAAGACCTAAATTACTTGTACCTTTCAAATATTTGAAAATTATTTTAATAGCAAGCATATATGTTTTTTTATGATTACATTGAAATCTAACACATATACATACACTATACAAGATATCAGGTCTACTAGCTGTAAGATACAGTAGGGATCCGATCATACCTCTATATAACTTTTGGTCAACATTGGATTCACTTTCATCATTGTCTAGTCTGCAGGTAGTGCTCATGGGTGTGCTAGCCTCTTTACTTGTTTCCATGCCAAATCTCTTGATTATCTCTTTGATGTTCTTGGCTTGGCTTATAAAGATTCCTTCCTTCATTTGTTTGACTTGTAGCCTAAGGAAGTAATTAAGTTCACCCATAAGGCTCATTTCAAACTCATCCTACATCAACTCAGCAAATTCTCCATAAAGATTTTCATTAGTTGCACCAAATATAATGTTATCAACATAGATTTGTACACCTAGCATATCATTCTCTTTGTTTTTAATAAAAAGAGTTTTGTCAACATTTCCTCTTTTGAAATCATTTTCAAGTAAAAATTTGCTTAGTCTATCATACCAGGCCCTAGGTGCTTGTTTCAAACCATATAAAGCTTTGTTCAATTTAAACACATGATTTGGAAAAGCATGATTTTCAAAATCTAGTGGCTGTTCTACAAAAACTTGTTCAGAAATAAATTCATTTAGAAAAGTACTTTTGACATCCATTTGAAAGAGTTTAAAGTTCATGTAGCAAGCAAATGCAAGTAGTCTAATGGCTTCTAGTCTTACTACAGGAGTATATGTTTCATCAAAATCAATGCCCTCTTCTTAATTGTACCCTTTTGCTACCAACCTTTTCTTATTTCTTATAATCTTACCATTCACATCTAGTTTGTTCCTATAGACCCATTTTGTTCCTATGATTAGGTGGTCTGTAGGTCTACTAACTAGTATCCAAACATTATTTCTTTCAAACTGGTTTAATTCATCATGCATGGCCATCATCCAGTTATGATCAGTTTCAGCTTCTTCTAGACTATGTGGTTCAATTTGTGAGACAAAGGCTAGGTAGTCATGTGCATCTTGAAAAGATTATGCCCTGCAAGCCAATTAAAACTTGTAATTTTATTAGGATATCTTGAAAACTTCCAAACTTTTGTATTGACAATTATATATATTAAAAGGCATTTTTTTCATCATAGGCTGTGTCTTAGATTTATGATATGATGAACCCCATAGACTAGGGCTATGGTTTTAAGGGTTATGATGAGATCATACCAGTAAGACTTAAAACCTAAAAATCCTAATCTTATGTATTCCTAGTCAAAGGGACATTGAGTAGGGGATCAATATTTTCAAAAAGATAGCATATCCTTTGTATGCTCATTAATAAGGGTAATTGATCTTACAATTACTTGTGTAGGACACTAATACAAGGACATGGGTGCTCATTAGAGAATGAGTTCACTGAATTTCATCCGACTTGAAAACATCTAATGGAGTCTTATCTCTTGTCAATAGATGGTTTTCATAGAGGGAGTAGTGCATGTAATCCTTTGACCTGAGACTACCATAGTTCCTTGTATGCATGAATCCATGTTTTGGTTCACACTTATTCATGACATTGAGTCATGTACAGGGTGATACTGGATATGGTGAATTGTATATGGAGGTTGTGAGTAGGTCGAACAAGGAATCGATCAACCCTAGTAAGAGGAGATCGCATCCAGCTGATTTCGATCAAATGGTGATTCAGGGAATCTTTGATCAAAGTATGAATATTAGAAATAGTTTCTAATATTACATCATTTGAATCATCATTATTAGAATGAGAAAGAATTGAATGTGATATTGGATTTGACATGGTTCCATATCCAAAGTCATATTCAGGGTGCAAGTTGATCGAAGGATTGAATTGCACGATAACTTTCACTAAAGGGTATTTTTGATATTTTCACTAAAATTCCACACCTTTCGGGTAGGCATGATACGTTGCTAGACGTCAATCTTGCCTTGTGGGTTTTTGATTTAATTAAAGAGTTTAATTAGATCAAGAATTAGAAAGAATTCTAATTATCAATTGGGTTAGCTCAATTTGACCTAAATCGGCTAGGTTAAAGCCTAAATCAAATTAGGTCAAATCGCACCCAACCCACTGCTGGCTAGATGTGGAACCCAATGGGTCACACACAAAGAGAATTTATTAAGGGTTTAATTGGATTAAACTATGTTTGCAAGATGAATATGCTAGCACATGTTGCAAACCATTGCACATTGATTCGAATTAGGTTCGAATCGGGTTCCGATTTGGGCTGATTTGGTCTAATTAAGGCTAAATCAATTTAGGCTCATGTGTTGGTCTAACCCTTGGCTAGTTAACCA